>OZ059826.1:1561554-3961554 GCA_964057195.1 Orthosia cruda | reverse complement strand
GCTACCACGACTCGGATAGGTTAGGTTCGAAGGGCTGAAGTGAGAGAACGCAGCTCCCGTCATCTCTTTCATGTTAGGTTACTTTAGACCCTGCAGACAGAATTAGGAGCCTTGCAGACAGAACTTCGGCTTTGTTGCTTAAATATCACCATTGGCTCAGGTGACGTTGGAGCGGGTGCCCAATGTGGCAAAAACGTACGTATACGTCGTACGTTTTCCTTTTTCTATTTTTTTGCATGTTGGCACCTTGTTTTTATATACCTCGTGTAAATTCAAAATTTATTTGTCTTTTTGTGTGATGTGTTGTGTGTTTTGTGTGCACTAAATAAATGTTTTATCAATCTATCTAAATAGTAATCGTTCTTACCTACCATACTGATTATATATTGAATTCAGATTCAACATTAAAATAATTTAATAAAACACATTTTTTTACCCTGCCCAATAAGTGATGGGCATTATTCAGAAAGGCCGGTCAATTTAATTATTTCAATAGTTTTTATCATATTGCTTATTGGGCATTTTTTAAATTATGAATAATGCCGTATTAATCACTTGGTCCATAACATATTATACATCTTCTAATCCTTTCTCTGCAACCTAAGTTAGGGGATGAAAGCCACTCAAGAGGAGAGGACGGGACGGCTAGTTAAGTTACCTTGCCTACCGTTAGTAGGTCTGACTAACAATACATTCAACAAATGATAGGTTGGACATATAATTATTAGTATCCATAGACACAAAAATAGGTTATGTTTAACAAAAAAGATAACAGGGCACTCTCCTCATCAAAACATTAAAATACGAACGAAAACAAGTATAAACCGGTTTATATCGTTCGTTCGGTCAATCGCCTTACTCTTTTGCACACGTAAAATATCTTATTGGCATCTTCTTAAGGGGCTGAATTCCCAAAATAGGCATTCTTTTAATTTTTTTTTCGCCAAATCTTTTGAAGATGTGGTAGCGGAAAAAAGATATGTTAATCTTGATCATATTTCTGACAACTTCGTTGTGGCCGAAACACGTTTACGCACAAAAACCTCGATACAAATGAATGTCAAAATAACCTCTAACCGTGATCTTCAAAAAAAAAGTTCGGATAATACTGATCAGCGTACATTTGTACAATTAACAACAATAACGTATCATAACAGGACGCAAAACTTCACTATCGTATATTATATAATATTAAGTAATTCATATTATTATATTTTATTAAAAAATCTATACAAATTCCATCGTGCTTCTTTTATGGCGTTGCTAGGAGGACGTATATCGCTTTTTTTTCCGCAAAATGCAAAAAATATTCGATTTATTTCTCGTCAATTCAATCTGTCAAAAAAGAAATCAGGTATAATACAGCCAGATCATGTAGGTGGCTTTATTTGGAACTAACGAAATCACAAGGAATATTGTCAAACTCTATTCTATATAAACTAATAACTAACTAACTTAACTACTAACTATACTAACTATTACTAACTATATTAACTATATAAACTGTATTCTTTTTATTGTCTGGCACTACCGCTGTCACTAGCATCTATATTTTTTGTTGTATTATAAACAACCCATGTCGTTTAGTTTACTTACTAAGGCCATAACTAAAAAGTATTTAAACCTCTTTAAAAATAGAACTAATGTTATTTTAAAAACGGCACCACGTGACATCCTCACCCCGGAGGGCTGGTGTTTATCAAAACATAGTAAGTGCCTTGAAACTATTATATTCCAGGATAGCGCAAAAATATATTATGATTTGAAGTAGGCTATGGAAAGTCATGTTGTATTAGTAACTAAATGACATTTTAATATTTCAAGAGAATTCTAAACAAGGAATATGAACCTACGAATTGTAAAAATGATATTAATAGTGTCCTAAATTCTATTGGATATTTTTAATATGAGGCAAAAAAGACAATTCCGAACCTAGTAAGTTCTGGATATTTGCAAATTTAAGGTGTTTTACAATTTGATGGGACTTTCCTATTGTAAATAATGATTAAATTGATTAATGAAAGCATAAAATCTCAAATAAAATTAAAAGTTTCCATTACACAGTCCATTTCAGTATAGTAGAACTCATTAAAATATAAATAAATTCATCTGGCTGTAAAACCATTATTAAAAAAATGTCACCTACTGTGTTCTCATACGTACTCGTAGCAGTCGCATAGAAGCAGACATAATTATAACACTCATTCAATTTGCACGGCAAAAACTCGTATGACACTAACCAGATTACCTATTTTAATGATCTTTATTTTCGTAGCAATAAGGTTGCATTCATAGGCAAAATAACAACGATCTGATGTCAGATGCTAGCCGCCAGTTTGAAATAAGAACTTGCGCGGTAATATTTTTGTAAAAATCACTGGAAGAGTCCGTTTATGATGTGGGCCTCTGTGGCGAGGCCTTGTGTATTTAATTTTCAAATATTTTTCGCTTCAATTTAAAGTTTTACCCTAAGCTATCGATGACAGTAGGCGTGGCTTTGAACGTCAGTTGTCGATTGTCAACTGTTCGACTTCAGCCCCTTAAGAACACAATGCATTTTACTCCAAAATGGCATTCGGGCCAAAGAAATATCAGCTCTTTGTCACAAGAGTTAGAGTTCAATTTAATATGCACGTTATTCATCCGTTGTTATTATTTTTTTGGACGAATGAACTTGTAATACCCGACTAAGTTGTCACGTCGGTTGTCGCGTTAAAAGTCGATATGAACGTAATGGAATCTCAGTTTAGCCGTCTACAAATTCAACTAGTCCGTTGATTATCGTTGAACCGTCGAATCTTTTATAATTGTGCGAAGACGGTCGAATTAACTAGGTAGTTCATTCATTCAACGCCCATCACTAGCGTATAGTGACGGTGCTCTGTCAGTGTGTGTCATCGTGTTGGGCGGGAACATCAGTGCGCCATTAAGTTCGCGATATAAAAAAACCAAGGAAAGTGTCCATCGCCGCGATTGTTTAGTTGAGTTAGTGCACAAGTTCGTGATGGAGAATATATTTACAAATACCCGAAGAAAGCGCAAGGGGTTCCGAATGTGGCCGCCGTTCGGCCTATGGATGTGGTGTATTGTTATCAAATGTTTGATCAGCTTACCATGCATAATGTCAAAGTGTCAAGGAGTAGACATGTCAGTCTCTGTATACCCTGAGGGTGTGATCAAAATACCTTATGGACAGCCTTTGGAGATCTTCTGTGTGGCCGATAAAGATACCGCTGATGACTTGGAGTTTTATCTTAGTAGAAAACCTCTTGACTCTTTAAAAGTGAATGAGACTACTAGATTGTTGAATGTTACAAATCCGAAGACACAGCTAAACACTTACTATTGCAAAAATAAAGTGACAAACAAGCAGTGTGCAAGCAGGGTGCTGGTGGGTGTGCCTCCCTCCAATGTCACTGACTTTGGATGCATATCTAACAACCTCGATGTGCTGAACTGCACCTGGACGACCCCAGAGCTCTACTTTGTAACAAGCTACCAATTAACGTTTTTAATAAATGGACACCCAGTTGAGCCTTGCATAGCAACCATGAATGGCAATTCAAGATGGTGTTCCTGGAGCCCCACCAGTTCACCCAGGTACAAACAGTTGGAAGACTATTACTATTTTTATTTGACAGCGGAAAATTATTTTGGCAAAAATGCACAGAATTTTACAATCAATCATTTCTCTGTTGTGAAGCCTGATCCACCTGAACGTCTGAAGGTGTTGATTAATGACTCACATAGTGTGCTGCTTCAATGGAAGATCCCAAACAACATGTTAGACTTTCTGCTGTGCCCAATTGTCCACAGGATAGAGTACCAAATTGCTAAAATTGATAACACTGCTTACTTCCGCAGTGTTGATGTATCACACTTGCCACCAAACAACATGACATATAACTTCTTGCTCTCAAACCTACCGTATGCACACATGTCATATGAGGTCAGGATATATATAAAGTCAAAATTAGCTACTGAAGATAAATTCTGGTCTGATCATGCCCATGTGCTGTTCACCACTGCAAGTGAGAAGCCCCAGCGCCCACCAGACACTATTGCTGGAGCATTTTCCCAATCTATTTATGAAGATAAAAGAGTTATATTTGTGTACTGGCAACCACTTGAGGAGTATGAGGAGGCTGGTGCAAACTTCAGCTATAAAGTGGTTACAATGCAAGGCTCTAAGCCACAGTCAATGCTGCCTAATATAAACAAAAGCTTGAGTTATGTTGAACTGACTGATACAAAGTTTGAAGCCATTGATGTGTTCATTTGGTCCAATAATGCAATTGGCTCATCTGTTAACAGCAGTCACCTTTACATTCCATCGATAAAAGATATTGAAGCACTAAATGTACCATCTTTTACTAAATTCGACTATGAAAATGGTACATACAAATTGTCATGGGTTGGTATCAAGAGTATTGACAACTACACGCTGTTCTGGTGCCAACACAATACCAGTCAGATCTGTACTGGACGCATGAACTTCACTGTTTTGGATCCCTTTCAGAAAAGCCACGTCATAGATTTGCCAAGAGACAGTAGATATCAGTTTGCAATTGCAGCGAATAATGGATCCAAAACAAGTGGTATGACATGGACATCTTGTGAAATTTTTAATGATGGTATTCGAATGTATGGGTTGCCTGTAAAAGTGAACTATGATGCTCCAGGAAACTCATTTGTCAGAATCACCCGGACCATGTCCTGTACTTTACAAGAAGGTATCATAAATGGAGATCTAATAACAGACTGCCCTGTCTCGGGCACAAGCAATATGTGTAATACTACTTTTGAAAACCAATCTACTTATGGCCTGAAAACAATAGAAAATACTTCTACAGGAGTGACTACTAGTCCAAGAAATGTTGCTATTTCTGGTGTGTAATTAATGATAGTGGCTAATGAGTAATTTCATGGATACCACCAATTCAGAAATATGGCTTAATAGGAAAATATGTAATTTCAAACTATAGTTATTCGCCGCTTGAACTCTGACCTTGAGCGCAAATTATCACACAATGACTCGTGAACTGGATTCGTTACAATTTTTAAACATTCTAAGAAATTGGTGACGTATTTGTGACGTTGCCAACTTTCCGTTTGCACCGGGCACCATTCTAAATCATCAAAAAATTAAAATATGAACTTAAAACATTACCCTCCTTCGGCTGTCGGGTAACAAGTACAAACCGGTTTATCTCGCATCATTTGATCGGTCAATCGCCTTACTCTTTTGCACACGTAAAACACCTTATTGGCATCAAACTATAGAAGGCCTACTGGCCCCTGCCTGACCACTGTTGAACTACACGGTTATAACATGGCAAGGGGTGACCTGCACACTCAATTAATGGGCATCCTTACAGGGTCGCAAGCGCTTTAGTGACGTAGCGCCAAGGTGGCAACATATCCGGAGGTCCTTGAGGAGTGGAGAGATATAGCACGGCTATCAGGATAATCCCGGCAGTACGGTCAAGATCCTTACTAACAGCTTACTGGGTTAACTTCCTTCCTCCGAGCACGCTTGCTCTTGCGAATCTACACTCGAGCCAGCCAATTAAGGCAAGAGAGAGATGGGAGCTCTGTTCTCCGTCAGTTTTCACTGCTGCACAGTTTCCGTTGTCGCAGTGAAAACTGACGGAGAAACTCAGAAACGGTTGGAGTTAGCGCATTTCTGACAAAACAAATTGTCCCCCTGCCCTCCGCTACTTCATCCAGGAGAACAAGATAGGATTCCCCCCCCCCTCCCCTTAACCGTTTACCTCCCCTCGCAAATAAAATATAAAGTGACCCTTATTCACATTGAAATAAGGTCGCTTTTTTTGACAAGCAAACGTGAACCTTATTCTCATTAGTATAAGGTCCACATTGATCACCATTGTAACGTTTCGTTACGGATTTTCTGGATTCGGTCTCCACGCTCAGGCCCGCGATAGAAGCTATGCAATAGCTTAAAAATTCTTCCAGCAGACCTGCGCCAGGAAAGTTGGATGATAAACGAAGATAGAGTGTGTAGAAAGAAAAAGGAAACTTTAAAATATACAAAAATAACTAATCATATATAAATTACACATATACCTTAACTTAATAAATTATATGATAATTATATTACAATAATCTTTATATGAAAAATATAATTATATTACAATACTCTGATAAAATTTTAGACTTACAGCATAAAAATCAAAATCGCTTAACAAATAGTTAAATATCCTAACGCTAACGTTTCAAAGATCAAATTTGCGTATCTGTTTTATTATTGGATTGTTTATGGAGTAGCGCTAGTCTGATAAACTCATACAAATTAATGTTACAGGCGGATGGTTCAAATTCGTTCGTTTTTAGGATGGGTTAGGTAACACCTATTTGCGACTGTAGGTCGAAGTTCGTATTAACATGTTCGTTCATTCAACGCCCATCACTAGACTATTCCCTAAGAAAAAACAGCGTCGAAGACGCTAATAGCCTCGTCCACAGCCTTTTTTATCTGTCAAATCCAAAACCCACTACTTTTGCGCGTAACTTTATGGATTTAATGATACAATTTTTTATTAAAATAAGTAAAACTGTTTCGATTCATATATGATATTTAAAAAAATGGCAGCTCGACTAATTAAAGCTACATTTATTAGAAGAAGCTAAGAAAAGTGATAATATTGTAGCGACCCTAATACGATTGCATTTTATGATATTGTATTTTAACCGAACTCCAGCGGGCGGCTCGCTTACATACCCCCGCCCGGTCTCATCTATTTGTATATCTATTTTCTCATCGTATCATTTGGTATCCACCGATTAAACTATTGTAGAATCCAATTAAATAAGGTGACTTTTGACTTTTTAGAATCGCTATTACGACGCTTACGTTGAGTTGATGGAATGTCACTTGTCTAGAGCCACTTGGTAGTGTTTTCGATAAAGATAGTGTCTTCGGTAATGATAGCGATTCACAGAAACAGCAAGGCGAGCTGAAATCGCAACCACGTATGTCTAAAACCTCAGGCTCTGGACGAGCGATTAAGCAACCTTCGTGATTTTTGTTCACCTAGCAAAAGTAACATGGTATATTCGCTAATGTAAGGGATTCTTGTACGTTTTACTATAGCTGCAAGCTAGACACATAGTCGATAAAGTTATCAGACACTGAACAATTTTGAAATGGGTAATTTTCATAATAAAGAAATCATTTCCATGGCCCAAACTCAATTGTTGTCCGGACAGCTATTAAAAAGTAAATTGAGCTATTTTGGGATAACGCTCATCATCATCGCTGTAATATTGGACATTCTGTTATGTTACGCGTTAAGAAGAGGCTGCTTAGGTCACATTAGATGGTGGTTCAGAAGGGAAGTGCCGCTCATACTGAATGGGCCAGCGGCAACGCTAGGCAAAGACCAGGGGAAACCGCAGTAAGTTTTGTATAACAGTTTGTGTAGTTAAAAGTGCAAGAATCAGTCAGTTTCACATTAGATTTTATTAAGTAGTAACCAGCTTGATATTTTTTTTGTTATGGTGAACTTTGTGTATTTATTGTTCTGGCGCTGTCATAACAGATGCTATCTTAGTGGTGTTATTAATTATTGCAGACCGGCCGTTATGACAGCTACTCTTAGATATTCGATTTATATAATAATAATGATATTACACGTCAAGACGGCTCATATTTGTAAAGATACCGCAAGGTTATGCTAAGATAGTGAGTAAAAGAAATTGAAGTAATGTAAGCACCATTGTAAGTTGTTAAATGACAGAATGATGAAAATTTTGGATTGTAAAAATTTTGATGAAAGGGGATCCCTAATGGTATTGCTGAATTTCATTTTATGATATTGTAACCGAGAGCAAGCGGGCGGTTAGCCAGTCACTTACGTACCGGCCCGGCCTCGTATATGTGTGTATCTATTTCCTCATTGTGTAATTTGAAAATAACCGATCAAATTATTGTAGAACCCAATTAAATAATCATTAAATTCAACCAAAGTTTATTTGCACCTCCTTTCGTCGAAACCTTAAAAAACAACACGCACAACCATTTTATACAGAGCTCGACAGGCGAGAGAATTAACAAAGATGAAAACAATATCCCGGATAGCCCGGGATAAAGACTTTATCCATAGCTACAGGCTTTCTGAGGATTTAATTAACTTATTGAAAAATGAATTAGCTATTAGCATAAAGGCGTTTTATATTTTAATATAAATGTTAATTTATATAACTACTGGCTTACGCCAGCGGCTTCGCCCGGGTGATAGCAGTGACAAAAAAAGGCCGATGTGCTATTCCAGACTATCATCTACACCTGTGCCAAATTTCATCCAGTTCCATTGCTGTTCTGGCCTGAAAGAGTAACAAACATCCATCCACCCCCACAAACTTTCGCGACGACAAAAATGGTGTTCCCTTTATTGCTCCCAAGCCCCTAGGATTTAAGTTTTGCACCTTTATTAAGCAAATATTTTTTCTCTAACTAAAATTCTCGATTAATTATCTAACAAAATAAACAGAGAGAGATATGAGAGAAATATAAACCAACCATACAGAGAGAGTATAATATTGCAGTATTCAGTATTATCCGAACAAGGTCGCCGATAGAACCCGTCGGTGTCACTAGCGAGACATTATCTAATCACATGTGTCGGCATGGAATATATTATTTGTCATCACGGATTATTTCATGGTTAAAGTAAATAATTAAAAATACATCAAATATTCACATGAAAAACAGTAGGAAACTAAACAAAGATAGTGTAAACCGAGTTTCTGAATTTGAAGATTAAGACTAAGGGCGGTTACGCACTACATCCGTCCGAGTTTGTGATTTGAGTTCCGAGTTGTAACCGAAATGAAAATGTTCTGAATTCGGCCGGACGAAGTTCGGGTGTAGTGCATTACTCGTTCCTTACAAGAAGTACTACGGCTACTTCGGAAACGGAAATTCGGATCGGATGCAGAGCGGGCTTAGTAGGCGTTTCGGCCGATGAGTTTCGCTCGATCGGACCGAAACAGGAATTTCATTATTATTAATATTATTGAGTGGTGTTTTTTTAAGAAAATTATGTACAGTCAGAATGAAAAACCTTAGTTAGGGTTATAGTGTGGGTTATAGCGTTTTAGTAAAAGTCAGGCAATTTTTGGAAAAAGATATAGCTTAATAACATTACAACAATCAACAGTAAACATGATAAATCATAATAATCAGTCTTATATATAAATTAAAAAGCGTAAAAAATGGCACCAGAGGTGTTCCACATACGGCACCTATCGATATTTTTCGCAGGTGCCATAAGTGGCATTTCACATTTGGCACCTACGGATCAGTAAGTACTAGTGTTGCCAGTAACTTACGTACCGGCCCGGCGTCGTCTATTTGTGTATCTATTTCCTCACTGTGTAATTTGGTAATAACTGATCAAATTATTGTAGAACCCAATTAAATAATCATTATATTCAACCAAAGTTTATTTGCACCTCCTTTCGTCGAAACCTTAAAAAACAACACGCACAACCATTTTATACAGAGCTCGACAGGCGAGAGAATTAACAAAGATGAAAACAATATCCCGGATAGCCCGGGATAAAGACTTTATCCATAGCTACAGGCTTTCTGAGGATTTAATTAACTTATTGAAAAATGAATTAGCTATTAGCATAAAGGCGTTTTATATTTTAATATAAATGTTAATTTATATAACTACTGGCTTACGCCAGCGGCTTCGCCCGGGTGATAGCAGTGACAAAAAAAGGCCGATGTGCTATTCCAGACTATCATCTACACCTGTGCCAAATTTCATCCAGTTCCATTGCTGTTCTGGCCTGAAAGAGTAACAAACATCCATCCACCCCCACAAACTTTCGCGACGACAAAAATGGTGTTCCCTTTATTGCTCCCAAGCCCCTAGGATTTAAGTTTTGCACCTTTATTAAGCAAATATTTTTTCTCTAACTAAAATTCTCGATTAATTATCTAACAAAATAAACAGAGAGAGATATGAGAGAAATATACACCAACCATACAGAGAGAGTATAATATTGCAGTATTCAGTATTATCCGAACAAGGTCGCCGATAGAACCCGTCGGTGTCACTAGCGAGACATTATCTAATCACATGTGTCGGCATGGAATATATTATTTGTCATCACGGATTATTTCATGGTTAAAGTAAATAATTAAAAATACATCAAATATTCACATGAAAAACAGTAGGAAACTAAACAAAGATAGTGTAAACCGAGTTTCTGAATTTGAAGATTAAGACTAAGGGCGGTTACGCACTACATCCGTCCGAGTTTGTGATTTGAGTTCCGAGTTGTAACCGAAATGAAAATGTTCTGAATTCGGCCGGACGAAGTTCGGGTGTAGTGCATTACTCGTTCCTTACAAGAAGTACTACGGCTACTTCGGAAACGGAAATTCGGATCGGATGCAGAGCGGGCTTAGTAGGCGTTTCGGCCGATGAGTTTCGCTCGATCGGACCGAAACAGGAATTTCATTATTATTAATATTATTGAGTGGTGTTTTTTTAAGAAAATTATGTACAGTCAGAATGAAAAACCTTAGTTAGGGTTATAGTGTGGGTTATAGCGTTTTAGTAAAAGTCAGGCAATTTTTGGAAAAAGATATAGCTTAATAACATTACAACAATCAACAGTAAACATGATAAATCATAATAATCAGTCTTATATATAAATTAAAAAGCGTAAAAAATGGCACCAGAGGTGTTCCACATACGGCACCTATCGATATTTTTCGCAGGTGCCATAAGTGGCATTTCACATTTGGCACCTACGGATCAGTAAGTACTAGTGTTGCCAGTAACTTACGTACCGGCCCGGCGTCGTCTATTTGTGTATCTATTTCCTCATTGTGTAATTTGGTAATAACTGATCAAATTATTGTAGAACCCAATTAAATAATCATTATATTCAACCAAAGTTTATTTGCACCTCCTTTCGTCGAAACCTTAAAAAACAACACGCACAACCATTTTATATAGAGCTCGACAGGCGAGAGAATTAACAAAGATGAAAACAATATCCAGAAACGGGATAGAGACTTTATCCATAGCTACAGGCTTTCTGAGGATTTAATTAACTTATTGAAAAATGAATTAGCTATTAGCGTAAAGGCGTTTTATATTTTAATATAAATGTTAATTTATATAACTACTGGCTTCTGCCAGCGGCTTCGCCCGCGTGATAATTATTTTCTTATCCCAAGGGAACATTATACAGGGATAAAAACCCTACGTGCTATCTCTATACCAAATTTCATCCAGATCAGTTCAGCCGTTCGGGAATGATTGAGTAACAAATTTACATCCATCCAAACTTTAACATCTATCTATATCTAAAAAAAACTCAGCGATGTCTGTGTTTTGAAGATATTTATGATTTTTTTATATCAGTTTAGCCTACTTTCATATACAGTTAGCTGTTATTCAAATATTGGCGTTAGCTGGATTTGCTTGATAACGCAAGCCAACAAAATCATTAGATGCAAAGAAAAAATATTTTTGGAGTTTTGTTTGTCTGTCACGGAAGATGTTTGTACGTGGTTGGCGCAAAAACTACTGCACGAAATTGGATGCGGTATTCTTAATTGTATTATGGCTGGTCTAACTTAAAAACTGGTACATGATTTATCTTGATGCACCTAAAAGTCGAGTTATTTAAATAAGAGGATTTTCCTTGACAGGCTGGCCATGTACGGGGGAAATGAAATCCATAGGAGATACCAGAAAACTGTTTTGGGAACCTGAGGTGTTTTTTTTGTGGGTACAATTTTGCCATAGTAAAATTTTTGATCTAGCGTGAGCTGAGTTGTCCTTGAAATTGAGTAAAATTTGCATTTAGACTTTTGAGGGTGTCAATCAACTTATTTTAATGTAAGGATCCTTTTACTGTACTGGAAAAAAATATCGAGACAGCAGAAGATGTTATTTTTTATACTGTTAATAGGCTTACGCTTGACCACTATCTCATCTGATGGTAACCGACGATGAAGCACGCTTGCCTAGAAGAAAGCTATTGACTTAAAGACTCCAAGGTTGTAGCTATCAGGCAATACAGACTCCGGCAGGGAATTCCACTCCTCAGCTGCGCGCACAATGAAAGTATTAGCAAAACGCTTTGTGCGTATGCGTGGGATCAACCACCATGTACCGATGGCGCATGGCCGTACGTATTGTAGTCCAATGATGGAAAGGGCTTTGTGGAAACACATTATGCAGTTCCGTCGGACACTCCCTGAAATGTAACCGATAAAAAACCGACAGGCTGGCAACTCGGCGTCGATGTTCGTTGTCATTTAGCCTCGTGGCCCGTCTGTCAATCGACTCAAGTGCATCAAGCTGGTATTTGGCAGATCCGTCCCAGAGGTCAGAGCAGTATTTCATGCATGACCGAACTTGCGCTTTATACAAGTTGAGCAGCTGCTCAGGCGTGAAGTACCGTATCACCTTTGCAAGAATCCCTAATTTTTTAGCAGCCAACTGAGCTTTCGCTTCAATGAATGGGTTGAAATTGTGGGTCGATGTCAACGTAACACCAAGAAGTTCGAGATGGTCCATCAACGGCACGGTTACACCATGGAAATATGTCTTTTTAGCGGGGGAAAGGCACGCCTCGGTCTTAGCAGCTTTGAACCTGACCAGATTGGCATCGCCCCATTCGGAGACCGGCTTCAAGGACAGGTTCAAATGTTCTACGTAGCCCTTGCACCGGACACATTTCTCTCAGCAACACTGCTGTCGTCTGCATACTCAAGGGTTTCGGGTTTTAGCAGATCATTAATGTGCAGCAAGAAAAATGTTGCCGAGAGCACTGAACCCTGAGGGACTCCGGCGTTGATATCTAACTGATCGGATGAGCAGCCATCGATAACCACTCGGATGAATTGATCCGTCAGGAAGTCCGCAATGCAATCATACAGACCACTAGGCAGACGGAAGGAAGGAAGCTTACCAAAGAGGCTTTGGTGCCGGACCCTGTCGAAAGCCTTCGAGATGTCGAGGGAGATGGCTAACGCTTTCTCGTGTCTCTCGGTGGCCTCACTTCAGATGTGAATGGCATAAGCTAGTAGATTCCCAGTGGACCAATTTCTCCGGCAGCCGTATTGGCGGTCAGTGAGGATTTTTTTCGCTTCTACGTACGCCAGAAGCTTACCGTTGAGCACACGTTCCATACTCTTACAGAAGATGGACGTTACAGAGATGGGTCTGTAGTTGGCCGGGTTAGCTCAACTGCCCTTCTTGGGCACGGGCTGTACGTTGGCTTGCTTCCAAGCCTTCAGCACTATTCCAGTCGCTATCGAACGGCGATAGAGGCGTGTCAAGATCGGAGACAATACAGGCGATGTTAACTGAAAATGAGTTTTTTGTCGTCAGGTAGATTAATAAAAAATATTGAACACGTATTTTTTCTTTTAACAAATTCAAATGTTTTACGTAGCCCTTGCACCGGACACATTTCTCTCAGCAACAGTGCTGTCGTCTGCGTACTCAAGGGTTTCGGGTTTTAGCAGATCATTAATGTGCAGCAAGAAAAATGTTGCCGAGAGCACTGAACCCTGAGGGACTCCGGCGTTGATATCTAACTGATCGGATGAGCAGCCATCGATAACCACTCGGATGAATTGATCCGTCAGGAAGTCCGCAATGCAATCATACAGACCACTAGGCAGACGGAAGGAAGGAAGCTTACCAAAGAGGCTTTGGTGCCGGACCCTGTCGAAAGCCTTCGAGATGTCGAGGGAGATGGCTAGCGCTTTCCCGTGTCTCTCGATGGCCTCACTTCAGATGTGAATGGCATACGCTAGTAGATTCCCAGTGGACCAATTTCTCCGGCAGCCGTATTGGCGGTCCTATAAAAAACCTAATAACTATAGTCCCGACCCGGAAATTGAACCTCACACTCGGTAGTAGCGCTAGCAACTAAAAAGACTAATGAGGCAGCCTATTTGGGTATGTAACAGTTGCTCAGATTATAAGAGGTATCTAAACAGTCGAATCTTATTTTTAGAAAAGGCGAAATTCAAAATTACGCGAACTAAGTCGCGAGCGGAGTGTTAGTTTATTAATAGTAAACATTTTGGTATAGTGAAACTGTCAAAAAGTGCCAAAAAAAACCGTAAAACAAATCGTCATCATATTAAAAAATACTCACGAACCGAGTAAACCCTTTTACTTGGAAGTCACTGCTAACACCATTTCATTTCATTCCACCATTCGACAAAAAAAAAAAACTAACGGTTTGATCGAAACCGACCGCGTTCGATGTGCTATGAAACTAATCAGTTTAGTCAGAGGAAAAACGGTAGTTACGTCGGTACGATTTCTGTGTACGGGTTGAGGTATCTGTTTTTTTTTTTTTTAAAACGTTGTCCCACACTAAGAATTTCTTCCTGTATCGTGGTTGCGTTTACAATAACTATTTATGCAACTGTTTCGTTATGGACGGTCTTTTAATACGAGTGCCATATTTCGGTACAAGCGTAGCGCGTACCGAAATAGGTGGTACAGTTGCATACAAGATTTTATCTACGAAGGAAGGAATAAAACACAGATATAGACAAATAAGTATTTTAGGAAGTGTGTTTAAGTATTTCATTTCTCATATACATGTCTTGATTTTTCTGGTAGTAAGATATTTGTAGCCGCAACTGCTCTATTTGTTATATATGGTGGTGTATTTTCAATATCACTTGATGTTGAAGACATTTTTAATAAAATTTGGAATAAAATTTCACTCCCAAAACATTTCCCGCGTCCACTTTTTATTTTATTTTTTATTTAGTCTTTATTAGGTATAAGGCAAAGATCTAGTAGCCGCAACAGCCAAATAGTATACGATACATTTGTTCTAAACTTGTTCCATTTTTAAAAACATCATTTACATTATCTCGATTTCGAAGTAATATTATAGGGACCTGGCTGTATGTTCAGAATGTCTTTGCTTGTGTTTTAGAATTTATGACGATTCGCATAATGCAACCCGATGTCGTTATGGGTATCATAATGAAACCGCTGTCAATTTTATAATTCGAATATAACGAAACCGAAGTAGATAAACATATAAACTCACTTACATAAACACCCAGAGCCGGAACAACTATCTGTAGGTCATACAAATATTTGTTATAGCAAAGTTTCAAATTAATAAGTTTCAAAAGTTCCAACGTTTTGAGGGAAGGGAGATGAAAATCACATTAAATAGATACATACATACCAAGCTAATAAAAGCGTGTTATAATCGATGTATAACTTGATTGATCATCAATTGGATGAATTACAACATTCCACCATACAACGAGTGCTTGAGTATTTTATAGAGTACTAGAGGACGCCTCGCGGTTTCACCCGCGTAGTTCCCGTTCCCGTGGGAATACAGGGATGAAAAGTAGCCTATGTCACCCGGGGATAGAGTAGCTTCTCAACGGTGAAAGAAGGTCCAGTAGTTTTGGAGCCAAAGCAAAGATGTTTTTGTTTGTTTGTTTGTTTGTACCGAATAGTACAAACAAACAAAAAAATCTTTCCTCTTTATAATATTGGTATATTGGTATTTCACTAGAATTTGTGTATTTTAATTTCGAGTTGATTATTTTACGGACCTGGTTGAGATAGTGCGCAAGCGCGAGCCTATTAATAAAACACTGTTTTTTTTTTAAATTGCTTATCATTATAAAACATAAAGAAATCACAACGGTGACTGGTATTTGTTTCATTATTCAAGTGATTTTACTTATAACTGCCTTGATTTTAATAATAACTTTTGAACAATAGGTATCCATCCCAAAATGTCCCCTTCATAGAGAGAAAAGTTTGCAGTTCTCTCTTTTTTGACTTTAAAAATGCACGCAAATCTTTTTACAAATTCAAATCACACGCTTTCCAAACCGGACACAAAAACACCATAAAAATAGTAAAAAGGTATATTTGCGCACGACGCATACTTATCATAAAAAGAACAAAAAGAACTACTTAAGGTTACACTAGTCGATCATTCTTCCATACAAACGTAGTCTAGCGATTACTCCACTGTTTCACGATGTACGTTCAAAATAAAAAAATATATCAATTTGTCTCATCATTATCTAGCCCTTTATGGAAACAAAAAAGTAAAAAAAAATATATTTGAAAGTTATGAGCGTCGAAAGTTCCATATTTCAACACTAATTTTAACGCATCTTTGGCGGAAATAAATACCATAAGAAGAAGAAAAAATGCAAAATGGCCTCCATTCAGGAATAGATTAGTAATACAACAATGCAAATAATTTTATTTTGAAAATATACATTTAGTAGTTATTTCATGATATCTAGTCTCCCAAAGGTCTGTTTATAAAATTTCGCGCACTCGTTTTCGTCCTAAATCATCATCCATTTCGATACAAAAATGCGAAAGTGCTAATTCGTACGCGAACTAGCTTCTTACTGCTCATCACAGCATCTATCTCATTCGCACGTGTTGTCGGATGAGATGGCATACATTTTAACGTCGCGCACATAATAGTTCGTGCCGTCGACTAGTTGAACCTTAAACTTACAATACGAATCACAATTGAGAGCTGCCAATGACGTTTGACGAATAACGCTGACGTATTTTTGAACGAATGTAACGTACGATTTGTTACGACATTCACTTGCCGAATAAGTTGTTACTCCAAGCTTTATTTTCGTTTGTGAAATTGACAAAAGAACTTTACTTGCCAAATTAACGTTAACTAGAATAGTACATTATGGTACAAGTGTGTAAAGTTGGTGATTACCGCTGAGGCGCCATTGAGACCCGAGCCGTTAGGTGAGGGTCTTAAGAGAGCCGAGGCCGGTAATCATCAATACACACGTGTATCATACGACGTTTTTCAACACACTTGTGAAGAAAATATTACTAAAAAATCATTTCCAACAGTGAAAACGAGTTGTGATTTTTATTTCGCAATGGCGGGCAACATTAATCAGTTTTCCTATGCACGCGCATCTAACAATAAAAAAACATTATTTGTAGTCTATGGCGATCGGCCATAGTCTAAAAATAATGTTTATTTTTATGGCTTTTTGCGGATTGCGTTTTAGCCACCTTCGATGAAGAATACGTACAAAATTATTACATTGCAGCAGACATAAACAAAATTTATATTTGAGTGAAAGTTTTATTTATTAAACACGTACAAGTTGAAATTATCAATTTAAATACGAAGTTGCATGCAATGTGTTGCATTTGTACTATTGAGCACGACCTTTTTTGTATCGAAACTTTTTTAAGAACAAAGCAACTCAATCAATAGATTTAAAAAAACACTCTATAACTCACTTGTGAATAATTGTAATGAAAAAGTCACAGTTTGATAACAGCTGTCATTATGTGCCTAATTGCGGTGAAATTGTGTTGAAAAGTAAATACGCTTTACTTGAGATGGTGAACGCGTCCCTTAGCGTCGGGACCCCGTGACTAAACCAACAATTAAGTTAAACTTACACGAAGAGGTAATTGAGGCATTTCTTCTATGAGGCACTGCAGGTGGTCATCTAGCCTCTAACTGTAATACTAAATATAAACAAGTAAGTGAAATATTAAAATATAACATAGTAAGAGTTTTATGTAAAACCTCACCACTTATTCTGTGTTCGGCTGGTTTTCCATTAGCATAATTGTCCCTACGCCAAGATGGGCCTGGTTGTACATCCTGCAAATGTATTTCAACGCAGTCTATTATAAATATATTTCGCAGACAACAATAATATTGTGGCACTATATCATAATACTTACATTTCCACTTAATACTTACATTACCGTCACAGTACTATGATAAAATCAATCGCTGTGAGAGCACTTAAAAGTTTTCAAAATTGAAAATAGTTTTAAATAGAAACAACAAAAAGAATAACAAAAACACAGCCAAGCGAAAAAAACTTTCTTTTCCGAAGTAGGTGTCTTTGGTACCTATTGTTTTCCGTGTTTCGACACCGACTTCGGAAAAGAAAGTTATTTTTCGCTTAGCTGTATTTTTTGGAAGTCGGTTTGTTTTTTTGTTAAAAAGTGTTTTATTTATATCTTTTTAGTTTTGATAGGTACCTTCAATTGCCATAAAAATCATATATAGCCAAAGTACATCTCATGACGATTGCAGTAAGCCCAAACACGACTAGGATAAATTGTTTTATTTCGGAGTTCCAGTGCCTACCGGCTTCGGCTTCATCATCAGATGAGTTCGATGGTACCATTTTCATCAGTATTATTTATTTATAAGTATTTGCTTCGTCATATTCGTTTAACTATTCGAGATATCTTATAGCCATGACATACTTAGCATTAAGCCATCTGTGGTCTTCTTCACCAGTTCCACTTCACCAAATGATAGTTTCTGAGTGCAAATGATTGCATTGTTGATGAAATTACCAAAATCGTTATATGTATGCCTATCATATTTGAGGAGTTCCCTCGATTTCTCCAAGATCTCATCATCAGATCCTGACCTGATGACTATGGGACCAACTTGGAAGTATACCCTTTCAAACAAAAAGAATTTTCCAAATCAGTCCAGGCGTCTTTGAGTAATCGGGGAACATACATAAAAAAAAAAAGATTCCGACGAATTGAGAACCGCCTCCTTTTTTTGAAGTCGGTTAAAATAGCGAGTGTTGTGACAGCCTTAATAAAATGTATTATTTAAACTGTTATAATTATGAAAATCGATTGTAGTTTCCGTAGTTTCACTCTATTACTTAAAATACTTAAAGTAGACCTATATTATACATTTCATGCCCATAAAACTCTCGGTAGAGATTTATCAATTATGATTTAAAGAATTTGTTTCAAGCCCTAATTCGTCTACGAAACTGCAGGTGCAGCTTAGAGTTCGTCGTCGACAATAACCATGCTAGTGAATACCGTTTGAATCAGCGCTGCACGCTCGGTCAATCTCAAGGCGTCAACGAGCTCGTCGTTGAGTACAGCCAAGAAACTGTCTCTTAGAGAATAGCATAGCAGGTCATCAAGGGTGCCAGTGAATGGACAGTTGGTACACTCGCACCGTATGTTTAATGGATCAATAATCCCGCATAGGTAAACTCTCTCTCCTAGGTATTGGCGTTGGCAATCCGCTGCAATATGCTGGCCCGCAGATTCGCACGATGTACCACAGATGTAAAACTGCTACTTTTCAGAGCCTTCTGTCAGCCTTTTTACACCTGCAGTCTGTGGATTAGCTTTACGCGGCGGGCTTACAATGCCCTGCGTGTTCAGTACAATGACGCTCTGAGGGCAGTGTTAAGAAAACCCAGGTACTGCAGTGCTTCCGCAATGTTTGTGGATGCTTCTGTCGATGATTTCTTTTCCATCATTAGGAAAAGAACTGCTTCGATGATGAGCAGGGTCCGGGGTAGCACCAACACTGTCCTCAAAACCTTAGCGTGCAAAATAAACAGTCCTTTTTCTGTTTACTGGGCAAGTGCACACCTGCTCAGAAATAGGAAATAGACGTCGGTAATTATTATTATTGTGTAACTGATTTGTTTACTAACAAATTACTAACACCTTGTTATGTTTTATTTCTATCTCTACTACTAACAACCCTACTAACGCTATATCTGTAAAAATATATGGACTGTCCTCTGAAATAAAGATAATTAAATTAAATTAAATTGGTAGAATTTAGAGAACGGCACCTGCTATAACCCCTGTACCTGCTCCTTTTGCTCCACGTTCATATTATTATATTCTGGTTACGCTATATTTCGCAAATGACCCACAACACATTAAAAACCCTGACCCTTTGCAGGTCAACCGATATGGTCACTATATCCATATTTGGCCTACAAGAGTTTGGAGGTTGGCCCCAAGCGCATAAGCATAATATATTAAAAACGTATATGGTTATTTTGCAAACTCTGATATTTATTACGTCACAAGTACGTAGTTACTCGCACCGTGTCATCTCAGCTTTCACTTCACTCACTTATATATTTTATTTGTATACGAAGTCAATCGTGTGACATAATAATATTAATAACTACGCCTTGTTTTTCCATTCAGTGAGATCAACTTCGCACAAAGTTGCAACAGATTCATCTCAGACCAACAGAGACGGCATTAACGTCACTGAAACGAGATAAAATCGGACGCATTGACGTGCGTTATATCATCATATCAAAAACAAAACACTTGAAATATCTTATCACCCCCAAAAAACTAGTATATAAACAGATTACCACACGAGACGATATATCAATCAGTCATGCCTCTTATACAGTTATTCGTGGTGTTCCTCACTGTGTTCGCCACAGTTCACCCAAAATCGGTGAAAGAAAGCGATGCCAAAGCCGAACTAGAAGCATACATTGAGGAGAAGAAGGCGGAAATCAACCCCAGATACAGACTACACTACCACGTGGCGCCCCCTGTGGGCTGGATGAACGATCCTAATGGATTCTCATACTACAAAGGTGAATACCATCTGTTCTACCAATATTACCCCTACGATAGCCAGTGGGGACCTATGCATTGGGGTCACGTGGTGAGCCCCAATCTTGTAGATTGGAGACAACTTCCAACAGCCTTACTGCCTGAAGAGGAAATGTGTTTCTCAGGTAGTGCTGTCGTTAAAGATGACACTATGGTTCTAATGTACACTGGCCGAGAAACGACGGGTGAAGATCCATTCTTCAAGGAAACTCAGTATTTAGCATTCAGTGATGATGGCGTGGAATTCCAGAAATACGAAGGCAATCCAGTTCTAACAAGTGCACCCAACGGATCCCCAGATTTCCGAGATCCCAAAGTATGGAAGCACGGTGACTACTGGTATGTTGTGATAGGAAGCAAGACTGACGATGAACTAGGTAGAGTCTTGCTTTATAGATCCTCGGACATGATCAGCTGGGAATTCTTAAGTGTCATAGGAGAATCAACGGGAGAAATGGGCTATATGTGGGAGTGTCCTGACTTCTTCGAGCTTAAAGGCAAACACATTCTCCTGATGTCACCCCAGGGCTTGACTCCGCAAGGTGACAGATATAAGAATACTTACCAAACAGGTTATATCATCGGCAGTTTCAATTATGAAACTTTTGAATTCTTACCAGAAATAAGTTTCCAAGAAATCGACTTTGGACACGACTTCTACGCCACTCAAACTACTGAAAAAGATGGCAAGAGGTATCTGATTGCGTGGTTTGGAATGTGGGAAACCCCATATCCTGAAGATGTCGACGGCTGGGCAGGAGCCATGACTATCTTCAGAGAACTAGATTTAGTTGGCAATCGTATCCTGATGAAGCCTGTTGAGTCGATGACCAGCTTGAGAGAGGAAACAGTATGGGATGGAAAGCTTGCGGAGAATGTTGTAATACAATTAGATAAGACTGGTGAACTACTGGTGACTAGTGACTTGAGCCAACACTTTGAGTTGCAAATCAAAGGCAGCAATGGTGGCGGCCAGGTCTCTCTGCGATGGGATCCTCATGTTCGTAAAGTTGTGGTGGATAAAGAAGGAGATGTCAGACAGGTGGAATGGCTTCCTCTGGGTTCCGAAGTGTGGAGGATCTTTTTGGATGCGTCTTCTCTAGAGCTCTTCTGCGGTGAAGGCGAGGTGGTGTTCAGCACTAGAGTGTATCCCGACGGAGGCTGGCAAGTGACGAATCTGAGCCCTCAGGCTCTAGACGTTGTAGCTTATAAATTGAGGAGAAGTGTGCCTGAATAGTTTGTGTGGTTTGTGTATCTTCAATTTAATGTTAATTTTGCGGACTGGTTTCTGGAGTAAACTACTCCGAAACATTTTGTGATAGTAATTGTTAAATTCTCATATATGTAAATTATAGATGTTTGATAATGTTTAGGTTAATAAAAGTATTATTAAAATTAAAATAAATATTTGTAATGATCATAATTGAGTTTGATTAAGTACACCTGTCTTTTTTTTTCAAAACAACCTTTCCGGTATAATCAACCAAACATAAACTGTAGGTACGCTGTAGTGTGGTAAATCCCACTGATTTGCGCAATATATCAGTAGTTACATGATTTTATTTCAAGATTGTTAGATAGAAAATATGTGTTATCTTTATGATTTTAACGAGTCATGGGCATACCAAAGCAACCACAATTGCGCTCCCGGAAAATGATCAACAATATCGCGGCCGAGTCAGGTAAAGATGGTGGGACAAACTTGACACTTACAGAAAGGACTGATCTACATTTGCCCAACACTGAGAGAAATGGAAGGAAAAACAAGAAGAAAATCATGCTGTGTAGTCGGAGGATACATGTTCGCAAGCTGGCTGACCAAAACCAGATGTATCCTCCGACTGCACAGCATGATTTTCTTCTTGGTTACGTCTTTTTAGTTCGCTTTTTAAGCAGTCGGGTTTTTTGTTCTTTTTAATTCATTTTTTTATTTATAACTTTTTTTTTTTTTTTTTTAGAATTTGGTTCTTTTAAACATAAAGTGTTATACGAGTATATGTTTGAAATCTCCTCTTAAAACCCTTTAAAATCCGCCATCTTTTTATTTTCTAATTTTAATGTAGCCAGTGACACTCGCAGGGTTAAGACGGATCGATTGACATAAGAATAATTAAAATCGGCCAACGCGTTTGGTCTTTAGAACGCCACATAGGAACAGAAATACATACATAGACTGATAAACACATTACCCTCCTTCGGCAGTCGGGTAAAAAGGGAAGCCTTTGCCCAGCAGTGGGGCAATTCAAGATGAAAATAAAAAAATATATTATTGGGTTTTTAGTAATCACTAAAGAACACAATATAAGTAGGTATCAGAAAATCATGCATGTGTGTGCATCTCATATCTTTGACCTCTTCACCTCACAGTAAAAAATATTTATAAAACAATATAATGAACAGAAATGCGTCATATTCTTCGGAGAATCATTATGTAATTTAAAAAAACAATACTTTTTTCCCTATGCGAAATATTACTTAAATAATAATAGTATGGGTTTAAATTTTTAATAATTCAATCGGTTCATGTGTAATTAAGAGAAGGACGGGATACGGCATGCACAGGGCCGGTCAGTGTGGCGACGCTTGGGGGAGTGTTATGTCCAGCAGTGGACGTGTTCCTGCTGAAATGATGATGATGACGATGATGTGCAGCAATTATTGTATAATACTTCTTCTTCTTTCACCTCGCCACTTCCCCTTACTCAGGGTCAGCTTTCCTAGTCCTGAGGCACCACTTGTTTCGCTGATAAGCATCATCAGTAGATAGTGTCTTTCTGGACACTCGTTCGCTAAGATTTTAGCGGTTTACCCACTCCTCTCATTTGTGTCGTCATGGAAAGGCAGTTTTATACAAAGTGGTCATCGGGTTTCCGCACCACATGATCGTACCATCTCAGTTTGGATTCCGTTAGCAATTGTATAAATACTATGCTTAAATAATTCGGTGCTAGGTCTAGTGATGCAATGATGGGTCTGCTAAGCATGAGGACTTAGGAAGTCAGGTCATTAAAATTGATGTACCTCAATTATAGAGCCCCTATATGGGACTTAAATATTACTGGTGTGGTATATGTATAACTAAAGCTTACAATATATTTTTAAACAAGCTTTTGTGATAAAAAATGCTCTCTCACGAGAATCAAATCTGTGTGCAAAAGGACAATGGTAGAAGCCCGTACATTGTTTTAGCTGCGATTAAATTCCTATGACTCTAAATAAAAAATATCTGGTTTAATTCAGGGTCTTGTTCTGAATTAGATTGTGCAAATATTTTGAGGTGTATCAAAAGGTCGTTTTAAACAACCAAGCTATATTTTCTTGTAGACTTAGATACTAGCTTTTTTGCCTATCATTAATTCAAAGTAAGTAATTCATTTATTTCTACTACACTACCGTATTATTTCCTACCTGCAAGGACACTTAGACATAAACTGTATCGTTAATTCATTTACTCCGTTTTATTATTTAATAACCAAACAATAATTAAATACTTACTACGGTCACTACTTGTCACTTGGCAGAATTAGTGTAAAATGGCCTAAGCTAATGAGAGTTAACGAAAAACTCAAATAACTTTCATATATAATGTTTTCATTTTATCCGTGGTGAAGCAGTTAATGTTATAGTTTGAAAAAACGCGGTCAATTAATGGAATTTATTTCGAAAATTTTCTGAAAGTGTGTTATACACTTTCAGACGCTCAAATTTAAGTCAGCTAAGATTTTGCCATTGTTCTTTTAGTTCAATCCAACACCGAGTCCAATGTAATTAGTAAGTAAAATTTGGGTGACAACTCGTCATTTAACTTGCGGGCTTTGATAACAGACACACAGACACTGGGATAGATGAATCTAAATAAAAGGTGCACAAATGTAGGTAAGGTATTTGTTAAATACAGGTCTTCTGGTCCCAAGCCAGGAGTTATACACCGGGGCCAATAGCGGCGTTGGGACTCCTGGACCCTGTCTGAACCTGTACACCACGAAACCGCGGTTCGCGGCAGTGGAAAGCTAGGGATTTGCTCCTTATTGGGAGATATCTGACAGTTGAGAAGTGGGACGACCACAAGATGTATCAATAGGACTTACCTTAGATTCCTGCGGTAGACTCCTGAGAGTCGATCAATATCGTGCCGTGAGGTTACGGATAGAAGAATATATATATAATAAAGGACAATGATTGGCTTGGGACTACCAACGCGTTCTGATCCGGGCTTCGGCTTCCAGGCAGACACACACGCGTTTCCCACAAAAGCGCTTCGCTGCGCGTGAAAATATATTCAACACCACCGTCGCGGGCGCCCCACAATGCCGGTTGCGACCGGTGGGCGCAATTAACATTTACAATGGGCGAAACACATCTCGATTAGATATGTTTTTCTTTTTTTATTGGATTGGGACCACCAACGCGTTCTGGGCCGGGTTCCGGCTTCCGTCAGACACACACGCGTTTCCCACAAAAGCACCTCTTTGTACTTGAAATATGTTTAACACCACCTTCGCGGGCGTCCCACTAACCGATTGCGAACGGAGGGCGCTATTAGCTATTACAAATGAGCGAAACACATCTCGATTCGATATGTTTCGACAAGACCCGACTTCCGCGTGTTCACGTTACAAATCTTCTCTTTCGACTGGTAAGTGTCAGCTGTCAAAATCGTTGACAGCCCACCGACACGGTGTTGCAAGTAAACATTAAAAAATGGGACGAAACAGTATTGATTGGTTTAAAGATAATGGCGGCTTTTACCATGCATAACACGGAATTCAGTTGCATAATCAGGTTCCTTTTCCGGCGTCCTAATAAGCCCAAGTGGAGCGCAAACACAGAATACTAATTGGCCTTCAGAAACTTCGCACCGATTACCCGACGCCTGACGAGTTAGAACTAAAGTCACCGCCAGATAACAAAAAAAAATAAGTCGTTAACACCTGTCTTCCAATATTTCAAAACGATACAAAACGGTTTAAAAAATGTAAAGGCAGTGTCGCTAACACGATCAAAACAAATGTATCGCGGATTCGCGGTAAGGGCGTCCTTGTCCCTTTCACTTGGTATTCAGTAATGAGTTAGTATCTCATAAACGGTTAGACCGATTTACATCATTTTAAACCGATAAAGTGGTTCTACTATCAAATGAAAGGTCATTTGATACCAAAATTATCAAAACATCTCAATAAACAAAAAAACATGTTTTCAAGTTACGTAACTTCTTGGTAAAAGTCGAATCGATGACTTTTTTTTTGTTATCTGGCGCAGACTTAGTTTTGGACTTTGGTAATGTGGAGTAGAATGATAAATTCAAATGTATTATTAATCAAATTTTACATAAAAGAATACGTACGGAGAAGTCAGATGCGTAGTACATGTAACACAGGTATACGTGTTATGACCTGCAGTCTAATTACGTAAGTGAATTCAGTAGGGCAAAGGGTATGACTCCATGAACGAGTATGACGAATTTCCTTTAAATAATTAGGTATTGCCAAAAATATTAGACTCTTTCGGATAGAGTATCCTCACCAATGAAAGCTACCAATAATTTTTGGCTATATCTAATTATTTAGAGGGAATTTGTCATATTCTTTCATGGAGTTAGAGCAGTTAGAGAGTGGAGCAATTAGACTGCTGATTTATGAACGTAACGGGATTAACACTGTTGAAAGTTGGTTTCTCCAATCCAAGAGATTTGGGCTCACCACGTGACCCGTAGTATTGATAGAACAGATGATATTCCCCTTTGTAGTATGAC
This sequence comes from Orthosia cruda, assembly GCA_964057195.1. Taxonomy (NCBI): domain Eukaryota; kingdom Metazoa; phylum Arthropoda; class Insecta; order Lepidoptera; family Noctuidae; genus Orthosia; species Orthosia cruda. The sequence continues at coordinate 3,935,331 of OZ059826.1, read as the reverse complement.
AATCCATTAGAGTCGTTCATCCAGCCCACGTGGTAGTGTAGTCTTCTGGGATTGATTTCTGCCTTCTTCTCTTCTTTGTATGCTTCTTATTCTGCTTAGGGTACATAAGGGTCGTTCATTCTGCCAACTGGGGGTGCAACTGGGTATTGTAATCTTTATCTGCTGTCGATGCTAGATTTGCCGGTGTTGATGTAGATTTCCATCGCAGTCTTGGCAGCACTTTCTTCATCTGTTCGTTCCAGGCCAGAGCAGTCACGAACAAACCTAGAAGCATCACGTCTAATTTAAAGACTTTGATAGTTGATTGGGACGTCCTTGTGTGTAAATTAAGTTTATATTCTGTTACTAATTTACAAGTATTGATTGCATCTCTAGTGCGGCATAATAGTATTTTGTTTTTGAATTATTACTGCGATTCCGTAACATCGAGTTGGGAAATTAAGTCCTTTATCAGTATGGAGTAGCGATCCACCACACACATCCACCACACGATTGAGTTAAGCATATCTATAGTTCTCCATGTAAATTTAGCACAATGAGTAACTGGACCAAGTACTGGCAAAAGTATATGAGCATACATACATAATTATTATAAATGTGTATGATTGTGTGGTTACTCTTCTCTAAACATTTGTATGCCTAAAGCAGCTGTAGTACCAGCTTGGGACAGTTTGAATTAACCGTTTGACCTTTGATTATGTTTAAATTAAACATAATCAAAGGTCCTACTTCTCTCCTAATCTCTTTTAATCATGTCATACCAATATTTCCGTACTTCTTAGGTAAGATGTTTTTAGTTTTAGTTCGTTTGTGGTCTTAGAGTGAACAAATAAAATAATAAATGTAATTGGACACACATAAAACTTGATACAAATCTCAATACGCTATGATAATATTTCAAAATATTTCCATTTTAATAAATCACTATCGTTTAGTTCACATGACAGGTTGCATCGGCATATTTTTCATTTTTATTCGCTCGCGAGCATGGCACATCTCATTTATCTTGTTCAAACATATCGCGCTCGCTTCAAATAACTGTAGATTTTTCATTGGTTTTGTGTAACTTTTATATGGTAGGTAAGTGTTGGTATGTTTTATTTGCCAGGTGTTTTACAACATCGCTCCTGTGGAGACCATGCATTTCTTCTGGCTACTACATGACGACTCTGGCCTGTCCATCTCATTGCATTCAAAATACATGGCCTGCACAATACCACTTCTGCCTCTATTCAGTAAATGCTGGCGTGACGTCTTACAGGCGTTTATGGCAAATTGGCAGAAGAAGGCAACACAATGGGCATAATAGAAGGTCATGGGGCTTTTGCCTAGATGGATAAGTGGATAGATGTAGAATAAATAAAAATAAGCATATCACTATGCGAAATGCCAGCTTTGTAAAATTATTTTATGTATTAATATTTTTTTAATGTAGCAATACACCGTAAGCTAACCCCTGTTTTATCTTTAGTTCTTTAGTCCATCCAAAGGTTGTGTGGTAGATATCGCTGTCAGCGATAAGACCGCCTTTGTACACATATTATAAGGTTGCTGTAAAATTTATGTGTATTTTTTTTGGTGTACTATAAAGTATATTCTATTCTATTCTATACAGATAGATAGAATCTGTTTCGCGTGTATATTAGTTGGGATCACCCAATCTTTTACTGCAGTGGATGCTGTAAGATATGACTTAAGAATGGCAGCAACTAGATAAGAGAGCACGTTCTTATAAACACTGATAATAAAATTTATCGATATAGATATTTATCAGGCCGATCTCGGATAAAGAAATAAGACCATAAATATTTTGGTCAAATTCTATTCTGCAACTCGCACTGTGCTCTCTTTCAGAGAGGATGCGTGTCCCAGTAGTGGGGACATTTAAATACAAGGCAGATTATGCGTATACCTGATCATCTTGACAACCGCGTGAATCGATACAGTGGTGATGGTCATGGTGGTACATGCGGTCGTACCATTTCTAGAAGCTTTGATTGGTGATTTTTAGGGTTCCGTACCCAAAGGGTAAAAACGGGAACCTATGACTAAGACTCCTCTGTCCGTCTGTCTCTGTCTGTCTGTCTTTAACCAGGCTGTATCTCATGAACCGTGATAGCTAGACAGTTGACCTTTTTACAGATGATGTATTTATGTTGCCAATCTTATCTGCCAAAAAACCTGGTATATAAACAGATAGACTACCAAATGAGATGATACTCCTAAATCAATCAGTCATGCCTCTTATACATCATTCGTGGTATTCCTCACTGTGGTCGTCACAGTTCACCCAAAGTCGTTGTAAGAAAGCGATGCGAAAGCAGAACTAGAAGCATACATTTAAGAGAGGAAGACGGAAATAAACTCCAGATACAGACTATACTACCACGTGGCGCCACCTGTGGGCTGGATAAACGACCCTAATGGATTCTCACACTACAAAAGAGAGTACCATCTTTTCTACCAATTTTACCCCTACGACAGTCAGTGGGGTCCTATGCATTGGGGTCACGTGGTGAGCCAAAATCTCGTGTATTGGAGACAACTTCCGACAGCCTTACTACCTGAACAGGAAATATGTTTCTCAGGAAGTGCTGTTGTTAAAGATTACACTCTGGTCCTAATATACACGGGCCACATGTTGAACGACGACGAAACTTCGTATAATGAAACTCAGTATTTAGCATTCAGTGATGAAACTTTCAAAAGTATGAAGGCTATCCGGTTCTGCCGTATGCGCCGAACGGATCACCAGATTTCTGAATCTTAAAGTGTGGCAGCACGGTGATCACTGCAGTGCTTGGCAGCAAGATTGAAGACCCTGAAGATGAAAGAGGCACAGACAAAGACAAAGATATTATACTTCAACTAGGCCACCAAGCGGCACTTTTGAACGTTAGATACATTAAAATTTACAAGGAATAAAAAAATATTCTACCGTGCATTCGGAAAGTAGCTTGTTATGGAGAAGAACGCACAAGAAACTCCATACTTAATCTTTAAAAAAAAATAGTTTTTTTACAATATTTAGGTACATAAGTACATACATTAATAAATTCATATGTGTGAGGACAATGCACCCAAAATCACTACACACTATACTACGTACAGGTACAAAGTATTAAAAGTGATACACATGTACTGTGCAGTTACATAATAGGTACTAGAAAAACATTAGAGACATTTGAGAGAGCATGACACACTCAACTGCCAGGGCACACACAAGTCAACGAACGACACAAAGGTACAGCAAATGATAGATTTACAGTTGGGTACATAGTACTCACACACGTGCTGCGCAGTTATACAATACTAAAAGAAATTGAGTCTATATAATACAAATATATTCATACAGCATATTCATATATTCTTCAGCAGGTCTAAAAATACTTCAAAACAATAGTGATCTGCATATCACTTGTTTTTGCGCCCTAGTGGTTGTGGAGCAAGACTAGCATTGAGCCAAGCATTTTTATCAGTGATGTAATCCCCCAACCTATAATATGCCTGCCTGCATAGTGTGCGTTTTATACAAGTTTTAAATTTCGTCTCATTCAATTCTAGAATGTGGGGAGGAATTTTATTGTAACATTTTGTACAGTACCCCATGAAAGATGAGGCTACTTTAGCCAGTCTGAAACCTGGTTGAACTAATGTAATTATGACTATCTCCGTTTTTACTAAAAAGATGTAAATTCTTACTCACGTACATGATGTTTTCATAAATATATTGACAAGGAACCGTCATGATGTTAATGCCCTTAAACAGTTCCGTAAGAGAATCGCGCAGGCGAAGATTGTATATCGCTCTGATGGCTCGTTTTTGCAGAATAAAAATTGACTCAATGTCTGTAGCCCTTCCCCATAGCAAAATACCGTAAGACATTATACTATGAAAGTAAGAAGAAGAGAATTGAGAATAGAATAGAGCCCTGGGGTACCCCCATTTTCGGGTCGGGTTTTCTGTTTTTTCAATTATTATTTTTTATTTATAAGTTTTAGTTTTTTTTTTTGAATTATCTACATTTAAACATATAAGTGTAATACATTTTTGAACTCATCTCTTAAAACCCTTCAATTTGATACCAAACAAGATGGGTTTGAAAAAAAAAACAAAATTGGTGCCCCACAATTTGGCGCCCAAAATCCGCCATATTTTTATTTTCTAATTTTAATGTAGCCAGTGACACTCGCAGGGTTAAGACGAATCGATTGACGTAAGAATCATCAAAATCGGCCAACGCGTTTGATCTCTAGAACGCCAAATAGGAACAAACATACATGCATACATAGACTGATAAACACATTACCCTCCTTCGGCAGTCGGGTAAAAATAGTAGTTTATGCAACGGTCATATAATAGGGGTTATTAAAACACGAGCGTGGGGTTATATCACGCGGGTGTTTTTATTCCTAATTATATGCCGTTACATACATTATTTTATCTCCACTCATAGAGTTGAAATAAAATAAAAGTGGAAACGGAAAAATGTTTGGTAAGGCGGGCAATTTATATTCTCATTGCGCATAACTGCACAGCGCGCGCATCCATCCATCCGTCTATGACATTGCAATGTAAATGCTTAGCAAGCATGTTGATTGCCGAAACTTTTTCTTATGCAAATCACTTAATGACTTTGACTATATTTTGTGTAGTAACAGGTAGAGAGAGGGAACTTTTAAATACAGACGAGATAAAACAAAACGAGCAACGAACATTTATTTATTCACAATAACTTTACAAGCAATGTCACGATTATTTTTTAGTAGACCACCATAAGCTTATTTTTATCCCTTTTATTTATACTTGATATTAACGCTTGTGTGCTGCCATCTGTAGTGTTTGCACTATCCCTATAAATACTCTTTTCTAGCATATAAGCGTCCACGAATAAAGATTGATGGCTTCTATTGATCACTCGCCAGTCACCGCTAGGATAAATCCTTGAGCTAAACACAACTTCACCATCTCCACAAAATAGTTCGAAAGAACTGGCATCCAAAAAAATCCTCAAGGTCATTGAATACAGCGGGTGCCATTTCACCTGTCGGACATCATCTGCCCTGACAACCATCACTTTATCACTGGTTGCATTCCAGCGCACTAATATTTTGTCGCCACCATATTCACCGACGATTTCTAATACAATATCAGTAATCAAGTTAACCTTAACAATGATTTCAGCAGTCTTCGCAAATTTTAAGCTAGAATTGCGTTTTAATTTGCCTTGTAAAATGTTTTTCGCTCTGAGTTTAGTTATCGCTTCTACAGGTTTCATTAAAAGTCTATTCCCAACCAGGTCCAGCTCCCTGACGAGTGTCATTGCTCCTACCCATCCTTCTGCATCTTCAGGTTGAGCAGAACCAAACATTCCAAACCACGCGATTAGGTACCTTTTACCATTCTGCTCAGTAGTGTGAGTGGCGTAAAAATCGTGACCGTAATCGATTTCTTGGAAAAAGGTTTCCGGATTAAACCTACATGTGTCGTAATTGAAGCTTCCAATAACATAGCCCGTCTGATATGTGTTCTTGAATCTATCTCCTTGATTAATAATACCATTTGGAGAGATCAAAAGGATGAACTTTCCGTTTATTTCGAAGAAGTCAGGATTCTCCCACATGTGACCCACTTGGCCACAATACATAGCCAGAACACTTTGAAAATGCCATGAGGTTATGTTCTCAGATTTGTACAGCAATGCCATGCCTTTATAATCTTCACTCTTGCTGCCAAGTACTACATACCAGTAGTTACCGTTCTTTCATATTTTAGGGTCTCGAACCTCAAAACTGCCTTTCGAAGGATATAACGCAACTGGGTTGTGTCTGTATTTTTGGAAGTCTACGCCATCAAAACTGAACGCCATATTCTGTGTTTCTTTGTAGTAAGGAGGTTTATTAGTTGGCTCGTGAGCCGTGTAGAACAGAACCATGATGCCATCATTGTCAATAGCGCTTCCAGAGAAGCACTGTTCATTTCCAGGACGCAATGCAGTAGGGAGTAGTGTCCAGGAAACCAGGTCAGGGCTCACCATGTGTCCCCAGTGCATAGATCCCCAATGGGTGTCGTAGGGGTAGAACTGGTAGAAAATATGGAATTGCTCTCTAAAGAATAAAAATCCGTTAGCTGCGTTCATCCAGCCGACGGGGGGTGTTATGTGGTAATGTAATTTAAACCCTTGGTTGTAAACGCCTGGAATCGACTGTCTTACGTAAAATTCTAATTCTGTTTTTTCCATCAATTCCTTTAACATGTAGAGATGAACTGTTATTAAAAAGCACACACATTCATGTTATGTAAGTTCTTATGAGTTTCATATTTTAGTATTTACTATAAGCCGTGTTGCACTGATCACTAAAAATTTCTACTGCATCATAAACGTAAGTTTGATTGTGTTTGTGTCCCAATTGTTTTCAGTTTGAATATTCGTGCGTCATAGTATTGAGTCAGACATTTAAAAACACAATCGTATATTGTTGATATTTCACTAATTTGTTAAAGTCATCTTGCAATGCGATGCACGAGACGATGCAGTATCATATGTTATGTTTTAAAAAGCCTGAAAGAGATTGCAGTATGCGATAAGGCCGCTCTTTTTTGTATTTTAGTTTTAAGTTTCCTTTTCTATGATTTAACTTGGTGTACATACAATTAAAGCATAAATAAAAAGGAGTATAGGTACGCATTATTTCTCTAGACTTTTATCAATTATATTCATTTCATTCTCTGTGTTTTATTTCTATAGAAAACGGAGTGTGTCTAAAGTCACATATTCCAGATACACTTACAAACTCAAAATTGGCCACGCCTACCAATTAACTGCCAACCAATCACAACTTTCGAAATTGGCATATGATTCTTCAGCTTGACATTATGTGTACTCAATGCTGCCGGAATACCGGCCTAAGCAGTGTCATTGAACACATTTTTCTCGCGGTTTCAGGTTTGGGTCAGCGATAGTGAATCTCTGTGCGAAGAGGCCTTTGATCTGCAGTGGGACAGTTCAATTCAGATTATTATTAATGATACAAGGCGCAAGGAAAACAAAGTAAAACACTGGGATCAACTCTATGGAATAAAAATATACAGCTGTTTAGTAAAGGGTGTCTCAATGTTTTTCATTAAACATACTTAAAAAAACACTAGAATTCGTTCAAACTCGTTTTATTTACTGTTAAATTAATGTAATTAAGTCTGTTACTAAAATCTTCAAGAGTTGAAAAGATAAAAAACACTTTTCAAGATAAGAAAACTCTTTTCAAGCGAGTGAAACCGCTGGTAGAAGCTAGTATAACCTAAACTTCTGAGGATTTGAGATACTTGGAAAATCTATTGCCGTGTCAATGATGCAGCGCTTGAATGGTGCCCTATAAATTTCCATTTCCATAGTGCATAATGTCGCTTGTTCACGCCAAGAACAGGCTTTCTGAGGTTAACCTTTTTTCTAGTGGCCGAACTAAGATATTGCTATGATTTTTCTCGTAGGCCTAATCCTAACAGCTGCCGGGCGAGCACGGCCTACTGTGACAGGCTTGAGTCACACGTTTTTATCACAGTTTGGGAGCAAAAACCGTGATAAAATGCGTGACTCAAGCCTATCACAGAGGCCGTGCTCGCCCGGCTGGTCTCAGAATATCTACAAAAGTATACATATATCCGTTGTTATCATGACAAAACTATACAGGTCTTTTTCAGGATTAGACATATGTCGTGGAGACGTCATTGCAGAACATACAGACGTCAGGTCCAGACACATGTTTCACACAAAGCCCTTATGTTTGGGCCTTTATCTCTGCTTTATTTGAACTTGACGTCCAGTCATGTTGATGGCATATGTAACGTTTTCCATGTGGAGGACCTCTAGCTGAAGTGGCGCCAACTGGTGACGTGGATTTTCCAGAAAACCCTCTTTCATCATGTACAAAAAAATAAAACAGGCCAAAACAAAGTCGGAACTAGGCACGAATCTTGTCTAGGTCCGAGAAATTCTTGTCCTATGCCTGATGAATTGGCCCTGTACGACACAAATTCTTGCATAGTTCTGGTGAATTTTCTTAGCCCGTACAAGCAGCCGTAGGGTCTTGTTTACCCCTTACTTAGAAAACAAACACTCCTCGAGTTCCCCGATACGATACATGGCCTGTTCCATATTTATCAGTTCGCTGTTCCTAAACAAATTATACCGACTCTGTTTGTTTTGCTTTGATTTGTTAAGGGTAGATTTAATCGGCACAGCTGGCCACGGTACTCGTAAAACATTTTAGAAGGTAGGTAGGGTATCGGTTTAGGCATGGAATTTAATTGTTAAAGTATTAATAATCAGTTCATCATGCTGATGACTATACATAGCTACATACATAAATTCACGCCTTTTTCCCATAGGGTAGGCAGCATTTACAGAACGTCGCTGGCTGATAAATCAAGCTGGCTAATACCTAATCCGAATGCTGAGACTAGAGGTTTCTGTCACACACTAAAGAGCTGGGCTGGCTGGCTGGCTGGCTCTAGGCTTAAACTAGATAGAAAGCATGCTTGGCAATACTCTTTCTTTAAAGACAGACAGACCTTAGGACTCCTCTGAGTTCTGCATTTTCTTGTAGATGGAGAGAGAGAGCCATTCTAAAGAAAAGATTTGAGATGTGGAACCATTGGAACGATGTGAATGAAAAGGGAGTTTGTGATATTTGACAGGACGGAGTGGTAGAAGAAAACGTGTTGCGCCGACCTCAAATAACATGGGACGTGGGTAGGAAGATGATGATGATTTCATGATACATTCTCCAAAAGGAAAGTCGCTTCAGTCGAACGCGACCTTTATTAGCGATACAACTATATCTAATAGGATACCAACCTACACACAAGTTGATACAAGACCTATCCAAGAACGTGTGTTCTCATAATAATTAGTTTTCATATGTAAAACTTACGCTGACTTATTGAAGGTAGCACCTGGTGTTACCATAAGATTTGCATTTAAGCCGCAGGGGTGAACGAATTTTGAATAGATAATCTATACTATAATAATATATATGATTTAATATTATAAAGAGATAAAGTTTGTGAGGTTGTAGGATCTCTGGATCTACTGAAATTATTTAGATGAAATTTGGCATGGGGATAGTTTGAGACCCTGGGAAAGGGCGCAGGTTAATTTGTATTCCCTTGGGATGTTAATTTTTGTTTACGCATGCGAAGCAGCGGGCAGAAGCTAGTAAGACTAAGTAATATATTCGAAGAACCTTGAACTGTTATTATATCTATGCTTCTAAGTAATATGCCTTAAACCTTAAGGTACGTAAAACATACCAAGTAGGGTGGGACTCTGCCAAGCTGCAAAAAACATTTTAACGACGAATGATGGACGATGTTCAAATACACAACAACACAACACACCAACATAACACAACACCAATATACACCAATATATTATACACTTAGTTCGCAATAAACGTTTTGACTTTGACTTACATATCGTCACGCCAAATTCCTCGAAAGGGAGGCAGAGGCTCTAAGTCAGATGGGTACAGTAGCGCTTGCAAGGGAGATAATCTTTGTCCCAGAAATATACATTTCAAAATACTAAAAACGAGCATAACATAAACAGACAGATACCACAGCACAAGGCACTCCTTTTACATAAAAAAATATTTAAACCTCCGCCAAAAAAGGCGCCCTCGACAGCCAGTAGCCAAATTTTAAAATTATTTGAATGGAAAACGCTGCTTCTGCTCTAAAAGTTTCCATTGCGCACAGTCACCCAAAGGGCAATGGAGAGGGCTATGCTCGGTGTTTTCTTGCGTGATCGAATCAGAAATGTAGACATCCGCAAGAGAACCAGGGTTACCGACATAGCCCGAAGAATTGCCAAATTTAAGTGGCAGTGGGCAGGGCACATTGCTCGCAGAACGGATGGCCGATGGGGCAGAAAGGTTCTGGAGTGGCGACCGCGAACCGGAAGACGTTGCGTTGGAAGGCCTCCCACCAGGTGGGCCGATGACCTGGTGATGATTGCGGGGATCCGCTGGATGCAGGACGCACAGGATCGGTCAATGTGGCGACGCTTGGGGGAGGCCTATGTCCAACAGTGGACGTCTTTCGGCTGATATGATGATGATGATGATGATATGACCGTCTTTTAAACAACCTTCTACTTTAATTTCTTAGAAATACAGTCCAAATTTGTACTAAATAGACAAGTGCCAGCTTATTTCACATTTCGGAAAGGATATCGGAATCCCCATAAAGTATTTCATGATTGCTTGTGACAGTTACTCAAAAGTGGTTGCGTTGTTTATTTTGAACACAAATTCTGTTTAAAATATGAATTAAATTAGAATAGATTAAGTTTCAATAAAGATTGACAAGATATTAAGGCTCTCGCAACCGGAAACTGACAAAGTGTCATTCGATGTCAACAACGGCGATGATCGAAATGGGCAATCCGGTCAACTGCGAGTCGGACTCGCGCACCGAGGGTTCCGTACAAACAGCTACATTAACCAACATAATTGGGTAACTAGGTCAACGTAAGACGGTAATAGGTAATAATAATAATACCTCCTTTACATGGATGACTTGTAGCTCTTTGTCCCCAGCAATCTTCAGCCGATGGAGCTACTGAAGGTAACTGAAACTTTTAATAGCGCCATCAGGATGGAGTTTGGTCTAGACAAATTTGCGGTCATGCATGTAAAGCGAGCTTGTTTCGGGTGGAAACAGGGTGCGCGCTTTCAACGGTTGGGTCATGCCAGTATTGATGTACTCTTTCGGCATACTCAGATGGACTCAAACGGAACTCGACACCCTGGATAGTCCCGAGTCCGTACACTGACAGACTGCTTATCGAATGCATCACCCACGATCGTCGGTCATGAGATTGTATATCCCGCGGAAGTGTGGAGGCCAAGGCTTTTTTAATGCCAAAAACCTCCACAACTGCGAGATATGCAATCTCAGGGAATATTTTCTACACACCGACGTGGGTATGCATCGAGATGTAGTAGTAGTGGACAAGGGTCTCTCCCCGCTCTCCTTGGCGAATGAGAACTGGCGCAAGCCTGTAGTGCTTGACACTAATGACCGCAGGGACGTATGGCAGAGTAAGAAGCTTCACGGGCGCTTTTTCCTGGCCCTATCTGGGTTCAACGTGCTAGGTCCACCCGTTTCTGAGAAAATCGGTCGTGACACACGGACAGACAGACGGACAAGAGATTGATCTTATAAGGGTTCCTTTTTTACCTTTTGAGGTACGGAATCCTAAAAATGTAAGGTATTGATCACGTCACATTTCGATATAGCTTGGTAGACAGAGCTCAGGCCTAAGTAATAACAGCTATGCGGTTCGATTTTTAAGGTTAAACAGCTTACCATCTTACCTCATCTTATCGAGTTTCGTCCGTGCCTCGAAAAGCACGTTAAGCTTTCATTGGCAGCATCCAGGCTGTCATTGGTAAATTTTTGACATTCGTTACGGGAAGTCATAACCCAGAATATCTGTCACCAGTATTGCCAAGGGATACCGTGTTACAAAATTACGGAGTTGTGGAAATCAGTTAAGCAGTCGCTCAGGCGCGGATACCCCTGAGTAGCTGATTTTAAAATGAGAATCATGTCTAAACGGCTAGATGTAATTTTTTGGCAAAGTATTATGTTACATTAGACCATTTTCTTAATAATTTGATCTAAGAAAAAAATGAGTTTTATTTGTATAAAATAGTGTAATTTATTTGTAAATTGATGTCTATCACGGACAAAAAAACGACAGTCGCACTAAAACCGCCGGGCATATTTTAATGAAATAGAAACCATCTCAAAGACTGAATTGGACTTGAATTTAATCATCTACATTTTGATCTAATGCTTTTCTTTTAAAGTCATAGAATAATAAAGAAAGTACAAGAAACTACTGAATTTTGGGTCGCGCGGTTGTGAAACGAGTGCGCGTTTTGTTCCCTCAAGGTTGTTGGCGACTGTCATCGTCTTAAGCTGCATGCGATTTTTACTTTATATTTTTTCTTTGGACTGGAAACCGAACCCGACATTGTTGAGGCTTAAAGGGCTAGGCAGATTAATTGACTGACAAGACGTGCTTTAAGGTATATTACGTTCCCATGACAACTGTCTTTGAATTTAAAACAGTATTAATAGTACATTGTGTATTAAGGGCGGTAAGTAAGGAATTACGATCGAGGCTCTAGTAGAAGCCCGAAGTCGAAGACTGAGGGCTTTTTGAGTCGAGGTTCGTAATTCCCGTACCGCCCGTGAGACATACAATGTTTTTCAACACATTTGCGAGTAGCTTATATACACAAGTCAACACAGCTATTATTACGTAATACGTGAACTTTTTTTAAGCGGTTGGCGAGTTTTTGCCCACACCACAGATTATACAAATGTTTCGTTCAGAAACGTTGAGGGCAAATACTTACGTAGTCAGCCATGACGGAGTGTAAAAAAAAATCATTTCGTCGTTTTGATACAAATAACTATTAAAATCGATTATTTAGAACATTAGTTGAGTATTTAAGTAACATGTAGCGAGATTGCAAATAAATTCCTGTTTAGATAATATTTTAAGACAATTTCTCAATTGCGTGTAAACTCCTTGCTTGAACTTGCATGACCTGTGTGCTGTGCTATAAATTAAAAAATATTACTTACCGCCCTTGGGTTTCATGACATACAATATGGGACATTACGGCCAAGTTAACCTGTATGTTTTGATACTGTTTACGTGCAAGTGTGATGAAAAAACTATTTTCGCTATTTGAATGTGAAGTGAAGACGCCAAATGCTGGCACATCCTACTTAATATTATTAAGACGAAAGTTTGTGAGTGTGCTTTTATGTTCGTTTATCTTTAAAAAAATGCATAAATACTGAACGGATCTGGATGAAATTTGGCACTGTAATAGATTATAGTCTGGAATATGTTATGGTGGGCATATTTTCCCTCGGATTTTTTTTAACTGCCACGCGAGCGAAGCCGCTGGTAGAAGCTGTATAGTTATCCATAAAACTTTTGACAGTAGTCATTTAAAAAGAAAAATATTTTTTTTTTCAATAATGTTGGATAGATGGCTCCACAATTTTTTACGTCAAATGGCCTGCTATTCTTTACATTATTTTGGAAACGTAAAGCAAAGAATTTTGATCACTTTTTTATCATGTGGAACTATTTAGTTTTTATACTGAAATCCCATTGCAAAAGTTTGCTGGTATTTTGTTTGTATTCGGACTGCAGATTTCTGCAGTCGGTTGGTTGGTTGTCAGGCTTATTTAATTTAATTGTTGATACTTGGCTGGCTTGATTTCTTAATTACTTGTAAACATTTGTATACCCTCAGGCATAACATACGCACTCTTTATTACCTTGATTATACCTTTATTATTGTACCTGAGTTAAATAAATGACTTATGACATGGATCTTAGGCTATTAATAGATCTCCCCTGGTAGGTTCCCGCATTGTCGAGGCGGGGGAGGGGCTCAGAAACCGTGGTTTGATCACCAACGGTGAAGCGAAGAAGAACCCTGACGAGCGGCCCCCCCGGCCGCTCGTCAGGGCTGTAACGGCCAATTAGTAGGTTGCGGTGCAACCTGTTCTAATCGCAACTCGGGCCTCCCATACCCATACGATATCGCGGATGAGGGTTGGAGACGCGGCGGGAGAGGAGTGCCGGTATTGCGGTGCGCCGCTCTCCCTATCTTCCGCGGCGTATACGGGGTCCCTCGTCATATGGAGGACGCGGTGGGCCGCAGAGGAGGTCCCTATCCCCTGCAGGCCGAAAAGTGGTAGAAAAAAGGTCTGTTAATAGATAATAATTAATTGGTTGTAACTATGGAGAGTTGGTTTTGACGCTTGGAAACAATAGTATTGAAGTCAAAACACTGATCACGACGTTCGATTGTTTTGACAACTTACCTCAACAGTTCAAGTTAGTATGATTAGATTGAAGATAATTGATCACGATCCAGGTATTTTTTTCAGAAATATTCCTACTTTATCGTCATTATTGTGTGTGGGCAGTGGGTAAGATGGCAAATAACATTCTATTAGAAAATATTATTGACAAAAGGTATGCTATGACACCAGTGTGTGTTGCCAGTAATAACCTATGGCTCTGAGACGTGGTCGCTCTCAATGGCCCTCAAAAAGCTTACAGTCCACAAAAAGCAATGGAGAGGGCTATGCTCGGCGTTTCCTTGCGTGATCGAATCAGAAATGTAGAGAACCAGGGTTACCGACATAGCCCGAAGATTTACCAAACTTAAGTGGCATTGGGCAGAGCACATTGTTCGCAGAACGGATCGCCGATGGGGCAAAAAAGTTCTGGAGTGGCACCGCGAACTGAAAGACATTGCGTTGGAAGGCCTCCCAGCAGGTGGACCGATGACCTGGTGAAGGTTGCAGGGATACGCTGGATGCGAGACGAACGGGAACGGTCAATGTGGCGGCACTTGGGGGAGGCCTATGTACAGCAGTGGGAGTCTTTCGGCTGATATGATAATGATGACACAATGACATAGTGCACTACCAAAATGTTTCACGGTTTTTTCCCAAAAACATTGGCAAGATAATAATGCCGATGATAGATGTGTTTGTGCTCTAAATTTTGTGATCAATTCAACGATTTAAAAAAAGACGATTGATGTTTAAAACAGAGAGCACTATATTTTATCAAAGTACAAATATAATGAAAAGAATAAAGATATTTTACTTCAACAGATAAAAACTTCTTGTTTTAAATAATAGTGAGCAGAAATATCTTTGTTCTTACAACACAATAATACGAAATTGCCTCTAGAGAAATAACACCGAATAAAAAATATTATTACGAAATTTACGAACCGTTTTATCGAATCATGATTGCAACTAGGGTTGCCAGTAATTTTCAAAACTAATGATATTTGTTTTCAGGTGCCTTAAAAACAGTAGACGTCAAAAAATTTAGTTACAGGTGTATTAAAATAAAGTTTATATTTATTTAGCTTCCTGCGTGAACGCAACGAATCCAAGGGGCGCGAGGGTTATGTCAATCAGTAGGTAGGTTGGCTCTTGGGAATTCAGTCGCTATGGAGCGTTTCTCGGGATCCCATATTCAGCAATAGCACTTTTGTAGTAAGATACTGTAATATACTATACTAGCGATCCGTTCTGGCTTCGCATGGGTAAACATTTATTTTGCTATAAATTGAGATAAAAACTATCTTACATTTTTTATTTTACGAAAAGTGCCCGTTTGATCACTATCTCGCCTGATGGTATGTAATTATGTGGTCTACCGTGAAGCACACTTGCCTAGAAGTAACCTATTTACTCTTGACTTAAAAAACCCCAACCCAGGAAACAAAGACTCCGGCAGGGAATGCCACTCCTTAGATGTGCGCACAATGAAAGTATTAGCAAAACGCTTTGTGCGTATGGGTGGGATGTCCACAATGTACCGATGGCGCATTGCCGTACGTCTTGTAATCCCGTGATGGAAAAGGTTAGGTGGAATCAGATTGTGCAGTTCCATCGCACACTCGCCGTAAAGTAACCGATAAAATACCGTGAGGCTGGCAAGTCGGCGTCGATGAACGAAGCTCCTATCTCTAAAGTTGAACTAAACTGCACACAGTGTGCAAAATTACATTAAAATCGATTCGTTCTTTTAGGAGTTTATCGCGGACAAACAACCTGAGACGATTTTTTTATGTAATACTAGCTTCTGCCAGCGGCTTCGCCCGCGTGTAAAAAATAGATAGTAGCCGATTCTCAGACCTACTGAATATGCGTATAAAATTTCATCAAAATCGGTCAAGCCGTTTCGGAGGAGTATAGTAACAACTAACATTGTGACACGAGAATTTTATATATAAGATAAAGAAGATTTTGGCAACCCTAATTGTAACCGAAAACATCAAAAAAAGTTTGTTCTGTTGTTTCGAGTGTTGAACGGCTGAAAATGATTCCTTTTGTTGGACAAATAATTGTGAGAGATCTCATTTCAAAACTCTTTCCAAAGTTTTATTTTTACTCTCAAAGGGTAGCATTCAAAACAAAATAATACTCGTGTGTTTTGGCATTCAAATAATCTTTAACTTTTTAACTTTTGGTTTGGAAATTTGGTAGAACAATAGTAAGTAGATCTAAGGGCTTGTTCATACAGAACATCCGTATTTCCAGGATCGTTTTAACGGACCCGTCTCTACTGGAGGTAATGTTCACATCACATTTACAGTACCGTTTTAATGAATCCGTCCCTACTGGGGGTAATGTCACGCCCCGCGTGGCTTCGATCCGATAAAACGGATCACTATATTAATACTGTTGTGTGTATGAACTCGCTTATACAACTACATACGTCAGCGCTGAATAAAAACGTATACGATAAAGCAAACCTGTAAAACGGACCCCTGAGTGAACGAGAACTAATTTATAATGACGATAAAGATATGACTGCGCCGTTGGTCCAGTGGTTGCAAGTGGTACTTCCAAGCAAGAGGTCGTGGGTTCCATTCCCGGTTGCGACACAGTGTTATTGGTTTTTTTTTTTTCCTCTTCAATTTCTCATTATAAGCCGGAGATACTCGTAGATGTGAGTCCGCTTGACGGCAATAGAATTGCACAGTATGAGAGTGTAGATACAAACCGGGCTAATCTATTATGAAAAGCAAAACTCAAAAAAAGGCGACACATTTTTTTCTTGCTTTTTTATTTACATTTATCTAGAAGACACGCTTCGATCGATAATCTATCGAACACACAATTATGACACTCATATTATCTTTTGAACGGCGGAACCGATTGTCATCAAACATAACAAAGAACACTCTCGATAATGCCACCTTTCAAACAAAAAACAACTAAATCAAAATCTATTTATCTGTTTAAGAGCTATGATGCCACATACAGATACAAAAACACACAGATACACACGTCAAACTTATAACACCACTCTTTTGCCGTCGGGGGTCAAAAACTGTACCAGTACGCCCACAAAAATAAAATTAAATGCCGCAGTATTCTTAAATAGCTACGCATTCTATAATTAGATAGAAACCGAACCCTTTTTGAGTAACTCAAAACCTCCGGTGTCAGGATATTGGATTTTCAGAAAGAAAACTCAAAGTGTACGAATAATAATTAACTTTATATTAGAAGTAGCTGTCGCTCGTGGGGTTCACTTCTATTGCCTATATCCCGCGTGGCTAGTACAGTTACTTTACGTTTCATAAAAAACCGGTCAATAGTTTTTGCGTGAAAGCGTAACAAACATCCCTTCATACTCAAAAAAATAACAACACACACACACACAGACACACACGCACAAACACATTGATTATATTTTAAGGAGGATTTCACGGCAGAACAGTTGAAAAAAAAACAAAGAAAGATTTATTAAGCACAAACAGAGCCACATGTTACGTATGCCTAGGAATCTGCTGACATTGCGGAAACTAAGTGTTCATAAACCTTGCAAGGGTGCAATTACCTTGAGCACGAAACGCATAGCTCAGGAATTACCTGAATTGCTGACTCAGAAACTACGTAACAACGAGACAGGAAGTTATTGACGATGCAATTACCTTGAAGCCAATGCAGCCTTGAACGTCAGTAAATCAATCGATTTCGAAACCAATATAAGCATTTTTTGTAAGAAGAAGGTTTTGCATATTTCTACCTCGAGTAGGACGGTTTCCCGTAGTTATAGTTAGTCTATTGAATTATTGTAACCGCTTCATGTCCTAACATCGGCTTGGAGTGGACATTTGTAGGTTAGCTAGTTGTAGTTAGTAGTTGTAACCATTCCATGTTCCAACCTCGACTTGGAATGGACATTTGTAGGATAATTAATTATAATTAACTTTAATAATTAATAGTTTCGGGTTTCTTTCCAATACCCCGGCTGTGATAAACGTAATTCACACAAAAACTGTCCAAAAAAACAAATAATAAAGTAAGTAAAATTCTGTCTATCTGTATACCTAAAATTCAGTCTTGCCTTTAGTAGATCTGAATAAGCGGATTGGTACGTGTTCGTAAAGCTGGAGTATGAAGACGTGACTAGAAGTTTGTACAAGAAATGTCTGCGTAATGTAACGTGAAATGAATCGGCTGTAAACTTTGCAGATTTTTGTCCAAATGGATTGGTATTTTGGGCAGGTCTTATTGTAGTGATTTAACTAAACTTGATTGTAAAGCATGAATTTGCAAGTTCCATCAGCGATATAAATCAAAAATCAAAACCAAATAGTTTATTTCAAATAAACCTTAGATGAACTTTTGAATTATCAAAAAAAATAAAATAAAAGATGACTAGTCGCAAATTCGCAAGCGTCCGTAGGTCACAATGGAGAAGAATTTGCAAGAAACTCCACGGACACTCTTTTCCATCAGTTTTAATTACAAGTTTTTGGTTACATCATTCTTGTTCTAAAATACATATATAATGTGAGAACGATGTAAAAAGACGTACACGTAAAAGCGTCTAGAGTAACAAACAATAAAAAAAATACAATAACAGGCCGAGGCAGCTAAGTAATGACCAATCCCAACTGATGGCATAAATTGGTAAGAAAGACAAAATTTATTCAATTGTCATGCACTGCCTTCATAGTGGGTCCACTACACAGACTTTGCAAAGACTTGATACACATTGACACCGATATTTGCTTGTACTGCTGTGTTGCACAGACAACATTCTATAGAAGTTGATGAAAGTATGTGCAAAAGTCTGTGTAGTGTGGAGGCGCTATTAGACTTTTGACAATCTTTATTGCTGATGGAATGTCTCTTCCTCAATAGACTCCGAAGTGTAAATTGCCCGCTCTTTAGTACATGATAGAGAGAAAACAGTATATGCTTAAGAAAAATTTCTCCAGCAAAGAAGCCTGAAAATCGACAAACCCCAAACAAAAAACCTAAATTAATAGGACAAGAATGGAAATTGGAAGACACGATGGAAGCCTACAAAATGAATGAAATATTCCTTTTTATTAGGATACCTCTTTGATTAGTATAACGGATTCTACAGCCTCTTCACCAGTTTGAGAAACTTATTAATTTCTGAAAATGTTTGTTCATTGAATGAGGATTGAGTGAAAATAAAAAGAAATAGACGTAGTTTATTATCATCATCTGTTAAGCCTTTTTTCAAATAATTCTTAGACTAATATATATATAATGAGATGACCCCGGTGAAAGTCGCAATAATTGTAGCAGCTAATAACAAATCCTACTTATTATCTAATCTCAATTTTTTTTTTTTTTGTCTTATATAGGCTCGCGCTTGACCACTATCTTACCTGATAGTAAGCGATGATGTGGTCGACGGTGGAGCACGCTTGCCTAGAAGTAACCAATTCACTCTTGACTTAAAGACCCCTAGATTGTAGCTATCGGGAAACACAGACTCCGGCAGGGAATTCCACTCCTTAGCTGTACGCATAATAAAAGTATTATCAAAACGTTTAGTGCGTATGGGTGGGATGTCCACCATGTACCGATGACGCATCGCCGTACGTCTGGTAGTCCGATGATGGAACGGGCTGGGTGGAATTAAATCATGCAATTCCATCGCACAATCCCCGAAATGTAACCGATAAAAAACCGACAAGCTGGCAACTCGGCGACCATGTTCAAGGCTCTGGAGCTTTGACTTAACCAGTGCCTCATCGCAGATGAGTCTCTCTTATTTCGTAGACTAAACTGAAAGCTGCCAATGACCTTATATTTTTTATATGTTGCTAGCGCGGGTTGTAGTTTTGTGGGTAAGCCTCAATCATAAGTGATTCAACGAATCGATGTGACATGACTCCTCGATTTAATTTTACTTATTGGTACTTGTTAATAAATAAATATAACAGTATTAATACACATAGTACATACACTATCACATCACACTTATATTATTTATATTTATAATATTACAAAGATGAAAGTTTGTGGGTGAGTGAGCGTGTGTGTGTATGTGTGTGTTTGTATGTTTGTTACTTCTTCACGCTCAAAAGGCTTGACGGATCTGGGTGAAATTTGGCACAGATATAGATTATTGTTTGGAATAGCACATAGTATACTTTGTATCCCGGGAATAAGTTCCCTCGGGATAATTTTCGACATTCACGCGGGCGAAGCCGTTGGCATAAGCTAATAATAAATAAAAATCCATAATAAAATAAATTCGGTCGATAGAATGAAATGCGACATAAATGAGTAGAAGTTATATAAGGGCCGCTTGTTTCTTAACAAGTAATAATGTAATGTTTAGTAGTAATCGAAGTAATGTTTTTTTGCCATGAAATAGTTCCATTTTCGATCTACTTCGATATTTAATCAAATTTTAATCATAGGATACAACACTATTTTTATGTAACAATAAAGTGGCAACTCAGTAAATGTTAGTACAGTCTATGAAATAAAAAATCACAGTTTGCGAGTATGTAAGGGTTAGCTTCTAGTCTTGCCGGAACTACCGGACTACCGGTAACTTTTGTCAAATTTCTACAAATTACAGGTTAATTTGTCTTTATCAACGGGTTAATAATGTGCTTTTCCAGGCACGAAGGATTCACCCATCATCCGACTAACCCCTGCAGCTGTTATTATTAAGCCACGAGCTTCTCTTAAGCATTTTATGACCGCGGTAACCCTGAAAACTCACACTAGTTTAGCTGATAATACGCGATGATAGGTACAGTCGGCAATAGTTTACATAAGCCTTATAACTTATTTAGTACTTAGCTGTGCCCGCGGCTTTGCCTATCATTTTTACCTTACTACCTACCCTACCTACCTACCATTTTTTTTCTAGGGTTGTTCTTTCGAAGAAAATCTTAACACCGCCATTTAGAAAATGCACGATGCCATCTATCGAATATGGAGTTCAACTGTCCGAGTATCTGAATTGCGTGAACCGATTGCGATGAAAAATGACCTAAGTAATACTTCAAGTTAAGCACAATTTTTATGTATAAATGGTTTCGTACATTTAACGTGATGCGTGCACAAATAAACAGATAAACCGACAAACAGACAAAAACCAAAAATGCTGGCAATGGGTTCTGTTGGTTATCCTTTAACACCCTGGCAATTTTTTTTTTGTACGAGTACAGAAACTACTTTTCTACAGATTTATTATAAGTATTGATGATGGAATTAAAAACTCTTAATCATAACTATCAGCTTCTCAACATGCTACCACAAAATAGAACGCCGCCGCTTACGTACTTTGTGGTGCTACCATAGAAACTACGGCAACGTTCTCTCTACATAATTCCACTCGTATTTCGAGAGAGACACATACGGTTAATCACATTACAAACATAGGCAAACTGTACGAGACAGAGATGAAATGTTCCATACAAACGTCGTTTAAACATTTACGAGGAACTATATCAAAACAAGAACTCGGAAACGTAATCTAGTTATGTCACCATACTGTATATCCAATTTCCGAAATTGAATTGAATAGGGATGTTTCCTGGATAATAAAAATTATAATTCTATTTAGTCCGTCCGTGAGATTATCAAATAATATTGCACTCGTGTTTTTTGCTTTATCAATTAAATATGCTGACAAATAGACATGCTATTATTTTGCGGGACCCCCGAAACACGTCACAATAATAATTTTAGAAAATTGTAGGGTTGCTGGTTGCAGTTGGCTGGTCAAACCTGATTATTTTGTTATTAATTTTAATGTTGAGGGTGGAAGAATAAAAACAGTAGGGCTGTCCCTCTTAACGCCTCAGCATAGCCAGCCAACTTCACTCCGCGACAACCTGCCTCGAACGGTCCGCCTCAGCCTTTGCCGAACAGTCAGTTTAGCTGGACAGTCAGCCCCAGCCAGGCAAACAACAGGCAGCCAGACAATCTCTGGTCCCCTCCAGACACCTCCTGAAGTCACAGAACAAAGACATCTTCTTAGAAAATAAACTTAAACCAAACACACATGTTTTACGGTTAAACAGAACATACAAATCATTAAAACTATGGTAAACAATATCTTATACACCGGGTATATATATATATCTTATACATAGGCAAACATAATTAAAGGGCCATCTGCCACCTTTCATAGAGACTGGCACGACCTAAGAATATTATATCCCGGGATACACCACGTCTACACCGTTCATGTACTACGGCCTGACGCAACACGGCCCGGACCCTTCCCAGTATATGGACCGTGACTAAGGCAGCGCCTATCCACAGACACCCACAAAGGCTAGGCCGTACAGGACACGTACCTGTCGGAGGAAGAGAAACCCGTCGGAAAGATGGGTTGGCTCAATGTCAACTCCACGCCACGCGTGAGGGATAATGAGCCCAGCTCACTGTTCACACAGCAACACACCAACAGCACACGGGCCGCCGGTATAACGGACCGCTCGGTACACGTGGCCCGCCGACACCGATCACGACACGCGAGCAGCCTTATTGGTCGCCGAGACTCACTATACGCGTCCCTCATCAAAACCGGCCTCTCTCATCAGCAACAATCACCAGGACATGATCAGGGCTTCGGCACAAATAGCACGTTGGCAAGCGGACGACCTAACCTCTCGTTGCCGCGCTGCCCCGCAGAAGAAGAAAAAAAGACAGCCAGCATCTACACGTCTGTCGCAATCCAAACGTCAGTCCGTTCGGAAACACATCGCACAAAAATCTAAACTATATAATTTCAACAAAACATTTCAAGAATTTTAATTCTTTAAGAAATCACACGATACCATTACAGTGTACTACGTCTTTTTCTGATGCAGAAATTGTGAAGGCCAAAACGTTACTCGTTGACTCAGTGCCGAAGTTGAAAAAGATGCCTATTCGTTGAAAACAGGAGAAGAAGAAAATGTCTAGAGATCTTCAAGACATTATTTGCCTGATGAAAAGTGCTGATCCAGATATTTTCCCGGTTCTCATAGCAAAGGAGCTACATAGACTCCCACCGGTCACCTTTGATCATGTTGATGTGACACGGCTTTTGAGGGATATCCTGTGCCTTAAAAATCAACTGTGTGCTCTTGAAGAGAGAATAGTGTCGCCTGAAGAGTTTAATCATCTCAAATCTGAGGTTGAGCATATGAAGAATGCATCGATCATAGATGATTTCGCATCAAGTGCAAATGTAAACAAAAAGCGAGGTGCTTGTATACAAAATAGCTTTGTGTTTGATATTGGACCCATTGGGCTTAATTATGTGCCACAATATGTACCTATAAAGTCAGCTGTTTCAAACATTAACGGACTACCTTCTCTTCCGAGGCATTCGTCGCCTGAAGTGAAGTCGAAAGGAAACGATGATCTCGCTATCTCTGTCGCTCGCGTACCAAATAAAACGGCGGTCGCAGTGACATATGTGGAGGCGCCTTCAAATACTGTGTTTTCGAAAGGTGCAAGGGATACCGACTGTCAGGAGAACCTTACGTACGGCGGTAGTGCGGGAGTGAGCGAGACAGAACATCCGGCGGTAAGCGTGGAGGCCCCAGCAAGCACCGTGGTTTCGCCATTACCTGCGATGTTGAGGCAGACGAGCTGCGCTGACGCATTAGACCGGTCCGCTACTAGTGATACTCGATCGTCGGTTGTAAAGAAAACAATTTCGAACGCGACCACTCAACAACGCAGTGCTAGCGATTATAGTTTACCGGTGCCGCGAGTGAGTGTGAGAAATAAACAAGCGGTTAGGGACAGTGACTCAGAGTGGCAAATAGTAACGAACAAAACGTCTAAGCGTAATTATAAGTTTATAGGGCAGAGAGGTTGTGCTGCTACGCCTGAGGGTAAATTTAGAGCGGCTGATATAAAAGTCCCACTGTTTATCTCGAATGTTAGTAATGAAACTTGTGAAAATTACATTATTAACTATATAAAGGAAAAAACAAATGATATTGTATCTCTGAAAAAGATAAACATGAAGCAACCTAAAAGTATAATGCTTATAAAGTGTATGTCTCTAAATGTAATTTAAAACTATTCTTAGATGATAAGTTTTGGCCTAACGGAATAACGTTCAGGCGTTTCGTGCAGTTAATGTACAAAACAAAACCGAATGCAAGTTAATTATTGTGCCAATATGAATTTAAATGTTAAACAGTGTTTTAATTTAATTAGCTTTAATTTTAAATCGGTCAAGAGGTCTATTGACGATATAAGGGACATTTGTGATATGGCTGATCTGGTAGCACTCCAGGAGACGTGGTTGCTACCCCATGACATACCATTATTGGGAACTATTTCTAATAATTTTGAATATACAGGTAAGTCTGCTGTAGATACTTCTGTGGGCTTGCTTAAGGGAAGACCTCATGGGGGAGTTGCCATACTCTGGAGAAAAGGTATGTTTGATAGTGTTACTGTGGTGCCGTGTGCTAGCACTCGACTGACGGCTATACGAGCAGATGTTGACAGCCGCTCCATTATTGTTTTTTCTGTGTATATGCCGACTGACTCACTCGATATGATGGAGTTATTAGGTGTAATAAGTGCAATAGTAGTTAGTGAGAATGTTGAAACCTTGTTTATTTTGGGTGATTTTAACTCTCACCCTCACGAATTATTTTATAAAGAAATGATAAACTTTTGTTCGGATCAGTCATGGATCTGTGTCGATTTGGAAAAGTTAGGTACACAGACTGATACTTACACGTTTGTTAGCGAGGCTCATGGCTGCAGGCGATGGCTGGACCACTGTGTGGGATCATTATCGGCCTGGCAATCTGTAGTCGGGGTAAGTGTTATAGAAGATGTTTACGTGTCGGATCATTTACCTTTACTTGTTAGTTGTGACATAACTGTGGTAAGGCCTAAGTTAGAGACGTGTGACGTGCGTCGTGACTCGGTTGTTTGGGGCGGGAGAGATGAAACACAGATAAAAACATACCATGAACTGTGTAACAATGCTTTTTGAGCCATTGATTTTCCCACCGAATTCGCGGAATGCAGTCGTGGGTCATGCGGCTTGGTTGAAAACAAAGTTGTATTGGATAGGCTGTAATTCAATTCAATTCAATTTATTCAGTTACAATATACATTGTGTTCGAAATTTTAACATCATAAAACATAACACATCATAAAACATAACATTAACATTAAAAGTAAACAGTAAGCTTAAAATAAATACATTAATAACATGCAAACATAAATATAATAATAATACGATTATGATTTAATAATTGGTAATTGACATCACAAAAATAACACAAACCTATAATTCATCTACAGAGTATAGACATTTCTCCAAAAGAAATGCCTTGAGCCTTGCTTTGAAAGAGCCTGTGTACAAAATGCTTTTCAAGTCAAGAGGTAATCTATTAAACGCTTTAACGGCCTGATATTGTGGACTATGTTTAACGATTCCAAATTGAGGTACTATTTTATTTCCAAAGTCTTTCCTTCGTGTATTTTCCCTTATCTGCCTATTTTCGTCTGTTTCGAAGTTATATATGTATTTTTTAAAGGTGCATAATAAAACCAATATGTATAGGCTAGGGACTGTCAGAATGCCAAGTTCTTTAAAAAATGGTCTACAGCTCTCCCATTGAGGAATGCGGACTATAGTACGTACCGCCCTTTTCTGTAAAATAAATGCTCTCTGACAGTTATAGAGATAGCTGTTGCCCCAAAACTGTATGCTATACCTTAATTTGGACTCGATCAGGGCATAATACACCATTTTGAGATGTGTAATGCTAACCTCGTCCCTAAGGATTCTTAAAGCATAGCAAGCAGATGACAATGACGAATCCAGTGCCGCTAGTTCTCTTTTCCAGTTCAAAAGTTCATCTATATAAATGCCAAGAAACTTAACTTCCTTAACAAGGTCAATTCTAACTCGATCCAGTTCTATATTAATTTTATCATCGTTACGCGCAGTTGTTTTAAATATCATTACGTTTGTTTTAGTGATATTAATTTTGAGCATATTTGCACTAAACCAAGAATGAAAGGCAGCCAGAACTGTATTCACCTTTACAGTAAGCTCTTGGATGTCGTTAGCTGCTACTACGGCATTGGTGTCATCCGCAAAGACTATCAGTTGAACGTCAGGTAAAACAATATTGTGGAAACCCTAAGTAACGCTGCGGTTGAGTCTAACGGGAAGCGTGTCACAAAATTAAAGAAGGGTAGGCACTTATGTGGCTGGAATATACATGTCCGTGATGCTCATAGGGTAGCCAGGCTTAGGTTCGATACGTGGATAGCATGCAGCCGGCCTACTTCAGGAATTATTTACGACGAAATGCTCGAGTCGCGTAAAATATTCAAAAGTCACTTGAAGTGGTGCCAGAACAATCAGGAGCAGCTAAAGATGGACATTCTGGCTAAACACAGATCGGCAAAGGACTTCTCCAAGTTCTGGAAAGCTACTGGAAAGCATGAAGTTAAGCCTGACCTTCCGGTGAGTGTGAACGGAAAAAGCGAACCAGTCCTTATTGCGAATATGTTCAGGGAACATTTTAAGGTGCGCTCCCCGCTAGGACCTTCAGCGTCATTTATTAGGTCTGAGCCCGGCAACGAGGGGGAGGAGTCGTCTGTACATTTTATGGCTAGTCAAGTAAGAGGTGTTTTGAAAAGAATGACAGGCGGTAAATCACCAGGTCACGATGAGCTTAGTGTGGAGCACCTGCGGCATGCAGGGGTTCACCTACCGAGGGTCCTGGCCTTGTTTTTCACAATGTGCATGAGTCACTCATACTTACCACATGACTTAATGAAAACTATTGTAGTGCCTATTGTGAACAACAGGACTGGGCATATCTCGGACAGAGGGAACTACCGGCCCATATCGCTAGCAACAATAATTGCAAAAGTGCTTGACGGTATGCTTGATTCCTGCCTAGATAAATGCATTACACTACATGAGGCGCAGTTTGGGTTTAGACCCGGGCTATCCACGGAAGCTGCCATCGTTGGTCTCAAGCATACTGTGCAATACTATATGGACCGCAGGACACCGGTGTATGCGTGTTTCCTTGACCTCTCTAAAGCTTTTGATCTTGTATCATATGATGTGCTATGGAGAAAGTTGGAGAATGCGGGTGTACCGGTGGTGCTCAATATGTTTAAATATTGGTATTCTCACCAAACAAATTTTGTAAGGTGGAATAATACACTCTCTGAGGCATATATGTTGGAAAGCGGGGTGAGACAGGGAGGTTTGACGTCGCCCAAGCTTTTCAACCTATACGTTAATGACCTCATCGTCGAGCTCAGTAGCAAGCGTGTCGGTTGCTCGGTGGATGGCGTCTGCACCAACAATATTAGCTACGCTGACGACATGGTGCTGCTGGGCCCGACGGTGGGTAGTCTCAGGGAGTTGTTGAGAGTGTGCGAGGCCTATGCTGCTGCTCATGGCCTTATATACAATGTTCAAAAAACGGAATATATGGTCTTTGGGGCCTCTGGTGAATGCCCTAGGTATTTACATAATATTACCCTAAATGGCTTGTGCATAAATCGTGTCACGAAATTTAAATACCTGGGGCATTTAATTACCGAGGGTCTTAGGGACGATCTAGATATTGAGAGGGAGCGCAGGGCTTTGGCGGTCAGAGGTAACATGCTGGCCCGCAAATTCTCCCGATGCTCTGAACAAGTAAAGATTACTTTGTTTAAGGCTTATTGTCAAAGCTTTTATACGGGAAGTCTGTGGGTCAGTCACACCAAAAGATCGCTGGATGTCTTGCGCGTCCACTATAACAGCATCTTCAGGATGATGTTGGGGCTGCCTCGCTTCTGTAGTGCATCGGGGATGTTTGCGCTTTACCGCACTGACGGCGTTCATGCCGTCATGCGCAAAAAAATCTGTCTCTCTGATCTGCAGAATGCGTGGCAGCTGCAACGGAATTCTGAAGACTGTAGCTGATAGGATCTCCTCTGCGCTATGAAGATCCCTTATTAGGCGGGTAATTTAAATGTGTTTTATATTGCATGTAATTGTATTTGAATTTGTATTTTAATTTTTATGTTTTATTCAATTGTAATGTATGGATTAAGTTATCTGAAATAAATGAATTTGAAATTGAATTTGAATTACCCTTTCGCAAAATACACCATTACAAATCACATTCAACAAATCATTCAAGTACAATTTAAATTAAATTCTATGAAAATCACTATTAATCAATTCAACAACTCGGTTTGCGTGTTTCCGAACGCTGCACAATGAAATGTCAGTCGTTAGCCTGTCAAAACAAATCAAAGTAAACAAATCATTAGAGGTTAACTGTTTTCAAAGTAATTTCAGTGAAATGAATTTGTTCAGAGTGAAAAAGTGTAGTTCTATAGTCCAGCGAGGCGCTGAGAACAAGGAAGCGTCGCATATTGAATAAAATAAAGTAAAACCGAGCGATGAACGAGGTAATAAAATTTTCCTTTAACAAGAATTCATTCTACCAAAAAAAAAGTGTTACACAGTCGGAGGATACATCTGGTTTCGGTCAGCCAGCTCGCGAATATGTATCCTCCGACTGCACAGCATGATTTTCTTCTAGTTTACCTCTTTTTAGTTCGCTTTTTAAGTAGTCGGGTTTTTTGAGTTTTTAATTAACTTTTTTTATTTACAACTTTTTAGTTTATTTTTAATTAGGTACATTTAAACATATAAGTGTTTTATATTTTTGAAATCACCTCTTAAAACCCTTTATTTTGATACCCCACACGATGGGTTTGGAAGAAAAAAATATTTTCTTCCTCCACAAAATGGCGCCCAAAAACCCGCCATTTTTTCTTTTACAATTTTTATGTAGCCAGTGACAGTCGCAGTTTTAAGACGAATCGATTGACGTAAGAATCATCAAAATCGCCCAACGCGTTTGGTCTCTAGAACGCCACATAGGAAGAAACATACATACATACTTACATATATAGACAGATAAACACATTACCCTCCTTCGGCAGTCGGGTAAAAATGTTGATTATTTGATTTTATTCTTTTCAAATGGAAAACTCTTTAAACATGATAATTTCATTAGGTCCCTTAAGTACAGGTTTTTAATTAAATTATTATTCGCTACTTTTGTCTTAGTGATAAGTCTGATGATGTTAAATATCCGCACATATCCCACATGCGAGATCACATCCCTAACAACCCTGTCACTCCCCTTGTTTGAATGTAATATTGTGGGACGATACTGCAAATTAAATACAACTTCGCTTGAACATACATACCTAATTCCTTGTGATTACTAGAGTTGCATAAAACAATAATGTTGCTATGTGTTTATTGTTTTAAGCAAATTAACTTAACAGTGTATGATGCTTTTGTGTCATTGGTGGTTAAGTTTTATTTTTAGAGTTCCTCAGCTTTTGGCTTTTGGGTATAAACAAAACGCCTTAAAAAGTATGGAAAACGTGGAACGCGGGTGGAAAACCGGTCCTTAAGGCCCTTCAGAAGCTGTTTGATTCCGTCATACTCGAGGGCAAAACGCCACAGTCATGGTGTAGTGGTGTGGTGGTACTCTTCTTCAAGAAGAGCGACAATGCCCAGCTGAAGAACTATAGGCCCATCTCACTTCTTAGCCATGTCTACAAGTTGTTTTCAAGAGGCATCTCGAATCGTCTCGCGCGCAGGTTTGACGATTTCCAGCCCCCCGAACAAGCCGGATTTCGCAAAGGCTTTAGCACCGTAGACCACATACATACGTTGCGGCAGGTTATACAGAAGACCCAAGAGTATAACCTGACTCTCTGTTTAGCGTTTGTGGACTACGTGAAAGCCTTCGATTCGATCGAGACTTGGGCTGTACTGCAGTCTCCAACGGTGCCAGATCGACTACCGGTACATTGAGGTGTTGAAGTGTTTGTACTAAAACGCCACCATGTCAGTCCGTCTTCAGGATCAGACCTCGAAAGCAATCCTTCTCCAGCGCGGCGTGAGACAGAAGACGTCATTTCTCCGAAACTGTTCACTGCTGCGCTGGAGGATGTCTTAAAGGTTCTGGACTGGAGGGGGCTTGGCATCAACGTTAATGGCATGGCGTTGGCGTTCATTTGAATTGTATAATTTATAGTTATCTCAGGGCGGCAATGTTACAATGAGTGTTATGTACGCCGTACTTGTCATATGCATTGGTCCAATAGTTGCTTAGATTGTTTTGTCGATTTGTAATGCATGTGATGTGGCTGTGCTATATTTCAAATAAACAAATGGCGAGTACATCACTCACCTTCGATTTGCCGACGACATAGTGGTCATGGCTGAGACCATAGAGGGCCTCAGTAAAATGCTCGATGACCTCAGTAGAGCTTCCGAAAGAGTGGGTCTTAAAATGAACATGGGCAAAACCAAGGTCATGGTGAATGCCCATGTAACACCCACTCCTATCAAGGTCGGAGACTCTACACTCGAAGTTGTAGACGATATTATGTCTACCTGGGACAAACGGTCCAGTTGGGTAGGTCCAATTTCGAGAATGAGGTCAACGGTCGAATCCGACTCGGCTGGGCGGCGTTCGGGAAGTTGCGTGGTATCTTCTCGTCCAATTTACCGCAGTGTCTTAAGATAAAAGTCTATGACCAGTGTGTGTTGCCAGTGATCACCTATGACGTGGTCGCTCACAATGGGCCTTATCAGAAAGCTCAAAGTCACCCAAAGGGCAATGGAGAGGGCTATGCTTGGAGTTTCCTTGCGTGATCACGTCAGAAATAATGATATCCGCAGGAGAACCAAAGTTACCGACATAGCCCGAAGAATTGGCAAACTTAATTGGCAGTGGGCAGGGCACATTGCTCGCAGAACGGATGGCCGATGGGGCCGAAAAGTTCTAGCGCCATTCTCCTTAAACTTAGTAGTCTTTAAGTCAATAGTGAATACTGAAGCCGAAGCTTCTAGGGAAGTGTACTTCACCATCACTTACCATCAAGTGAGATAGTGGTCCAACGCGAGCTTATAATAAAACATGTTTGTAAAAAAGAGCTTATATCTACAAAATAATAAAATCTTGCCGCTTGACCTGTACGTCAGACCAATGCCTCTGAAAAATAAGACGCCTATAAAATGTTTTAATGTTTGAATTATTTATTTCTTTCATTCATTTTAAGGACCTTCCCAAGGCCTGCTCCCAATGTTGATTTCTTTAAAGCACAATACTTGTGCTTTAAAGAAATCAACAGTAAAAGAAAACCTTTTGAGGAAAAGGTCGACAGATCATTTAGAATTAATTAAGGGAGTAATTAGTGAGTTAGGGATGTAATACGGAAAGAGTATTGTGCGGTGTGATTAAATTTGATTCATAAGAATATATTTAGATTGAAATAGCTTCTGCACGTGGCTTCGCCCGCGTGAATGTCGTAAATTATCTCAAGGGAGCATATGCCTGACTATAATCTTTGTGCCAAATTTCATCCAGGTCCGTTCAATAGTTTTTGCGTGAAGAAGTAACAAACACACACACAACACACACAAACTTTCGCCTTTATAATATTAGTGTGATTTATGCACCACTTCAAAAGTACGTTTAATAGACACCTTGTTAAATGGTTACAGCGGAATGCTAGGTATTCATTATATTGCATACTGTAAGAGGGGAGTGTGAGAGATAGTAGAGTAGAGAGATTAGAGAGATAAAGCAAACCTACAGTTTGTAACAACAATTATTTATTTGAACTATCTTAGGCAGAATTACAATAACAATACTAACGTTGGTGAAATAGTTTAATACAGTAGGTACAATAAAGATACAACAAGAAAATATTTACTAACAGGGGAGGTTAAAAATATCTAATAAGATCCTAAATCCCTACGCGCGTTGTATATCGCTTGAAAGGTGTGCGGACCGCTGATGATACCAACACAGCCAAACAACCAATACACGCCGCTAGCCCAAGTCCAGCAAGAGGCGAGGTAATCTTGACCGACCTAAGTCGATACTGAGAGTACACTCGAAGCGTGCTGAACTCGAACTGCCGCTGCTGGCTTTTTTTTCTTTTTTTTTTTAATTCTAAGTGGCGTCTCACAGATTCAATCTAAGTGATTGGCTACTGCTTAACCGGGCTAACCTGTGGAGACTAAGCTATATTATAGCCTCCAGCCAAGGCACAAACAAGTTTCTAAACCTAAAGCGATTGCGCTAAGGGCTACCCCAGTTGGGGTCGGACCTCGGCTCAGGGCATCGCTGGTGGCACAACTAAGGCTGGATCTAGATTAATGAATTTACTGTCCGTTCGTAAACTACCTACTTGGAGAAGAACAGATAAGAAACTCCTTTTAAATCTGAAATTTAACTACTGCACAGCTACTCCCGCTGCTGGCTTCTGAGAGGAGCTTTATAGTCGGTTGTGGCCACGGCGGGGACGCGATTCGCGGGGAGGAGATGATGACTCGTTGGCTCGGCCGAACGGCGCGGTAGCACTGTTGTCGCGTTGATGTTTTCGTCGCGTTACAATATTCTTTTAACTATGTGCCTACATAATAATTAGGCTACGGCTACCTTTAATGAAAGGTGAGAAATGGTTTTCGTGACAAGCCCTAATATTAATGAAGTGGCCATTTAGGTGTTATTTTATATGCTTACACAGAGTTTAGTACCAACTCCACATACACTTGTCGTGAATTTGAAATCTAATTTAGTATTCAATCCAAATTAAAACCAAAGAAAATATACCTAGGTACGCTTACATTGGTAATTTAATTTCACCGATAAAGGTCATAAAGTTTGTAATAAACGTGCCTTTTATTATTCTAATTAAATCTACGCCTAATTAACCTTTACTTGAAATTAATTTTGTTTTTTTTTGGAACTACGTTTCTGAAGGAAGTCGTGTCCCAAAAAGGTTTTTAAGTGTAGGTATAGAAAAAAATAGTAGATATAAGGTACAGTCGATGAATACTGGCAGCTGACTTGTATCTTCTTTCAAGCAATGTAACTAATAGCTAACTCTATAAGGGTGCTGAATTATCAATGTATTCTTTACCTTCGAAATACGTTTCAAACATTAAAAACATCTACGTAATGATATTGTAAGTACTTGTATTTCCTTCCATTTCACGAATAACATTTTTGAATGAACCACCGCTAGATGTTACATACGGGTGTAAATTCTTCTATCTACTCAGGAAAACTTAAGAGAAAGATTAAAAAATTACCTAGTGCACTTAAAGTAAGTTTGTAACTTTTTAATTTTAAACGATTTTCTTCATTTTAATTTCTCTATCATAATTGTATTATGATAAATAATAGACTGCTTCGGCGAGAGACTTCGCCCGCGTCAAAGCCGACAATTCGGCTGTCCCATTTCAAAACCTAGTAAGGGATACTTTTCAAAAAAATCGTTTTATTGCATAATCTTGCTAACCTAGTAAGTCCCTACCAAATAAAAAACACCAGCGTTGAAATTTCACATAAAACCAAATATATTTAAGCATCGATACCTAGTTAGTGCACTATTAACTCTCCGTTGCCAGTTTGAAACCCACTAATTTTTTTAACCATATTAAAACCTAGTTAGTCTCTGGACTTGCTGGGTTTGTATTCTTTGCAACAAATAGTATTTTTCTTACCTAACATAAATACTTTTCAAAGGCAGACCTATTTTACGTTTTTGCGCTTTCCTGTAAAATTTCGTTTTAGTTCCTTACTAGGTTTTGAAATGGGGCAGCCGAATTATCTCAAGGGAACGTAGTCCCGGGATAAAAGTACCCTATGTCCTTATCCAGGACTACCCATACACCAAGTTAGGATATGAAAAGGCAACAGACAAACAGACAGAGTTACTTGTGCATTTATAATATAAATATGGATATGGATAAAGCCACAGGGTCACCGATGCACCGATGCTCTTCTAACTCTGAGTGGCGGCTCTTTGAGATAAACTGGCGCCAGTGAGACGCAAAGGGTAACGTGCTGACGCAAATTGACGGGTAACCGGTTACCATGGCGACGCAGTATCAACCGCACTCACATAGTAAGGGTTAACGCAAATAGATGCAGTTTCGATGCGAATGTCCAATAATTTACATAGTATATTGAACTCTATCTCCAAAACGTAATGCACACATCACGATAAAATATATGTTTTCTTAGCGTATTCGAACTTTGAATATTGGAATACGATCGTCTTTTTGACGGGATAGAAATGTGTGAAATGGTTAGGTTAGTCAATATGTTAAGAGAGGTTAGGCACTGCATCCGATCCGAATCCGAGAAATTTCGGTTCCGAAGTAGCGCCCGTAGTACTTCTTGTAGGTAAGCTTAAGCACTACATCCGAACTCTATCCGTCATAATTCAGAACATTTTCAATTCGAATAGTACTCGGCATTCAAATCACGGACTCGGATCGGATGTAGTGCGTAACCACCCTTACAGTTTGATACAGATAGCCCCTTTATTTTGTAGCTGTCAGGGTGGTCTTGGAGTGTTTATGATGGCGTGCAGTTGACCCTGCCTAACCCACTAATTAATGAAATTTTCTTTATCTTTAAATCGGGACAATATTGTGGCAAACCTATCATTTAGAAGATGAGAATTATCCTGTCTACACTATAGTTCAGTTAGACTACACGTTGGAGCAGGTCACAAGCACGGCTGCTAAGCGTGGGTAGGTTCAATTGCCGGCAAAAAATATCCATTTCAGGTATTACTAAGTACAGTTTAAGGGTCAAATGTGCAGTCACACTCTACCAAAACAGAAGCTACAATTTTTTTTAGGCAGCAGTTTTTAAACATTTCACGTTTAGTAGGTATAATCTATACTTTAATTTCTATACAACAATCAGTTGTGGTAATATAACTTCTTCTACAAAAACTAGCCATTTGAGTTTTGGGAGAGTAAGACTGCACTTTTTATCCTTGACTGTACATAAGCTGGAGCCAGTGACAGAAACAGAAACTTCTAAAAAGGCATATTTCCTCTTTTTAACCGGATTCAAAAAGTAGGAGGTTCTCAATTCGACTGTTTTTTTGTGTGTTACCTCAGAAATTTTTTCATGGTTGATCATGGTTGTTTTCATTTTGATGATCCTTTTTTTATTTGAAAGCTGGTGCTTCTCATTGTTCCTATTTAAATTTAGTTAGGATCTGATGAAGAACTTCGGAGATATACAACAGAACTCTTCAATAAATCTCTCGGGATAACTGCAATCGCATATCTGTTTATGGTTTACACCATTTCATAACATTACATCACGTCGGTTCGCTTTAAAGGGGCCCGGAGATGTGAACAGTTCATCCTGGTACACTCTCATTCCACCGGGTTTGTTCAAGTTTTATGTTATTCAGGTAATCTATTCTGTCATTATAGGTACCATAGAACTTACTCATTAAGTACCACAACTAAATTGTTCTGAAAATAAAAAAAATGTAACTGACTGTCAAATAAAAACACTTTAATGTGAAAAATAACTTTAATTACGGATGTCGGTGTCAAAAAACGAAGGAACAGAAACAGGAACACTGACTTCCGAAATTGAAGTTTCTTTTTTAAATATAATAGAATAGATTTGAATATTTATTTGCCCGAAACATGGTGTTTACAAAGGTGTTCATTTCATAACATTGCATAGTGCTACACGTCTCATCGTTTTAACGGCATGCAAAATCAAATTCCAATTAAATGAAATTGAACATGAAATAGTGTATATTATTATGCGTACATGAATATTAATAGTGGGTCTTAGGATGAACATGGGCAAAACCAAGGTGATGTTGAATGCCCATGTTACACCTACTCCTATCAGGGTCGGAGACTCTAAACTCGAATCAGTGGATGACTATATGTCTACCTGGGACAAACGATCCAGTTGGGTAGGGCCAACTTCGAGAAAGAGTCGAAACCGTCGAATCCGACTCGGCTGGGCAGCGTTCGGGAAGTTGCGCGGTATCTTCACGTCCAACTTACCACAGTGTCTCAAGACGAAAGTCTATGACCAGTGTGTGTTGCCAGTTATGACCTATGGCTCTGAGACGTGGTCGCTCATCAGAAAGCTTACAGTCACCCAAAGAGCAATGGAGAGGGCTATGCTCGGAGTTTCCTTGCGTGATCAAATCAGAAATGTAGAGATCCGCAAGAGAACCAGGGTTACCGACATAGCCCGAAGAATTGCCAAACTTAAATGGCAGTGGGCAGGGCACATTGCTCGCAGAACGGATGGCCGATGGGGCAGAAAGGTTCTGGAGTGGCGACCGCGAACCGGAAGACGTTGCGAAGGCCTCTCACCAGTGGACCGATGACCTGGTGAAGGTTGCGAAGATTCGCTGGATGCGGGACGCACGGGACCGGTCAATGTGGCGACGCTTGGGGGAGGCCTATGTCCAGCAGTGGACGTCTTTCGGCTGATATGATGATGATGATGATGAACATGAAATTCACTTTGTAGTGTTTTTATTTGGAAGTCAGTTGTATCTTTTTGTGTAAACGTTTTTTATATAAATAGGTAATTATACCTTACGAACATATGAATTGATTCTAATCCAATGTTACGCTTGAATGTGTTTTTATTAATGAATAGTTTCTATGTAAAGAACAACCTTTCTAATCAACCGTGAATGGGGGTATATTTAGCACGCACGTGTAGATAAGTTTAAACATTCAACCATTGTTTCATAATGGAGCTATTTGGGTAAGTAAACATTATACCAGGGATGCGGAAATAACATGGAGTATGAATTAATTAATAATATTATGTTTATATTTGGGAGTGTTGTTTTTATGTCCGAAAATATACAAAATTATTATTAAAATGGTTTTTGCAAGCAAATTTGGATCCACACTGCTATTCTAATTGCGAAAGTAACTCTGTCTATTCGAACCGATTTAGATGAAATTTATTATGAAGATAGTTTGAGACCCAGGGAAAAGGATGATTTCCGGGATTAAACCCTTTTATCCCGGCAATTATCCTTAAGGGGATGGAAATTTGTACAGTGAACCAATAATTTCTCAAGTAAGGCAACCTACACACCTACAATATTATTGCGCAACGTAAAAAAATAGGCTATTCGAAGTACTAATGCTACGCAGACTTCGCGGGAAATAGCTAGTATAATATAATGTTGAACAACGCTAGATTTTCAATATAGAATAGAATAGAATACTCCTTATTATGTACACCATATAAATAATAGAACTATATAGTTTATATGGTGATATAAATTAATAATAAAAAATATAATTATAGAATTAATAATATTACAGAAAGTTCTATACTTTCTGTAATATTATTAATTCTATAATCGAAGAAAACATTACACTGGGTGACATAATGGGTTGCCTTAACGCTAAAAGCGATCTTTTCAAGACAACCTTTGGATGGATTTTAAAAATGAAAGGAAAGACAATGGTAGTAGTATAGGATAGGAAACAAGTATAATCATACCTCTGCCGGTGTGCCGCAGGGTGGCGTTTTATCTCCTCTTCTCTTCGCACTCTTTATCTTTTTTAATGCTATCACTCAACGACTTTCATCTTTCTACCACCTATATGCTGATGATCTCCAAATTTATACCCAAGCCTCTCTCGGAGAGTTATCTAATGCCATTGAGACAATTAATACAGACCTGGCTCGAATAGGTGACTGGAGCACTGATTTCGGGTTGAAGATCAATCCAACGAAGACTCAGGTAACGGTTGTTGGTAGTTCCCGGACTGTCTCTAGGATCGATTGGTCGATACTTCCCCAGGTTTCTTTCAATAATACTATTATTCCTATAAATCATATTGTGAAGAATTTGGGGATTTTTATCGACAGCACCCTTTCCTGGACCAAACAACTGCAGGAAGTCAGTCGAAAACTGTTTGCGTCTGCGGGTTCCCTGAGACGTCTTCGTAATTTTCTTCCCATCACCACTAAAATTGCGATAGCACAATCTCTTATTCTACCTATTCTAGACTATGCTGACGCCAGCTATCTTGATCTCACCCAAGACCAATTGGACAAGCTTGAGGGACTTCAAAATCTCTGTATCAGGTTCATATTTGGCTTGCGCAAGTATGATCACGTTTCCGAATTTCGTACTAAGCTCAAATGGCTTCCTATTCGCCTTCGCCGGAATGCCCACATACTTTCTTTGCTTTATAATGTGCTATTTAATCCTTTTACTCCTTTTTATCTCAAAGAACGCTTTCAGTTCCTCTGTGACACCCATTCTAGGTCCTTGAGATCATCAGAAAATCTAAAATTAAGTATTCGTATGCATTCCACTTCCATCTTTGACAAATCTTTTACGATTCAAGCAGCTCGGTTGTGGAATGTATTACCTATTGAAGTGAGACGTGCTCAAACACTGCCAACGTTCAAGAAAATGGTGAAGGAGCATTACCTTTCACTATAATTTTTATTCTTCTCCTTTCTCTGTTATATATTTGATATGTATTAGTATATTAAGTAATATTGTATGTATGTATTGTAAGTTATTAAGTCTAAGTAGTATTATTTTTGATATTTTGTACACTGATAACCCTAAATTCTTCTCCTATCATTCAGTCCATCCAAAGGTTGTCTGTAAGAGATTGCCTAGTGCGATAAGACCGCCCATTGTACACTTGTATATTTGAACGTTTGTCCTGTATGTTTTTTTTTGTGGTGTACAATAAAGTATATAATAATAATAATATAATATTCTAGATTTCTTACTATCCCGGCCTTGTACATGCTAAAGTCACTTACACGAGCACTGCAGAGACATAAGCCGTGCAATAAATGATACAAGCATTGCTGGCCACACGAGGCTAATAGTTACACAAGCCAGGGTAATAATATTAGTGGTGGAAGGCGTTAGATATTATAGGTACCTACTCCTCAAAAATGGAACCACATCTTATACAAGTAAAATTTATAAAAAACCCTGACACATTTTTATTTCATGCTACATAATTTATATACTAGTAGTCACGTTTCGATCGACAATGTATTGAACATGTAATTATGACACGATATCTTGCGAACACACCCAGATTCCAACAGTAAAACACCCTTAACTTTAGAACGGTGGAACCGATTTTCATCAAACATAGCTAAGAACAGTCTCGATAAAGTCATCATTCAAACAAAAAATAACGAAACCAAAATTGGTTCATCCGTTTAGGATCACTGATGCCATAGCCAGATACACAAATACACAGGTACACTCGTATAACAGAGGGCGACAGTTAGTGTGTTCTCCTCTATGTAACTTGTGGCGGCACACGGAGCCGTTACTTGGGGCTTGTCTATCATGGACGCAAGTAGGTGAGTGATCAGTTTTCGTCGTCTCTGGGTGTCGCGTTGTATCTTCTTCTTCCACTTTTTCAAAAAGATGATAGTTCTGTCGTGATCAGATTTGCTCTCCTCGAAGCACTTTTTTTCTGTTTGTCATCGATTCACTAAGAAGAAAAAGCTCTTTCTTGCTACCATAGCCATACAAACTTGCCACCTGCCCGTGGACAAGCATACAATCGCAGTCACTCTATAAAATCAAAGATGGCGCCCACAAGATCCATTGCAAGCAATTCTTCTATGAGAGCGATTTGTGAGGATTCGACTAGTCTACACAGTGATACGAATGTTGCTACGTCGTAGCACTCGTAGCCTACGCTTGCTACGCTTTCGTAGCGTACTAAGCTGCTACGACAAAGAACTATTATAAAATATGGTATAAATATTATCAACCAAATCTAACGATGTTTGGACGATTAAAATGTATTATTATAATAATTTTTATTCATATAACCATAATTTGGCAAGCGTTTAAATATTTGCCCAAAACTCTGTTATTTCCTAACGAAAATTACCGTGAGACGCAAGTTTATTTATCCACAACACCAAGAAAGTTCGACATCACAATAAGGTTGATTTTAGCATGTTTCGTCGAGCTCAATCACTCAGGGTCAGACTGTGAAAATAATGGATTCCTGCTATTAAAATATGACAGGGGATGAATAAATTTGTTTATAAATAGCCTTTTATTTTTGGCAAAGCAAGTTTCATTATGTTTTTGATTTAATTGGAATTAATTATAGCGGTGAAAGGACTTGTTGGGTTAAACCGACAAGCTGCCTCGACAGGTAGGTACTGGGTACTTTTTAGAAGATTTTATTTAACTTGATAACTTGCAACTGAATTCTAAAATAGTTATCTCCTACCGATTGAACTCATATTTTGTGTACGCATTTGGTTTGGATGGCAATGCATACTTCACTAAGCCCCAGTTTTTTGATCCGTAAGTAACTCAACCTATGGTTAAATATGCTACTAATGGTTT
Organism: Orthosia cruda; assembly: GCA_964057195.1. Classification (NCBI taxonomy): domain Eukaryota; kingdom Metazoa; phylum Arthropoda; class Insecta; order Lepidoptera; family Noctuidae; genus Orthosia; species Orthosia cruda. Next base: position 3,895,163 of record OZ059826.1, on the reverse strand, counting down.
CAAATTTCGGTTAAATACTTTATTTCATCAATAGTTGGTCTAATAAATAGTTAAGTTAACTCTTCAATTTATTTGACTATTTGTGAGGCTGGCAATTGATGCGAAAACGCATTTTATTGAAATGTGAAACCATCGGTTGTAACTATGGATAAAAAAACTGGACCTTAGTGTAGTTACATCATTCTAACTGCAATATGGCGGACTGCCCAAAATGGCGGACCAATTATTTTTTATTAAATCAAAGTGTTTGCTCAGAGAATGCCGAAAAAGCTTTTTTAAATATATTTAATTTAAAATTTAATAAAATATAAATAAGGTACAATTTTTTTTTAAAGTATAACAAGCTCGTTTCTTTATTGCTTAGCGGTTTCAGCAGGGTCATCCAACCAAACTTTAGCATTTATAATATTAGCAAGATTGACCACGTGTAATTTCAGTAGTCTAGCTGAAATGCCAAAATGTAACGGATAGATAGCGCTTGACAATCCCATACATCTTTAGGCACGTGCACCACCGCCGACGATCAGCTGGCAGAGAGTGGAGCTCTAGATACGAGTTGGCGAGCAGCGAGTGTGTAGTTCCGATAGTTTTACCGCTCGGCTTTGAGGTTTTGTGTGACAGGCGATTACTCGCACCACTCGTTTGGGCGGTTCGTTCTGCACGCGTTGGATGGATGGTGTCTCGGCATGAGTTCTGACCGCCAAGCGAGCATCGTCGAGCCAGTATCCCAGAGCCATTATTATCTTTGATAGCTCTTGTCGCTGCGATAAACTTGTGATGAGAGAGTACTCGCCGGTACGAGTACATTTGTGGGCACCGGTACCGGCCAGGGGATAAACAGAGCCCGGTTTGGCGCCGAGCCGGCGCCGTGCCGGTGAGTCGAAAAACACCCAATGACATATTTTTAATCGCTATCCCAACAATTTCGTTGATAGACTGTCACTTGTCTAGTGCTAGAAAGCATATCGATTGCAAACATTTTGAACATTTTGGCAATCTTTTTCGCTACAGAATGCCACTTTTTACTATCATATTTTTGCCAATTTATGTAGAGAGTAGTTATTAAAACTAGTATTAATTTATTTATTAAGGAAGCAAACAATTTTAAATTACTTTAAAGATTCTGTACCTATCTATAGCAAAGAACTAAAATTACCTACTATAAGATTCGATAAGACATAAGTTACGGTACTACCACATTGCTATAATATATAAATCAGGCGCTCTTAAAAAACTGAATTGTTTACGAATACGTACCCACCTTAAAAACAAACGAATCCTAAAGTAAAACCAGTGCTTTCTGTTCTGTTTCACACAATAAAACTAAATTCATCCGTTCCAGTTTATTCCGGTGCCATTGAAGGGTGCCTCCGAAGGGTGCCCAGCAGGAAACCTGCCAAAGTTAATGGCTTACGTAATTGTGGAAAAAACTGCGTGACCCAGATTCCTGTTATTTCTTTACAAATAGCAGAATGTTTTTGTTAATAAGTGTTCTAATGTGTTTTGTTTTCTTTCTTTGTGGAGGCAGGTAGGGGTAAAAGGATACTTAGACCATGGCTTGGATTAAGGGATTTTTGTTTTGGGCGCATTTTTCAAATTTCACTCGAGTGAAGCCACTGTCTGGTAGAAGCTCATGATATTTATAGCTTTAGTTTATCGAATTTTAGAATGACAAAAATATTAAAATGGGAGTTTGTGAAATGGCATTGTTGTCGTTAGCCGCAGTAGCGGGCAACCACACGTCACTATTCGTGGTAACACTTGAACCACCCTCACCTCTATGACGTCAAAGCAATATCAATGTCAAAATGTTACCACTGACTTGCGGTCGATCCTACAGTCAACTAAGGCGTACCTATGTTCTTCTTCTTTGGACGGAGGATTGGCTTCTGATCCTTGGCAATAAGCATATAAGCGGCAGCGTGTCTACTGATAAGACTATCTTTGGGTTATAAGGATTCATGGCTAAGTCATAACAACTGCATGGCTCGATCTTCAAGGTTAAGCATCAGTGGATGGTTTAAGTTAGATGGTCACCCATCCACAGACCGACACTGACATACCGAGACTCCTACGTGCGTCGTAAAGCACATTAAGCCGTTAGTCCGGTTGTCATTTCAAGAAATTTTACAGTAATTACGGTGCCCGACCCTTTGTGCCTATTGGCCTTGTTTGTTCTGTCTCCAAATTGATATGGACGGAAGTAGTTTTTTTTTTCCTACACCTCCGGTATTCTTTTATGATTAATTTCGTTGCGGGATCCAAGACAGTGAAAGTTCGTCGAGCTTCATTGCTTCGGCGCTTTTCTAGTGGTCGCCACTGTTGTTCTGGGTAGCAGGAGTTGCAGTAATTTGGGAATAGTGCGGTGGGATTGCACAAAAAAAAAGAAGAAAGTCGTAACGGTAGTCAGAAGCCCTAAGATCTGACTAGATCGACAGTTCCTCCATATGAAATATTGGTACGCAGCTGCATCTAGTTAAAATGAGGACCTTAACCTAGTTGAGAAAAGGCTAGAAAGTTTGATAGGACTAATTAATACAAAAAAACTAAGATCACCAATCAGTTTCGCTATAAAGAGCCTATTGCACCCGGCTCCATATCGTTTCGAGGTGTAACCGTGCCGATAACGGACCATCTTGAGCTTCTAGGTGTAACATTGATATCGTCACTCAATTTTAGCCCATACATTGAGGCAAAGGCTCAACTGTGTACCAAACAGTTGGGGATCCTTGAGAAGGTGCGACGGTACTTCACGCCAGAACAGCTGCTTAAGTTGCATTAAGCGCAAGTTCGATCATGCATGGAGTACTGTTCTTATCTCTTGTACGGATCTTCCAAATACCAGCTTGATGCACTATAGTCGATCAAAAACGAGCCAAGAGTGTCATCGGCAATGAGGCACTGGCCGAGTCAAAGCACCAGAGCCTTGAACATCGTCGCCGAGTTGCCAACTTGTCGCTTTTTTATCTGTTGCATTTCGGGGAGTGTGCGCAGGAATTGCATGATCTAACTCCGCCTAGCCCGTTTCATCATCAGACTGCAAGACGTACGGTGGTGCGCCATCGATACATGGTGGACATCCCACACATACGTACTGAACAAAATGTTTTGGGGACGTCAAGGAGTGGAATTCCCTACCGGAATCTGTGTTTCCCGATAGGTCAATCTAGGGGTATTTAAGTCAAGAGTCAATAGGTTTTTTCCAGGCAAGCGTGTTTCACCATCGATCATATCATCGCTTACCATCAGGTGAGGTAGTGGTTAAGCGCGAGCCTATAGATAACATTAAAAGAAAAACGGTTTTCCAGGCGAAAGATATGTCTGTGTCACAGATAAATTTGAAAGAAAGTTACCTGTCTCAAGTAACTGAAGGAACACAGGTGGGTTTTAGTCAGTAAAAGTCTGATACGCCCTCTCGGTTCACCCAGAGCGGTACAAGTCATTGGATGAGACATCAAAATAAAATAAAAAATGCGGGGGATTAAAGAATTCCCTGTTCTACTATTCATTTTATCAGGAATCGGAAGACCCATTTACACCAAGAGAAGATTTACTGCCCGATGTGATAATGATAGTACCCAAAACGCGATTCATCACTACAATGAGCTCGATTCCCCGGAGTGCCATTTCCTAAGCCCATTCATTTGCAATCACGGCGAGAGATATATGCACCTAATAAATCAGATGATCACCTCCTCAATAACTATGAGATCGTATTTTAACGCAACATTGGGAAATATACAGATTTGTAATTGGTGCGTGCGCGAAAGAACTTAAGGCCCGTATTACAGATATTAACTTTAAAACTTTCGCGTCTACCCGGGACCACGGTCGTTGCAATACGGCCGAAACGTCGGGTGATATAGGTAAATAAACAATCGAAATCATCGCGTTAAATTCCCGTGATATATTATTTTTCCGTATTACAGATGTTCATACTCGACTCAAACTCAAAATTGGCCACACCTACCGATTAACTGCCGACCAATCACAAAAACTCTCGAGTTTGGGATATGATTCTTCAACTTGCCATAATTGTGTGTAATAGAGCAAGAGCCCAGACGCCTCAACCGTTACTGAATTCTTTCTACACAAAATGTGTGCTAGGTATTGAATGAAAATGAAAGTCCAAGTTAGCAAGTACGAGTACGTTCCAAGTAAATGCTAAAACTACTCCACTGATTTTGTGTTAAAAGAGTTTGGTAACGTTGGGGCGCTAGGATTTTGGTTTTCCTCCCCGGTGGGATTCCGCATTGTCGAGGCGGGGGGGCTCAGTAGCCGTGGCTTGGTCACCCACGGCGAAGCAAAACAAGAAAACAAGCCAACCAATTACAATTGCAATTCCAGGTTGCCTGGAAGAGATCGCGGAATGTGATAAGACCGCCCATTGTATGTGTATTAGTATTACAAACAATATTATATATATATAATATTATATTATTATTTATTTGTGTTAGGTATTAAAAATGAGACATTTCTACTTTTCAAAAAGAATTTGACAGATCTTTTAATTAATAAATGTTATTACTCAATTAGCGAATTTCTGACCGATAAGAATTTAAATTGATAACATGACATCTCTGTTTTCCTGACTTGTACTTAATATTTTTTTTGTTTGACTGGAACTTGACGAATTTGTAATCCCATTATATTAAAATTGACACTGTGTATTGTATTGCCTATTTCAAATTATTTTCTGAATTTGATCTTTACATGGTAAATTTGTATTGATTTAATTGAATGTTTTTAATAATTTATATTAAATGGGTCTTTATTATTATAGTAAAAACTGCTTGCATGCCTTAGTTAAGATAGTTAGTATAAGGATCATTACATTAAAACTTAACATCTGTAACCTGTACCTACTTTCTGTGCAAATAAAGATTTATTCTATTCTATTACGTTTCTTTTTATAATTGTATTTTAAGGTGTGAAATAAATAATTGTCCATTGGCAGTTTCAGTCGAGTTGAGCATGAGCCTGTAAAATACCGCGTATGAGTGTTCTATAGTAGACCTCGTCCATCGCTTGCCATCAGACGAGAACGAGGTCACGAGAGGATAAAAAAATATAGCCATCAATCATCATCATCTGGTTAACCCATTCCTAAATAAGTTGAAGTCGGCTACCAGTCTACCTTGATGGAACTGAATACCATTATTTTCCATGGAGCGACCGCCCCTCCACAACCTAGTCAAAAACATAGTTAGCAATGTACATATTTGAATTAAAGTTCAAAGAACTTTAGTAGGTTACCGAAACAGCTTTTAGAGTTAGCCAGCTGAAAAGTAACTACCACTTTCAATACACTCTGCAAACCAGCTCAGTGGCCGGTCGGTTAACACAGCTATGGTATTTGAGATGTACCGACGTCTTACAAAATGGTGCTGTTTGATAAACTGGATGCCAAAAACGAAGACAGTTGTTGTACCTAACTTATTATTTTTATCTCTTCCACAGCCTGGTTTGTGTCCCACGGTTCCCTATCCATTTGCATAAAAACTTTAGACAATATAACGTGGCTTACTTTTGTTTATGCTAATTATATTATCGCATAACAGCTTACACATATATTTTTTTGCATAATTACTCTAATCATAATAATGTTTAAGCATAACATTCTAATGAATAAATTTGTTTAACGCATAATTATATTAAAACATATTTTTTTTAAGCATAACAAATACGCACAATAATTAATTCCTAAAATTTTAAACACTAATACACATTTTAATACAATATAATTAAATAATTCTCGTTCTATGATTATATGTTCTTTTTCAACACACTTGCTCATAAAGTGGCTCTTATTTCACCGCACTTAGGCACATAATGACACCTGTTATCAAACTGTGACTTTTTCATTACTATTATTCACAAGTGAGATAAAGAGTTCTTTTTTTAATTTATTGGTTGAGTTGCTTTGTTCTTAAACAAGTTTAGATACAAAAAAGATCGTGCTCAATAGTACAAATGCAACACATTTCATGCAACTTCGTATTTAAATAGATAATTTCAACTTGTACGTGTTTAATAAATAAAACTTTCACTTAAATATAACTTTTCTGTAATAAAGAAAAATTGGAATTCTCCATTTTGTACGTGGCTAAAACGCTATCCGCGAAAAGCCAAAAAAAAGATATATCATTATTTTTAGTCTATGGCCGATCGCCATTGTTAGATGCGCGCGCATAGGAAACTGATTAATTTAGCCCGCCATTGCGAAAAAAAATTCACAACTCGTTTTCACTGCTGGTTTTTTTTTTGTATTATTTTCTTCACAAGTGTGTTGAAAAACGTCGTATGATACACGTGTGTATTGATGATTACCGTCCTCGTCTCTCTTAAGACCCTCACCTGACGGCTCGGGTCTCAATGGCGCCTCAGCGGTAATCACCAACATTACACACTTGTACCATAATGTACTATTTCTGGCTCCTCGCTGCGCTCGTCGCGCTCGCATTTTAAATTGTCTCTCGTTTTCTGTCGAAAATGTGCCGCTCGCGCTATACTGCGCTCGCTCCTTTCTGTAAGCTAGGTTCTTGATACCCTGGGAGCCAGGTTTTGTTTTATCAGGTAAAAAACATAATATACTTCGAAAATTGCATATTTACAAGCAATTGCTAAAAATATACACTATAAATATAATATTATATAAAAAATAAAACAAGCCTACCTTGTCAAAAAATGATCTTTGTCAGATACATGACTATTCATTAATTAATTAATAATTTGTAATGCATGCCAGTTACATAATATTATATATAATAAATCATTTACATGAAACATAAAAAAACGTAAAAATAACTCTTATTTGTTTCCGTGTTTATGCTTTAATACTATTATGCTAATAGTCATTAGGGCTAGTAACATTATGCGAATTAAAATTATGCAAAAACAAATTAGCCTTGTAGATAATTAGGCCAACATAAACTGTATGCCGAAAAAAAATATGGCAAAGAATTATTATGGCAAAAAAAATATGCCAAAACAGCTATGCCAAAGTATATTAGGAAAAAGAACAATATGCGAAAAAAAGTGATCCCGTGTCCCACAATAGACATCGAAAGGCCAAGTTTTTAGTATTTCTGTGATTCGTCTACTAAAGTGAGAACCAGATAACAAAAACATAAAAGTCATTAATCCGATTTTTACCAAAAGGTATAATTACGTAACTTGAAAACATGATTCTTTGTTAATGGAGATATTGCAAGAATTTTGTCTCAAATGAAAGGTATAGGCTTAGAACCATTGTAGCCATTTAAATCGGTCCACGTCCACGCGTTTATGAGTTATAATCTCATTGAAACGGTCAAGAATGCTTCTTACCGCGATACGTTTATTTTGATCGTGTCAACGACATTGCCTTTACATTTTATTCGTATCGTTTTGAAATATTGGTTACTATTAATAATAATACATTAGTAGACAGGTGTGAATGACTGTTATTTTTTTGTTATCTCGTTCTCACTTTAAGGCAAATAATACTTGTGCTTGTAGTGGTTGAACTAACATTTTATGGCACTTTATATTTACGATTCACCAACCCTACAACTATCTTTTATAACTGAATAACTTCTTATCCTATAAACAGAAACAATTTTCTTACGGGCTCTGTTTTTATCTGCTCACATAAAATAAAAATTCAGCCTCTTCATGCATAATTTTTGAATAAAGACTTTTTGCCTGATGTTTTTTTTCCATAACGAAAAAAATTGGTACCTACCAAAGACACCGACTTCGAAAAAGAAAGTTATTTTTCACCTTGTAGGGTTTTTAGTTGGAAGTCGGTAGATTTGTTTTTGTAAAAAAAGTTTTCTTTTTTTAATTTAAATCTTAGCTATCAAACAAAATTTATTTTGCTGTAACAACGTGGTTCTCGGTCAGTTAATCAAGATAATCAGCGCGGGCGCCGTGCGCACGGAATTCGTATCGTCTACAAACGCGCCCTAAGAGTTAATAAGGATGATTAAGGAATGTTGAGCTAAAACGCCACATTAACATACACAAACGAACAAGGGTTCACATGAAGCTCACAAAATCATTTCTGTTGGAAAAAAGCTAGACATACAGAATGTTTTGATTAAATCTCGCATAATTTTAATGAAGAACATAACAACACAAGCCTTCACTCAACAGACGGAAACTAGTTGATGCAAAATATCTGCCCGTATATTTTTGTCTCTCACCGGCTATTTGGTGAATTGCCACTAGATGCATAGCCTTTGTGAATGCCCGTCATGGTATGTTTATTGCCTACTAAATCACTATGGAAAGGTGTGCTGATGTAAGACTTTGGTAAGACCGAAGAAGTGATTTAGAACGACGTACACCAGTGAGTCAAAAAAGGCGTGTCGGACGTAGACACAACAGTCTTAGATATGTATGTCATAACTACAGAACAAGGAATAGTTAATATTAACATTATGTACAACAGGATTATCGGCAGATATTATTTCTCTAACCATTCGCCTTAAGAAAAAGTCTGAGCAATTACGACTCAGATTATATGCAAGTACAATAAAATAGCAATATTTTCCACAGTGTACCTCTCATCAAAACGATCTGGTTGAGTTTTTAGATCAAGTGTCGCAGTGTATAACGAGTTATCCGAACGATCACTTTCTGTTAACTGGTGACTTTAACATTAGGAATGCTCAGTGGTCTTCTGCTGGGCTGGGAGCTCGTGCCACACTGGGTGTTAATTGTACTGATGTTCTAGTTAACGCTTTATTGGGATTTTTATCTTTTAGTAACCTCGGACAATATAATGTAGTTTCAAATAAAAATGATAGGCAGTTGGACCTTGTGTTTAGCAGCTGTGACTGTATAGTAATTAACTCTAAGTTTCCTTTAGTGCAGGAGGATGACCACCACCCTGCCCTTGACATTTCTTTGGTTGACTTATTTCCTGAAAGCCTTCGTTCTCCGCGAAATACAACCTACTATTTCTTCCGGGGTGCGAATTATGATGACATTAATATTGCTTTGTCTCGGGTGGACTGGCATGGTATATTGGATAGCGTTCATGATATTAACGAGTCCGTAACAAAGTTCCATAATATTATTGATAAAATAATCAGCGAGATGGTTCCTGTAAAAAAATCTGTTGATCACAATAGGTACCCTACATGGTATTCCCCGGCACTGATAAAAATCATCAAAGAAAAAACTAAGTATCATACAAAATGGAGGCGTTACGACAATTATAGTGATTACCGTAGCTTTGCCCTTCTGAGAGACAGAGCAAAAAGGGTCAGTCTGGAATGTTACGAATCATTTATTGCAAGGTCAGAAGACAATATTAAAAACAATTGCAAATACTTTTGGACCTATGTAAAATCTAAAAAGTCGTCAAATACTTTGCCAGATAACTTGTTCCTTCGATGGTAAAGAGATTAGTGACCTTTTTAATGTACATTTTCACTCAGTTTATGAAAAACATAAGGACGTGTCTATGACGTCATCTTCTTTGTCTGATTCTAATGCTTTAAATCTGAGCAATGTATATATTCCATTTAATACCATTGTGAAGTATATCAGATCTCTTGATGTAAACAAGGGCAGTGGCCCTGATGGAATTCCACCACTGTTCCTGCAGAGATGTTGTAAAACTATTGCGCTTCCCTTATATCTGCTATTTAACTCCTCATTACGATCTGGTACTATGCCTTTGACTTGGAAACGTTCCTACGTTGTACCTATATTTAAGAATGGCGACAAGCATGACATTAGAAATTACCGGCCAATTTCTAAGTTGAGTGTTATACCTAAGCTCTTTGAGCGAATCGTCTGTGACTTAATAACGCCCTTATTAAAGCCACTTATAATACCCGAGCAACATGGATTTGTTTCTAAAAAATCAACTTAAACAAACCTCTGCAAATATATTGACTACATAGCGACGGCCATGGATAATGGTCACCAGGTGGATGTCGTATATACCGATTACTCAAAAGCATTTGATAAAATTTCTCATAATCTGTTAATTCAAAAACTTGAGTATATCGGTATACATGGCGATCTACTTCGATGGCTGGAATCTTATTTAAAGGAACGCAGTCAAGCAGTTACGGTAAAGGGGTATTGCTCGTCCTTTATGCCTGTTACATCCGGCGTGCCCCAGGGCTCGCACCTCGGACCTCTATTATTTAATTTATATATAAATGACGTATTCAATATATTTAAACATTCTAAATTTATTCTTTATGCAGATGATAAGAAAATTTATAAAACTATAACTAGTCCAGAAGATTTCCTAGAACTACAAAATGATATTAACAACCTGTGTGATTACTGCAAAAAAAATTGTCTGTTCCTTAACGTAAAAAAGTGCAATATTATAAAATTTTCTAGAAAGATGAACTCGATAAAATATAACTATAAAATCAATAATGATCTTATTAATAGAGTGACTGAGGTGCGGGACCTTGGGATCCAACTTGATAGTAAACTTGTCTTTGATTCTCAAATTAACACTATGACTAATAAGGCATTTCGCATGTTGGGATTCGTCCTAAGAGTTGGTAGGGATTTCAAACATAAGTCAACATTGACCCTTCTTTATAAGACACTTGTAAGGTCAATTCTTGAATATGCTTCAGCGGTTTGGAATCCCCAGTATGCAGTTTATATTGAACAAATTCAAAAATAGCAAAACAAATTTACTAAGCACTTGAGTTGGCGATTTAACTCTGGAACTGATCATAAACTTAGGCTTCAGAAATTGGAGGAACGCCGTGCAGAGCGAGATCTAGTATATTTATATAAAATTATTAGAGGTCAATTGGACTCCCCTTATTTTCTAAGCAAAATAAGTTTTGGATGTCCACGCTTAAATGCACGCAGGAGAACTCTCTTCCAAATTGGTTTCTCCCGAACCAATTACGGCAAGAATACTTTTATTAAAAGAGCATGTCGTCTGTACAACGACATAATCTCATTAAAAGAAAATCAAGATTTAGATGTTTTTCACCTTTCTCTTCCCAAATTTAGATTTTACATAAGAAATATTTTGGCAAATAAATTTAATTAATATAATGTTATACAATAAAATAATATTAAATTTTGACTTCATTAAACTGTGTGAACTTCTGGTTGTTGTAGCACTTAAGTTAATTTACTTGAATATTAATCTGTGGAAACTGTTTCTGGATTGTGTTGAACTAATTTGTATGCTTATGTTTGTTATTGCATCTGTTTGTTTCCCAAATAAAATAATATAAAATAAAAATAAAATTATAAGCGGGATATTTACCATGTTTACTGTTTGTAGCGAACAAGAAAGAGGGTAGACCGTTTTGTCTCCTCATAAACACCCACCCGCAATGACTTCAGTTTATCCGTGATCATGGTGCTTGCAACAGCACCGAAATATCGGAAACTCGCTACAAACAGTAAACATGGTAAATATCCCGCTTATAATGTTAATATTAGTATTAGTGACCATGACAGTTTAAAAACTTATAAGGAATAGTTGCCCCAGCAGTGACTATTTGTAGACGCTATGACTTTATTCGTGCCTCGTTGATCTCACGGTCCCTGTGCGGATGGGCGAGTGTGAGCTCCCGGGTTTGATAAGATAAGGTATTAATGGGTCACTTGGTCAGTCCCATGTAATATTTTAGACTTAAGACAATCGTTATCACTGATAAAATGTCAAAAAAAGTTTCCAGTAGATTTTAAACTACTTCGACAGAGTTGTGACTTTGCTCGCCGCGTTTTTTTTTTGCTTGTGACACCTCATCAAAAGAAGAAGGGTGATTGGCACAATTCTGATCAAAGATGTAATTACTATCAATTGCATAACGTAGGTATATATTATAAATATTCAATCTATGTTGTCTGTGACTTGATGACGTTTGTGCTCGAGGCAGTTTGTAGAATCCTGAACCTGTAGAACAAGTCAATACGTACAAATTCGACGAAATGACAAGCATAATACCGGCTCTAGGCACTCGTGTTGGATTATAGTTACCAAATACTGAGAAAGAGCGGACCCGAACTTCTTAGACCAATCAGTGGGCCATTTTATACAGGGTGTAACTGAAATATGACATCATATATTAAAACTGCTTATGACTTCCTTGAAGAAAGTTGTTCACATAAGTGGGCACAAGCATTTTTTTAAATATGATTGCACCTTTTCGTTACATCCATAGATATTTTGTAATTTAGGCTGAGTCAAAAGTTATCTCACTTATCAAAAGTTTAAATCAGCATTAATGACCTACAGTGATGGATCATTTTATGTCGTGGTGGCCTAGTTGCTAAGACCTCGCCTCTCGTGCTTGAGGTCGTGGCTTTAAATCCGGGCAATTACGAATGTGACTTTTCCAGCTCATATGTACTTTTTAAGTTTATCTTGGACATCGCTGACAACGGTGAAGGCAACATCGTGAGGAAACCTGGACTTATAGTCAGTATTTATAAGTTTGTGCTCCATTGGTGTAATTGCTGCAAGGCGTTCCAGTGCGAGGGTGAAAAACAAAAAAAAACACTATTTTACCTTTAAGGCACAGGCACATAATAATAATTGTGTGGACTTAAATAAATAAACAGTCGGGTTTACGCACCGTGACAACCACGGTGACCCACGTCACGACAACCACGACGTGTTGGGTATGCAACCCTCAGGGAAATAGTTTGATTGCTAGGTATCGGCTCACTTGCGAGTCTGCTCTCGATACATTTGAAACAGTCGTCTCTTATGTGTATAAATAATCCATACTGGATGTACACTACTAACGCCTGTATGGAAATTCGTTGGCTATAGTAATCACATCGGACATACGGATTGTTAATCATCAACCTATGAGACCATACTCTTTGAAAGCTTGGCACAGGCCTCCCTCCACTCTTTCCACTTGTTACGGACAGTAGGTAAGTTTAAAAAAATTCCAATATTTCAATCAATAAAAAAATGTGATGACATTGAAATATTTTATCACAACACGACAGACTCAAGTAACACTCGAGCCAGCACTTCACATTTAATTTCCAAGCATTTAAAACTGAAGCAATTACTAACCTCATTTTATTCTCTGAGCCGCTTTTCACAAAGAAATGTAAGCTATTTTTAGAAAAAAATCTTCTGAATACGAGACGACTTGTCTTAATTTTTCATCACATTAACCTATTTCGCTCACTTGGTCTTAAGGTGCGGGTACACGGGCAACCATACTTTCCAAATTCTTGGTAATTATTATATAGTTAAATACGACGTGACAGCAACATAAACATGTCAAGATGCCAATACACCATTTTGAACGATTTAGAGAAATCAAAATCAAAAATCAAAATCAATTTTTTTATTTCACATAGGCCTACATGGGCACTTATAAAACGTCGACAAAAGGTGCACGGTTCGGGTTGGTCGTTTCCTATGGAGAAGAACCGGCAAGAAACTCCATGGTTACTCTATACTATATAGAGCAATTTAATTACAAGATTAGTAAGTGTCTGAACACATTTAGGTACTAAACTTTAATCTACTAATATTGCTCCACTACCTCGCATAGTTTTGTCTGAAATATTATAAATAATAATATGGCTTGTCGCCATAGGACTGAAACATAACTGACGAAAGGCGGGTGTATTTACTATAATATTATGTACCTCTGCAAAAACCTTTGAGGGGTTGAGGGGTGATGCAATAATATTTGTAAAATTGGCAGTTTAAGCGCAGCCACCAATTTCGAGCTATATCAAGATTGTAAAATAATCACTAACTCAGACACCATTTAAAAATTCCCTCACACAGAGAGGAGGCCTGTTTCCCAGCAGTGGGATCATTAAAAGGCTCGTCATGATACCGTCACGACGACACCAATTTCGAGCTATATCAAGATTGTAAAATATCACTTAAGACACCATTTAAATATGTGGACCAATGTTTGATACACTAATGAATAATTGATCACCTACCTCCAGCAACTGTTGCCAGCAGTAGTTGCTTATAAAATTGCTCGTGTAGTCGCACCATTACATAGAACGTTTAGACCACGTGACGGGTGCGATACGTCTCTCGCGAATTAACCCGCCATCCTTTTCAGGATCAAAGACTAAGGAGTCTGTCCTAATTAGACTAGGCGGAGAGCGAGAAAATCTTCTTACGAGATTTCCCATAAGATTTGGTGGAAGTTTGTGTTCCAGTGGGAGCTTTAAATATAAAAACATTTAAAAGAAAATACAACCGACATCCAAATAAAAACACTACAAAGTGTAAAATTAATACAATTTCGGAAGTATTTTGTATTTTTTTGTTAAAGTGTTTTTATTTTTTTCAATAGTAAGGTAAAAGTTATGCGTGAATAGATTGCCCGAATAACATAAAACTTGAACATAACTGGTAAAATGAGAGTATACCGTGGTGAACTGCAAACATCGGCGTGATGTTATGTTATGAAATGGTGTAAACAATAAACATACATGTGATTGCGCCAATCCCGAGATATTTGCTGTTGTTTATTGAAGAGTTCTATTGTATATCTCCAAAGTTCTTCATCAGATCTTGATCAAATACGAATGGGACCACAACATGAGAAGCACCTGCTTTCAAATAAAAAAAACATCAAAACTGGTTCACCTAGTAAAAAGTTCAGAGGGGACACACATAAAAAAAAAGACGTGTGGTACTCGGGGACTGCCGCGTTAAAGCTATTGCATAGCATTTTTTATCAACTTAATCAATTATAATTATTTATTAAAATAAATAATTATAATTGCTTGCTTTATGCAGTTTTTTTTCCCTTTTTTTTTTTTCTTATCAAACATATTTTACAATGCCATCTAGCGGTGAGAAGAGTCCGTGTTCCCGTCGAGCCTGTCGCGACACCCAAGTCAAAGTATCACCGCTATGCCGGTCGGAGTGGGGGGTGTCAGGTTATTTTCGTTACGGAATTTCTGGATTCGGTCTCCACGCTCAAGGCCCGCGATAGAAGCTATGCAACAGCTTAAAAACAGTATAATTGATAACCTCCTCCTTTTTCTTGAAATTGTTTAAATATAACCTATCTTACAGATACGAATAGTACGGTCAGCAACAAGACCCTTGGAACATACATATTCGTCGATTTTTCGTAGATCTGTGACTGTCCTTTCGGGTAGTTAAAAAACACAAAGCTCTTTGTTAAATACTGGCATTAAGCTATACTCGATTAGCCTTGTAGCCGTTTCCTTAACCCAATCGTTTTGGGATAAGGAAAGGCAGGATGATAGTGCAGCCTAAAGTCTAACATTACGCCAACTGCCATACTATTGGCGAGAAAGAGTGATCAATCCCATACACCTACAGAATTTATAACCTACTAGCTGCCGCCCGCGGTATTAGTACTTCTCCCAATATCTTTATAAATTATATTGTATTGTGTTATTCCGTTGTATAAGCTATATTTTTGTAAAGTTGCATCAACACGTTTTAAAAATTGATATTAGTTAATGTGAGTTTGGAAACTCACATGACATGTTATTGAATTTAGAACTATATTGAATGTTTAAATTGTATTAGTAAAATGAAATTATAGAGAATGTGTTAGTTTTATAATTTTAATGAATGTGATTTTATTTACTCATGATTTCAAACACAAAGTGAATTGTTCCTCAATAAAAAAGAAAACTGTCACTTGGTTTACTAGAGCCAGAGTTTCATAGTTACCAAGTCATTTGCTCCACCGGCCATCAGTCCTATAGCCAGTAGCCTCTTCAGCTTTATTCGTATTTTTATTTTATAATTCTATAATTCCTGACGGCCACATAAAAAAAAAACTACTGAGTATTTAATGAATTTATTATTTTATAAATCATGCAACACATTCTCCCCCTCTTAAAACCAAATTTCGTCGAAAAAACCGCTTCACGCCTTAAACTGTAATATTATTCAAGATGCTCTCGTAAACTTAATATTATCAGCATTACCCCAGCTACCTATAACACCTGCTACAGGTAAGTAATCAGGTTTACGTACCTACTCTCAATTTCAGGTGTTTGGCCCAAGTCATAAGAGGTATAAGTGCTTTTATTAATGATAAAACTGACTTACAGATAATGATAAAGGGCCTGTAATGTTTTACAGTCTTCGTATAAGAACTATGCAGCAAGAAATTATAGAAAATATACTTATAGATGATATACGGGGTTCATCAACATGCCGTTTGATAAAATAAACATCTAAATATAAAATTACAGGCATGTCCATAAATGTATAGCTATATTTAATTGTTCTTTTTTTTACAAACGTTTCGGGTTTAAAAATAAAAAATTGATTTACTTTGACCGTAACCGCTGTACCACGCTTTAGGAAGGCACGGCGAGGTGGGGGACGTGAGGGAAAGATTATGAGTTTACATGAGAGCGATATTGTCGTTCAGATCTTACGATATTATAAAGCTATACAGATATAACTTCGTATAAATATTAGAAAATATTATACTCGTACTACTATATTAGTAAGTAAAATAAATAAATAGGTACGTTTTATTAAAATTGAAATTTTTATTTCAATAACAGATAATTGTCCTCCAGGCCGAATTTCGACCATGGTGGCCAATCACAGTGGTGACTAGCCACCAGCGAGATCATCTGTTAACAGATGGTTTTCTGTATATTTATTGTAAACACGCATTGATTCAACTTAGCATCACAACACAAATCTCAAACGAAGTTGTAAAAAACATGTTTCTTGCCACACATAAATGTTGTGCAATTTTTGTTTACTCCGAATACTCTATCGTTAACGCCGAATACTCAGTCTCATTTAAATAGATCTTTCTTTTCTTTTAGCGTCCATTTCAAACACAAACGCAAAACATATGTTTTGTTTTACTAGCTACGCTCTCATAACTTAAACCTGTCATCAACATCTGTGTATCTCATACAATATTTACACATTTAAAGCTTTGTTAAGTGACACAAAGTTTCACAACTTTTGGGATCTTTTGAGACTACATTCTGAAGAAACTGACTTCTTTCTAAGACTCTTAAGTGTACTTTATGTTTAACAAGTTTTGTGTGCATTTTCATCCTGTAATGTGCCCGCTGCTGGGACACAGGCATCGTCTGTTGTGTTGCTGGTGAGTTTGTAGCACAGCTTCTTTTTTCCAACTGAAGCGCGTACTTTACTACTTTCTAAGTGTGAATAAATTATTTCTAGGTAAACGTGCTTCACCGTCGACCACATCATCACTTACCATCTGGTGTGATGGTGGTCAAGCGCAAGCTTATCTATCATCATCTTCCTGCCCTTGTCGCATTCATGTTACTTGTGGTCGGCGCACGTTTTCTTCTTCCATACCATCCTGTCTCCCGTCACACCATCACTGACTCCCTTTAGTAGCGCAAGCCTTTCTATAATTAAAAAAATGTACAACTTCGTCTTTTGCCTTCTATATTTTTGGTTTAAGGAGATACCGGTTTACTCACGGTATATTCTGTCACCATTTTAATAGCAGTGATGATGTGTGAATAATTTGTGTTGGTAGGAGGAAGCCCAGATCTGATTACGTAAATGTGTTCTCTGGTAGAAATATACTACATTTATTCCTGAAAAATGCACTAACCTTGTGGAATAAGCATAGTAGGCATGGGGAAAAGCTAGTAATATGATTTTTTGGTTCATCATGCGGCCATTAGCAGATGATTGCCGGCTATCGTAGGCGCGGGCTTGCGGACGGTGAGTAATGGGTAACTGGCCGTTCGACTAGGACGAGTCCCGAGTCGATGACGCATAGTGTTCCTCACGCGCCTCTAAGATATGTCAGCAAAAATTTACGGGGTCCGCTAGGGCCGATGCTTGGTCTCGGATAAATTTGATAGAGAGCTACCGCGACCCTGGCTCAAGCAACTGGAGGAAAACGGGTGGGATTTAGTCAGTACAAGTCTGACACGCCCTCTCGCTTCACAAAGAGCGGGAGAAGTGATTGGATGATTTAAAAGGCCAAAAAAAAGCCTATTAGCAGATGGGTTGTTTGCGTGATTGTCGAGCGAGGTTTCTTTCATTCTTTCTTTCAAGACCTATATTGGCGCTTACACCTTCTTCTCAGCATCGCTCCAAATGACTTGTACCACTACACAAGCAGCATTTAGAGCGGTATAGATCTGTTGGTTTGTGATAATATGTGGTTTTTGTATCTACTTGTTTTGAACTCAATTTCCTGCTTCACAGTTTTCATTTGTCGATGCTCGTGCAGTTTTCTATTTTTTGTATTATATATTTTTGAAATCACCACTTAAAACCCTTTATTTTGGTACCCCACACAATGGATATGGAAGGAAAAAACAAATTTCCCCCACAAAATGGCGCTCAAAAACCGCCATTCTTGTCTTTTCCAATGTTAATGTAGCCAGTGACACTCGCAGGGTTAAGACGAATTGATTGATTTAAGAATCATTAAAATCAACCAACGCGTTTGGTCTCTAGAACGCCACATAGGAACAAACATACATACATAGACTGATAAACGCATTACCCTCCTTCGGCAGTCGGGTAAAATAGACCCTTAATGTAGGCACATTTATTAAGTGTGCAAGTCGCCCCCTGCAATTTTATAGCCGTGTAGTTCAACAGTGGGCAGGCAGGGGCCAATAGTCATACTATAGCTCTAGGCAATCAATCCACTAAGCTTCCAAACCCATAGCCTAATATCTTTGTCTACATATTTATTTAACAATAATCCCACACCAACCGGAGATTTCCAATCCTTAAGCATCGGATAATCATCGGTTGGTGTCACATATCATGATACATAACTAACAATAACTCTGCGAGATGGTTCCAGCCCTTGGCATGCCTTTCAAAGGTCCGAGATCCCAGAGTCCTGCGATTGTTAAATATATAAATAATATCGTTTGTTGTATAAATAATTTAAATGAAACTTAACATAAAGAAGCAACTTTCTTCATAATTAATTCAGTGTTTATGGACCTTCATTATTCATTCAAAGTGTCCTAGTTTTCGGCTTTATTATATAAATACCAGTTGAAACTTCACATTGTCAAGATTCAGCAGTAACTTTGTACTTATTGTTTTAACTGCTTCGTAATAAAAGCTTTATTAATACCTTGGATCTTTTTAATTTCATTTAGACTACTCAGATACCCAGTGTTCTATTATCCAGTATTTTTTTTTTTATTTATAATGGTAGTTTGACAGTTATTAAGTTGACAATAGGTACGACTAATCATTATGCTTTTCAAATAAACATTAATAGGGATGATGACAAAAAAGACTATTTTAGTCCGACAGTAATATAATCTAAAAATATTGGACACGTATTTCTGTTTTGCTACGTAAACAAAAAAATACGACGATACAATGCGTTGAAATATCGTGTGACGTCACGCCGTGCTACATGTTATACTGACAGAGTGACGTCACAAACCCTCCACTCCTGAACTTTGATGCGCTTTATCTTTCTCAATGTTTATTTTTTTTGATAAAGCAAAAAATACTTGTCCAATATTATTTGATAATCTCACTGAATGACGGACTAAATATAATTATCATTTTTAGGGTACCGTACCCTATGGGTAAAAATGGGACCCTATTACCAAGACTCCACGGTCCGTCTGTCTGTCTGTCTGTCACCACGCAGACAGATCACAGGCATCACAGGCATCTCATGAACCGTGATAGCTATACAGTTGAAATTTTCAAACATGATGTATTTATGTTGCCGCTATAAATATCCTAAAAACAAAATATAATAAATATTTAAGTGGGGCACCCATACAACAAACGTGATTTAATGCCGTTTTTTTGCGACTATGGTACGGAACCCTTAGTGCGTTAGTCCGACTCGCACTTGGCAGGTTTTTCTATCCAGTAAATATCCTTATTGATATCTGTTGCAGTATGAAGACCGACCTCATTAATTAAGGCTTGGCAATGAGTTCTAAAAATGTAATTTTGCTGTTGAAATTCTTAATATTATAGGTTAAATGTACTTAACATTCATACTTATATTACAAAAGCGAAAGTAACTATTGTCTGTCTGTTTGTTACGTTGCCATGACTTAACAGTTGAATGGATTTAGATTTATAAGTAGACCACGTCCGGGATTAGGACATTTTTCGCCGGGTATGTGTCCCTTTCCCTTTTTTATAATTGCCGACTGTCACGCGGGCGAAGCCACTACTGAAGAAAGTATTTAATACAAAAGTCGTCGCATCATTATTCCCTCATTTGTTCACTTGCTATATGTTCTAGCTTGTTACAAATGAGAAAGATAGTACACTCCACTCGACGACGCTTCTGCAGTATTCTTCACTTTTAGAACATTATGACAAGTTACGTTTGTGTCATTGTCATTATGACTTCTCTTTCTGGGAATACACGTACACGAGTTCTTTTTAAAGTTTCAAGTACTTTATTTTGAAGAACTACAATTCAATTAAATTCTCAATTTTTCATTATGTATCATAATCTAAGTTAAATCATAGTTGGTAGTGAAATAATTATATTAGTCACAATTATGGACACCGTCGAGCACAGCATAGATCAAGTAGAGCAGGGAGAAAACTGGGTGTTTAATGTGATAAATTTTATTATTATCATTTTAAGTATTAGTAAGTTATGCTGTTTAATTAAATACATAATTGAATTTGAGAATTATAATTATTGCTTTTTAAAATTACTCATATTTGTTTTATTTATTATTTATAATTTTTATATATTACGTAATTAATATTTATTATTCCTAAGGTATTTATTGGACGCTTCATATTTATTAAAAACATATTTTTCGTATTAGGGGTAGTCGGGAAGGGGTCAATCGGGATGACGCCACTAAGGAGCATTTTGACTTCAAAACCGGACAAAAGTGACAATTACAAATTTCTGCAAATGTCACCCTTGTTGGCGTTTTATTACACACAAGTAATGGTACTATCATAAACCGGTCCTACCTCAGACCCTTCCCCACCGCTCGCCTGGGTAGGGTAGTCGGAAACTAGACTTAGTTTAGAAAGCAAGTCTACTTTAACGATACGTTGTATTGTTTTCAACCTTGCAGCTAGTGATAAAAGGGGTTTCACTTGGATTATAGAAAGTTTTAACTATGGAATCTGAAGAACAAGGTATGTACTTAATTTTAATGTATATTATCTTTAGTACGATTGCCTATTATGTATTTTTAGAACCACCATCAATAGAGGGGGCAAAAAAATTAAAACCTTGTAAGTTTTTTTTTACTAATTAGTAATTTTGAAATAGTACCGAGTTATATCGGGTTATAATAGTACATTATGGTACAAGTGTGTAAAGTTGGTGATTACCGCTGAGGCGCCATTGAGACCCGAGCCGTTAGGTGAGGGTCTTAAGAGAGCCGAGGACGGTAATCATCAATACACACGTGTATCATACGACGTTTTACAACACACTTGTGAAGAAAATAATAATAAAAAATCATTTCCAACAGTGAAAACGAGTTGTGATTTTTTTTTCGCAATGGCGGGCAAAATTAATCAGTTTTCTTATGCGCGCGCATCTAACAATGGCGATCGGCCATAGACTAAAAATAATGAGTTATCTTTTTTTTGGCTTTTCGCGGATAGCGTTTTAGCCATGTACAAAATGGGGAATTGCAAGTTTTCTTTATTACAGACAAAAACACAAGTTATATTTAAGTGAACGTTTTATTTATGAAACACGTACAAGTTGAAATTATCTATTTAAATACGAAGTTGCATGAAATGTATTGCATTTGTACTATTTAGTACGATCTTTTTTGTATCGAAACTTTTTTAAGAACAAAGCAACTCAACCCATAAATTAAAAAAAAAACTCTTTATCTCACTTGTGAATAATAGTAATGAAAAAGTCACACTTTGATAACAGGTGTCATTATATGCCAAATTGCGGTGAAATTAGAGCCACTTTATGAGCAAGTGTGTTAAAAATATACTTTTATGGTAAATTATAGAGTTCAACCAAATCAAAACGGTAAAAAAAAAACCACATCTTTCCACCACTTAAAAAAAAGTACTTTAAAGTGTTAATGAAAGTGTCAATTTTATAATCGTTTAGCAGAATTTTAAACTGTTGTTTTTATTTCAGATTCGATACCACATGAGATTGAGATGTCTCGGAAATCGTTGTATATGCTTTTTAAAGCCAGCCCAGCTAGAAGATCGTACGAACGTCGAACTGTACGGTTGGCATCCAATGACGCCAACCCTTCACAAAATCCTAGTGCACGGTACAACTGTAATAAAATACTTCATCCCTATCGGACAACTATCCGAAGAGGCCGCAGAAGCTCGTAATAAGCACTACCGCTGATACCGGCAAAATTGTGGCCGAAAATTTTTGAGGATTGAATGTAATCAAGATGTCCTCAATAGGCTGCTTCTCACACATCAGATCCTTTTGTAAGTGGTGTACGGAAACATAAACCTAGCAAAAGCCAGTCCTTTATGAGTGAAGCCATAGAGCTATTCGAGCCAGAAAAACTGGATACAGAAGAAGACCAATCATCGAGAGTTGCGCACTCAGACGAATCCAAAAGTTTTTTTTTTGCCGTAATTTTTATAAACTAAAAAAAACTTTTATACAAAGATTTTTATTTAAATAAATACATAATTATTCATAATAATTATTTATTAATTAGTAATCGCTGCTCTATTTTATAAACAGTTAATATTTTTGATTTTATATTAAAAACAAAACTTATACTACAAGAGCCTCGATAGTTTTCAGTATTGGCAACCCGTGCGCGCTCGTGCAGCTATCGCCATTTTGTTTATCGTATCATTCAGCTTCATTCTCCCAGTGTGACTGCACGAATATCTTATTTCATTGCGAATCGATATTTTGTTGGGTTTTTGTTAAAGTGTTGTTACGTTGTGTTTGTTGTTACGTTTATAGTTTTTGTGAACTTTGAGTGAATCTATTTGTTTTGGTTTTCCATCAAAATGGATCGTCTCAGATCGTTAATTAATCGTCAAAACTAAATTATCGGTTCAGAAATATTTAATTTCCTGATATACTTAGTTTACGAGAGTAAAATTATAAACGAGAAGAATCGATCCGGAAATATTCCATTTCCATATCGAATAATTTTGCAACGTCACTATTTAGTACTTGTCATAACGTTGCAACACTGAAATTGTCAAATCTGGAATCGAATTAAAATTCCGAGTATAGTGAGTATTTTTAGACAGATACCTACATTAGATATTTATGAAGATACTTATAATTTATAATTTAACCTGTTTGGGAACTTATGTTTTAAGAATTAGGTAAACTTCAACCGTTCATCTAGCGTATCATCGTAGACAATAGAACGAGCGGGCCCAAAAGATGCTAATTCATTCTTGCTTTGAAGACAACTTTGGGTTATAGGTGATGGGACTAAAGACGATTATGCGTAAAAACACTCATTACGAACCATTTTCCTAAAACGATATTTCTTACTCACACATACAGTGCTAATGTAGTGTGACGAAAAAAATAACCTTTTACTCGTAATTTATTTTACCTACTACTTTGAATAGGCACAAACGTTTACCTAGTCTTTAAACTTACTATGTCGCACCTATATTGTAATGTGTAACTGTTTTATGTCCCAATAAAGTAAAATAAATAAATAAAATAAAATGCTAAAATTAACTTTTAAATACTGTACATATACATTTTTGAAAAAGATACACGAAGTAGTTAGTGATGGGTAAAGCAAAAGGAAATCTATCGATATTCTGTATCAAATATTGACCATTAGAAAAAGCTAAAAGGGAATGGGTATTTTCCATACTTACACAAGATTATTTCTGGTTGCCTTACTAAACAAATACTTAATAATAATTTATGATTAAACTAACTTACCCTAAGTGAAGTTCTATCATAATTATACGAAGTGCCTCGTCCGAAGAGATTAGTACCTGTAATTAATGATTATTATTTACATGTAGTACCGGCTACGGGAGGCTACTCAAATCACTATGTTTTAGAGACAATATTATTATTTTTTTCTTTCTCTGGCAGCTCTGTGTCGGCTGTCAACTTGTCATTTAGTTTAGAGTTATGCTTATGATGTTTTATAGATATTTCCAGAACGCTTCTGGGTTATACCTTAGGGTTGGGAGGGTGTTACTAATCTCTTCGGACGAGGCACTTCGTATAATTATGATAGAACTTCACTTAGGGTAAGTTCGTTTAATCATAAATTATACTTTGTGCCTCGTCCTCGAGATTAGTACCTGTAATTAATGATTATTATTTACATGTAGACTTTGAGAGTTAAGTTCTGGAATTATCACATACACTATGATGAATTTGTGAAGTAAAAGCTATCTTTCTTTAAAATTCTTAATTATATTTTTATAGACTAACCATCATGGTTGTCCATAGGTTTCACACATAGGTTCTTAATCAGTTCATTCAGATACGAGTATGTTCTTAATTATTTGTTTTAGCAAATTTATTATTTACTTTTTTATTCTCATTGTTATAATGTTTATAGATTAACAATCTGAGTTGCCATTATCATTAGATATCAAAGGTTCATATTCGGTCATTTTCTTAATTATTATTGTTATCTTAATTATCTTTATTAACAAAGTATTTTTTGCCTATTATTTATTGTCATTAAGTATTAAAGTTTTTTATAGACTAACAATCACAGTTGCTTTTAAGTAACATAGGTACTTAACCAAAATGTTTATATATATTCTTAATTATCTTTTTAACAGAATATTTGTTGCCCACTTAATATCAATATTAAGGTTTGTTTATAGAATAACAATCATAGGTGTCATTGGAAAACTAAAGTTCTTAATTAACCATTCAGTTAATATTATACATATATCTGTTTTAACAAAATACAGTTTTGCTTTTTTATTACTATTGTTAGTTTCCTTATATACTGATACTCCTTCCTTATAAGTTAAAGTTGCTGGTTGTTGTATTAGTTAGTACATGTTAGTTAAATAAGATATCTTTAATTACAGCTAAAGATTTATCTTGCTAAATCATTTTGATCCTTTACACTAAAGGTCTTTTATAAAATTTCCAGATGTACTTGAGTTGTAACTAAAGCCTGCTGTTTTTAGTATCTCATAAATTGTCACACCTGGCTTTAGAAGTAGCAGCGTGGCGTGTGCTGTGAGCTAAATATACGTTTACCTACATCAATACTGCTAGTCTTTAAAGTACACTTAATCCAACGACTGATAGTCTGTTTGGACATTAATGTGGTATAGTTTCTTGGTGCCTAAAATAATTCTTATATGTTTATTAATGTAGGCTACAAGGGTTTCAGCTGGATATGTTATTGTTCTTTGTCTGAAGTATTGATTGATTTAGTTCATATATAAGAGATTTTTTGAGGTCTGAAATTTTGATGGTTATATGCATTGATTCTATTTCTATACCTTGATTTTATTTTTGACAGTTGTTCTAGAGACAACATCTCATTTGTGTACCAAATTCCTAATACTTCCAGAATCTGGGATGTTTCCCAGGTGGCATTGTATTTTTGGGCAGGTTTATTTTTGACAGTTGTTCTAGAGACAACATCTCATTTGTGTACCAAATTCCTAATACTTCCAGAATCTGGGATGTTTCCCAGGTGGCATTGTATTTTTGGGCAGGTAAAAGGTAGTCTAAACACGACCTTAAAATATTTTCAGAGTACATTAATGTTTAAGGTATTGTCAGTGTTAATGCCATTTTGTGACAGTTAAGCATTTGTTATATTTTTTACTAGAATTAGAAAGTTCTGTTAAGAAATTATATTACCGTTGGTGTTCAAGATGTTATTATTATATTACTAAAAAAAAATATACCAGTTAATTAAACATGTGTTAATTGTTTGAAAAGTTTTCTGATAGAGAAGCTATCATAATTTCTATTGATGATGGTAGTATGCTTCGTCATAATAGACTTCACTACCTACACACTAGACTCCGACAGCCAGAGTAAGGTTGGTATGGATTTTTTCCCTTGCTGTGAGATACTTTATTATTTTCATTAGGTTTAAGTATGATCATCTCTAAATTATGAGAAGTTCCCAATCGGCCAGAGTTGGCCATGGTGACCACTATGATGCCCTTAGCCTTATCCATTATGATTTTTCGTAGATATTATAATATGATTGAGAATGGTGGCAACGCAGAAAAGAAAATTGGTTACCAGTATACTGTAAATGGGTCCATTGTAAAGGCATTCTGTCATATTTTTTGTTAATGTGACTTGCAAATAGGTAAATTTCAGAATTCCAAATTTATCTTTCAATTATTAATCATATGCATTTTCTTTTAGTTCTCATTCTACATTGGGATGTGACTTCTGCAATACGGTGTCAATTACTATGATTTTCAGTCAACCTAATGTAAGGAGAAAATTAAATATAATGGTTTTCACACCAATGCCGCTGGCTAAGTTGGAGAGATGAGGGTTATGAACTCTACCCATTCGATTAATATTTTATACTATATTGCTGTTGGGTTGTTTATACATAAGGGTATTTCACAATTATTGAAAAGTTTACCAAATATTTAAAAAGACAAAGAATGATGCTAATAAATCCAATTAAAATTCATTTGATATTCACATTCCTTGTCTGACCACTGGCCCCTAGCAATCTCATCCCCACAGGCAGTCCCCCCCCCCCGTATGAATGGCTTATGGCCACCATTCAGGGAATTATTGTAGGGATATCTATGTATTTTTCATAATTTACTTCACCTTGGAGGTTTAGGATTTTACACATTCTAGTTTTGTGGTATATATAAAGCCATCCATATTCAATAGTAGGGCACGCTGAGAGCAGTACCTAGTCCTACAAAACATATAAATTGTCAGATTTAATAATCGATAAGTTTTTCTTATCTGTAGGTAATGTTTCATGACAGTTATAAGTCTTTTATCAATAATATATATCCCAAAAATATACCAATATTAGTGGGTGTAAGTTTGTTATTTACTAACTTGTGATTAACGTCTTAGTGTTTTCAATATTTTCAGTCAACAATTAATGGCCACAGGATCTTGGGTAATTTGTTGGCAGATTTCATGGCTTTTGTGAAAATGTAAGTTGCAGTGTTTTACCCAAATGGTAGTAGACCGAACTTATAAAAGTTTCCAAGAGGGTATTCTAGATATTTGCTAGAATTTTTGTGATATTTTATAAGAGACTGCATCTTTAATGTATTTTATGTATGGCCATGGAACATCATCATTTGATATCATTTTTAATTCTGTGCACAAGTCTTCAACTTTGAAACGACTTACATCAATGCACTTACTTATTAAGGCTTTATTGCCATTGGGTTTTTGTCTTAAGAAAAACTTTGAGACAAATTTTCCTTTTCAAGGCTGGCACTTAGATATTGCATCTTATAGTGTTTTTGCAGCTGGGCTATCTTAAAGTGTTGTGGATACCCATGAACCCCTCAATCCATGATAACATGGTCTTATCATCAGTGATAAATTACCACTATTTATAAGAATTTATAAGCAACCAGGGTACCTTACTGAGTTTAGCGGCGTCGAGGTTGAGATGTAATGACCACTTAAAGGGTATTGTACGGCTGACTCAGGCTATAGACAGGCTCCCTGTTCTCCTGTCGCCCTTGTGGCGCTGGTGGAGCTTTCGAGTATTTTGCTTAGAATGTGTTGGGTTCTTTCCTGGCTTTGGGTGCTGTTGCAGCACCTGATTTAGAAGCCGCTTTACCAGCTCGATGAGTTTCAGCAAGTGTTTACCCGAACAGATATTTTTCTATCTTTGTGTTTTGAACTTGTCCTTCAGGTCCTTTTTTATTGAGCCGCAGCTAAATTTGCATCTAGTAATTGAGTCACAACTCACAATGTTGAACTTCACATAAGGTGCGAGTGGTATCCATTATTCAACTTAATAGATCTGTATCATTTTCTTTTGTATCCAGTACTTTGGATAATGTTGCTCCTAGGATGGAGATGGTGCTGAGTAATCTTTGTTTTGCTTCTATGGCCTTGTTTATCAATAATTTGGCCATTTTGCTGTATAGCATAAGAGCCCCAAGTTTTGTCACGTTCAATGTCAGCGGTTATTTTCCCTGCGCAAAGAGCTGTAGGGGAAATACCCGCCTGTGGTCTCTATGGAAACAGGCCTCATGTTGCAAGATGTTCCAGACAGCTGGCCACTTTCTTGTGGAGTTCGGCCCCATCACCATAGTCTGTGTTCAATGTTGGGTCAACCCAATGAATTTTGAGAGCGTCTGTGTGTTTCTGACCTGGAATTGTGAGGAAGATCACTACTGTTCGTGGTTATTTTGGTATTTTCTTGTTCATATTCGACTTTAATTGTTTCCATTTCATTTGTGGCATCGTCGTCTAGGACTTTGCCTGGAATGATTACAAACCATTGTTTTACTGCCGGTTGATAACCGAGTTATAAAATCTGGTGGGTGTAGCAATTCCAAAGAATTTAACGAAACCAGTGAATTATTGAATGTTGTGAGACAGTCCAGTGATCTGTTCGAGTGCATTCGTTAGGTAAAAGAATTAAATTATATTTCATGATCTCGTAAGTATGCAGTGAGACAGCCCGATGGCTTGCCCGAAATGCACTATTCTTTTGAGAATTATTGAATGTTGTCAGATAGTCCGATTTTCAGCTCGAATACAGTTGTTAGAAAAAAGAAATACATTTCTTTTGATTGATAATCTCGTGAATATGCAGTGGGACGGCCCGATGGCTTGCCCGAAGTGCATTATTTGTTAGAGATGAAAGTTTAAGCCGTAGGATTGGTAAAATAGTTGTAGATATATGTACAATTAAATCAAAATATAATTTTACAGGGTTAGGTACCTTGTGGGTCTAAATATGGCGTCGACTCTTGAGACGATTTTGTTTTACTTCGTTTATGTCGAGCATGTTTTAAATTGTTTCCAGGTTTTTCATTTTTCACATGATTCTCTCGTATTCCTCGGTTGACAATGATGTTTCCTTTTTGGCATTTTCCAACTTTTAAAAACTGTTCTTTGTATTTAAAAGTTTAGTTATGTGTCGAGTAGCGACGCACTAAAACCGCGAATGACAAGTTGACAGCCGACACAGAGCTGCCAGGGAAAGAAAAAAATAAATAAAAAATAATTAATATTGTCTCTAAAACATAGTGATTTGAGTAGCCTCCCGTAGCCGGTACTACATGTAAATAATAATCATTAATTACAGGTACTAATCTCGAGGACGAGGCACAAAGTATAATAGTCCTTAAGAAGTCCAGACGAATTTCTCATACTCAAATGAGACTAGCAGTCGATCCGAGGGATATTATGGTACAGTACAACTATTTTCTTAATGTCCCTCGACAATTATCGCATTTCCGAATACAAATTAATGCTAATTTCCATGTCCATCAATTCAGATTTATCGTGTATAATAATTTGAATTCGTTCTGAATTAAGTACTTTATTGTTGTTTTGTTTTGATTTCCGAGAGATGTAAAACTATTTTCCTTTAGCAGCGTTCCTTCCATTTTTAAATAAATTGCATTAAGTTAAAAGAATATTAACAACTCTATTTACTTCCAAGTTGATCGAGAGCGTCCAGTCTGCACCAAGTGCAAAGGACAACTGATAGAAATCCGACTACTAACGAAACATGAAGTTTGCCGAGGGACATTAAAAAAACAGTGGTACTGTACACATGTATGACAAACAAAGGTCCACTTTTAATTCTCTCAGTCTCATAATCCGAGGGGACGGTAATCCGACATGACACCGGAGAGAGATCAGTCATAAGACCAACGGATTAGCGCACTTTCCAACGTACCTACGTGGGTTTAACAACGAGAACTTAAAAAAAAACTTTAAAGCTCCACAGCCTTGAACATCGTCGCCGAGTTGCCAGCTTGTCAGTTTATATCGGTTACACTACGGGGAGTGTGCGATGGAATTGCATGATCTAATTCCACCTAGCCCGTTTCATCATCGGTCTACCAGACGTACGGCGATGTAGCGCAACGCCGTACGTCGTTACATGGTGGACATCCCACCCATACGCACAAAAGGTTTTAGTAACAGATAGCTACAATCTAGGGGTCTTTAAGTCAAAAGTGAATAGGTTTTTTCTAGGCAAGCGTGCTTCACGGTCGACCATATCATCGCTTACCATCAGGTGAGCCAATCATCACATCATCACTAAAATAAAAATAACCAGCCAAGTGAGAGTCGGACCCGCGCACGATGGGTTATGTACCATTATCGCAAAAAAAGGCAAACAAAACAGGTTTGTTTTATGGGAGCCCCACTTTAATATTTATTTTATTCTGTTTTTATTATTTGTTGTCATATCGGCAACAGAAATACATCATCTTTGAAAATTTCAACTGTCTAGCTATCACGGTTCATGAGATACAGCCTGGTGACAGACGGACAGAAGACAGACAGACGGACCGCGGAGTCTTAGTAATAGGTCCCGTTTTTACCCTTTGGATACGGAACCCTAAAAAGCTGCCACTGAGAAATTATGAATGGAAAAATCCAATAAAACCCGCAAAACCAACCCAACCTGGGCATCGCAAATAGCCTGCCTGTCAAATCGATTTCAAGTGTAACATGCAATTTACAGGCAGATATTCCTCCAAAAATGTCCCTCTTCCATTTGAAAAATGTTATCGAAAAATTGTCACAAGCAAATCGTTCTCATAATATGAAATTCGACACAAAGTTCCCGTAGATTCGTTTTGTCCTATAAACGTCAGTTGCACACGAGGTGTCTCGAATTTCTTGAAACCGCCATTTTTGTTGACAGCCGCGAACGACGCGACGTTGTATTGTGGAAATAGATAGATTTTTTCGTTTAAGTAGGTATTCGGAAATGGTTATTTTTTTAT
This sequence comes from Orthosia cruda, assembly GCA_964057195.1. Classification (NCBI taxonomy): domain Eukaryota; kingdom Metazoa; phylum Arthropoda; class Insecta; order Lepidoptera; family Noctuidae; genus Orthosia; species Orthosia cruda. The sequence goes on along the minus strand of OZ059826.1, from coordinate 3,864,349 downwards.
TTTATACTTCAAGAAGAAGTATAATTTTATTGTGATACCTCGTAGAAATGGGAAGTACGTATCTACGTTTAAAAATTAACTATTCAACATTCTGTGAAATTCTTGTAATAATGACAATCTAAGAAGACCGATGACGTTTCTCATTTTACATGCCGCGTTAATTTTTACGTAAAGAGTTTAAAATCAAATTCATAATCCTAATTAATTACTATGTTACCCATACACTATAAAAAAGAAAGAAAAAAAGCATCAAGTTTAATTATTATTAAGTATATTTATAGCTGTCAAATATGACTTCTTAGATTGTCATGACTATAGTTTTATTTTACTTTTTTTTGAAGACATATTAACACCGCTCTACTTGAGGCACAAATATCCCTTAGTAGCTGATTTTAAAATGAGAATCACGTCTAAACGGCTAGTCGTAATATTTTGGAAAAATGTGTGTAGACAATTTTTTTTGTAATTTTATCTAGGAAAATTTTGAGTTTTATTCGTATAACATGGTGTAATTAATTTGTAAAGTTATGTCTAACACGGAGATAAAAACGACAATCGCAATAAATCCGCCGGGTGTATTTCAATGAAATTTTCATAATCCCAAAGACAATTTAATTATCTACATTTCGATCCAAGGCTTTTTTTTTTAAAGTCATAGAATAATGAGTAATAATGAATAACAAAGAAAGTACAAAAAACTACTGAATTTTGGGTCACGCGGGTGTGAAACGAGAGCGCGTTTTGTTCCCTCAAGGTCGTTGGCGACTGTCGTCGTCTTAAACATAACTAGCGAAATGTGGGTTTACTACAGATACACTGCTATTTCATACGCCAGTTATAATCCCCGGCACGTAAGTTGGCAAGAGTCGTTAGATGCGCTGAAGTCCTTTTAGAACGCGCGATTGGTTAGTCAGTTGACTTAAGAATCGACTCACCAATCGCGTCACGTCCAAGTTCGCTCTATATGGTTGTGTTCCTCTACGCCAAAAAACTGTTTCTGAGAAATTCTACAGGGAAATACCCATTACTAGTATCTTATCATTAATCACATACCTAAAACAAATAATAATTATTCGCGCAATCATCAATCATGTCTAAACTCTAAACATTATTAATTTCTGCTCAAAATTGTACCTAAATTAGTGCTGACAGTGTAGCTTTAAACCACGCTCACGCGGATAAAGCCGACATCACACTGCCATGCAATCGCAAAACGGAGCATACGTACATAAATCAACTCACGCCTTTTGTCCCATGGAGGTAAACTACAGAACGCCACCTGCTACGATCCTTACATACTCCTTTCGCTTCACTCACGTTCATACATCTAGTCATACACGCACGCCGGTTATGAGCAATGCAGAAAATCCGACCGAAACGATATCTCATCATCACTCTTAACCTGTAAGCGAAACGAGCTCACCATCCTCCTCGTTAACCTCAAAACAAGCGGCTATCAAGCTAATCCAAACATCGCGTCACGAGGGCCAATAGCTAATGATGTTTACCTAGGGTTATCAACTGTTTTTGGAAGAAATATATTAATATAGTAGTATCTGATTATAGAGAGGGTAAATGAAGAGTGTGAGGGATTTGGAACTCAAGGGAAAGTAAACGTAGCAAGGCGTAACAAATAAAAAGATGAACAAATACAAAAAAAAATGATGAAAATTATGTTTTATGTTTCTTTTTTGTATTGTTTTATCTTGGTGTACAATAAAGTATATGTGAATACAAAATAAAACTCAACGGAAACAGCTAAAGAAGGCATTTGCTAAAAGCCACACTGAATTGAGTTATATACAGTAATGACACATACTAAACAAAGAACTTTTCAGAATAAAGAGCATTATTATAAATGAAGAGTAAAGACGTACAAAAAATAGAAAATTATTGTTAATTTTAAACGGCTCCTTTTGCGCATCATGAGCACTTTTCGTTGTCTTTAACCCCCCGACGGAAAAAGACGGGTGTTATAAGTTTTAGAGCTATTACGTCTGTGACGTAATAGCTCCTAAACGGATGAACCAATTTAGATTTCGTTTGAAATGCGGCTTTATCGAGTGTTCTTAGTTATGTTTGAATAAAATCGGCCGTTCAAAAGTTATGGGCGTTTTAATGTTAGAATCGGTGTGTATTCGCAAGATATCGTGAAATAAATTACATGTTCAATAGATTGTCGATCGAAGCGTGTTACTAGTAGTACTAGATAAATTATGTAGCATAAAGATAAAATGCGGGTATTTGAATTTTTCTATTTTACTTGTATAATGTTTTCTTTCAAATTTACAATGATTACTGAAAAGACAATAATTATTTGACAGGAATATATTTAATTGAATTCAAAATTATAGTCCATAAATAGAGTCATTTAGCGTAGTCTATTGTTTTCGAAGATCATAAAATACGCCTAAGCGAAAAAGAAAATGTGCCTTTATCCGGATAGCTGTGATTATCTGGGCCGTCTGGAATATCCGGAACTTGTTTATGATTTAACCGGGAGGGATAAATGGATTTTGTTTTGGCGGGTTTAGGTTAACGGTCCGTAATGGGGCACGTCATGTTTGACGGTAGGATTTTGCATAACCTCGTATAAATTATTACACTTTTCGTCTTGATACTACCTATTTTCAGTTTAACCAGGTACTGCATAAAATAGATATTTTACATGAAGTGATCGCCATTTGAATTCAGAAAACCTAATACAAACTCACGGTTAGACAATTTGTGTGTCAGCTTTCACAGTCACTAATCCTGAAGAGACTGGTAAGGATAATGGGACAAACTATTTAAATTATTGCATTGTCATCGGTCCTTGATAAGTGTGCAAAGTTTTAAATCAATCTAACGTTATGAAGAAGGTGAAAGTCACTATCAAAGATTCCGTTACATAGATTCATAGATACACACATACCAAGCTAATAAAAGCGTGTTAAAAAGTATGATCACGTTTAAAATTTTCGCAAGTTACTCCCTATTCAACTTTGCAGGAACTCTCGCATATTGTGTCTATTATTTAACATCCATTATAATCCTAAAACGCTTTTCTACCTCCGAGAATGTTTTCCTATTCCCGTCCTTCTGACGCACTTTGCAGGTCACATTCTCAATTTTTTTTTTCTTTTCTTGTAGTTTAGAGCATAAGACAGTTGTGTTTGTGGTTTTAGATACGAATGTGCGGTATTTTAGTATTTAAAGACTATACAATAAATTCGAATTAACGCTAATTAAAGATTGCATACAGAGAAATAATGAAAGACAAAACAGAACACACTTCGGTTAAAGGAAAGCTTTTCAACACTTGCATACTCTCTACACCAGTGTTTTTCAATCTTTTCGAATATGCGACCCCCTTTTAAGTAAAAAATTGTATCGACCCCTCAGGACCGTCATAATTTTATAATGCGGTAAGTGGGCGAGCAAACTGCACTCTTGAGATTATTTTTTGAATTTATAAGTACGTCTATGTTTAATATGTTTTAAATCATACATATAATGTCAAAGACATATCCAAGGTAATCTATATATCTATATACTATCTATATTATTACTAGCTGACCCGGCAAACTTTGTTTTGCCATAAAAACACCAAACATTCATCTACTAAATATCCTACCTAGGGTAGGTAGGATATTTAGTAGATGAATGTTTGGTAGGGAAACCCTACCCTACCTACCCTACCTTCCCTACCTACCCTACCTACCCTACCTACCCTACCTACCCTACCTACCCTACCTACCCTACCTACCCTACCTACCCTACCTACCCTACCCTACCTACCCTACCTGCCCTACCTGCCCTACCTACCCTACCTGCCCTACCTACCCTACCTACCCTACCTACCCTACCTACCCTACCTACCCTACCTACCCTACCTACCCTACCTACCCTACCTACCCTACCTACCCTACCTACCCTACCTACCCTACCTACCCTACCTACCCTACCTACCCTACCTACCCTACCTACCCTCCCTACCCTGCCTACCCTACCTACCCTTCCTACCCTACCTACCCTACCTACCCTACCTACCCTACCTACCCTACCTACCCTACCTACCCTACCTACCCTACCTACCCTACCTACCCTACCTACCCTACCTACCCTACCTACCCTACCTACCCTACCTACCCTACCTACCCTACCTACCCTACCTACCCTACCTACCCTACCTACCCTACCTACCCTACCTACCCTACCTACCCTACCTACCCTACCTACCCTACCTACCCTACCTACCCTACCTACCCTACCTACCCTACCTACCCTACCTACCCTACCTACCCTACCTACCCTACCTACCCTACCTACCCTACCTACCCTACCTACCCTACCTACCCTACCTACCCTACCTACCCTACCTACCCTACCTACCCTACCTACCCTACCTACCCTACCTACCCTACCTACCCTACCTACCCTACCTACCCTACCTACCCTACCTACCCTACCTACCCTACCTACCCTACCTACCCTACCTACCCTACCTACCCTACCTACCCTACCTACCCTACCTACCCTACCTACCCTACCTACCCTACCTACCCTACCTACCCTACCTACCCTACCTACCCTACCTACCCTACCTACCCTACCTACCCTACCTACCCTACCTACCCTACCTACCCTACCTACCCTACCTACCCTACCTACCCTACCTACCCTACCTACCCTACCTACCCTACCTACCCTACCTACCCTACCTACCCTACCTACCCTACCTACCCTACCTACCCTACCTACCCTACCTACCCTACCTACCCTACCTACCCTACCTACCCTACCTACCCTACCTACCCTACCTACCCTACCTACCCTACCTACCCTACCTACCCTACCTACCCTACCTACCCTACCTACCCTACCTACCCTACCTACCCTACCTACCCTACCTACCCTACCTACCCTACCTACCCTACCTACCCTACCTACCCTACCTACCCTACCTACCCTACCTACCCTACCTACCCTACCTACCCTACCTACCCTACCTACCCTACCTACCCTACCTACCCTACCTACCCTACCTACCCTACCTACCCTACCTACCCTACCTACCCTACCTACCCTACCTACCCTACCTACCCTACCTACCCTACCTACCCTACCTACCCTACCTACCCTACCTACCCTACCTACCCTACCTACCCTACCTACCCTACCTACCCTACCTACCCTACCTACCCTACCTACCCTACCTACCCTACCTACCCTACCTACCCTACCTACCCTACCTACCCTACCTACCCTACCTACCCTACCTACCCTACCTACCCTACCTACCCTACCTACCCTACCTACCCTACCTACCCTACCTACCCTACCTACCCTACCTACCCTACCTACCCTACCTACCCTACCTACCCTACCTACCCTACCTACCCTACCTACCCTACCTACCCTACCTACCCTACCTACCCTACCTACCCTACCTACCCTACCTACCCTACCTACCCTACCTACCCTACCTACCCTACCTACCCTACCTACCCTACCTACCCTACCTACCCTACCTACCCTACCTACCCTACCTACCCTACCTACCCTACCTACCCTACCTACCCTACCTACCCTACCTACCCTACCTACCCTACCCTACCTACCCTACCCTACCTACCCGACAAACAGTGGGCGAATATAAAAAATGTTTAAAACAGTGACTTGAAAATAAAAATTAGTCGCGGGGCTCCGTTTTTCTGTCTGCAGGGTCTAAAGTAACCTAACATGAAGGAGATGATGGGAACTAAGCCATCCGTGTCGGGGTTCTCTAAGCTCCCGAGCTCGCTTCGCTTGCTCTTGGACTAATTCGTTGAAAACACGAATACACCCGAACACCCGCGCTGCACAGCGATGTCGCCTCGATGGTTGTTCAGCTATTTTCAAAAGAATAATATGCAAAAATAGAACCCCAAATACAATTAAAGTATGTAATTTTTTTTTACCGCAGCTCACAAAAACCTCCTAAAAGGTATCACTCAAACCGGATAAATAGTTACTTAGTTATAATAGTCGCCCATTCAGTATATTTTTTGCCCGGTTAATAATGTCCATATTATTTAAGGCTACTAGGGGACCACTATTTACAGAAGGATAGAAACTGCAATCCGAGATACAGGCAGCCGACTAGTTCGGATGCAGAAAGTCCTATATGTACAAACTCCTAGCCATACATTCTCATTTTTTTTTATATTATCTTTGTTTAATAAATATTATTTATTAATTAAATACGTTCGACGTCATAGTCCGACCTCGGTCAACATCATCGATCTTTTGTAAACATTCAAATCTTAGCAGCAATATAATATGGGATAATGCAAAGTGCAAGAGATGGCGGACTACTTATTTCACTAATATGTTCTCGCTCCCATACATTTATCTCTATAGATTCTTCCGAATATTTGCACGATCAAGTGAAAATTGGCGATGCTACCTAATCAGAATGAAATCGTTACTGTTTTTCGACATTGAGAGTCACAACACTACCGCTACAACACTGTTGACTGACGCGAGGGTTATAACAAAATGGATTTATAAATCGATGCCACCGAAATGTGTTTGCGATTCATGCAAGAATTATAGGGGCTTTGTTTTATAATTGTTAATTTATCGTAAATTAAACTGGGGAAAAACCTGAAATTAAACTGAATTAATGATATCATTGTAATAGACCTTTTATGTAAAAGACTTATCGCGCAATATATCGAATTAAAGCAGTGAGGCAGATCACAACTGGAGTATATATTTTATTTCCGTTATATTTATTTCAAAAAGAAGCAAACAATTATTTCTGAAGAAAATCTACAAAAGGAGAATGACAAATAACAGTAAAGATAATCAAGTAATTTAGAACCTTTTAGTGACAACATTTCTTTACTTACTTGAAAATTTTTAACAACACACTTGTGAAAACACAAGTCAAGAGGATAAGCAAAAATAATACCCGAATATTCGAATGATTAGGAGCATTACTTTTAGTAACCAGCTAAATCAAATGAAATGATTTTTATTTGCTCAAACATGAGTACCATACATACTCGTACATAAAAAATTGTCAGCATGAAGAGATATACAAAATAAGAAGAAAGAAGAAACAAGAGAGTGTTAACAAACTAAGATCAGAGAAACGAACACATCCACATTAAGATACTTCAAATTAACACAACCACCAACAATTACCTTAACAAACTTATGTATAACCAATTACCTAATGCAATCGTCCGTAAATCTAACAAATAAATACTTACTGACCCACTCGAAGGTGTAAATCCGCTAAGTTAGGTACAGAGACTCGCCTGTATAGTGTGTTTTTCTTTGCTTGTCTTATTTTGTGAACAAGTAAGGCGTAACTGATTTAAGGGACGTGCTATGTGGTCGATTTTGACCACACGAACGATGCGGAGAACATATCGTTTTTGTTTCTAACATAAGTTTACCTGTATCTGTCAATGTGGTGACGCTTGGGGGAGGCCTATGTCCATGTGCAGGACGTATCGGTTGTAGTTAGTTACCCATGGGAAGTTGTGAGGTAACCGCATTACAAGTATCCCTATAACTTACCGGAGCTGGCTCAATTCTGTGATGTAGAACAATTGTATGAGAAACAATATAAACTTTTTATATTTAAATTGGTCAACTTTTGCTTGTAGTTAAAAATATTAATAACAAAAAATTTGGACTGATATTTTTCTCGTAATCAGCGCCCCTAAATCTATCAAAATCAGTTATCAAAAAAGAGGGGGGAAGCCTTTGATCCATCATCCCAGCAGTGACTCCCTTTGTAGATTCTTTGGTCTGCCCCTACTCTCATATCCAACGTCATTCGCATTTCAAAATGTTATTCTAGTGTGTTTGTTTACCAAAAAGATATCTAAAAAGAACACTTCTGTACGTAATATTGCAAAGTGGATCCCTTTGGCTCGGTCAGTTTAAAGGTTTCAGTCACGTACTGAGACAAAATGGCCGCGATTTAAGGACGTGTGGGTAAGAGTAGAGATAAAGACGGTCCAAGACGACCAAGTTTCAAACTGAGTTACAGTGGATTTTATTTCTTACTAATAGTAAATATACACGTGAAAGTTTGTAAGTATATATGTTTGTTACTATTTCACGCAAAAACGATTGAACAGGTTTTGATGAAGCTGTACAGTAAGATAGCTGCATCCGAATAACACCGGAGCAGTGGTGGCCCAGTGGTAACGGCCCCAACTTACGTATCGTAGGTCGTGAGTTCGAACCCAGGCAGGTGCTTTACTTTGTGTAAATTATTTCATCACCGCTGCTCTTAAAACGGTGAAGAAAAACATCGTGAGGAAACCGGCATGTCCTAGAACCAAAAATTCGAAGACATGTGACATTCACCAACCCACACTGGGCCCGCGTGGTGGATTAAGGGCCATTACCTCTCTCACAAAGAGGATGCCTGTGTCCCAGTAGTGAGAACATTATAAGGCTGATGATGATCCGAACATCACATAAGATATAATTTATGTAGATATTGGGTGAAGTATTAAATTCACGCAGGTGGAGCCGCTTAAACACTTTAAGTTTACTAGCTGTTACCCGTGATTTAGTTCGTGTGGAAATTGAAAATAATTATATGTACTATTCCAGACTATAATCTATTTCTGCTCCAAATTCCATCCAGACCCATTCAGGAGTTCTGGCGTGATCGAGTTACAAACATCCACCCATCCAAACTTTCGCATTAATGACAGTAAGAAAACCACAGGACAAGCGCACTTAAATACAAAAAGTCAATTGTTTAGCCACGGCTGTACTAATCACACAATTATGCAAAAAATATACAACAGGCTGCCTAGACTTTTCCCAACTATATTGGGGTCGGCTTCCAGTCTAGCCAGATTTAGCTGAGTACCAATGTTTTACATGGAGCGACTGCATATCTGAACTCCACAACCCTGTAACTGAGTAACACGATATCCCTTGGCAAGACTGGTTTCAGATCTCAAGCTTCTGACTACTCGTAACTCTAATGACAGCCGGTTAGTCCCGGCTGAACATGCTTTCCGAGGGACGGAAAATCTCGCTATGTGTTGCTTGCAGCGCAGCGTTATTTCCTTTTTGGATATCGCTGCACATGCTGAGACAGGAGCCTTTTTGGTCTCGCACGGAGTTTTTATTTTTAATATTGTTTGATTTTATGCTTATTTCTCGTGTCTCCTGTGCGGGTCACAAATAAATATTTTATCTTTCATTTTTTCTATGTAAAAATGGTTACCCATCGAGCTCTTCCTATATAACAGTCTTATTATACATCATATTATAATCAAGCACTAGAATTCGCTCGCGGCTTCGCCCCCGTTGCGTATCTAACAAGACCCTTGTATTTTCCAGGGATAAAAGGTAGCGCATAGGACTAACTATGCGATAGTGTAGTAAAAAGAGTTTTTGTAATCGTATCAATACTTTCAAATAATTTTACTTTATTATTTAAGTCCATATAGTATGTATTCTCGAAAGGATTACAGCTTGATACGTAAGTCGTTCTATCTATGCAAAGCCAATGAAACTTCGCCTTATACTTGCCAATAAGAGTCTGTTCTTAGAAAGGAACCGATCTCTAGTGAACAAGGATAACTAACAAGAAGTGAGGTATCTTGTTAGTAAGAACTAGTTCTAGTTTAGGAACCTTGTTCTGATATTTGTACATACATTTAGTTTTCAATTTTTTTGAACCATAGCGTTTGTAGGTCATTCAGCAGAGTTTATGCTACACATGGTGGCTCATTGATTTTAGTAATTAACCAGCTTAAATAAAGACTGTAAGGATATTGTGAGCCTATCTGTTGAGCGGACAGTTGAAATTTGTATAGAATTGGAGCAGTTTATTTTATTAAGCGTATACAGACCCGGGGTTCAGGATTGTATGACAGCTTTGAAAAGGTAATGGATGAAGTGTTACACAAGATTTGTAACTCGAATAAATCCGTTATCACTTGTGGTGATTTTAATGTTAATTTATTAGAAAACTCAGGTTCTTGTAGTAAAATAATAAGTCTGTTTCAGTCCTACAATCTGGTAAACCTATTTTTGGAGCCCACAAGAATAACCCCTACTAGTGCTACATGCTTAGATAATATTTACACTAATGTTATACCAGTCCACAAGGAAATTAAAAATTTACTAGATTCCGATCATTGCGGGCAGAGGATTACTATACAAAACCAAAACAACAAAGTGGCTAAAAAGGATATCACTGTTAACCCCAAAACTGCAAGTCGCTTTGCAGCTTTTAAAGTTAAACGCATTAATAAATTACCAATTTTGTCAATTGATGCTGATCCTAATCATCTATATGATGTTTTTTTTTAGATTATACTGTAAAAAAAAACGACCTTTATTCCCAAGACTATCTCCGTTAATAGTAACGCATCATTCAGAGATTGGGCTACCATTGGTATTCATAAAAGTAGAACACGGATTTATGAGCTGTACAATGAAATGACTTATATAAGCACTGCTGAATTTAATTTATATGCTAGAAATTATTCAAAATTATTTAAAAAAGTTTGTTGTTTGGCCAAGTTGCGTTATTTGAGCTCGAAGATTAAAAACAGTAGTAGTGTTATTAAAACGACTTGGAATATTATTAATAGTGAAACGGGAAGATCTGGTAACCGAAATATTGACTACAGCCTGTCTATTAATGACAACATCATAAAATCAGACTCACAAGTCGCAATGGCCTTTGAAAATTTATTTTCCGATATGCCCATTTCAACTACTAAATCCTTAAACTCATCACCTTCTGTTGCTGAGTCTTTGCTAAAAGAAAATGTTAATGTTTGCGATTCGGAATTTATTTTTTAACATATTACTTGTAAAGACATAATTAAAACCTTTCACACTTTAAATGTTAAAAAGACTGCAGATCTGTGGGGTCATTCTGTAGAAGTTGCTAAGTCTATTATTGTCATTGTCGCACCTAATTTAGCTATTATCTTTAATAATTGTATCGACTGTAGGGAGTTGCCTTACCTAATGAAAAATAGTAAAATAATACCTTTGTTTAAATCAGGTACTACATCAGACCCTAAAAATTATAGACCTATTTCAGTAACTACGTTTAGTAAAATATTTGAGAAATTAATTTTAGAGCAATTGCAAAGATTTTTTAATGAACGTAATTTATTAAATAGCAAACAGTTCGGTTTTACAAGGGGTCGTTCAACTACTGATGAGTTTTAGGACATATTTATAATGCATGGGAAGATAAGTGCGATGCCTTGGGAATATTTAGGGCGCACGGTTGGCGTAGTGGTTGAGCGATTGACTGCTGCGCTGCGTGTCGCGGGTTCGATTCCCGCACGGGACAAATATTTGTATGACCTACAGATAGTTGTTCCGGCTCTGGGTGTTTGTGTATGTGAGTTTATATGTTTGTAAACGCACCCACGATACAGGAGAAATTCCTAGTGTGGGGCAACGTTTTTTTAAAGAAGAAGAAGAAGAATATTTTGTGATTTGTCCAAAGCATTTGATTGTGATTTTCATGAAACGCTAATCACGAAACTCCGCTATTACGGGATCCGGAACAGCGCTCTGGATCTTCTTACTTCATACTTGAGTAATAGGATTCAGAGCGTTGACGTTAATGGCAAAAGATCGCTTGGACCTATAGTAACAATGGCAGTCCCGCAGGGCTCGATTCTTGGTCCTTTCTTGTTTCTTATTTATATTAATGACTTGCCTTACCTCATAAAGGATAACCATGATATAGTGTTGTTTGCGGATGATACTTCACTTTTGTTTAAACTTAAACGTCAGTAGCTGGTTACTGACGATGTAAATAGCCCGATCTCAAAAGTAGTTCACTGGTTCAATGTAAACAATTTACTTCTTAATGAAAAAAACTAAATGCATTAAGTTTACCCTAACTCACGTTAAGCAGATGAAAACCGATGTGTTGATAAAGGGCGATGAATTGAATCCTCAAAAATAGCACAGTATTCTTAGGCTTAACTTTGGATGCTAAGCTTCAGTGGGGCCCACATATAGATAAATTGTCAAAGAAGCTAATCTCCGCAGCATGTGCTGTTAGAAAAATTCGTAATTTAACTGACATAGAGACAGCCCGTTTAGTATACTTTGGCTATTTTCATAGTGTAATGACGTACGGTATTCTGTTGTGGGGCAATGCCGCCGACATCCAGACTATCTTTGTTTTGCAGAAAAGAGCTGTCCAATCAAGCAAAGAATGACAACAAAGTGATCCTCTAACCGTGACCCTTGTGACCGGTTTGCGTGGTTTTGGCGCACACTCTGTATTTGTATTTAAGTTTTTCCTTTGTTTTTTTATGGTATGTGTCGTGCCTGGCGTAAATAAAAGTTTTTTCTTTCTTTCTTTTATACGGGTTTCGTTTTTCCTTTAAAGGATAGGGAACCCTAAAAATCACTTACGGTGTGAAATAAATCTAATCGCTTCGAACCATTAAGATGGTCGCTTATAAGAACTCCTTACAGTCTGGTAACTCTTACTTTTTGTGAAATGAACGTACGTGTTCTAAATAATGTACAGGAAACATACATAACCAAATTATACAAGCGGCTTTTGATTAACAATAGAATATCTAGCCGTCTTAAATTGACTTACGGAAAGAGATAATCCACAAATGTAAGGATAATGATGCAATGTTAGTAAAAGATAGGGACGAGCACAAGTTCGATTAACAATCGGCACCTGTTTATTATTGAAAGGCTCGCTGTTTTGGCCACCAGTCACCAACAGATGGCGGCGGAGCACGTTTGCCAAGAAGTAATCCATTCATTCTTGACTTGGAGCCCCAGGTTGTAGCTATAAGGAAATAAAGACACCGGCAGTGAATTCCACTCCATAACTGCACGCACAATGAAAGAATACCCAAAATGTTTTGTGTTTTTTGTGCCTTTGTAAATCGCCTTTTACATATGAAAACCATTTATACATTTATAAGCTTGGATGCACATTTTATTGTTATTGCACCCACAGTGCATGTTTGTCTAATGAGGATATACGGTGGTTCATTAATTAACCAGAGTATAATAATATTAAACCAGCCATTTGTTAAAACAGCGGTTTCAGTTTATCCGTGCAGATTTATCATTTATGCTATATTATACTGGGTATAGACTAAACGAACGATCGCTTAAATCGTTTAGTTTCGCTCATGTAGCTACTTTGCTTTTTTTAGCTAAACTACTCGTGTTGCCAACATGCAAGCTGGTGAACCTTATGATCCCAGTGAAACGAAGGGCCGCCTCTCCCGCGGGTTTGAAAAGAAGCAAGACATATTGACTATATCGTTCGTTTGACCTTGGTTTCCAGTGTAAACACACTTCGTTTAGCTCGCACAGCTCGCTATGCTCTCATAGTTAGTCAGTTTAAACTAATCTAATCTTAGTTTTGTTTCGCTTAGTTCCCAGTATGACCTGCCTTTTCCACTCGCCTTCATACTCTCTTTCATGTCCGTTCCATCGTGTTCCTTTGCGTTCGCTTGAGCTATGTCTGTAATTGGTAGAATGTCAATCGCCATCGCGGTTACCACACGCTCTCTTGTTATGTACCCGTCATTATAATATTATAGTACCATCCGTACTAATTATCTGGTTATATTGTCTGGTTGGGTAAACTAACAATGATATTAATAAATACAGTACAACTAAATTAAGTCGATTGGTTGACCAATATCACGGTATTATTTGCTTTTAATTATGTTTGTGTTAATGAACTGTTTTCATAATAGAATAGTGTTTTCGACATGTTTTATTATTTTGAGGATTAATTTTGATAATATGCCAGTTTATCTTTTTACCGGACTGCCGAAGGCGGGTAATGTGTTTATAAGTCTATGTATGTATGTATGTTTGTTCCTATGTGGCATTCTAGAGACCAAACGCGTTGCCAGATTTTATGATTCTTATGTCAATCGATTCTTCCTAAGCTCGCGACTGTGACTGGCTACATTAAAATTGAAAAATTGTGGCTTTTGGCCCCCATATTGTGGGGCCCAATATTTTTTTCACAAATCCCATCGTATGGGATATCAAAATAACGCGTTTTAAGAGGTTATTTCAAAAATATATAACACATATATTTAAACATACCTGATTGGAAAAAATGTTAACTAAAAAGATATAAATGAAAAAAATATAAAAACAAAAACAACTGCTTATGTATCCTCCGACTGCTCAGCATGGTTTTCTTCTTGTTTACGTCTTTTTAGTTCGCTTCTTAAGCAGTCGAGTTTTTTTGATTTTTTTATGTCATATTTATATCTACTTAAAATAATTCCTAAATTAATTTCCTGGGAGACAACACACATCCTAAAACGTTGCGTTTTCACAATAGTTTCTTTCATAACAAAAGTTAGGCCTAAATAAGAATGAAAATACTTCATATATAGGGATTTAACGGAGGATATAAGTTTGTTATTTTAGCTGAAGGGTTATCACATCGGACTTTTTTTTACGGATTGTCAGCACTGGGCACTATTTAATATTTGATAATACTGTCAAGTATGTGTTAAAACTGTCAAGAAATGACATGATTGCCATATTTTCGCGACAGGTGCGGTTGAAATAATGTCAAAAAAATCTGTTCTGTGCATTTATTACAAGCTTTTTATTAACTTGCAATGTACCTATGTATGTATGTATGTGTGTTCAGGTGAAATCTTGCAACTGAATTTCAAAGCAGTTATCCTCAACGATTTAGATGAACTTTTGCATACACGTTTGGTTTGTATGACAATGCACGGCAAGCTAAAAAGCTCGTTTAAAAAAGTTTTTTTAATACGGAAAACATATATTTTACACTACGGTTCTTAGTTCTATGGGTCATATCATTTACCACCCATCGATACTGATAAAAAGTAACTCGGTCTGTCTGTTACCTTTTTACGCCTTTACGGTTTATTAAAGCAAAACATATATGAAAAAAAACTTTTTAACAAAAAATCAAACCGACTTCCAGAACAAAAAACTGCAAACCAAAAAATAACTTTCTTTTCCGAAGTCGGTGTCTTTATACCCATTTTTTTCAGTTTTTCGACACCGACTTCGGAAAAGAAAGTTATTTTTTGGTTTGCAGTTTTTTGTTCTGGAAGTCGGTTTGATTTTTTGTTAAAAAGTTTTTTATTTTTCTCTTTTTAGTTTTGGTAGGTATCTCCAATTAACATGATAATCATTTGTGGCCAAAGTACATCTCATGACAATTCTAATAAGCCCAAGCACGACTAGGATACATTGTTTTATTTCAGAGTTCCAGTGCCTACCTTCCGGCTTTATCATCAGAACAGTTCAATGGTACCATTTTCATCAGTACCATTCATTTATAAGTATTCGCTTAATCATTGTCGGTTAACTATTCGAGAGATTTTATACCAGTGACATACTTAGCATTAAGGAGTTTCAGTGGCCATATGTGGTCTTCTTCATCAGTTTCACTTCACCAAATTATACTTTCTGAGTGCAAGTGATTGCATTGTTGGTGAAAATACCAAAATCACTATATAAATGCCTATAATATTTGAGGAGTTCCCTCGATTTCTCTAGGATCCCATCATCAGATCCTGACCAGATGACTATGGGACCAACTAGGAAGTATACCCTTCAAAACAAAAGAAGATTTTTTGAAATCGGTCCAGGCGTCTTTGAGTAATCGGGGAACATACATAAAAAAAAAAAAAAAAAAAAGATTCCGACGAATTGAGAACCTCCTCCTTTTTTTGAAGTCGGTTAATAAATTTACAAAAGGCTAGGCTTGTCACCTTTCACCTGTCGGTTATATTAAATAGGCTCCTATCAAAACAAAATTAAGTAATTTTCATTAAATATAAATAATAAAAAACAAGCTGTCCCGGCGGACTTCGTACCACCTCAAACAAATGTATGGGGAAATGGTGTAACTAACCAGACTTTGTTTTGAATTTCAGAATAAGCAACAACGCCATCTACTGGCATTACCGGAACCAATATACAATGCTATGTTCATTTTTACAATGAATTTTCTTCATAATTTTGTTTTTCATTAATATTTCCGATATTTTAATAGTTATTCTGTTATTCAGGGGGGAGATAAATCCAACAAATCAAATATGATGCAAATCGATCCAGCCGTTCTCGAGTTATAAAATGGTCTAACTAACACGACTTTGTTTTATATATAAAAATATATGTACATGTAAATACATTTATTTTAATAATAAAAAATGTGAATGCATTTATGGCTTGTATCGACCAGTCAAAAAAGCCCTTTTCACAAATTAAATACACACATTCAAAAAGTTTTCAATAGGGAATGTGCACGGCTTAGATTGTACCATTTAGGAGTTCAAATTCAAAACTTTTGCGCAATAAATACTTGAAATTGACGCTTCTGTGCGGTTGAATTGGCGTCTTGCACGCCCACTGTAAGGTGTGAACAAAATTATATCTGAACAAAACATTTCCAGTCCGAGTTTCAGGTGAAAATCAGCGTCAGGTAACTATGTCGAACTTGTTTGGTGACCTGAACTATTTGGCGTGAGGGTTATTTTTTTCATAATTTTCGGACAAAAAAAAGGAGGAGTTTCTCAAATAGATTTTTTTATGTATGACCACGTAAACTTTTTAAAGAATGGTCCGATTTCAAAAATTCTTTTTTCATGGTAAGATTATACCTCAAAAATAGTCCCAATAAAATTAGAAAAATTAAATCCAACCAAAAAGGGAAAAAAAAATAGTTTAATCCACTAAGTGGTATGCGTCTTTCTAGGTAATGCGTCGGGAAGAGATTGGCTGGATGTGATAAGCCGGTTGCGTCTATGCCACACTGTCATTTTGGGTTTTTTGAGATAATTTTAAACCTCATATTAAATAACTTTATATACTTTATATTATATTACATTATATATTTTTCTATTACTTTATAATATCTATTTTACATATTTTTCAATTTATAAGTTAAGCACCTACATAATATTCACATTATGGTATTATTTCAAAAATCTATTTTATTTACCCACATCCATGTATCACTAGCGGGGTGCCAACAAAAAATCAGCGCTGGGTGTCTGACGCCCAGCAAATGCTGAGTTGTTAACCCTTTCAGTATGGGCACGCCCGGCGCAATAATTCTTAAACCTCGTTATTACTTTTTTTTACTATTCTTCTCTGTTACTTTGTGATTTTTGTTTTTGTGTTGTGTCTATGTTGAATAAATGTTTTGTGGTGTGGCAACCTGTCGTGCAAATGGTATTCGTCCAGCCCACTGCGTTAACCAATATGCCACCTTTGACTGGCAAAAGTTTATCCTTTAGTTTTTCCAAATGTTAGTTTAGATAGTTATATACCATTTTAAAATGTGATATAGCTGCAAAGAAGGTGACGATTGAGATGAATAAAGATGCATGGATGAAGAAATTATGGTACAGCAAACCCAAATAGTTTGGGGTAAAGACAGAAGTATGTTGAGCATTTCAAAATCTGCACAGTGAGTGTCAATGATTATCTTAAACGGTACTGCAAACGCCTTTCCTATCCCAGTCCCGCATACCAATAAACACTGGCTCCCAGTTATCGAAATTTGAGATCCTGAGGGTTCTCTTCGAAGGTTCTTGAGGATATTGGCTTCCTCTTCGTTGTTGATGACGGCCAGGTTTTACCGGCCCCCCTTTGGCGGTGCATATCGAGTGAGCACGGGACCACTCCTGACGCCCCTCATGCAGCTTGTAGCAGCTGCCCGTGCAGGGTTCGTATTGGTATTCTGAAGTCATAAAAAGAGTAATTAACTGAGCAAGACTGATAGCCTACAAATTGGGCGTCCCTGCTAAATTATCTAAAGGCTAAAGAATGACTATATAAAAGTGGCAAGGTCAGACTGAATACAAAAGTGTAGGACCATGTTGTGGCGTAATTTGGGAATAGTCCCGCATGAGATTTAGCATTCTACGTTTTCATGCATGTTCCGTGTTTCAGTTTGAAAGGCGCTAAAGGCATATTTGGGACATTTCGCCTTTATAAAATACACAATGTCTATTGTACAAAGCACATGCAATGCTTTTTGTGTTGTGACCACATGCAATGACCACTTATCATCAGTTTGGTCACATGCTTGTATTGTGTAAGTCAGTGAAATGGTTACGATGATGACAAGAATAAAAGTAGAAAAATCACACTTACTATTATCAAAGGTGCCACATTTAAAATTGATTGCCTTGTTTCTACGATACCTGGAACACATATATGGTACCGTCTCTTGGCTGTCAATATTATGCAGTTCTCATTGGGTTCCGTACCATACGAGACAGTTATTGGCATGCCATTTATGAAACAGACAGAAATAAAGTAACTGTGATAGAATGTCGCTTACAATATGATATTTCCAAAATACAATAAACAAAATATTTACTTAGTTTTGGTGCAGCTTAATATAACGTTTCATCATCATCATCAACCTTTTAATATTCCCACTCCTGGGACATAGACCTCCTCTCTGTGAGAGAGAAGATGGGCCTTAATTCACCACGTGAGCCCAATGTGGGTTGGTGGATGTCACATGACTTCAATTCTGATTTTGTCCCCACAGCCGCCGTGGCTTGATATTAGAGTGCCTAGGTATGGTAGAAATGGGATTGTAATTGTCGCAATTCGAAATTTGGTTGACTTCGGTTGAGTTTTCGTAAATACGACCGAAAATCATCATCTTCATCTTGTTCCTGTTAATTTTCAAACTGAATGTCGATCTGGTGTGTTCCATCCTGAATAGCAGCTGTTCCATATGGACAATACTAGTCGTGAACAACGTAGTTTTGTCCGCATAGCGCAGGTATGGTACCCCCATATCTCATATTGATACCCCGTCAGTCGTGCTTCAAGGGTAATCAACATTATCAATTCAGTATAAAAATATTAAACAAAATTGGCGAGATTATACATCCGTAACGAACCCCTCGAATGGTGTGAAAATCATTCGATAATATGCCATCCGTCCTCTCTCAATGGTGAAGGAAAACATCTTTCAGGAAACTGACATGGCCATAAATAACCAAAGAATCGAAGACATTCACCAACCCGTACTGGGCACACTTGGTGGAATGGGGCCCACTCTCTACCATAGAGGAGGCATGTGTCCCAGAAGTGAAAACGTTAAAGACTGATTTTACTAATTTGTAACGCGGTTGATTGTCCACGGTGCACGAGACCGTAGGTATAAAATCGCTTCCACTTATCCTTTGTAGTAGTTGTAGTCTCAGCCTTAAGTCATAAAAACATTTTAGCTCTACATTAATAAGAAGTAAGAAATAAGTCCATAATAATATACTTTCATTACAATCATGACTAGGTATATTTTGGTCTTTATTCATCCCATTCACAATGCATTACATCTGGTAATAAAGGTTGACATTCAATCCGCGACTATTTGTAGGCAGTCAGTCGTGGTTCAAATGAATAGGCGGCGATAAATCATGTCGCTTTATGTATAGGTCTTTTATGTTAAATGAACTGGTAATAACGAAATAATTTGGATTTTGGTAATTAATGCTGGTTGGTTAGGTAACCTAAAAGGTTTAACATTGGTCTCATTTATCGTCTCTAAGCCTACGTTTAATTACATATTGCAGGATGAAACTCGTGAGAATGTTGTTGACAGCTGTGGCAACATTAATTAAAAAAATATGTTTATGGCAGGCAACACTGATTGGTCTCGCTCGCTCACTCTTGCTCATTTATTTCATTCAAATTGTATCATTCCTTTGACGTTTGCTTCGATTCCTTCTTCTTACAATTGCGGATTAAAGACAGGTTACGAATTATGAATTATTTTATTTAACAGCCCATCCGACAACTCTATACTTCATAAAAGATAGCTTGATCTCTGCGACAGCTGTCAGTATCAACACAGTAACAATAGCGCTTGACAAGCTTACAATAACGTATACGTCAGTTTGACATATGTCGCAGAGATCAAGCTATCTTTTATGAAGTATAGTCATCCATTTAGTAAATACAGTACAGTCCTAATCAAATATAGTTGGGCTTACGGTGCCGACTGTAAGCGGCAGCAGCAGGCGATGTGTCGCCGTAGCAATATTGTAGCCCAGTCATTTAGCATAATTAAGGGATCAACCTCGGAATAAGAGATAATAAGCTGAAAACTCGTATACACCTTCATTTTAGCATTCTATAAGTTGTCTCAAAAGTCTCATATAATCTTGTTTCTGCGTCGTAAGTTTTCAAGATCAAGGGGCTCAAAACTCAGTATTTTGCTTAATTCTCGGACAGTTTGCATTTTACTGCAATTTGTGCTCAAAGCAAGTTTGTTCCATGTGCATAAAAAAATAGTTCTCATAAGATTCACTAATGTTCATTAGTTTTAGTGATATGAGTCAAAATATGGTACGTTTTATGGTAAGCAAATTCAATCATTTACGCGTAATACAAATAATTGCACATCTTTAGAACGATTTATTTTTTATTTTTTCTTCGTTATTAGTTTTTAAATATTCTATAACACAACTCCTGTGGCTACGGAGACGAAGTAAGCGGGGTGCTGGCGGCGGCGGTGCGGGGAGCGGCGCGTATCAATGCATGAGGGTAAATGGAACGAATGATCCACTATCTCGATTTAAAATGAATCGTGTCATCATCAATAGTTGCAGCATTTCAATGGACAACCTAATGTAATGTATCCTAAAGATGGGCATATATTTTTTTTGGGCTCGAAAATCAACCCGCCATGGATATTTTACCCTAAATTTGAGTCTTAAAGCCCTAAGTTGGCAAGCCTGGGTTTCGACTAGACGTGATATTTTTATCTCGGGAACTGTCGGTAACTTTCGGCAAACTTCAGCTGAATCTTTGTATTTGTGTTCGAATTTGTAACACGGTTGACGGTATGGAAAACTTTCCGGTCGTGACTCGTGACGGCATTGAGGAAAACGAGGACAGTTCGGTAGTTATCTGTACCTATCAATAGATGAATATTGAGAATGGAACATTATATTGAATATTGTTTTTAATTTACGAAGCACTAAATGTTTTGTTGAGAGCAGTGTTGGCCCAGTGGTTACGGTCCCGACTTACGAGTTGTAGGTCGTGGGTTCGAACCCGAGCAGGCGCTTTACTTTATGTAATTTATTTCATCTCCACTGCTCTCAAAACGGTGAAGGAAAACATCGTGAGGAAACCGGCACGTCCTAGAACCAAAAATTCAAAGACATGTGACATCTACCAATCCGCAATGGCCCGCGTGGTGAATTATAGCCCACTCTCTCTATGAGTGGAGGCCTGTGTCCCAAAAGTGGGAACATTAAAAGGCTGATGATGATGATGATGTGAAATATTTTGTAACTTGGTGCTTCATCTTTTGCGGAGTTTGGAGCTGGCGGAAAATCTGTGAGTAAGGTCCAACCTCAGCATCATCTTTTATAATCTTTTAAATCATGGCATTACTTGTGTTTTACCACTAATCAGAATACTTCCATCAAGCTATGAACTTATCAACTGTCTTCTAATCATAATTCTTTTGCTTTTCATTTTAGAAAGAAAGATAGAAAATAAGAAAACATTTATTGCCAACTATAACATAAATGATAACATAAAAAAAAACATACATTAGCTTGAAGCACAATATTATTTCAGTATGTCAGAAGGAGCAGGCTCAGCAGATTACACTGCTGTAAAGCATTGCTACTACGCTGGACAACGCTGATTTACAGTCCGACCCCTTTCTCACAGCACTTATCATAATACTCTGATTCAGCAATATATTGATATGTGTTAGTAAAATATAGGTCCGAAATAATAAACATTATCACCAAATTTGAAGTTCAGAAGTCAATCAATGGTGAGTAAAAAATTCTTGGGTACAAAATTTTAAAATAGCTGATTTCTCATTCCTTTGTTTTACAATATTATTTAAAAGAAAAAATACATTATGTATCGACTCAACGAGTTCTAAACAGCGATACCCCATTCGATGGGGTAGGTCGTACATTTTTTTCGTGCCCCCCTTTAGCTGCATGGGAACCTTCGTTAAAAATATTAAAAAAATATTTTTTGACTATTAGATGCTTACTGTGAAAATTTGATGCTTATTTTAGTTTCAACTATTTGGCTGTTAAATCTGTATGACAGACGAAGGACAGACAGACAAACGGACACGTGAGTGACAACAATGCGGCTGCGTTTGAAAACTTCGCCTACGGAGCCCTAAAAAGTACCAACAATAATGAATATAAAAATGAATATGCACACGACTAAGATTAAGATACAGAGAACATTTGAGGCCCTGCCCAATGAGACTTCTTTCTTTTCCTATGTGACATAGTTTTATGCAGACAGATAGATAAATACTTTTGTATTAGTCGTAATCTCAGGAGCCACCACTTTCAAGCCATAATAATCTTTCAGCCAGCATATGCAAAAATTATTTGGTCTTTTTCTGCTCATTAGCCGTATATACTACCATCCTTCTTAAACTATCCTCGACCAAATCAAATCAGTATAAAATTTATGAACTGAGCTTTAGCCAATATTTTAAATCATGATGCTTATCAGCATTCCGGCGAGCGATATACGACCCATAAATCAAAAGAATTTCGCGTACGGATCATATTGATAAATCACTGGGACGATAGTGTAAATAAATTCGTGGTCGTGATATTTTGGCTGTAATATACCGTAGAGGGTAACATTCTGTGGTGAGTAACATACTGTGTAGGGCAACGAATATGTTTTTGGTCGACTCGGTTGGCGTTTTCGCTGATAAATGGGTATCAGCTTTAGGCATTGTAGGCTTGATAATATGTTAAATAGCTTCTGCTTTAGGAATCTTAAGTAGAACCTGCTTTGAGCAGTCCTGGTGTCAAAAAAATATACTGATGGTTTTTTTTCAAACATTGTTTATAAAATAACAACCAAAGGGAACTCAAACAACAAAATTACGTCTATACTCAACTGGGTACAAAACGACCACAATTTCGTGGTTGCATTGTATACTGTGCGTGATTTAGGCAAGCAACATAGGTTTAGGTTTACAACGAATATATATGTGAACAAAATTGTATTATGGTTGGTTGTATGTTTGTTACTCAAGCCCGACTCAAAAACTTAGCGGATTCGGCTGAAACTGGAAACACGTAAAATTGGTCAGACTTGATTAGGTCAAAAAGATTTTTTAATTATCGGCCATAGGTGCACGCAGACAAAGCCGCTGGCAGACGCCAGTACCAATATAAATTAAAAAGTACATTCCCTTGGAATCACTTTAAGCCGTTGTCAGCTAAGTAAAAAAAAAAAACTAATTGCCAAAATCTCGGGCCATACTTCAGTACAAATCCGACCACGAAACAATACATACTGTGGCCCTTAATTTATGTGCCGTAAGTCAGCGAGTCGTGAATCACCGCTTACGACAAATTTAAATTTAATTTGGCTGAAACTAGGAATGTAATGCAGGCCATTTAGCGGAGGCGGAGTAACAGCCGCGTGGGTTGATCTTCTGGGTTAAGCAACACGTGCCGGGATCGGTCCATGGATGTGTGACCATACAATACATACAGATTCTTCTCCATGCCTTGGAAAGCACGTTAAGCCGTTGTTCCCGGCTGTCATTTGAAGATCTTTGATAGTCGTTACGGATAGTCAGAAACGTGAAAACAGACAAGTCTCAATAAAATAGTGTTACCCAGATACTAGGTTAGGGTTGTGGAGGAAAGTTAGGCTATAGCTCCATTTAATACTGTAAATAACTACATATAATACTTGTACTTAGCTGCATTTGGCTGGACTAGAAGCCGACCTCAACAAACTTGGGTAACAGCTAGGTTAATTAATTTATTACTTTTAATGTGTTGGACAATCCGCAAACTGCCCGGCGAGCACGGTCTACTGTGACATGCCTTAAGTCACACTTTTTATCACAGTTTCGGCGATAAAGCCATTTGGTATTAAAAGCTGCGTGAGATATTTTCTTGACTTGTGGCATAAATTCTTGACGTTTAGTTTTTTCTTTTTCAGAAATTTTCCAATTTTATTGCAGTTTCGGGTTAACCTTGACCATAAAAACCATTTAGGTTCCGTGAAACATTTCATTTTATTTTGCATAAAACGTTCTATATTTCCAAAATGGTATCTCGAAAACGGTGTGTCCTACTAAAAAAATAACCAATATTTAGCCCCCCCCCCCCCCCCTTTGCTACCCGCATGCTAGCAGAATCTCAACATGAATTTATGAAAATATTTTATTTCTCCTTTTTTTACATTGCATGGTAGGTTCTTTATCTAAGGTGACAAGATATGATAAAATGATGTATTCCCGTTGTCCCCGTAATCTGTATCCCCGTAACGGGCAGGAAATTTTATGATGTTCCGTTGTCCCCTTTGTTTTTTTTTCTTTTTTAAACTTGGGTAACTTAGCGCGGCAAGCCTAAAACTAAAATAAAAGTTTTTTTTTATATGTTACTGTAAAAACCCGATCTACGGTAAAACCTAGGATTTACCGGCTTTTTACCAAGTCTTACTGGTAAAATTCCGAAATGGCTTTAACAACAATAATTAACATATATATATTTTAATTTAAAATATAGAAACAAATTAGAAATGTTTACACACAAAACAACAATTTCTAATGTAAAGCAATATTTTTTTTGTTTGTCTCCCGACCAATACAGTACCCGTACAGTAGGTATAATACTAATAATGGAAAAAAGGATTGAACTTAAAGTTGAAAGAAAAATTTAAAAAATACAATTACAATTAAATCAACGAAAAATACTAGCGGCTTTTTTTTCAAGAAAATGCCTTGTAGTTATTTGCGAGTTAACAAGTTGCATTTGTAACTGTAATAAATTCATAAAGATTTCGAAATGAATTTTGTAGCTCTTGTTTTTCATGTCCGACAGCAAAGCATATACTAAAAGAGTTATTGTAGTACTTTCATTATTGATTAAACCAGATTTTACTATACATGCTGATTATGGCAATCAGCATGTGTAGTAAAAGTCTGGTTTGTTTCTTTTTTATACAAAAAATGTAAAATTTCATGTGTAAAGCTATTATTTGGATATTTTATTATGTATTTTTTTATTGTATATGTAAGCATTTGTAAAGGTATAATATTCTCTCTATTATGGCACACTCACTTATATAATTTTAACGCAACGGGGTCAACGGGCATAATTTTAAAAGTATATATACGTACGCTGTCCCCGTTAATTTATTGACAACGGGCAGTAATTGTAATAATTTTATAAAATTCCCGTTGTCCCCGCTAACGGGTAAACAGATATCGGGGACTACGGGAATATACCATAAATATGTCATGTCTTACAATTAGTCTTAAACGCTAGCACGGGACAACCATGTAACATAGTTTTTTGTTCTTGTCAAAAATGTCTTGGGTACGCCCATGCTCGCTCCGCTGGTAAACGTAAGGTGGATCAACGATCTTCGCAGGGCGAAAATCGAACCAAATGGCGTGCAATTGGAGAGGCCTATGTCCAGCATTGGACTGCTATATATATAGTGATAGACACAATTGTAATACGAGAAATAAAGATAAGTTAGATCAATCATCTTATAGACTAGTACACTCATCTTTCATGGGGTACTGTGTTAAATTCTATAACAAAATACCTTGTGATATATTAAAACTAAATGAAAATAAATTTAAAACTTTAGTTAAAAGCACACTTTGTAAACAAGCATATTACAAATTAGATGATTACATTCAAGATAAGAATGCTTGGAAACATGCTGGTACTGCTCCATAGGGCAATCTTTAGTGTAGACAAAATCTAATTTATTAATTTATATTCATAGTTATTGAATTCATTTTTTTTTATTGAAATAGACTCACACACTGTTCCGTTGTTGTTGAATTAAGTATTTTACCTATGTTTTGCAATATTTGTAAGTATGTGAGAAACATGTTCCTAATTATCAGATTAATGAATTAACCTGTTAATGCTTTTAATACTTTATACCTATACGTAGTATAGTATGTAGTCTCAGACAAAAACTGTTACAGACTGATTTGTGGTCAACAACACTTCACTAGTCATTTCAGAAAATAAAATAATCAAGTCGATTTGTCAATAATGTACTTATATTACCTAATTTATAATTATAATTAAATCAATTAATAACTAGTATCAATCTTTTTATGCAATGTTTCACAATTTTTTTTAATCAAATGTTATTATTAATCTTTTTATGCAATGCTTTTCAATCTGTTTTATCAATGTTACTCAATTATTAACTATTATATTTTTTTTAATCAAATTTTTATAGTAATTTTATATATAATCCATAATTAAATAAGTTATATGTTTGTTTTTAATAATTTATCAGTCATACCTACATCTAATTTAATGAATTTATCTAAAATCAAATTTGTATAAGTTGTGTTCACCTATAAGTGACATGTTTGCACGGAATGATGTTTTATGTATAATTATGTGTAAGTTTTTCTGTAAACATGTAGTTGGTGTTCCTATCAATAAATAAAATAAAATATAGTGCTATTCAGGGTGCATCGTTCTCACATATATCAATCTATTAATGTATGTACTTATGTAAACATTTTAAACAACTTTTAATTTTTTAAAGATTAAGTATGGAGTTTCTTGTCCGTTCTTCTCCATAGTAAGATACTTTTCCGAATGGATGGGTGAATCAATTATTATTACTAAAAAAATATTTTTGACGTTCAAAAGTGTCGCTTAATTGCCTAGTTAAAATAAATATTTTTGACTTTGACCTTGATGCGGAGGTATGATTTCTTTCTGCAGTTCCGCACTTGCGGAGGCGAAGATCCCTTCCAACCCTAGTTCAATTGAAAGTACCCACTCGAATAAATCACGTTTACCCAAAAACGGGTAGGCAGGGCCGTAGCCTAAGTTAATTAGTGCAGAGTTATACGGCTACATAGGCATTACATCACCGACTTTGCTTTGATTAGCACGCATAAGATAATTGTTGTTAATTGGATGAACTGAAACCGATATGTGAGAAGTTTAAGCATTAAGAAAATTGTTATTATAGATCAAACTGATAATAATAATAAATAAAAATTTGTTTATAACTATTTACTGCCCCAGCTTTGGTGTATTGGTCGCAAGTTCTACTGCTGAATAAAATGTACTTTTTTTTAGGGTTCCGTACCAAAAGGGTAAAAACGGGACCCTATTACTAAGACATTTTATTTCATGTTACGAAGTTATAGTAGGTAGTAAACGTTTCCTTACCGGAATACGCAGTGTTGGAAGGCCTTCCACTTGATGGACCGATGATTTGATCAAGGCTGCAAACTGACCAATCTGCTGCATGCGAGACGCACAAGACTTATCGATGTGGTAAAACTTTCGCCTATGTATGATAATGATGAAAAGTTATATTGCCCGGCACGTAAGTTGGCAAGGTTTTGGCGTAGTGGGGGTAAATCCGCGCATATTCTGCAAACTGACCAACCACCAATAGAGCGAACGGAACGTGGACGCAACAAGATTGGTCAGTCAATCCTTGTGTCAACTAACAAACCATTCGCACAATTGGAACCGTCCTTAACGATCCCCGTACCGCGCTTCACTACCAAAGATACCTAAAAAACTTCTTCTGGGCATCCAAAGACTTTTTCCCACTTACGTGCTGGGAATTATATAAACCCTCCCCCAGACAGGCAACTCATGACAATGTGACAAAGTTATTTGAAAAAAAAAACATTATTATCTGCAGAACAATTTCAGAATAGTTTCTTGTTATGGAATTGGACAGTTATGGGATTGGACAGGTGTAACATGACAATGAGACTGAGAGCCTTAAATCTTAGTTACTTACTTACATCTTAGAAACAGTAGTCCTTCTGTAGTTACTGCCTACCCCCATTGGAAAAGGCGTGAATTGTATGTATGTATCTTAGAAATAAAAATAACTCGAGAACATAAACCAAATTTATTTGAGGCTATAACTTATGATCCCAGCATTGCTCATATGTTATCGTATCGGAGACTGGGACGGAATATCAAACACTTGATGTGATTAAGTTAAAAAGTTTACCCATATATCTTACTGGCAGTTTATTCGCGTCATTTGGTTCTTTAGCGGTCTTATTTTTTACCCGACTGCCGAAGGAGTGTGTAGTGTGTTTATCTCTATGTATGTATGTTTGTTCCTATGTGGCGTTCCAGAGACCAAACGCGTTGGCCGTTTTTTATGATTCGTACGTCAACGGTGATTCTTATACATTAAAATTGGAAAATAGAAAAATGGGGGCTTTTGGGCGCCATATTGTGGGGGGCAATTTTTGCTGTTCTTCCAAACACATCGTGTGGGGTGTCAAAATAAAGGGTTTTAAGAGATGATTTCAAAAATATATAATACTTACATGTTTAAATGTACCTAATTCGAAAAAAGAAATAACTAAAAAGTGTTAAATTCAAAAAGTTAATTTAAAATATCTAAAAACCCGACTGCCTAAAAAGCGAACTAAAATTACGTAAACAAGAATAAAATCATGCTGTGCAGTCGGAGGATACATCTGGTTTTGGTCAGCCAGCTCGCAAGATGTATCCTCCGATTGCACAGCATGATTTTATTCTTGTTTACGTCTTTACAGTTCGCTTTTTAGGGAGTCGGGTTTTTCCAGAAACGAATGGTTAGGGTAAGGGACGTTAAAGATTGCGTGACGCAATATAAATTGCATCGATAGGCGACATCGTACAAGCATTTTCTAGAAAACTTTCAAGTACAAGTCGGTTGACTTGCTTGAATATAATGTGTTTGAATTTGCCGCTGGTGTAGAGTGAGGTCTTCAAAATGTCAATTTGCATAGTTTTTTGGCTTTTAACACGAGTTTTATTACTTTTTTATTGTTGTGAATATTTACCAAATATGACAGATTAAGATAGGCGGGTTTTACCGACCACTGCTTTAATAGAGTTTTGTTTTCGAAAATTGTATCTTCCTTTTATATTTAATAGCACGTCTAAATGAGGAATGCGGAAGCAAAATTTTAATTCAAAGTTTGCTTCCGTGAGCGTTATAACAACGATTAACAGTTATATTTGTTTAGGGACCTTACTCGTCAGTGGCGCCAACTGGTGAGCACAAAAAACGGAAGCCCGCATTAGGGTACGTTCACACAGATCAGTTTCAGTAACGTTTTTAACGGACCCGCTACTGGAGGTGATGTTCACACCAACCAACTTTCTACAAGGATGGACGTCCGATAAAACGGATCAGTTTTTTAATACTGTTGTTGTGTGAACTCGCGCATACAACTACCTACGCCATTGCTGAATAAAAACGTAAAGGATAAAGCGGACCTGTAAATCGGACTGCTGTATATTTTGTCGGATCGGTATTTTTCACAGGATTCGGAATACTGTCATGTGTGTGAACTTGCTACATAAATCAGCGCCGAATAAAAATGTATACGATAAAGCAGACCTGTAAAACGGACCTCTGTGTGAACAAGCACTTACATCGCATTGCGTCTTGTGAACGACTTACAATTTCACTTAATGAAATGAAACCGCTTATTGGTGTGATTTAAATCGAATCGCGTCGACCCATAGTGAAGCTCGATACGATTTTTTTATTTTTTTACTAGTACACCTTAGGAATCTATGTTGACAATCCTTATCCCTTCTAAGCCGTATCCCTAAATGCAATTTGAATTTAGAATTCGAGATAATTTTATATTTTCGAGATATTATTATATTTAATAAAACAAAAAAAAGTCAGGCAAGTCTAAGTTCAAACTTAATTACTGGCCGATACTTTTAATGCCTTCTTATTACAAATGATCATTTGATATAAATTTTAAACACACAAAGCTGATGAGTCTATATTTGAGTTTAAGAGAGTTATGACTTTAAGTATACATAGGTATTACCTATCTACTGTAAAGGCTGCATGTTGAAGGTAACATTCTAGTTTGTATGCGGACAGAAAATCAAAAAATACTGGTTGGATTGGAACGTGATTGGAACACACATTCAAATTTCGAATTGGTTTAAAATTGTAGAATTGGCGATTGTTTACTGTGTGGCAGATTTGATTTAGATGTGCTACGCTAGCACATCTAAATCAAATCTGCATCTAAATCATATAACATCACGCCATATTCCCCGAAGGTTAAGGTGGAGGTGTACTTATATTATACCCGTATTTCACCAGTTAAGGAGGTGAGCCTATTGCGATGGTTGTGCTAGTGTAAAGATGATTACAATTTATTAAACAAAATATAAATTCCACAATGTAATTTATTGAAAACCTGAGAGGAGTTCTAAATTGGGGAGGAGAGTTATACGATTATGTTTTTATTATGTTTTACAAAAATGAAAAGAATAAACAAACAAGTTCCACAACTCTTGCAACATTTGCACCAAATTATTCTCAAAAGTGATACAGAATGATTTGTGTGTGCTTAAGTTGTTACAAATGTACAAAGTTTTCTTTTTTAAAGTTATGGAATTTATTTTGCCTGGGTATATAGGTTGTTAGTAATTATTTTAATCTTAGTGAAGGTGCTTAGTGTTAAATTAATTAGTTAGTTAAAATAATTAATTTATTAAGAAATATTCGACTCAATAAGGCATAATATTATTTTCACTTAGGCTATTCACTGGCAGGTACATAAGTTATCTTGGAAATTTGACATAATATTAAATGAGCTTGATATTATTATTACTCACATACATACACAAGCTCAAGTCTTCCATGGATACCAGATTTTCTTCATATACCATATGAAGGATTTACGTGAGTCTAGGTAGTAATTAATTAATTCTAATTACAGATTTACAGTTCTGGATGAGAGGACCGGTCAATGTGGCGACGCACATACGGGTATTTGATACAAAAAACTGGCCAAAACCTTTTTTTTGGTAATTTTGGGTCAATTGTGCCTCCTAGTTATTTTTCATATTAATTTTAGTATAACCCAATCATTTCTATACCCTTTTCTCCAAAGGGACTTACGTGTGAAATAAAATCGAAATAAAATAAAACATTATTTTCTATTTCAAGCATTATGGTGATTTATTTGTACAATAACTAATAAAAAAAGCATTTAAAAATACACAATGATTTAAAAATAACGCTTACTTTTTACATAACCTTACAAAATACATAAATGAAAAGCTATGTACAAACTGTAACTGTTTTTTTTTCGAAAAAAACCTATTTTTGTTCAGAGGCTATAATTCATAGGGGCGGAAAAAGCCGAAGGTTTTTCTCTTGATATGAAATCTAGAAGGTTCAAAGAACACGATTATGTATAAACTTTAGCTTAACTATGTTTATCTGATACTTAATTTGACGAAGGAAACCTATTTTACGTGTTTTTTTTTGCATAAAAATACTCATGACTTTATGGTACAATTAAAGAATGAAAAAGTGATCCTAACAGTAGCACAATAGATTCAAAATAAAGTTCATACCTGTGCCTGAAGATTCCATGATGGTTTTTGGGGTTTGCACTAAACACAACAGTATGATTAGTCTTAAACAGCAATTGAAATTTGCGAGCGCCGAGAAAACAAACGTGTCACTAGCACAACAGATGAGTTCCGACTGACGTTGAGGGCGCATGGAGCGCTCTAGCCCCTTCTGGGTACCGGTTTCTTAATGAATAGAGTGTCCCATTGTTAAAACATAACAAAGGATAGCTGCGCGGTTACTTTTGTAAAAATGACTTTTGGCCAGTTTTTTGTATCAAATACCCGTATGTGCGACGCTTGGGGGAGGCCTATGTCCAGCAGTGAACGTCTTTCGGCTGATATGGTGATGTTGATGATGACTTCTAAAGCAAAGCAAAAGTAAACATTACATCCATCGTTTTCCATCAAGCAAACTTGAGATCAAGGACAGCTCAACAAAAAAGCTCAAAAAATATTCTATTAATGCCTCAACCTATAGGAACCTTTACCCTGTTAACCAAAACACCCCTCGCTTGACATGATTTCAATAGTTCGCCAAACTTCTGAACTATTCAAAACATATACAAAACAATGCTACAGAATATTCAGATTAAATTAATCATGAATTCACAGCACTTGTCGCCAAATCACCTGGCACCCTCTAATTGTACACCCAAATGTTTTGAAAGTTACACTCATTACAATGACCATTCTACCCTCAAGTATTTCCTTAGAGCCCCAGGTGTTGTTTCTCACACCTTCGGCACACTATTATCATAACAGAGTAGATAGTCGACGGAGACCGAAGTTAATATTTCAGTATTACTAGGTTTGCGAAGCATCAGGAATTTTCAAGTTACAAAAAAGTACATAATATGTATATAATAACTGGCTTAATGTGAATAAACTTTCTAATACTTGTTCCCGACTCCACCCGTTTTAGAGAATCTAGGTCTTATGTTGTTATATGGAGCTTCATGATATAGCTTTTTCGTGCCGGAACCAGCAGTTCGTGATACCATAGCGAAGCAATTAAAGGCGATTCTCTTAATCATAAGAAAGTTTCAATCTGACAAATACACTCGAATTTACCTGCATTTTTCACATTGACTGTCTTTCAGAATATCAGCTTGCAACTAGATTTGAAGGTTTTTAAGTACGGAAATTGGTTGTCAGGATAATGACGACTAAATTCTCAGCGCACACAATCCATCTATCTTTTTTTATGACCTTCCTATCACTCTATTCACATATATATTCCTAAAATCTTTTTGTAAAATGCGTTTCAACCGTCCTCTTCACACGACCGTACCAAAAAAATCGATTGCCTTGCAACAAAATATTTGACCGATCAACATTTTCACCAAGGCATGAACTATTGCTAACACTGGAAAATAGTTGATGAGTGTTTGTCTGGATGTTACTGTTGACTTGTTGGCTTCGTAGGGTTCGCTGGCGAGAGAACTCGAGCGGTGTTGTAGGCACGAATGAAATCCCTTTTGGAGTATTTCTTCTTGTTTATTTTTCTGAAGCTGGATTGTATAAACCTTGGACTCTGTTGAGTATCTACTCCTGTTTTCCAAACTACACGACCAACTAAGTACGTATTTGTGTTCGGATACCCAGAACCCAGTACAGCTGAGTCAATATGATACCGTTCTTGATTCAATACAGGCTTCCTTCGTCTTCATTGAGATGTGGGTAAAGGTAATCTTTCATAAAAAAATACATACTCGTATCAAAATCTTGCTGAAATAGTTCTCAGAAATTTCGATTTCTAATGGAAACGTTTCGGGTACAGTTGACAAAATGTTGGCTATGGTGAAAGAAAGAAAAAAATAGGACACGAGAGCTAAAATAATACATGTCGGACTTCGCACATTTAGGGTTCCGTACCAATTGGCGATATCAAGGTATTTGTAATGGGAAAAATATGGGAATTTCAAGGAAAAAATCTGATTTATCAATATATTGGTATTTTTTAGTAAAATGTATTGCCATATTTGGAAAATATCCACTAAAATAAAAAAAAAATCGCGATAAAAGCCAAAAAACTGTGCAATTTTATATTTTGATACTCACTCTACACCAGCGCTCCTTGCTGCAAACTCATACGTGGTAATCTGTCTTGTGATTTGATTCACCAACACCAACTCATGTCTTTAAATGATAACTCTATTGATACTCATATTTTTTTAACATTCTACTACAAAATTGGGACGTTACCATGCTATTGAGGCAGAATGTACCTACCTACTTGAAAGTGTATTCTACGAAATTGGAGTTAATAGAAGACTTAAGAAATGTGCCTGACATTTACGTTATAAAGGTTACGACGTTCCAAGAAAAAGTATATAAGATAAAAACGCTAGCACGAGTGTGTAAGCATTGTGACAACCAATTACTTGATTCTTTTTTGTTTGAAAAATGTATTTTGAGAGGTGTAGAAAAAGCTTATTTAAATGTCCAAGGGAACTTCCTTCCTTCATTGCCAAAACATTTCACATGCCTGTTCTGAACCACACGTTTCGTTCACTATTTGATATTTAATTGCAACACCATGTCAGTGGGCTGTCAACGATTTGACAGCTTTTGATTGACAGCTGACACTTGACAAGAGTCGAGAAAGAAAATTTGTGATGGACACACGGTGAATTCGGATTCATGTAGAAACATATCTAATCGAGATGTGTTTCGCCCATTGTAATTGTTAATTGCGCCTTCCGGTCGCGATCGGTGTTGTGGGGCGCCCGCGAAGTCGGTTTTGAATATATTTCACGCACATTGAAGTGCTTTTGCGGGAAACATGTTATACCTGGTGGAAGCCGGAGCCTTCGGTCCAGACAGCCGTCAGTCTATCCCTTATACTCCTAATATTATATATATTCTCCTATCCCTAATCTCCCGGCACGGCACGGTATTGATCGACCCCCTATTAAGGAGCCTGCCGCAGGAATCCCAGGTAAGTGAATATAATAGTACCGGCCAACCCTTGTGATATCTTACACCCGTAATAGGAACCAGAATATATCCCAATACCCGGCTACCCTAATAAACACCGACGACTGGACCTGGCAACGTATAACACGCGAACACTCCGGACCGACGAGAAGATAGCCGAACTCGAGGAAGAATTGAGCAGGTTGCGGTGGAGTATAATAGGGTTATCTGAAGTCCGAAGAGAGGGGGATGACTCGATAATCCTCAAATCCGGTAACCTGCTCTATTTCCGAGAGGGTGACCGGCAGTCCCAGGGTGGTGTCGGGTTTATCTCAGTTTTATACTCAGAATATCCTCGAGATATTCGCTGAAGGTTATACATATCGGCACACCCCGACGACGAGGTAGAGACCATGAATGAGGATATTTCTAGAGCCATGCATGGTTTCAAAACTGACTTCACCGTTGTCATGGGGGACTTCAACGCGAAACTGGGCAAACAAGACGAGGATGAGCTGCAAGTGGGCCAATTTGGAGTTGGACATCGGAACCACCGGGGTCACCTACTGGCCAGCTTTATGGAGAAGTAGGGCCTCTATATGATGAACTCCTTCTTCAGAAAGCGTGAGCACAGGAAGTGGACCTGGCAAAGCCCCGATGGTGCAACTAAAAACGAGATCGACTTCATCATGTCAACCAAGAAGCAAATGTTCAATGATGTCTCTGTGATCAATTCGGTGAAAACCGGGAGCGATCACCGCATGGTGAGAGGCACATTGAACATTAATATCAAGCTTGAAAGGTCTCGACTGATGAAGTCTACGCTCCGTCCAGCACAGATCCAGATCCAAAACCCCGAGAGCTTTCAGCTCGAACTCCAGAATCGTTTCGAGTGCCTAGGGAGCTCCGTGGACGAATACAGCGATGGGTTCGTGGAAGCTGTCCATACGGTTGGGTCTAAGTTTTTCAAGACCCGCCGTACAGATATAAACAAAAAGCTCTCTGATCCTACTCTCAAGCTCATGAAGGAGAGGCGTGAGATGATCCTGCAGTCTTCAGACGATGCGGTGAAATACCGGCAGCTCAATAGACGGATCTCAAAGTCCTTGAAAAGTGATCTCCGCCGCTTTAATACCGAGCGTATTAAAGACGCGGATCTGACTATTGGGCAGAGCCAGCTCACGAAACTGAAGACCGACGATGGCAGGATCGTATCCGCCAAACCGGAGCTATTGAGAGAGATCGAGAGATTCTATGGGCAGTTGTACACGTCAACCAGTAAACCCGTCGTGAATCTAGCAAAAGACATTTTGGACGTCAGCCTGTATGAGATTAGGATGGCTCTTAAACAGCTTAAAAAAAACACGCCGGGTGAAGACGGAATAACAGCCGAACGCCTGAAGGCGGGTGGAAAACCGGTCCTTAAAGCTGTTTGTTTCCGTCATACTTGAGGGCAAAACGCCACAGGCATGGTGCAGGGGTGTGGTGGTACTCTTCTTCAAGAAGGGCGGCAATGCCCTACTAAAGAACTATAGGCCCATCTCACTTCTTAGCCATGTCTACAAGCTGTTTTCAAGAGTCATCACGAATTGTCTCGCACGCAGGTTTGACGATTTCCAGCCTCCTGTCAGTTCGACTTCAGGATCAGACCTCGGAACCTGTCTTTCTGCATCGAGGTGTGAGGCAGGGAGATGTCATATCTCCGAAACTGTTCACCGCTGCACTGGAGGATGTCTCCAAGGTTCTGGACTGGAGAGGGCTAGGCATCAACGTCAATGGCGAGTACATCACTTACCTTCGGTTTGCCGACGATATAGTGGTCATGGCTGAGAATAGGGAGGACCTCAATACAATGCTCGATGGTCTTAGGGTCTTAGGATGAACATGGACAAAACCAAGGTGATGTTGAATGCCCATGTCACACCCACTCCTATCAGGGTCGGAGACTCTACACTCGAAGTTGTGGATGACTATGTCTACCTGGGACAAACGATCCAGTTGGGTAGGGCCAACTTCGAGAAAGAGGTCAACTGTCGAATCCGACTCGGCTGGGCAGCGTTCGGGAAGTTGCGCGGTATCTTCACGTCTAACTTACCACAGTGTCTCAAGACGAAAGTCTAAGACCAGTGTGTGTTGCCAGTTATGAACTATGGCTCTGAGACGTGGTCGCTCACAATGGGCCTCATCAGAAAGCTTACAGTCACCCAAAGGGCAATGGAGAGGGCTATGCTCGGAGTTTCCTTACGTGATCGAATCAGAAATGTAGAGATCCGCAAGAGAACCAGGGTTACCGACATAGCCCGAAGAATTGCCAAACTTAAGTGGCAGTGGGGAGGGCACATTGCTCGCAGATCGGATGGCCGATGGGGCAGAAAGGTCGTAACAAATAGTTTAGATAAATAAATAAATATAAAGTCTAATAAATAGTTTAGATCGCCCTTTAATAAAGTTACGGTTCAGATTTTTGTTTCAGACCTCCATTAAAATGACAACTAGTCACATCCGATTACGAAATAAAATAACCACATAATTCTCCGCCAATACTTACCCTAAAGACTCAATAATATCGAAAAAAACGTGATAATAATAAAATCGCCACCGTGACAGCTGCTCACCCTCTTTACGACGAATCAGTGCGAAGCTATTTGTCGATAGGACGATAGTTATGATTTATTGCCATTTGGACCCTTTCTCACGACAAAAGAGGGCAAATTTGTTGATGGCTGACGTCAGCGGTAAAGCGGAATTCTCGCATTTTGCCCTTTCTATGCGTCTGCAAAAAAAACGGGCGAATAGGTTGTGGAAGTGAATAGGTTACTTCTAGGCAATAGTGGTCAAGCGTGAGTCTATTCATAATAATAAAAATTACAGTGGAATGAACTTCCTTGCTCGTTATTGCACGGATATTTAAGGTTAAGCAAAACATGCCAAGGTCGGTCCGTGGATGTGTCACCCTTCATTGTATACCTAAACTCCTCTGTGCCTCGGAAAGCATGTTAAGCTGTTGGTGCCGGCTGCCATTTGTACATCTTGGACAGTCTTTAAGATAATCAGAAGCCAAAAAAAAACTGACACAAGTCTTACCCAGTTACTGGGTTAAGGAGGCCCGAAAGGTAGTCGTTCCATGTCAATTACTGGTACTGTGCTGAATCTTGTAAGTTTGAAATAAATTATTCAATTATTTTTTTTTTCTCAATAAAGCTTTTTTCGTATTTTCTCAGCAACCTTCTTTTATTTGATACCCATGGCAGTGCACAAAAAATAACTTGTCCGCCATCTTGGGCCATCCACCATATTGGATTTAAAATGACGTCACATAGCTAACCATGCATTGTCAAACAAACTAAAAGTGTATGCTTCATCTTAATCGGTGGAGGATAACTGCTTTAAAATTCAGTTACAGGATTTGACCCGAACACACGTACATACTTATATATACATTGCAAGTTATATAACAATGAGATCTCTTAATAAGTTCGAAAAAAGGTTCTTGCCTTGTTATTATATTATTAGTAGGTATTCGAATATTTTTTTAAAGTTCAGACCACTAAAAGCATGGAATGTTTTATGAAACCAAGTATCAAACTCATAAGTTTGGTTATTACATATTTATATCACGCTTTATGAAATGAGGTTTGAACACTCCCTTATTTACTTATTTATCGAATGAAAAATCGTAAGACATAAATAGCGGTAATAATATTCAGCGGTTCTGTAGAAACAGCAAGTCAGTTACATATTCCCAAAGAAGTAATATAAAACACCGGTCAAGTGCGAGTCTGACTCACGCACATAGGGTTCTAGGATATAAACTTAACTAAAATAAATAGTTAATATTACTAACGTATATCATAAACAATTAGAGCTACAAACATTGTTCTAATGAAGGGACAAAATTAACTTTGCGGTTAGGAAACTGTTGTCCAATACACCAATATACATTTTTTTTTACTTTTCCAAGTAAAACTAATTTTAATTTCGTTATACTACTGCTGTGATTTTTTTCACATGTTCAAAAGCAACCATTTAGCTGGCAGGGATGGGACACTAGACTCTAACAGAAAAGCATAAAAAAACATAAGCATAAAACATTTAAAGCTAAGGAAACGGATCCCTGAATCGAAAAACGGTTTTCCAAAACCGGTAATATTATTGAATGCCCTATCCAACAATACCCCCTATTATGAGATAGGCGAGAAAAAAAATCCCCAGTTTACGTCTAGGTACTAGAGGTATCCTAAAAAATAATGTTTTAATTATTTTATTTAACTACTTTGTCGGCGTGATGAATATGTATATCCACGCCAAATTATACCTTTCTAGTACTAAGATATAACGTTGTATGGGGTTGCTAACACATCAGAATCCGGGTAGCAAACTGAGAAAAACAAATAATACATATTTACGCTTGCAGCTCTCTGAGCTGATCTGTGGACGGACATGGCGAAACTATAAGGGTTTCGGGTTTCTTGTTGACTAAGGAACCCTAAAACGTCAAAGTATGTACATAATGCCTGTGTTCTCCGAGGAATTAGGGCGAAGTATACATCTATCGTACACTTACGTATCGCCAGTTACGAGTATGTATGAGGTAGCTGTAACAAGGAGCGAGCTTATTACCATCAACTATACTCCATTTACAGTTCCTTCTCCCTTTCTACAGTTTGGTTAACTGATTTTAAGTTCTATCCCGTAAATTTAATGATGGCATAAAAAGCATGAACCTGTAACCAAAACTAACTGTTTAATACAGCTGCCATTTGTCATATGACTAACGCAATAGAAGTCAGAATCGGTTGTAAAATGGAATTATTTAAATATCTAATGTTATCTCAAATGGAGTAGGTATAGGCAGAAATCCCGACTACAGTCAACTGAGAAATTCTAGTTGAAAAAAATCCTAAATAAACTTAGCTTGAACACGAATCGAACACTATCTCATGACCAGCAGCATGAGTAGCGCTTGCGGCTACTGAGGCCATCGAGGTAGGCATCTTGACTTGGTCAGTAAATTCCTTTTTACCTGACTGCCAAGAAAGGGTTATGTTTTTCGTGCTTATTTTGTATGTATGTTTGTGAATTTCTTTATTACCTAGTATCTTCTATACTGCTGGATGGATTTCGATAATTAAGATATCGTTAGATGCGTCTTTACCGCCCAAGTGTTCCTAAATAGATGACGTTAAGGCACAAATATGGCTCTAATTCGAAAAAAAAATGTTCACTAAAAGTTATAAATAAAAAAACGTAAATAAGAGGATACATCTGGTTTTGGTCAGCCAGCTCGCGGATAAGTATCCTCCGACTGCACAGCATGATTTTCTTCTTGTTTACGTATTTATTAAGAAGGGTATTTTGATTTTTGAACCACGTTTTTTTTTTTGATTAATGAGATGGTTAGGAACAAAAAGAGATAATTGGATATTTGCCTATCTTTTTCCCAAATATTTAATTTTGATTTAATTCTACGCTACACCCTGGTTTTGTTTCGATCCTTGGCATGTTGTCGTACATCAAAACGTGTTAAAATGATAGTAATAAATAGATTAAATGTCAAGTCTTCGGGGACGTCAGCAGTCGGTTCGCGTTGACGAGAGTTCATCGAGTTGGTGTGACCTAGCTGCTGGTGTTCCGCAAGGCGGTATTCTTTCTCCATTGTTATTCTCCATCTTCATAAATTTTATAACTCACTGTCTTCGGTGTTCGTATCATCTTTATGCCGATGACCTTCAACTGTATGCATCTGCGCGGGTGGAGGGTTTGTCGGACGCTATAGGCGATGTGAACCGGGACTTAGTCGCTGTCAAGAACTGGTCTGATAGATTTGGGGTGTCTGTAAACCCCTCAAAATGTCAGGCCATTGTGATCGGGAGCTCTCGCATGATGGGTCGGGTGGGGATTAGCTCTCTTCCTCCTATTATTTTTAATGGTACCGTTATCCCCATCAGCCCTAGTGTAAAAGATCTCGGTCTACATCTTGACTCGACGCTGGGATGGCAAAGTCAGGTTTCAAGTATCAGTCAAAGAGTCAACGGGACCTTGCGTTGCCTGTATCGTCTGAGAAACTTTCTACCTGCAAAAACGAAGGCTATGCTTGTGCAGACTTTAATCTTCCCTATAATCGACTATGGTGATGTGTGCTACTTTGACCTGAACGCGGTATTCCTGGATAAGCTTGATAGGCTCCTAAACAACTGCATCAGGTTCATATTCAACCTGAGGAAATATGACCATGTGTCGAACTGTAGATCTCAGCTCAAATGGATGCCCATTCGGCAGAGGCGAAATTTACGCGCTTTGACCACGCTCTTCTCTCTACTCAACTCTCCCACCCCTCCTTCTTATCTCATCTCTCACTTTCAGTATCTGTGTACTTCACACGCTAGGAATCTGCGTTCGTCTAACAATCTTCTCTTGCTTTGTCCTTCTCATACTTCTGATTTTATTCATTCTTCTTTTCATATTCAGTCCATTCTTCTCTGGAATGCGCTTCCTCTCGATATCAGGACGGCCACCAGTCAATATGCATTTAAGCGGAAGCTGCGACATTATTTTCTGAACCATTAGCAGAGTCGTCTCAATCTCCTTTCTATTAATTTATATATGTATATATATATAAAGGTATTTATTATAGTAAATATATATGTATGTTTATTTTAACTACAATATATATATATATTGTTATTCAATTTAATTTCTAAATTTTTATGCACCTGCCATGTTATCTCTCCACCACCCTTGGTTGACTGG
Organism: Orthosia cruda; assembly: GCA_964057195.1. Taxonomy (NCBI): domain Eukaryota; kingdom Metazoa; phylum Arthropoda; class Insecta; order Lepidoptera; family Noctuidae; genus Orthosia; species Orthosia cruda. Next base: position 3,823,253 of record OZ059826.1, on the reverse strand, counting down.
TAGAGAATGCCTCAGGCATTAAGTCCGCCTATGTATCTGTATGTTGCATGAAGTTTTAAATAAATAAATAAATAAAAAGTAATAATTTGTTGATATTTTCAGTTATCTTCAAAAGTAATTCTCATTTTTTCTCGAAAAAAGTAAACATGTTATCACATTGTGTTCCTAACCTCCTCTTATATCATTAACAACTGTGTTCTTTGATTTTCTTTGCTAAACATGTTAGAGAGAAAGTCAATATTTGCTTGGAAGATACTTTCTTTGGGCTCTTGTCGGCAAAGTAAAAAATGACGCATCGTCCAACAAGGTCCTTTCGTTTAGTTTATTTAGGCATTAGGGTATGGCTATGGAAACAGCGGGGAAATGGAGCGGCTTTTCAATGTCTAATAATGCATTTAAGGTTGCCCTAGTCGACTACACTAACTATTTTGTGCGCGGGGTTAATATGTATGCTATCTCATCCGACAACACGTGCGAAAGAAATAGATACTGTGATGAGCATTAAGAAACTATTTCGCGTACGAATTAGTACTTTTGCGAATTTGTAGCGAAATGGATGATGATTTAGAAAAAAATAACAAACGCGCGAAATTTTATAAACAGACCTTTAGGAGTATGGATATCATGAAAAAACGACTAAATGTATATTTTGAAAATAAAATAATTGAACTACTAATCTATTGGCCCTGTATGGTGGCTGTTTTGCAATTTCCCTTCCTCTTATGGTATTTATTTCCGCTCAACGATGCGTTAAAATTAGTGTTGAAATATGGAACTTTCGACGCTCATAACATTCAAATAATTTTTATTTCTACTTTTTTTTCCATACTTGATGGCTATGATGAAACAAATTGATATCATTTTTTATTTTGAACATACATCGTCAAACTGTGGAGTAATCGCCAGACTACGTTTGTATGGAAGAATGATCGACTAGTGCAACCTTAAGTGTCCTTCCTGATGGCTCGACGCGATTTGATTTATATAATTTCACAACGATAAAGCGATACTTTACCAAGCCATATTGCAAGAACGTTTACGTAAACTCATAATTATCATCATTTCAGCCGAAGGACTTCCACTGCTGAACATAGGCTTCTCCCAAGTGCCGCCACATTGACCGATCCCGTGCGTCTCGCAGCCATCGGCCCGCTAAGTGGGAGGCCTTCCAACGCAGCGTCATTTAACAACGCAATCTCCCGCGTCTTTGGAATGTGATGAAAATCGACCGATTTGCTTTTTTTCTTATCGCCTTTCGGCTCGCCTTTGACCACTATCTCACCTGATGGTAAGCGATGATGTGGTCGACTTTAGTTTTCTTAGAAAATATTATTATGTGCGCGATATCGCTTATCGGAACGCCATTAGAAACATCCCTAAGACTCTCGATAAACTTTGATAAATAACGAGCTTTTGCGTCCACGTATTTGCAAGGACACTAAAATTTTCTAACACACAACAATAGGCCTAAGATTGCTACAAATGGAAAGAGATCTTCAAAAGTTAAATCGGGCGCTCAGCATTGTGCAAACGATTGGACGAGTAGAAGGGAAAATTAAGGTTTGTGGCAAGATGTGTAATTTGTATGTAAATTAACTGATTGAAATTGATTGATTGTTTCTTAATTAAATGTAGATTGTGTTTAATTGATTGTAATTTTGTGGCTTTTATTAATATGTTTTCTATGATTCAATATATTATTTAGAACCCCTATAGTAATCTGGCGATACCTCTTCATTACCTACATCTAGAATTATGAACGATGAGTATCTATCTTATTAGGTACTGCAAATTCTCCAATTCCAATTATCCATTTTCAGATACCGGTTTTGCAATTAATATCTTATGAGTAAGATATTAATTGCAAAACCTGAATTGCGAAACCGGGCTGATTTTCATTCGTCAGATAGCTGTTGCTTGAAGAATAAATATAGTGGCTTAGGTAAAAGTTATCTGTCTATTAAAATTAGCCATTAGATACTAAACCAATTATTTTTGTTGCAAAACGCCTGTCAGCTTGACCTGAACAGTTTGTTTAAATTTATTTTTCTTATAAACGTAACAAAGTAAAATCTCACATACCATTAACTTCTTAAATCTTCAAGGAGGCCAAATGGCTCTCTCTCAACTCTACATTCACAGTAGTTATTTCAGCAAGTTTTCATCTAAACATGTTCCTAAAAATCGCTCATTTCATAGCCCCAACATTCAGACGAAACTTATATATATCTTATTTAGAGATATATCTCTTAACATCGGCTTAACCTAGACTACTAATAAAATGGTATGTCTTGTCATTACGGACAATTTGATCAAATAGTATCGATTGATCTTTGATTCCTTAATTACCCTTGTATGCCTAACATTATCTCATCTGCTGTAACCAACAGGCGGCAAAGAAAGGAATAAATTGGGGCTATTCATATTGCTTTTTTGACTCAAAAATAAATCTGTATAACAGGGATGTTAATAGAAAAATGGTAATTCTATTTAGTCCGTCAGTGAGATTGTCAAATAATATTGTATCCGTATTTTTCGCTTTATCAAATAAATAAAAAATTACAAAGGTAAAGCGCATCAAAGTTCAGGAGTGGGGCTTATGACGTCATTTTGTCAGTATAAAGTGTAGAACATGTAGAAGTTTACGTGGCTATAGAAAAAATCGTGTCCAATATTTTAAGGTTATCTAACTAATGGACTAAATAGATATTTTTGTTAACTACCCTATTTTAGGGTAGACTTCTTAGGCAGTTGACGAGAGCGAAGCCGCGGGCACAGATAGTAGTAAATTTTCTACGTCTGGTCCCACAATCTCACATACCAGGAGTTCGTTCCATGATATTATTTGACTTGGCGAAGTCTCTGACAGAAGCTTGTTTCCAATTTTTAATCAAATCTAATTAGGTAATTTTCTTTTTCTCTATGAATAAAATATCGGTATGTAGACACCTTTTTATTGTATTACTTTTGCATTTTTTTTTAGTTCCACGAACGAATTCGGTATTATAGATATTCGTAGAATGGTTTATATAGAAAAGCTTTGTCACATTCTCGAGTGGCACCTGTCTCTGGGAGCTTTTAAGTTGGGGTATTCTGTCCATTTAAATGAAAAATTAGACTGGACTGTTAAGTTTTTATAACTTCCGAGTTTTCTTCAGATGGCCAAGAAAAATCCCGGGATGTTATTTCGTAGAGAAAAAAGCTGTCTTTTATTTTTATAGTACGGTTTCTTTCTGGACAGAGTCTGAATTAATTAAAGCAAAATGAACATTTTATGGGTCATAAAACATTTCGTACCTATTAGTAATGCTCCTTGTAAAAGTGTAGAAATGCTTTGCTCAGAAAGTTTGGAAGCATTAATTATGTAATTCATTACAAAATTGATGCTGGACTTAAGAAAAGCGTCGTTGCAACTCAAGCACATGAGACTCCAGCAGTCTAAATGCGGAACTTTATTGATAGCTCAAAGCACGCGCACACGCTATAATATCATTTATTGCTTCATAGTAAACGAGTATGTTTAAAATCCAAAAGCGTAAAACATGCAATTAATACTGTTAAACTGTCTAAATGAAAGAGATTGCTGTAGATTTCATGAATTTATATATTACGGAATAAGGCTGTCGTAGTGTTTGCTGTACAATGCGACTGTAATCAGTCCTATTAAAAATACTACTATATTTTTTGTTTAACTTTGCATAATAACGTTGGTCTCTCTACCCTGAATCTAAACTATTTATATTTATAGGAGGCAGTAACTTTCTTCTTTTAAGATGATGGTCAATCAATGAATACAAAAAAACACAACCAAAACCAGTGTCAAAACTTACTAAAGGACTATCCACATGACACAAATGTGTGTTTTATTTGCTCCAGCTCGTTGGACTATTTCGGGGACATTGAGTGATGGGCACTCGGTCTCACAGATGTGCTCTCAGTGTAACAGACGAGGTTTTCGACTTGGTTCCTGGGGTGGTCACGGCGTGCAATGTGTTTTGGTGTGCCGGTGATGGGGGGTAAACCCTAGAGGAGGATCCGGTAACGGACAGCCGCGGCGAGTTCGCGGTGAGTGCTAACGCGTGCCCGTGTTCTCGCCATAAGCGGCACTGGAGGACACCGTGGAGATTTAGTGGGTTGGAGTCCCACATTATCTCCCTGAGCCAGCGCAGAATGCATAAGCATTACTCAAAGATAAAAAAGGTATAACAACTCTATTGTACATGGAATACACAGAAATCCCTCCCTCACAAAACCCGCCTAGTACTTCCGGAAGTATTGCTCTTTCTGCTAACGATTCAGCCAATATGCAACCAGAAACTCATTCGTATGTTTTCTTTCCACAGCGCTGGTGAAAGCGGTGAGCGCCAACGGTGAAAGGTGTGATACAGTAATCCCACTGGGTAGTGGTAGTACAGCCAATTTTAGTACCGAGAACTTATGTGATAAGCTGTGTTTGTCACAAAACGACACAGGCTCAACAATAACATATATTGGCAACCAAACTAGTAACTAGTGCACAATCTTGCAGACTAATAATCGAGTCTAATTGCGGTGACTATTCGGTTAACATTGACTATTTAATTTTACCAACAACGACAAAACAAAACAACACGTTTTATCAGTAATTAGTCAGATATTCGACACACTAGGCTCAGACTCTGGATAGACGAAGTGTCGCAGAATGTTTCATCTGGCTCAGTTCCAGGAGCGAATAAATAAAATACGTGGACTAAATCACAATCTGGTGTAATTACGTGTATACAAGTTCAAAAAAACGCAGTGTCTTTGTCGTGGTAAGATCTTGTGTGATGTGCTGCTTGGAGCGGAAGACGTGCCAGCGCCACCCGCGTCGCCCGCGCGCCCCCTCGTCCACCGCGCACCTCCAACCAATCGCAGGCATGCCATGCATAGACACAAGTGTAACCATTTTGGTGTACAATGAAGTATAATACATTCTATTTACCTAGTATTAACATAGGAATGGTTTAGGAATTAAGAATTTGGAGTAAGAATCAAAACCTTTTTTAATCAATCAATCAATCAATCTTTTTTAATGCTAAAGTATGACAGATTTTCAGGCAACAGAAAGTAAGTAAGTTTGACAAATACTGCCTTTAAATTCTAAAATCATAGTTTAGTCATTACGAGTATTTTGCTCAACATTTCCGTATAAATTATCTTATTATTTATTGGCAAATAAGCCGGGGGGCCTTGGAAGGCCTATCACTATGTGGATCGATGACCTGGTAAAGGCTTCGAGAATCTACTGGATGCGAGAAGCACAGGACCGACCAATGTGGTGCCACTTGGGGGAAGCCTATGTCAAGCAGTGGACGTCTTTCGGCTGATATCATGTAGCAGGTGGCCCACCCGAAGGTGTACAAAAATGGGTGCAACGATTAACTAGTACCTGAAATTATCGCACATTTTAGAGATGAACTTAAAATATCTTAAGCGTCTTTGGAACCAACTTAAAAGAAATTTTTTTTTGAAGTCCAATTAATTTTTCCCCACTCATCTTTATTTAAGCGCTTGTACATAATTATTCTATAGGATAATTAAACTGAAAGGATTCATATTTTATCCATATTACAGTTGAATTATTGAATGCAAAATATTTTCTTTCTATTTAATCGGAAAACACATTTTCACTAATTAATGAAAAAAGTGAAGGTAAATTTTGCGAGCGAATGCAAGCTATATTTTCGGCAGAGTTCATTTGTTTTCAACAAACAAAGCAAACCTAAATGTATTTAATTTTTCAAAATTTTACACAACGTATGTATATAATATATAAACTGAAAGCTTTATATAAAAATATGATTGTTCTTTTCAATTATTTTCATTTAATTACAGCATTCCGTTCGGCAAGGATCTAAACTAACAAAAATATGAGCCTAAAATCGCAACATGCAATGAACAAGAGTGGTAATCAATACTAACCATTGCGTTCTAAGAAGAAATTTTTGGCCTGTGTAGTAGAAGAACAGCAAAACGTACAAATAAGTCCATTCTCGACTAGTTGAATATCAAAACCAGACACATAATTGCACTATCTCCCCGTGGTAGTGCAGTAAGCATGAGCATTTCATTCAACACGAGCACAAATAAGACGCTGCTGGTGTTGTAGCACAGAGAGCATGACAAAAGGTGAGGCATCGTTTGGGATGCGGCTCCGCCAATCGCACCATCGGTCATTGGAGTACCCCCGTCTAACTAAGTTGTGCCTGCAACGACCCACCTGGCTTCGTAGTCAGTTTAGAAACATCCTGGTGAGCCAAGACAGTTGGTCCGCAGGCTTTTATAACTTGGCTATTGGCTCCTGTCTACAAACATACCATACAAATATACCTGGCTAAAAACAATATAGGTAACACCTATTACCCATATTTTGTCAGTTAAGTGTCTCTATATAGCCCTATTTATACTTAATAACATAAATGTCAAGCTTAAATTCATGGCTGAACAGTTTCATTATCAAAAGCCTACGAAGCATGAATATCATTTCGTTTCAGTGCGTTTCAAGAACAGCCTGTATCCCATTGGAATATTTCGCCGAAATTCTTGAATGTATCATTATCCTGGCAAAAGGATGGTGAGGTCTGTTTTATAGGTATGAACTAAACATAATGGTATAGTTATTGCAAAAATTCTATACGAGTATTCATAGAATGTTTTAAATATTAATGAAAAATAAGATGGCTTCATGAACATCTTGTGGCTTAAAATTCACCGTAAGTACTAATTTTGTCAATACTGTAACATCTTAAATGAAATATAGATAGAAGATAGATTGGCTACAGTCATAAGAAACTGAAGCAACGAGCTAAAACCACAATCGGAAAACTCAATGTGTACCAAGCATTAAATGACACGAGTACTAATCTTAGCGCTCAAGTCCTCGCGTGAGAAGAAGATTTGATGCAGCAAATATCAGAACTTGACTGGTGCACGGTAATCGATTAGACGACCCGACCCTAACAGATGAAACATTATGCTTATCTCGAAGAAACATCGTTAAATATTTTCTACTCATTATATCAAACCTGCAGAAGGAGATTCAATTTATTTACTATATTCTTTATTGTGCACTACAAAAATATATGTTCATTATGATAATATTCATTATCTTAATTAAAACAGCTCTACAAAAATATATCCAAAAGGTGAAACAGTAAAATGACCCTCCCTCTAAAGCAGTTAAAATATTCATAGGTATTAATCGAGAACATGGATTTTCGTAGCTGTATTATTGTATGCTAAGCTGCAAAAATCAAAGCCATGGTACCACATGGCAGCGGAATGGATGATCTCACCTCGGTAGTCACCAGCTCCACTGACAAGCTTCGAGTCGGTGCGGGAAGCCACAACATAGAAGGCTGATTCTGTGTTATCTATACGAACTTCAATTAATAAAATAAAAAAACTCGACTGCAAAGATTTAAACAAGAAGAAAACCATGCAGTGCAGTTGGAGGATACATATTCGCAAGCTGGCTGATCAAAACTATAAATAACCTCTGACTGGAGAGCATGATTTTCTTCTTGTTTACATTTTTACAGTCGGGTTTTTTGAATTTATTAACATCTTTTTAGTTATACTTTTTGTTTTCGAATGACTTTTAAACAAATAAGTGGTATATATTTTTGTAATCACCTCTAAAATTCCTTCATTTTGGTACCCTGCATCACTCTTTTATTTTCCTATTCCAAGTAACACTAACATTAAATAATAAAAATATTACAAACACACATTGTAAAGTCTTTGTATATAATAACATAAAACTCTCATGTTATTGCATTAACTACACAGACTGGTCTAGAATGCCCACTTTCCCAGGATAAAATGCAGTGAAAATTTAATTTTTAGTCAGCGGGAGCGACGCGCGACGTCACATCCACTTTTTGCTGCATGCTTTTAGTAGCACTAAACGTTTTCATAGTGATGGTGAAAAATGAAGATTGTTAAAAGCAGGGCTAGTGTTTTTTGTTTGTTGTACTTTTGGTTGGTGCACTTGGATTGACGAAAAATGTTTAGAAAATTGAGAATAGGACTATTGATAGATAGATATTTATTTATCATCAGAAAAACGATTGTATAATTCATCATCATCAGCCCACTGCCTCTCCAATCGCACGCAAAATAATTTCGATTTACGGCAACTCTTATACAGCTGCTACCAGCCACTCTGCGAAGATCGTCGCTCCACCTAGCCTGAGATGGTCCCACATTACGTTTACCAATTCGTGGTTTTCACTCAAGAACATGCCTATCCTAACAGTCATCGATTCTACGGCTTATAGGACCTGTCCATTGCCACTTCAGCTTACTTATTTTGTGAGCTATGTCTATAACTTTTATTCTCTGCTGGATTACAGAGTTACGGAAGTTGTACAATTGGAATAAAATTTGTATTATTTTGTCAAGATTGATTGGCTGAAGGTGGTAAATATTTCTATTGAATTTCACAAAGATGACCACATCGTCCGGCAATATCGGTCGTAGTAGTCTCGACCAGCACTGGTAATATATTTGGTAATATCTTATTCTCATAATAAAGGAACGGCAAAACATACCATAACAATAGTAAACAAACGAACTAATTATTCACATAAATGAGAAGTATGTAAAAAGTCCGTGTACCGTATAGAGACGGACGTAAAGTACCGTATGGTGACGGACGTAAAGAATTTCACCATCCCATATCTTCCCGTGGGTGTCTTAAGAGGCGACTAAGGGACACACCAGGGAATGGGCAGCAGCGTTCTCTGTGGACTTTACCAATAAACTGCGATCGCCAACCCGCCTGCCAAACGTGGCGATTATGGCAAACCCTCCTAAACCAAAATGAAAAGCACACAAAATAAAAGGCCCCGAGTGCCCGGCAGCCCGGTCTACCCTCGGCTACGGTAGCGGTCGAGGCGATGGCGTGGCAAGAGGTGCAAAAAATCCGCGGAGTGGACCCGGCTACCCAAATAAACATCGACGACTGGACCTGGGAACTTATAACACGCGAACACTCCGGACCGACGAGAAGATAGCCGAACTCGAGGAAGAGTTGAGCAGGTTACGATGGAGCATTATAGGGCTATCTGAAGTCCGAAGAGACGGAGAGGACTCGATAATCCCCAATCGACTTCATCATGTCAACCAAGAAGTAAATGTTCAATGATGTCTCTGTGATCAACTCGTTAAAAACCGGGAGCGATCACCGCATGGTAAGAGGCACATTGAACATTAATGTCAAGCTTGAAAGGTCTCGACTGATGAAGTCCACGCTCCGTCCAGCACAGATCCAGGTCCAAAACCCCGAGACCTTTCAACTCGAACTCCAGAACCGTTTCGAGTGCCTAGGGAGCTCCGTGGACGAATACAGTGATGGGTTCATGGAAGCTGTATATACGGTCGGGTCTAAGTTTTTCAAGACCCGCCGTACAGATAGGAACAAAAAGCTCTCTGATCCTACTCTCAAGCTCATGAAGGAGAGGCATGAGATAATCCTGCAGTCTTCAGACGATGCGCTGAAATACCGTCAGCTAAATAAACTGATCTCAAAGTCCTTGAAAAGCGACCTCCGCCGCTTTAATACCGAGCGTATTAAAGACGCGATTGAACGGAACAAGGGCTCCAAGGTCTTTGCAAGAGATCTGTCTATTTGGCAGAGCCAGCTCGCGAAACTGAAGACCGATGATGGCAGGATCGTATCCGCCAAACCGGAGCTTCTGAGGGAGATCGAGAGATTCTATGGGCAGTTGTACACGTCAACCAGTAAACCCGTCGCGAATCAAGCGAATGACCCTAGAGCTAGATTGACCCTACACTATACCGAAGACATTCCAGACGTCAGCTTGTATGAGATTAGGATGGCTCTGAAACAGCTAAAGAACAACAAGGCACCGGGTGATGACGGAATTACGGCCGAACTCCTGAAGGCGGGTGGAAAACAGGTACTTAATGCCCTTCAGAAGCTGTTTGATTCCGTCATACTCGAGGGGAGGACGCCACAGGCATGTTGCTGGGGTGTGGTGGTACTCTTCTTCAAGAAGGGTGACAATTCCTTACTGAAGAACTATAGGCTTATCTCACTTCTTAGCCATGTCTACAAGCTGTTTTCAAGAGTCATCACGAATCGTCTCGCTCGCAGATTTGACGATTTCCAGCCTCCCGAACAAGCCGGATTCTGTAAAGGCTTTAGCACCGTAGACCACATACATACGCTGCGGCAGGTTATACAGAAGACCGAAGAGTACAACCTGCCTCTCAGTTTAGCGTTTGTGGACTACGAGAAAGCCTACGATTCGATCGAGACTTGGGCTGTGCTGCAGTCTCTCCAACGGTGCCAAATTGACTACCGGTACATCGAGGTGTTGAAGTGTTTATACAAAACCGCCACCATGTCAGTTCGACTTCAGGATCAGACCTTGGAACCCGTACATATGCAGCGAGGAGTGAGACAGGGAGACGTCATATCTCCGAAACTGTTTACCGCTGCACTGGAGGACGTCTTCAAGGTTCTGGACTGGAGCGGGCTAGGCATCAACGTCAATCGCGAGTACATCACTCATTTTCGGTTTGCCGATGATATAGTGGTTATGGCTGAGACCATGGAGGACCTCAGTACAATGCTCGATAACCTCAGTAGAGTTTCCGAAAGAGTGGGTCTAAGGATGAACATGCACAAAACCAAGGTGATGCTGAATGCCCATGTTACACCCACTCCTATCAGGGTCGGAGACTCTACACTCGAAGTTGTGGGCGACTATGTCTACCTGGGACAAACGATTTAGTTGGGTAGGGCCAACTTCGAGAAAGAGGTCAATCGTTGAATCCGACTCGGATGGGCAGCGTTTGGGAAGTTGCGCGGTATCTTCTCGTCCAACTTACCACAGTGTCTCAAGACGAAAGTCTATGACCAGTGTGTGTTGCCAGTGATGACATATGGCTCTGAGACGTGGTCGCTTACAATGGCCCTCATCAGAAAGCTTACAGTCACCCAAAGGGCAATGGAGAGGGCTATGCTCGGAGTTTCCTTGCGTGATCGAATCAGAAATGTAGAGATCCGCAAGAGAACCAGGGTTACCGACATAGCCCGAAGAATTGCCAAACTTAAGTGGCAGTGGGCAGGGCACATTGCTCGCAGAACGGATGGCCGATGGGGCAGAAATGTTCTGGAGTGACGACCGCGAACCGGAAGACGTTGCGTTGGAAGGCCTCCCACCAGGTGGACCGATGACCTGGTGAAGATTGCGGGGATCCGCTGGTTGCGAGACGCACGGGACCGGTCAAAGTGGCGACGCTTGGGGGAGGCCTATGTCCAGCGGTGGGTTTCTTTCGAAGGTACCAATTTTTTGGGTTATGGACACCGACTTCAAAAAATAAAGTTATTTTTCACTTTGTAGTTTTGTATTTGGAAGTCAGTAGTATTTTTTTGCAAAAAAGATTTTTTATTTTTCACTTTTTAGTTGTACCTACGTAATAGGCAAGTTAGTAAGGTAACTAAATATAACAGTTATTATTCCATTCATCTAAATAATAACGCCAGAATAGATTTCATGAAACTTGAACATAACCGGTGAAATGAGAGATCTGCGTACCCTTAAGAGCGTACTGGCGTGATGTTATGTTATGAAATGGTATAAACATTAAACTGACATGCGGTTGCAGCAATCCCGAGATATTTGCCGTTAATTATTGAAGAGTTCTGTTGTATATCACCGAAGTTCTTCATCAGATCTTCACCAAATTAAAATGGGACCAATTTCGGAACATACTTTTTCAAACAAAAAAATAATTTTTATAATCAGTTCACAATTGACGGAGATATCGGTGAACAAACACAAAAAAAAAAAAAAAAACATAATGTCGAACATAGAACCTCCTCCTTTTTGGGAAGTCGGTTAAAAACAAGAACACTTTCTCCAAGCATCCGAAGAATCACAACAAGAAAAAAATAATCAAATAATAGTAATCCATCACATCAAATAATAAAATCCAAATTCAAATATTTATTGCGTAACACATTTAATTAATATTACGTATTTAGAAAAAATAATTTTAAATTAATTGATGTGACAAAATAACAATTGTAAAATAAAGAATGTCAGTCAAAGATTAGGTACAAAAGTCAAATAAAAATCAAATAAAATGGCAATGTCAACAAGATAAAATACAATATAATAGCATCTATCAACCAACAATTTTTTAAGACGTCTAAGCAATATTTTTTAATTTTTCTCGATTTTAATGTCATTGGGTATTTTGTTATAAATTTTAATAGACATGACATGAGGGCTCATACTGTGTAATTTTAACTTTGACGATGGTATTACGAGTGTATTCTCAAAGCGTGAACGCGGTGCGTATCGGCGAGGTTGGTCGTCAATTTTTTGGTAGAAATTTGGGTTCTGTCTTACAAATTTACAGCTTTCTAGAATGTAGATGGATATCAGCGTTAGAATTTCTAGTTTCCTAAAATGCGGTCTACAAGCTTCATCATTATCAATGTAAACCATTATTTTGATGCATTTTTTTGAAGGATAAACAAATCGTTACTATATACACTATTTCCCCAGATAAGTATCCCGTACTTGAGCCATGAACACGCATATGCATATCAAATCAAATCAAATCGTTTTTATTTGCTCAAACATGAGTACCATACATACATAACAAATTGTCAGCATGAAGAGATGTTAGGATACAAAATTATAGAACGTCATGTTTACCTTGGAAAATGGCATACAAATATTAATAAAGAATACAAATCAAAATATAAATTAATAGAATGTCAAATTTAGTAATAATAAAAAATTAAATAAATGTCGTGCAAATGGCAATAATTTAAAATAAGTCAAAATTATGCTTCTAGAATGTCAGAGTAAAATAATAAAAAAATAACGATATTAAAATAATAAATCAATTCAAAATAATCATTCTAGAATGCCAACGCAAAATTATTAAAAAAAAAACAAGATATTAAAATATATAATGTGTAAAATGCAAATGTCGTAACAAGAATACAAATCAAGGATGTGAAATTAAAATGTCAGAGCAAAATAAAAATGTAAAGTGTAAAAATGCATAGTAAGTGGATAGTGCAGTTTTCAAGTCGGTTGTTTTTTGAGCTCACGTAATGCATAAATAAAGCTGGATAATGTCGATTTTACTTTCTGTATATGTACTTTCCACGTCATGTGAATATTTAAGTCCAGACCCAACAAGGTAAAAGTCTCAACGCTTTCCAAATGTATACCGTTAAACGTAAAATTAATCGTTAACGGTTTTTTTTGGTATGGCCTAAATATGACAAGTATGACATAAACAGAAGAATGATCATATTTACAGCAATGAAACTTGAGTCAATTATGCCATACAAAATATATAATTATGGATGGGACATTCAAAGTTGTGCCAACAATTTTCCATCAGCTATATACATGGTTGCGTCCACAATTAATCACAAACTTTACTATTAGTGTTCGCACTATGTTCATAAAAAAATTAAATACCTATACCTTGTTATAAACAGCATATATAGAATATTGTGACGCAAATAACTTATATTAATCACCAAGATTCATTTTAATGGACTTTGAAAAAAAACAACAACAAACAAAATCAACACATCAAAATATTTTCGAAAACGCAACCGTCATATGATGTAATTTTCACCTCGGGCAAATTACAAACAGGTACATAAAAATGGTTTTCAAAAATTATATGGAACGAATATGGCCTTTCCTATGGAAATTAAATGTTTATATGCATTAGCATTTTTACCTGAAGATGATATACCCAATATACCCATATATTTTGATGCATGGAGAAAAACATATCTTCAGAAGCAGGTGAATTATTATCACAGCCCGAAATGCGTAATTTGTAAAAATAAACCATTTATAAACATGTATATTTAATTTTGCCATTTTGTTGTTACAGAAACTATAGCTGCATAGTTTTGTCAAAATTATGTGTGGGGAAATACAACTTCACCACCACTATTTCCACCCAATGTCTAGAGTATCTACCAACTAACCACAGAAAATATACCTCGAAGACAGAATAATGCAGAAGCTTGACATGATAGATTTGCTCACTTAGTTGGTAAACATCATCCTCAATTTCTTGTAAAAATAAAAATAAACTTGAATAAAGCGCAAGTTCAGTCATGCCTGGAATACTGCTCTCATCTCTGGGATGGATCTGCCAAACACCAGCTTGATGCACTGGAGTCGATTGACAGACGGGCCAAAAGGCTTATTAGCAACAATGAACTGGTCGCGTCAAAGCCTCGAACATCGACGCCGAGTTGCCAGCCTGTCGGTTTTTATCGGTTACATTTCGGGCACTGCACAATTTGATTCCGTCTGGCCCTTTCCATCATCGGACTACAAGACGTACGGCCATGCGCCATCGGTACATGGTAGACATCCCTCCCATACGCAAAAAGCATTTTGCTAATAATTTTATTGTGCGCACAGCTAAGGAGTGGAACTCCCTTCCGGAGTCTTTGTTCCCTGATAGCTACAACCTTGGGATCTTTAAGTCAAGAGTGAATAGGTTTACTTTAGGCAAGCGTGCTTCACCGTAGACCACATCATCGCTTAATATCAGGCGAGATAGTGGTCAAACGCGAGCATATAGAATAAAGATAGATAGATAGATAAATCATTTATTTAGTGCACACAAAAGACACAGCACAACACACAAAATCTTAATTAAATTATTAAAATTTTTATGTATGTTTAAAACAAGGTGCCAACATAAAAAGAAAAAGGAAACCATACTTACGAAATAAAAGTCAAAGTGACACCAGTAACATTAGTTTTGACAATCAAAGATTACTATTATTATATACTATAAAATAAAAATAAATATCACATGAAATAACTCATATATACAAATATAAAAAAAATAGAAAAGCAAAAATTTGAATTAGGGTCGCCACCATCATTAAAATGAAATAAATATATGAAAGACATTTCACGCCTAGCAAAAAAAATATTAATAGAAAATAATAATACCAAACATCTAAACCATCATACTTACAAGCGACTGCTAACAGTTTAATCTTAAAATAATACAAGAATTTATATCTTTACAATGTATTATGTAATCAGTATTTATATTTATAAAATTCATTTTACATTCCATTAATTACATGATAGTTAATGATAAAAACAATGAATCATCTGTACTGTGTTTCATTGCACCTATCTATAAAAAAAACAAAGAAAGCATCAGTATTTCATTACCCAATATTTAACATTCAACATAAAACAATGGGGTGAATTGATTTGAACATGTTTGGGTGATTGAAATAAGACTTTTTAACTTTTATGACCCATGTAAATCTATAAAAAAAATGTATGCCTAACAAATTTATGCAACACCAGATTAAGCCAAAACAAGTTAGACCAAATGACAGTGATGCTACCTCAGCATTATGCCAAAGTATTATTATGCTACCGTATTATTATGCAAATAATAATACTGATATAACAATACTTCTGTTATTATTTTATTTATTTTGAATTTAAGGTACTTTTGTTTTTAGTGCCAATAAACACATTTTTCTTTCTTTCTTTCTTTTTCTGTCACATAAAAGTAATGCAAAAATGTTTTAAATTTTAACGTGCTTTTGTTTTTAGTGCCAATAAACACATTTTTCTTTCTTTCTTTCTTTTCTGTCACATAAAAGTAATGCAAAAATGTTATGCCAAACCATATTATGCCAAAAAATATGCAGAAAGGGGGATGCCCGAAATCTTAAACTCATTAAATCAAACTGAGAGAGTAGTGGTGGCCCTGTGGGTTCTAACCCAGGCAGGGGATTTACTTTTTGTAAATTATTTTTGCTCTCAAAACGGTGAAGTAAGACATGGTGAGGAAACCTGAATGTCTTAGAACCGAAAATTCAAAGACATGTGACATCCGCCAACCCGCACTGGGCCCGCGTGGTGTAGTACGGCCCATTTCCCTCTCACAGAGATGAGACCTGCACGCACAACGGACCAAATGCCACTAAGTGCGGAAGAAGTGGTCCATCTATCCTATCTTAAATCGATACTAAATCGAACTTATCTGTAATTTAACCAGTAAAATGGTACTATACTTTACAAGCCTATCTGCCCCGTTTAGGGAACAAATTGGCATCATCATTTCAGCCAAAAGACGTCCACTGCTGAATTATAGGCTTCCCCCAAGTGTCACTACATTCACTTCCATGTGCGTCTCTCATCCAGGGATACAATGATATATCCTAAATATCCAGTCCCACACATAAGATATTTTTCAAATTTTATATCTGTCAGTTGGTTGAAAAAATATACATATAACAACATAATTTTATTGCCAGGAATGATGGATGGATGATATGATCAGCAAAAGATTTACCTTTAGAATCGAACCCAAACTTACAACTAAACTTTCAACCACCAAACCACGACCACTACACCAATTAATAATTTTAAACCGTTCATCCTATTGAAACAATCCCTTTATCCTATCAGTATTTAATCTCCTCTTCACGCCTCAGAGAACAAGATCAAAGATACAAGTCCTGAAAACTTTCCCTGTAGAACAAGCTTAGCTCTTTCATTATAACATTTTCTACCACAGTGTTTTGAAAAACTTATTATTATGGAATTTTATTTAGTACTTTCTAGCATTAGTCTGGTTAATGATTAATTTATCTAATAATCATGTAATTATGTTCTATGACCTCCAGATTGCACACTTCTAAGAATCTAGTATCATCTATAAGATATGCAGTTGCATTTTCTGATGTCAAGTCTGGTATGGTCTAGTACGTCATAACTCCTGCTATAAAATTCTAGTTGAGAGTATTGGTAGACCATACATTGGGCGGAAAAATAACAGCTCGCACAATTTTGGCAAACGCTAATTGAGAAACAGTGAACTTTCGCTTTAAATCCCGATGTGAAAATGTCTTCATTACTTTGGTGGCAGGAATTTTCACAATTCATCATCATTATTATAATTTCAGCCGAAAAACACCTGCCACAAGCGTCACCACACTGATCGGTCCTGTGCGTCTCGCATCCACCGGATTCCCACAGCCTTCACCAGGTCGTCGATCCACCGAGAAAGAGGCCTTCCAACGCTGCGTTTGCCAGTACGACTGCCAATGTATCTCTCCCGCAGAAGCTCTAGTTTGGCGGATACAATCCTGCCAGTGTCGTTCTTCAGTTTCATGAGCTAGCTCTGCCCAATAGCCAGATCTCTTGCAAACACCTTGGTGGCCTTATTCCGCTTAATCACGTCTTTAATACGCTCCGTATTAAAGCGGTGGAGGTCGCTTTTCTAGGACTTAGCAATCCGTCTATGGAGTTGCTGGTAGTTCCACGCATCGTCTAAAGACTGCAGGATCATTTCGAACCTCTCCTTCTTGAGCTTGAGAGTAGGATCGGATAGTTTCTTGTTCTTATTTTTATTTATTTATTTTATTTATTTATTTATTTAACAATTTATGTACACACACATAATACAAGGACAAGAAGAAGGAAAAGAAAAAAGGTACAGAGGTGATGCTTATTTCTAATGAAATCTCTTCCAGCATACCTGCGAAAGGAATATGATAAAAAAGAGATGTAGACATTGTGTGTGGAGGGAAAAAATAAAGACATAAAACAATTCAGATTTATGTAATTTACAATATAACAAATAAAATATACTGACATACCTATACATACATATAAGAATACATAACATAACAATTAAAACTAAATAAATACTAATAAATATAAAAAGATAAATATACATATTTTATGCAACTATGACGGAATGGAAAGATAGTGTTCTTCTTATTTGTACGAAGGTTCTTGAAAATCTTAGACCCGACCGTATGGATGGTTTCCACAAACCCGTCGTTGTAATTGTCCACGGAGCTCCTTTGGCACTCGAAACGAGTTCTGGAGTTCGAGTTGAAAGCTTTCGGGGTTTTGGATCTGGATCAGTGTTGGACAGAGCGGATACTTCATGCATCGAGACCTTTCTAGCTTAATATTCAAGTTCAATGTGCTTTTCTATACGAAAAACTGTCAATTTAACCTCGTGATAGCAACTAATTCTATGTTAAGTATTTTATACTGTCAACTGTCAACACGCGTAGGCACGCTGTTGGAATTAAGGAGACTTTATTGTGTTAGACCGCGAGTTTAAGCATAGAACATTTGTTAAAGTGAACTGTTTACTGTAAAACCTGTGAACTATTGTTTGTAGCCAAAAATAATAAGTGGTTCGAGCAAAAAACAGTGATTCAAACACAAAAGTGACAGCCAACTTTCCAAAGTTTTGTCAACCCACCCTCAATATTTTTATTTTATTTTATTTACTAGAAAACTTGAGAAGTCATGCCAAAATGTCATTTGACATTTGGTTAAGGAGTGTTGCCATATTAATCCTAGAAGCCTAATCTATTTTGGGCATAAAATGGAAAATTCACAACAATCTTGTTCGATACTCATCGAACACATCATCATCAGCAGTTTTGACTCAAGTAGGTCGCGCGGCCGCACCAGCGGAAAGCGTGAGCTACGCGAGCCAGTGCGCGATCGACCGGCATACTTGTAGCACTCATTACCATCATTAGCATTAATTAGCGTGAAGTTTCGGAATAAACGTACTCTGAATCTTAGCTCAGACTTATCATTTAGCACCCGAAATAGCTAGCAGCACGAACCTTACCGTTCATATTGGTCCTTCGAAACCGTCAAGGACTCCGCGACCGCGACAAGTCGTAACGCGAAGTGCTTGTACCGTACCAGCAACCTGTGGGTTGCCGCGAACTAGATTAGGCGTGAGTTCATAGGGATTCACAACCACCGTGGGAGCTACCCGCGCAGCGACAACAGCGAGCCAGCAGCATAGCAGCAATAGCCGTAGGACAAGGCGGCTTTCAAGTAAGAGCGTTCCGTATATTCTGTCTCGCTTAAGTCTAACAGCAGCACAATGGAGACTTTATACTTCCAACAAACTGAATTAGCAGAGAGCATTGCCAAGGTCCTTATTAATTTCAATAAGGATAGCAAACAGCGTAAGACCATCGACTACTGTAAAAAGAGACTAGATCTTTTAGAGTCGTATTGGAGAGAGTATCAGCTAAACAACGAAAAACTTGTGCCGCTTGAAAAGAGAGGTCATAAGTACTTCGTAAATTCGGAGTTCGAGCGGACAATGGAGTCTTATAAAGCAGCAAAAGACGCCATATCCGAATATTATGACGCGTTATGTCACCAAGCAAAGCCGCCAGGATTCTCTGATCTAGAAGACAACCCTTCTAATCAGCAAGTAGCAGCAACAGCAGGTCCTGCCGGGGGCAAACACTTACAGCACCAGGACCACGAGCCATCCTCAGCATCCGCCAGCCCGGCGCGCGCTCGTGCCGAGGTGTCTAAAGGTATTTATAGCAAACTAGATGATATGATGCGCAAGCAACATATCAATTTCAAAGCATTCGCAAGAACCGTAGAAAGCATAGATGTCGAAACCATGTCCGATAAATGGGAGTTTGAAGACGCCTTGCGATTATTACAAACTCGATGGACAGCCGTGGACAACAGCCATTGGGAACTAATGATGGAGTTAGAAGACGACGAGGCGTACGAATTAAACTACATTAAACATGAACGTACGTATAACGGCTTGAGAAAGGCTATCAGCTCTAAGATGTGGGCAACATCGTACCGTGACAAGTCCACACCGAAGATGGAAATTCCTGTGTTCTCAGGTAACTATCAGCAGTGGGTATCCTTCAAAGATCTTTTCGATGAAGCAATCCACAACAATCCTTCTCTATCAAAGGCACAAAAGATGCAATTCCTGAAGAGCAAGGTAAAAGGAGAAGCGGAGCGCTTGATCCAGCATCTCCCGATTAGCGCGGACAACTATAACACCTGTTGGGAAATTTTAACTCACAGGTTTAACAACAAAAAGCAGATATTTATGTCCCACGTAAATTCCTTTTACAATCTTGCCAATATACCGCAGCAGTCGTACACAGCCATCAAACGACTTCATGATGTCACCTTAGAGAGCCTCCACGCCATAAAAAATCTAGGCGTAGATATTACGACATGGGATCCTCTTCTTGTATATATACTAGCACAAAAATTGGATAGTGAGTCTTATTCCGAGTATATAGAGTCGTTGAAGAATTCGCGAGAGCTTCCGGTACTTCGGGACTTTTTGGACTACTTAGAGAACAAGTTCACTGCCCTAGAGTCATCTCGGCGACGTCAAGATGGGACAATCAAGGAGCCTAGCCATTGTAACATGATTTTATTACAAGTGCAGCACGATTACAACGAGCTCCAATATCACAATCAGCTGCTGCTAAATCAGCACTCGGTCAAGAACCCGACGCGGCCTTGTCAACGCGGTCGGCTCCATAGCCAATACATTATTTGGAGTACTCGACCAAAGTTTCGCTGATAAATACCAACGTGATATTGAAATTATAAATAGCAACGAAAAGCACCTATTACAGCTTTGGAAAAACCAAACATCAGTGGTAGAAGCTGAGTATAATATTCTGAAACGAACTGAGAAGACTATTGATACTCAGTATAAGCTCATAAATAGACATCTAAACCTCTTAGATCAAGCGACTAAGCAGATACAATTGCAAGGTAAAAGTACATCAATGTTACAAGAATTCACTCTCGCAGCCATGGCTACGACAAACATGATACACAACTTAAAGCGTGTCCAAGATACATTAATCGACACCTTAGCGGATATTTATCATAGTAAAATTAACATGCATCTACTTACTCCAGAGCAGCTCAGCAACGAACTTCAAATCATTTCCGGTCAAATATCAAAAGAACTTACTTTGCCTATCAACAACATCCAGGCCGATTTATATGAAATCTACAAACACCTAAAGATCAAGGCGAGAATGAGTAAAGAGTACTTCATGTTTGAGATCTCCGTGCCACTCATTAGCAGAGACAGTTTCCAACTGTACCGCTTAATACCTGTTCCTCTCCAGGTGGGAAAGGACATGATCAGCATTATTCCCCTCACAGATTACATAGCAACTAATCTGATGAGGGACTCCTATATCGAAGTCAAGAACGACGATCTTCAAACCTGCACCTATCAGGAGGAAAGTTATATCTGTCAGCTACGAGGTCCAGTCAAGCGACTGGGTCTAGAAGAAAAGTTCTGTCAAACCGAACAAATAGGTATCTGCCAGTCTAAGAAAGAAACCTGCAAGAATATGTGGTTACAATTACACGACCTATCGTCTTATTTGCATTTCGCATGCGATACCTATTCATTTACAATCATATGTGACAATGAAACCCGAACGCGCCGTGTCAGCAAGGCCGGGCTCATTCAACTCGATAAAGAATGCATAGCTAAGGGCCGTGACATAACACTTTATTCATATCAGCAGGAAAACAAGCTGACTTTAAAACCTGACCTATTATTAGCGAACATAGCTCCAATACAGCACTATCATTTGGTCAATATTACGCTACCGCTTCTCGAAACAACAACAGAAGATGCACAGATCAACAACACACTAACAAGTCTCGGCAATCAGATAGCCGCTATGAAGAAAGCAGCTTTAGAAGAAGGAACATTAACTACGCATGATATACATCACTATGCCATATCATACGTATTGCTAGCAGCAGTCGTCGCCGTCGTAGCGTTCCTGGTGTTCCTGTGGTGGCGAGGCAAGCAAGCCTCACCCGCGCCCGCGCGTGACCCGCAGGCTCCAAGCGAACCTGCCGCGCCGCGGGCGGCGCCTACCAGCAGTGTGAGTGTTAGTGCTAGTGCGCGTAAATCACCCGTGCCCGAGCAAGGGCCCAGTGTTTGTGGGACCAAACGGTGGTCCAGTTTACGGTACAAAAGAGACAAATCAACGTCACCTATCAGTAAAAGACAATCGGTCTTTACGGTAGATCTAGATAGAGATTAGCTATCACTTAGGATAAGAACATTCAGCATTGTATTAACCTTCATTTAGCATAAACAAATACTGGTTCACCTATGTGTTACTAACCCTCTTAATTGTGTAATCATCTCATCTCATCTTTCCCATTTCCTCCACTCGGGAGCATGTTCGATACTCATCGAACACATCATCATCAGCAGTTTTGACTCAAGTAGGTCGCGCGGCCGCACCAGCGGAAAGCGTGAGCTACGCGAGCCAGTGCGCGATCGACCGGCATACTTGTAGCACTCATTACCATCATTAGCATTAATTAGCGTGAAGTTTCGGAATAAACGTACTCTGAATCTTAGCTCAGACTTATCATTTAGCACCCGAAATAGCTAGCAGCACGAACCTTACCGTTCAAATCTCATCTTCCTAACAACCTCAACACACAACAAGAAACAAACCGAAAGGTTAACAACCAACAAGCCTTCTTAAGAAACTTCCTTGAAGGCAGAACAAGAACTTCGTCTCTATCTGCACTGCCGACCGGTGAAGATAGCAACACGCTATTGCTCAATGAACAATCAAACTCATTGAAAGATACTCCACCGTCAACTCAAAAGCAACCACCCACCTGGCAAAGAGTTCCCACTACAAAAAAACGTGAAATTTGCAATGAACCTCCCTCACCCGAAGGCATTAATTGCTCCAACAGTTTTTCTGGGCTTCCAACCGATCTAGCGGCAGACCCTCCCACAAAGCCGAAAACTCCAAGCAAGCCCCCACCCATCATCTTGTATGGAATAGAAAACGTGAACGAACTGACAAAACTCCTGCACTCCGTAGTTCAAGCACAGGAATTCAAATATAAAATTGTCAATAAGAACCTACTCCGTATAATGGCTGACTCCCCTGCAAGCTATCAAAAAATAATCGACCTCGTAAGATCTAAAGGATTAATCGGACACACCTTCTCGAGAAAAGACACAAAATGTCATCGTGTGGTTATTAAAAACCTTCACCACACCACACCCCATGAGGCTATTACAGAAGCTATCGAGAGCACTGGAAACAAAATAAGAGGGGAAATTATAAACGCCCACTATGGTCCAGACAAAGTCCCAAGCTCCACATTCTTTGTCTATGTTGAACCAGGCATAAACAATAAAGCAATCAAATCTATCGAATACATATACCATCAACGCGTCAAAATCGAAGATCCACGCAAATCAACAACGATAGTCCAGTGCAAACGCTGCCAACAATATGGCCACTCGAAGAATAATTGCATGCGGCCATTTCGCTGCTTGAAGTGTGCCGAGGGACATAACACTGCTAACTGCCCTAAAAAGGATCGAAACACACCAGCGAAATGCGCACTATGTCAACTAGACCATCCTGCTAACTTCAAAGGCTGCCAGGTATATAAAGAAATCCTGGCAAGGAAAACAAAAACGCGGTCAAATCCACAGACAGCTACCATCGAAGTTAATAATAGTCAACGACCATCTAAAACGAATTCTCAGGTCATAAGACAAGCCCGAACCGATGATCCCGAACCCTCAACTGAACGCATCCCAAATCAAGGATCATACTCTGATGCGGTGACGGGACGAAATCGTGGTCCACCTGAAACAGAAAGCACGGCAAACATGCACAGAATAAACAACCAACAACATTCCACAGTTAAACTACTCCTAATAAAGCAAAGTGAAAAAATCGATATTCTCCTTCAACAGATAGGTACCCTTATGGGACTATAGACCACAATAATCGCCAAATTAGTACCAAAATGAATGGGCTGCGACTGGCCATATGGAACATCAATGGACTCTCCCCGAACATCCAGGAACTTGAAACCATACTCACAAGTAACAAACTAGACGTTGCACTCATATCCGAAACTCATGCCACCATGCGAAGCTCGTTCTATATCAAAGGCTACCATGTGTATAGTACTCCTCATCCTGACGGCAGTGCCCATGCGGGATCAGCTGTGGTCATAAAGACCAATCTTAAGCACTCACTCCTAGAAGCTTACTTCACTGATTTCCTCCAAGCCACCTCGATAAGACTGGAAGACCGTGCTGGTCCTATAGTCCTATCTGCCGTCTACTGCCCACCGAAACACCGAATTTCCGAAGAAATGTATCTTCATTACTTCCTGACACTTGGGCAACGCTTTATCACAGGCGGCGACTGGAATGCGAAACATGTGTACTGGGGTTCACGCTGCACAGTAACTAGAGGTCGGGTGCTCAAGGGCTGCGTCGAAAGAATGAAGTTACAGACATGGTCGTCAGGCCATCCCACCTACTGGCCTTCAGACCCCAAAAGATTACCTGATCTTCTTGACTTCTACATCGCAAAAGGCGTTAGTCACTTGTACACTAGCATAGAGTCTAGACATAGCATAGAGATCGATAGAGAGAAACCAGAGAAACTATACAATCATAAAACTGACTGGGATGGCTTTCGTACTTACCTAGAAGAGAAAATCAACCTACGTACTCCGTTAAAGTCTTGTAGTGACGTGGATGAGGCCTGTTTGTACATTACCAACTTGATCCAAACGGCAGCCTGGCTAAATACACCCAGCCTACCTGACTCACATAAATCTGCTGTTACGCCAATGGACATCAGAATGAAGCTGGAGGAAAAGCGACGCCTTAGGAGAAATTGGCAACAGACACATCTCCCAGCCGACAAGACAAGATTTAACCGCGCAGCAAGAGAACTGAAACGAATACTCAAGGAGTCCTCAAATCTACGACTGAAAAGTACATTAGAGCAGATGTCACCAACTGGACGGAACGACTACTCTCTGTGGAAAGCCTCTATAAGCGTAGATAAGTCACAGAAACACTGCCCACCCATAAAATTTGACTCTTCTTGGGCGAAAACAGACAGTGAAAAAGCCGAAGCTTTTGCTTTTCATCTGTCTCAAGTATTTCAACCTAACGACTGCGCTGGATGCGATGACCGTGAACAGGACACAATATTAAACCAAGATCTACAAATGTCTCTACCCCTAAGACCAACATCACCCAGAGAAGTAGCACATATGATTAAGTCCTTGCATTCTAAGAAGGCCCCAGGTTACGACTTGATCACCCCGAAGTTGCTCAAGGAACTGCCAAAAAAATCTATTACGTTTCTAACCTGCTTGTTCAATGCGATCTTTAAAACGGGTAGCTTCCCAGCACCTTGGAAGGTGTCGCAGATCATAATGGTACAAAAGCCCGGAAAACCTCCACAAGATATTGCGTCTTACCGTCCCATCAGCCTAACTCCCGTGCTGTCGAAACTCTGGGAAAGAATATTTCTGGTTCGCTTGAAATCACTAATGGATGAATGTAACATCATACCATCGCATCAATTTGGATTCAGAAAATCGCACTCCACGATTGAACAAGTTCATCGAGTTCATGAAGTAATACGACAGTGCTTTGAACGTAAACAGTACTGTTCAGCGGCCTTCTTGGACGTGCAACAGGCTTTTGACCGCGTCTGGCATAAGGGCTTACTTTCCAAAATAAAACAAAAGTTGCCCCATTCTCTCTTCAACATCTTGGCCTCATACCTATCCAAGAGAATATTCCAGGTTAGACATGGCGAAGCTAGAACATGCTTTTACAATATCGAGGCTGGAGTACCGCAGGGCTCTGTGATTGGCCCTATTCTCTACAATATATTTACCTTCGACTTACCCACACCAGATAATGTGACTGTTGCTACTTATGCGGATGACATCGCCTATCTATCCTGTCATGATTCAGCTGAAACAGCAAGTGAGCAGCTGCAGCATGTACTAAACAGCATGTATTGCTGGCTAGTAAAATGGCGGATTAAAGCCAGCGCCCAAAAATCACATCACATTACGTTCAGCCTGAGAAGAGGTATTTGCCCTCCAGTCCAACTAGGCACTGACATCTTGCCACATAGTGAGTGCATTAAGTACCTAGGGTTCCAACTGGATCGCCGCCTTACTTGGCAGACTCACATAAAGTGCAAACGCAACGAAGTCAACCTGAGATTCAAAAACTTGTACTGGCTGATGAAACGGAACTCGATTCTTTCCTTGGAAAATAAATTACTTTTGTACAATGCAGTAATAAAACCCATATGGACATACGGCATCCAACTTTGGGGGGTTGCCAGCGATAGCAATATAACATGTCTGCAAAGAGCACAAAATGCAATTTTGCGGACAATTGTAAACGCACCCTGGTTTACTCGCAGTGACGAGATACATGAATACCTCAACATGCCCACCATAAAGGAGGAAATCAAAGAACACACAAGAAGTTACGCCGAGCGCTTAGCGATACACCCAAATCCCTTAGCTATTAAATTACTTGACACCTCCCAAGCCGTTAGGCTACTTAAACGGAAGCAAATCTCGCTTATATAATGGTTGGTTGAGGCGATGGCCTCCAAAACCCAAAGTCCTGTTGATAAACAACCGAACTGATTATAGTCGCTACCGACTGACGGCAGTATAAAGCGAAAAAAAAAAAAAAAAAAAAGTATTTTATACGATTCCAACTCAATTATACTTTATCAAGGAGTTTCTGTGGTATTCTTCCACTGTGGGGCTACCAACATTGGTCGAGAAGTTGATACGGCCACCTTCCGGCTCTATCATCAAACTCTGGGTACGACATAGTTTAATAAAGCTTAAAAATACATATCCAATGAGCCCAAACAGGATGGTGCTATCTGGTCTGGTTGTCGATTTGCTAGGCCACCTTTCAGCTCCATCATCAGACCCTGGGCACCCCATAGTTTAATATAGCCTCTCAATACATATCCAACGAGCCCAAACACGATGGTGATATCTGGTCTGGTTGTCGAGTTGCTATGGCCACCTTCCAGCTCCATCATCAGACCCTGGGCACCCCATAGTGTAATATAGCCTCTCAATACATATCCAACGAGCCCAAACACGATGGTGATATCTGGTCTGGTTGTCGAGTTGCTATGGCCACCTTCCGGCTCTATCATCAAACTCTGGGTACGACATAGTTTAATAAAGCTTAAAAATACATATCCAATGAGCCCAAACAGGATGGTGCTATCTGGTCTGGTTGTCGATTTGCTAGGCCACCTTTCAGCTCCATCATCAGACCCTGGGCACCCCATAGTGTAATATAGCCTCTCAATACATATCCAACGAGCCCAAACACGATGGTGATATCTGGTCTGGTTGTCGAGTTGCTATGGCCACCTTCCGACTCCATCATCAGACCTGGATACCACATACTGCAATATAGCCTGTCAATACATATCCGATGAGCCCAAACACGATAGTTCTATCTTGTCTTGTTGAGGATCTTGGCTATGGCCATCTTCCGGCTCGATCATGAGATCAGCTCCATAATAGTACCATCAGTTTCAGTTTAATTGGATGCCAGGCAGTGTCTGAACTTTTTTATTACTAGATAAATTATAAGATGAAGCCGCGTGCTTTCAAAATGATTGTGCGTTTACATATTATCGAATAATGAATTTCAGTTGCACATTGCTCGCAGAACGGATGGCCGATGGGGCAGAAAGGTTCTGGAGTGGCGACCGCGATCCGGAAGACGTTGCGTTGGAAGGCCTCCCACCAGGTGGACCGATGACCTGGTGAAGGTTGCGGGGATCCGCTGGTTGCGAGACGCACGGGACCGGTCAAAGTGGCGACGCTTGAGGGAGGTCTATGTCCAGCAGTGGACGTCTTTCGGCTGATATGTTGATGATGATGATGAATTTCAGTTTTAGGTATATTATGTGGTTATTATCGAAGTGGCGGCTTCGTCCGCGTTAAGTCGTAAATTACCCTGAGGTAACATACTCCCGGAATAAAACGGGTCCTATTTTCTAATCTAGGACAAGGTCTACCCGTGTATACAATGTGTTTCATTTAAATCCATTAACACTTATAAAGATAAAAAAAAACAGACAGACAGAGTTAGTTTCGCATTTATAAAATGAGTGTGAATACTAAAGTGTGGCAGTATGAATAAATGCCATTTTGTTGTGTTTAAATACACAATTATTTTTCTTATCAAGTAATCTTTTATCAAACTATTAAGAATACATAATGGTTCATTATTAAATGAGCACGTACAGCACAGTATTGTTACAGTACGGTTTACACTAATATTTTCAGAGGTTCGTATTGTTGTCATGAATTAAAATGAATTATATAAGAACTAGGTGTCGAAATAAAACAATTTCAGTGCATGCGACGATAGAATACTTTAATTCCTAACAAGACTTTTATATGGGAAATCTTACACGGTAATAAAGGTATCTTTTAAACTACTCGTACAACTAAGACTAAAAGCTATGACAATACGAACGAGGTGGAGGGAGGAAAGAGCTAAAACCGTAAATTACCATTCTATCATCTAGCGTACGTAACTCGAATCGAATGTGACTCTGGCCAGCGGACCTTTTCGCCCGGCCCATGTGTTATAGCTGGGGGCATGCCGCACATTTGGTGGCCATCTGTTAACGTGGACGCTCTATCTGCGGCTACTCTGACCGTAGGCGTCCACACTAAGCGTTACAATTAGCATTATCATATGTCGTAATTTAATTAAAATTGTAATTTGATAGGTTGGAAATATATACACACTTAATACACGCACCAACGCCACTTGACTCACACTTTTGCACACACTGCAAGATACCATGCATCCCCTTATTTATTTATTTTTTGTTTAACTTATCCTTTTTGTTACTGCTACAATAAAACTGTATTTCTGAACAATGATGAAAGAGACTGGCCTCCGCGACACAGGGAATCCTAGTGTGGAGATCAGTGATGTATCTGATATAAAATGTATTTTCTTGAACAATAAAGATTATTATTATTATTATATATATATCCGTTCGTCTTATCGTGAACACAGAGTTTACAACCTCACTCGATTCGTTATAAACTTACGGTGTTTGCAATAACCTAGTATCTAGCTTATACAAGGCATAAGAGGTTTTTAATAAATCTTCTTCGACATTTACCAAAGAGCTCTTTCTAACTGTCAATTGATCTAAAGTTTTCGTGTTATTTTAGGTCATATGTCTATTTGCTTAGATTCTATATAATAAAGAAATAGTAATGCATCTCATACATAAAACGCAAGCAAAGCTGCGGAAACCAGTAGTGTTATTGTTATGTACCTATCAACTTCGTAATTAATAAATCAAGGTTATCAGTAAATGTTATAAGTGTAAGTCGCTAACGGTACAATCGCGTAGAGATAGTGCGACTCTGAATCATAAACTCACTATAAAAAAGTAAGTAGAAATTAATATTTATAGAAATCTTACTTAATATTATAAATGTGAAATTTTGATGGATGGATGTATGTTGGTTCCTCAATCACGCCAGAACGGCTGAACGGATCTGGATGAAATTTAGCACAGAGATATATTATAGTCTAACATAGTACATAGGCTACTTTTTATCCCAGTGAAATGTTCCCTAGGTATAATTTACGAAAGGTTCGCGGACGCAGCCGCTGGCAGAAGCTAGATAATAATATTATATTTTTTTATTAATATATAATATTGATTTAAGTGTGTAAGATGTAGTTATAGTTAAAAAAAAAAAGTATTTTATACACTGTGTATGTTTTTATATGTGCGCTATAAATTGTACAATGTGTCCAAACTTGTACTAATAAAACTTTAAGGCCGCTATATATATTCAATCTTATGGATAAAAATACCCCACATAAGGGATTTAAGCCCACACGTTTTTATTGCATTTCCTAAAATTTTGAGGCATTAAAGCGGAGGGATTATTTTAAGGCAACAATAAAATAAGAAACTAATTGGCTTGAAGCTGTGATTCTTATTTCAGTGTGTAGAAAACTCAAAGACTATTAAAATCATTAATAAAATCGATTATTATAAGAAATCGAATCGGTACCGCATTAGTTCATCACTAAATCATAACACGCTGGACGGAGTGTAACAAAAAGCCCATCATCTTTTTTCTATATTACACATGCCTATTATGTGTAATATAGAAAAAAGATGAATCCCTCAAAATTTTGCAAAATTTTAGGCAGTGCAATAATAACGTGTGAAATATGTTTAAAGATTGACTTTTGTGGCTTAATGCAAAAAATATCAAGGTACCTTTTGTGTGTTATTTGACAATTTTTTAGATTTTCTAAACCATGACCGTTAAAATATCATGAAATGTACGTTTCTATGAATCTTAAGTCCAAAGTTATGGTTGTTTGACAATGTGGATATCGTGATATTTTAGACAGGTTCTAAAATTGGTCTATCTTTGAGGGTGTGATGATTGCACCCCATATGAGGGGTGTTTTTATCAATAAAATAAGCTGATATGCCCTTAAAGTTTTATTACTACAAGTCCGGACACATTGTACAAAAAAACTTTTTTATTAAAAAATATAACCGACTTCCAAATAAAAACACTACAAAGTGAAAAATAACTTTAATTTCGGCACTCGGTGTTCCTGTTTTTTAGTTTTTTGACACCGCCTGCCGAAATTGAAGTTATTTTTGACTTTGTAGTGTTTTTATTTGGAAGTCGGTTGTAATTTTTTTGTAAAAAAGTTATTATTTTTCAATTTTTAGTGGTACATAATGGACAAGCTTTATAGTACCCGAATAACATGTAACTTGAACATGAGAGTGTACCAGGGTGAACTGTACACATCTACGTAACCGTTTAAAGAATACTGGCGTGGTAGGCAATGGTATGTTATGAAATGGTGTAAAAAATAAACAGAAATGCAATTGCAGCAATTCCGAGAGATTTGCCGTCATTTATTGAAGAATTCTTTTGTATATCTCCGATGTTCTTCATCAGAACTTTACCAAATTTAAATGGGACCATTTCGGGATTTTGTGTATCCTTTTACATATGATGGAGTTATGCCCGTACATACATTACAATACATACTCGTATATGTATATATAAACATCCAAATTCAGAACCACCTCCTTTTTGGGAGGTCGGTTAAAAATAGAAAATTAGTATTTGTTTTTTTTTATGAAAATGTTAATATAGTTATCCAGTTTTAATCTGTTATTAGTCTCCAGTATCGAAATGCTGTTAAGCAATTAATATAATATTATATTATTCTGTAATAAGTATCTGTGTTTTCAGATCTAGCAGCATTCGAAGCCACGAACATGGTAAAAGCACGCAAATACGTCGTGACCAAACACTTCGAAGGAATGCCGAAGTTTAGCGACTTCAAAATCGTGGAGTATGAAACGCACCCACTACCAGCTAACCACATTCTTGTCAAGGTAGAATGGGTCAGCGTGGACCCCTATCTTCGGACATACAACTCCAACTACAAACTACCTCTCGACCAATTTGGATACCAGATTGGAATAGTCCAAGAGTCAAGAAACAAAGAATACCCTGTAGGCACTCGAGTAGTATCACACCGCGGCTGGTGCGACTACTGTGTTATCGACCCTAACATAAAGTCGAAAGGTATAGATTTCACTGTCGTTTGTTTTGGCGCCTATAAATTACCAGATTTGAAAGGTCTACCTATATCCTACGGTATTGGCGCCGTTGGCATGACAGGAGCTACTGCCTACTTCGGACTCCTCAAGATTCTCAAACCTCAAGAAGGTGAAACTATCGTAGTAACTACAGCAGCTGGTGCCGTCGGATCCATAGTTGGGCAGATAGCAAAGATTAAAGGTTGCAAGGTGATAGGATTTACAGGCAGTGACGCAAAGGCAAAGTGGTTGACCGAAGAACTAGGCTTCGATAAAGCTTTTAATTACAAAACTGAAGATATCGCTGTAGCTTTACACCATGCTGCTCCAGATGGAATCGACTGTTACTTCGACAACGTTGGCGGAGAATTGAGTTATATCATTATGAAACAGATGAAGTATCATGGAAGAGTTGCTATATGCGGGTGTATCAGTGCTCTTGATGAGGTTCCATCCAAAATTTTCCCACCAAACGTCTTTCAGCCGATTGTCATGGTAAGGCAGCTCAAAGTTCAAGGGTTTCTAGTATTCCGATGGCAGACTAAGTGGCCTCAAGCGTTCGCTGAACTGACGGAATGGATCAAGAGTGGCAAGCTGAAGGTTAGAGAACACGTTACTGAAGGTTTTGATAACGTTGTTGATGCCTTCGTGGGGATGCTCAAAGGTGATAATTTCGGGAAGGCGGTGGTCAAAATCTCATAAGGATTATGATGGAGTTTATTTAGTAAAGTTATCATTTGGTAGTGACATGTGTAGTTTAAATTACATGATCAAACTATGATCGGTCAGTTTTTTTTATTAAACCCTAATATTAAATTGAACAATTTTCAATTTATTCATTCAGTAACAATTTACATTGCGTTCGAAATAATCAGCATGAAACAGTAGGTATTGAATGTACAATAAATTAATAAGAATATACAAGAATTCAATTTAAATTAGAAATTAGAATAACAAGAAAAATAATTAATTTAAAATAATATAGAATACCATGCACACATAATTTAAAATAACAACTTCAATAAAATAATAGCAACTTAACACGAAAACAATAATCAAAAATATGTAATAAAAGTTGAACACAAATTATAACACCTAAGTCAAAAAATAACATGTCAGTTTTAAGCACATTTCATCTATTGAGTAGAGACATCTTTCTAACAGATATGCCTTTAGCCTTTCTTTGATTGAGCCTGTGTACCTACAGTCTGCTTTTTAACTCCAGCGGTAATTAATTAAATATTTTAACTGCCTGATACTGTGGACTGTGTTTTACTATTCCAAGAGTCGGGATGATTTTGTTTGCTAAGTCTTTCCTACGCGTACACTAACGCGAACATAATATAACATCACGCTGTATTCCTTTCAGTGGTGCAATTTTAGTATACTTACATGCCGCCATGTATGTTTAAGTCCCATGAAATAGGAGTGAGCCTATTGCCCACAAACAGGCTTCTGGAGAAATTCCTGTAAACTCAATGACATGAACTTGCATATTTTCAGAATAATATCTAACAAGATAAGGGTATGTTCACATAGAACATACGTATTTTCTGGATCGTTTTTAACAGATATGTCGCTACTGGATGTGATGTTCACATCGCATTTACAGTACCGTTTCAACGGATCCGTCGCTACTGGGGGTAATGTTCACACCAACAAATTTTCGACAAGCATGCGCGTTTGATAATTCGATGCAATTACCAAATAAAAACGTGTACGATAAAGCGGACCTGTAAAACGGGCTGATGTATATTTTGTTAATCGGTATTTTTTACTAAATTCGGAAACTGTCATGAGTGTGAACTCGCTCATACAACTTCATACGTTAGCGTCGAATAAAACCGTATACGATAAAGGGGACCTATAAAACGTACCTCTATGTTTACGAACATAAATCTGTGATTTATAGAATATTCAGAAATTTATACCCTGAATATTGTTATAGCGCCCGGCACGTAAGTTGGCAAGATTTTGGCGTAGTGGGGATAAGTTCGCGCTTATTCCGCTAACCGACCAACCACCACATAGAGCGAACGGAACGTAGCCTATCCTTGTGTCAACTGACCAACCAATCGCGCGCTCGGAACGGTCCTAAACGTTTCTCGCATTCGCTTCACTTAATACCCAAAAACAACTTCAACTCACGTGCCGGGGATTATACATTTAATCACGTTGGTGATATTCCAAGGCTAGGAATGCGTATTATAGCTTCACAAACTCAACTTCAATCAGTTTGATGTACTTTAAAAAGAAACTTGTTTCTTGAAGTTTTAAAGTCGATGATAATTATGACAATGAAGGGAGATTGGCAATGGAGCGTAAATAGTTCAAAAACAAGGGAGCTGAGTGTTGCTAGAACCTTCGTGAACAAGAGTCTTATCAAACACTTTAGTACAACACAAACTAATAAAAAAGTAAGGTACACATTTTTTATTATATCAG
Source organism: Orthosia cruda (assembly GCA_964057195.1). Taxonomy (NCBI): domain Eukaryota; kingdom Metazoa; phylum Arthropoda; class Insecta; order Lepidoptera; family Noctuidae; genus Orthosia; species Orthosia cruda. The sequence goes on along the minus strand of OZ059826.1, from coordinate 3,789,391 downwards.
TTGAAGGTAAGCATTGTTTCAAAATTAATAATATTCACCCACGTAGGAGATGATAGAAGCTTTTTTGGAATAGTGCGGGGTTCTTTTTTAGCTCTTGATTGCTCTCACTTACGCGTCCGTCTGTCTGTCACCCATTTTGTTCTAAAGTATTTTTTAACTGCCCATTGACCGATGAACTTGAAATTTGGTTATATTTTTTATTATTACGTATACTTTACTAGTTAATACCAATATATTGATAAATTGGTACGGAACCCTAAACGTGCGAAGTCCGACACGCACTTGGCCGGTTTTAGTGTTCCGTACCCGAAGGGTCCAAACGGAGCCCTATTGCTGTCAGTCACGTGTCCGTCTGTCTGCGTGTCGTCTGTTAAACAATTTTGTCACCAAGAATTTTTTATCTTCCCATTGTCTTAGGAGTTTGAAATTTGCTGATAATGTTTAATATTACGTATATTTTACTAAAAAATACCAATATATTGATAAATCTGATGTTTTCTTCAGTACGGAACACTAAATGTGCGAAGTCCGAAACGCATTTGGCCAGTTTTTTGTTTTCTTTTTTATCTTTTATCTCACGTGTCTCATAAGCGGGTCACGTTGTCACCAATTGCATATTTTATTCGGTGATTTTTGTTAAAATAAAAAAATACTATAGCAACAAAACAACCCTTTCAGTTTGTGTAGAGCCTATTTATTTTATTGTGTCATAGTTGCTGTTGTATTGTGTCTATGTCGTATCAAAGTTTTCTATTCTGTTCTTCAAAGGAGAATAAAAATGGGTTACTCAATAGAAATAAAAATTCATTAGTGACCCAACCATGTGTAGTAAAACCAAGTTTATTATATAACCATGAAAGAAACAGAGCTTCTAGAAAGCTGACTGTTTCAACAGTAACAATCATAAACAAATTGCTAAACTAACTTAACCTTAAATATATTTACCTACAGTCTGAATTCCTCCAGCCATGATCATAAACGCCATGTCAGCAGCGGCAACCGTGACGACTATACAGAATGCTCTCAAAGTGCTGACGGCATTGCATCTAATAACGTAACAGTAGGTACCCTGACCAGACATGTCTTTGGTAAGTTGTCTTTGATCTCGCATCGTGTGTGTGACGTGTAATGTCACGCCTGCAATCCCGGAAGGGTAGTAAGATGCGGTGGTGCACCTTAGTACTCTGATATTTAGAAAGTTAAGTTTTATTGACGTATGGAGTTTTTAGGGTTCGTTAACAAAATGAAAAGACTGAACTTTTATGGTGCGACTTTTTCTATCTGTCCGATTGTCATATATATATAGATATTTGAGAAACTACTAATGTCATCGACTTGTGATTCGGAATAGAAATAAACGACGCTTATCCATGGAATAATTGCTTCTTTTTCGTCTTGTTTATTAAATATCTCTGCCTAGCCCTTCAGGGACAACGAGCGTGATGTTTATAGTGTTTAATTTGTAGCTTTACGGCTGTTACTCAAATAGAAACATATTTTCATATTTTCTCATCTGAAATATTATTTCATGACGTGTTTTGACAAATACTTGTAGGTTTTAAACTTTATAAGTTTTAAACGTTGTAAGTAGTAATCGCTGTAATTTGTAACAAAGAAAATTGCAACCTTGTAAGTTGTAAGCGTTATACATAAGTTTTGTACATTTTTAGTTGTTAACGTATGAAGTTGTAAGCGTTTTATGTAGGCGTGGTAATTATAAACCTAATAAACAAAATGTTTCTTATTATTTGCATTATGACTGCATAATATAGGAGCCGGAACAACAGGATGTGTGTTATCGAATCCTTGTGGTCGAAGATAACAAGACTACAGTTCTGCTAATAGAGGCAGGTGGATACCCTAGTCTTGAATCTGGGGTAAGTAAACCATATATTGATGACGTACTTGGTAAAAGTGAATAGGATAAATAACAGTAATAGTAGAAGCAATAACAGTGATTTTTTTAACCTATTTACAAGGATGGTATAGGTTGCAGAAAAAGGCTATGTTGATGAAAGAGAAATTGCGGGCATCCGCTGGATGCGAGACGCACCGAATCAGTCAATGTGGCGATGCTTAGAATTTTTATGTAGCCAGTGACACTTTCAGGGTTAAGAAAAATCTATTGACGTAAGAATCATCAAAACCGGCCAACGCGTTTGGTCTCTAGAACGCCACATAGGAACAAACATACATACATATATACATAGACTGATAAACACATTACCCTCCTTCGGCAGTCGGGTAATAAAATAAATTGTATCCTGTAAAAATAGTGAGGAATATAGTAATATGTACATAAATGGTGTGAAAATGAGTTGGTAGCATTGCAAGAATAAAAAATAATAATAATGTGGGTAGATAAATACATTAAATAATTGAGACATTTAGTGCGACCATATCTAGCTTCCTTTGTGCTTCTACGAGATACTGCCGTAAGCGTTGTCTAAAAACGTGTATAGTGTTGATTACTTTAATCGGTGGTGGCAAGTTATTCCATATTTTGGAAGCCGCATAACGAAAGCGGCCTCTAAAAGCGGCTGTACCCTGAGACTGAGTTGAGAGTTGTTGTGAGCATTGCCTTCTACCGCATTCCCGTCTACTCGCGACCTAACTTAGCTTGTCATAAAGGTAATCTGGCTTTTGATATTTTACCACACCAAACAGAAGGCAAGCCAAGTGTAGTTTGCGTCTGGACTTCATCTTCAGTATAAAGTGCCTGTTCAGAAAACGAGTTACATGACTTCTCTAAGGAATAATATAACAAAACCGAGCACAAGCGTTTTGTACCCTTTGGATGAGGCGGTCTGTACGAGCCAATAGGCGCGGGCCGTAAACTGTGTGAGCGTAGTTCGAATTGGACAGAACCAGGGTTTCCACTGGTCACACACACGCTGTTCCCGCAGTCTTTCGGTTAAATAAGGTCTCATATGGTATAAAATCTAACTTTTTAATAACTAAAACTAAATTACCCATACTAGGAACAAGAAATATCAAAGCCCATGTCTGTTGTGATTTAGCCGGTACAAATAGTACTAGTAATTGTAACTGTACTCATCTGGAGCACGTTCCACGAATAAAATATTTAGGTGTCTGGGTTGACGAGAATCTTAACTAGCATACTCATACTGAGCTTCTATCCAATCGTTTAAGAAAACTAATGCCTATGCCTTAAAAGGGTGCGCCATATAGAAGACGAGCACATATTGAAGGTTATTTACTACTCATTATGTAAATCCATAATCGAATATTGCATATCCGTCTGGGGAGGGACACATAGATCACATCTTATAACTGTTGAACGATCACAAAGAGCAGTACTTAAAGTACTCACTAGCAAACCTAGACTTTACCCTACAGCTACACTATATAAAGAGATAGGAGTTATTACTGTACGGCAACTATTTATCTTACGCAACCTTAAGTACGCCCATACAATTAATCCAAAATGTACGTCGATTAATAACTGCAAACGGAGACAGGATGACATTTTCCAAATAACACCGCATAACACAGTATTTGCCAAAAGTCATCCGTACATCCGTACAGCTCCTTATCTTTACAATCAAATCAGTAAAAAAGTGACCCTGTACAAATTAACATTTTTAAGTTTAAAAAAATAGTAAAAGCATTTCTCGCATCATTAGACTACATAGAAACTGAACGACTGTTTTACTTACCTAATTGAGATACTCGTATCTCAAATTAAAACACGCCCTAACAATCACGAATCATACATACTACATTCATCAGACATGCACACACACCCACAACCTCACAATTCTACACACTCGCTCACACACACACACACACACAAATGGTACATATTTAATCAAGCATGTTAAATTTGTAACTCTAAATTGTTTCCTCCAATTTTAATTTTAATATTTTACTTTTCTTTTTCTTTATTATCTACTTTATAATTACATAAATACGGACTGATAAACTATGATTGTAAATTAGGCCAACCCCGATCCCTACTGTCACTTATAGCACAGGGAATCCTATTTTAAGTGACAGAGTATTGTTGTTGTATTTCTGTTATTTTTTGAACCAATAAACGTATTTGTATTGTCTCCGCTGGCGTAGTCAATTCCCCAAAACTGTTGATGTTATCAGGAGTTGGGCCAAGGAAACATTTATGCAGCCAACAATTTCTGACCTGCTAGTTGGAAAGAACTTTCAGGATAACTTGTCTACCTTCATGGTATTTAACATGACAAAACAAGCCAAGAATCCAGCGTTTGTTATGGTTGGCTTCGTCTCTCTGAACAATTCTGACCCATATCCTGATTATAATACCATCAGTTATGCGTCTATCGCGAAATATCTGATGAGCCTATGCTTTAGCCAACTCGGTATGTGACCCCATGATAGCAACAAACGTCAACACAGAAATTATGTTTTCAGTAATAAACAAACAACTACACAAAGCCAGGGGAAAGATTAATTTGAAAAGAAACAATTTTATTGATGACCTTCTCATTTACAACAACTATTTTTCTGAGTAAGAAGACTTGGAAGACCCTGCTAGAATCGTACAAAACTTCGCAAAAGTACTAAAAACAAATCAGTTTAAGAAAATTGTTCTGACTTTCCAAGATCAAAAGTTATCTGGCTGTAAAGAAACAGGGTACCAGAGAGTACTGGAAGTGTTACGTGAAATATATGACGACTGTCCAGCAACATTATAGCAGCACTTATGCTATGGGTTCCGTGGTGGACTCCCGGTTGAGGGTCTACGGAGTCAGGAAGCTAAGGGTTGCTGATTGTAGTGTGATGCCGTACCCTACGGCAGATGGGACATTGGGGCCGGCAGTCATGATCAGCGAGAAGGTTTCGGATATGATCAATGAGGATAACAAAGTTTTAGGCCGAACAGGAGATATATTTGAGTCAAGTATCTTATGATATAGGAAGGTAACTGAAGTTACGTTGATTTTGAAGAAACTTCAATTAATTAATATCCTACTTTTTATAAGTAGATAAAGCAGCTCTCTATGCAGTTAAAATATACTTTTATTATAGTCGTGTATTATTGAATTTAAAAGATTTTCCATTAAATAGCCCTATAAGTATTTTTATTTTACCGGCTGTCAGGACTCCAGAGAGAGGAACCTTCTTACAATACGAGCCGTGTCTAGCAGTACTGCTTTCTGGATCGGGCCCTTGACCCAGCCGCCTAACGAGAGCCTACTAAAGTGTTGGTCGAGGCTCGTGGCTATTAAGCCATTGGGTGACACGACTATCGGTACAATGATCGCTGTGTCCACATCCCACATGTCGACAACCTCGCGAGCCAAGTCAAGATACTTGATTTGATTACTTTTCTCGGCTTTCACGAGGTTCCCGTCATGCGGAACGGTAATATCAACAATCATTGCACGTCTCTCGATTCGGTCCACCACCACAATATCTGGCTTATTGGCTACAATAATACTCTCAGTGATGACGGACCAATCCCAGTACAATGTGATATTGCCATTTTCGAGAACTGGTTCAGGCACATACCTGTAGTACGGTACCTAAGATGCCACAAGAGTGTATTTCTGAGCAAGTTGGTGATGGATAATCCTGGCTACAGTTTGTACCTATGCAAATATACTATTACCTATGCATATATAAATATTTATTTAATGAACCAACAAGAATAACAGCGACTTCAGCTTCTTGCATAGATAATGTATTCACTAATTGTAAAGTAAAAGATTCGTTTTTAATTAGTGGCGTTAGGTCAGACCATACTGGTCAACTAGTATCTTTTGAGTCAAATAAAAAAATTAACCTAGCTAAATCAATTCGATTAAGACCACTTACTAAAAATAAATTAATGTCTTTTAATAATAATGTTTTTAGCAACCTTTGTAACGCCAGTTTTGATTCAAACGACCCCAATATAAATTATGGCAAGTTGTTTTCAACAGTTTGCCAAGAATTCAATAAAACGTGTCCTGTAAAAACAGTTAAAGTCAACAATTCCAAATCGAAATTTAGTGAATGGGCCACTGTGGGCATAAGAAAAAGCCGAGATATCTTATATAATTTATATTACGAAAAATCTTTGACTTCCGATCAAGTTTTTCACACTTATGTTAGAAACTATTCTAAAATATTCAAAAGAGTCTGCGCGCAAGCAAAATCTCAAATAATAATTAACAAAATTGGTGCTTCTAATAACAAAATAAAAACTGTGTGGCAATTAATTAATAGAGAAACTGGAAAGATACAACAACGCGATCAGAATGAGTTGTCTTTGAAAATAACTAATCAAACCATTTCTGATAGGCAAGAAGTCGCTGAGACATTAGAAAATTTCTTTACCAACATTCCGTTAGAGGTTACGAAGTCTCTTCCTTCCTCATCTAAATTAGCTGACGCTCTTCTTAAAGAAAACTTTACTAAGGACATACCAATCTTTAAATTTAAACCAATATGTATTGATACAATTAAAAACGCGTTCAAAAGTCTCAATATAAAGAATACTGAATACTTGTGGGGGATATCCGTTAGGGTTCTTGGAGATATTATTGACTCAATTGCTCCTGTCCTAACAGGCATATTCAATCAATGTTTGGACAGCGGCACTTTTCCTGACATAATGAAACACAGTAAAGTAGTACCAATTTTCAAATCAGGCTGTAAGAGTGATCCTTCTAATTATAGACCTATATCCGTGCTTCCAGCATTGAGTAAAATCTATGAAAAAATCATGCTGGAACAGATGTTGTCTCACTTCAATTCAAATGGGATCCTGCATAGTCAACAGTTTGGTTTCACGAAAGGTAAGTCGACAACGGACGCAGGAGTAAAACTCATCAGCCACATCTTGGAGGCTTGGGAGAGGTCCCAGGATGCCATTGGCATTTTCTGTGATCTCTCAAAAGCTTTCGACTGCGTCGACCACAACACACTGATCTGTAAATTACACCACTACGGAATTCGTGGAAAATCTGCTGATCTCGTGCTTTCCTATTTATCAAACAGACAGCAAAAAGTAAATGTTAATGGGGCGACGTCCTCCGGGTCTCTAGAAAAGATGGGCGTGCCCCAAGGTTCAATTCTCGGCCCTTTCCTTTTTCTTGTTTACATTAATGATCTCCCTTTTATGATGGCCAAATTATCGGATATAATTCTATTTGCTGATGATACTTCGCTAATTTTTAAAATAGATAGGCAAGATACGGATGTTTTAAATGTCAACGAAAGTCTAATTGTTCTCTCAAAATGGTTCGCAGCTAACAATCTTTTACTGAATGCGAAAAAAACAAAATGTCTAAAGTTCTCTTTACCAAATGTACCACAACATGACCTAAACTTAAATCTTGACGGCAAAAATCTTGAAGTTATAACGGAAACTGTATTCTTAGGGATTACTATCGATTCAAAATTGCAGTGGGGCGCGCACATTAGAACTCTTTCGGGTAGGTTAAGTTCGGCTGCATATGCAGTAAGGAAAATAAGGCAGCTAACCGATGTAGCTACAGCTAGGTTAGTATACTATGCTTATTTCCACAGTATTATGTCTTATGGCATTCTGCTGTGGGGATCAGCAGCAGACGTTGACTCAATTTTCATCCTACAAAAGAGGGCAATCCGCGCAATCTATAAAATGGGTCCTCGCGAGTCCCTCAGAGAAAAATTTAAAGAGATCGATATACTGACTCTACCTTCACTTTATATTTTGGAATGTATTTTGTATGTCCGTAAAAATCGGGGGCTTTTCAAAACTAGAAGCGACTTCCATAATTTAAATACACGCAGTAAGCACGAAATTGTAATACCCAAATTCAGATTAACGAAAACTAGCAAGTCTTTTCTTATAAACAGTATACGCTTTTATAACAAGTTGCCAAAGTCAGTTATAGAACTGACCGATGGAAGGTTCAAAAACTACATCAAACATATCCTTATTAAAAAAGCATATTATAAAATCAAGGACTACGTTGAAGATAAATAAATTGGCCTTAGCTCCTTCTGCGCATGCAGCTTCCCTGGTAACTTGTAAACGGCACAAATATGTGGATGTCTCTAACTATTCTCAATCTCATTTTTCTTTCCTTCTTTTAATTAGACTTTTTACAATGGTTTTCAAACATCTTTATAGCCCTTTGCTAAGAATAGTTACAGTACTGATAACAAAATTTGTGCCACATGTTAAATTTAGTCATGTAATACTTATTTTTATTTACCTTTGTATAGAATCTTTTACCGATTGTTTTGTGAATGTGTGAACATTGTAGGCCTTCTAGATGCTAGTTAACATTTGTTAACTTTTTTATAAAATATATAATCCTTTTATTTTATTTTTTTAGTTTCTTACGTTGTCCCCCCATGTCTAAGTACTAATGCTGTAACATGGAAATATTGTAAAACCAAACCATTTTTAAAAGAGTAACCATGGATTTTCTTGCCGGTTCTTCTCCATAGGAAACGACCAACCCGAACCGTGCACCTTTTGTCGACGTTTTATAAGTGCCCATGTAGGCCTACGTGAAATAAAAAAAAATGATTTTGATTTTGAAATACTCTTCGTCAAATTGACGAGAACTCATATAATTTGGCGGATCGATTCATCCGGGCGGTAACATGCCCGACAGATGTCAACTGTGCTATCCTTCACAATAAATCTCCTCCGGTACTTATTCGTCATGTTAACTTCGTCCATAATTGCACCGACAAAAACTTCGGTTTCCCAAAAAAGGTCACCGAAAAGTAGCTAGGCTAGGACACTAATTGGTCTACATCGGACCCACGTAGGGCCTGGAAAAAGCGTCCGTGAAACTCCTTACTCTGCCATACCTCCCTGCGGTCGTTAGTGTTAGGTACTACAAGCTTGCGCCAGTTCTCATTCACCAAGGAGAGTGGGTGAGTCTCTTGTCCACTGCTAATGCATCTCGATGCATACCCACTTCGGTGTGTAGAAAATATTCCTTGAGATTGCATATCTCGTGGTTGTGGAGGTTTTTGACATTTAAAAATATATACAATCTCAAGACCAAGACCGACGATCGTGGGTGATGCATTCGATATGCAGTCAGCAGTGTACGGACCCGCTTATCCAGGGCGTCAACTTCCGTTTGAGTCCATTTGATTATGCCGAAAGGGTACATCAATACGTATGTATGTATGATTTAACCACTAGACCAACGAGGCAGTCTATTAAATGGTAGTTTTATAGATTTACATAGAATCTTTATTATGGTTCCGTAATCAACAAGGCCCTCTCATAGTATCGCCAGGTCCGTGTGTCCGTCAGTCCGTCCGCAGCTTAGCTCAGAGACTCTGAGTACTAAAAAGCTATTTGGCCATGATGTAAAAATTAATCACGCTGACAAAGTGGAAAAATAACCAGAAAATAACATTTTTTGGTACTTCCTGTACAAGTAAAGTTGAGATAATTTTTAGGTTGCCGTACCCAAAGGCCCGTACTCATGTTAGAATTATTTGTTTCGGGATACCATGTATATTTTGATTTTGGTTGAGAGCTCGTACAAATATTAATTCTAATTCTTTAATCTTTAATTCTTTATTGCACACCAAAAACAACATTACATACAGTGTGATAATAAAGTACATGTACAAAGGTGAGCTTAACTCAATGTTGAGTTATCTTACAGCAAACCCTAGGGTGACAGAGAAAGTTGACATTATAGAGGGCAGGATCCAGTGTACAATTCTAATGATATATAAGTATAATAACAAATAAGTATAATATAAATATAAGTGCCACCAGCTTATTTTTCAAAATTTTGCACCGAAGAATTTTTTAACTTCCCATTGACTTATGAACTTGAAATTTAGTGATAATGTATATTATTACGTATATTTTAGTAACATATAATTTATTATATATGTTGGAAAATCAGATTTTCTTTGAAATTCCTTCATTTTTTCTATTACAATCCACTTAATTTTGCGGTTTGGTACGGAACCCTAAATGTTCAAAGTCCGAAACACACTTGGCCGGTTTTTTTTTCTCGTCTATCCCATGGGTTCAGGGATCCGTTTGCGTAAAATTAAGCTTCTAATTGCTAATTTTTGTTAGAGTCAATCCAGTTAAATAAAAATAAAAAGCTACCAGGTAAATGGTTCCTTTTGGTTATGTGAATAAATTCACCGCAGTAGCTCGTACGAGGCTAAGGCTGCCTATCCATATGGCGCGGAGCGAAGAAAAGAGGAGTGGAGCCAAGCAATCGAAAAAAAACACCATAAAAACCCCGCTCGCGTATAACGAAATTAAAAGGAAAACTATAACAGCTAAGTAAGCTTTACACGTTCACGTGTAATCAACTACGAAACCCTATTAATGCGTGTGGTTTTATTTTGGACACTGGCATGAAATGCATCCGTGAATCAGCTTTTTCTGCTTTTCAATTGAATACCTGTAAAGTATCGACAAAAGAATTTAAAGTGAGAAATTGCACGCTGAGTTTTTATTTAACCTCAGTGGAAATGGAAAATTGCTCGAACGAGGTACTTCTCGCCACGTAAGCGTTTTCCAACTTTTATGTGGCAGCTTAAAAAGTCTCCGGAATTTAATTGTTCCTGGAGAGAAAGGTTTTTAATGATGTACGGGGAAGATAGGATAATGAATTAAAAGTTTTTTAGTTAATAAGCGCTTGTTTATTCACTATCTATTGAAAATGCGTTTCAATTTTGCAGTTTAGATCTTTTCTTTTTTGTATGCAGGTGAAGTGTGTCGATTAAAAGGAACCCTGTTTAAGTTACGCCTCGTAAACTCATTATGTTTAAGTAAATACCAAGTGTAGTAAAAGTAAAAGCTTGTATGTTTGTTACTTAATCACGTCAGAACGGGTGAAGGGATTTGGATAAAATTTGGCAAAGAGATAGATTATAGTCTAGAATATATATAGGCTATAATGTTCCCTTGGGATAAGAAAACATATTGCTCGCGGGCGAAGCCGCGGGTTTGAGAGCAGTGGTGATGAAATAATTTGCACAAAGTAAAGCGCCTGCCTGGGTTTGAACCCACAATCTACAAATTGTCGTGGGTTTCGCACGGTCACCACTGCCACAAACTACAACGAACGAACCAGTTACTGAATGTCCGTTGTATGATTCTAAATGACTTTCTGCAAGTCTATTCATCTTAGTAACAAAATCAAGATTCAAGAACCTAAAACCGATAATTATATACCAAAACCATTTCTAAAATACTTCAAAGATTATGATTAACATCTTAAATTCTTAGCACACATTGCCCTCATTCCATTGAATATTGAATTCTGAACAAGAGTAGCGGAAATGTATTGTGAAGCACACACTTCACAAGTTTTCTTTTACCCCCTTTCCTTATCCATTGTGTGGACTGGCTTTGAAAAGTAATCAATAAATGATTATACTTTTGCTTCGGGCCCAGGGTAAGGAACTTGGGAATGCAATGGTTGGTAAGTATTATAAAAGTAAGTAGAATTTTACGCAGGCATTTCCGCAGTGTTTTTTTTATTGAACTGATTTGTGATTTTGTTGCAAAAGTATTTCCGGCAACTATCTAATTTATGCAGAGGGGGATTTATGGGAGAGCAGTGGTAGCCCAGCGGCCGCGACTTACAAGTTATAGGTCGTGTGTTCGAACCCAGGCAGGCGCTTTACTTTATGTAAATTATTTCATCACTACCGCTCTCAAAGAGGTGAAAGAAAACATCGTGAGGAAACCGGCATGTCCTAGAACCAAAAATCCACCAATCCGCACTGGGCCTGCGTGATGGATTACGGCCCACAAAGAGGAGGCTTGTGTCCTAGCAGTGAGAACATTAAAAGGCTGATGATGATGATCTTCTAATTTATGTATTATCTACAAATCCACCAGACCGATATTCTGACTATCAAAGATCTACAAATCACATTAGGGTTCACGAGGAGATTAGAGGAATGTAGGTATTTAACACGAATGCTCACTCATTAACAGGCTGACCTCGACAAGTGTTGCTTACCCTTGAAGATTTTACTAAATACTAGCGGACGTCTCGCGGTTTCACTCGCGTAGTTCCCGTTCCCGTGGGAATACAGGGATAAAAAGTAGCCAATGTCACCCGAGGATAGTTTAGCTTCCCAACGGTGACAGAATTTTTAAAATCGGTTCAGTAGTTTCGGAGCCTATCCGGTACAAACAAACAAACAAACAAAAAAATCTTTCCTCTTTATAATATTGGTATAGAAAATACTTACATGAAATAAAAAACACTGACTTGTTCTATTTGAACAATAATGCCAGACAAAATAAACCTTTTCGAAAGAGGGAACGGATATAAAACGTCATTCCAAACTTGGAGAGCCTCCATTTTACCACATTTTCAGTCTTGTACCAGACTTTTCCGGAAGGTACCGATATTCGTGAATGATACCGACAAACTTGGGTTCCAAATATATAGATAAATTGTCTCCCTACTCAACTCTCCCACCCACCTTCTTACCTTATCTTCTCACTGAGTTCTTCTCACGCCAGAAATCTGCGTTCCTCCAATAATCTTCTCCTACTGTCCTTCTCATACTACTGATTTTATTCATTCTTTCTTTCATATTCAGTCTATTCTTCTCTGGAACGCGCTTCCTCTCAAAATCAGGACGGCCACCAGTCGGTATGCTTTCAGGCCGAAACGGAAACATAAATTTAAAATTTGAATGGATGCCTCAGAAATTTCAAACCGTGCCATCAATTGGAATCAATTTTAAATGATCAATTTAAATAATCTTTGAAATGTGAATTAGGACCCCAATATCCAATCATTTTGTGCTTAGGAGAGTTAATTAAACAAGAACATATTTTTTTATGATCGTCTCTGGAAAATCTTAATATTTCACAAATCTCAATAACAAATCGAAGCTTATCACACCATCTCAGTGATCTCATCATCAGTGCAATTTATTCGAACCATATTTTCTTTCTTCGCTATGGACGCCCGTGCCAAGGGGTTGTCGGAAATATTGATATCGTCCTGAATCCAATTAGACAAGAGCGATTCCCAATGTAGTTGCCAAAAGGCTGGCCATATTGATTGAATCTTTATCCTGATTAGTCCAATTAGACGTCAGTAAACCTCATAACAAACATACAATCTTATTAATCTTAATCAAATATATGAACAGTCCAAACACTTGGTTTTCAGCGTGTTTTCATAAGGCGCAAATTATATTAGACGAGTTGAGAAATATTTGTTTACGAGAAGCTAACCGTCTGTGGAGTATTGTCACCAGAGGCAGAGAGCGGTGGTAAGGAAGTAGGTAAACTGAGTGCATGTATATTAGCAGTCGTTGTGTCGCGCGTTTTTTGTGTGTGAAAAATGGCATAAGCAAAGTTTAGAGTATAAGAGGAAGAGGGAAGGCCAAATATAGAAGTGCTGTGTGAAAAATTATTTGGCTAGAAGACTACAATCAATCAACATCGAGTAAGATGCTAACACGAGGTTAAACGGACAATATTAAATGGATCGATTCGATTTTTCAATCATTAGAGACGGCGGAATTATTGTCTTGAAAACTTAAGCCGCGCTTAGAAGATCACCAGAGAGAAGTACTTAAGAAAAATAATGTTGAGGCTTGTACAAATAAATTGGAATTAAATTGTTAAGATTCAAGATTAGAAATGTCACATATTGTTATCTAGTTCGCCCCAAAATTAACCGCTAAATGGCGATGTTAAGATTTTCGGCAATTTGCGAAAACCTCTTTGTACTTGGAAAAAATAAATGTTACTCGTTCTTTGTACGGCGTTTTCTTAGTGCTAACCATATATTGAAGACTCCTGTGTTTTTTTGGGAATTTGTACAAGAATAAATAAGAAATTGGTGGTGGTTTGCCTCCCGTTGTATCCCAACCCCAAACCACTGTTTTCACTCGGCAATCCAAACACGGCTGAGGTGTACTATATCTTCAATTAATTATATATTCCGGCTGTGTTACTGTTCGTGCAAACAATTTATTACAATTGTTCGCAGTTCCAGTACTTTTGTTAATAATTCTAAATAATTAATGTGGAGACTTAAAGGATATTATTGTTATTTTGGAGGTTTATGAAGATAGAAAGGGATTTGTATATTTTAATAACGAGATTAATGTGTATTGTTTGCTGTTATTTTGTTATACTGGTGTTTATTTATTTTTATTGCGGTTTCTGCATATTTATTATGTGATTATTATAAGTCTTGTGTTCAAAATTCTATATTTTTATTTTGCAATAAGCCGGCGTTTGACTTCGATCTCGTCTGATGAAAAGCGATAGATGAGGACTACAATGAAAGCCCTATTCACTTTTGCATTGAAGGCTGGTGGGCAGCGAACACAGACGCGGGAAATAGTTTGAACCTTTTGTCCATGCCATCGACAGAAGCAGCAAGAAATAATTGGACGCAGCACAGGCGCCATCTATTACTGAAGAGATTCAAATTCGGTGATTTATTATTTTATATTTTATACATTTTTAATTATTTAATGCTGGACTTTATAATTTGATTAGTTATTTTTTATGTTGACATTCAATGTTTTTTTTATATAGTTTTATTTTGATTTTCTAGAACGATAATTTTTAATTGTATTTTTTTTATCATTATTTTTACACATTTTTATAATTTGGCTAAATGTGACAAACTTGTATATTGTATTATGATTGTATTTAATATTTTGACAGTTTTAGTATTTCTATTTTGACATCGCATCATCATCATCATCAACCTATTAATGTTCCCACTGATGGGACACAGGCCTCCTCTCTATGAGAGGGAATGTGCCGTAATCCACCACGCAGGCCCAGTGCGGTTTGGTGGATGTCACACGTCATAAATTTTTTAGTTTTAGGACATGCCGGTTTCCTCACGATGTTTTCCTTCACCATTTTAAGAGCAGTGGTGATGAAATAATTTACACAAAGTAAAGCGCCTGTCTGGGCTCGAACCCACGACCTACAAGTTGTAAGTCGCGGCCGATACCACTGCGCCACCACTGCTCTCTCAATTTTGACATTCTAGAATGATAATTTTAACATATACACGACATTAAAATAATTTGAGTATATTATGACATTATATTCTGGATTTTTATTTTGATTTAAATTTAATTAATTTTATTTGTACTCTATTATTAATATTTGCATGCCATTATCTAAGGCAAACATGACGCGCAGATTTTATTAAAGCTTCGACATACCTAACATAAAGACTTCTACTTGTTGTGCGTACTTTACTCATATTTGAGCAAATAAATAATGACTTACTTTGCAAACCGCCAACAGCCGCAGCTAACCAAAATAGAACCTATTGAAACTACTCAAGTCGCTTCATTTACGACGAACAAACCCTGATCGTGCACACCTTTAGCTGTGCACATAATGACGCCTTACCCCGATTTGGTTACCAAATACTGGACCATAACTAAATAACCGTGCTGATAGCTATTGTACCTATTGAAGCATACGGTACAGACTATATCGGTATAGCCTCTTTTTTTAATAAACTGGTCAAATATTTGGAATTCAAATTCGTCAAATTCGTTTGACAAGAAAAGAGAAGACTATTTTTTTCTGACAGAATGTCATTCATAGAAAATTCTTGGCACAGAAGTCTTCAACCAAACTATTGATATTTTGTTATATCGCAGCTGTTAAAAACATCGATATTATTAGAAATAGCGAGCAGGATGGTCACACAGGTTCTAGACATGACACCAATTTCTCTGGGTAAAGTTCAACCTCACGTTTAAAAAGGCTGGTGACAATTTAGAGTTATATAATGAAAACTGGTATGCAACGTAGTTTCCTATTATTATAATTTTTTATTAAGTACGTTTTTTTCATTAAGTTCAGACCCTTTTGTTTCATAATTTTGATTGTCCGTTTCCTTGTCTGTAGATAGATATCAGTTGATAAAAGCCGATTTCGGCTCCACCGTTCGGGCAGGGCGCTTGGCCTCATGTGAGCCTGCAGTCTTCGTGATTCCATACATTTTACAACGGCCTGAGTTTTGCTACGAGAACTGTGGTGCTGTCTCAGCATTAGTGCATTCAACATTGGAGCAACGCTACTGAAAGCGGATCGTTTCATCTGGCTCGTATCTCCGACGAGGGGCTGACGTAGGTATCTCTATTTTATTACATTTATTATTTTGTGTTACTATAGACCTAGTCCGACTTTTCTTAAAAGACCCTGACCGCTGATAAAAATCGTTTTTCCTAAAATGCCTCAGATTTCGAGTTGAAGGCTACTTCTGGAGAAGTAAAATCTGTGCCCCAACCAGCCGCACAAATTTGTAAGGTTCGTCTTCCTGATCTGGGCACCTTTCCACCGAAAACTCGTGAATTCCAAATTATGGTTTGTTTTGGCATTAACAGTTATTAAATTATAACTAAAATATAATAATAATAATAAAATACACTCTTGTGGCGTCGGAGGTGCCGTACTACAGGTATGTGCCCAACCCAGTTCTCGAGAATGGCAATATCACATTGTACTGGGATCGGTCCATCATCACTGACAGGACTATTATCGCTAATAAGCCCGATATAGTGGTGGTGGACCGAATCGAGAGGCGTGCAATGATTGTTGACATAACTGTCCCGCATGACGGGAACCTCGTGAAAGCCGAGAAAGATAAGCAAATCAAGTATCTTGACTTGGCTCGCGAGGTTGTCGACATGTGGGATGTGGACACAGCGATCATTGTACCGATAGTCGTGTCAGCCCATGGCTTAATAGCCACGAGCCTTAACCAACACCTTAGGAGGCTCTCGTTAGGCGGCTGGGTCAAGGGCCTGATCCAAAAAGCAGTACTGCCGGACACGGCTCGTATTGTTAGGAGGTTCCTCTCTCTGGAGCCCTGACCGCCGGTAGCTTGGACCCGATACCGCTGGGCCTCTATTTTTATATTTTTAAATGTCTTTCTTTTTTGTGTGTGTTTTGTAAAAATATTTAAAAATGTAAACAATAAGAAAAAAGTTGAATATAAAAAACTTTTAACAAAAAATCAAACCGACTACCAAAACAAAACACTTCAAAGAGAAAAATAACTTTCTTTTCCGATGTCGGTGTCTTTTGTACCCATTGCTTTCCGTTATTCGACACCGACTTCAGAAAAGAAAGTTATTTTTCACTTTGAAGTGTTTTGTTTTGGAAGTCGGTTTGATTTTTTGTTAAAAGTTTTTTATCTTTCTCTTTTTAGTCTTGGTAGGTACCACCAAATAATATGAAAATCATTTATAGCTAAAGTACATCTTATGACAATTCCAATAAGCCCAAACACGACTAGGATACATTGTTTTATTTCGGGTTTGCAGTGGCCATTGTGGTCTTCTTCATCAGTTCCACTTCAATAAATGATACTTTCTGAGTGCAAATGATTGCATTATTGATGAAAATACCAAAATCGCTACATGTATGCCTATAATATTTGAGGAGTTCCCTCGATTTATCCAGGATTCATCATCAGATCCTGTTTTCCTTATACCACCCTTGGGATATCTCCTTTCCAACAAAACAAGAATCATCAATTCAAGTTCATAAACAACGAAGTTATCGGCGAACACCCATAAAAAAAATATATATACGGTCGAATTGAGAAACCTCCTCCTTTTTGGGAAATCGGTTAAAAAGACATAATAATAATTTCTTTATTTGTATAGAATGCAGGTATTACAATAATGGTGTTAGTTTCAGATATATTCCCAGTACATTCTGCCTGTTGGCATACAAAAATAGTGTTTAACTTACAGATAATTTAGAAACTAAAATTAAATTAATTAGTACTTAAATTAAGATCATGAATCAGCTAAGTCTAAAATTATTTACATAATAAATGAGGTAAAGTGAAGCAAATATTACAATTTATCATTTATAAAATCGGTAACAGAGTAATAACATTTCTATGTCAGCAACGTCGTTAAGAGTTTCTTGAATTTTATTAAAGGCTTATTCTTAATACAATTTGGCAATTTGTTAAATATAATAGGGGCCATACCAATAATGTTTTTTAAGCAAAGCAGTGTTATATCTACCAGTACACAATAGATTCTGATATTTTGATCTCATTGCAGTAGTATACTTGAAAGTGGTTTAGAAGGATAAAATATAACTAAAGGGATATAAACTAAATTCTTACAATTAACTAAAGGTTGTGTGAGAAACCCTTTACACTAATGTATAGAGTATTTAAATCAAAGAACCGAATAATGGTCGCGGATAATGAATTTACATTCATAACTAAACGGGCAAAGAGTTTTAACTCAGGAAGTAACTGGAGTTGATGAGATCAACTCGTATACAGACAGCCCTAAAAGCGCCCACCAGCCATCAATTCCTAGTGTAATTCATATCATCTTCCTGCCCTTGTCCCATGTTACTTGGGGTCGGCGCAACACGTTTTCCGCTTCCATACCGTCCTGTCCCCAGTCACGCTATCACTGACTCCCTTTTCTTTCATATCACTCCTCACACAGTCCATCCATCTTTTCTTTGGCCGTCCCCTCCCTCTCCATCCATCCACATTTATATTCATAACTCTTTGAGTAACATGCGCTTCATCCCTCCTCATCAGATGGCCATACCAGGACAAACGGTTTCCTTTAAACTTTTCTGTCACTGGCGCCACTTTCAAACTTCCTCTAATATACTTATTTCTCACTTTATCCATTCTCGTCACTCCGCACATCCATCTCAACATTCTCATCTCTGCTACATACAATCTCTTTTCATCCATCTTTTTCACAGCCCAACATTCTGATCCATACAGTACGACAGGTCTAATCACGGACTTGTAAATTTTCCCCTTTAACTTGAGGGGCATCCGTGGGTCGCAAGTTGTTCCAGTGAGATGTCGCCATTTCATCCATCCATCCCTAGCCGATCCGGTGCGTTACGTCTCGGTCTACCCCGCCATCCCCTTGGACAAGCGACCCTAGGTACCGGAAGTCGGAGCACATCGGTATGGGTGTCCCAGCGAGAGTTAGAGGCACGGAACTGGAGAGACCGCCAAAATCGCAGAACAAGTATTCGGTTTTAATTCTGCTCAATTTCAAGCCAACACTCTCCAGTCTGTGCCACCACATCTCCAATTTGTTCTGGACCTCTAGGCCACTCTCGGCAACCAGCACAATGTCGTCGGCAAACAGCATACACCAGGGTGCCCCCTCCTGTATGTCTGACGTCAGTGCGTCCATTATCATCAGGAAGAGGTAGGGACTGAAAGCCGATCCCTGGTGTAAGCCAAGTGCCACACTGAAGCTACCAGTAGTGCCCACTGTGGACCGAACTTGGGTACTGCATCGACTGTACATCGCTCGGACTAACTGTACATACTTCCCAGGCACACCTTTCTTCTTAAGGGCCCACCACAAAACCTCACGGGGTACCCGGTCGTATGCCTTTTCAAGGTCAACGAACACCATGTGCAAGTTTTTATGTACACCTCTGTATTTCTCGCACAACTGGCGGATTGCGAAAATGGCATCCGTTGTACCCCGACCAGGCATAAAACCGAATTGGTTCTGCGATATTTCACTCTCTTCTCTCAGCCGCCTTTCAATAACTTTCTCCCAAGCTTTCATACTATGTGACATTAGCTTTATTCCTCTATAGTTGTTGCACTCCAGCACATCGCCTTTGTTTTTAAAGATGGGCACCATCGAACTATTGCACCATTCATCAGGTATGGCTTCATCAATTCCTAGTGTAATTGCTGCTAAGAATAAATCATGATGATGCACGGTTGGCGTAGTGTTTGAGCGATTGGCTGCTGCGCTGCGTGTCGCGGGTTTGATCCCCGCACGGGACAAATATTCAAATCAAATAGTTGTTCCGGCTCTGGGTGTTTGTGTATGTGCGTTTATATGTTTGTAAACGCACCCACGATACAGGAAAAAATCCTAGTGCGGGGCATTTTTTTAATAAATAAAAAGAAAAAAAGAAAAGAAAAAACTTCCCAGCATACTTTTCTGTCTGTTAGCCATAATGACTATATAAGTAAAACAATAGTGAAGTATGAGTTTATTTGACAAAGGGATTGCAAAGTGCATTATTTATCTAACGAAAGGAAGTTGGCAGGATAGCTAAGCTTGCATTGATAAATACGTTTATCTGAATTACGTTAATGAGTTAATTCACAATAGTCATGATCCCCACCAAAGTGACGTGCGAACGCCTTTCAGTATCAGGCACGTCGTACGTGTAATGTTGATCCTAGAACGCGATTCTTAGGAAGAACTAACAGCGGTCCCAACAATTCATGTTTCCTATACTCCTGCATGTATTACACAATCCTAAGGCAACGGACATACCCCTATTTATCTACTGAGATTTCCTATAGTGGCCTCCTTCACCAACCTTACGTTATAAAAGGCGGCACACTATACCAGGCAACCCCTTACGAGGTGTCTGCGACCATCTTCGGTAGGTCATGCCTCCGAGAGCACTCGCCCCTGGTACTCACCACACGCCACGCCACACTAGTGCAAGCACCGGCACCAGCGCAGTTGGTGCTAGCGGATTCAATCCCCGTTAAGGACGCCAGAGAAGCTGGCTCTCATTTCTCCAGAATGGTCCCGGAGCTGTAAGCACGCTCACCTCTCGAATACAAATCATCGCATCTACCCAATGCCTACAGCTGGGCAACGGACAGTTTTGTGCCTAAATGCCTCTGCCATTAAGCGAGGTATGCTTCCAGATTCACTGGACGCGGGCTATAATAGATAGCTCTCTCTCGGCCTATTCACACTTTACAAAGAAAATACAAAAATAATGCAAGCGTACCGTAGACTCAGTCTGTAGTAGCTCATTGCGAAGATACTTGCAGTACGTCGGAGCGGATTTATTCGTCGCTTCTCATTTCCTTAATCTGACCATTGCGTGGATTTTCGGGGCCACTAGGAGCGGCAGCCATCCAATATCGTGTCTCGCTAAATAGTGACGAATTAGTATTGCCTACAATTGGCTTGGTGTGGTTTTAACGAGACACTTTCCCTAAGCATCATTAGACAATGTAGTTTGAGGTTCTATGTGAAGCCTACCGTTGGAAGCCTACCCCCTTCTCCCTGGATCTGAGCGACAGCAAGTATCACGCAAAGAGGTTTGAGCAATACCTTCTATAGGAAACGGTATATTTTAACAACTAACATTCGATAGTCCTACGTGCCCAATTAAGATTGGCCATATTTAGCCTATTTTACACCGAAGTGGATATTAACGGTTCTGCCTTCCATGTTTGTAATGTCAGTTAAAGCTCAATAAAGTTCCACAATCAAATGAGTAATTGTTTAGTGTATAAATGATGGATTAGGGTATGAAAGTGTGAAAGAAGACTTCGCCGCTTCTCTAGACCAAATGCTAGTGACAAATATCTGCCAAGGTGTGGATTAGGAGATAAATACTAGGACTCGCCACGCTAGAACCAAAGGTTACATTAGTGATTTTTCCCTACCTATGTAATATAATGATTTAAACTGACCCATCCATACTGGCACTCAATCACACTATATTAATACGAGATTAAACTAAATTATAATTAACTTAATAATTAAACTCATTACCACGATAACTACCACGACACGACTTTTGACTATTGACTACAAAGCCATCCCCTATGACTCCCTACACTCGTATCTCGACCAGCACCGACTTCTCCCCATCCTAACAATAAGTCCGTCCTATCTCCCCGCCTAAAGCCAAGTGCCCGTCTCTCATCGCCTCCCGTCAACTCCATTTCATCCTCAAACTACCTGCTTTCTCTTCAGTTCAGTTTTTTTTCTGCATTTCTTAACCAATTTGGGACTGGTTCATGTTAGACATCGAATATTTGAAGACTCTTTAGAATTTCGCTGGAATATTACTTTTGTCTTGACAGCCTTTACATTATAAGGCAATTTATGAGTTACTTTAAAAGGTTCGGTATTATTTTATCCTTTTAAAGTGTTCATGTCTCAATGTATGTCCACATCTGACTGGCCATGCGCAGTTTAAAATATTATATTATAGAGATAAATGACGTATAGTCACACTAGCTATTAAACCTCACAAGTTTCTTTATCTAGCTTGTGTTCTTTAATTTATTGGTTCAACTGAGTCAAAATACAATCCAGTTTACTATATTCTTTTTCTGCTTCTAATAGTTTTTAGTCTTCGTCTATCTGGACCCAGTTTCACTAAATATTTTAATTTGGCGTGCAAATCTTGCAATTGTTGCGTCATATCTATTCCCCAGATCAAAATTTAAAGTAGTACAGCATGGTCTAATTACAATATTATGAAATTTTGTAGAAAAAATTTTAGCAGTGCTAAACTTACAATGCAGTAGGTACGTAATGTATTGACAACGTATGTGTAGGTCACGACGTCACACGTAGCGTGGGTGAACCGACTCCTCAGCGTTGGACTCGAACTGACTCTCAGCTGCCCCACATCGGACCCGAACGATTTATCTCCTGGCGCCCTGCATATCCTCTCATCATAAAGCTTAAGCATTCTTTCGGCACCCGGTAGCAACGTTCCTTTTCTGTCTTCTTATTTAACATTTTCACCTCTTCAAAGTAATTCTTGGATTCTGTTTCTTCTATATATTTTAAAATCTTCTTTCTTAAATTTTTCCGTCTTCACAAACTTCTATCAGTAAAACTCTTCATGATTTTTTCAACTACAGACTTTCGGTTTTCACGTAAGTTGCAAAATTTTGATTGCTGGCTAAGGGTCGCCATGTATTAGAGTGATATAATCAAAATAAAAGAGAAGTGTTCAATTCAACGATTCATGTAATAAAGCCCATAATTGGTGTGTGCAGTTACAAATATGTGGTTTGGTGAGCTGCACACTACACTTAGTAGTTCTATCTTTTAAATTTCCACGGATTAAAACATAGCTTTGAGTCGTTAAGGATTCGATTCCAAATGCTTAAGCCAGAATTTAACCGGTTGCAACTGTGTTGAATTTAAGCACGTGTGTTCAGTGTAATATTTTCAAACCTAGCTATGAATTACATTCCTAAGTTTTTTTTACTAAATATTTAAAATAACAAATAGGTTATCGTTAACCGCAGTTTTTCTGTATGTTTTAATTCAAGTGTTTCATCTTTTTTTTATATTTTCGGTGTGTTTTATTTTAAAACAAAATTATACGTATTCGCATGGCGTTAAGTGTTTTTTTATAACGCCACACTATCAAATAAGCAATGTTCTAGCTATAAGAGCTAATTGCTATACTATAGCTATACTATTAGCTCTTGTACCTACAATATTTTTAATTTATTATTATTTATTATAAATGTGTTTATTAATTTATTTTTCTATTTATCTATAACTATAAAAAAAAACATTATTTAAAACGTCACCAGACAACCAATAAACAACTGGCATTTCCGTCAAAGCAAATGCCCACTAACCCTACAACGTTATTATATAATCTCATAGGTATATATACTTAACCAGTATAATGTTAAGGCGGCTAGGAAGAGCATTTTAATAACCTAACGCCCACTTTAAGCTGAAAGCTATTGCATTATAAATATAAATTATAAATAAAAGCAACTTATTTATACTTCTATTCTTTATTTATTCTCTCAAGGGTTTTAAATTTCACTTCGCTGAAACTTGCTGAAAGTTTTCGTATTTTTCTGGGTTATCTATATTTTTCTGCAATATTTTTTAGCATAAGGTAGCAATCTGACGCGAAAAACAAATCGTAATAGTGGTTCAGTAGTGTAGGGTGCAAATGCAAATACACCTTAACATTAATTATTGTCAATGCAATGCAAATGTCAATGTAATGTAAAATGTCAATGAGTGCCAACGGGCTGGAATCAAGAAATAAAAATGCAAGTTGTCCGATCCAAACCGCGTCTATTAGAACACTAAAATTAATATTGAAACAATGCATCATCAATGCTCTGCTCGCTGCTGCTGCTGCGTGATTATCATAATATCTAATGTAGGTCGCACGTGTAAGTGCAAAGGTGCGAGCCTACTTATTGCACAACTCTTACTTAGTAAACAATTTTAAACTCATGTACGTGCACCGTACATATTGCCACCACAAGACTGCTAACAACTACTGAACTAAAAATTAATCAAATAAAATTAAGACAAGAACGACTGTAGAAACTAATGCAGAGCACTGATGTAGTAGGTACTAGGTATAATATCGCACCTCCGATAAAATAGGGTTACAACTCGAAAAACCTGGATTTTGAGAAAAGCGAAAATAAACTCACGGATTTGTTAATCAGTCTTTATTCTTACACTATTATTACTATGTGATCAAAATTATACATACTTAAAACTTACAAAAAATATGTTTTAATGGCATACGCTGTTTTTCAATTTTCCTGAAAAACAAACCTGAAAATTACCAATTGTAACAGTATTTTAGATAACTATTCGAACACAAGCTATTTGTATGATACAATACAAAATGTATCACTTTATTACAGAAATATTGAAATTGTTTAATTCAATCCTTTAACAATAAACTGTAATAATTCGACTTGTAACTGTTCATTAGACAAATTGATGTAAGCAACAAGATTTTACCTGCCTGAAACACTGTTATTTTTCAAATTGTAACACTATTTGTCTCAACAAACGCACGTCCACCTTTCATAAAAATAAATGTAACACTAATTGAGATCATTCTGGAATCAAAATCTTTTAGTCATGTAGTGTTACAACTCCACCTAGCGGCGAGTTTTAATGTTACAGATGTAACCATTTTGGAGAAGATAGATGATAAAATTTTAAGTATTTCTGTATCTTTAACTCAAAGTTCGACTTTTTCGAGTTGTAACCCTATTTTATCGGAGGTGCGATATGTAATGTAAAATATTTGTATGACTAATGTAGATATTATGTAACTGTACACTTAAAATCCATAAATATAATTGTCAAACTCCCTAATCACACACGTCACTATGTTTTTCAGTGTCAAATTTCACTTCACTTAAGGCGCGATCAACACTTATCACTTCGTTCACTTTTGACACCCGTTTGTTGATTTTGCTACACCCGCCCTCGATGTCATCTTCTTCTTCTCGTCCTCTTCTGCTTATCGCATCTCGCGAACCCTCCCCCTGTCTTTTGGTGCTCGTCTTTCTCCAAAAGTACACGTACGATGTTACAGACAGAGCAATACTAATCGTTATTATGACATAGATTGCGGTGTAGTGGTGAATGTCATGGGGGGATAACGTTTCCAGGTTTGATTGCTCTTTAATCGAGCGCAGTTGTGTGTCAATCTTCTGGAACATTTCTTCATGCGTTTCGATAGGCAATGACGAGTTGCGGATCGACGTATTGATGATGTTGTTGATGGGAGAAATCGTGGGTATGATCATGGCGAATGGTTCGTTGACTATGACGTCACTTTTATGTTCTATGTATGCGTGCAACATGAATGAGTCACCCTGCAAGTTACATCCTCGTTTAAGTGTAATCAGACCCGAGTGATGTAACGACTCCGATGTCATTTGAGCGCCGCAAACTAATTGCACTTCGCACGTGCCACAACAATAATAAAACCATGTGTTTTGCTGGTGTAGTTTTACCCACTTGTCAGCGCATTCCCTTATTTCCGTGTGACAGTACACACTGTGTTCTTCATTGTCTCGGATCAGCTGTACATCGCAAATTGACTTGCGTCGGTCACCGGTGCGATAGATAGGGTGGTTTAATTTGCACATCAATGTTTTGTCCTGGATCTTTTGGCATTCTTGAACGTCAGATTGCTCGAGAGGTATGAATGAGTATTGGTTGGCGTTAAATGCTATTAGTTCCGAATTTGGGATGACGTACATCACCCGATTTATGCCAATACGTTGAGGTATGCTTATAAGTTTATTCAGCTCGTATAGAGCATCATTCAGAATGGGTATTTTTACTTCCATCAGTAAATATTGCTGTGTAATGCGTGCATGTATTCTGAACATTCTGTAGATGTCTCGTACATCATTCTGGACTTCTGGCAGCGTGGCATCGCGGGGTAGTTGTCTAGCTACTCTATCTAATTCGGTTTGCATTTGAGTTGGTGATAGTAAGTGTACGTCCATATGACCCTGGTACATGTTTGTCAGCGTATTGATGAGGGTTTGTTGGATTTCCTTTAGATTTTGGGCCATTTTTTCTGCAGCTATTGCCGATGTAATGATGTAGAATGCATTAGCGGTGTCATGTTTATTCGTTTCTGTTTTATTTTCCAGATTGGTAAGGTGGTCATTCATCAAGGTAAACTGCTTTACCATTGTCGCTTCGTTGCGTTGTACGATGTTATGCTCGGTTTCCAAAATACTTGTCTGATTTTTGAGAAGGTGTAATAAGTGGTTGTCATTGTGTTGAATGGAATTGATGTCGTGTTCGTACTTTTCTGCGAAATGCTGATCTAGTACTCCAAATAGTGAGTTGGCAGCATATCCCACTCCGTCGATTAATCCTCTTTTGAATCTGTGTTGAATTAATCGTTGGGACTTCAGCAGATTATTGTAATAGTCCAGTTCGTTCATGCTCTGTTCGAGTTGGTTGATTAAAATGTGGAATTGCATCATCCAGTCCTCGCAACGATATCCTTTTATATGAGACACGAATTTTTGCAGAGTGTCAACGTTTCGCCAGTAGTTTGTCATGTTGTAGTAGAATACTAATTTCCATTCATCTCGTATTTCTTGTAAGTCTGCAATCTTGCCAAAGTAAATCGTTTGATTTTTTGTCAGTGGGGTAAGCTTCATGTCTTGTTGAACAGTGGGCGTTATAAATGCCATGGTCAGCATCAATGTGTAGCATATCAAGCTGTGCCAGGTAAGCTTTTTCGGTCGGCTCCGTCTGTTTTTTGTAGATGTGATGGTATCGCCAAGTCTTTCTTCTTCAACCTCAACTAGTGGTACTAGTTTTGTGATCGGCCGTTTAACTTCTCCTTTTGCAGTTTGTAATGTGACAACTCTCGTGTGGCCGTCTTTTCCTGTATGTAGCTCTGCTACACGACCCAGAGCCCATTTGCCTGCCGGTAATCTTTCATCCTTGATGCAAACAATGTCATTTTCTCGAGGATCGGTAGTTTGTCGTTTCCATTTTAGCCTTGTTTGGAGTTGTTGAAGGTATTCTTGCGACCATCTTTTCCAGAAATCCTTACTGAGCTGCTGTACAATTTGCCATCTCTTGCCTAAATTATACGTATTGTCAATGTCCGGTTCTGGAATAGTCATTAGCGATGTGCCGGTTAGAAAATGTCCAGGCGTTAAGCAGTTGATTTCTTCGGCGTTCTCTGTTACGGTGCAAAGTGGTCGTGAATTCAGGCAAGCTTCAATCTGGCATAGTAGAGTGGTAAATTCTTCGTACGTCAGGCGCTGATCTCCAATGACCCGTTTTAGATGATACTTCATGCTCTTCACGGCAGCTTCCCATAGTCCGCCTGCGCTTGGCCATACTGGGGCATTGAAGTGCCATTTAATTCCCATCTCTGATATTTTTCCCAAGAAAAGGTTGTCAATGGTGTCTACAATGCATTTATATTGTTGCAGTAAAATCCGGTTAGCACCCACAAAATTCGTGCCGTTATCGCTGTACATGTCACGTGGCGTACCTCGACGGGCGCAGAAGCGCTTGAAGGCTGATAAAAATGCTATACTGGACAGTTCTGACACAAGTTCCAGATGTATAGCCTTTGTTGCCAGACAAACAAATACGGCAACGTACGCCAGCAATGTTTTGACGCCTCGGCCTTTATTTGCCTTGATCTCAATGTGGCCAGTAAAGTCAACCCCTGTATGTGTAAAAGGGCGAGAAACTGTCACTCTCGGCTCTGGTAGATCTGCCATAATCTGGTTTGAGGTTTTTGCATGAAATCGGCGACATGGTACGCATTTGTGTAAAACCTTCTTAACGGCGCGATATCCTCCTACTATCCATACTCTTTGGCGTAGATGTGTTAGGGTTAGCTTCGGACCTCCGTGTAATGTTGTACTGTGTGCTTGCCAAATTAATAACTCTGTCAATTTGTGGTCATGTGGTAGCAGAATTGGATGTTTCGTGTCTTCATTTAGGTTCGAGTTATGCAACCTTCCCCCTACTCGCAAAATGTCATGTTTGTCGAGGAATGGGTTCAAATTCAAAAGGTTGCTTTTGTTGCTTAAACCCTTATTTTCCTTCAGTCTCATAATCTCGTCTTTGAAGGTATGTAATTGAATCTGTTTTAGTATAAGATTTTCAGCGTTTTGTAGTTCTGTTGATGTTAAATATGCAGTTGTATTTGTGCTGGATTTCGAACAGTTGTTTATGAATCGTTTTATCCACGCTGTGACCCTTGTAATGTGAGCCATGTCGCTGTGTCGATCTAATAACTCAATTACAATTGAGGACGGCTCGAATTTCACAACATACGCTTTCATTTGTTTTTGTTTTGATTCGCATGTTGTCGGTATGATTTCAACTTTATCAGCTGTTTTGTCATTGTAATTTTTCACCCATTCTGGTCCTTGCCACCACAAAGGATGTTGCAATAGCTGGGAGCAACTGATGCCGCGTGATGCACAGTCTGCTGCGTTTTCTTCTGATTTGACGTACCTCCAGTGTTGTTTCGGGATGACTTCATGCACTTGTTGCACTCTGTTGCTCACGAACGACTTCCATTTTGTGACGTCACCATGCAGCCAGCCTAGTACAATCATGGAGTCCGTCCAGGCGTATATGTTGTTGTCGATGTTGTCCCACTTGCATGCCTTCCGGACCTTTTTCATTAATCGGGAAAGTAATAAGGCTCCGCATAGTTCAAGCCGTGGTAATGTCAATTTGTTATTGATTGGCGATAGTCTAGATTTTGCTGCTATTAATCGACTTAAGGGCTTTTTTTTGCTGTCTAATGTCAGTAGATATATAGTGCATGCATAGGCCTTTTCTGAGGCATCGCAGAATCCATGTACTTGGAAGGGTTTAGTTGTATCGCCCAACCATCTCGGTATCTCGTATCGCGTTATGTTGTGCAAGTCGCTTGTAAACCGCTTCCATTCTTCTTGTACGCCTGTAGGTAAGGTTTCATCCCAGTTGCATCCTGACAGCCAAACGCTTTGGAACATCAGTTTTGCTTTCAATGTCAGAGGTGTCAGCCAGCCCAGTGGGTCGAAGATTTTTGATATCTCGGACAGTAGTTTCCGTTTTGTCAATGGTTTATTGTTGTCAAAGTTTATTTTGTTAGTGAATGCAAAAGTGTCAGATGTAGGGTTCCACTGTACACCCAGGGCTTTTGTAGTTCCATCGTTTGTAAAGTGCATTGTGGTTTGGTTTAGGTCTGATGATGATAACCTTTTAATCAAGGTCGGCTCGTTGCTTGACCACTTCCGTAGCGTTAGTCCTGCTCCGCTCAGCATGTTGATGAGTTGGTACTGCATTTCTTGTGCTCGCTCGATGGAGTTGTTACCACTTAGTACATCATCGACATACATTTCGTTGTTAATGACGTCAGCTGCTAACGGGTATTTCTCTGCATCATCGTTTGCTAGTTGCTTTAGCGTCCG
This sequence comes from Orthosia cruda, assembly GCA_964057195.1. NCBI lineage: Eukaryota > Metazoa > Arthropoda > Insecta > Lepidoptera > Noctuidae > Orthosia > Orthosia cruda. The sequence continues at coordinate 3,759,920 of OZ059826.1, read as the reverse complement.
AAGTGCTAGAAATGGTGCCGCCTTGGTTCCATATGTCACTGTGCATAGCTTGTACTCCTTAAGGGGACCTTGGTTAGTTTCCCTCCATACTATCTTCTGCAATTCTTGATCTTCTTCATGCACTAAGATCATGCGATACATTTTCTCACAGTCTGCTGTAACGACATACTTGTATCGCCGCCATCCCATGAGTAGTGTCAGTAGATCTTGATGAAGCTTCGGGCCACACTCCATCAAGTCGTTCAGGCTGTAACCTGTGTCAGTCTTCTGTGAGGCGTTGAAAACAACCCTTAATTTAGTTGTCAATGAGTCCTGTTTAAGGACTCCGTGGTGAGGTAAGTAACATGACGGGTTGCAGTCGGGCTTACTCTCTTTCATGTGTCCCATTTCCAAGTACTCTTGCATGAATTTGACATAGTTTTCTGACAGTTTGTCATCTCTGCATAATCGCCTTTCTAATTGCATAAATTGTGCCACTGCTCGTGGCTTTGATTTTCCTAATAGCTGATCGTAATTAGGCTTCATTGGCAAACGAACTGCATATTTGCCATTTTTCAGACGTTTTGTTGTTGCAGTGAAGAACTCTTCGCAGTATCTCTCCGCTGACGTCATTGAACTGCATGCATCCCCACTGATGTCTTCCATTTCCCAGTATTTTGTCAAGTCATCCACTTGGTTTATCACCACGTTGCAATTGAATGTCTTGCTGACGTTGCCTGACAGAATCCACCCTAAGCGAGTCTGTTGAGCTATGGGTTCATTAGTCTCTCCCTTAATCAGTCCATTCATTAGGATTTCAGAGAATACCTGTGCATCTAGAAGTATGTCAATGGGCCTTGATATGTTGTACTCTGGATCGGCTAATGTGATGTTTGTTACGTGAGTCCAAGTTCTTTTTGTAAAGGTGGCGTTAGGTAGATTGTTTACCACCCGTGGCATGACTAATGCTTCCGTGGTGAACTGGAAGTCGTTGTGTACGGACCGACAAAGTAGGTTCACCTTTCCTTTGCTCCTGTTGGATAGTGTGCCGATCCCACTTATGCTCGCGTTTAGCTGTTGACGCTTTACTCCCAGTCTTTGAGCTGCATTCTCAGTGATCAGGGTTATTTGTGAGCCTTGATCAACTAACGCCCGTAGTGTGATGTAATCGCCATCAGCTGTTTCTACTTGCAATAATGCAGTGGCCAATAGTATTTCGTCATCATTATTCGATGCGAAGTTATTTTGCATACTTTTAGGTGACCTAGTTGCAGTTGACTTCGACGGTTTATCCATCGTTTGTGTTGCTGAGGGCATTTGCGCTGACTGGACGATGTCGTTGTGCAATAGCGTGTTGTGTGGGTCGCTGCACTCTCTGCATCTTTTTTGTGACGCACAATAGCCCTTGCTATGCACATACAGACAGTTTCTGCAAATATTGTTTGATTTTATGACTTCTAGTTTCGCCGAGCTTGCCATGTCAGTGAATTTCGAACACTGGAACAATGCATGATTGGTGTTGCATAATGCACAAATGATCTTATTAAATTGACCAGCGTTGTATGCATGGAAGTTTCGAGAGTTTGCTGGTTTGGGGGTTTTGCTGAATGGATGAAATGCGTTGGATTGTGGTTTTGCAGGAGGCTTGCTACTGTTTTCTGGCTTCTTTCTATGCAAAGGTTCTAATGCCATGAATTTGTTCTCAATAAAATCCATAAACTGGTTGAACGTAGGTATCTCTCGCGGATCCGCCCTAGACTGCATGTATTCCGCGTACGTTTCGGAGTCTAGTTTCTCGCATAACACGTAGACTAGAATAGGATCCCATGAACCTGTATCTACCCCCAAATTGTGTATCGCATTTATGGTTTCATTGCTCGTGTCATATAATCGCTTAAGGTCGAATGCAGATTGTTTTTGCAGATGTGGCTGACGCATGAAACTCTGGAAATTCTTAGTGAACAATATAAACTTGTTGTTGTACCTATGGTTCAAGATTTCCCAACACGTGTCGTAATTTTCGGGTGAGATGTGTAGATGCTGGACGAGTTTCTCCGTTTCGCCGCGCAATCTCCCTTTTAAGTGCTGCATTTTTTGTGCTTTTGCAATTGCAGGGTTATTGTGTATTGCTTCTACGAACAGATCCATGAAAGTAGGCCATAACGAATAGTTCCCGTTGAAAATGGGAATGTCTATTTTGGGCACGGATTGTTGTTGGTGCACGGAGGCGTTCAGTTTTACGTTCAGCGCCCGCTTTGTTTTTACAAATGCCCGTTCGTGGCGGCAAAACTCGTCATAGTACTCATTAGGCGCCCCGTCTAACAAACCATCGATTCGCAGATGCATATTGTCAATCGCTGACCACCGAGACCCTAACGTCTTCAAAGCGTCTTCTATCTCCCATCTTTCGATGACCTCTTCAATGATCTTACTCGTCACTAACCTGTCGAACGCACGGAAGTTCGCGTTCTGCAGCTGCTGTAGCTCGAGTAGCTTGTCCTCTGCTCCCGAGGAGCTCCCGAACAAGGTCCTGTCAAACTCCACGTGTACCTTGCTAGAGCCGGGTCCACTCTGCACCTTGGTCCCGCATGCTGTAAGCTCCTGCCGCACACCGTGGTACCAATCCCTTAATACTTCGTGAATATTGTTGGTGAAGTACTCATGCGTTTTGTCTTCTACCGCACTCAGCTCCTGATGTTTCTCTTTACATTCCGCCCAAAGCTGATCTAACCGCTCAAGCCTTTGCTGAATGTAACAAATCGGACTGTACGGTACTTGCAATAATTTCGAAGGACCAAAAAAAAATGTAGGGTGCAAATGCAAATACACCTTAACATTAATTATTGTCAATGCAATGCAAATGTCAATGTAATGTAAAATGTCAATGAGTGCCAACGGGCTGGAATCAAGAAATAAAAATGCAAGTTGTCCGATCCAAACCGCGTCTATTAGAACACTAAAATTAATATTGAAACAATGCATCATCAATGCTCTGCTCGCTGCTGCTGCTGCGTGATTATCATAATATCTAATGTAGGTCGCACGTGTAAGTGCAAAGGTGCGAGCCTACTTATTGCACAACTCTTACTTAGTAAACAATTTTAAACTCATGTACGTGCACCCTACAAGTAGCTTCAAAATCACCTTTGTAATTATTTATTGATTTAAATGAGTATCCATGGAACTTCTTGCACTCTCTTCTCCATCTAAATAGACATCTGTAACACTACTGAAACCTTAAATTCTTCGCCGTCGCTCGCTTATGGTTTATGACACGCTAACGTTTCAGCATGCCCGACTGAATTTAACTTTTCACATATAAACCCAATAACAGTGATAAAAGCTTTTAAGCAAATAAAGATAAAACTGACAGAAGATCTATGGGGAATGTCCATCAAAGTTTGTACCTCCATTATTCAGACTATAGCGCCGTACTTAGCTTTAATTTTTAATTTGTGTAGAGATCAAGGAGTCTTTCCGGATCTAATGAAATATAGTAAGGTTATACCACTTTTTAAATCCGGGGACAGTAAAGACACAAATAATTATAGACCAGTATCCGTGTTGCCGGTTTTCAGCAAGATATTTGAAAAGATAATGCTAAATCAAATGCTCATTTATTTTAATACGAAAAACATCCTACACGAGAAACAATATGGTTTCACCAAAGGACGTTGTACAACCGACGCTGGTGTCACCTTAATAAAACACATCTTTGATGCGTGGGAGGAAAGACAAGATGCCATAGGTATCTTCTGCGACCTGTCGAAGGCGTTTGATTGCGTTGATCATGAAACATTGCTTTTGAAACTTGAGCATTACGGGCTAGGCCAATCAGCATTAAATTTAGTAAAATCCTATTTGAATGATAGACAGCAATTAGTTCAAATAAATGGTGTCAATTCGTCGGGGTTGAACGTGAAAATGGGGGTACCCCAGGGCTCAATTTTAGGTCCTTTCTTATTTTTAGTATACATTAACGATTTACCCCATCTATTGAAAAACAAACTGAACATGGTGTTATTTGCTGATGACACTTCTTTGATTTTTAACATAAATAGACGTACGAGTAACGTTGCCGACGTAAGCAATGCATTGCGGCAAGTTCTTAATTGGTTCACTGCTAATAATTTAGTTTTGAATGCTAAAAAAACTAAGTGTGTAAAATTTGCCTTGCCGAATGTCAAAAGTTATGATTGTGACATTATATTAAACAACGAGAAGCTAGAATTCGTCGACAAAACCGTTTTCCTGGGTATCACGCTAGACTCAAGGTTACAATGGGGTCCTCATTTAATATCACTTGCGGGGCGGTTAAGTTCGGCGGCTTATGCTGTTAGAAAAATTCGTCAATTTACTGATGTAGATACCGCGAGGCTGGTCTATTTTAGTTACTTTCATAGTATAATGTCTTACGGCATATTACTATGGAGAAGGGCTGCAGACATTCAGTCAATATTTGTTCTACAAAAACGAGCCATCAGAGCGATATACAATCTTCGCCGGCGCGATTCTCTAAGGGAACTGTTTAAGGACATTAACATCATGACGGTACCTTGTCAATATATTTACGAAAACATCATGTACGTTAGAAAGAATTTACATCTTTTTAGTAAAAACAGCGATAGACATAGTTATGTTACTAGAAATAGGGACCAATTAATTCAACCAGGTTTCAGGCTGGCTAAAGTAGCGTCATCTTTTAGGGGGTACTGTATAAAATGTTACAATAAAATACCGCCACACATTCTAGAATTGAATGAGACGAAATTTAAAACTTGTATAAAACGCACACTATGCAGGCAGGCATATTATAGGTTGGGGGATTACATCGCTGATAAAAATGCTTGGCCCAACGCTATTCCAGCTCCACAGCCACTAGGGCACAAAAACAAGTGATAAGCAGAAAAGTTCTGAAGTATTGTTGGACCTGCTGAAGACTGTACGAATAATTATAATGTATATTTGTGTTGTATAAACTCAATTTATTTTTTGGATTATATAACTGCACAGCACATATGTGAGTACTATGTACCAACTGTAAATCTACCATTTACTGTACCTATGTGTCGTTCGTTGACTTCAGTGTGCCCCGGCAGTTGAGTGTGTCATGCTCTCTCTAATGTCTCTCTGATGGTGGCACATGTGTTGGATCATTCGGTTCCCTTCATGATGGTTGAGCTGAGTGGTGCCGATCCATGTGTCATGTTCGTGAACGGGCGCCGTAAGTTGGGATTGGTCATATCTTAGCTGCCTCCGCATGTTTTTAATTACCTATTTATTGTATTTTTAATTGTTTGTTTTACTCTAGATGCTTTTAAGTGCGTTTTTTTTTTTTACATCTTTCTGACATATATGTATTTTTCCTACAAGATTATTGTAACCAAATACTTGTAAAACACATTTTTGTTTTTTTAAAAGAGTAAGTTTGGAGTTTCTTGTCCGTTCTTCTCCATAACAAGCTACATTTCCGAATGGACGGTAGAATCAATTATTATTACATTTAATTTTTATTTTTGACGTTCGAAAGTGCCGCTTAATGGCCTAATTGAATAAAGAAATTTTGATTTGATTTTGATTTGATTTGACTTTTGATCGAGCAATCAGCTTCTTTAAATGATCGACTTCTAGAAAATTCAAAAGTGCAAAAGTAAATGGTTTAATTTTAATAAGTGATTTGATCTTCGGGTATCAGAACTGTACCGATAAAAATGTAGTTCGTTGTGGGTGTGGTACACTGAGACGATAACGACTCTCCTGATATGAAACAATTCCACCATGCAACCATCGACAAGTCGCGACGCTTAGAAAGATATACTGACAATCAGCAACCATTTCACTCTTGCCAAACTTTTCGGTTCTACCTGGAACTTCGTAACAACATAGTCGACGTTACATCCAGCGCTGTCAGATATATAGACAGACAGAATGAAGGCCACAAACTATCGTAAATAACAAGCAAATTCAGATTGAGATGGACGGATGGAAGAAATGATAGACAAGCGCGTAGGATGTTAAACTAATAAACGGACAGACAGTAACTGACAAATAAATGTGCAGACAGATGTATACACCGTCAAATTTTGGTTATTTAAATCCCGTGGTGAGTCGATCCGGTACATGAAACAGGATCGATTTGTAAAGAAAAAATTAAAAGATAATAAAAAAATCGACTTCCGCAGCAAAACACCAAAAAGAGCAAAAATTACTTTTGTTTTGGAAGTTGGTGACTGTCGTACCTCTTGTTTTTATCGTCTTGCAACAACGACTTTCGTTTCGTTTATTTTATTGTGATTTTGTTTTTATAATTTTATCTTCACAAATCGATACTGTTTCATGTACCGGATCGACTTTCCACAGGATTTAAACGACCAAAATTTAACGGTGTATACAAATAAATGTGCAGACAGATGTATACACCGTTAAATTTTGGTCGTTTAAATCCTGTGGAAAGTCGATTCATTCACTAAATAACTCTAGTGAATAAACAAATTTTAGTTTTATTTACAGAAATATCCAATCCTAATTTTTCCATTATATTAACAATAACATTAACCGACTCTTGCAGTTGAATAACACTATTGTTTAGTTTTTCATTTTTACAATACAATACAAAATCGTCGGTATATTGTGAAATAGTTAGATTGCTAATAACTTTACAAATGTTATGTGATATAATATTAAGGTGATATATACGCCCCAATGTAACGCAGTACTGGCCGTGCGCCCGCTCGTTGCCAAAATATCAAAATTGAATCTACTTTAGAACAGTTTTGTTTGTAAAATATTATTTGATTTACATATGCTATGTTAGGTAAAAAGAAATTCCAGCCATCAATTTTTCTGTATAAAATTATTTTTAAACATCCAAGTCGTTTTGGAGGAGTTGCGAAAAAATATCGTGTTGTTAATTATTTTTTTAAAGCAAAACTATTAGTTACACGAAAAAACCTTGTGTTCAAAATGATATAAATGAATCAATAATAAATATATATTTTTTTCAAATCTTTTAACCTAGCCGTTACTGAGGAGTATGCTTTAGAAAGTTACCGTTTTACGGCACTAAAGCGTATGTAGGCCCTTAAACAGTAATGGTGACATAGGATCACCTTGTGCTAGGCCTCTGTTTGTATACCTTTCATTAAAAGTATTATCATTTTCACATTTAATTTTAAGTCTCCTTTCACTGAGAAATTCCCATAAATACTTACAAACCCGAGTTCCCACCGACACATGATCAAATATTGTGACAACTTTATCTACCAAAACATTATTATAGGCACTTTATATTTCCAAAAAGCAGGCCAGCGTGTCACAATATTTTGAAAAACCAATCTGTATGTATGTAACTAATCTAGTGAGAGCATCTAAAGAGGAGTGACTTCTTCTAAAACCTACTGTTACTGGAGCTAAAATGTTGTTTTTTTCAATAAACCATTCAAGACGTTTTGTGATCATTGAATTAAAAATCTTACAAAGGCATGATATTAAAGATATTGGTCTCAATTTATTTGTGGAATTATGAGTATTAGATAAAGGTTTAGGAATCGGTATAATTAAAATTTCTCGCCATTGCATGGGCACAATTGATTGCTCGAATATTAGAGTGTATATTTTGAGAAAGTATATTTTCGCTGAAAAAAGTAAGTTATATACCATGGAGTATGTTATTTCATCGGCACCGGGAGCTGTATCTTTTCTTTTAGGACAACAGAGAAGCTCCTGAATAAGAAATTCGCCCTCCAATAGCGTGTTCGACGATGTAAATAGGGGTTGACGCGTAGTGACAGAATCAGGAGCCAGGTTACAAAGCAAATCTAATTTATCTTCAATAGATGAAGTGATTCTATTGTATTGACGTCCTTTTACCCATCTCATTTTTCTCCAAACCTCAGAGCTAAAAGACGCATCATCCAGTCCATCGCAAAACTTCTGCCAATTTTTTGATCGAGCTTCACTAATTTTTGATTTTGATTCAACATGTTTACTTTCTAGTTTATTTAAATTCTGAAGTGTGGGATTCCTCCTAAATTCTTTTAAAGCCAACCGTCTTTCTGCTACATTTTAGATAATTCAGGTTGCCAGTACGGTTTAGGTGCGAAGTTTTGCGATGGATTTGTACAGACTTTAATTTTAGGAATGCTCTTATCAGTTGCCTCGTTGATTATCCTAAGAAAAGAATTATACATAATCTGAACCTCTTCAGAGTTTGGTAACAAATCAACACGCATTAAGATTTCTTTTTTATTCATTGGCCAGTCAGCTCTCTTAAAATTACGTTTAGGACAAAGTTTAATATTATCATGATATTTATAAATAATTTTAATAATTAGATGATCACTCCTCAAGTTCTCATTCAAAACCCGCCAATTAAAGTGCATAACTACGTCCGTAGAAACAAAAGTGACATCTGGTGATGTTTCTTGGAGTACACCATCTACATATTTACTTCTTATTGTGCCACCATCGTTTACAGATACAAAACCATTTTCCATTGAACTATCAAACAGCTGATTGCCCCGTGTATCAGTTTTGCACGACCAGGTCGTGTGGTGAGCATTAAAATCACCAACTATCATTGTACCATATGACAATTGCGAGAATAAAGAATCGCAGTCAGATTGGGACGTACAATATATAGCAATAATATTTTGTAAATACTTACAGTTTAGGATTTTAACACACATTACTTCTATACCTGTATTAGTAAGACCGATTGGGCAAACGTAGGACTGAATTGATTTATGAACAATGATTGCTAGACCCCCATACCCATCATCGCGGTCCTTTCTGTATATGTTATAGCCACTTAAATTGAATGTACAATCTGAATCTAGCCAAGTCTCACTTAGAATCGCTATGTAAACTTTTTCTTGACATAATAAAGTTTCAAACTCATTTCGTTTCGGTCTTATACTCTGCGCATCCCACTGTATAATATGCAATAAAAAGTTTTTGGTCGTATTAGCCATCTATAAAGTAGCTAATAAATCTATCCAGTAATTCTCCTTCGTGCATTGTCTTCTTAAAGTATAATCGACAATCTTTAACCGCTAACTTAAAAAGGCTTCTCATAATATCACTCAAAGAAGAATCTGACAAAACAATTTCTTTCAGTTTCTTTAATAATCTCTACCAGAACAAACTGCTATCTTTTATCTTAGACTGATCGCTAATATTTTCAATCTCAATCTGTATATCTTCTTCTTCATCAGTATCTTGTATCTGTTCTAATATTTTTTCTTGCTGCCGTATTTGCCTTTTTCTAGGTTTTGCGCGGCTTTTATATGTACTACTGATTATAGGCGATGTAGGTACTTCTATGCTCTCTTCATAACGTGGTATTTTTCCAATGTTATTTCTGTAGTTTCTTCATAATGTGGGGTTGTATTTCTTGTAAGGGCGTCTTTATAGGGAGTTTTATTAGTAGACTGTAGATTTTTTTCTGAAGTTGTAACCATATTTTTGTAAGTAAAGTACTTCTTTCTTTGTAAATACTGCGAAAGTAGAAGTGCTTTTTGATATGTACAACTATCTTGGCTCATAATTAATCTTATCTGTTTTTCTTTTTGAAACAAAGGGCAATTTTTATCAAAAGACATATGCGAACCATTACAGTTTACACATTTATAACTTGTAGTTTCGCAATTATCATGTTTCGTCACGCCACATTTTGGACAAATTACGTGATTCATAGGGCATAACCGCTGCATGTGGCCATATTTTCAGCAGCGCGAGCATTGAGTGACCGGAAAGATATATGGCTCCACTTTAAATCTGCACCCATATGCATAAACATTATTGACAGTTGATGTTCGAGAGCATAGTCTTTAACCTTTCGCCCCTATTGTTGCGTTCTCCATAACCGTACCTTCCTAAGCACAAGGTTTCTTCTTTATTAGGCTGTCCTAGTTTGGCATTGAAATCCCCCATTACTATTACTTTGTTATCAGCCAAAGAAAGCGCTTGTTCTAAATCATTGTAAAAATTCTGGATTTCTTCTTCCTGCGATGCTTCTGTTGGTGCGTATGCCTGAATTATGGATAATTTATTTTCTTCAATTTCTATTTTTAGCAGGGCTACTCGTTCTGAAATTCCTGTGAAATTTGATATTTTGTTTTTATGTATTTTCTTTATCAATAATCCTACTCCGTGCAATCCCTTTGTTTGCCCAATATAGCACAAAATGTAGTCTTGATACTCTTCTATGTTACAACCAATTTTCTTCACTTCAGATAACCCCAATATATCAAAGTCAGTTTCTTCCAGTGCATAAGTTAACTGCAGGTATCGTTCTTATAATTAACACATTCTTCAAGAAAAAAGCAAAAAGAAGATGGACATGGATATCACCTAACCAAAAATGAAATTGACTACATTATGACAAATAAACCTCACATGGTAAGCAACATTGAAGTCCTAAATCGAGTCAAATTTTCTTCTGACCACAGACCACTACGAGTAACATTAAATTTATCTCAATCAAAGAAAAGCAGGAAACGTTTTGGGACTCCTTTTAAAATCCCAACAACAGAAGACGAGATTACAAAATACAACAACTGCTTGAAATTCCATCTTAAACACAATATAACTACTACGCCGCAGAAAATTCAGACGTATTATGACATACTTGAAGAAGCCATGATATCCAGCTTAAAACATACTAACAGAATACACAAGAAACAACAATCAATACTCAGTGAACGTACAAAAAGTCTAATAAAGAAACGTACAGAACTAATAAACACAAAAAATAAAAATGTAGAAACGAAAAAGGAACTTACGAATATTTTTAAAACAACCAATAAATCTATCAAAGCTGACTACTGCAAGCACCGGGAACTAATTATATCAAGAAACTTGAATAATTTTAGAAGTACTAAAAGAGCCTACAAGGAATTAACTTTAAACAAAAAATGGATACAGAAACTGGCAAATAGCTTGGAAGAGACGGAGACTAGGAAAGATGTTATAAACCTTGCCACTACATTCTTTTTTTTTTTTTTTTTTTTTATTTTATTTGAGATGGGTTTGCTCTTGACTCTAGTCTAAGTCATAGGTGACAGAGACAGAGTCGACGATGGAGTGAGCTTACCCAGAAGGAGCCTGTTTACTCTAACTTTGAAGAGATTCGGGTTGAATGCGTTCGGAAACACAGACGCAGGTAGTGAGTTCCATTCATTCGCTGTGCGCATTATGAAGGATGTTTGGAAGCGCTTGGTGCGAATTGGTGGAATGGCAACAAGGTAAGGATGGTAACTTGCAGTGCGTCTAGATGTCCGATGGTAGAAGGGGGCTGGTGGGATGAGGTCGTGGAGTTCTTGAGCACACTCACCGAAATACAGTCTGTAGAAGACCGACAAGCAGGCAACCTTGCGGCGATGAGCCAAGCTGTGAAGCTTGGTATCCACCAGTTCAATGTCGCCGATGAGCCTCTTAGCTCTGCGTTCCACCGAGTCAAGCGCGGCAAGCTGATACTTTGCTGAGCCATCCCAAAGGTGGCTGCAATACTCCATGCAGGATCGGACTTGCGCTTTGTACAGGGTTAGAAGCTGTCCAGGCGTAAAGTATCGCTTCACCTTATTTAGGATGCCCAGTTTTTTGGCCGCAATTTGGGCTTTGTGCTCAATGGAGGCGCCGAAGTTAAGACTGGATGTCAACTCCATGCCTAGGAGCTCAATCCGATCAGTCACTGGAACAGACGCACCACGAAAAATAGGCGCCCGATCGAAAAGACTCCTTTTAGCGGTAAAAAGACACGCTTGTGTTTTGGTGGCGTTAAAGGAGACCAGATTGTCATCACCCCACTGGGAGACAAGGCTTAAGGTCAAATCTGTCCGCTCTACCATAGTCTCTCTCAAGGAACGAACTTCATCCACGCTGGTTCTTGCGCTGGACAGGTATCTCTCTGAAACAGTACTGTCATCTGCGTACCCAACAATACCAAGCTGAAGAAGGTCATTGATGTGCAGCAGGAAAAGAGTTGCAGAGAGAACAGACCCCTGAGGAACTCCGGAATCAATAGCCATAAGGTCAGAGGAGCAGCCGTCTATGACTACTCGGATCGACCGTTCGCAAAGGAAATCTGATATCCAGCTACAAAAACCAGCGGGGATGCCATACGCAGGAAGCTTACTGAGTAGACTTGCGTGCCAGACCCTGTCAAAGGCCTTCGAGATATCCAGCGAAACAGCAAGTGCTTCGCCGTGTCTCTCGATGGCTTCGCCCCAGCAGTGCGTGACATACACAAGAAGATCGCCAGTAGACCGTCCCCGGCGAAAGCCATATTGACGGTCACTGAGGAGGTTATTGTCTTCAAGGTAGGTCAGCAACTTACTGTTCAGTACCCTTTCCATAACTTTGCACAGAATGGAGGTAATGGCGATTGGACGGTAATTGACAGGGTCTGCACGGTTGCCTTTTTTGGGCACTGGTTGCACATTTGCAAGCTTCCAGGACTTTGGTACCGTTCTTTTTACAAGAGAGAGGCGGAACAAGCGTGTCAACACAGGAGAAAGTTCGGGCGCACACAGCCTCAGTACCCTTGCTGGAATGCCGTCAGGCCCACTGGCCTTGTTCACGTCTAGACTGCACAATACTCTTCGGACCTCTTTGGTGTGCACAGCGATCTCCGGCATCGAAGAGTCACAATGAGGGACAGTAGGTGGTTGCTTGGATCCAGCGTCCAGACGTGAATTGCTAGCAAACAAAGATGCAAATAAATTTGCTTTCTCACTTGCAGAATGAGCCAGCGACGCATCAGGTTTCAGCATTGGAGGTAAAGAGGGACGACAGAAATTTGATTCAACAGCTTTAGACAGGGACCAAAACTGTTTACTACTCGGAGGGTGTGATGCCAGCTTGGCCCCAATACGTCCAATATGGTCAAAACGTGCCCGACGCAAAACCCGCTTGCAGAACTTGGTGGCAGAATTAAAAGCTCTTTTCCTCGCACGAACCCTACGCGCTCTAACTTTGCGATCTCGGGCCCCGACCCAGGCTTGGTAGGCAGACTCTTTTTGGGCCTCAGCGTGGGCACATTCTGAATTATACCAAGGTCGGGATTTGTGACCGAGCGGAATGTCGGAGAATGGAATGAAATACTCCATTCCCTGCCGAATCACATCCGCAACCGCGTCCGCAGAGCTTGAGGGGTCACCCGAGGCGAAGCACACATGCCGCCAAGGATAAGACGCAAAAAAGTGCCGCATCTCGTCCCAGTCTGCTGCCTCGTATCGCCATACTCGCCTCGTGCCTCTAGGACTCTCATCTGGAGGAGAGCAAGTCGACACGGATTTCACCAGACAATGGTCAGACGTTCCCAGCGGGGCTGAGACCGAAACCGAATGACTGTCCGGATCAGTTGTCAGCAGTAGGTCTAAGCAATTGGGTGTATGGCCGTCAACATCCGGTACCCGCGTTGTCACATTCACCAGCTGGGTTAGATCTAGCGATAGAGAAAACTTGCGCGCCTCTAACCCGGCATGGTCAGTTTTCCGGTACGGGTACAACCACTCCTTATGATGGGCGTTAAAGTCCCCAAGAAAATTAAGCTTCGCTGTTGGGTACCGTTGCTGGGCCATGTCGGCCGACTCCATGAGGCAGTTAAAGAGCGCTGTCGTCTCCTGGTCACCGGTGTGCGATCGGTAGACGCCGATGTAGAGAGACTTCTCCACGCCAGTGTCCACAAGTAGCCATATGGCAGAAAAACCCGATTTCTCAAAGCAACGGAGACGACGACAACAAATGTCATCGCGGACGTACACACAGACCCCAGCTTGCTTCTTGAACTTGTGTTCAAGAGAGTAACCCGGGTAGTTGAGGTACGCCACGTCCGACGGGGTTGTTATCTTCGTCTCCGTTAGGAAAAACAGGTGCGGCTTCTCGGTCTCAAGGTGGTGGTGGACCGGATCGAGATTAGAGTGCAACCCCCTGATGTTAGTGAAGTGCACTTTTAGTGGGACAAAGAACATTTCATTCATTTCATTCTGCAAAGAACTTTAGAAGAAGAGAGAACAGATTAACATACTACGGGTTTAACAAACTGAGGATCGGCCAGGAGAAAAAATAGTTGTGCCAGTACAAGAAGTGCATACACATATAAAAATGCTGAAAAAAGATAAAAGTCTTGGACCAGATGGTTTGACAAACGAAACCTTAAAATTGGGTGCACCTATTCTAATTGACCATTTGACACACCTGTTCAATATGGTTCTAGACACCGGAACAGCGCCAAAACAATGGTGTGCATCTGACATAATTTTAATCAACAAAAAAGGGAACCCATTACATTAAGTAACTACAGACCCATCAGTCTACTGGCAAGTACATACAAGCTGTTTACATCCATTTTACTTAAACGAATTGCTGGAAACATCGATAACTGTCAGCCAGTGGAACAGGCCGGGTTTCGCTCAGGATTCAGCACAACTGACTATATTCAAACAGTAGAACAGTTGATAGAAAAGTACAATGAGTTTAATAGACCTTTATATATTGCTTTTATTGACTACAGCAAAGCATTCGACACTATTAGTCACAGTTCTATCTGGCATGCACTGAATACATCAAATGTAGATAATAAATACATAAACATCTTAAAGAACATATACCGAAACAGTACAAGCTCCGCAAAGCTCGAAAGAAGAGGTGACCCAATCAAAATTGAAAGAGGTGTCAGACAGGGAGATCCTCTGTCACCAACATTTTTCATTGCTGTACTGGAAAATATATTCAAAAACATGAACTGGAACAATTATGGGATCAATATCAATGGGCGTCGCCTAAATCATCTTAGGTTTGCAGATGATATTGTAATATTTGCAGAGTCAGCCAAAGAACTCAAAACTATGCTTTACTCACTCGACCAAGAAAGTACACAAGTTGGACTAGAAATGAACATGGAAAAGACTAAAATAATGACTAATCGCCACAACATACCGATCAATATAAAATGAAACGACATAGCACATGTAAACTCCTATGTTTATCTGGGTAAACAAATATCATTTCCAACAACTAATAACAACGATGAAGTAGAAAGAAGGAAAAACATCACATGGAGGAAGTTTTGGTCACTAAAAGAAATCCTAAAGGGAAAATACAGTATGACTTTAAAGAAAATCGTAATGGATACCTGTCTCCTACCTAGTCTACTGTATGGTTGCCAAACATGGACCTACACAAACAGAATAAAACAAAAAATAAACACAATACAGAGAGCCATGGAAAGAAGCATATTGAAAATAAAAAAGAAACACAAAATAAAAAACCACATAATAAGACAGAGAACAAAAATTACAGATGCGTTAACACAGGATTTAAGATTGAAGTGGAGATGGGCTGGACACATCTCACGCAACTCAGATAATAGGTGGACAAAAATAACTACACAATGGAAGGGTCCAACGTCAGGTAAAAGAAAAGTTGGAAGACCTAATAAACGGTGGGCTGATGATTTAATACATAGTGCAGGGAAAGACTGGATAATCAAAAGCAAATATAGAGAGTTATGGAAAGAGCTGGAGGAGGCCTTTACTCAAAACGAGATTCATATCGTTTAAAATACATAACTAACCTTACTAAAGAAAATGAATACAAGTTAAAGTTACTAATATTACTAACAACATTTGCAATGTAAATAAGATATGAAATAAAGAAGGCTTTATTATTATTATTATGCATAAACATATTATAACGGTAAGTTGGATGTTTTAAAACATAAACTTATTGATTCTTTATTGATTATTTGATCTTTCCACCCTTCATTTGTGATTCGTTTTAATCTTTTAACATATAATATCTCTTCTTTACATGTAAAAGCTTCTTTTATTTCTTCCTGGGTAATTTCCTGTTCAATTTGTTTAACTATTCCATAGGACAAGTTTGTATCAAATGTAAACTGGCACTGGTACCCCAGTTCTTTAATTTTATCACAATTCATTAATTTCTCAGCTTCCATTCTTGAATCAAATCTCAACAAAACTTTGTATGAATTTTTATATTTGATTCTTTGTATGTTCGTAATATTTTGTGATCTTAATAATTTGGCCATACTTATTGGTTTGGGTAAACTGTTTTAGACACGCCACCTACCATTTTTCGGCCGCAGAGGATAGGGAGAGCGGCCATCGCTATACCGACACTCCTCTTCCCCTGCAGCCCCACCGCGTTCGCGATCAGACGGTAGCGACCCCGTCCAGGCCGCGGAAGATAGGGAGAGCGGTGCACCGCAATACCGGCACTCCGCTCCCGCCGCGGCCTCCAACCCGTTACAATCAGTCCAGTTACAATATCCCGTCGTGTGAGTCATCTTTTATTGAGCATTTCTGGTCATATGTTAATGGTTTGAAGTCTAATAGCAATTCATTACCCAACCGTATGTCATTAGATAACGAACATGCAAATAGTGGTCAAGAGATATGTGAACTGTTCGCAAAACATTTTAATTTGGTATATGGTAAATTAGGAGCAGCTCCCAAATCTAGTAAAGTAAATACGGATCATTCATGTAATACTCCTTCTCTCTGTAATATTGTTTTAACTGACTCAGAAATTGGCGCTGGAGAGGACAGAGTACCACCTATCTTCTTAAAAAAATGTGCCAAATCTTTGCTTTTTTCACTGAGTCTAGGTATTTTCCCAAGTAAATGGAAGACGGCTCGTATCACCCCGGTCCTCAAAAATGGCGATGTCTCTGACGTGACAAATTATCGATCCATCTCCATTCTTTCATCCTTAGGTAAAGTTTTTGAATCACTCGTTGTGAAAAAAAAATACTGGCATGTAAAGCAGCAGCTGCATCCTTCACTGCACGGTTTCCTTCCGAAAAGGTCCACTACATCAAATCTTTTGTGTTTTACTAGTGACATAGCAGATGCACTCAATGAGGGGAAGGAGGTGCACGCTGTATACACGGATTTCAGTAAAGCGTTTAATTTCATTGATCACGATATTCTCTTAAATAAGATAGCAAATATGGGTATTCACGGGTCATTACAGCGATGGTGTGAGTCCTATTTGAAAAATCGGACACAAATGGTGGTTGTTCAAGGTTTTAAATCCCAGACTAACGTTATACCATCAGGTGTGCCACAGGGCTCGCACATGGGGCCTTTACTGTTCTTAGTTTTTATAAATGATTTGGCAAGTAAAATAGAATGTAACTTTAATATGTATGCAGATGATCTAAAATTGTACCAAACAGTAAACTGTGCTGAAGACACAGTAAAATTGCAAGCTGAAATCGATAAAGTGTCTAGATGATGTATCGAAAACCGCATGATATTAAATGTTAATAAATGTAAGCATATTAAATTTACAAAGAAAAGACAACCCACTATCGCAACTTACATAATTAATAGTGTACGACTGGAAGAGGTATCTTGGATTCGCGACTTAGGCGTAATTATGGATTGCCAACTTAAGTTTAGACACCATATAGATAATATAGCTTAGAAGGCCTCGCGTCTGTCGTGTTTTGTAACACGACAACTCAAGGAATTTCGGGATCCAAAAGTCACAATACCAGTTTTTAACTGCATCGTTCGCAGTGTGTTGGAATATGGAAGTCAAGTATGGAATCCTACTTATGAAGTCTACTCTAATAAATTAGAGCGAGTTCAAAAACGTTTTTTGTACCAACTATCCTATGTTAATAACCAATGTAGAAACCTCAAATCCTATGCATCAAGGTTGGAATGCTTCGGCATGACTACTTTATGCAATAGAAGAAAAGCTGCGGATATTGTTTACTTGTTCAAGCTGATCAATGCTCACGTAGATTGTCAGGGTTTACTGGAGAGAATTCAACTTGCTGTTCCACGCCAGAGCAGTCGTTTATGCAATAGGCTTACTTTTGTGATGCCTCAGTGTAGAACAAATACAGGGTGGGCCAATAATTTTTGCAAATTGCAACACTAAATTTCTCGAATACCGTTGGAGGGAGGGGTGCGCGGGTGGCGGGAAACTATGCGTCGCTACATGCAATTTTAGTCACGATGGAGCGCTTCACGGGACAACAGCGTGCTTTTTGTGTTAAACAATTTTACAAAAACAACGATTCCTACGTTACTGTACGACGCCTGTTTCGAATTGAATATGGATTACGCCGTGTAAGCGAGTGTCCAAGTGTGAATTTAATCAAAGCTTGGGTCGTGAAGTTCGAGCAAACGGGATCGACAACGAATATTAAACAAACAGGCCGGCCACGTTCAAGAAGAAGCGATGAGAACATTCGAGAGGTTGAAATTTCCGTTCGGAACGATCCAGAATTATCTACGCGTAAGCGTTCGGCGGTTCTGGCATTACCGAGAACCAGTCTACGGCGGATTTTGCATCTAGACCTCAAACTGCACCCGTATAAGCTTCAAATTGTGCAGGAGATGAAACCAAATGATTACATTCAACGTAAGTTATTGGCTGACACAATGCTGGAGCAATTCTCTAGCCTGGAGAATGTATTGTTTACGGACGAGGCCCACTTTCACATCAACGGGCACGTGAATAAGCACAATTGTCGATATTGGAGCAGGGAAAACCCTCGCCTTAAACACCAAAAGCCACTTCATTCACCTAAAACGACAGTATGGGCTGCCATATCAGCAAAGGGCATAATTGGTCCGTATTTCTTTGAAAATAATCAAGGAAATAATGTAACTGTGAATTCAGCGGAATACGTCAAGATGTTGCGAGAATTTTTGACGCCGCAGTTGCATGAATTTCAAGGATACAACAGCAGGACCTGGATGCAACAAGATGGAGCAACATGCCACACGTCAAATGTGACTTTACCGGTAGTCAAAGAAATGTTTCCGAATAAATTGATTTCTCGCAGAGGTGATATTCCATGGCCTCCGAGAAGCCCGGATCTTACACCATGCGATTTTTTCTTATGGGGATACCTGAAAAGTCGAGTCTACCTTAATAAACCGACGAATATATCCCAATTAAAACGAAACATCCACGACGAGATAGCCGCGATCCCCCGCAGCATGTGTCAGCGAGTTTTCCAAAGTTTGCGTAGTCGATTGCTAGAGTGCCAACGACGAGACGGTGCACATCTCGACGATGTCATTTTTAAAAAATAAATTTCATTAAATTTTCAAAACGTTAAAAATATAATCAACAAAATAACAGTTGTAGTTTTATTTCTATTCATGTTTTAAAAGTGCAAAAATTATTGGCCCACCCTGTATAAAACAACATGCTCCATTTTATAGAATGTTTTCTAGCTGCAATGGTATGAGACAGCATTTTGATATTTTCTCTGGGACCTTAGCATCAGCCAAAATTAAAATTAAGACGAGCCTGTGCAGCCATTCGACTAATAAGTAATAATTGGTCTAATGGCTGCATATTACTCATAAGCTTATTTATATTTTTTAACTAGCTCATATATTGTGCATGCTGTGTTCACTAGATTAGGGCATGCAGTTTCATGTTTTGTTTTTTATTTTATGTTTATCTAGTACTTAAGTAATATTATTTGGCCCGATTTGTGAAACAAGAACAAAAAAAAAAAACCCTCTGCCGCGACATCGTATGGGTTTGGGAGGCCCCATACGACTTCGCGGCCAACAACCTACATGTTTGCCGCTACGTCGTCGGCTTATCGCCAAAAGCCCTGACGAGCGGCCCCTCCTCGGGTTCCTCTTCGCTTCACCGTGGGTGACCAAGCCACGGTTACTAAGCCCCCCCGCCTCGACAATGCGGGAACCCACCGGGGGGGAAAATGAATTCATCCATGGGCCAACCTCTGCAAGTATGCTTATTAAGCACGGCTCGATCAATCGCATTAAGCAATGATTAATCTAATTGATCGACCCCGTGCGACTGTTAAAGTACTAATTTTATAAATGCGAAGGTTTGGATGGATAAAAGAAAGAATGAAAAGGAGTTTATTTGCGCCAGGCATGGCGCATAATATAAAAAAACCCAAAATGGATGGATGGATGTTTGTTTCTCAATCATGCGAGAATGACTGAACGGATCTGGATGAAAGGCACAGAGATATATTATAATCTAGAATAGGACATAGGTTACTTTATATCCCGGCAGTATGTTCCCATGGGATTATTACCGATATCAATGCGGGCGAAGCCGCCGGCAGAAGCTAGTTTCTTAATAATACCAACTTGTGACTGTCCTCCCGCAGGGCAAAGGCCTCTTCTCGTACAGAGAAGACAAGAGCATAATTCACTATGCTTGATAAACACGAGTTGGCGATGTCAAACTTATATTACCTATTAGTCCAGGTTTCCTCACGATGTTTTCCTTCACCATTGTCTGCGATGTCCAAGATAAACTTAGAAAGAATATAATGATTAAAAAAATCACATTGGTATCTGCCCAGGCTGGTTCTAGTTATATAACAACAGTTTTCTGGGCAAAATGGATCCTCTTGTTTAAAAAGTCTGCTGATAATTAAAGTTTTATGATGAAAAATGGTTTGTATTGTCGTTTCTTTCTTAATTTCTTTAGAGTTTCGCTTTCTCTATTATCTTTGACTCTTTTTGTATGGTTTTGATTAATCGTTTCTTTGGCTATAGATATCAGTTGATGGAAGCCGACTGTGGCTTCACCCCGCGGGCAAGGTGCCCCTTTGTGTGCCAGCAGTCTTCGTGATTCAGTATATTTTAAAATGGGTTACGTATATTTTTTAACGGCCTGTGTTATGCTACGAGAGCTGCGGCGCGGTCTCAGATAGTAATCCAATTTTGGAGAACTACTACTGAAGGCGGTTTTTTTCGTCCAGCACGGATCTCCTACGGGTGTCTGAAGAATCATATTTTTATTTATATTAATTTAAGTGTTGGAATTTACTTTGTATTTAAGTGTTAGCTTCTACTTTCTGAGTTCCACCGATGAAAACTTAGATTTAAGACGTTAAGGACTCGTCACCTGGTTGCATATGTCAGAATTTAACCAGTTGCAACTGCGTTGAGGATAGGCACTGTCTTCAGCATAACATTTTCAAACCGTGGAAAAATTCACCCCTAAATTATAATATTACTAAATATTTTAAACTATTTACTTGATATGTTTTCCCCGTATTTTAATAATGTGATTATTACAATATTTACATTTTGGAACTATTGTTATTGTTTACATGTATACACATTAAAATTATATATTTTCACAACTGTACTTTTCACTTAGCGATTTATTTTCTGGCAAGTGTAACTTAATGTTTGTAATTTAGTTCAAGATTACCATAGTATGTAATTTATACCTAGTTGTAGGTTTAAGATTTAAGATAATTTTTTTAAGATCAATAGTATGTTTAAGATCAAAGTTACAAGAACAAATTGTTTGCTTCCTACAAATTCCGACCTATATGTATTTCAAAAAGGACATTCCGTCAGTAATGTCCTTGGTGGGCGGTATGTTAACGATCAATAGTCGCTTATACAAACATAAATATTGTTTTTGTTAAGTTGTACAAAGATGCAGCTAGATGGCGTTGGCGTCGATTTGGAAGTCACATGCAAGATTGTTTCTCGTTTTAATATAGTGTCTTGTGAGTTTTAACAATTATATACTTACTTTAGTAAGATCAGTTTACAGTTTGGTTTTATTTATACCTTCAACCCTGCTAGTATACACATTAGTTCAAACTTAATTACTGATTACCATTTTATTGTTCGGTATTTAACAAGCATCAATCAGCCATCAAGATAAAGCAGTCTAAGCAGCGTGGTACAATTTAAAAGCATGATGAATTATAAAATTATATTATCTAGTGATGTGACGTAGATGGAAAAAATTACGATAATGATTTACAGAATTTTACAAAACAATTACTTCCATTGACTTACTACCACTCACTAATACTACTTGAACAAGGAAAATAATAGATGAAAGGATGAAGATTATTTAACCGTCATTCGGTGAAAACATAAATGTTAAAATATGGTGTAATTAACAATCACCGTTGATACACCAGCGCAATTTATGTGAATCAACGGTTCTTGTGTCCAAAGTAGACATTATTACAAAATTTACAAATAGTGAAATTTTAGCAAGTCATGTAATGATCACTTATATCTAGATAATATAGGTTATGCAACACTCAACCAATCTGGGGTTACACTGAGATTAATTTATTTTCTATTGTTCACGGTAACGAGTAGGTTATACAAGAAATATGTTGTTCAAGGTGACTATAAGAAGGTAGCAGAGGTAAGATTAGTACTGTACAGACACTGTCACTCTGCTGCTGCGTAGTGTCAAGTGACCGCTGGTCGAGACTGATCCACGAACCGCAGGAAGTCCGCAGGTGTTAGTCATACCGTATTGAGAGGGAAATCAACTACCAAAATTTAACAAACCAGTCCCGTGCGCGGATTTTGCGACAGTATTTAATAAATCTATGCAGTATTGCCAGTTAAAAACATCAGCTGCAAGCGTAAATAGGTATTTCTTAAATTTCTATTTTTGCTACCCGGATTTCGATGTATTAGCAACCAAGTACAACATTACAAGCTGACTACTTGCAGTTGTTTGGTCCAGGAAAGGGTGCTATCGAGATAAATCCCCAGGTTATATACAGTGCTATAGGAATAATGTTATAGTTGAAAGAAACCTGGGGAAGTGTCGACCATTCAATTTTAGAGACAGTTCGGGAACTACCAACAACATTCACCTGAGTTTTCGTTGGATTAATCTTCAGCCCATACTTAGTTCTCCAGTCACCTATTCGAGCTAGGTCAATATTATTCATCTCAATGGCATCAGGTAACTCTCTGAGAGAGGCTTGGGTATAAATCTGGTGATCATAAGCATACAGGTGGCAGAAAGAAGAAAGTCTTTGAATGATAGTATTAATAAAGAGTGCGAAGAGTAAAGGAGATAAAACGCAACCCTGTGGCACACCGGCAGAGGTGTGACACTAAGAAGAGAAAGATTTATCAGTGCAAATACGCTGCCGGCGGCCAAACAGGTAACTATGAAACCAGTCAATTACCGGAGGAGATATATTAAAGGAGCATAGGGCGCGCATTGTTTATTTCATCAAAACCGGACCAAGTAGTTTTTTGCGTGAAAGTGTAACAAACATTCATCCATCCTCACAAACTATTGAAGGTCTGCACTCGAATTTCACCTCAGTCCACCATAAACTGGAGACTGATAAGCCAGCACTGTTTTTCCATACGGAGACGCAGATTGGAAGTCCGTCAGACGTGTCGTACTTATCCTACCCAGGATTTATCCTGGAGCACAATTTCAAACCACGCGCGGGTGTATGCATGAATGCCCGAGACGACACTTGCTATCGGCGTCTCCGTAAACTTGAAGACTCCAGGTTCTCAGTGCTGTGGGCTCTGGTGGACACAGGGCTGGATAAGATTATCTATGCCTGTGTCTACCGCACGCACAGCGGAGATCAGGAGACAACCAGGCTCACAGAGTACCTCAGTGAGGCGGCTGATACGGCACAGCAGTGGTACCATTCTGCCCAATAGTGCTACTGGGGGACTTTAATGCCCACCACCAGGAGAGGCTCTTTCCATACCAGTGCACTGATCATGCTGGACGAGAGACGCGCAAGCTTGCGCTAGC
Source organism: Orthosia cruda (assembly GCA_964057195.1). Lineage (NCBI taxonomy): Eukaryota > Metazoa > Arthropoda > Insecta > Lepidoptera > Noctuidae > Orthosia > Orthosia cruda. The sequence goes on along the minus strand of OZ059826.1, from coordinate 3,736,379 downwards.
GCTAAATCTCTCCCAGCTGGTCCAGGGGACAACGAGGGTGCCAGATGTTGATTCGCACACAGCCAATTGCTTGGACCTTCTACTGACAACAGATCCAGACCGATACTCAGTGTCGATATCTTCACCTTTAGGTAGTTCCGACCACTGTCTGGTGAAGTCTGTGTCCGTCTACTCCCCGCCTGATCACAGCCCAAGAGGCACCCGGTGGGTATGGCGGTACATGTCAGCAGATTGGGATGGGATGGCAGCCTTTCTTTGCATGCTATCCTTGGCAGCCCACTTGCTTCTCTTCGGACGATCCATAGTCATGCGCTGATGCTGTGACAGAAGTGTTGCGTCGGGGGATGGAGTACTATATTCCATTCTCAGACGTAGCAATGTCTAACGTCGAGCTGACCTGGTTTGGAGCCGAGTGTAACCAAGCCAATGCGGTTAAACACAAGGCCTACCAGGCAAGGGTCGACGCTCGAACGCGCAAGGCAAATGGCGTGAGTCAGAAGAAAAGAGCCTTCAGCACAGCTGCCAAGTCCTGCAAAAAGGTGATGCGAAGAGCACGGTTTGACCACATTAGCAGAATCGGGCACAAACTTGCTTCATACCAGCGGGTAGCAAAGCGTTTTGGTCCCTGGCTAAGTGGGTCGAATCAAACCAAAGTGGTTGTCACCCCTCACTACCACCACTGCTGAGACCTGACGGGTCACTAGCCCACTCCGCTGAGGAGAAGGCAATCTTGTTTGCCTCCCTTTTTGCGGAATCTTCGCAACTGAATTCTGATGGCGCGCAGCCTCCTCCTTCTCCTGATGGATGTGTGACGAGTATGTCGGACATTCGCATCCATCGAAAGGACGTCCGTAGAGTGCTGCGTAGCCTTGATGTGAACAAAGCGATTGGCCCCGACGGGATACCAGCAATTGTCCTTAAATCCTGTGCACCTGAATTGTCTCCGATCTTGACACGTCTATATCATCTTTCAATAGAGACTGGAAAAGTGCCGAAGACTTGGAAGCAAGCCAACGTGCAGCCCGTGCCCAAGAAGGGCAGTCGAGCTGACCTGGCCAACTATAGACCCATATCAGTAACGTCCATCCTTTGTAAGAGTATGGAACGTGTGCTCAAAGGCAAGCTCCAGGCATACCTAGACTCGAATGACATCCTCAGTGAGCGCCAATATGGCTTCCGCTGAAATCGGTCCACTGGGGATCTTTTAGCATATGCCATTCACATCTGAAGTGAGACCATCAAGAGACACGGGGAAGCGCTAGCCGTCTCCCTCGACATCTCGAAGGTTTTCGACAGGGTCTGGCACGAATGAAAAAACTGATGCACACGCGCTTGGTAGTGGCGTGAAGCCGATCTAAAGCCGAGGTAGGAACCCTGGAATTCATTTCCAGACGTGTTAGGCAAAGTCCACATTCCCTGTTTGACTGCGACATCCCGTCCTCAATGCAAAAGCGCAATGGTAACTAACAACATGAAATAGTGATCTATGATGAGGAAGTCGAACAGTGATAATAATACAATAGTAATGTAGGTAGGAATGAAAATGATAATAATTTGTACATGAAAGGCAATGACAATAAAATGTTTAGCACTAATTGTTACTAATTAGGACTAATTAGTACTTGTAGTTTTAAGGCAGAGAATAGTTGTTACAATTATAATTCTACCGAAACACCAACAATAGAAAGAGTGGTTCGGCCATGTTAACGCACATCAACTTTGTTTACGTTCTAGCAAAATGTTATAACAATAAGAATATTCTAGTTAGTTGATAGCATACTATTATAAAAGCGGTAAATGTCTATACAGTTCTTACCTAGCCATAGGTGATGATAAAATGTAACATTCATCAATATTTTAATGAAAAAATATGATGTGAGTAGTTGTGTGGGTTTATGAATGTGATTTAAAAGATGATCAATATGTGACCCAACCAACTACGATGAGAAACAATACAAGCAAAACAGTTTAATTACAAGACAGCTGAGTATTTGGCCGTTAAGTACAAAGTACAAGGCTACTCACCAATATCACCACTAAACATAACACAGAATAAGATTGAACACTCACCCAACACTTTGGGGTAAACTTTGCGTACTTATAAGAAGGAAGAGTGCCAATTACTGTTGGCTTAGTTCTATTTTAAAATAATTATTTTGCATGGATAAAAATGTGAGTAGAATGACAGTGCAACTTGTCTGCTCGCTCACCGTCGATGCAATCCAAATCCTATCCTCGTTCAAGAACTTTAGTTCCGCAGGCTTATTACGTATCTTTTGCAAGAGCAGAACGATAGCGATTTTTGAGCAATAAATGCTCTTCAATACAAAAGTTTTTGAGATTTTGGCGGTTTTTTTTAAATGAGTGCATTTGTCAAACAGCGAGCGATAAGCAAACGATTGTGTAGGACCTACCATACCTACACTGCAGGTAATTCCGACTTTTATGACATGTAGCGTTTGATCGCTATCGTTTTGCTCTTGCTAAAGATACGTAATAAGCCTGCCGGGCGGCTCGCACCAACTTCACCTCGCTGCGTTCGGATATTTAGTTTGCGTTGATAGATAATTAACTGTAGGGATTTTATTATAATTAGGATATAATTAATTACATGTATAAATAGGATTAGATTTATTTTATAAGTATTTAATAGTGAATTTAAGGTTGATTTTATTTGTAATTTGATTATTTTGTGTTATTAGTTTAAATTAGAAGAAAGTTAAATTAAGTAAGGGAAGATTGTAACGAAACCGTTACATACCCCTCTTTTTAGTTCAGGATTTTTCCTAAGAAAAATCCACTGTTAAAACTAGGTTAACTTAAAATCCTTGACATGCCATGTCTCCAGTTCAGACTTTTGAAGAGATAGGAACTTAATCACATAATCCATTGTGGTTTAAAGATTGGGTGAGTGTTCAAAATGAATAAAAACTAACTATTATAATTTCATCAGCTCAAAACACCATCAATCAACTTAGAAATTGCCTTATGTGTGAATAACTAACAGAATGCAGCTAGTTATAGATAACAGAATTTTACAATAGAATCAATTGCGTTAGAACATTCACTTAAGTCAACTTGTTTTCAAAACTAAACTATGATTCACGACAAACCAGCACCAATGATAACCATTTAAATGCGAAAAGTTAGGCAACGTAATTCGGACACGAATGAGCCTAAGTGGGCGCCAGTGTAAAGCCTCATTGGTAAGCTTCCTTCCTTCGGTCTGCCTAGTGGTCTGTGTAATTGGATTGCGGACTTCCTGAGGGATCGATCCATCCGAGTGGTTATCGACGGCTGCTCGTCCGGTTAGTTAGATTTCAACGCCGGAGTCCCTCAGGGTTCAGTGCTCTCGGCAACATTATTCTTGCTGCACATTAATGATCTGCTAAAACCCGGAACCTTTGGGTACGCAGACGACAGCACTGTTGCTGAGAGATACGTGTCCGGCGCACAGGCTACTGGGCCTCAGATTCGGTCTCTCCGGTAGTCCATGGTTGAACGCTTGAACCAGCCCTTGAAGGCGGTCTCCGAATGGGGTGATGCCAATCTGGTCAGTTTCAGTGCTGCTAAGACCCAGGCGTGTCTTTTTTCCGCTAAAAAGTGCCAATTCCACCCGGCTTCTTCTTTCCGTGGTGTAACCGTGCCGTTGACGGACCACCTCGAACTTCTTGGTGTTACCTTGACATCGACCCTTAACTTCGGTCCATACAATGAGGCGAAAGCTCAGTTAGCTGCATTAGGTTACGTAACGTTATCCTCGCAAGCGTTAATAATATAAATAGAATGAGCGAAAAATAAAATGTAACTTGGGTTCACAGTCTCCCCTAAAGGACATACAGTACCGCTAGAATCTTTAGAAAACTTGTACACGAAACAGCAGAAAAATACATCTGAAACTAAAATACAGCAATGTTGCGTGGCAGCAGAAATATATATCATGGTAGTATTTCACAGGAGGATTCATAATACTTTATCACAATTCCCTTACATGTAGCATGCATGTCATGGCCATAAATTCAGCGAATATCAAAATATTACACCACAACTGGTATACCAGACAATGTAATAACTCGTTATGTCAACCTGTAACGCAAAACCGTTTGATTTATGTGCACTAATTTTTATTACATTGACGTGCTTCTAAACGCGGGACACAATATGCACGAATTTTGCGTTACAGTATTATTTTATGACAAATAGTGGCATGTTAATATGTTTTGCGTTGAAACCTATTTAAATACGAGTACAGTAACAAATTGAACAGGGAGAGAGTTTTTTTTCTGCTAAAGACCTTTATAATTCTATAACGCTTTGTATTTGTTTCTGTTCTTCCTTAGATGACATATTCGACTTCCTAATAATCGGAGTGGCACAGCAGCATGTGTGCTGGCCAACAGACTGGCTGCTGCCAACCATACTGTTCTGTTGATGGTAGCTGGCGATGATAAACCCTATGAATCATTTGTAAGTTCCATGGTATCTAAGTGTTTAAATTATGAAATGAATTGATAAATTAGTGAAGTTTTACGACGTATGGACTTCGCTAGACATGTCTGCGACATGTCTGTCACGCCGGACGTCGGTACGGACATAAGTGGCGCGATGTCGCCGGAAACGTCAGGCAAAGTTTTGCGAAGTCGCACGACTTTGCTTTATATCCCTACGGATAAAAGTCGCGTGAAGTCGCCAGATGTGTCAAGCTAAATCGCTAGACTTCGCTTGATATCTCGCCGACACGTTTCACGAGACATTTTACCCCTAGTATATCCCTGGCTTTAATTAACTGTCAAATGTTTCAGCTACCAGGAACTCTTGTATATCTACCAAAATCCGGACTGGACTGGAACTTTACGGCCATGCCAGACAAATACACTGGAAGATGTCATCGACACTCTGCCATGGCCGTGCCTGTCGGAAAAGTTCTTGGAGAAACCAGCTCCATCAGTTTCATGCTTGGGTATAGAAGAATCATATACGGCTACCAAAAATGAGTCACCGCGGTCAACGACTCCTCGTTGGAATACAGGAATCTTCTTCCTTACTTCAAGCGAAGTGAAAGACTTCAAGCTCCAAAGATAGCTAACTGTGCTACAGGCAGTTGCCGAGGAATCGAAGGTGAGTACCTTCGATTCAACTTGATTTTGGTGAGGAAGGCGGAACAGGGAACATAGGCATAGCTCAAGACAATAGCACAAGCATCAACGATTATCTAGTCTTATTCAAAGAGATGGGAAATGAGATAGTCGAAGATCTAAGTGGAAGGCACGGTGTGGACTACACCCGAGGATTATACGCTAAAGCATAAGGAAAAAGCACTGCATACGGTTATCTGGTACCGGCCAAAAAATATCCAAATCTCTTCGTGTCGAAGAATATTTTGGTAACAAAAATAATTGTATATAAACACAATAATGCAATCGGTGTGAAAGCAAGTATTAATGGTGAAAAAGAAAGATTTATAAGAGCTAAAAAAGAAGTTATATTATCTGTTGTAGTTGTTAAATCCCCTCAAATACTCATGCTATCAGGTATAGGTCCGAAAAAAGACTTAGCAGAGAAGAATATCACAGTTATTGCTGACTTGCCTGTAGGTAATAATTTCCTAGACTTCAAGCTCCAAAGATAGCTAACTGTGCTACAGGCAGTTGCCGAGGAATCGAAGGTGAGTACCTTCGATTCAACTTGATTTTGGTGAGGAAGGCGGAACAGGGAACATAGGCATAGCTCAAGACAATAGCACAAGCATCAACGATTATCTAGTCTTATTCAAAGAGATGGGAAATGAGATAGTCGAAGATCTAAGTGGAAGGCACGGTGTGGACTACACCCGAGGATTATACGCTAAAGCATAAGGAAAAAGCACTGCATACGGTTATCTGGTACCGGCCAAAAAATATCCAAATCTCTTCGTGTCGAAGAATATTTTGGTAACAAAAATAATTGTATATAAACACAATAATGCAATCGGTGTGAAAGCAAGTATTAATGGTGAAAAAGAAAGATTTATAAGAGCTAAAAAAGAAGTTATATTATCTGTTGTAGTTGTTAAATCCCCTCAAATACTCATGCTATCAGGTATAGGTCCGAAAAAAGACTTAGCAGAGAAGAATATCACAGTTATTGCTGACTTGCCTGTAGGTAATAATTTCCTAGACCAAAAAATAGTTATGGTAATGCATAGAGCGAAGAAAGTATAAGACCCTGGACCATTTAATTTTTAAACATACAGCATCTTCCGTTGTTGGTTATAAGTCCTTGGAACCATGTGCTGGTATACCTGACTATGCCACGATTACTTTTATTGAAGAAAGACTACATTTCCTACTCCAATTTTACCTACCTTTTGGCTTTTAATACGAGATCCACAATAGAGCTTACAACCAACTTATGGGAAGACAAGACGCTTATACACAGATCGTTAATTTGTACCCAAAATCGAGAGGTAAAGTTTGTTTAAATACTATAAATCCTCATGATTCTCCATTGATTGATACTGGATACTTCTCTGAGAAAGAAGAAATGAATAAAATGGTCAAATATGTGAAATATATTTTTCTTGTCGTGAATACGACTTATTTTAAGAAGATCAATGGCAGCATTATGTATCCTACTCGAGACAAATGTAGTGACTTTAAATATGGGACTGACGACTACTGGAAGCGCTATGTCTACTATATTTGTGCTCCACATAGTACAAGGTTGTTCCAAGTTGAATGCCTATTGGTTCAAACGTCTGAGGGTTATAGATGCGAGTGTTGAGGATGAGGAAGGGCTTGAAGATGAAAATACGTTTTTTATTGATCACAGAAAGTTTTTGATGACGTATCTTTTTGGCACAACTGACAGATCCCTTTTTCTTTGTAAAACAAAAAAGGAATAAAATTAAAAGGAAACAAATAGATATAAAAAGGTTTGCTGCTTGGCGCCAGCATAGCCGCCGACGGTGTAAGCACCAATTTACTGACCGGCGACCAGCAACACCACTTTGCGAGTGGGTCTACGCAGCACGCCTCCCTTTCGTTGCGACGTCTACCACTCTTACTACCCCGTCCTTCCCCGGGTGCACTGCCGCGTTTTGTCCTCGAGGCCACTGGTTCCAGCGTGCCGTCCGCAATGAAAAACTAGGTCACCCACGGTAAATGGACGCGCCTCCACTCTCGTACGAAACGCTGCCAGAAGTGGTCTGCCAGCCTCTGCGCCTTTCGCCAGTTAGCACGTCGGATTAAGTCTGCGTCATCGAAGACATTAATTTTAGGCTCGCCGCTTGGGTTTCCAATTAAGAAGGTGAAAGGAGTCATGGCGTACTCCAATTAAGATGGTGAAAGTAGTCAGGGCGTACTCCGCATCAGCTTCCACTGAGACGTGTGTCAAGGGTCTTGAATTAATGATAGACTCCGCTTCCAGGAGCAGGGTGTTTAATACCTCATCCTTAGGCGTCCTTTCCTTAAGGGTCACGGAGATGGCACTCTTCACCGAGCGGACTAATCATTCCCAACAGCCCCCCATAAACGATGCGGATGGGGGATAAATCTCCAATCTATTCTCTTATTTGTGCAGAAATTGAAGAGTTCCGGCAGCATCATTGCCGCGCCGACGAATGACGTCCCATTATCAGAGTAAATCTTTGTTGGGCATCCCCTTCTAGCAATGAACTGTCTGAGTGCCATCAGGGCAGAGTCGGATGATTAGCTCTCCACGATCTCCAAATGAACGGCTCGCACTTTCATGTACTTAAAAAGTGCAATCCATCTTTTGGCGGTGCGTCTGCCAATAGAGACGCTCAGGGGGGCAAAATAATCCAACCTTATGTGGGTGAAAGGGCGCTGGTGATGTGCCAACCTGGCATCTGGCAAATCTCCCACTGGTGGTGATGTTGGCTTAGCCTTCCGATTGCGGCAAAACTGGCATCTCTAAGAAATTCTTCTGATGAATAGTCTGAGGCTAAGTACGTAGAACCTCTGGCGTAGTTAATTAACTACTAGCTCATTATATCCGTGGGCGTACCAAGCTGATAAGAGCTTATCAGAAGCTTGACAATGGGATGTCGGCCATCTAGGACAATTGGGCGTGACTCTACATGCTCTGCGGCGACAGTGCGACCAGAAAGACGAAGGAGCCCGTCTTCACCGAGCGAAAGCGAAAGGTTCCAAAGCCTATTATCACTCGAAGCGGGACGTGCTGTTGGATCGCGAAATCCTCGGGGAAGGAATCTCGTTGAACTTTACGAAACAAATGGACCTCTGCAACGTTAAGGTCTTCAACGGAAAGGGTTAAAAGATTGCGATCATCTCGAAGTGCATTTAGAGAATATTTGGGATTTGGGCGCAAAAAAGATCGAAACTTGTCTAAACACTGATGAGTTCGCGCTGTGGCACGAAGCAACCGAGTCCAACTGCTAAATTGTTGGTGATCCGCAACTACCGGAAAAGGTAGCTGACGTGGCTGATTAACTATCTGTCCCACCGACTCCGAGACTTGTTTCAGTTCTTCGGTCGTCGGAGGGATGGTACGCGTCGGTTTACAAGGCCAGTCAGAAGGTGGAGATAGAAGAAATGTGGGACCTGTGAACCAACGTGATGAGGTTGTGAACTTGTGAATGTCTCGCGTAGCGTCGTCTGCCACGTTTAAAGCCATGGGTACGTATTTCCAACTCTGAATGTTCGTTGTCTCAGCTATCTCTCCCACCAGGAATGAGACTTAAATGTGCAGGCGTCGCTACGGAGCCCCTTCAGAACGGTTAGCGAGTCCGTCTAAAAATAAACTTGATTGGGTTTTCATCTGTGCGCTTCAATTACATAGGCGCTGAAACGCGAAGCGATCAGGGCGGCCTGGAGCTCCAATCTTGGAATTGAAACAGGTTTTAGAGGAGCCAGCCTACCCTTTCCCCCTATCAGGGATAAACTTACGTTATCGTCGTCGCACGTGAAGCGCCAGTAGGCCACACAAGCGTACGCGCATTCGCTGGCGTCGGCAAAAACATAAAGTTGAGCATCCTTAATGCGCCCGGGGCCGCGAAAGTAGCATCGGGGAATGGAACTGTTGTTTCCTTTTCCAATCTACGATCAAGTTAGTTGGCAGAGTCTGATCCCAGTCAATGCCCAACTGCCAGGTTTTCTGGAATAGCACGCGGCCTTTCATAATAACAGGAGTTATGAAACCTGAGGGATCATAAATAGACATCAACAGGGACAAGACTGAACGTTTTGTGTACTTAGTAGGGACCTTTGGAAGAGTCTTGACGAAATGAAGCTTGTCCTCGCTAACGTTCCACGTAAGACCAAGTACACGAATTTGTGAGGGAAACGTCGGGCCTAAGCTCACCTCAGCAATGGCGTCTGTCGCACATAAGTCGGGAGGGATTAACGCTAGGGCTTCCTTAAAGTTCGAAACCCAAGAACGCATCTCGAAGCAGGCCGCTTTATGTATGGACCGTACATCAAAGACTCGTTGTAAAAAGTCGTCCATATAATGATCCTCGATGGTAGACCGCACGGCATCAGGGTATCGTGATTGAAATTGACTCGCGTTTTTGTTTTCCACCCATGGCGCGGTACACGGGCTGGACGCTGCGCCGAATATCATGGAGGACATTCGGAATTCCTGAAGCGGCATATCGGGACTATCTCTCCACAAAAAACGTTGAGAGTCTAATCCTCGGGTCTAATTTTAATTTGCGGGAACATCTCCCTAATATCTCCCGTCAGGGCAACAGAGCCTTCCCTAAACCTCATGGCGATGCTAAGAAGTGGCTGGAGTAAATCGGGTTCACTTAGCAGAAGGGAATTTAGGCTGACACCTGCGCACTTCGCCGCTGCATCGTGGACAACTCGCAGCTTCTTTTTGTGTGGGTGGACAACTCCAAAGTGTGAAAGATACCACGGGACCTCGCCAGACGGTGGACCCGAACATAATTCAGCGTATCCCTTGCTAATCATACGTTGAATATTTTGCTTGTAGGCATCGGCATACGCACCATCCTTAGCCATCTAGCGCTCAAGGTTAGTGAACCTAGATAAGGCTAGGTTGCGGCTTTTAGGGACGTTAGTGATATTATCGCGCCACAATAGACCGGCTTCGTACCTGCCATAATCTAGTTGCTTGGTAGTCTCTTCTAGAATATTTAAAGCACGTTGTTCGCTAGCACTACGATGGTCTACCTTTGTTATCCCTATAGAGTCTAGTCGAAAGTATTCCTTGATGAGGTTGTCCAGCGATGAATTGTCGTCGACAGCGAGGGAGATATGGTTAACGGATGTGGCAGTGTTTGATCTTCCAGAAATATATCTGAACAGGACCCACCCTAGCGCTATGTGAGCGGCAGCGGGTTGATCACGACTGCCGCGGCGGACCGCAGAAGGGAATGACTCGTGCCAATTGTCCGCACCGATCAACAACATGGACTTTGCATCATCATAACATACGACGTCCACTAAATCGGATAGATAATCATACCTGGTGACGTCGCCTAAACGTGCGGACTGCCTGTTGATGCCCAGGTTGAGAATGGTTCGCGCTCTGATCTCAAAACTGTCCGCACCATGTCGATCCTTTACTTTGATGTCAACATAACGTAGGCAGGCCGCTGCGTACTCAAACCGCCAATGCAGTCAATATTCAGCCTACACGTAGGGCCCTTAGCTCACACCGAGTCCGCCACAGATTGGTCTAACAGAGTTACCGAACTCCCATTGTCAAGTAAGGCATGCGTGTTAGCGCTTCCCAGGGGTCCAGATATAGTAATTGCTATAACCTTTAGTAGTAGCTTAAGGCAGGATGAGTTTGGTGGAGCAGTGTTTAGTCTATCATCGGCGATTCCCGCATCCGAGTGTACCGTCAACATGGGCTGTCGTCGCAGGTCGGGTTCTATGCAAGAGGGTGTGATGCCGCTTCTTAATCGGGCAGCTTGCAATCTCGCACTTTTTCTTGCAAAGGCGGTATTGGTGCGAGCCTTTTCTTAGACATCTACGGCAGACCTTGTTCTCCATCACCCATTGCCACCGATCCTCTAGAGACAGAGTTTTAAAACCTTCACAATCGCTAACCTCATGTTTACCGTTATTACAGTACTGGTTTACGTAACTTTCCAACTTGGACGTGTTTGACGTTGTCGCAATTGTGTAAATTTTATCTCTGGAAGTTTTCACGGGTCCACATTGACTTTTGACAAGTGTCGGCTCTGGCACTATGACATCAAATTTTATATGTAGTTTTGCCATTGAGGTAATAATGTAATATTATCTCAATGAGTTTTGCCTCAATTTCGAGGAAATCGGCTAAAATTTCGAGTTCAAATTTGCCAGAACCGACTCTTGGCGATGCAAAGTCTCTCCATTTAGACCTGAGGAGAGGGGATAACTTGCCTATGATGATATTGAGGAGGTCCGGTGAAGCTAGGTGCTCGGGCAGATTCAGCAAACGGATTATTTCGACGCAATTGCGGATGCGACAAGCAAAAATGTTCAGCTCTCGCGCAGACTCGGAAGTACTTAATTTAGGAAGTGCTTTTACCACGGAGATCTTGTGTAGTACGATTACTTCCGGCTGAGTGAACCTGGTCTCTAGCACTTCGTCAATCTGCTCCGGGTTGTCAGTTGCTATCAGTCTGATGGAGACTGCCTCACTGGCCACACCATGCAGCGCCGCACCATGCAAGTCGTGTGATGTTTTCACTAGGAGAAAAGTACGCCTTGGATTGTTCGTATGATTTCTTGAAGTGAAACCAATCCAAAACGTTACCATCGAACTTCGTGATATCACAATGTCTTCTTCCCTGTGCCTGTAATTGCGTCGACCAGCTGATTAAATGATGTACCTAGATCTGGGGTATGATTTTTATTTTTGTAGCAACAATTGTTATCTTTAGCAAGTGTGCCTAAAGCTAGTGCGTGTGATGTGTGTTCAGCCGGCTCAACTGATGAGTACGCGCCCGCGGGGATCGTACAGACACTGGGGTGCTTCGATGTGCTGGTGGGGGCCGGATACGTGGGTGGGTAAGCCCGTGCCTGGCGCGGTGGCGCACAGGTGATGGTAGGTCGTGTCGAGGCAGAAGCGGGGAGTGGACACGTTGGGACATGGTTCTCGTTTGCCCCCCTGTCAACAGATGAATGCGTTTTTTTACCTTCGAACGCATGGGCTAACCAGACTTCAACTCGTTGAGATCGGGAGCCGAGGGAGTGCCCCGAGTAGCGGGATCGTCCATGTTATGAGTCAGCCTGGATAGTGGCTAATTTCGCCTGCAGTTCCAACTCCGCGATGGCGTTTTCACGCTCCGTTTGGGCATTTGCAAGACGACGAACGTGCTCTGCCCTGGCGGTCAGGAGTTGTGCTTTTAACCTGCTGGTAGAGCGGCCTGACCTTGCACTCTGAGGCACGATGCTTGAAGAGGTCCTGCTGGCGGGTGGTAAGGTATCATTAGGGTTAGTGCAGGGCGGGGCCGGCGCAATGGTGCCGTCAGTGGAGGCTCCACCCTCCTGAAAGAGCACCTGTTGGAACGATACCTGCTGTACCAGTCTCCGCGATGGCGATCTTCGTCTGCGATCTTGTGGTGGGCATTTCCAAAGTAGCCGTTTACTTGTCACCAATGTTGAGGATGAGGAAGGGCTTGAAGATGAAAATACGTTTTTTATACAGGGTGTTTGGAAGGGAGCTGTACATACGCCTAGGGTAGAAACTAGGGATAGTCTGCTACCTACCCCCGCCCATTATATTGACCTTGGCCTCAAGGTTTTTTTTTAATTTATTATTATTTTTTATTTGACTTTTTTATGATTTTTTGACTAAAACTACCTGTAGCTCAAAATCTATCCATGGGACCGGTCGGCTAATGGTCTTGTTTTAATCGTTAGAGTCTTAGGGTCCTGCAAAAATTATTTTACACCAGAAAATTGTGGAGAAGAAAAGTTATGGGGCCTGAAGTACCGTAGTAAGGTAAAGAAATAATTTTAAGGGCAACTTTCTATGGGGTTTAAAAAAAAACTAACAGGGTTGGAGTTCTTCTGATTTTTTTAAAACATCCTCAGTCCATGCCCTTTCTAACGATATGCTAAAAGTGTATTTATCACTTTTAGTTTTAAAGTTATTAATTAATTTCCGCAACTAGGGCACTTTTACCACCACGAGTCGACATTTGTAAGACAAATGTAATTTCCAGAATTTAAACCAGTTTGGCCTACAGTTGGCAAATTTGTTGTCTCACTCTTACACGAGAGCAACATGTAAGAGACAAAACATGTCATGTCATGTCTCTTTCGCTCTTGGGTCGACGGGGCCGGGCAGGTAACTCGTTGGGGTCTTTGTTAGTCAGTCGAGATTTACCCATCTTAGCTAACTTACGTACTTGCCGTTACGACGCTCCACTGTTTTCGTTAATTTTGTTGAGTTTGTTATTACTTCGTTTTTGTTAAGTTTTGTTATTTGTTACCTTGTTGTTGGCAAAATGGCTGGATTTACCAGTGAAGAGTACACCGACATGCTGGTGGTGTATGGAATGGCTGATTGCAAAGGGCGCGAGGCACGGAGGATTTATCAAGAACGGTATCCTAACCGGCGAGTGCCTAACCACCAAACGTTTGGCTCAACTTATCGGCGTCTGCGAGAAACCGGAAATTTAAATTTCCGGGAACCAGCCGTGAACAGATTTCAACCAAATTTGGCTGCGGAAGAACGCATATTGGCTGAATTTGAGGAAGATCCGACCAGAAGCGTAAGAACCGTAGCCCGGACGCTTGGTTTAAGCGTGTGGAAAGTCTGGTCGGTTCTTCGCGAAAATGGACGTCATCCTTTCCACTACACCCCTGTTCAAGGTAATTTTTTACATAAAGTTTTTGTTTTTAGCTCTTATGTAATGAACTAGCATGTGAATTTCATAGGCAATTTTTAAATTAACATGAGCATGTGTGTGAGAGAGAGAGAAATGGAAAGACAGAGATAGCAATCAATGTTACATAGCTACTAATTCATAAGGAAACCGCTAACGTTGATATTTTTATTGTTTTAGGCTTAGAGGATAACGACTATGCAAGAAGGGTGGAGTTTTGCCGCCACTTGCTCCATACGGACGTGGAAGATATTAATTTTTTACGGAGTATTCTCTGGACTGACGAGTCCAAGTTTGACAAGGAAGGAATTGTAAATTACCACAATCTCCATCACTGGGCACCCAGAGATCAAAACCCGAGAGTCAAGAGGCACAGAGGTTTTCAACGAAGGTTCTCCGTGAACGTATGGGCAGGCGTCATCGGTAATCGGTTGATAGGGCCGCACTTTTTGCCAGACAACCTAAACGGGCAAAACTACTTAGATTTCCTCGAAAACGATTTGCCTGATTTAGCGGAAGAAGTGTTTGACGAAGATCGGCCCATAGTCTTCCAGCACGACGGCTGTCCTGCTCATTGGAGCCTAGCAGTGAGGGAGCTTCTGGACAACTGCTTTCCTAATTCTTGGATTGGTCGGGGTGGGCCAATTCCCTGGCCCCCAAGGTCGCCTGACCTTACCCCACTCGACTTCTACGTCTGGGGAAGGGCGAAAGAGTTGGTGTACGCAGAAGAAGTACCAACAAGGGAGGTTCTAATTAACAGGATCCACGCCGCATTCGATACAATGCGCGAGGAACTGCTGCTTAGAACGGTGACCGTGGAGATGAGGAAGAGGTGCCGAGCATGTTTACAGGTCAATGGTCATCAATTTGAACAAAATTTGTAATTAATTAAAATTAGTAATTAATTAAAATTTGTAATTTAATGACATTAGTCATTACCAAATTTTTTGTTTCATTTGCCATCCTTTTACGATCGAACACATTTAATTTTCATTAGTTGAAATTTTTGCTTGAAGTGCCCTAGTTGCGGAAATTAATTAATAACTTTAAAACTAAAAGTGATAATTACACTTTTAGCATATCGTTAGAAAGGGCATGGACTGAGGATGTTTTAAAAAAATCAGAAGAACTCCAACCCTGTTAGTTTTTTTTTAAACCCCATAGAAAGTTGCCCTTAAAATTATTTCTTTACCTTACTACGGTACTTCAGGCCCCATAACTTTTCTTCTCCACAATTTTCTGGAGTAAAATAATTTTTTGCAGGACCCTAAGACTCTAACGATTAAAACAAGACCATTAGCCGACCGGTCCCATGGATAGATTTTGAGCTACAGGTAGTTTTAGTCAAAAAATCATAAAAAAGTCAAATAAAAAATAATAATAAATTAAAAAAAAACCTTGAGGCCAAGGTCAATATAATGGGCGGGGGTAGGTAGCAGACTATCCCTAGTTTCTACCCTAGGCGTATGTACAGCTCCCTTCCAAACACCCTGTATATCTTACGTATCTTTTTCGCACAACTGACAGAACCCTTTTTCTTTGTAAAACAAAAAAGAATAAAATAAAACCGGCCAAGTGCGAGTCAGACTCGCAACAAACAGCATAAAAATCACGTTTTTTGTATGGGAGCCCCCCTTAAATATTAATTTTAATCTGTTTTTAGTATTTGTTGTTATAGCGGCAACAGAAATACATCATCTGTGAAAATTTCAACTCTCTAGCTATCACGGTTCTTGAGATACAGCCTGGTGACAGACAGACAGACAGACGGACCGCGGAGTCTTAGTAATAGGGTCCCGTTTTTCCCCTTTGGGTACGGAACCTTAAAAAGGAAATAAATAGGTATATAAAAAGGTTTTTTGCTTGTCGCCAACAGCGAGTGTCATGCCAAATATAGTAACTGGTGGTAACTATGTGGCAACTGTTGTAAAAATATCTATTTAATATTTAGGAGAATAGTAGAGCTTAAACCATTAATTTTGTAATTTTCACTTTTAAAAGTCTTTTAATAAAATTAATATTGGCCATAAGTCATTTGTTTTAATGTTGAGAACCTAGCTAGTATGGACACATGCTTTGGCATACGGCACGTGTATAAGAAAAGTCGATGAAAGTTAATCTTGATCTAAATGTGAAAGTAACTTTGTTTGTATGCTTGTTGCGTTTTCAGGCCTTAACCGCTGAACCCATTTTGTCTATAAACATTTGAACCGACGATGACTTCAAATGATAATAATATGGACGATTTCAAAGGGTGAACTGGCGCCAATTACCAAGCAATTTTGCATTGGCATACGTCTTGTTGTCCGATGATGGGAAGGGCTAGGCGAAATTAGATTGTGCATTGAGGGATTATGTTCCCTTGGAATAAATCTAGCCTATCACGCGGATGAAGCCGCTGGCAGTAGCTAGTACTTTTATAAACCTCATAAAATTTCTTCCATTATTTCCTTACTCCCACAATAACAAATCCCACAAGTAGAACAGAAAATAAAAATGCAACGCACAGCCATTTTTAATAGCAGTCCCGACGTTTTATTGTAACAAGCAAAGCGCATCATGGGTTTCTATTCTCAGCGGAAAGAACCTATTCATGGGTATAGGAGCATTCACTGGTAGCAATACACTTTCTAAGGAAAACCTTTTAAACTGTTTTGAAGTTAAAGGCAAAAAGAATGGGTTATTTTTGAACAAGAAGGGCAAAGCGTAGAAAGATTTTATTGCTGGGCTTTCGTGTTGGATAATCTGAGTGTAATTTTAGAAAGATTTAATTGTACTGTGATTCAAAAGCGTAAGTCATTAAGTAATTGGACTGTTTGCAATTTATATAAGAATACTGGTAATTCAAATTGAAAAGTGAGATAATTTTCATTTTTACCCCCGACGGAAAATAATTATAAGTTTGTCGTGTGTAACTGTGTGTTTGTGTATCTGTCTGTGGCATCATAGCTCCTAAGGTTGAGCCGATTTTGATTTAGTTATTTTTGTTTGAACTGATTTGACATTATCGAGAGTGGTCTATGTTTGATGAAACTTGGCTAAAGCCTTTCAAGAGTTATGCGCATTTTACTCATTGAATCGGAGTATTTTTGCAACATATTATGTTATAGTTACAATTACTACATACATTATTTTAAAGAAGTATTCGAGTCAGGGTTCTTTAAATTACTTGAGTTTACATGTGCTCTAGATAAAGATAGTGACAAAATACCTAAAAGAAAGAAAGGTAGGTATATACAAAAAAAAAAAATTGCGCCCGGCACGACAAATGCCATAAAACAACAAACAAATTAAAGGAATAACTTAATTGCTAATACAATGTACCTGGATGGGATTGACCACGACAATATTTATCGCAGATGGTATGTATTTTTTAACCGACTTCAAAAAGGAGGAGTTTTTCAATTCGACTGTATTTCTTTTTTTGTGTGTTACCTCATAACTTTTTACTAGGTGAACCGATTTTGATAATTATTTTTTACGTGAAAGCTGGTGCTTGTCATGTGGTTCCATTTTATTTGACTAATATTTGACGAGTAGTTTTTGAATTATCCTTAATAATGCGTATTTGCATGGTATCATGGCTTATGGCAAGGTACCAAAACTAAAAAGAGAATAATAGAAAAGGTTTTTACAAAAAAAATAAACCAGCAGCCAATCCCACTTCCAATTGCGCAGCTTAAAACCTGGCACTCTATAACTTTATTGGTCTACATCTGACACCAAAAACAGCATCTGATCTACAAAAAAACATGCTGGAAATAACCGAATAATTCCAGATCACACCGAATGTCACCGTGACGGAGCCGCCAGTTTCTTTGTCGCATTGTTGTGCGTAGTTTTTTTCGTTTGTAGTTTTCTGTTAATCCGTTTTAACGCTTCCAGATGTGAGGTTGCATCTCTGTGGACGAATTGCGCCCAATCTCAAAGGATTCGATTGCCCTTACGTAAAGGTACACTTTGTAATATTTTTATTTGGTTGTCGGAGTATTTTTCTTGTTAAAAAGTTATTATTTTTCAATTTTTTGTGGTACATAATGGAAAAATTCTATAGTAGGTAATGCCCACAGTGATGCCAGAACAGATTATCCGAATAACATGTCACTTGAACATATCCAGTGGAATGAGAGTATACCAGGGTGAACTGTATACATCTACGTACCCGTTTAGCTCATACTGGTGTGATGGTATTTTATGATATGGTGTACCCAATAAACAGACATCCGATTGCAGGAATCCCTAGAGATGTGCCGTCATTTATTGAAGAGTTCTGGTGTATATCTCCGAAGTTCTTCATCAGATCTTTACCAAATTTAAATGGGAACTTTTTCGGCATAACCTTCTTTCGAACAAAAAAGATATAAATATTGCAAATCGTTTATATATGACGGAAATATGCCCGAACATACATAAAAAAATATAAACATCCGAATTGAGAACCTTCTCATTTTTGGGCAGTCAATTAAAAATAACAATCTTCAGTATTTATAAGACGTTAAATATTAAAAAACATATTAGAAAAAAAAACATCAACATTCCGCCTATTTTAGAATTGAATATTAGATGTTGAACATTATAAGCATTTATACCCAAACTAACAGGAGGCCAGAATCATGACGAAGCCCTAATATTTGCGGGACTGGAATCATTACCGATAAAGACTAATTTAAGTACCAGGACATTATAATCCTGAGGAAGTTTTATAAAATAGTAACAACGTCAAAGAAATAATAGTACATTGTGTATTAAGGGCGGTAAGTAAGGAATTACGATCGAGGCTCTAGTAGTCTACTTACCTAAAATATTACTTACCGCCCTTGGGTTTCCCTTGGTTTTTTTCAAAACCCTTGACCTTTTTTGTTTGTCATGAAACCCAAGGGTGGTAAGTAATATTTTATTAATTTATAGCACAGCACACAGGTCATGCAAGTTCAAGCAAGGAGTTTACACGCAATTGAGAAATTGTCATAAAATGTTATCTAAATAGGAATTTCTTTGCAATCTCGCTATAACTAAAGTTCTTAATAATCGATTTTAATAGTTATTTGTATCAAAAGGTCGATTTTTTTTTTTTTTTCACTCCGTCATGGCTGACTACGTAAGTATTTGCCCTCAACGTTTCTGGACGAAACGTTTGTATAATCTGTGGTGTAGGCAAAAACTCGCCAACCGCTTAAAAAAAAGTTTACGTATTTCGTAATAATAGCTGTGTTGACTTGTGTATTTAAGCTATAATTCATAATTAATATTCGCAAATGTGATGAAAAACATTGTATGTCTTACGGGCGGTACGGGAATTACGAACCTCGACTCAAAAAGCCTTCAGTCTTCGACTTCTACTAGAGCCTCGATCGTAATTCCTTACTTACCGCCCTTGATACACAATGTACTATTTTTTACTTTTCGCAGCAACCTTACGGTATTTTGTTTATTTATTACTTGTTTCTGCACATACACAAGAGGCACCAAATTTACCTGCCTTTACAGTGCACTTAGCTGCAAATACTGGTTAGTAGTACACCCCGGGTCTGACATCTGGCGGATGTACCAAATTTTTAAAATATCACTATACGGGTGTAGGTACACAGATTTTCAGGAGAGGTACGTAAAGGTACACAGAAGGTACCAAATAACTGCAAAAAAAATAGGCAAATCTGAAAAGTACACTCGGGATTCTGATGTACACCCGTTCGTGAATATGTCAGGAATTAGAGATACAGCGGGGAATGTCAAAGTTTTTTTTGCCATCTTTTACCTGTAAGGAAGACCCAAAAAAGAAAACAATTTGTATGGTTCTTGGTCAACAAGATGCTTAAACTGTGAAAATTTGAAGAATGTAGCTCCAACCGTTTGGCTGTAAAACCTTTGTGTCAGACAACGGATAGACGAACACATGAGTGACAGCAATAGGATTCCGGTTGGAGCCTTCGGGTATGGAACCCTAAAAATGGAGTGAAAGTGAGAGCAATGGTCTTACTTTGAGCTGTTTCATTTAGCGTTATCTGCATCAACAGAAGTTGGCGAGAATTTGGAAACATAATTTTTTATCGGTATGTCAATCTGCCTAGCCTTTTCCCAACTATATTGAGGTCGGCTTCCAGTCTTACCGGATTCAGCTGAGTACCAGTGTTTTACATGGAGCGACTGCCTATCTGTCCTCCACAGTTACTGGGTAACTGGGTAACACGATACCTCTTGGCAAGACTCTGGTGTCAGATCTCAAGCTTCTACTATACCCGTAACGAATGTCAAAGATCTTCAAATGACAGCCGGGACCAACGGCTTAACGTGCTTTCCGAGGCGCGAAGGAAACTCGGTTTGTTGAAATGGTCACCCATCCACGGACCGACCTCGTCAAGCGTTGCTTAACCTTGATGATCGACCAGTGCGGCTGTTATTATTTAGTCACGAGCTCCTCCTTTTTTCCTCAATTTTTATCGGTAAGTAAAGTTCTTAAATTGTGTGTGAAAAAGTAGCACTCTTGGTTTTCATACAGATTGTTCTATTTAGTTACATTTATGTCTGTGGCACAGGCGGTATCACGTTTTCAGTTTGATAAGCCATTCAATTGAAGCTATTGCATAGTCTTGTAATGAAGTCGTATTCATTTAACTGTTTGCGCTAATTCACGGTTTCAATTTAGGCAACTATGAATGCAAGCTGGCTGGTTTCAACTTAATTACAATGCCTAATTACAATTTGCATAGGATTCAAGTTTATTTTGTTATAGAGGTAGGTATAAACAGTTTAAATAGAGCTGATAAAGTACAGTGTTAGAATTACAATTATAGTAAATTTTTTGTCAATTTATTTTAATTCATAATTAAAAAAAGACACAAACTATACACAGACACTGCACCTTCTGCCTAGCGTTTTTCAACTATGTTTGGGTCGGCTATCAGTTTAATTGTGCCCAATTTATAGAGCCACTGACTTTCTGACCACCGCAACATACATATTTAGTACCACGGTACCTCTTTGGTAGGATTGAAGATTAAGAAAAATAATTCTACTCTAAGTCATCATCAACATCATCATTGCAGCGAATGTCATCCACTTCTGGACGTAGGCCTCCCCCAAGTATCGCCACATCCACTACAGGTGCACCTGCTTAACCCTACAAGGAATAAAGGTGTAATTTTATATTATTTATGGCAGATTTAAATCGCTATCATTGTATGATGGCTTCCCACTGTGCATCACATTATGTGACATGCCACGTCAAGCTTATTCGTGCGAGTGGGCACGGGTCACCAGCTAGCTAAATCACATAATGTTGCTTATCAAACATATCCGATCCAGTCATTTCCATTAACTAAGCTAGTAACAGGAAATGTGTGAACAACACCCTTCATAGTTAAGGATTGAAGGAGTATCATGGCCCGGCCGTTCTTACATTTATTCAATAGCTTCTTACAGGAATAAAAAAAAAAACTTTATTTCCCAAAACAACAAACAACCTTGCACAATTTAACAAAGCTTCGTAGACAAGCACGTCATAAGGATACAACCTTGCACAGTTATTCCACAGGTTTACAGTTTGGCACTTAATAAGTTTGCAAGCTTGCACAGTTTTAAACAGTTATGTAGGTAGGCACTAAAAGGTTGAAAAACGGAACTGATTTATCCTGATCCCCGTACTAGTTTAAACTGTAATACGGTGGAACATTTTGCCTTGATCACCGCACAGGTACCTTTAGTGTTACACAAGTGATAAAAACATATTATAAATTAGAAAAAAACATTTCGTAGACCAAACAAAGTACAGCAGATGTAAAACTTAGGGTAAACGAAAAAAAAATGGAGTTTATTATTTTTGTCTTTGTAGGTAATTCTTAAAATTGAAATAGTATACGTAAAATACTTCGATGCTCTGTTTGTTTACACAAAATATAGTTGTTTGCAATATAATTTACTTAAAAACTAATTTAATAATGAAAAGAGTTTAAGGTCGGAAATGTACCGCTTATCACAACCACGGTAGATGGCGAACTTTTATGGTCTTTGATAATTTATTATAGAGGAATGGTCCAAGGAAACTTAAATCTTTGCGCAAAAGAAGTTTTACAGCAAGGCATGGAATATACAATATCTTGCCTTCTTCTTGTCGCAATCAGGTTGATATTTATGCTGACATAATAATGTGGCCTTAATAAATAGCTGTCTTACTGTAAGGATTGATAGTTCTGAGTACAACAATTGGGTGGGGTACCTAAATCTTTTGTGAGTCATTACCTTAAGAACTGCACGCTGCGCTCGTTCTAAACCAATAAGAATAGTCTTGAACGCACCCCCCATGCTGTTATAGCATAAGTTATAATGGACTGGCATAAGGAAAAATATACTAACAAGGATAAGTTTGGTGGACAAAATGGAATGCTCGTATCCAGACGGCTGGCGAAAGTTGACCAAGGTGAGGAACCTTGATCAACTTTTACCGAAAGATGCCCCAAGCTCAGACGTTAGTGGATATAGACCAGAAGCAGTACTATCAGCATTTGCAAAAGTCTTCGAGTCCACGCTGTGATCTTCTATCCAGTCGCAAGTAGCCTCACAGTTCAATGCCGCGCAGCATGGTATCCGTGCGGGCCGCAGCACGAATTCTAACTTGACGTGTTTTGTCTCTGGTCTAATCTGGACTTCACTTACTTTGACTTCAGGAAGGCATTAGATAGTGTGGATAATGATATTCTGCTAAGTAGATTTTTGAGGGCTATTTTTACCCTTGCCCTTCTAAAGTTCCTTTAAAGCAACTTGGGCAACCGCAAGCAAATGGTGAAATACGCGGGCTATACCTCAGAACCGTATTACACCCTTACGGGGGTAAGCCAGGGGTCGAATTTAGGACCCTTGGCATTCATAATCATGGTCAATGATCTCCCAGAGGGTATTGGGGACGCTGGTGGTCTTTTATTTGCTGATGATCTGAAGTTGCTCATCGTAACATCGATCGGGTGGTCGGGCGTCGGGCGTCGCACTTAAATGCGACAAAGTGTAATATGATGTCCATCACGCGGGCTGTGGTACCCCGACATCACGAATAACGTTTGGGCAGTCACGTAGTATTGCGGGTAAGATCGGTGCGAGATCTTTGCGGCACTTTTTCTGAGGATCTGTCATTTCGAGCTCATGTCGTGCAAGTGTGTAAAAAAGCGTTCAAAAATCTTGGCTTTTTCATGCGACAAACCCGTGAATTCTCTAACATGGCAGCAGTGAAGTCGCTTTATAACGTGTTGGTTCGAAGCAACTTGCAAACTAGTGCTATCATCTGGAATCCTTATTTGACACAAATAGAACAAATTTACACGGTACCTATACATGGGGCGTCTATCTGGTTTACCCACTTATATACCCAACTATCTTTGTAATAGGGATGGTTGGGTATTATAAGTTGGAAGTAAGGCGCAATTTTGATCTGGTGAAATATGTCTTTATAGTTTTTCGTGGGATGCTAAACAATCCAGAAATCTTTAAATCATTGGGATTACTCGTTCCAAACAGTAGGTACGGTTAGGGCCGAGGAAGAATTTGTTTAAAACTCCGGTAACCCGTACAAACCTACTAAAGATTGCACCAGTGTGTTGGGCTGTTACGATTCCTAATAGCGCCTATCAGCGTTTGGAATTTTTATCCTGCTCTTTGGCGGAATTGCAGAGAGTGGAAGTTACTGTGTTGTCCTCTATTTAACCTGTGTCCACACCCGAAGTCGTTACTTGAGACTGAACAATCATGGACGCGAGTAGGTGAGTGATCAATTTTAGGGGGCGTCTCTGAGTGTCGCATTATATGACTACTTTTATTACGATTTGCAACAAAGAGTTTTATCCACTGCCTTCAACATTTAAATCCGCTTTGAGCAGTGTTTTTTGATAAGTGACGACAATTTCCTTGCATCATTCGCTTCTCACGTCGTCGCGTCGTCTCAAGCTCGTGCCTTCACGCGCCATAGGAATCCATTCGTAGAAATATCCGAGCACTATACTCAAATCGAGTCGGCAATCGATTTTACACGAAGGAATCCGATTCACACGTTTAATGGTATGCGGGAGCAGGTGATTCGAATAATTAATCGATACCCTACGTATTGGAATAGTTTTCTCTCCGCTTGCAGGTAGGGTTTTGTTCAAAACTGTTTTAATTTTAAATAAAATGTACATCCGATTCATCTACTTTATCTTAATTCTTCTTTTCGTTTTGATCAACCACTACCATATTACACTATTGATTTCTATTTCTATTAAAAACGCAAAAGTTAGTGAGGATTGATGTTTGGACTTTTTTAAGCGAAACTACCGTCCGGATTTTAATGAAACTTTACAGTAATATAATTTATACAGCAGAATAACAATGGGTGCTAATTAAGGCAGCTTCTTTAAAATGTCATTCTCGTCTGCAAATATATTTAGTTGTCTAATTAATTAATAGGTCAGCGACAAACTTTTAGCGTCTAATAAATGGTTTATAAGCGACCATATATTGTAAAACAAGCTACTGTTAATATGACGCAACATGGTGATAATTCTTAAGCAACTAAATTTGTGATATGTCTACTCATTGCTAGCTTCTAATAAGTGTATCAACTTCATCTATAAAATAATATCAACGTACTCTAATTTCATAGAGTCACCTTTATTTTTATACTTTAGCATAAGTAATTGATGAGTGAATCTACTATATTTGAACATAAAATTTCCTTATTATTGTCATCAAATAATGGTCAATAAAAGCTATAATTTCATGTATTCGCCTATCTATTTATAATGTTACCATAAGTAATTGACTATTATACCTACCCAAATGAACATACAAAAAATATGGGTGGTATTTAATACTTTAACTGTAATTCCCCTTTTTTCAATCAAAATATTCGAAATTACTACCAAAAATACTGAATTGCACACTAAATTTGCTCATCAAATAAATGAATTATACTATACTGCTAGATCTTTAAAGCTTAACTGTTTTACTGAATAACTATCTGTTAACTAAAAGTAAATCTAATAATTCTTCGAGTGCAACAAAATATTTAAGTTCGCTCGCTTTGCTCGCTCACTTCAGCTCCCGTCATCTCCTTCGAACCTAACCTATCCGTGTCGGGGTGCCCTAAGCTCCCGAGCTCGCTTCGCTCGCTCTTGGACTAATTCACATTTATTTTATATTTAATTGAATACGAGCACTCCTTAATCGTGTCATTAATGTAAACAAATACACGTGAACTCGTTGCTGCACGCACCGAATAGAGCTCGCTCATTGGTGCAAATGGCCGGTCGCGCCCCTCTGATTCCCAACGAGCGTCAGGTACCTACACTCCCGCGCTTGTGTTGCAAACTTTCACGAAAAAAGAATATGATTTATTAATTTAGTTGTTGAATGAAAAACTTTGATTGCTAATTTTGAGGCTGGAATTTGATTTTATTAGCAGACAGATGTTGAATCTCTAAAATATATAAAGTAGCTCACTTACAACATTAGTCGCTGAGTTATCAAATCAGAAGTAAATATATTTATCGGTAGCTCGGAGTCATATTAATTTACGCTCGTAAATTGACGCTGGTTTTTTGATATTCTGTTGGAGTAGTAAAGATGATGAATTAATATAATTGAAGCTGTTCTATTAACTCGTCGCCCACATATAAAAAAAGACGCTAGGTTGCAGGTGCTAAAGAAAACTTTTGTTGCCGCACATATAATTTCCCAATAACAATTATGGCAAGAACTAGATTCACGCGGGTGGCAACTAGCCGTGTCTTAATTAATTGTGTTTAGTCGTTTAAAATGTAAATGAGGATAGACGTAAATGGAGAGAAAGAGATAAAGAATACATTGATGGATTGAGTGAGGAATAATATGAATGAATAGGCATGTAAAGCGTTGACGATTGAACGAACGGATTGGAATTGTTATTATATTTAAATTTCTGTTTCATTTAGAATAAATAATGATATGGTATTTATTATAATATTTATTAGTCTATTGTTTTAGTAATTATTTATGTATTTTATTAGTTAGATTGTTTATTAATATCTGATTTTAATTATTGTTCATTTTATTTTATTTTTGTACTCCTACCACTGTTGTGTCCTTTTTAACCCAAAGGTTGACTGGTAGAGAATGCCTTGCTGCATTAAGTCCGCCTATGTATCGCCATTGTACATGAAGTTTAAATAAATAAATAACGGAATGCAAAAAAGAAGACATGTTGCGCTGATCCCAATTGAATAACATAGGACACAGGCAGAAATATTTTGTTTTTGAGCTAGCGCTGTTCCGGTAAGCAACCCTAAAAGGAATTTAAGCTAATATAAAATATATTTTATGATTGTCAGAAATATACCTATAGGGTAGCTATTTTCATTTATTAACAAAATAAAACTTCTGTGGCACACGTCATGTCCAATACTTGGGTTCATTCATTCCGTTTTCATTCAACCATTCGTTCGCTTGTCAAACTATCTCGAAACCAAAGACCCGATTAGTTTATCGAAAATAATAAATAATCCCAATTTTTGGCTACAACATAACGCCTTTCCATGAAGGATAGGTATAGGTGGAATCCACATTTCGTTAGTTATCAGCACCATGTAGTAAAATAAGAAGCCTTTTTTAATATTTTTCTATTAGATAAAAATACTCAGGTAGTCTTCAGTCAACAATCAATCAGTCAATTCATTGCAGTCGTGATTGACAAAATCAACAAAAGGATACCAAATCAATATTTTTTTAATTTTAGAAGAATCATTATTCTAACTACGTAGTTACCTAACTTAATATATATATGGCTATAAAAAATCTAAACTCTATTTTTTTAACTAAAATCCTTAATCCTACTTGCATTTTTAATAATATTTTTTTAATAATAATCTTTTATGGGACTTTTGACTGATGATCCTAATACCAGACTTTGTGTCAATCAACAGTATTTTCGTATTATTTTTACTATTTCAGGTGTACATCTTACATGAAACAATCTTACTTAAGCCTTTGTAGAAAGCCCTTTGTCCTAGCTTAAGAAAAGAGACTTTATTCTTAAAGCACGTTCACCATTTATTTTTAGGGTTGGCAAGGCATCTGTGGTGTTGCAAATGTCCATAGTGTAGATGACCACTTACTATAGGTAGGCCGGCTGCTCGTTTACCACTCTGTGGCATAAAAAATACTGGCATGTAGATATAGGTTTAATTCTTAGGTAGGATAAAGTGTTCAATGAGTTTTTCGATCAACATTTTTTCCTGAATCGAATTTGGGCCATGTTGAGCCTCATCCCCTTTTGTACAATTATGTTTGTTCGACAGGTACACCTCTGCTAACTTTAATTTAATTTTGCCAGTTTCGATATGAATAAAAAGAATCAACCACAAATCATCGAATTACTGAAAATGCAAGTACCAGATGTGACACAAAACGCAATATTAAACTTCATAGGTACGACTGTATCCACAGGCAAGAAATAGCAACTTTAGAATTTTTTTAACGTATGACATCAAAATAGCCTAGCGCTATCGGTCTATCAGGCGAGATAGTGGTCAAACGCGACCCTGTCGATAAATAAATAAATAGAAAAACCCACGGCTGGGCAAATCCTCGCCCATATCGTGTTGCCACCAGGATTTATAATTTACAGTATCCACATGCAAACTTCAATAGTATAGTAGCAATTTATTATCACAGTTAATGCTGATATTTTCCTGCACACATGCATTGCACATATGTACCTTCTTTCTTTTTTTTCTTAAAAAAAACTTTACCACACACAAGGCATTTCTTCCTGTATCGTCAGTGCGACGTAACGAAGTTGGCTTTATTTATTTTTAGTTCGTCCACAATCTCGTTTGGCACTCAAATCAAAGAGTATTTCTGTGAAACTTCATTTTCAGAATGTATTATTTTTTATTCTATTTTGTTGACATTTCATGAAAATGTTGGCTTCAACGAAAATTTTGGATTTTTCCGTTGCTTTTACGTTTTACTTACACAGTACCAATGTAGCCAGCGTCGCAGAATATGCCCCGTCTCCTTATCTGCATTTCGTGCCCAGCCACCTGCACCTTTCAGGATCTGAACGTGGCAAATGACAGAGCTGACCAGGTGGCTACCTACATACTGTTCATACAAAATTTGAGAAAAGTTGAGACAAAATTTGATTTCTTCGACTCGAATAAAAAGTAGAATCAGCGATGGTGATTGCCCAAATTTCAAAATGTAAAGGATTTATTAAGTGACATTCCGATAGCACTTGACAATCTCATTCATTCACGTTCACGTTTTCCTGTCACCTTAATGATGTTTCGTTCTTTGATAGAATATAACTTGAGCCTCTGTTCGCACATGCACGCCGGTCGTGAGTAGGTTTGGTGCAAGCGGATCTTATTATAATGTCTCATGTGCCTATCAGTGGCAACGCTCTTTCATGTTTAGTGATAGAGGTTTGAACTTTGTAGGTGCTGGCGAAGAGCTGAATGTCTCTATGCAGGAATTGGAAGATAAAATTTACGATTTCGTCGTTACCAAGGACTTTTCTTGGCAAATTTTACCATATAATTTTATTAATTTTTATACCAGTACACAACCCTGTAAGGGTAAGGCCAACTAACCTAACTTTGACCTCTAAAGCCAGTTCCACGACCATATATCTACATCGCAACCCGCCGTTAAGACAACTCTGCAACATTAACGTTGAACCACCCGCTTAACGTGAATAAAACTGCTCGTTTAGGGCTCTACCGGTGTGATTAAGTACGTACTTACAGCATTCCAGGTTGTTCCTTAGAATTGAATATAAATGATATAGCGTCATAGGTCTACTTCGGTGGTCTAGTGTTCGCAAGCTCTACTACTGAGCATGAGGTCTGGGTTCAATTCCCGGGTCGGGCAAATTGGGTTTGTCCTTCTGGAATTTCACAGAAGC
The DNA here is from genome assembly GCA_964057195.1 of Orthosia cruda. Taxonomy (NCBI): domain Eukaryota; kingdom Metazoa; phylum Arthropoda; class Insecta; order Lepidoptera; family Noctuidae; genus Orthosia; species Orthosia cruda. The sequence continues at coordinate 3,707,655 of OZ059826.1, read as the reverse complement.
AGCCCATATCAGTAGCGGCAATAGGCTCGCCCCCTATTACATGGACCTTAAGACATGAAATAAAGAAAGAAAAAGAAAGTATGAATTTTTTTTTGTACTTGTACAGAAGACACGAGAATTAAGCAGAAAATTAAAGTATGATAAAAATAAAAACCCCGTGTAAGACCAAAAAGGCTCCTCTCTTTCTATGACTGGTAAAATGTGGGTGAAGTTATGTTTATGATGTTGCATCCGAGCGCTTTTTCAAACCCTTGCCAATTTCGCGGTGCCCCGGGAGTAACAAACTAGTGAGCTTGCGAATTGGGAGACTTTTTTGTGGTTCAGATTTCCAAGCCCAGTTGGTAACAGTTTTACAAAAGTGCACACTTTTACTGTAGGAACTTGATAGTTATGTTGCTTCTGATACTGGGTTAGCCGAAAGTGATGTCTGGCCTGTATTTTATACACCGTGGCATTTTAATCGTCTTACAAAAGCAGTCCACTTATTCTGCTCATTTATATGAACAAAAATTGCCCCGGGAGTATCAAACTAGTGAGCTTGCAAATTAGGAGACTTTTTGTGGTTCAGATTTCCAAAACCCGTTGGTAACAGTTTTACAAAGGTTCACACTTTTACAGTAGGCACATGATAGTTCTGTTGCTTCTGATACTGGGTTAGCCGAAAATAAGTATGTTTGACCTGTCATATATACACCGTGACATTTAAATCATCTTATAAAAGCAGCCCACCTAGATGAACAATTTTTTTCATGGAATTCATAGCAAATTCTCAAAAAAAATGCAGTCTTCATAGAACTTTTGATCAGTTAATCACTGTGTATGGAAAATTCACAAAAATGCCAGGGTGTATTGTGTGTGGTGTTCAAATAGTTTCATCTTAGGTGTCTGATAGATATCACTGTCAGCAATAGAGCACCAGAGTAACCATAGTTTTTTTTTTATGATAGATTTGTGTAACTATGTTGGTGTACACTAAAGTATGTTCTATCCCACCAAAACATAAATGTGAAAGTATGCTAAGTTCTTTATAACGGCTACGCTTTCAAACTAGTGAGATCTAAGGGTATACATTCTCTCAAAGTTCCTCAAATCATAGCTTCTGTCATACACAACGCTCTTCAATTGCTTTTTATGAACTTTTATTATGTTCTTTGCTACTTAACTGTACGGTCTCATTACCGTACATTTTTCTGCATACTGGCAACCTACTTTAGGCCAACGATGTGCGTCATAATTTGACCGTATAAAACATCATAACAAAGCAACCAACGTAGATAGTGATCTTATTGCCGTGTTGTTATCCGAACCAAGAGAGAGAAACAGTCGCCTTCCATCTAATTTATACTGTAGTTTACTTAACTCAAATATATTTAATAAGTGGATCTAACTGTGACGTGTTTCTCTCTAACCATCTAACGGTGAATCGGTGTACGGACTTACGACCCGTACATTAAATGTTCCTTCGAACCTTTGTGTATCTTATTGTGTGTTTGTGCCTCTTGTTACGGTAGCGAATCGGTTCAGCTGGTCTCCCTGAAGAGGGTCGCCCCAGTTGTATTGAGAAGGCGTGCGCCTTACCTAACCAGAGTACAGGCACATTGAGTACCGGAACCAAACTGCAACTATTGGAGGAGCTTTCGACAACGAGAAGTGCCTTCAACGACTAACTACAACTACTGGGAGAGTCTTCGATTACTAGAAGTACCTCCAAACAACTGGAAGTGACTCCGACAACTAGGAGAGCCTTCAAACAACTGGAAGTGTCTTCAACAACTAGGAGAGCTTCAAACATTGGGAAGTTTCTTCGATAACTAGGAGAGCTTCAAACAACTGGAAGTGTCTTCGAGAACTGGGAGAGCTTCAAACAACGGGAAGTTTCTTCGACAACTAGGAGAGCTTCAAACAACTGGAAGTGTCTTCGAGAACTAGGAGAGCTTCAAACAACGGCAAGTTTCTTCGACAACTAGGAGAGCTTCAAACAACTGGAAGTCTCTTCACCACACAAGGAGAATCTACAAAACCTTTTCTGAAAATTATTTTGTGAACTACAAGGAAGCTATCATCTACAATCAAGATGAATAAGCTAGCGCTACAATAAACATGTTTTGAAAACATCGAAACATTATGCACCAACTACAACAAGGTCAGCAAGAGCAGAAAAACAAAGGAGTACTTGAATAAGCGGTTGTCCTCGTTAGAAGCTCAATTGATGGATTTCAATGCACGACATATATTACTGTTGCAAGAAATCGAAGATAAATAGACATTTTGAAAATGTTGCAAACTACTGAAGAAAATGTCAAGTTTGACCTGACAGGCTTCTCGGGAGAACCTAATGAGAAAATGAAGACGTTGCTAACTAAACAGGAATGCAACTTAAAGGCCATCGATAGGGCTATGGCTAAAATTGATGTATCAGCCATAGCTGAAAAATAGGAACTTGACGATAACTTGTCAATCTTAAAGTGAAAGTGGGATGCTATTGACAAAATGCATTAGAAGCTGGAAGCGATACTTAAAGACTCCAATTCTAACTACAACAACATGTTCGTCACTACAGAAGACAAGTACGACGAGCTAAGATAAACCTTATGCCATAAGATTTGGTCGACTGCGCACTACGAAAAGTCGGCGCCAAAAATTAGTGGTGGGTCGTTGTCGTATTTTTGACGGACGACGACGACGAAAACGGTTGCAGAAAACGGTCTTCGTCGCAACTGGTTTCAAGACGTCTTGGAGAACGAAACTTGGAGGACGGAACGAACGTGGAATGAAACGCGACATTCGCGACGAGTCGACGACGTTTGCGTGTAGTTGAATCAATTCACTTTCGACTGTATTTTCTTAGCAGTAAAATACAAACTCGCACAAATTTATTCGAAGACTGGTTTGTGCAACGAAGACGGACTTAAAAACTGTTTCACCGTCGAAAGAACTATTTTGTGAACGAACGTGGAACGATAAAGGACGACGCGACGTCTGCGACGACCGACGTGTGTCGTAGTTGAATCATTTCGCTTTCGAATCTCGACTGTATTTTCTGAGGCGTAAAATAAAAAATCGCACGAAGTTATTCGAAGACAGTTTTGTGCAACGAAGACTGCTTTATCCCAGGACGTAAAACGGTTGCACCGTCGCAGAACAAAAAACGGTCTTTAGAAACGGTTCGTCGTCGCAACGCCCACCACTACCAAAAATTGAGGTTCCTGAATTCTCGGGTAACTACACCCAATAGATTTCCTTCAAGGATCTCTTTACGGAAACCATACACAACAACTCGATGATTAACAAAGCGCAAAAGATGCAGCATCTGAAAACGAGGTTGAGAGGCGAAGATGAAAGATTGGTGCAACATCTGAGTATCAGTGCAAAACACATCTTGTTGGGAGATACTTGTTCGACAATCGGAGACTACAGTGCACGTTATTTCTAAACACCATACTCAACCTGCCCGTCATCCAACAACCCGACAGCTTCAACCTCAAGAAGATGCATGACGTCATAACAGAATGTATAAACGGACTAGCAAACATCGGTTTAGACATCGCAACTTGGGAACCAATTATAGTACACTTGATGTCGCAGAAACTCGACACTACTTTATACGGCGAGTACACAAAAGAGCTGCGGGATCCGAGAGATGTGCCAAACATGAACGAGCTGTTAGACTTCCTGGAAAACCAATTCATGGCTTACGAAACCATGAAGAACACGAAAAGGGAAGCACCTAACCAACGCCAGGAAGACGCGACTAAGGCATTCAACAAACATCATTCTGCAAAACTGCATAACTACGAGCGGCAGAAATCGTTCAAGAAAACTTACCATAGCCAACGATGTGCGTCATAATTTGACCGTATAAAACATCATAACAAAGCAACTAACGTAGATAGTGATCTTATAGCCGTATTGCTATCCAAACCAAGACAGAGAAACAGTCGCCTTCCATCTACGTTATACTGTAGTTTACTTAACTCAAATATATTTAACTAGTGGATCTAACTGTGACGTGTTTCTCTCTAACCAACAATAGGCGAATCGGTGTACGGACTTACGACCCGTACATTAAACCGACAAGTATAATCTTTGAGTTTGAGTACATGTATTTACTCAAGCATGTGCCAGAAAATGAGGTTATCATAAAATACAGGTTCCTCACATATTCAAAACCCTGTTAAACACCTAGGAAAACAAGCTGAGCTCCTAACCACGGTAAAGCTTAACATATTCCGGTCAAACTAAATATTACGTTGAGCTAAGCTCACTTGATTAAAACCACTCGTTAGCCCAACCACGGACATAATGAAATTTCTACTCACTTTCAGGAGTCTGCTATTCAGTGCGGTCACGGGCACCCAAAGCGAAAGAAGAAACTTTGGTTCAAATAAATTGCACTAGATAGCCCGAAGCTTCGACTTGTTATTGAGTTTTGTATTGTGTGTTTTGTTTTGTGTGTTTTCTAGAGACAATCATAAGAAATCTTCTGGATCTTGTTTAATTAACTCTCCTTAGCACAAAGTTAAGGAATATTGGGCTCTTATTAAAGATTATTTGAATGGATCATTTAAAATTGAATACAATAGATGGCAAAGTTTTAAAGGGCAATGCCCACCGCCCATAGACACTTTGGCCCGGGGTGCCCACAAATTAAAGCATACGGAAATTATTATATGTAATCTAATGAATGAAATGGTATAGGAATTGGTTCAGAAAAAAGTCCGGATTGATAAGAAATTAAATGTTTTTTTTTTCACAATTACAGTTCTTTAACTATCATTTTACTGTAATACAAACCTACAAACAAAGTTGTCGGAGTCCATTTAAAAGCTTATTCGTTGGTGAGATAACAAATCCGCAAGAAAACAATACAAAATAATACAAATGCAAACGATGGCGCATTTTGAATTACCAACTTATGACAGACAGCCGCCATGCTGTTATAATGTCAAATTCGATGTTGCCACATATCAGACATAAAAATCTATATCGAGTTTTTGTTCGAATTATAATTCAATACGAACAAATTAATTAAAGCGCCAAAAAGAATATTATTTTGTTTCTTTTAGTTTTTCGAATTCAATTTTAAATGTATTTTGAAAAACAAATAAGAATGACAGCTGTGAATTGTGTAGTAGCATTTTTGTTATGATAAGAATTTATGGTAAATCAACTAGGAATTCGCTTGTTTTATTATCATAATATAGCACAACACACGTTTAACGATAACACGTTTTTATTATCGAAAATAAACGAATAATATTGCCATTATAATAATTATTACATCATAAAAAATCGATTGGAGAAAAGAGAATCGATTATATTTTGAACGAAATTAATAATTTGGCAACACTTTTTATTTAATCCACAAACCAATGGATGCCGGATTTACCTAATTTCATTTTATCTTTCCGGTACTTTTTATTTTTTGCAAAAATGTTGCAATCTTGTTTGGATAAATAAATACCGCGATTAATAAACATAAATCAAGATGTTTTTTTTTTAACAAAAGCAAATTGTTGGGCGGTTTATGGCCAAAAATGGGGATTCCCCTTTCTGAGTCATCGCGATTTTTATAATTTATTTTGTTAAACATTTTGGCATAATGTACATTAATACTGTAAAAACGTGCCTAAAAATTCTATAAAACAAATCGTCGCTATATTTAAAAAAAAAGTGTTGACGAACGTGTTCATGAACACCTTTTTTGTGTTCATGAGGTCCTGAGTTAGATTCCCGAGTCAAGCAAAGTGTTTTTGGGTTATTCAATCTGGAATTTCTCAAAAACGATATTTTTTTTAATATATTGGTTCGCGCTTGACCACTATCTCACCTGATGGTAAGCGAAGATGTGGCCGAAGGTGAAACACACTTGCCTAGAAATTTCCTATTCACTCTTAACTAATAGACCCCTAGATTTTAGCTATCGTGAAACACAGACTCCAGCAGGGAATTCTACTCCTTAGCTGCACGCAAAATAAAAGTGTTTCCAAGACATTTGTGGCTGGTTGTTGGCAATAAGCTCGTCCACTATTACATGGCACTTCATAACTAGCAAAAATGTTTCTGCTGTTAGTGCACCTCTTCCTTACTCTCCGGAGATAGGCGTGATGTTATGTGTTCAGAACTGACTGGTATGTTGTAGTAGTTCTAGTCTAAAAGCTTGCATATTGTAGAGGTGAGGGCATTTTAGTTTAAAGATTAAAATAGCCTTGAGACGCGCTTAGAATATTTTAGTTCGCCACGTGTACGTTTAATACACTTTGTGTGCTGTCATCATCATCATATCAGTCGAAAGACGTCCACTGCTGGACACATTGTCGCCACATTGACCCGTCCCATGCGTCTCGCATCCAGCGGATCCCCGAAACCTTCACCAGGTCATCGGTCCACCTGGTGGGAGACCTTCCAACGCAAGGTCTGCCGGTTCGCCCATTGTGAGCGACCACGTCTCAGCGCCATAATTTGTCATAACTGTGTCATTTGTGTGCTAAGTGATATCTTAATTATTATGGGTTACCTATTGTGGTATTTTTTTACGATATAACTGATTTACCTATCTGTCGAGTTATAGCTGCCAAGCATTCTTTAGGATATTCGTGATATATTAGTATCTACCAAGTAAAACAGGGTGAATAGAAAAGTAAATGTGAAACGATACAACACATTGATCTCGATTAAAACTTTGTAAATAAAAGCTTGCAATAAAAACTCATACGGAATCCTAGCACAGCCGCCGAGACGTCTAATCCGTCCTCGATTTGTGTCTCCATTTATCTGCAACACCGTAATCTTGTTGCAGCCTGATGTTAGCTTAATTTATTGTGACTATTTATTAAACTCTGTCCCTTACAGTAGAATGTTATGGTGTAATCCATGGGGATATGAAGGAGAGATGAGTAAACTGAGTTTGTGAGGCACGACATTTTCTCATATTTATGTCGTGACTACATACGTACACTCACGCCTTTTCCCCATGGAGGTAGGCAAATACTACAGAAGGCCATCTGCTTAGACCCTTAGATCCTTTTGCTTCGGTGACATTCATATATCTCTGGGCTTAGTGCGAGTTGTTACTCGTGCTCAATCATAACGTGAATTTGTTTAAAAACTGGATGAGATCCGTCTGGTGACAGGAGTGGAAAACGACTTTTTGTCTACAAATTGATGTAACGATATGGTAAAGGAGCATTTTCTTTCATTCTAATTAGTCTTCTACTTTCTCTGTAATATTTTTGTTATGTGTTAGTATATTATGTATTATTGTAAGTATGTATTTTATATAATTATGTTTAGGTATTATTACTTACGATATATTGTACACAGAAAACCCTAAATTCCTCTCCTCACGTTCATTCCATCCAAAGGTTGTCTGTAAGAGATTGCCATGTGGGATAAGACCGCCCATTGTACACTTGCTTTTATGATTGTTTGTCCTGTATATATATTTTCATGGTGTACAATAAAGAATATAATAAATAAATAAGTAAACGTTTACGTTAACATAATCGTGTACGTTAAAAAACTCCACTGAGATCTCTGGTCACACATAGAATTTAGGTATTCATTATTCTTGCCGAAATTGCCTTGAAATTACCAAATTCTACGATCTGGTTACGACATATAAACTGAATTTTTAGCGTGTCTTATGGTGACCAAGCACGCCGACGGGTTTTATGACGTGCCGGTCAAAAGGTTAGGTTAACATCGCAAATAGGTACAGATTGATGTTCCATATAAAAATTGTTTGAGAGGCCTATAAAAGAAGACAAAGTGTGTGATCATGTCTAGTACCTAAATATTAATGTTGAAATGCGTTTCTTGCGAAATATGTTTGGTGTACCTGGAGGAATGATGTAATTAGACATCATTTTCGAATATTCTCACATTCTTTGTTGTACACATAACAAATATATACAAATACAAAAGAACAAATTATGTACAAAGCGAGTTTAACCCATAATTGGGTTCTCTTAAGATGTACCTGTACTTATACCGGGATTAAGAGTGCTAGGAAAAAGAAGGAGATCTATTGATCTTTGTTTTTTTTTTATTAAACCAGTGGAACCTTCTTAGACTGGAGTCTAGACAATGTGACATCATAATCAGCGATAGTGAGTGTCAAAAAGTCCAAACCTTATGGGACCCGAGCGGAACATACATTTGAGAAAGTATAAACGAATGCCTTAGAAGAGATATATTCTTATACTCCCCTTATGCCATAGGCTCTGCGGTACCGGCCATTTCAACACAAAATATTTTATGTGTCTAAGAATTCTAATTCGGAATTCCTATTTTTCAAATTAGTCATTAGTTTATTGATTAGCGTTATGTTTTCATCACATTTGAATATTTTCGTCATCAAAGATACATAAAAAATTTGAGTAATTATGGTATACTACCTTCTCCCAGCGGCTCCGCCCGCGTCAAAAGTGTTTAAGCATCTAAAGGGAACATTATAACGGGATAAAAATATAGTATTGTAGCTGCTATTCGAGACTGTCATCTATCTCTGTACCAAATTCCATCCAGGTCCGTTCAGCCGTTCAGGCGTGATTGAGTAACAAATATACACCCACACATGCATCCATCCAATCTTACACATTTATAATATTAGTAAGTTAGTAATATTAGTAAGCAACGACGTTTACGGAGCGAACACTACAAACGAACGCACCACCTGTTATTGGTATGCCCGCGTCCGTTCTGGAAATTTCAACCTGAAAAATGAACCCCGTGTTTGTCAGAAAACTTTGGTCGACAATGACGAATTAAATGCGATTGTGGAAGCGCTATACTTCATATACGGCTGAACTAGCAGCAGCTTTCGACGTTAGTATCAAAAAAATATTGGTTCATTTGCGTCAAATTGGCAATGGGTGCCCCACGATTTCAATGATCGCCAGCGCAAGGTACACGTCGCGACGTGCCTTGTACTGCTCAATAGGCACACAAACGAAGGAATTTTGAACCGCATTATTACCTGCGACAAAAAATGGATTCTGTTTGACAATCACAAGCGCTCAGCAAGTTGTTTGAATCCTGGTTCAGCACCAAAAAATGCTCGAAACGAAAACTTGCCCCTAGAAAAGTGATGGTCACTGGTTGGTGGTCTAGGGCCGGTGTGATTGATCACTGCTTCTTGCCAAACGGGATGAGCATTACTGCAGATGTGTACTGTGAAGTCCTGAACACAGTGATGGAGAAGCTCACACGTCTCCAACAAGCTTTGATCAATCGCTCGTCTCCGTTTCTCCTGCACGATAAAGCGCAACCTCATACTGCTCAGTAGATGGTCTCCAAGTTACAAAAGCTGGGGTTGAAAGCTCTCCGTCATCCGCCATACTCACCATACCTTGCGCCTACAGACTTCTACTTTTTCCAGAAGTTGGATAACTTCATGGCGGGAAAAAAAATTAATACCCGAGAGGCAATACAAAATGCCATTGAAGAATTTGTTGTAAAGACCTTAATAACCACCAGCATGTTACTGTCCCACTGGATGTCCCAATGTTTGGACCCATTGATATTAATGCTAATTTTAATCTGTGGTGCTAGGCAACTGGGCTTATCCTAGTTGTTAACGACCCTTTGTTCCTATTGGCCTTGTTTGTTCTGTTTCCTGCTTGATATAAAGGGAAGTGGAAATTTGCATTCTTTTTTGATTAATTTCGTTGCGGGATCCAAGACAGTTAAATTCATTCTGCCTCGGCGATTTTCTGGTGGTCACCACTGTTAATTCTGGCTTTCATGAGTTGCAGTGGTTTGGGAATAGTGCAATAGGATTGTCCCACTGGAAGGCAAAGGCCTCTTCTCATACAGAGAAGTATTAATCACCAAGCTTGCTCAATGCGAGACGCACAGGACCAATCAGTGTGGCGACAATTTGGGGAGGCATGTGTCCAGCAGTGGGCGTCTTTCGGCTGACATGATGATTGCTCAGTGAAAGTTGGTGATTTCGGACTTGCCGATGACAGCGATGACCTAGAAAACTTATGAAAGTATATAATTAGGAATAGAAAAAGTCACATTGGTATTTATCCGGATTTGAGAAAGAAAAATATAAATATTTTAAGCTACTTTCTCAGACCTTTTTCCTGCAGGAAATTCGACTGTATGTTAAGGCCTCAGGTGTATTACGATGAAATTTGACTGAAACATGATTTATTATATTTTTCCTGGTACAAAATAATAATGGACACAAAATATTGCCTTGCTGCCGGCTAAGTTGCCATTCTGTAAATAAGTAATGTATAATTATTTATGTCTGTACCCCCAGACAAGACCGATTTTTGCAAATTACTGCGCGAGCTCAACCAAATGCAACGGCGACTCAATTGGTCCAAAGGCTGCGAGTGGAACACCAAGTGCTTGTGAGTGACCAAACTGTAAGAAGGCGACTGTATGAAAGCAATCTACGCTCTCGTAGACCACTCCGGGTCCCACCTTTACGGAGAGGCAATAGTGGACGACGATTAGAATGGGTTCGGAACCACGTGGACTAGGGCCGTGAGCAATGGTCCAATGTTCACGGATGAATCCAGGTTCGGCTTCCATCCAGATTCACGAAGGACGCGTGTTTGGCGAGTTCCTGGACGATGGAGCCGTCTTCAGAACCCTCAGGAAGTTCACCCATACCAAAGAGGAACAATTATGGTTTGGACAGGAATTCGTCTTGGAGGACGGACGGATCTCGTTTGCGTGCGGGGCAATATGACGGCAGAACGATACGTCCAACAGGTGCTGGGGCCCGTAATCTTGCCCCACAGAACACAAATGGGGCAAAATTTTCTGCTCATGCACGACAATGCCCGGGCACACACGGCGAGAACGGTAGCAGCTTGGTTACATACACACAATGTTAGGGCCTTAGACTGGCCTGCTCAATCGCCAGATCTAAATCCCATTGAGCATGCGTGGGATATGCTGCAAAGAAGAGCTCTGAAGGAAGTTCCTGAAAATCTGGCTACAGAAGATCAACTTTTTGCGCACCTCTGAAGGACATGAGACAATATTCCGCAGCAAGACATTGACAACCTTGTTCTGAGCATGCCGAATCGTTGCCGATGTGTTATAAACATCATGGGCGCTTTCTCAGACTACTAACTTCAAGTTTATAAACACAAATTAAATGATTTTTCTATTTTTTTCAGTTTTTACTCTTAAATTAAAAGTTAATTCATATACGGTTTCCGTCTATGCTTCATTATTTTCCATAAAATCCTGAAATTTTAATCGAAGTACCTTAACCATTATTAAAAAATGGTAGAATATTAAATAACGTATCTTTTTAATACATACATGTCATATAAATAATTAATAGATTGATAGTAATTCGCTTTTTTTTAAATATCCCTAGACCGTGTTGAAGTTTTTACTAAAACTTCATCACTTCAAGTAATCAGCACGTTGGAAACTTTAAAAGGTCCACTTAGAGGTACTATTCCTTACTATTTTTCTAAGATTGTTAAACCACAGCTTTCACCCATAAATACTTCTACTGACAACGTTGTGGTAAGTAAAGAACCATTTTTTCGTAATTAATAATAAACTTAGCAATAGTAGTAGTAAAAAACATAGTAGGAATATTTTTTCAGTAATGCATCAAAATATTGCAGGGGCTTTAAATAAACTACAAGATATTGATTTAACCATTAATGAGATGCATGACTCTAATATAAACATTGATGTTTTATGCCTGAGTGAACATTTTGTTATAAGAGGTGAAGAAAAATATCTTAATCTTAACAACTTTTACGTCGGTGCGATTTATTCACGACCTGATCAGCGGCGAGGGGGAACATGTATACTATGCAAAAACCATCTTCAAAGTACTGAATTGAAAGAAGTAACAGAATTTTGCATTGATAAACATTTCGAGATTTGTGGTCTTGAAATTAAATCTATTCATGTGATAATATTATGTATATACAGGACACCCTCATCTAATCTAAATATTTTTTTTTGAAAATTTACACAAAACCTTACTTAAATTACAAAATAAAAAAAGCATAATAATAATAGCTGGTGATTTTAATATAAACTTTCTAAGCAATGATAATAATTGTACAAAATTGAAAGAATTAATCTCAAATTATAGTATGAGATATCATATTCATGAAGCCACCAGGTTGAATACATGTATTGATAACATCACTAGTAATATTCCAAACGTAATAGGTAAAACTCACAGTGTTTGTTTATCTGATCACAACACTGCTCAGGTTGTGAATTTCGAATACAATCAAAAACCCATATCAGGCTATTACTTCATGACCGTAAATGACCTGAGTAAAGACAATGTTAGCAAATTCATTGAACACGTAAGTAAATTATCTTATTCGGATATTTACAAAATTTCAGACACGAATAATGCTTTCAATTCGTTTCATGACACTTTAACATTATTTTATAAACTATGCTTCCCTCTGATTAAAGTAAAAAAAACAGTTCAAAGATAATAAATTTAAATGGAGTTAAAATTAGTAGTAACACTAAACGAATATTAAGATATAAATATTATGTAAACAGAACACATGAAAATAAAACTAGATTTAAGATGTACTCGAAAATGTTAAGGAAATGTATTCATAATATGCAATCCCTATGTAATCTTAAGCACATTGCGTACTCAAAAAATAAAGGTAAAGCTTCTTGGGATATTGTAAAAAGCTGCACAGGTAACGAACGGTCTCGAGAGTATATTAATTGTATAATAGATAATGGTGTTACTGCTACATCAGGTTCAGATATAGCAAATATATTTAACAACTTTTTCATTGATATTGTTGAAAACAGCGCTACTTTAAGAACAACACATATAACCAAGATATTAAAAACAATGACGATAGCATTTTTTAAAATCCTACAAACCCTTCTGAAATTTTTAGTATCTTAAAATCTTTAAAAAACACTAAATCCACTGGTTATGATAACTTACCTACAAACCTTTTAAAAAAAATGTCCCCTTTCATTGCAGAACCTCTTTCATATATTATTAATTTATCTTTAGAACAAGGCTGCTTCCCGGATAAACTCAAAATATCTATAATAAACCCATTGCATAAAAAAGGCTCTAAAACTGATAAAAACTAAAAATTCCAATTTGTTCAGAATACTAACTTTATTACTGTAACGCCTTCTTGTTTTAATTAGCAATATGCACAAACCACGTCTCATTGCCTGAACGCATAGCATGTTATGAATTTATTTATGAGTACCTACATCTCTGTACAACTTTTTGTTTTTTTCTTCTTCATCAACCTGTCTTTGCACGGAATATAGCTCTAAAATCATCGGAAGCCTTTTATTTAAATAATCCTGGATATAAATCCCCAACATGGTCCTAACGAGCGGATATTAATGAAGATTCAATAATAATCAGTGGAAGTTAAAAAACTACGGGTTTATACTGGAATTTAGTATTGAAGATTATTGAAGTAGCCCGGTACACGGAGTCCAAAGGTCAAGGCGAATATCGACTTGGAAATTTTGCTATATTTGGAGATATTGGATAGCTGGTGTGGATAAAAAACAGTGTTCAGTGGATAATAGTATTGATAATACCCAGTACTCTCAATTTGGTTTGTTTTAAGGTAATATTTCGCGTAAGTTTCCAAAAATTGTTAAGGTTAGTACTACCTACTTTATTTTACTTTGATTGTTATAACCAGTTAATTTATTTATTTGCAGTTAATTATTGCATTGTTTAAACTAAGCAGAAACTAGGTGTATTGTTTATAAAGTAATTATATCAATATATCATTAAGCATTATTGTTGTTTTTCAGCTAAGTTGATATTTGTATAAGGTGGTATAAAACAATCTGTTAGGTAGATTACTATTACAATAAATTATTGCACATTAACTTGTTGTATTTCAGCTGTAAGACATACATATTATTATTGTGAGGCATTTTTATGTTATTTAACTGTAACCTTTGTATATTTCAGTTTAATACCGGTGTCTCAAAATGACTGACAAGGAGTTAATTAAAAGAAGGGCAAGTTATAAGGGACGTTTGACAGCTTTCTCTAATTATGTCAATGATTTGGAAGATTCGTTGAATCCGTCACAAGTGTGCGAATTGCAACTACGTTTGGGTAAGATGGAAAATTTATTTACACAATTTGACGAGGTTCAATTAAGATTGGAGTGTTTAGTTGATGACGTCAGTAGTCAACTACAGGAGCGAAACGAATTTGAATCCATATATTACAAGATCTTTTCAAAGGCTCAAGAGTTACTTACACGTAATTTAAAACCAAGTAAGGATGATGATCCGTTGGAAAATGATAACTGTTCATCACAAACGCGTAATCGTAGGCTTGTTAAATTACCTACCATACAACTGGTAAAGCTGCCAAAGTTCAGTGGTTCTTATGAAAAATGGTTGGAGTTCCACGACACATTCTCTAGTTTGATACATTTTAATGATGAAATTGATGACGTCAACAAATTCCATTACCTTAGGGCTTCTCTCGAGGGTTCAGCTGCTGTGGTGATTCAATCTATAGAGTTTTCTGCCAGTAATTACTCTGTCGCCTGGAAAATATTGTGTGAACGTTTCGACAATAAGCGGATTTTAATACAAAATCATGTAACGGCATTATTTAATCTCGAAACAATTAGGAAGGAGTCATCTGTTACTTTAAAACGTATAATTGATTCTGTAAACAAGAACTTGCGTTCATTGGAATCATTAGGAGAACCAACAGATCATTGGGACACGCTCTTAATTCATATTGTCACAAATAAGTTGGATTCTAAAACTTTTCGTGAATGGGAAGAATTTAAAGGTAGTTTAGATAAAGAAAAGTCAATCACATTAGAAATACTTCTTGGTTTTTTGCGGAATCGTTCAGACTTATTGGAAACAATTGAAATGTCGCAAAATAATTCAAATAATAATTCTTCTAATCCTAACAATAAACATAAAAGCATGGTGTCTGTGACCAGCACATCAACTAATCGACCTAATTTTGGTTCTAGTTCTATGAAATCGTGCCCGAAATGTCGAGGTGAACACAACCTCAGTAACTGTTCACAATTTTTAGGACTTAGTAATGAACAGAGGTTAGAGTTACTACCACAATATAAAATATGTTTTAATTGTTTCCGCACAGGTCATTATGCCAATCATTGTAAATCAAATGGTTGCAAAGTGTGTAAGCGCAAGCACAACACACTTGTTCATGTTACAGATGTCAAAGCTAAGTCGACAATTAAACCATCTAGTACTATTGGTGACCGTGATGACAGCGGTGAAGCTACTGAACCATTGGCCAATAATAACGTAACACTATCGGCAAAAGTAACGACGAATGTACACACTAAAGGAGAAGTTCTTTTAGCCACTTCATTATTAAAAGTTTATGATGGCAATAACCACGAATATCTCGGTCGTGCCATTCTTGACAGTGGCAGTACGTCGTGCCTTATAACAGAAAAATTCTGTAATTTATTAAATTTACCGACTATTAAAGTTAGCGAGTCACTGATGGGTATAAATAATTCTAAGTCACCAATAGGTAAAATGTGTTGCGTGTCAATAAAATCATTAAATGAAAACTTTTCTAAAAGTATTTACTGTTTTATCTTACCTTCCATTACTGGTGAAGTGCCTTGTCGACAGTTGGATCTTAATGAATTAAATATTCCGAGTAATTTATATTTAGCTGATCCGCACTTTCATGCACCATCTCCTGTGGACTTAATAATAGGTGCAGATGTTTTCTGGGACCTCTTGGGTACAGAAAAGATAAACCTCGGTATTGGCAAACCGGTGCTATATGAAACTAGACTTGGTTGGATAGCTTCAGGCCCTATGCTACATAGTGGCCAAGTTCCGCGTTCGCTGCCTCTACTTTGTAATTTGACAAATATCAATAATCCCGAAATTGTAGTGGATAGCTCAAATACTGATGACATTCAAAACCTTTTAATGCGTTTTTTGGCAGCTTGAGGAAGTTAGCCATCAGTCATCAGCATATTCTCAAGAGGAGAAAATGTGTGAAGAACATTTTATTCAAACCACAACACGCCTCGAAGACGGCCGCTTTTGTGTGAGAATACCTTTAAAACAGTCATATCATAACTTAGGTGACTCTGTTCATAGAGCTAAGCACTGTCTGCTTTCATTGGAGCGCAGGTTTAAGGGTCAAATATCATTTAAAACACGTTATTGTGATTTCATGAAAGAATATGTTGAGTTAAAACATATGTCTGAATGTGTACCTGATCCACAGAAGGTTGCATATTTTATACCTCACCATGGCATTGTGCGTGAAAGCAGTTCAACCACAAAACTCAGAGTGGTGTTCAACGCCAGTAGTCCCACCACCTCAGGAATATCATTTAATAATTTACAAATGACCGGACCTACTGTACAAGATGACTTGGTGTCAATTATTCTCCGGTTTAGGAAATATAAATATGTCCTATCCGCAGATGTGGAGAAGATGTACCGCCAGGTACTAGTACATCCAGATGACAGGCATCTACAACAGATCCTATGGCGGGATGCTCCCTCGAAGCCTATGGTAGCCTACCAGTTAAATACGGTTACGTACGGTACCGCTAGCGCACCGTATCTTGCTACTAGGTGTCTTAGACAGGTAGGGCTCGATTGCACCGACAAAAAAATTGCTGTTATCATAAAGCATGATTTTTATGTCGATGATTTGCTTTCGGGAGGGGATACAATTGATGAGGTCCTTGAAATACGTCATAAGGTAACAGCAGAACTGGCTTCAGCTGGAATGCCGTTACGTAAATGGAAATCAAATAATTCTGAAGTGGTTTCCGATCATACAGATCGTTCTTCATTAAGCTTGAACATTGGTTCAACAGAACCCTGCAAAACTTTAGGTCTGAGTTGGCAGACTGAGCCCGACGCGTTATGTTATCCTATTAATCCCAATATGGTATTCGATTAATCCCAATATTACTAATATAATGACAAAACGCGGGATACTTTCTATAATATCTCAGATTTTTGATCCGCTAGGTCTATTGGCTCCATATATCATTGTTATGAAAACTGACATGCAAAAACTTTGGGTACATAAATTGGGATGGGACGATCAGTTGCCATCTGAAATATTAAAAATTTGGTCCAATGTTATACGTGACTTACCAAAGTTAAATAAATTAAGTATTCCACGGATTGTACTTTGTGACTTGTATCAAGACATAGACCTGCATATATTTAGTGATGCATCTCAAATTGCATACGGTGCATGTCTATATGTTCGAAGTACAAGTCATGATGCTAATGTCCTAGTACGTTTACTTACAGCCAAAAGCCGAGTAGCTCCAATTAAACCAACTACGATACCAAGGCTTGAGCTTTGCGCGGTGTTGGTTGGTGTTCGACTTTACGGAAAGGTGATTCACGCTCTTAGAGCTCAAGTGAGAAGTGTCACTTTTTGGACTGACTCGACGGTAGTATTAGGCTGGCTGAAGATGTTACCAAATAAATTACAGCCGTTTATGCGCAACCGCATCGCGGAAATATTGGACAAGACAGCTGCATGCATCTGGAGGCACGTCCCTACAAATTTAAACCCAGCTGACCATATATCACGCGGTACAGATGTAAGTCTTTTGCAATCTTTAGATTTGTGGTGGTCAGGCCCTGAATTCTTGAGATACGACATCTCGAAATGGCCTAGTAATCCTACAGTACCAAAAGAAAAACTTCCTGAAATTCGGTCCGAAGTTTCTTTAATTGTTACAACCGCAAGTCCAATACCAGTTATAGAATATAATAGATTTTCAAATTTTACGACTCTTAAACATATGCTAGTTTTGAGATTTATAACTAATTACACCAAAAAGGGGTCACCTAAAAATCAATTTCTCAGCACTGACGAATTGAAGCAGTCATTGAATTTTATTATAAGGCTCTCGCAAAAGGACTCATTTCCAGAAAACACACTTTTGTTAAATAAAAAAGATTTACCAAAAAAGAGTGCATTGATTAAGTTCAAAGTTTTTCTAGACGAACATATATTAATGCGTGTCGGAGGTCGACTCGAAAATTCCCATGTTTGTTGACAAAAAACATCCCTTATTATTACAGTCCACTCATATTGTCACAAAATTGTTGTTCGAATTTATGCACAAAAAACTTATGCACGCTGGGCCGCAACTGTTACTAGCGTCCATTAGAGAAAATTATTGGCCGATTGGTGGTAGACGTTTAGCTAAATTAATTTATAATAAATGTATTTTATGCTGTCGTATGAAAGGTCAGGTAGTCTCTCCTATCATGGGTAATTTACCACAGCAGCGTTTGATTCCCGGGGGTTACCCCTTTGAAACTGTAGGTGTGGATTACGCTGGACCGATTATGTCAGCCACTAGACAAGGACGTGGTTGACGTCTTACTAAAGTCTACGTTGTTCTTTTTGTATGTTTCACGACTAAGGCGGTACACATCGAGTTGGCAGGTGATTTAACAAGCAACAATTTTTTATCAGTTCTCCGTAGATTCGTGTCGCGAAGAGGAAAACCTAAACACATCTACTCTGATAATGGGACCTCGTTTGTTGGAGCATATCACGAAATTGGCCAATTCATAAAGCGTAATTGCAGTTCGTTGTCCAGTGATTTAGCAAATGAAGAAATTAATTTTCATTTTATCCCTCCTTATGCTCCTCACTTTGGAGGTCTTTGGGAGGCCGGTATTAAATCTACAAAGTATCATTTAAAGAGAGTACTGGGAAATTATAATCTTACATTTGAGGAATTGAACACCGTGTTAGTTCAAATAGAGGCTTTACTTAATTCTCGCCCACTCACACCGCTCTCATCGGATCCCAACGATTTGTCGCCGCTAACGCCAGGACACTTCCTAATAGGACGGCCACTGACAGCACTACCTGCACCTAACCTCGAGGACCGATCCGTGACATATTTGACCAGATACCAGAGGATAGAGCAACTGCGTCAGCATTTCTGGTCCCGTTGGAGCAAAGAATACGTCTCAGAGCTACAGCAGCGAGTGAAATGGCGATCCTGCACTAAGCCATTAGAAAAGGACACTCTTGTGCTCATTAAGGATGAGAAACTACCTCCTTTGAAGTGGCGATTGGGCCGAGTCACGGCAGTTTTCCCTGGACAGAACGGCATCAGCCGCGTCGCTGATATCAAGACGAAATGTGGAGTGGTTCGGCGAGCTTTCAGCAAGATCTGCCCGTTACCTCTTACTCACTCAGAAGATTCTGGTTGAGAGACGATCTCTCAACGCCCGGGGGGATGTTCAGAATACTAACTTTATTACTGTAACGCCTTCTTGTTTTAATTAGCAATATGCACAAACCACGTCTCATTGCCTGAACGCATAGCATGTTATGAATTTATTTATGAGTACCTACATCTCTATACAACTTTTTGTTTTTTTCTTCTTCATCAACCTGTCTTTGCACGGAATATAGCTCTAAAATCATCGGAAGCCTTTTATTTAAATAATCCTGGATATAAATCCCCAACACAATTCTATCCAAGGTTTTTGAAAGAGTCATGTACAGAAGAGTCCTCTCTTTCTTAGACAAATATAACATGCTTGCAAAAGAGCAATACGGTTTTAGGAATAATAAATCCACCTCACTAGCAGCATTTAATTTAGTCAAATCTATAATAAATAACATTAACTCTAAAAGTGTAACCTCAGCTTTGTTTTTAGACCTTAGTAAAGCCTTCGATTTTGTAAATCATTCCATTCTTATCGATAAATTATCTAGAATTGGTATTAGGGGACCAGCCCTGGAATGGTTTAAATCTTATTTATTAAACAGAACTCAGACCACCCGAATTACAAAATTTGATGACAAAGTAAACAGTCTCATCAACTTCAACTCTCAGCCTCGGCAAAATTACTTTGGAGTTCCACAGGGAAGCATCTTGGGCCCTCCATTATTCCTTGTATATATCAATGATCTTCCTCAAAAAATAGAACAAGAGTGTGTTTTATTTGCAGATGACACAACAGTTATCCTAGATAGTAAAAATCATGAAGCACATGAGATTAATATAAATACCAGTTTGAATAAAATAGTCACATGGTTAGATATAGATGCTTTAAAATTGAACGTTGATAAAACTAAAATATTAAATTTTAAAACACAGAAGTCTAAAAACATCCATCTTAAAATAAAACATAGGGACCAAATAGTAGAACAGATACGTACAACAAAATTTTTGGGTATAACAGTGGATGAACATTTCACCTGGAGGAAGCATATCAATGAAATATGCATTAAGATTAATAGGTTTGTTTTTGCTCTAAAAAAAGTCAAAGATGAGGCCTCCAAACCAACTGCGCTAATGGTATATCATGCCTATATTTGCTCCGTTATCCGTTACGGCATCATTGTCTGGGGAAACTCCTCCGAACTATGTAGAATTCTGTTGGCACAAAAAAAATGCATCCGCACCATTTTTAATATGGACTGGACTGATTCCTGCAGACCAGTATATAAAGAGCACAATCTCCTCACCGTTCCTTGTATGTATAAATATGAAATCGCTAAATTTGTAAAAACTAATTATTCACTTTTTAATACTAAAAATAACAATAATAAACGAAAAGTTACACAGTATGTATTAGAATTACCTGTACCCAGAATCGAATTATTTAGGCGTAGTTGTGTTTACATGGCCCCTCTTATTTATAATTCTATACCCTCCTTTATAACCGACCTCCCTTACAGAAAATTCTGTATAATTTAAAAAAAGTGGCTCATTTCTCATAGCTTTTATTCTATAAACGAATTTCTAAAAAAATCCCCATGTCAATCTTATCATTACAGGAATGCATTGTAGATTATCTTGTTATTAGTTGTTGTAATTCCTACCTACTGCCTTTTATGATATTATTTGATTTGTATTTTATGTGTTTTTTTTGTGTGTTTTTTGTTAACTATATAATTGCATAGTCTAATATATAAACTAAGTATTATTAAGATATTGATTTAACCATTAATGAGATGCATGACTCTAATATAAACATTGATGTTTTATGCCTGAGTGAACATTTTGTTATAAGAGGTGAAGAAAAATATCTTAATCTTAACAACTTTTACGTGGTGCTTTGCTGGTGCGATTTATTCACGACCTGATCAGCGGCGAGGGGGAACATGTATACTATGCAAAAACCATCTTCAAAGTACTGAATTGAAAGAAGTAACAGAATTTTGCATTGATAAACATTACGAGATTTGTGGTCTTGAAATTAAATCTATTCATGTCATAATATTATGTATATACTAGTGTTAGGTTAGGTTAGGTTGGGGGATCCCCTCACAGTGCATACGTCCTCGTTCGTTTCCCCCGGGCAACGCCCCAGTTCTGACCACCGTAACGGAGTGGCAGACTGGGTGCGGCTAAAGTGCGCTTTGCGATCGTAGCCTTCATTTTATTCACTTGCGGTTTGTTACGATCATTGCTGAGATTTTTATTATGTCCGATTCTGTGCGAGACGCCCGCGGGCGGTTTTTAAAACCCAAAGGCCCTTCTAAGGGCCAACCCAAAGGCCCTTCTCAGGGCCAACGTGACGCTTCAGCGCCAGCGGAGGAAGGGCGGACCTTCTACGGTGGAAGGGCGGACGAGTCGGATTCCGACAACGAGTCCGTAGTGTCGAGAGCGAGTTCGATGGAGGTTGAGCAAGGTCGATCTCAATCGCGGAAGCGGGCCTTCCTGAAGGACGGGTCCGATGGCTCTTCGGCTTCGGGTTCGGCGAAGGAGCCGACAAAGAAGGCCAAGGCCAAAAAGCCGGCGGACACCCACGATGTGGGTCTCGCAGACGCCCAACGTAAATATTATTTTGGGTCTGCTGTAATGTATTTTTTAAGATGGAGGTATCTCATAAAAACCTGAGAAGTATTATGTTTTTTTTGTACTTTTCGAGCGTCAGTTTATTATTGGCTGAAACTCTCATACAGCTACTACTAGTCACCCTGCGAAGATCATCGATCCTTCTATCCGAATTCGCAATTTTTTACAAAGTATATCCTATATGCCATCAGTTCTAAAGCTAATATTGCCGGCCCATTTTCACTATTTTCATTTAACATATTTCAGAATGCTGTAGTAAAATCAAAACGTGCAATTAGGCATACCTTCAAGTCTATAATACTATTATTTATTAGGCAAATCATTCAAGAATGCAATTGTGGCTCATTTTGTCAATTTGGCAATTTGTTCCGTCCAATTAACTACAGAAGCTCACATACGAAGAATTGGAGAATTTAGTCAAAAACTAAAGATCTTCCTTCCGTT
Organism: Orthosia cruda; assembly: GCA_964057195.1. Classification (NCBI taxonomy): domain Eukaryota; kingdom Metazoa; phylum Arthropoda; class Insecta; order Lepidoptera; family Noctuidae; genus Orthosia; species Orthosia cruda. Next base: position 3,685,375 of record OZ059826.1, on the reverse strand, counting down.
GACATTCATACCAAATACACGTAGCGTAAAGTGTGCTCGTGGGGAGTTTCCACAAGCACACTCTACACTTACACCCCACAGACATGCATTACATCTCATACAATACTCCCACATGCACAACATCAAGCACTCATATATTTAATTGTTATCATTTAAATTTTATATTATTTTAATTAATAGATGTAGCTATTTACGTACGACACAATTTGTAAAATGTGTATTTGTTCCAATAAAGATGAATAAATAAATCTTACCAAATTTGGTAACAACCAAGTTTGCCAAATTTGGTAAGATGGAAAATACCGTTTTTTTTTGGGTGGGAAATCATCCTATGACTTCTCCCGCTCTGGGTGAAGCGGGAGGGCGTGTCAGACTTTTACTGACTAAAACCCACCCGTGCTCCTTCAGTTGCTTGAGCCAGGGCCGCGGTAACTCTTTTTCAAATTTATCCGCGACCCAGACAGGCCTTGGCCCTAGTGGGCCCCGTCAATTTTGCTGACATCTCTTTGAGGCGCGCGTGGAACACTACGCGCCGTCGACTCGGGCCTGGTCCTTATCGGACGGCGAGCTACCCATTACTCGCCGTCCGCAAGCCCGCGCCTACGGTGGCTGGGAATCAGCTTGCGACTCCCGACGCCCAGGGCGTCTCCTGCGACGGCTTGGGGCGTGAGGGTGCCTCCGTTGCGTCTCCCTCACGCGTTCTGCCTCCTCCTTTGCGAGGATTACTGCTTCGCAGAAGGAGGTGACAGCTTCCCATGCCCTCTCGCTCCGTACCATGGTCTTGACCAGGGCCGGACGCGAGAAGTCGCCACCGCCGATCGCCTCCACGAGGACACGGCGTTGCTCCGCCCAAGCGGGGCAGACCTCCACCCTGTGTTCTACCGTGTCCTCCGGGCGATCCTCACAATGGTGACACCCGGGCGCTTCCTCCCGCCTTATTCTGAACAGGAACCTCCCGAAACAGCCGTGTCCGGTGAGGACCTGCGTCAGGCGGAAGATGAGGGCGCCATGACGCCTCTCAAGCCACTCCTCAAAGAGGGGCCTTACCGCCGCAATTGTGGCGTGCCCAGCGCTGGGTTGCGACAATCGTGCACTCCATGTCGCCATGAGATCCTGCCGGAGCTCTGTCCGCTGAGCCGCGATTTGTCGCGGCAACGGAGTTTCGCCCCGGCATTTCGCCTCCTCGCGCCACTCCCATATTTGCGCGAGGACTTTAGCTTCTAGATCCCATGGCGGTAATCCGGCAAGGAGGCTCGCTGCCTCACCGGAGACCGTGCGATATCCCCGGACCAGCCGGATGGCCATGACCCTTTGGGACGCATTCAACCGGCGGGCTGGTCGCCGCCTCAGGGAACGCGCCCATACCGGTGCCCCGTAAAGGGCCATGGACCGCACGACCCCCGCGTCTGGACGTTTGGACCCCCTAGATTGGGCAGCAACCGCTTGAAGGCAGCCCCCGCCCGCTCCAGTCTGGGAGCCAAACGTCGGAAATGCTCCGCGTAATTCCACCGGCTGTCGAGGACGATTCCCAGGTACTTCATCGTCGACCCGACGCCGATGTGAACCCCTCCTACCGTTATTTGGGATCCCGGCGGTGGCGCGTTCCGAGGACCGTGAAAACACATGGCCTCGGACTTGTGCAGGGCCACCTCGAGTCCCAACTGCCGGATCCTTTCGATGATTGTCGCAACCCCACGTGTCGCGTTTTCAGCCGCCACCTGGTGCGAACTTCCCTGCGCCAGGACCAGCGTGTCGTCAGCGTAGCATACCACGCTGATTCCACTAGGAAGATCGGCGCGCAGTACCCAGTCGTACCCGATGTCCCACAGATGCGGCCCCAGGACCGATCCCTGTGGGACACCGCACGACATCTCTCGCCGGTTCCACTCTCCCTGGTGACCGGGGTAGATGACGGCCCTGTCCGTCATATAGGCCTCGACCACACGACAGACGTAGCGAGGCATCCGGTGATACCGGAGTGCCTCCCTGATGCAGCTCCATGGCAGGGTGTTAAAGGCATTGGCGATGTCTAGAGACACCGCCAAGACGACACCACCCCGGGCCACTGCATCCCCCGTCGTGAGGGCTCGCACGCGCATGATGGCGTCCACCGTTGAGCGCCCTCTGCGGAAACCAAACTGGCTTTTTGCCAGATCCGGCCCCACCCGCACCAGCTGCCCGACGAGGCGGTCTGCAATGACTCTTTCAAAGAGCTTGCCCACCTCATCGAGCAGCACGATGGGCCGGTAAGCGGATGGGGAGTCCGCTGGGCGCCCCGGCTTCTTTATGAGGACCAGTTTCCCCATCTTCCAACGAAGTGGGTACTGGCCCCTCTCCAAACATGCGCTAAAGAGCCGCCTTAGTCGAGGCCCGAGAGCCTCCAAGGCCAGGACCCAGGCTTTTCCAGGTAAGCCGTCTGGTCCTGGGGCGGTATTTTTGGCATTCAGCCTGCGTACCGCCACTCTCAGCTCTACCTCGGTCACCTCCGAAGCATCGTCGTCGTCGTCGGCAGTGTTATCCGCATTAGGCACCGCAGGAGGCGGAGCCATGGGCGGGGGAGTATGTTTCCCTCGCGAGGGGAACAGAGTGCTCACCACGCCCTCTACGAGCTGCGGCCGGAGACTCTGCGTCAACGGGGGAGCCCATGGGCGGAGTTTATCCCGCACCATTTTATAGGGGCGTCCCCAAGGATCCCTGTTCAAAGTCTCCAGCGATTCCTCGCGGGCCAAACCCTTGACCCGCGAGGTTTTGAAATTGATATTATTGGCCACGGTGAATGATGATCCGGTCAAGTGGCGGAAGGCTATAAAGAGAACTCGATTTAAAACAAATTTGTTATCACCCAACGTATCACAGAACGCATCATTATGTTTCCAACTAGCCCACGCCCATTGGCGTTAAGTGATGAGTCAACTCCGCTAATTCTCTATTCAGCATATTTAAACGAGGGACCCTCATACCTAGAACTACGTGTATCTCCCACATTTACTCCAAATACAACTCAACATTCATCTTCACAGGGGATTGAAATTAAGTTGGCGGGAAAAACATCTCGTTTTAACGAGATGTTAAAACGAGAGAGAGAGAGTTGTTGGAAATTTATATCCAGAATTGTACAAATTGTACATTTAATTTTTAAATTAAATAAACTATTGAATATTGTACTGGATAATTTCATTTTCTTGCAATCGTAGTGAAAATTAGAGTGGACAAATATACAAACACGGTCATAAAAGCCCATTATAATTCGGTTTCTATTAACTCCAACGACCTCGTAAAACTAGCTCGTATAAGTATAATGGGTCATTTTAGCCCCTTGTATAACAATCGACTATTATTATTGGTAGCGCCATCTCTTGTAAATGTCATAAATCAATGACCGAAAACACATAGACAAACGCATTTGAGATTTCGCGGGCGATCGATATCCTAATTATCTCGTTCCTTCCTCATTCCTTTTCCCTTTATGTACGCCTTAGTGACAGGTCGCCAGAACGAACCGAAACTTCAACGTGAACGGGCCTCGTATCTCAACCGCCAGCTTTCCAAGCCACAAGGCTGGAGACTGATGCATCTAATTAGTTAGATTGCTGAGAACCTTGTGAACCGTGTCTATTAACCCGCCTCGCGGATATAAAACAATTGTGTGAAGTGTGTGGATCCTGAAGGTTGCCATTTTGGAGTTGAAGATCACCAGCTCGCTGCCACACGTGGGCTGGCATCGACCACTACAAGGTAAGGCGTACTACTTCCCTCATTTCCATACTAGATCGCCCGAATTGATCCGTGAATATTTTCCCGCTTATTTTCAACGCACTATTGCCAGAACCCTTCAAATACAGTCCACTTTTCATAATAGACACAAGGATGAAGAGGTTTCTCAAACCGCTATAACAATTATTATTGTTAACCAAAAAATATACACATCTCTTTTACACACAAAATTAAACCTATATATTTGTAGTTTTATCTATAGTTCATGATAAGGTCTCCAGAAACCATTTTACTTCGTTTGATGAAACAATGGAACGCGTCGATGCATGATTAAAACGGAAGGGTCTTCATAATCCTAAAATTCCTGTAAAATATTCAGAAGTAAATTAAACCTATCGAATATTTCGGCAATAAAGGATTTCCTTGCATAATAGCTTTTAATTTACCAGGGACGTATTGAAAGCAGCATTAATTAAAATATTTTACTAAAAGGGAAGTAAAGGAAGTGAAGGGCTGGGCTTTTCTTCGGCCTGAAAATCAGCATTGCTATTCAACGAGACATCCCCGTTGACATCGATGTGGACGAATTTTTTTATGCGTATTGAGCCCCATTGAGCCCCTTTCCCTCTTTGTATATAGGTAGGTACGTTTTTTATTAATCTTGTGTTTTACAAAAGGGAAATCGTGAATGCAAAACTTTCAGGTCTAATCGTGTCATCCAAAACGAATCATCTAATTTACAGTTATAACTTGTTATTTGTTGATATTAATCGAGGTTATTTTTGTTGTTATAGCAATTGTGTCCAGTGGTGGTTGTATAATAGAAAATGGGTCTTAAATCGAACCAATTTGAGATTCTTTAACAACTCCCAACCTAGGCCCAGACTCACAAACTTTGAGGCTATACCCAGAAAACTGTTCTTTTATGGCTTTCATAACCGATGTTCTGAAAAGGTGGAAGATTTTTGGGACAATTTAATGTGCTCTCTTTTTCTGCCTAGGGACTCCTAAAAGCAAAAAAAAATGAGCGCGTTGTGTTTTGTTAATTACGTGTGGTAAAATTCATGTCTTTCTATCTATATACCAATGATCAAAAGCACTAAGCACTGCTGATTATGAGGTCCTGAGTCTGTTTCCAGTCCACCAAACTGTCATTGGGATTTCCATCAGGAATTAGTGTCAGTGGCAGCCTGTAGCCTAGATTAGAGCCAGGTTGATGGCAATAGACTCGCCCGTTTCAGGTACATGGGACTTAAGACGTATATTCCCAAATGTTAACACAGTAATGGTGGTGCGACCGCTCGGATCCAAAATATCAATAGTGAACCTTCTTTTGGACATTCCCCTTTAAACTACTAAGATTTTCTATAGTGGTCACCTTCACCAACTTTAAGTTATATAAGGCGGCACACTATACCAGGCAACCCCTTACGAGGCGTCTGGGACCATCTTCGGTAGGTCACGCCTCCAGAGTACTCGCCCCTGGTACTCAAGAGAAAATGTGAGTCGCATCGTGATTACTCACTACCATTTATCCAATGGTACCGGAGCTGTAAAGCCGCTCACAACACGCAGCCCAGCACGCCAGCACTAACGCAAGCACCGGCACCAGCGCACCTTGTTGGTGAGCGTGCTTGACAGCTCCGGGACCATTCTGGAGAAATGGTAGCCAGCTTCTCTGGCGTCCCTAGCGGGTATTGAATCCTTCTATTGGACAGATTTGTTTGCAAATTATTGGTTGGTTTACATTATGCTATTTCAGTTAAGGTTGCCCTAGTCAACGGCACGAACTATTTTGTACGCAGGGTTAAAATTAATGCTATCTCATCCGACAACACGTGCGAAAGAGATAGATGCTGTGATGAGCATTTAGGACGAAAACGAACGCGCGAAAGTTTATAAACAGACCTTTGCGAGTCTAGATATCATGAAAAAACTACTAAATGTATATGTAAAAATAAAATTATTTGTATTGCTGAACTACTTATCTATCCCTGTATGGTGGCCGTTTTACAATTTTCCTTCCATTTATGGTATTTATTTCCGCCCAAAGATACGACTTTCGACGCTAATAACTTTGAAATATTTTATTTTTTTACTTTTTTGTTTCCATACAGGGATAGATAATGATGAGACAAATTGATATAATTTTTATTTTGAACGTACATCGTCAAACAGTGGAGTAATCGCCAGACTACGTTTGTATGGAAGAATGATCGACTAGTGTAACCTTAAGAAAGCATTTTAGCCATATTTTTTTCTGTGGTAAAATATTTTTAAACATCCAAGTCGTTTTGGAAGATTATCCAAAAGTAGCGAAAAAAACATGTTACACAAATAATGTACATGAATCAATAATACATTTTATTTTCTCAAAACTTTTAACCTAGCCGTTACTAAGGAGTATGCTTTAAAAAATAGCCGTTTTACGGCGCTAAAGCCATAGAAGGCCCTCAAATATGTGGTTCTACGTAGTACTATACAGCTTCATAACCTTTCGGAGAATTCAGGCCTGATATTATGTTCATCTACTTATAGTTCCTTTTGAATGAATCCTTAGTCCGTACCTGTAAAAAACTCATATATTATAAGTGTATCCCAAAACGCTGGGCAGCCAATCATGTGGGCAGCTCAAAAGTTTCATCTAATTTGTTACGCCTGCCGACTTTCCAAACTCATTCATTTTCTGTTTATTATTACTTTGGTCCTTATTGAGCAGCTGTTTTATACGCCAACGGACAAAGAAGTTCTGTGATCATTCGTGTGGATCATAGTGGGAGTAATTAGATGTATTGAAGCTGTTTGTTTAAGACCTAGGCAATATTACTTGTGGGGTACTACAAAATAATATGATTTTATTTAATTTTATTGTGCTGTTGTCGAGCAGACATACGAAGCAATGGCCTAGAATACTAAATTCCTTCGAATAGTTTTTGAAAGGACGACTGATGACTATCACGGACACATATATAAGACGCTAATACTCGTACCCATATTCATTGATGATACTGAATGCCAGAATAATGTATGTGTCTATTTCTAAACATAGACTAGTACTAACAAACAAAACCTAAATAAACCAAAGAGCATAATTTTCATCAATATATCTTAGATTTTAATACTTGTCTAAAACTTTCTCGTCCTAATTTAGTTTGTCCAGCGTCTAATATTTTCCGTCCCAGAGTTCCAAAGTCCCACAATTTTGTCGATGACTGGTGGTCACACGTTAGTCCCATCCTAATAAACAGTATCACAGTCTAGGCCAGTAATCCCTGGGAGTTATTGCTGTTAAGTCAAAGGCCTGTGCCTTTGACTTTTAGCTCGGAGGCGACTCGGTGGCCGATGCACGTAAACCGATGTTCACGTGGTACTGCACATTTTTATGCATTTTAATGCTGTGATTAAACGGCAACATTTCGGTGTTGTTACTCTTTAAAACGTGTGGTGAAATTCCGTGTGACGTTTAAATTGGTAATGGAAACAAACGTGCAGTACAATGTAGCGAGAACTACAGCTCACTGTCACCACATCCCAAGAAAACCAAGCGTGTCAGTGAGTCGCTGATAATTTATGCGTAGAAACTGACGGCCCACGACAATTCTAACGATTCCTTTTACGGCTTGACAATTGCCTAATTGACAATTGACTTATTTAGTTAACACAGGGTGGATCACGCGATTTCTTACGCCAGAATTGGACGCGATGGTTCAACTAGACTGAAGCAAACTCGCCACGCATTCGGCTACCTTCGGAAGCAGTCGTATCCGAGAGCTATTAAAAATTCCGTGTTTGTTGTCTAATCAGCGTTCAGAGGGTCTCTCTTATATATTTTTTTGGGTAACTTTATTACTTTTTTAAATCTACGGCCACAAATATAATTAGTAATGGCGTCTGTACTGACTGTCAGTGCAGTGGTTCCATATTCTGTGGTCCCAGGCCAGCAGGACAATCTATTCTGAAATCTAGTTGTTTGTCAAAACAAGTTATGGAATAGCCAGTGGTAATAATAAATGGGATGAAATAACTTCTAGTAGGCTTTAGTTCTAAGCTAGGGCGTGAGAATATTAGGTATAGGCGTTAGTAAAGAGTATTATATACAGCCAGGCTTTTAATTAATTGGCAATCTTTCAAGGGCGTAAAGACTCATGAATATAAACAAGTTTCTCAATAAATCGGCAAAAAAGAGCTGTTTTGTGTGGTTCAAAGGTAGCCCATTAGCTTCAGTTTTGTAAGTGGTAAGTTGAAGAAAACTTACTTATGGGTTTGCTATGCTAGCTATTGATCAACTAATATTATAATCATAAATGTAAATGTCAATCGTCAAAGTTAGGACATGCGTTAGCTACGAGTATATGTTGCCTAAGTATGCGCAATTCGGATTCAACGATCGTTTTTGATCATGTGTCACTCGTCTGAGGAGTTTTGTTAACAAATTTAATTTGAACAGTCACTTTACTCTACAAAGTCTAACGAACGAAGCCTGTGGCTTAATTTTGCAGGTCTGGTAGGTTGAGGCATCTAAGCTTATCCGTATTGGATGCGAATAATCTCGAGCTTATGCTAGCATTCCACAGATGCCGATCGATTGCGATTGAAATCATGCGCCTCGCTTAAGCTTGAGCAATCTAAGATAGTAGCTCGTAATTGGTGGCTTGGATGCTTATGCATTCCGCAGAATTCGATCGTCACAATAACAGAACATACACAGCAATTAGAGAAGCCATCTCTAACAATGCTCGTGCCCAATATGCGCTTAAATAAACTTCAACTGTCACAGCCATAGTCAGAATGTTCAAGAACAGTCGATTTCTATGAGTTAACATTGACACTTACCCCAATATTAAAATTGAAAAGTTTACTTAACTGTTTACCAAACTTTACTTTGTCCTGCAAACTTGTGTATTTTTGACATAAATCCCTTGAGTGCCTAAAACGTGAATCGACGTGAGACACAAAAGCAATTTAATTGTTTCGGTAATTACGACATTTAACCGGTTAAAATAGTGTGCCATGTTTTTAACTCAAAATGCTTAATTAAAAAATCAGCCTAAGAGACACTCTTGGGATAGCTATGACAATGCCTTCTTTAGCAGGGGCCACTGAAGCGACTCGGTGATCTGTGGGCTTATAGTTATATATTCTTTTAGGTAGAGAAATATACACCCGTACTAACGTCGTCACTATTTTATTTTCCTTAATTTTTAATCCTGAGGGGGTTAGCTGCCAGCTAGGTGCCCACAATATGTAAAATATTGTGGGCAACTCAAATTATGGAGGGGCGCCTGGCATGGTTTCTTAAGCAAACATATTTGGAGTGAAACATTGATAGCTGAGTAGGTGCCAAAATATAATATATAGCAAGTTTGAATCAGGAGCTCTTTGGTCAGAGTCCATTTTCAGATTTGCAGCTATCTTATTATTAGGTACTACTTTTCGCTCTGAATAACTTGCTCAAAAGCCCTGCCAAGTTTGCCTGTACAACTTGAGGTGTCCACAATATTCTAAATATTATTATTATGTACCAAAGCTACGTAAAAAGCCCATTAATCTTTAGTACTTACTTTAACTTTAAATTCAATTTAAACTACCTGTTTTATCGCCTCTATATAAAAGTATTTACATGCAAAGTTAACTCTAGAAATAAATGTACACCCTTATCTCCTTATAAAGAAAATACATTTTCCAGTAACAACTTGAAATATTAACTGCAAGATATTGAAAAATAAAAAGCTGTAAATCAAAATGGTTATTTTATGTGATGCTAAACAATTTTGTGGGACATTAAGTTTTTCACTACATATTACGAGTCTGTACCTAGGGAAGTAGAGATTATATCAAACTGTACTTTAGTCAATAGTAATAAAGTGCGAAATTAATCGTGTGGATAAAGTTAACTTTACAAGGCGTTTAAAAAGATACAGTGAAATTCTTAGACTACGTTTTTTAAATTGTAGTTCATTTTGTATAATATTAGATACGAATTTATTTATATTACGTACACAATTTCTTTGCTCAGATTATCTTGAGAAGTCTAAAGTATGTAATCTAGTTTCAAATTAGACGCCTGAAATTACTTTGAAACCATCTGTGGCCACAATAATGATGTCTGAATAACAAATCTCTTGAAGCTCTAAGTGTTTGTTTATTTAGTGTAATTTCAAAAAACCAGTTAGTAAATCTCTTCAACTGCGGAGAATAGAATATATTATACTAGCACTTCACCCGCGAATTCGTTCGCGTGCTCTATATTTTATCCTTCAGATAACTTTTTAGTTTCACCCCCTTAATGGTTGAATTTCTAAAAAGTCCCTTCTTAGTGCTCCCCTACATCATAAAAAGGAGCCCTGTACAGTAAAATTCTTCAAAAATATTTAATAGCCCCAAAATAGTCTTTTAGGAGTAGTTTTGAAAAACTAATAATGAAAACCTTTTCTATTTACTTAGTTATTTAGTGTTTATGCCAAGTTTCAAATATATAAGCCCAACAAATTTCCATATTTCACCTCCTTAGGGGTAGAGTTTCCAAAAACCTATAAATACTTTAATTCTTTTTATCAATCAAGAGCGCAAATGTACAATTTCACGTGTCCAATTTGAATCCAAACTGTAGAAATTTCATACAAACTTTCAACCCCTTTTTACCCTTTTATGTGTGAAATTTCCAAAAATGATTTCTTGTTGCGCACTGTCACTTGATGAACCTCTCTGCCAATTTTCATCTTTATACGCAAGTGGTTTTCGATATTTCGTGATGAGTGATTTAGTGACCTTTTGCTTTTTAACCGACTTCCCAAAAAGGAGGAGGTTCTATGTTCGACATTATGTTTGTTTTTTTAAGCTATTGCATAGCTTCTATCGCGGGCCTGAGCGTGGAGACCGAATCCAGAAATTCCGTAACGAAAAATTCCGTGACGAACCGTGACAATGGTGATCAATGTGGACCTTATACTAATGAGATTAAGGGTCACTTTTGTTTGCCAAAGAAAAGCGACCTTATTTCAATGTGAATATGGGTCACTTTATATTTTTGTTTTGTTTTTTAGAGTTTTATTAATTGGAAATAAATGGGGGTTTGGCTCGCTACGTTTTCGAGTTTTTAACGTTTTTAATTTAAAGGCTCGAATTCGCTTGGCAATGACTAGTTAAAATAAGAATTTTTATTATGGCGGATGTAGGAAATATTTTTATGTTCTATTCAAATCAAATCAAATCAGTTTATTCGCAATAAGTGTTGGTACAATTTTGGTCTTAACATAAATAATAATACAGATCCATAACACTTAGTCATAATAATGTGACATGCAAACATTTGGGTTAATATTTATTTATAATTATACAATTCTATTATAGTTATAATTAGTAAATTACAATTGAGAAATTGATTATATGTAGGTACATTATTAAATAAATTATAAAAAATATTGATGTCCGAGGGTAAAAGAAATAAAATAAAGATGTTATTAATTACCTATTCAACTCCTTATTAAATATGTCGCTTACAGAGTAGAAATTCTTATCTAATACCCATAACTTAAGATATCTTGAAAATTTACTAACTGGTAAGTTTTTGATGGTGTCAGGTATAGCATTGAATATGCGACCATACATTGCATAGCTATTTTTAGTATACAGTGCTGTCCTAGGGATTATTGGCAAAACTATTCTATTTTTGTGCCTATTACTTTTTGCATACAGTTCATGAGCTTTTTTAAATAATTCAGGGTGAATTTTAACAAATTTAGCGCATTCAAAGATATATAGGCTTGGAAGGGTTAGTATCTTGAACTTTCTGAAAATTGGTTTGCAAGATTCCCATGGGCGTATTCCCGCTATGGCGCGGATGCATTTTTTCTGTGCGATGAACACTCTCTGACTTTCTGTTGAGTAACCCCAGGCAATAAGACCATACCTCAGCACAGAATCAACGTAACCATAGTATGCAGATAATACAGTTTTTAATGCTGATGTTTTTGAGAGTTCGTATAGGACAAACACGAATTTATTTATCTTGTTGCATACTTTATTGACGTGGGCTTTCCAGTTGCAGTGTTTATCAATCGTGATACCGAGAAATGCCGTTTCGTTTACTTCTTTTAATTTAAGTCCCCTATAATTAATGTCCAAAGACTTATTTTCTCGTCCATATGTACTAAATTGAATAAAATTAGTTTTTGTTAGGTTTACTCGTAGATTATTTTCGTCAAGCCATGTAATTATCAATTCAATTGTATTATTTATGTCAGTTGTGTATTTATTAATGTCAGTATTATTCGATGTCATTATTAACGAAATGTCATCAGCGAACAGAAAACAGGGGTGATTAGTAACCTCAGGCAGGTCATTTATATATAGTAAGAACAATAGGGAGCTAAGCACACCCCCTTGGGGCACACCAGACCTGTTATGTTTATAGTTTGATCTGTAAGATTTTAGTTCAAGTTTACTATTAATTTTTTCGATTTCTACACACTGCATTCTGTTATTTAAATAACTTTCTATCCATTGAAGAGCTGGGCCTCGAATCCCATACTTTTCAATTTTGTTTATTAGCAATTTGTGTGATACGAAGTCGAAGGCCTTCGACATGTCAAAAAAGATGCCTGTTGTCTTAAGTCGCTTATCTAAGTTGGTAATGATTGTGTGTATTAGGTTAAAACATTCTAATGTTGTGGACTTTTACTTTTTGAAAACCGTACTTTTCTTCCCTTAGAATACTATGCTTGTCTATGAATTTTGTAAGGCGTTTATGCATAGCAGTTTCAAAGATTTTTGATAGAATCGGTATGAGAGTAATTGGTCTGTAGTTATCGAGATCATCCTTGTTACCTTTTTTGTGGAGAGGTTTTACAACCGACTGTTTAAGTAGGCTAGGAAAACATCCAGATTTAAAAGACAAATTCACTAAAAACGTTAGGACTGGTGTTAATTCACCAGAACAACATTTTAAATTTTTTGTTGCTATCTCATCGTAACCTACTGAGTTTGTGTTGTTTAGAGATAAAATAATTCTGTGTATTTCTTCATGTCCATATGGTTTTAGGAAAATACTATCACTAACAGATTTTTTAAGACTAGCACCAGTATTCTTATGGGTATCGTTTGTTAGATTAATCCAATAGTCATTGAATGCTTCAGCAATTTTATCCGGGCTAGCAATTACGTTTCTTACGTTTTCTATGACTTGTTTGCTCTTAGTACCGACGGACTCATGTTTTATCAGTTGCCATGCTGCCTTGCATTTGTTTTTAGAATTACTGATAAATTCATGATTAATTATTTTAATGGACCCATGTATGCAACGACGTAGGAGTTTAGAGTAGTTTTTAAATTTTGTTTTATTTTCAGCTGTTTTGTTTGCATAGTATTTGATTCGTAATGATCTTTTGGTTTTGCAGCTTGCTCTAATACCTGTAGATATCCATTTTAAGGGTCCATCTCTGTTTAAAATTTTTATTCTCCTAAACGGAAAACATAATTTATAAAATAGATATATTAGCTCGTAGAACTTTTCGTAAGCTACGTTAATATTGGATTTTTTAAATATCTCTGAAAACGACAGTTTGGACATACATTCTTTAAATATAGAAATGTGGTGTTTATTATAGTCTCTCCTATACATTGAATATTCTGTCAAAGCTGTCGCTTTGTTTTTCACGGGTATATTCAATAACTGTGCAGTATTATGATCAGAAAGGCCCAGGTGTAGGAGTTCACCTTTAGCGGATTTGATGTTGCTGATTAGGTGATCTATACATGAATGTTGTCGTGTTGGTTCCTGAATATGGAGCACTAGATCATAATTTTGAGCAATTTCAATTAACGCCTTAGATTTATTGTTTTGTTGTAGCGTGTTGATATTCAAGTCACCTGCTATAACAATTTTTTTCTTAAATTTACGTGTTATAAATTGAAGCACTGTTTCAAGTATTTCGAAAAACTTGGTAATATTAGAAATTGGAGTTCTATATATGCATAAGATAAATAGATTCCGGTTCGTGATCTCAATGCCACAACACTCAAAGATATTGTCAATACAGTGCTGAGCCAAAAATTATATTTCCTTAAATATGGTACCCTTTTTTACGAGGATGGAGACTCCACCACGCTTTTGTTTCTTGGTCCTGCAGTAAGAGGTAGCTAAGCTGTAACCAGAAACTTTTATAAGATTTTCATTTCCTCGTTCTATGAACGTTTCAGACAGACAAATAATATCGGGACTCATTTTAAGATCCGAAAGCTCTGATAAATGTATTTCTATCAAATGAATTTTGCTTAGTAAACCGGCGATATTTTGGTGAACTACTCTTAAAAAGTCAGTCTCGAAAAAACGTCTGTGTACCCGCGACACAAGGGTCCTCTTTTTGGGACCTGCTTATGTGGTTTTCGTTAGAGGAAACAGAGACGATTTCCTCGATGGATACTAGATGATCTGTTTGAGTACTAGAATCTTTTAGTAAAGGTTTCCATTCCGTAAGCCGTCTTTGTGAAAGTGCATCATCCATTTGAGCAGAGGGGTATTTTTTGAGAAGTAATAACCGCTTTTTATGTTCAGAGTTGTTATAAAAGTTTAAAAATTTTGAATCGTAGTCAAGCTGATCTAGAATTAAATTAATCCTACCGCATAACCCATAAGCATTGAAAACGCTAAATTTGTAAGAGTAATCTAATAAGACTAATTAATCTTAAAGTATTATTTACTTTGTTTTCATTTAAATGATCAGTTTTAGACACTTTTAACACCAGACTTGGACATTTTATACATTTCAAAAATACACATAATTCAGTCATAATTTTAAACGGGTCAGCGTCATGTTCACCAACACATAGTATAACACGGTCTTCAGAAGATATATCGAACATTTTTGCGCTATTTAATATTTCCTCTACATTAGCGTTAGGCTTAATTATTGATATAAATTGGTATATATTGTGACGGTTGTATTGTCTTGATTCCAAAAGTTTTCGTGCCAGTCCCGTGCATTGCTTACTACCAAAGATAAATGCTCTTTTGTTAGACATTTGCTTTCCTCTAACAGGCATTGGATTAGGCTGTGATTGCTTGGGCTTTTCTGTCTGCGTTTGTGGTGATACTTGGTACTTGGAGTTTGGTACAGGTTTGGGAATTTTGTCGGTTTCTATTACGGGTTTCTCCTTCGTCATTGGGTTTGTTTGTGTTTTTTTTTTATGTATCTTCGTCAGAGAATCGTAGTTTTTGATTAGTGTTGACGTCACAGGACAATTAGAACTGTTGGAAAAACTATCAGCGAGTCGCCGTCTTGCACTTTTTGTGGAACTGGAAGCTATGTTTTTTCTTAGTGATGACAGGGGACTAGAACATAAATGTTTTAGTATGGTCATTTCTTGAGTCAAGCTATTTATTTGCTTTTTTAGATCAGAATTTTCGAGTATAATATTATCCAGCTCATTTTGTGTGCTTTCTAAACTTGACTTCAGCTGTTTTAACTCGTTTCTCATTTCTTCTGTGCAATAGTTTTGTACGTTGGATGACAGGTCTAAACTTCTACCTAACATGTCTTCAGATAATGTAGAATCGATAGAGTTATTGTTTAACATGTTCATTGACCTGTGTCTCCGGAGTGTGACATTTCTATTTACACTATCCATAGTTATTCTTGTAACCTATTGTATATTGTAGTTAATTTTTATTATTATGTCCTTTATTTAAATTTTTATTATTATTATTCCTTTATTATTATTATTGTTGTGGCTTACTTATTATTATTTCGGGGCACACAAAGCGTAATTCTATATTTCTTCCAAGTTAGTAGTTTATTTTTGTTTCGCCATTATGGAGGTAGACGATACAATCCAATGTTCGAACCAACCGGGTCTATAGCATTGTTAGAAAAATTGTTGGTGAAACATCCACAAAAAGTCGTCCCTGTGCCACTGAGATTCGAACCGGCACTCAGTTTCGCTCAAGTCGAATGCGTAGACGTTGCAGTCAACTGAACGTTAGTAACCTTGGTCGAAATAAGTTATGACAATGTTTGATATCGGGTGAGAAAATCTGCTGGTCATTGAGGTCCAAAGGTCATTTTTGTACTAAGCAAAATGTATCCGTGTTTTATTTTGTTCAACGATATTTTTTGGAGTAATATTAAAAAATACACTCACTTGTTCTTATTATTTCCTTGAACTTTTTTGCTAGTTTCTTCGTTAGGGTATTTATTATGTCGTGGTGTAATAATATTATAAGAGACTTCACTTATTCAGCTGTTAGATCTCACTTCATATTTTTGTCATTTCTGTTATAAAATCGTTTTTTTTTATCACAAACACTATATAATGGGAGTCACGCAACACTGAATCATATTCTTCACATAGACTTGATGAACAGTTAGTTTTACTATTTTAAAATTATTTTTGTACACGGAGCTAATGTTTAAGCTTGCACCGAGATCGAGCGAACCGTGTATTGAAGTTGAGGTTCTTTATTTGTATCCTATTTTAAATTCCACCGCGTTGAAATAACCGCAAAAATGACTTTAATTCTCAAGAATTAAATGCTATGCAATAGCTTTATCGCGGCAGTCCCCGAGTGCCATACGTCTTTTTTTTTTGTGTATGTTCACCGTCAATAAAATTGTGGACCGATTTTGAAAATTCTTTTTTTGTTTGAAAAAGTATGTTCCCAAATTGGTCCCTTTTTCATTTGGTGATGAAGATCTGATAAAGAACTTCGGCGATATACAACAGAACTCTTCAATAAATAACGGCATATCTCTCGAGATTGCTGCAATCGCATGTCTGTTTATTGTTTATACCATTTCATAACATAACATCACGCCAGTACGCTCTTATTACGCAGATCGTACGCAGATCTCTCATTTCACCGGTTATGTTCCAGTTTTATGAAATCTATTCTGGCGTTATAATAACCTTACTAACTTGCCTATTAGGTAGGTACAACAAAAAAGTGAAAAATAAAAAAACTTTTTTGCAAAAAAATACTACCGACTTCCAAATTGACTCGCACACTGTTCCGTTGTTATTGAATTAGGTAATTTACGTTTCTTTGCAATATTTGTAAGTACATACTTATTTATTCAGAACCATGTTCCTATTTATCAAGTGAAGGAATTCTTCGTTAAATCGTTGGAGCCGTTGCCGAGATTCAGATTATATACATACATACAAGAATTGCTCGTTTAAAGGTATTAGATTAGATAAGATATATAGATAGATAAAAATTGACAAAGATGAAGCTCATCAAAGTTCAGGAGTGGGGGCTTGTGACGTCACTTTGTCAGTTTAAAGTGTAGCACGCCGTGAAGTCACACGATATTTCAAGGCACTGTATATCATCGTATTTTTTGTTAAAAATATGTCTAATATTTTTAGGTTATCTAACTGACGGGCTAAATAGATATTTTTTGTCAACTAACTCCGATCCAGAGCAATAGGTCTTGACACAAGGACAGATCTAGACAACGAAGTGATCCTATGAGTTTCTTTTAACGGACCTTGTCGAAACTAGAACAAACTTTCGTGCGTTCAAGCGTTTTTGCCGTTCCTATTATTGGAATGAAATATAAAAGCTCACAATGTCGTCACCCATTAATATTAATGTTAATTTTTATCCATGGTGCTAGGCACTATGTTACTGTGCTTATCCCAGTTGTAAACGACTTTTTGTGCCTTGGCCTTGTTTATTCTATCTCCTGCTTGATATGGAGGGCAGTGGAAATTATGTTTGTTTTCCTACTCCTCCTTTATTCTTTTCTGATTAATTTCATAATCATAAATCCTGTGAGATGTGAGGTGACATATTGTCAAACGTTCGCGACATATTGTCAAACGTTACATATTGTCATTCGCGAGCCTATCGTTAATAATAAAAAAAACTAAAACCTTCCTATGTGCTCATTTTCTTTAAATAATAAACTCTTTTTAACGCGTTATTTTACGCTTCTAGACTTAAGAAAGAAGTCACAGTCTTAAAAATAACATAATGTGTGGCTCACGGCCAAGTCAAAAATTTCAGCAATGTTGCCATACAGAAGCAGTCTATCGCTGGCCTTGCAATGAACCTTAGAGGTTAAGTGAAGGAGTAAAAGTTACAGTGGAGACTGAGAAGATTTGATCCTACTGAAGACTTGGTTCATAAAAATAATAATGTTACTTCGCATCTCAAATTGTTTTAAAATGGTAATTCCAAAGCCGGAGAAGTAGAACTAATAGTAGAGTTAAGTTTGATTTTTTAAATCAATCAATGTTTATCGGCTTTATATTTTTTAACCGACTTTCCAAAAAGGAGGAGGTTCTATGTTCGACTTCAAGGTTGTTTTTTTTTTTTTTTTGTGTATTTTCACCGATTACTCCGTCAATTGTGGACCGATTTTGAAAATTCTTTTTTTGTTTGAAAAAGTATGTTCCGAAATTGGTCTTATTTTAATTTGGTGAAGATCTGATGAAGAACTTCGGAGATATACAACAGAACTCTTCAATAAATAACGGCAAATCTCTAGTGATTGCTGCAATCGCATGTCTGTTTGTTGTTTATAACATTTCATAACATAACATCACGCCAGTTCGCTCTTAAGGGTAAGCAGATCTCTCATTTCACCGGTTATGTTCAAGTTTCATGAATTCTATTCTGGCGAAATAGTTCCCTTACTAACTTGCCTATTAGGTACGTACAACTAAAAAGTGAAAAATAAAAAAAACTTATTGCAAAAAAATACTACCGACTTCCAAATACAAAACTACAAAGAGAAAAATAACTTAATTTGTTGAAGTCGGTGTCTTTCGTAGGTACCATTTTTTTGCGTTATGGACACCGACTTCAAAAAATTAAGTTATTTTTCTCTTTGTAGTTTTGTATTTGGAAGTCGGTAGTATTTTTTTGCAATAAGTTTTTTTATTATAGTCTCACGAAGAACGAAGAAGAAGAAAAACGAAGTATAAGCCAACCATATCAAACATGGAACCAACTATTTAATATTTAATATCGTGGTGGCTAAAACCTCACCCTTTCTACTAACTTGAGGACATAAGTTTGAATCCGGGCAAGTACCAATGTACCTTTTATAATTCATAATAATGCACATTTTTCAATCCATATTTTGGTCAACGGTGAAGAAGAACATCGTGTACTCACGATTTGACTTGGATTTATAGTTAGTTTATTATATGTTTTATTTGTGCCCCATTGGTCTCATTGCAAGGCGTTCCAGTGCGAGGATACATGAATAAATAAATAAATCTCTATAATGTTCTTAAAATCAGAATCAGGAATCATCACCAATTCTAAGCAACTTCGAAAGTCAGCTCCCATTCAATTGGCCCAATCAGTTGTGTTTCCTGACGCACAGTCTCATTATCGACATCATCAAGTTAGCCCGACTTCGTGGCTTCAAATTTTACTTATAGTATGAGATCCCACTGCAAAAACCTGCTAGTATTACTGCACATATTGTTTTTGCAGAATTTGATTTTATGAATGTTTTTGATAGTAGAATAGATTACTGCAGGTTTGCATGGCCACATATTCTAACTGCAACTAGATTTTCATTTTTTGTTCTTATTTTTTTTAAGTTGGCCCTTCACCATGAATTTCTCCAGTGTTGTGGGAGCGTATGCAACATCATATAACTCTCAGTTAGCTGACATTTATGGGTTGCCAGGTTTAGCTGATAATCTTATTTTTTTCCTATTTTCTACACCACTTTCTTTCAAATGAATGTATTCGTTGAATTCACCTGATAATTTTGTATATTGGGGTTTAGGTATCAAACATAAATTTCAATTTATTCAATTAAGGTAATTGCAACTAAATATTTCCAGGCAACCCTGCAGCAATCTATTGTACTATCAAGAATATTTATATTTTTTGTTGTTGTGTACATGTGTTGTTGTGTGTGTAGATGTGACAGGGACAAAGTCGACGATGGAGTGAGCTTACCCAGAAGAAGTCTATTCACGCTTACTTTGAAGAGATTCGGGTTGTATGCGTTCTGAAACACAGACGCAGGCAGTGAGTTCCACTCTTTGGTTGTGAGCATTATGAAGGATGTTTGGAAGCGCTTGGTGCGAATTGGTGGAATGGCAAATAGGTGAGGATGGTAACTTGCAGTGCGTCTAGATGTCCGATGGTAGAAAGGGGCCGGTGGGATGAGGTCGTGGAGTTCATGAGCACACTCGCCAAAGAACAGTCTGTAGAAGACCGACAAGTAGGCAATCTTATGAAGATGAGCCAAGCTGTGAAGCTTGGCATCCACCAATTTGACCTCGCCAATTAGTCTCTTAGTTCTGCGTTACACCGAGTCAAGCGCGACAAGCTGATATTTAGCTGAGCCATCCCAGATGTCACTACAATACTCCATGCAGGATCGGACTTGCGCCTTGTAAAGAGTTAATAACTGTCCAGGCATAAAGTATCGCATCACTCTGTTTAAGACGCCCAGTTTCTTTGCCGCAATTTGGGCTTTGTACTCAATTGAGGCGCCGAAGTTGAGACTGGATGTCAACTCCATGCCAAAGAGCTCGAGCCGATCAGTTACAGGAACAGATGCACCCCGAAAGGTAGGCGTTTGGATGACATGAGTCCTTTTTGAGGTAAAAAGACATGCCTGTGCTTTGGTAGCGTTAAAAGTCATTCTTAAATATTTTTTTCATAAAAACATTTACCTGCAGATGTTTGCAGTGTGATCTCATACTATTACAGTTCGGCTTGACTGCTTGAGCTCAGTAATTCTGTAACTTTGTACCAGTGTCAATTGTAATTCGAGAAGTTAGTGTATTCGATGCTTTGCGCCTTTTCGAAAGTTTGTTGAGTATTTGGAATCGTGTAACTCAAGTTTTCGTGTCAATTCGAGCTGCTGGAATTGAGTGAAAGGAATAATTTTTGTATCGACTTTCAATCATCACAAACCATTAAAACTTTATGCAGAAATACAAAGGCAGATTCAACACATAGGCATTTTCTACCAATCGACCTTAGAGTGACCATATTATGGGGTTTAGCCCCTTGAGCGAGACAAAATGGCTTTTTAATAGTTACGGTAATTACAGATAACAACTGGTTAAATAAAACTTTTCTACACAAACGACCTTTTTGTCCGGGTTCCTCGTGAGGTTTTGTGGTGGGCCCTTAAGAAGAAAAGAGTACCTGAAAAGTATGTAGAATTGATCCGAGCGATGTACAGTCGATGCAGTACCCAAGTTAGGTCTACATTGGGCAAAACTGGCAGCTTCCGTCTTGTCGTCCCTCAGTCCCTACCTGTTCCTGATTATAATGGACGCTCTGACGTTGGACATACAGGAGGAGGCGCCCTGGTGTATGCTGGTTGCTGATGACATTTTGCTGGTTGTCGCGAGAGGCCTAGAAGTCCAGAGCAGATTGGAGGGTGGTTTTTGTTGTTTAGAAAAAAATATATATAGCAGAAGAAAAAAAAAAAAGTTTACAAACTTATAACAACATGAGGGATTTATTAATCAAAGTTTTAATATGAATATATGAAATTATAGTAATAATTTCTTTTTTATAAAATGAGGGGGAAGCAGCAAATAAAAATGCTACGCGCTCAGCGTAGGTGCGACCGGTGCAAGCGGTAGCTCAGGTGATCGCACGTGGAGGTGTGGTGGTACAGACTGGAGAGTATTGCCCTGAAATTGAGCAGAAGCAAAACTAAATTATTGTTTTGTGATTTTGGCGGTCTCTCCAGTTTCGTGCCCATAGCTCTCGCTGAAACGCCCATACCAATCTGCTCCGACTTCCGGTACCTAGGGTCGCTTGTCCAAGGGAATGGCAAGATAGAACGAGACGTAACGCACCGGAACAACTCAGGACGGATGAAATGGCGATAGGTCACTGGAACAAGTTGCGACCCTCGGATGCCCCTCAAGTTAAAGGGGAAAATTTACAAGTCCATGATTAGACCTCTCATACTGTATGAATCAGAATGTTGGGCTGTGAAAAAGTTGGATAAAAAGAGATTGCATATAGCAGAGATGAGAATGTTGAGATGGATACGCGGCCCGACGAGATTGGATAAAGTGAGATATGAGTATATTAGAAGAAGTTTGAATGTGGCGCCAGTGATAGAAACGTTTAAAGGAAAACGTTTGTGCTGTTATGGTCATGTGATGAGGTAGGATAAAACGCATGTTACTAAAAGAGTTATGAATATTAATGTGGATGGATGGAGAGGGAGAGGAAGGCCAAAGAAAATATGGATGGACTGTGTGAGGAGTGATATGAAAGAAAAGGGAGTCAGTGATAGCGTGATAGGTGACAGGTCGGTATGTAAGAAGAAAACGTATTGCGCCGAACCCAAGTAACATGGGATAAGGGCAGGAAGATGAACCCGTTTGTTCACGACGCGACACAAGACACGACAAAATGTGGTCACTATTCAGAGCTCCATAATTTTTATGGACCGTTTGTTCATTGCATGACACCGCACTACACGCTACATGATTTACAAACGGATTTTCACCTATGTCGTCGCGATTTTTTTACAGTATCGATTTAGCGGCTGCATAAAATTAGTACGAGCTTGTTGACGACACGACACACCGCATCGCACGGCTCACGCGTGTCTCATCGCTCACGCGCTTATACGCTACAATACAAGTACACTGCAGGGGCGTCGCAAAATCGTGTCTAGTGCACAAACGAACGGACGGAGTATCGTCTGCAGTGTGTCGTGTGTTAAAATATCGTGACCGCAAATCGTGTCGTACGGTGCCTTGTGAACAGCCGACTGAGGCTACGTAAGAGCTAGTAAAAACCAAAAATGTGATACCTATAATTTTTATTTAAATCTAACACATGGCAGCCAATGGCCAGTTTTGTCTCTTTTTAACCGACTTCCCAAAAAGGAGGAGGTTATCAATTCGACTGTATTTTAATTATGTGTGTTACCTCAGAACTTTTTACTAGATGAACCGATTTTGATGATTATTTTTTATTTGAGCTTCATCAAGATCTGATGAAGAAATTCGGAGATATCAGTCAGAACTCTTCAATAAATGACGGCAAAACACTCGGGATAGCTGCAATCGCATGTCTGTTTATTGTTTACACCATTTCATAACATATCATCACACTGATACGTTCACCCTGGTATACTCTCGTTCCACCGGTTTTGTTTAAGTTTCATGTTATTGGGTTTATCTATTCTGGCATCACTTTGGGCATTATAGGTACCTAGCGTATAGAACTGGTCCAGTATGTACCACAACTAAAAAGTGAAAAATTACAACCGACTTCCAAATAAAAACACCACAAAATGAAAAATAACCTCAATTTCGGCAGTCGGTGTCAAAAAACAATGAAACTTAACAGGAACACCGAATTCTGAAATTGAAGTAATTTTTCACTTTGTATTGTTTTTATTTGGAAGTCGGTTGTAATTTTTTATGTAAAAAGTTTTTGAAATACCCACTAAATCTCACCCAGTCAAAATATTAGTTTCACACAGATAAAAAAATTCGCCAAATATTCTATCTGGGAGTAGGACGCGCGCGGCCCCGTTTGCCCCATTGTCGTTAAGGGAGTCTCTTTCACTTCTGCTCTTCTCCACGTAATATGTAAGTAGCTGTATTTTGTTTTGTGTGTCCGTAGTATACTAGTATTATTATATGTGTAAAATAAATGATACAAGTTTGCCAGTAATTTGGTATTGAGTTTCCATTGTGTTTAAAATAATCCGGTCCTAATCGCAAAATTGGTTAAGTATAATATCTATCTACTTCCAACCCATGCCTAAAAGAAAACCTAATTCTTTAACTTTTATTTCTAATAATTTAGCTCACATCCCAAAATAAAATGGCCATGAAAAATAAAATAATGGTGTATCAGCCACTAATCACCCCAAGTTATTAACTGATCTTGAGGAGTTCGAGTATCTCCACAAAGTTTCATCTTATCGTACCGGTGCGTGATCGGATTACCTATTAGGTATTATAGGGAGGTAAATCCACCTTATGGCACGAGTTCACCGCGCGACTGTGGCGGGAAACGCGCGGCACCCCTATATTGTCCTTAAGCTTTGTATGGGACTGAGTTCGCGCGTGAAATCGTGACGCGCGCCGTAAGACCGCTAGCCGGCCTCGCTCACGGACGAGTGGTGTAGTCTATTTAAGTCTATTTAGTTATATTTAACAATTAAATAACCATTTTTGGATTGACTACCATAATGAAAACGATAGTTTTTGGCCTCTTGTTGTATGTCATTCGTTGATAACCAATCTTTGTTTATTATTATACTAAAATACACTATCATATTATCGTCGTATTCTTCTTCCTCCAATAGTAAATTGATAACTTGGCTTGCCATTGCATTGTGCAATAATAATTTTAACGATATAACTGATTTTAACGAATAAAATCGAGGCGAGTTTGTGATAGCGGTACCAGTATTCGTGTAGCCGGTATTTCAACAAAGACAAAGACATTTTATTTCAACTAGGCCACCAAGCGTCACTTTTGAACGTTCATCATCATCATCATCATTTCAGCCGAAAGACGTCCACTGCTGGACATAGGCCTCCCCCAGGCGTCGCCACATTGACCGATCCTGTGCGTCTCGCATCCAGCGCCTTCCCGCAACCTTAACCAGGTCATCAGTCCACCTAGTGGGAGGCCTTCCAACGTATCGTCTTCCGGTTCGCGGTCGCCATTCCAGAACTTTTCGGCCCCATCGGCCATCCGTTCTGCGAGCAATGTGCCCTGCCCACTGCCACTTAAGTTTGGCAATTCTTCGGGCTATGTCGGTAACTTTGGTTCTCCTGCGGATATCATCATTTCTGACGTGATCACGCAAGGAAATTCCGAGCATAGCCCTCTCCATTGCCCTTTGGGTGACTTTGAGCTTACTGATAAGGCCCATTGTGAGCGACCACGTCTCGGTCCCATAGGTGATCACTGGCAACACACACTGGTCATAGACTTTTGTCTTGAGACACTGCGGTAAATTGGACGAGAAGATACCACGCAACTTCCCGAACGCCGCCCAGCCGAGTCGGATTCGACGGTTGACCTCTTTCTCGAAATTGGACCTACCCAACTGGACAGTTTGTCCCAGGTAGACATAATCGTCTACAACTTCGAGAGTAGAGTTTCCGACCTTGATAGGAGTGGGTGTTACATGGGCATTCACCATGATCTTGGTTTTGTCCATGTTCATTTTAAGACCCACTCTTCCCGAAGCTCTACTGAGGTCATCGAGCATTTTACTGAGGCTCTCCATGGTCTCAGCCATGACCACTATGTCGTCGGCAAACCGAAGGTGAGTAATGTACTCGCCATTAACGTTGATGCCCAGCCCCCTCCAGTCCAGAACCTTGAAGACTTCCTCCAGCAGTGAACAGTTTCGGAGAAATGACGTCTCCCTGTCTCACGCCGCGCTGGAGAAGGATTGGTTTCGAGGTCTGATCCTGAAGACGGACTGACATGGTGGCGTTTTTGTACAAACACTTCAACACCTCAATGTACCGGTAGTCGATCTGGCACCGTTGGAGAGACTGCAGTACAGCCCAAGTCTCTATCGAATCGAAGGCTTTCTCGTAGTCCACAAACGCTAAACAGAGAGGCAGGTTATACTCTTCGGTCTTCTGTATAACCTGCCGCAGCGTATGTATGTGGTCTACGGTGCTAAAGCCTTTTCGGAATCCGGCTTGTTCGGGGGGCTGGAAATCGTCTAACCTGCGCGCGAGACGATTCGTGATGACTCTTGAAAACAACTTGTAGACATGGCTAAGAAGTGAGATGGGCCTATAGTTCTTCAACCGGGCATTGTCACCCTTCTTGAAGAAGAGTACCACCACACCCCCGCACCATTCCTGTGGCGTTTTGCCCTCGAGTATGACGGAATCAAACAGCTTCTGAAGGGCCTTAAGGACCGGTTTTCCACCCGCCTTCAGGAGTTCGGCCGTAATTCCGTCATCACCCGGCGCCTTGTTGTTTTTGAGATGTTTCAGAACCATCCTAATCTCGTACAGGCTGACGTCCGGGATATCTTCGGTATAGTGTCGGGTCAATCTAGCTCTTGGGTCGTTTGCTAGACTCGCAAAGGGCTTGCTGATCGATGTGTACAACTGCCCATAGAATGTCTCGATCTCCCTGAGAAGCTCCGGTTTGGCGGATACGATCCTGCTATCGTCGGTCTTCAGTTTCGTGAGTTGGCTCTGCCCAATAGCCAGATCCCTTGAAAACACCTTGGAGCCTTTATTTCGCTCGATCGCGTCTTTAATACGCTCGGTATTGAAGCGGCGGAGGTCTCTTTTCAAGGATTTAGAGATCTGTCTATTGAGCTGCCGGTATTTGCACGCCTCATCTGAAGACTGCAGGATCATCTCACGCCTCTCCTTCATAAGCTTGAGGGTATGATCAGAGAGCTTTTTGTTTCTATCTGTACGACGGGTCTTGAAAAACTTAGACCCGACCGTATGGACAGCTTCCACGAACTCGTTGCTATATTCATCCACGGAGCTCCCTAGGCACTCGAAACGATTCTGGAGTTCGAACTGAAAGCTCTCGGGGTTTTGGACCTGGATCTGTGCTGGCCGGAGCGTGGACTTCATCAGTCGAGACCTTTCAAGCTTAATATTAATGTTCAATGTGCCTCTTACCATGCGGTGATCGCTCCCGGTTTTTACCGAATTGATCACAGAGACATCATTGAACATTTGCTTCTTGGTTGACATGATGAAGTCGATCTCATTTTTTGTTGCACCATCGGGGCTCTGCCAGGTCCACTTCCTGTGTTCACGCTTTTTGAAGAAGGAGTTCATCATATAGAGGCCCTCCTTCTCCATAAAACTGGCCAGTAGGTGACCCCGGTGGTTCCGTTGTCCAACTCCAAATTGCCCCACTTGCAGCTCATCCTCGTCTCGTTTGCCCAGTTTCGCGTTGAAGTCCCTCATGACAACGGTGAAGTGAGTTTTGAAACCATGCATGGCTCTGGAGATATCCTCATACATGGTCTCTACCCCATCGTCGGGGTGTGCCGAGGTTGGGGCGTAGACCTGTATGACCTTCAGCGAATATCTTGAGGATATTCTGAGTATAAGGTACGCCACCCTGGTCGACACACTCTCGATCTTCACCACGTTGTTCACAAGGGACTTGTGGACGATAAACCCGACACCACCCTGGGACTGCCGGTCACCCTCTCGGAAATAGAGCAGGTTACCGGATTTGAGGATTATCGAGTCCTCCCCCTCTCTTCGGACTTCAGATAACCCTATAATACTCCATCGCAACCTGCTCAATTCCTCCTCAAGTTCGGTGACCTTCTCGTCGGTCCGAAGTGTGCGCGTGTTGTACGTTGCCAGGTCCAGTCGTCGGTGATTTTTGGGGTAGCCGGATCTCGTCCGGAGATTCTTAGCACCCCTTGCCATGCCGTAGCCTCGACCGCTACCGTAGTCGAGGGTAGGCAAGCTGCCGGGTACCAGGGGCCATTTTTTATTTGTGCTATTCATTGGGGGGGTTTTGCCATAATCGCCACGCTTGGCAGGCGGGTTGGCGATCGCAGTATGGTTGTTATAGAAGTACAGAGAACGCTGCTACCCATTCTCTGGTTTGTCCCTTAGTCGCCTCTTACGACACCCACGGGAAGACATGGGATGGTGAAATTCTTTACGTCCGGCACCATACGGAACGTTAATACATTAAAATTTAAAAGGAATAAAAATTGATTCTACCGTGCATTCGCAAAGTAGCTTATTATGGAGAAGAACTCACAAGAAACTCCATACATACTCTTTTAAAAAAAATGATTTTTTACAATATTTAGGTACATAAGAACATACATTAATAAATTCATATGTATGAGGACAATGCACCCAGAATCACTACGTTCAGGTACAAAGTATTAAAAGTACTCACACATGTACCGTGCAGTTACATAATAGGTACTAGAAAAACATTAGCATCCGAAGCAGTTAAGTTAAGACCAATCCCAACTGACGGCGCCCGTTCACGAACATGACGCATGAATTGGCACCACCCAGCTCAACCATCATGAAGGGAACCGAATGATCCAACACACGCGCCACCATCAGAGAGACATTTGAGAGAGCATGACACACTCAACTGCCAGGGCACACATAAGTCAAAGAACGACACAAAGGTACAGCAAATGGTAGATCTACAGTTGGGTACATAGTACTCACACACGTGCTGCGCAGTTACACAAAACTAAAAGAAATTGAGTCTATTTAATACAAATATATTCATACAGTCTTCAGCAGGTCCAACAATACTTCAAAACAATAACGTTCTACATATCACTTGTTTTTGCGCCCTAGTGTTTGTGGAGCAAGACTAGCATTGAGCCAAGCATTTTTATCGGTGATGTAATCCCCCAACTTATAATATGCCTGCCTGCATAGTGTGCGTTTTATACAAGTTTTAAATTTCGTCTCATTCAGTTCTAGAATGTGGGGAGGCATTTTATTGTAACATTTTGTACAGTACCCCATGAAAGATGAGGCTACTTTAGCCAGTCTGAAACCTGGTTGGACTAATTAGTCCCTATTTCTAGTAATATAATTATGTCTATCGCCGTTTTTACTAAAAAGATGTATATTCTTTCTCACGTACATGATGTTTTTATAAATATATTGAGAATCGCGCCGGCGAAGATTATATATCGCTGTGCGGGAATTTAAGGGATTTGCCGAATGAAAACTTCAGGAATACTCAGTGCAAGAAAAATGACTATAATAGGTGTTGACTACACGGGTTAAGTACAGCAAGTGAAAAACATGAACAAAAGAATACATTTGCACATCGCAATTAGAGGTAATTGCTCATTAAGTGAGTTGCTGCCATGCTGTGATGATCAGGCGCTCCAACATGCCCCCGGGCGTTGAAAGCAACGGTTTCAACCAGATTCCGAAGACACGGGCAATGGGCAGATTCTGTTGAAGGCTCGTCGAACGACACCAGTGGACGTCTGAATGTCTGCGACACGAGCAATGCCATCCGTTCCTGGGTGAACAGCCACAATTCGTCCAAGTCTCCACTTCAGAGGCGGCAGACCATCCTCCTTAATCACGACCAAGGAGTTTAGTTTTAGACCATCCTTGCAGGAACGCCATTTGGACCGCACTTGTAATTCTGCAACATACTCCTTACTCCATCTGCTCCAGAAGTGTTGGCGGAGTTGTTCAATTCTTTGGAATCGAGACAGATGGTTGACAGAGTTGTCCTGGTAGTCAGGTTGCGGCAACGAAGTTAAAGGCCGTCCAACAAGAAAATGTCCTGGCGTAAGCGGTGTATAATCTGCTGGATCTGAAGACAACGGTGTAAGTGGACGAGAGTTCAAGATGGCTTCAATTTTAGTTAATGCGGTGTAAAGCTCCTCGAAAGTCAAATTACAATTTCCCAACACTCTTTGAAGGTGGTATTTTGTTGACTTGACACCCGCCTCCCAGAGTCCGCCGAAATGCGGTGTATAAGCGGGTATAAAGTGGAACCTGATTCCATCGTTCGCTGCACTTTCACCCAAGGACGAACTATTTAATTTTAAAAATTTAGAAAGGTCGTTGTACGCACCGACAAATGAGGTACCGTTATCCGAAAAAATATCAACGGGTTTACCTCTCCTAGAAATAAATCGATACAAAGCTAGTAAGTAACTATTGCTAGTTAAATCGCCAACAAGCTCCAAATGAATGGCCTTGGTTGTGAAACAAATAAAAATTGCGACATATACCTTTATTAGCCTACATCCACGACCTTGACGACTAGCACACATAATAGGGCCGGCATAATCTACGCCCGTGCTCTCAAAGGGATAACCTGGACGAAGGCGTTCTTTTGGTAAGTTACCCATTAACGGAGGTACGACCTTACCCTTCATACGATGACACAGAACACACTTATGATAACAGGCCTTCGCCAAGTTGCGACCTCCTATTGGCCAGTAAGATTCCCTAATGGAAGCTAGCAGTAATTGCGGGCCAGCGTGCATCAGCCTTCGGTGCTCGAAATAAAATAATAATTTTGTAAACTCATGAGTGGACTGTAATAAAATAGGGTGCTTTTTACTGTAAATAAAATGAGAATTATCGAGACGTCCTCCTACTCGCATTATATTTTTATCGTCCAAAAAAGTGTTGAACTTTAGAAGGGCGCTCCCTTTAGGTAAGCTCCTTTTATTTAAAAGTAAGTCGTACTCGGGAAACGATTGAGATTGACTTTGAATAATGACTACGTTTAATGCATCTTGTAAATCATCATGTGCCAAATAATTAGTCTTTGGATAATGTTTTCTACATGCCTTAATAAATCGCAATAGGTAAGCAACAGAACGTATAAGCCGTGAGTAATTAGAATAACGACTAAAATCAATTAAACCCTCACTTTTTGAATAATTAATAACAGCATTTAACACTACATTAGGTCGAGTCTCCGGTAACGTTTCAAATACTGGACATTTATTTTGAGAAGGCCACTCAGACGGGTCTAGTCCTAAGAATGTTGGTCCATACCACCACAGATCTGAACCCTGCAGAACACTGATTTCCACACCACGAGAAATTAGGTCTGCTGGGTTTTGATCGGTTGGGACGTGCCGCCATGTACAGTTACCCGCCTTATCCAAAACTTCAGCAACGCGGTTGCGTACAAACGGCTGAAGTTTGGTAGGCATCATCTGTAACCATCCCAACACGATGGTCGAATCAGTCCAACAATAGACCCGACTGATCTTCACTCGGAGTGAGCTCATCACCTTCTCACAGAGACGGGAACCGATTACCGCACCACACAACTCCAGTCGCGGGATTGTTGTAGGCTTTATGGGAGCCACTCGACTTTTGGCCATCAATAAACGAACCAAATGCTCACCCTTATCATTAACACTACGAATGTAGGCGCAAGCACCGTATGCGGACTCAGACGCATCTGTGAAAATGTGGAGTTCTAGCTCCGTATATGAGTTGCAGACTACAATTCGTGGAATACGGAAATGATTTAAAAGAG
Source organism: Orthosia cruda (assembly GCA_964057195.1). Lineage (NCBI taxonomy): Eukaryota > Metazoa > Arthropoda > Insecta > Lepidoptera > Noctuidae > Orthosia > Orthosia cruda. The sequence continues at coordinate 3,654,696 of OZ059826.1, read as the reverse complement.
GCAAAGACTTTATTATAGTATCCCAATGTTCACTAATCCCAATAGGTAATAGTTGATCCCATGATAATTTGTCTAACCACATTTTCTGTAACAATACCTTCATGGTAATAATAATAGGGCCCAACAGACCCAAAGGGTCGAAAATTCTCGCAATCACGGATAGCAAATCACGCTTCGTATGGCCGGTCGAGGACTTAGTAAGACTTATGGGAAACCCTAACTTATCATCACTGACATACCATCCGAGACCAAGCAATTTGTCAGGCTCATTAGATCCAATATTCAAGTCCAATGACGCAGGCGACTTGCCTGACGCAGGAACAGAATCCGACACTAGTTGAGAGTCATTTGACTTCCACTTTCTCAATGGCATGCATGCCGACGCAAGCTCCTTGGTAACTTCAGTGCGAATAAATTTAACTTCATCTAAATCATTCGCCCCTGTCAGTAAATCGTCGACGTAGAAGTCGTGTCTGATGATCTCCGATATCTTACGGTTTTTACAATCGAGTCCTAGTTGTTTAAGGCATCGTGTTGCAAGGAACGGTGCACTAGCCGTACCGTACGTGACGGTGTTTAATTCATAAACATTACTAGGCTCACAATCATTGTCACGCCAAACAATCCGTTGCAAATACCTATCTGACGGGTGGACTACTATTTGTCTATACATCTTCTCCACATCCGCAGATAAGACATACTTGTGGAATCTGAACCGAAGAATTATAGACAATAGATCGTCTTGTACAGTTGGCCCGACCATCTGAAGGTCATTTAAGGACACTCCCGTCGTAGTAGGACAACTGGCGTTAAAGACAACACGAAGTTTGGTCGTGCTACTCGACTCACGTAATATTCCGTGATGCGGAATAAAATAACCAATACACAAATTGGGGTTATTAATTTTTGTCATATGACCGAGTGACTCGTATTCTAACAAAAACTCATGATACATTTTGTTAAAGTCTGGCTTAACCTTTAATCTACGCTCTAAAGAATGTAAACAATGTGCAGCTTTCATAAAAGAATTGCCAAGAACTAAAGGATCTTTCTTAAGGGGTATGCGAACACAAAAACGACCATCAGACAATCGCGTCGTATTTTTAACGAAATTATCTTCACATGACTTTTCTTCGGGCATGTAAGAATTGGAATATTTCGCATTCACCTCTTCTAATTGCCAAAACTTTGTCAATTCTGTTCTAAGCCTTTCCCAGTCACTGTCGCCATCGGAAAAGGTTTTAGAAAAATTACAATTTACATCATTCGACAGGAGTGAAATATAATTTTGAGTAATTGGACCGGAAACTATCCATCCTAAACGGGTTTTACATAATACTGGTTTTCCGGTACCTAACTTTAGACGTTGCGATCCTAACAACTCCCAATAAAGGTCAGCACCTATTAATATGTCAATATTAGCAGGCTTATAAAAAGTAGGATCAGCTAAAATAATATTCGACGGTATGTCGAAATTAGAAATGTTAATTTCACGGCACGGTACGTTACTCGTAATATATGGCAGAACAAAACAATGAAGTTCGAACGTAAAACTATCATCCAATGACGTCATCTTAACACGACATGTTTTGCCTACGCGCGAAGTGACATTGTTAATGCCAATAATGGATTTATTTATTTGTCTAGTTGTTAAACTGAGTTGTTTACATAATCTGTCCGTTATGAATGACGAGGTGCTACCGCTATCCAGAACCGCGCGAACGAGATGCACATAGCCATTGTGGTCCCGCAGTTTGATCAGGGCGGTCGACAACAACACATCTCGCTGCTTATGATCACGGGGAGATGTAATGTTTGTTGACAAAGCTACGTTATTTGTATCAGTGGTAGTAGACGGTAAGACAGATGCAGAGAAGTTGTTATTTGAATTATCACGAAGTGTATTCGCAATAGTGATTTTAGAATCTATGTGAATTAGTGTATTATGCCTACGTTTGCATAGTTTGCAACCTGGTTTTTTTACATTTGTTAGCATAGTGACCTGAGCGAAAACAGTTGAAACAAACTTTATAACTGGGTAGTAATTTGAGACGATCGTCATTGCTTAATGCGAGAAACTGTGGACAATTATTTAAAGTGTGATCATTGTTATTACATTTAGGGCACACTTTAGGGTCTAATTCAGTGCTAGAACTATTAAGGGATTGGGCTGCTACCATAGACTTGACCTTAGGGCTTGATTTACCTGGGTCGCGGATAAATTTGAAAAAGAGTTACCGCGGCCCTGGCTCAAGCAACTGAAGGAGCACGGGTGGGTTTTAGTCAGTAAAAGTCTGACACGCCCTCCCGCTTCACCCAGAGCGGGAGAAGTCATAGGATGATTTCCCACCCAAAAAAAAAAAAAAAAAAAGGGCTTGATTTACCTGGCTTTTGGCAATGATTATGGCGAACTAGTTCTAAGGTCTCGATTAGATCGGCTCGATTACGTAGGAAGTGCATAAATGCGTCGAACTTACTCGTGCTATCTTTGTCCTTCCTACCTTTGTACTCCTCCCACACACGATAAGTCCTTTGATCAAGCTTACGTGTAACAATATAAATCAATAGTGTGTCCCAATATTTAACAGGCTCCCCTAATGACTCTAATGCTCGCAAATCTTTATTTAGGTTATCGATTAAACTCTTTATAGCAACAGAAGATTCCCTTGAGATAGACTCGACATTAAACAATACATATGATACATGATTATGAACCAATAATGCTTTGTTGTCAAATCGATCACATAACAACTTCCATGCCACAGAGTAATTGCTCGAAGAAAACTCGATAGATTTAATTACTACTGCAGCAGTTCCCTCAAGAGATGCTCTCAAGTAATGGAACTTATTAATTTCGTCAATGTCATCGTTACAATTGATTAGGCTAGTAAAGGTATCGCGAAATTCTAGCCAATTAGAATATAATCCGCTAAACTTTGGTAACTGGATTGTTGGCAATTTAACTGGCTTGTGCACGCTAGCATGTGTACTTTTACAGCTTTCCATCGATTTACTATCCTTATTAAAATCACTCAGAATATTCTGTGCTCTAGACAAGGATTTATAATAAAGAGACTCGAATTCAGAACGCTCAGAATATTGTAATTTGAGATCATCTACAATGCATTCCAGACGTAACTGTACCTCATCATACTGCTCGTACAACGACTCGATCTTGCCCATGCGCAATTGCAATTCTGAAACATCACAGTTTGATAACTCTTTGTCCTTGAGTGAGTCCAGAAAGTGGACAAACGCAGTCAAACGACCCTTGAAGCTGCCTCGCTTTATGATTAAATCCCTTTCCTCGGACATGCTGGGAGATGAGTGTTGTCAACCTGAAATTGATACAGGAATACAATTGTAAAAGACAAATAATATGACCTTAATACACGCATAAAACTACACCTAAGTGCAATAGCAAAACAACATAAACCTAATGATGTAATTACCCAACGGTATAAATAAACTATACATACAATCCAGATCCAAACTTATTATTTGTAAAACTATGACGCTAACTTAGTAATAATTAGGCACAACTAAAACACTAATCGTTGTTGAATACATAAATGATTCTAAATAAGTAATAATAACTTTACTATGTTTTATTTAACAATGACTTGCAATAATATCAAGCACTCACAACTTATAATATGTATTATGTTAAGATACCTGCTAATAATATAATGAACAACTACTGTTTTGTAGATAGTTACGTGCATTAGTTACAGCTTTATAACTTAAGTTCAATTGATGTAGCATACAAGCTAACTATACTATAATCAGTATGATATTAAACTTAATTTTGCTGATGAATATAATACTAATTACACTGCAACAAGTACCTAATGATTTTCATATAACACAATACAATTGGTAATACAATAAAATAAAACTGACCTTTTATGAATATTTACTTTCACTTATATTACCTGAGTGTTGGGTGACGATATTAGACTTAATTTTATGTAACTTTAACGCCGTACACCGCTAATAGTTTGCTCGAGATCACTCCAATCCACCGGCAATTAACCTCCACGGCACGTGGATAATAAAATCCTTAATTCCTTGATTATGATCGCTGATCTTCTTGATATAAAACGTTATCCAGCTCGTTACGGACCATGTGCGGGCATTTAAGGGATTTGCCGAATGAAAACTTCAGGAATACTCAGTGCAAGAAAAATGACTATAATAGGTGTTGACTACACGGGTTAAGTACAGAAAGTGAAAAAATATGAACAAAAGAATACATTTGCGCATCGCAATTAGAGGTAATTGCTCATTAAGTGAGTTGCTGCCATGCTGTGATGATCAGGCGCTCCAACAAGAAGTCTTTTTTTATCATATACCGTGGTGGACAGTAGATGGCAAATACTGTTATAGGATATTTTTTGGTTTGTAGACAAATCGCCACTGCTTGGATGTCCTTCTCTTCGTATTTGAACTCTTCATAATGCTGTAGGTTTTCTTTTACAATGATGGCACTACTACCTCTTCCAGAATTGTCTGGGTGGATTGCATGGTATACTTTGTATCCTTTAAACTTAATGTGAGATTGCTTTGTGAAGTGACTTTCTGATATGAGGCACACATCAATCTTTTCTATGTCTAATACTACTTATAACTCGTTCTGATGTTTTTGTAACCTATTTGAGTTCCACGCCATAATTTTTAGTGTAGTATTAATTTCTGTGCCTTAGAAGTAGCAACTTTGTTGCTATTTTCAATTTTTATTAATCTCTCGTCGAATTTTGACATTAACTTTAAGATTTCATCCAACTTTTTGTCACTGTTCATATCAACCAAAGGCGCTTTGGCTATGCTTCTTGTAGCTTGGGCATAAGATACGTTTTTTGTCGTAGTTTGCATTGAGCTTTGATTTCGTTTGTACTGGTTGGGGACTTCGACTCTTCCAGAATGTGTATTTTCTTGAGGGGCAGTATTATTGCCTTTCGATTTTTTGTTTCGTATCTGCTGGATTTCTTTGGCTACGATACATCCCCTGTAGCTAGCTGGATGTGGTGCTCCACAGTGGACGCACTTTGGCTTCTCCTCTTTTGATTTACTGCAATCCTTCGTGAGATGTTTGCCTGTGCACTTTACGCACCTCGGCTCTTTGGAGCAGTACTTTTGCGTATGGCCGTAAGCCTGGCATCGTTTGCACTGAGGTACCAGTTTTGTGGATTTTACCGGTTGTATTTCCACATTACATCCCAATACAGTTTTGATGTTATAAATTTTGCTAGTTTCTTCATCGTTTGAGAATGTTAGCATGAACATATTGAGCGGCTCTTTGGTTTTCCAACTCAATTTGTTGACTGCTTCTAGAATTTTGTAGCCTTTGCCACGCAAGTCTTCAACAATTCTCTCCGGAATGCATGTGAAATGCAATTTTTTTGCCATAACTCTAACTGGTCTCTCTTGTTTGTTCTCATACGAGTGCCAAAGGCAATTGTTCAGTGAGAGGGCCTTTGTAATTGCTCTGTACGAATCATCATTTTTGGCATTTACTTTGATTGTATCGCCGTTCATCATTTTGATGCTGAACGCGTCAGCTGGTTGGCTCTCAGAAAGAAAATCAAAGAATTTCTGGTAGTCCTGGATACCGTCTACTACAATAGGTGGTGCAAAAGAGTTTTAATGGTATTTGTTTTACCTCTATTATCTTCACTTCCTTGTTCATTCAGAATGGGTTGAGCGGGAGAGGTGTTCAATTTTCTTTTCTTCCTGCTTTTTTGCCGTATCCATCCTGTTTCTCGAGCAAGTTCTTCTTCATCCGTTGTATATTCAACAGGTGGGGAAGAAGTCTCAGGGGCGGTTGTAGTAGCTGATTGCGGTGGGTTCTCCGCTTGAAGTTTCAGCTGCTGCTGGAGGTTTTCTATCTGACTTTTTAAGTCATTTAGTTCTTTTTGCAGCTTTTCGCGCTGCCTTTGTTCTTCACAGAAGTACTTGTACAACAGATGTTCAGTCTCTGTTGATAAGTTCACGCTAAATTTTTCCTTTTTAGAACTCATTGTACAAGTTAAGCGAGTATTAACTTCGCCTTAACAATAATATTCACCTGCAGCCGTCAGCATTACGCAATAACTAGGTCATTGCGATGCATCCGACCGGCCGACGTTATTTTGATGCGTAAGAACTTTTACACTGTGGTACGCGCGCGATCGCATGTAACACAACTGCTCTCAGCAAAAATCGAACGCGAATGTCTGATGTGCGAGTCTGATATGATTTATAAAAACACTATGCTCATATGGTGTAAGTATAGCAGAGCGTTGTCAATATTATTCATTCACTTTGTTCACTACACTAATTCAAAAGGTTTAGTTCATTTTAGCCTACACACTAAGTACGTATTGATGAAGTCAGTGTTCGTGGGCTTCATGCTAATTTATGAAAATAGCTATAAAATATATAATGAGGAAGGAAAGGATTTGTAGCGGGCTTCAGCTGTCTGAACCTGTTTGGAAGAGTTAACTTCTTGATTAACCCTACGTACATTTTAATTTTTCATCATTACAAAAACCAAATCGAAAACTGTTCTGTCTTATGAAATGATTTTATTTAGTTTATTTATTTATTCAAAATCTGTTTACACTATAACATACAAAAAATCTGCCAAACTGTAAAACAGTTTGTCGACAGTTGCTCTCGTGTCACAATACATTACAAATAATGTTTAAACAATAACTTAAATATCCGATTATGCTAAGAAAAACAAATAAAATTCCATCGGGATCAGACAATTCCACATTTCACACCCATGATCAACTTGTATTGCCCAAGGCTGCACAATGCGAGGCCTGTTACAAAACATGGCTAGGGACAGAGTGACAAATAATGTTTTTTTTAATATTTTCCTAAGTTGGTATTTGGATCAAAAGGTTTCTTAGTTTTACATGTTGTCGGTACATTTAATCTGACTTTGTATTTGTATTGTCCGTGGGTGGCCAACCAGTAGGTGTCCACAAAAAAGGCTCAAATTTATTTTTTTACAGCAAAAATAAACCGACTTCTATAACAAAAATTACAAAAGCGAAAAATAACTTTCTTTTCGGAAGTCGGTGTCTTTGGTACCTATTATTTTTCGTTTTTGACACCGACTGCCGAAAATAAAGTTATTATTCACTTCGTAGTGTTTTTTTTTTGGAAGTCTATTTAATATTAGGTCATTACATATGAAATTGGCGTTTTGTAAGGGAGGAACATAAAGTCGAAGTCTTTTTGAAATATAATATATTTATTTTATCAAAGTATGTACCATTGCTATCTATGCACTTTTGCCATTTCATAGGTAGTTTATTGATCCCTTTACTAAACATACCATTCGGACGGGAATCAATAAAATCTTTGAAGGTGCTTTGAACTGCCCAATCGGAGTTGATTTTCTTTCCTTGTAAGAAGTTATCCAAATTTCGAAAAAAATGGTAATCTGTTGGAGCAAGGTGTGGGGAGTACGGTGGATGTCTTAGACATTCCAATTGAAGCTCCTGTAATTTGATAGCCGTTTGTTGTGCAGTGTGTGGTCTAGCGTTAGCCTGACTGCAGCTCTGGCCTAGAGCGATTGACCAGCCTCGGCTGTTTAGCAGCTAGCTTCTCCATCATGATTTGCAGTTGCTGACAATAGACATCCGCCGCAATCTTCTGGCGTCTTTAAGAAAGCTGTAGTGAATGACACCGGCTCAAAAAAATTACTTGTGAGTTTTTGGTGGACTAGTGTCCACCAAAAACTCACAAGTAATTTTTTTGAGTTAATTTTCGCTTGGAGCAGGATTTGGCTGATTCGCCAGGGTTCAGCCATTGCGATGAGCGTTTCCGATTATTGTACAGGATCCACTTTTCATCACAGGTCGATTCGATTTAAAATCCCTTCATTATTGTGCCGGTGGGGTAATGTAACACAGCAGTCGAAGCGCGTTTGTCGGTTTGCTGCACTCAATTCATGAGGTACCCACCTTTCAAGCTTTTTCACCTTCCCAATTTGCTTCAAGTGGATTAAAACTGTTTTATCAGTAACACCGCAGCAGCAGCTAACTCGGAAGTGGTTTGCGATGGATCCGCCTCCACAATAGCCTTCAATTCTTCATTATCAACTTTGGTCTCTGGCCGTCCATGGGGCTTGTTCTGCAGGTCGAAATTTCCAGAACGAAAACGTTGGAACCAAAAACGCACTGTGTTTTCTTTTGCGACACTGTCGCCATATACATCATTAATCCTGCCAGCCATTTCTGCAGCACTGGTGCCACGACCGAACTCGTACACATAAATAACGCGATATTTGAAGTTTTCCATTTTGTAAACTGACTGGCGCAAAGAAAAAACCAAAAGAGGACAAAACAAATGAATTACGGTTTTCCAAATACAAAAGCATGAGTAAATAGCTGTATAAATTTCAAATTGGAATTCCAAACCAAAGAGGAGATATTTGAGATCAAAGTACGTACAGTACGACAAAACGCCAATTTCATAGGTACGTACTCAATATTTTTCTTAAAAAGTTGTTTATTTTCCTCTTTTTAGCTGTGGTACCTTATATTACTATGAAAATACGCATTATTAAAGAAGGTTTCCAAAAAATCACGTTTGTTGCGTGGGAGCCCCACTTAAATATTTATTTTATTCTGTTTTTTGTTGTTATACGGTCAACAGAAATACATAATCTATGAAAATTGCAACTGTCTAGCTATCACAGTTCATAAGATACAGCTTGGTGACAGACACACAGGCGGATAGTTGAGTCTTACTAGACCTACTTACCCTAAAAACATCAAAATCGGTTCATAATTGGCGGAGTAAGAGCGTAAATCCACTTGCCCGGCAAAATATCCGCCTCGGATATTTTTAGCTTTCTTGTATCTGCTCCCCTATCCGAGAGAAATAGTTACAACATTGTAGAAGAAGGCCGTAACTGTTTCAATACTCGCTGTTACTTAGACCATACTAAAACTAGGACAAACTTCGCTATATCCAATGCTCTTCTTAGCTCATCTCGCTGCTATGAGCTTTATTTAAACAGTATTCCGAATAACATTGAGGGTTTCAAAGTAAAAGCGAATGTAGATTTTAATCTTTTTTCGAAAACTAGTAAGATCTCTGACCTATATTCATAATTATATAGCTTTTCTGCTGTCTATCTGGAACCGTGCATTTTTCGTCGTAAAAACATAGCCAGAGATACTCAGCGATCCTTACAGGAAAGGATAAAATTAGAGAACTTAATGACCGTCATTGACGCTGCAACTAACGTGGCCACCTACTTGGCCCGAGACATTAAAAGCGTTTTCCATCGACTTGAAAAGAAGAAGAACTGACAGAATTTTATAATCTGATATGTTCTTCCAGAAATACCTTTTTGCAAACGCCATCTCTTATTCCTATTATTTTGTATTTCATCTATATCATTTCGTATTTCATCTTAATCATTTCAATTGGGACTTACAATTAAAATTATTTTCATGTTGGGTTCATCAAAAACTCATTTACCATTATTCGATTTTAAGCCGACATGGTCACAAAAAAAAACAAAATCTAAATATACATGGTAAATATCCCGAAAAAAATATTAATTCATTTACCATTGTCTAAGCAGAATTTCATTTACACTGCTCCCAATCAAAAGAAATAAGCTGCTAGATTTTAAAACAGAGACCACAAGTTCATAATAACAACGACGCGACGGAAAAATACTTCGTAAAATAATGAAAATTAAACGTCAGTCAACTATTAAACTGGCATCGTGCAATCTTAAGGAAGACATGTTTTAAAATAAAAAAAAATCATGTCATGATAACTTTTTAATTAGATCGTGAGTTTGACGTGTGGATTGAGCGCCGAACATAGGTCCAACTAAATTTCTGGAGCCAAACTATAAAGAGTCAACGCAATTTGATTTCGCTGTGAAAAAGAGATAGTGGTCTTCGTACTGTATAGCTCTCTCTCTCTAGCGCAGTGGAACTATGATAGTTTTGACACGTATTTTTTTCTTCCTTTTCTATTTCTCGTTTCACTCCTAGTGAGGTTTCAGAGTAATCAATTGTTAGCACATGGGTGTAACGCTTGCATCTAGATTATTAACTATCTTTTATACAAATAATAATGGTATAATTATCGAATTATATCAAATTCGACAAAAGCAGACGGTGTTGCGCTTTTGGATGTCGTGACAGCAAGGTTTTCCAGTGCCGCATATTTCGACTTTAAATTTAAAGTATCCTATTACAGTTCCAAAGCTACAGCCATATGACATACAGACAGACAGACAAAGGGACAGATGGATAGTGAAGGTTCAATAATAGGGAACGGAACCCAAAACAATATTGGTAAAGAGTTTGCAATAAAAATAACATTGCTATTAATTTATTTATTTGAATTAAAAACGTCAATATATTCTTACTTATGATAATCAAATCAATCACGGCATATTTTTAATTTGATCCGTCCTAATCTTCTCACGTTCAAAAATATTGTAAGGACATGCATCTTGTATTTTCATTTCGGCTGACTTTTCACTAGTCATGACTACAGAAGAAGCAATATTGCCTGTAAAATGAGTTGGCATAATACTTGCGTCTGCTACTCTTAGTCTTTTCACACCATAGACACGAAGTCTGATGTCAACAATAGATCCCATAGCACAGGTCCCACTATAGTGGCCAAGACTCACCATCATACAAAGTGTGTAACATCGCCAGTACTCACGACTTCCCTTCTCAAAAGCATCACATCTAGGTTTCGTCAGATCTATCATCGTTGCTCCTAAAGTTTTGAAAGCTACACCTCCACTCCACTCCTCCACTTTCAAATAATGACAAATGTACTTGATAAAATCCTCCAAATCTCTGTCATATGAGAAACTGTCTAAGAATACTTTCGGTGGATCCTTAGGATCGGTACTTCGGAGCTGGATCTGACCACGAGAGTACGCGTACAAATTGCTCATAAGACTTATCAGGACTTGGTTGTTTTTGGCTTCATCATACAGCTTATTGCAGGTAGCATTAGGTAAGTTGAAAACTGACGCACAGAATTGCAACATTAATTTCATATCGTTGAAAATGAGGCCCATAACTTGGTAGTCTGGGTATTGCGTGTGGTGTTTTGAATGTGACTCATTTAATCCTCCTACCCAACAAACAAGCCTGTGGGATATTCACCTGGTTCGGTCGTTCTTTTGCAAAAAATCTTGTGTGTATTATGAGGCATAAAGGCAGCTATATTATGGTCATGAAGATTCTTTCCAACTGGTATATCACAGAGGCAAGAAATGTTTAGTTTTTCCAGATCTATCCTTGGACATAAACCTGAAGGCATCAGACGCTGATTTGATTGCACCAGCAGAAATGATAATCACATGTATCGTATCTTTTCATCCTTGTCTATGATAACTTTAACACCTACAGCGTTTCTGTGTTCATCAAAAAATATTTTCGTAGCCAACGTACCTTTAGCCACAGCTATCTACGGACTGTCAGTAACACGTTGTAAATACTGAGTTGTAGCATGTCTTCTCATTTTATCAAACACTGTGACTAGTCCTCGTGAATATCCAATTTGATTGCCATCTATTTCGTCTATCATATCTTTACCTATTTGCTCAAAGCCTTTTAAATATTCAGCAGTGATAGGTTTCTTATCCCTGGTCACTCCTATGTACCCTTTGCTTCCAAAGATATGCTTGTGTGAAGAACTCGTGATAGCACTGTCGTAAATCGCTTCAGATTTAATTAAGTATGGTAGAACGTTATTCCATCTCCAGTTAGGATCTTTGGTGATGCAGTACCATTCTTAAAAAATCTGAGGATGACCTCTGGTGTAGATCATGTAGATCATCGCGCCAGTTCCTCCAAGAATCTTACCTTGGCTGAGCTCCACGTTCTTGGTGGCGCGGCATTGGTAGCTGTACTTATTGCTTTTTGATGTTAAATTTCAGTCGACCTTAGAGTGCTTCAGATATGTCACTAAACCTGGGATCTGAAAACAAGAGGTCTTTCGAGTGCTATTATTTAGGCTAATTTATAAAACCACCAAAGCTACAGAGCACGACGTCATATTTATTTTAATATTTGGAACAAAATATACAAAGTAGGAGTTAAACTTTACCAGGCAATGACTGAGTAGCGTCCACGGGCAACAAAAAAACATGTTGGTCGTCTAGCATCGGTGTGGGCAAATGACATTGTGGCAATTGCGGGGTAATAGAGGCATATGCCTAGAAGTGGCATAAGTATACTTACGTACTTTCAAATGAGACGATGAGAAGCACGTTGTACTTCGGCTGAGCCAACCTGGTGGCAATCACGCTGCCAGCTGTTCCTTCACCGATTACGATGTAGTCAAAGCGGTCCCCAGCTTGAGAAGAAAAATTTAATTTGTTGGTTAAGTCGTTAAGCATCTCCAATGCTCCTTTGAAATACCAGATGCTCACACTCGACTCAAACTCAAACTTGGCCTCATGTACCAATCAACTTTTTTTTTGACAATCCCAACGCACTATTCCCAAACCACTGCAACTCCTGAAAGAACAGTGGCGACCACCAGAAAAGCGCTGAGGCAATGAAGCTCGACGAAGTCCAGGAGAATGAATTTAACTGTCTTGGATCCCGCAACGAAATTAAACAGAAAATAATAACGGAAGCGTAGGAAAAAAACAACTGCTAACCAATCTCGAGAGTGGAATATGATTCTACAGCTTGACATTGTGTGTAATTAATAGAGCAAGAGCCCAGACGCCCCAGATGTTACTGAATTCTTTCTACACAAGTTGTGTGAATTGTGTGGTAGGTATTGAATGAAAATTAAATGCCAAGTTAGCAAGTACGAGTACTTTCCAAGTACATGCTAATACTACTCAATGCCACAGATTGTGTTAAAAGAATTCGGTACTGTTTAGGTGTCTGGTATCTTAGACTCGAGCACGTTAATGTCAAAAAAGCAAGCAAGTCAACCAATCACAACTGTCCATAATACAGTTTGAGATGAGTTGAGGAAGCATGAGCATCTGGAATACCGGCCAAGTATCTGCTTCAGTTGTGTTTCTGTTACTTTACTCTAATATTATAATTCTAATAGCATTGTTGTGTTCCGGTGACAAGGGTTTTGACTGTTGGCAAATTGATTTTGCTGTACCGCATTTCAAAACTATACAAATCATCGCTGACATAGGAATTATCATTAACGAATTACCAAATTAGTCTGGTAGTCCGTAGTCTATGGTCAGAAGTCAGATAAGCTGTTGTTGCTTGTAAAATACAAGTATGCCGGAAAGACTGCACGTCCACTTCAACATAGCTGGGAAAAGATTTACCTCATTGTAATGAACGAAAATGTCTTCTTACCTACCTATTATCCAAATAAATTATGTAAATAGGACTCGCAATACGTACATTTCAGCAAGGCTGGTGGTGGAAACAAGTAGCCAGTAAGCTCCAACAGTATGATAGTAAATAGTGCTGCTTGGTTCTTTTTCAGCTGCGCTATTACTGATTCTGCATTCATGGTTGAAAACTCTGTAGAGACAAAATACAGTTTTTGTAATCAATTTTGTTGTTTGAAGTCGTCCAAGGACTTCACTCGCTCTGGGTGAAGCGGGGGGCGTGTCAGTCTTTAACCATCTAAAACACACGTGTTCCTTCAGTTGCTTCTGCTAGGGCCGCGGTAACTCTCTTTCAAATTTAGCCGCGATCAGATCAGACGAGACATTCTAAACGAAGCAAAAAAATGTTTAAGGATCTCTTCTCTCTCTCGCGGGAAAGAGGCACGAGTGTTTGTATACGCATGTTGGCCCAGCATTTAGACAGTTAGGTTAGGTTACATCTAAACTATCCTTCTGCAGGGCAAACATCTCCCCACGCTGTCCCAATGTTTTTAGTATTTTTTCATTCTTCTCTGGAAAAAGTTATAAGCTCTTGATTCAATACCTACTGATCACCATAACAAAGCTTACAAAAAAGCCTTTCTTCAACATTAATAAAGATGCCACATTGAAAACTGCTCATCATTTTGTTAGTACCGAAATTCTTAAGAAATCCTTGGGAACAAATAATAAAGAAGGTATCGCACATCAATCACCCAAACCTGTCAATATGAACGTAAACCGAGACATAGAAATATTACCTACTGTTATAAATTCGGGAGCAAAAACATTACTATAGATCACTTTTATAATTGAATAATAAAAAAATAAACTAGCTTTTATATTAAAAAATTGCACTGTAACGAGAAATAAACTTGTGTGCACAATTTCATCTCAATCGGACACTTTGAAGATGGTCAACATGCAAGATTCAAAAATAAACACCGGTTCAGCTGAAACTAAATAAAAGCTTGTAAAAAGGGAATTATTATAATGCCGATGTGTTATGTATTCAATAACATCTAGCGAAACAAGTTTGACTGCGTTTTTTTTGTTAGGTTTTTGTTTTTTATCGGCTTTTAACGGATAAAACACGACAAAAAATTTCAAAATTTAAAAAACCCCGACTCATTTTTATTTCTAGCTACATAATTTATCTAGTACATAGTAGATACGCTTCGATCGGCAATATATTGAACATGTAATTATGACACGATATCTTGCGAAAACAACCCGATTCAAACAGTAAAATACCCATAACTTTTGAAAGTCTGAACTGATTTTATACAAACATAGCTAAGAACACTCTCGAAAAAATCACCTTTCATACAAAAAAAAACTAAATCAAAATCGGCTCATCCGTTTAGGCGCTATGATGCCACAGACAGACACACAGATACACAGATGCACAGGTTAAACTTATAACACCCCTCTTTTTCCGTCGCGGGTTAAAAAATGTATGAAATTAAACATTTATTATGTAAAAATACTAATAATTACGTAACCTTGCCGTGAAATCAATAAATTGTCATTGAGTCACATGAAAAAATAAAAATTTCTTATAAGGACACATAAATATTATTCTTTTTGATTTATAATTATATGAATAAAATTTATAAAAATAATTGTTATAAGTTTTATTTAGTAGTTTATACCTATTTAATTTTTATATTGTTTATTATTGTAAAAAAAAATTTTTTTTTTTTCAAAAATTACACTAATTACATTTAAATTTTATATTAAAATTTTTCAGAAGGAATGTCTCTGAAACCTTTTTGGTTGCTTGTGTGGTGGTTTGGAACTTGTTCATGCATCATTTCACTTACTTTTTAAAGACGTCCCATACAACTTGGGGTTAAAACACCCCAGAACTACTTTAAGCCCGGTCACACGGCGTCGCTGGGGCGCGTAGTACGGTTCTGACGCTGTGTGTACAGCTACTGAGAAAATCAACATATTTGCTCTCTTTACTATACAATCAACGCATTTTTTAAGTCTTGGGGTCAAAATAACTCCATCTTGTATGCCGAGGGTTTAACCAAATTCTGCGTATTACTTGATAGCGAACTAAACCTTAACGAAGTTTCTGATGGCTAGTCACAAGTCGACTTATATCATACCACTAAGCGATTTTTACTAAGCGAAGTTGCAAGTACGTTCAAATGGATGCAATCCGATTACAATTTGCCTGATTTGTACTTGTTTTTTTTTTAGAAAATACGCGTTCGATATCGCCTATTGAAGCAATTTGAATTGCGTCGCGCCATCGGGATGGTATCTTAAATAATTCTTCATTGCACATCACATGTATATAACAAAGACCTTATAACATTAGTATAGTTCACATAGATCCTGTCGGCACAGCAATTTACTATAGGAATAAATACCTAGCTTATTATAAATTAATAGATATAACTGAAACATTACAATGCAAGCTTTAACCCTCAGTTTCCCACCTTAAAATTAACGGAGAATTAATGTGACAAATTGTCAAACACGCGTTATCTTCTGAGATTATACCCAAATTCAGATTAACGAAAACTAGCAAGTCTTTTCTTATAAACAGTATACGCTTTTCAAACAAGTTGCCAAAGTCAGTTATAGAACTGACCGATGGAAGGTTCAAAAACTACATCAAACGTATCCTTGTTAAAAAAGCATATTATAAAATCAATGACTACGTTGAAGATAAAAACATTTGGCCTTAGCTCCTTCTGCGCATGCGGCTTCCCTGGTAACTTGTAAACGGCACAAATATGTGGATGTCTCTAACTATTCTCAATCTCATTTTTCTTTCCTTCTTTTAATTAGACATTTTACAATGGTTTTCAATCATCTTTAAAGCCCTTTGCTAAGAATAGTTACAGCACTGATAACAAAATTTGTGCAACATGTTAAATTTAGTCTTGTTATACTTATTTTTATTATATTATTTTTTACCTTTGTATAGATTCTTTTACCGATTGTTTTGTGAATGTGTGAACATTGTAGGCCTTCTAGATGCTAGTTAACATTTGTTAACTTTTTTATATAATCTTTTTCTTTTTTTTTTTAGTTTCTTACGACTTATTGTCATAATTCGGGCCTACGTTGTCCCCCCATATCTAAGTACTAATGCTGTAACATGGAAATATTGTAAAACCAAACCATTTTTAAAAGAGTAACCATGGAGTTTCTTGCCGGTTCTTCTCCATAGGAAACGACCAACCCGAACCGTGCACATTTTGTCGACGTTTTATAAGTGCCCATGTAGGCCTATGTGAAATAAAAAAAATGATTTTGATTTTGATTGGCTGTTGAAAATTCATACAACCAATCACAGCAGATAACGCGTGCTTGACAATTTGTCACATTAATTCTCCGATAATTTTAAGGTGGGAAACTGAGGGTAAATGTAATTAAATGATGCAAGTGTTTTAAAATGTCGCGGGTCACACAGACCCAACTGTGCGCTCGCCGAGTTAAGCTCGTCTTTGGATTAGTATCTGTATGTTTTTATGTAAGGATTAAATAATAAGATGGAATCGAATAACCGGGTGTTGCATCGACACTAAGTAACACAGGACTAGAGAAACGGTGACGGTAGTTTTTATGAATGTAAGTAAGGTATCTAGCATCATGGTTTTACTTTATTTGCCGTTTTCCTTGATGATATCTATACTAATATTATAAAGAGGTAAAGTTTGTGAGTTTGTGAGTTTGTGACGTTGTAAGGGGTAATCTCTGGATCTACTGAACCGATTTTGAAAATTCTTGCACCGGTAGAAAGCTACATTATTCCTGAGTGTCATAGGCTATAAAATATTTTCAAAAAAAATAGAGAACCTTATGAAAATTGCAATAATGTAACCGCTACCTTGGGTTACATTATTGCAATTTTCATAAGGATCTCTGTAAAATACATTATTTGGGGTGCGCTGAGAAAACTATTGATGATAGATACAAATTAGTAGGTAGGGTAGGTAGGGTAAGCAGAGTAGGCAGGGTAGGCAGGGTAGGCAGGAAAGGCAGGGTAGACAGGGTAGGCAGGGTAGGCAGGCAAGGCAGGGTAGGCATAGTAGGCCGGGTAGGCAGGGTAGGCAGGGTAAGCAGAGTAGGCAGGGTAGGCAGGGTAGGCAAGATAGGCAGGGTAGGCAGGAAAGGCAGGAAAGGCAGGGTAGGCAGGTTAGACAGGATAGGCAGGGTAGGCAGGATAGGCAGGGTAGGCAGGAAAGGCAGGGTAGGCAGGATAGGTAGGGTAGGCAGGGTAGGCTGGGTAGGCAGGGTAGGCAGGGTAGGCAGGGTAGGCAAGAAAGGCAGAGTAGGCAGGGTAGGCAGGACAGGCAGGGTAGGCAGGGTAGGCAGGATAGGCAGGGTAGGCAGGAAAGGCAGGGTAGGCAGGATAGGTAGGGTAGGCATGGTAGGCATGGTAAGCAGAGTAGGCAGGGTAGGCAGGGTAGGCAGGGAAGGCAGGATAGGCAGGGTAGGCAGGATAGGCAGGATAGGCAGGGTAGGCAGGAAAGGCAGGTTAGGCAGGGTAGGCAGGGTAAGCAGAGTAGGCAGGGTAGGCAGGAAAGGCAGGATAGGCAGGATAGGCAGGGTAGGCAGGAAAGGCAGGGTAGGCAGGATAGGTAGGGTAGGCTGGGTAGGCAGGGTAGGCAGGTTAGGCAGGTTAGGCAGAGTAGGCAGGGTAGGCAGGGCAGGCAGGGTTGGCAGGGTAGCCAGGGTAGGCAGGGAAGTCAGGGTAGGGCCAGGGCAGGCAGGTTAGGCAGGGTAGGCATGGTAGGCAGGATACGCAAGGTAGGCAGGGTAGCCAGGGTAGGTAGGCAGTTGACGGGAGCAAAGCCCCGAGGGTCAGCTAGTCTTTGATAAATAAATAAAACACTCATTATGAAAAACATAACAGTATTTTTACCAAAACTGTTACTGCCCTAAAATGAATCCCACTGAGGCAGTAACGACATTTTAAAGAATTTGAAATCCCCTGGTTACACAAAGAGATCTCGTAGCCAAATCATTTACGAATGATTACACTTTCATATGATTATCCCTTTATTTATTTATTTATGTACTAGCTTCTGCACGCAGCTTCGCCCGTGTGAATAGTGTTATCTTATCCCAAGGGAACATTATACCAGGATGAAAAGTATGCTATTCCAGACAATAATCAATCTCTGTGCTAAATTACATCCAGATACGTTGATCCGTTTTAGCGTGATTGAGTAACAAACATACACACCCATCCAAACTTTCACATTTATAATATTAGTAAGATACTTTATTGTGCACCAGAATATACAGGAACAAAAGAAACTTAAATCTAAAAAATAAGTATACAAAAGGCGGTCTTCCTTTTGTTATTTTATTCCACAAAATCACTCTGTATACAAAATGCGCGAAATAAATTCTCATTCTCCATTACATTCAGATAATGTTTCGCAAAACTGTGAAATTTACGGATGATTGACTAGCTATCATAGAAGGATGTTATCGAAGTGTTACTTTAGCGTGAAAAGATGTAGATGTTATAAGTTTTACTTGACTGATATTATTATATGTTCTACTCTTTCTCTGAAAAGTTTCCCCATTTTTGGTAAAGGCAGGCATGCAAGACCATACCATTATCTATAGAAATTAAAATGCACATGTTACTATAAAAACCCGAACTCCGGTAACACCTAGAATTTACCGAAAAACATCGTTTATCTAACGAACATAATACTTACTTAACCAGTTAAACTTGGTAAATCCTAAGTTTTACCGGTATTGTAGATTTTACCGTAGTTCGGGATTTTACAGTAACAAATACGTTACAAACTTATTTTTTCTCTTAGGTCTGTATCATTTCCTTACCCTTGCCTCATGTGACTTGGGATTGGCGCAGCAAATTTTACAAGCTATAATTTATAACCTTTTCTTTTATGTAATTTATCACAAAATCCTTCAATTTCTTCTTAAATCTTCCTCTCCATCTCTATCCATCATATATATTCGTCGCTCTTATGGGATTGCTTTTTACAAGCTTTTATTTAACTTATTACTACTTACTTTATGTATGTATGTATTTATTACAGGGGTCAAATCTTGCAACTGAATTTTAAAGCAGTTATCCTCTAAAGATTAAGATGAAATTTTGCATACATATTTAGTTTGGATGATAATGCATGGAACGCTTAGTGACGTCATTGTAAATCCAATATGGCGGATGGCCCAAGATGGCGGGCTAGTTATTTTTGTACACTGCCATGATATGGGTATCAAATAAAAGGGTTTGCTGAGAAAAGCTTTATTTTTTATTTTATTTTCTTTAGCTGTCAGGAGTATTATTATTTTACTATATGAAATATAAAGTGAAGCTCGTAGCTAAATAATAGCTGCACGGGTCAATCTTCAACGTTAAGCAACGCTTGCCGAGGTCGCTCCGTGCATGGGTGACCATATTAACATAGCGACTTTCCTCCATGTCTCGAGATTGCATGATAAGCCGTTGGTCCCGGCTACCATTTGAAAATCTTTAACAGTCATTACGGGTAGTCAGAAGCCTAAGATTTGAGGCCTCTGACTTGGCGATTTCAGACTTACATTAACTATATAAGTCCAGGTTTCATCACGATGTTTTCCTTCACCGTTGCCTGCGATGTCCAAGATAAACTTAGAAAGTACATATGAATTTGAAAAAGTCTAAGTTGTTACTTGCCCGGATTTGAACCCACGACCTGAAGAACAAGAGGCAAGGTCTTAGCCACTGGACCACCACGACAGTTACTAGTTTAAATATATCCAGATTTTTTTTTTAAATATTGAAGGTAAAAGAAAATTGCAAGACGAAAAAATTTCATAAAAATCATTGTTTAATCTGAAGAAAAAAAAAGATTGTTATTTCATATTTTATTGTTATAACAACTGTATGAGAACAGTATTTTCTTTTCCATCGCACCTCTTGCTGTGATCCTTATATACTTCTTTTGCTTCACTCACGTTCATACATCTACGCACACCGGTTATGAGTACTGCGCACCTGGCCTTTGTGAAGAATATCACCAAATGATCCGTGATGCTCATGAAATGTGGGTATGCTGCACCTCTGCCTAGCCCTTCGGGGAACACAGGCGTGATGTTATATTATCACCAATAAGAGCCTCTCATTATGTGTATGTTATGAAAGTATAAAACATATTTTTCCACTACCTTGTCTATTATGTAACACATTACCTAAGAAATTATTTTCGAAATATGAACATTGTGACACAAGATTATAAATTAAAAAAAAAACAAAATTACATAATAACAGTTACGAAATGACTTTTGTGTGAAGTTTTGATATCATTATGTAACTACAACGTAATTATTTTCTTTTTGGCCAAGTTCGAAAAACAATTAGCAATTAAAAAAAAAAGTAGGTAACTGAATAGGCTACTGTTGGTAGACGCATTCTGCCGCTACGCCCGCTCTTTTTCCACCGCCCCATCCGGCAGAATGATACTGAACCTGTTACCTATCAAAAAAGCGCGCGTTGATTGTGTGTATATAGTCTGTGATTTTTACTCTGAATGAAAAACTAAAATGTTTCAGCTGAATTGTTGTTGGAACTTATTTGCATTTAATTACGTAAGCTCATCAGGTAGTGGAAAGAGAATTGGCTTTATTTTAACACTCGCATGTAGAATCGCATGTAAATTGGCTACATCGCTCGTGTTAAAATCTCGACTTTTTATGCTCGACACGAAATGTACCATTTTTACAAAAAAATACTACCGACTTCCAAATAAAAACACTAAAAGTGAAAAATTACTTTCTTTTTGGAAATCGGTGTCTTTTGTAGATATCAATTTTTTTCGTTATGGACACCGAATTCCAAAAAAAAAGAATGTTTGTAAAAACATAAAATAATTTTTCTTTTTTTACAAACATTTTTTTTTAAATACTACATATTTTTTTGTAAAAAAATATTTTGCTTTTCACTTTTTAGTTGTACCTAATAGGCAAGTTACTTAGTAAGGTACCTGTAATGCCAGAATAGATTACCCAAATTTCATTAAACTTGAACATAACCGGTGAAAAAACATACATTTTGGTGGGTCCCTATGGCCTCAGCAACATTACGCTGGATAGACTCAGCTTCCAGCATTCCCACAGCTCGTAACATCTCCGCCCTCGTCAAATGTTGGCGTTGCATGGCTACAATACCTCAATTTTAACTTTATCTTTCGTTTAAAAATGAAAAAAAACTGTAACTAAACGTAATTCGTATTGTTTTCTAAATTTCGCACAAATGAAAATTCCCTCTCCTACACATCAAGACATTTTTATGCCACCGAAACAAAAGAATTTTAAAAAATTTGAATTTGGAATTCATCATCATTCATCATCATTTCAGCCGAAAGACGTCCACTGCTGGACATAGGCCTCCCCCAGGCGTCGCCACATTGACCGATCCCGTGCGTCTCGCATCCAGCGCCTTCCCGCAACCTTAACCAGGTCATCAGTCCACCTAGTGGGAGGCCTTCCAACGTATCGTCTTCCGGTTCGCGGTCGCCATTCCAGAACCTTTCGGCCCCATCGGCCATCCGTTCTGCGAGCAATGTGCCCTGCCCACTGCCACTTAAGTTTGGCAATTCTTCGGGCTATGTCGGTAACTTTGGTTCTCCTGCGGATATCATCATTCCTGACGTGATCACGCAAGGAAATTCCGAGCATAGCCCTCTTCATTGCCCTTTGGGTGACTTTGAGCTTTCTGATAAGGCCCATTGTGAGCGACCACGTCTCGGTACCATAGGTGATCACTGGCACCACACACTGGTCATAGACTTTTGTCTTGAGACACTGCGGTAAATTGGACGAGAAGATACCACGCAACTTCCCGAACGCCGCCCAGCCGAGTCGGATTCGACGGTTGATCTCTTTCTCGAAATTGGACCTACCCAACTGGACCGTTTGTCCCAGGTAGACATAATCGTCTACAACTTCGAGAGTAGAGTCTCCGACCTTGATAGGAGTGGGTGTTACATGGGCATTCACCATGATCTTGGTTTTGTCCATGTTCATTTTAAGACCCACTCTTTCGGAAGCTCTACTGAGGTCATCGAGCATTTTACTGAGGCTCTCCATGGTCTCAGCCATGACCACTATGTCGTCTACAAACCGAAGGTGAGTAATGTACTCGCCATTAACGTTGATGCCCAGCCCCCTCCAGTCCAGAACCTTGAAGACATCCTCCAGCGCAGCAGTGAACAGTTTCGGAGAAATGACGTCTCCCTGTCTCACGCCGCGCCGGAGAAGGATTGGTTTCGTGGTCTGATCCTGAACACGGACTGACATGGTGGCGTTTTTATACAAACACTTCAGCACCTCAATGTACCGGTAGTCGATCTGGCACCGTTGGAGAGACTGCAGTACAGCCCAAGTCTCGATCGAATCGAAGGCTTTCTCGTAGTCCACAAACGCTAAACATAGAGGCAGGTTAAACTCATCGGTCTTCTGTATAACCTGCCGCAGCGTATGTATGTGGTCTACGGTGCTAAAGCCTTTTCGGAATCCGGCTTGTTCGGGGGGCTGGAAATCGTCAAACCTGCGCGCGAGACGATTCGTGATGACTCTTGAAAACAACTTGTAGACATGGCTAAGAAGTGAGATGGGCCTATAGTTCTTCAACCGGGCATTGTCGCCCTTCTTGAAGAAGAGTACCACCACACCCCTGCACCATGCCTGTGGCGTTTTGACCTCGAGTATGACGGAATCAAACAGCTTCTGAAGGGCCCTAAGAACCGGTTTTCCACCCGCCTTCAGGAGTTCGGCCGTAATTCCGTCATCACCCGACGCCTTGTTGTTTTTGAGCTGTTTCAGAGCCATCCTAATCTCGTACAGGCTGACGTCCGGGATATCTTCGGTATAGTGTCGGGTCAATCTAGCTCTTGGGTCGTTTGCTAGATTCGCAACGGGCTTGTTGATCGAAGTGTACAACTGCCCATAGAATGTCTCGATCTCCCTGAGAAGCTCCGGTTTGGCGGATACGATCCTGCCATCGTTGGTCTTCAGTTTCGTGAGTTGGATCTGCCCAATAGCCAGATCCCTTGAGAACACCTTGGAGCCTTTATTTCGCTCGATAGCGTCTTTAATACGCTCGGTATTGAAGCGGCGGAGGTCTCTTTTCAAGGATTTAGAGATCTGTCTATTGAGCTGCCGGTATTTGCACGCCTCATCTGAAGACTGCAGGATCATCTCACGCCTCTCCTTCATAAGCTTGAGGGTGTGATCAGAGAGCTTTTTGTTTCTATCTGTACGACGGGTCTTGAATAACTTAGACCCGACCGTATGGACAGCTTCCACGAACCCGTTGCTATATTCATCCACGGAGCTCCCTAGGCACTCGAAACGATTCTGGAGTTCGAGCTGAAAGCTCTCGGGGTTTTGGACTTAGATCTGTGCTGGCCGGAGCGTGGACTTCATCAGTCGAGACCTTTCAAGCTTAATATTAATGTTCAATGTGCCTCTTACCATGCGGTGATCGCTCCCGGTTTTTACCGAATTGATCACAGAGACATCATTGAACATTTGCTTCTTGGTTGACATGATGAAGTCGATCTCATTTTTTGTTGCACCATCGGGGCTCTGCCAGGTCCACTTCCTGTGTTCACGCTTTTTGAAGAAGGAGTTCATCATATAGAGGCCCTCCTTCTCCATAAAACTGGCCAGTAGGTGACCTCGGTGGTTCCGTTGTCCAACTCCAAATTGCCCCACTTGCAGCTCATCCTCGTCTCGTTTGCCCAGTTTCGCGTTGAAGTCCCCC
The DNA here is from genome assembly GCA_964057195.1 of Orthosia cruda. Classification (NCBI taxonomy): domain Eukaryota; kingdom Metazoa; phylum Arthropoda; class Insecta; order Lepidoptera; family Noctuidae; genus Orthosia; species Orthosia cruda. The sequence goes on along the minus strand of OZ059826.1, from coordinate 3,630,574 downwards.
ATGACAACGGTGAAGTGAGTTTTGAAACCATGCATGGCTCTGGAGATATCCACATACATGGTCTCTACCTCATCGTCGGGGTGTGCCGAGGTTGGGGCGTAGACCTGTATGACCTTCAGCGAATATCTTGAGGATATTCTGAGTATAGGGTACGCCACCCTGGTCGACACACTCTCGATCTTCACCACGTTGTTCACAAGGGACTTGTGGACGATAAACCAGACACCACCCTGGGACTGCCGGTCACCTTCTCGGAAATAGAGCAAGTTACCGGATTTGAGGATTATCGAGTCCTCCCCCTCTCTTCGGACTTCAGATAACCCTATAATACTCCATCGCAACCTGCTCAATTCCTCCTCGAAAAAAGAATTTTGAATTAGTCTGAGATAAATTACAAACAAATCGGTGTATAAAAGATTCCAATGCGGCCAGTACTTATCGAGTTATTTAATTGAGTATGAAATATCCCTAGACCGTGTTGATGTGTGTATAAAGTCGAACATAGATCCTCCTCCTTTTTGAAACATGTAACTAATATTTTAAATGCGAAAGTTTGGATGTAGGTTTGTTACTCAATCACGCCAGAACGGCTGAACGGATCTGGATGAAACTTGGCACAGACATAGATTATAGTCTGGAATAGCACACAGACTTTTCATCCCGGTATAATGTTCCTTTGCGATAAGAAAACATTTTTACTGGCAGAAGCTAGTATTTAATATTCTTTTATTGACGAGGGTGACGACGGTGAAGTTTTGTGGATTACAAGATGGCTGCGATATGACATCATCGTAGGAATTAAGAAAAACATTAGAAAATTTGTATAATTTTTAATACAGTTTCTTGTATTTTAGGGTATTGAAGGATGAGAAAAAAAATAGTCGTTTATAACGTTTTCATAAACGATAATACATTACAATGTTTAATTGTCTTATTACAAATCTTTTAGTCTCATAATATTTTGCCTGATTTAATATTTGATAAATGTACTTTCATCATCTATTTAAACGACTATTCTTCTTCTTCCTTTTAAGTTGATGTTTAACGTTAGTTCTGTAATCAATGGCGTGTATCAAGTCTTCAAAACCACAGGTGTATGGGCACTTGGGGCCTTGGGGTTCTCCAGTATACTGGCTATGTTCTGGACAGGTGCACTGCACTCGAATTGTGTATCAAACTACTGTTACTAAAGTTACGATCACCCACCGAAAATACTCACTGCGAATTTATTTGCTGCAAATAATGCTTGCAGCGGCAATTCGCTGCCTGCCCAACACAAAGCGAGTTCTATACTAGAATTTCAATAGTAGCAAGGGCGTGTTGCCTGGAGCGTGGCGCTGAGTGGAATGGCTACTCGCAGCGAGTACCCGTGAGTGACACACACAGCGAATTCTCATGGTGAATATTATCCACAGCGAGTAAAATTTAACATGCTCAATTCTAATCGCGGCGAATTCAACTCGCGGCTAAAGAATCTATTCGCTGGCAATAGCCTGTCACACACAGCGAGTTCTCGCTGCGAGTAGCTAATCACAGCAAGTATTCGCCCTGTGTGACCGTAGCTTTACTATTGAAACTAATAGCTGCTAAATCAGACGAAATAAACACAGAATATAAACTGAATTTCAAGTACCAAACCGAGTGGAGGCAACCCTACCGTGAGTTGGAACAGAGTAATTTAATCAAAAGTTCCCGCCCCTGCATACTTCAGCCATTATGGCCTGCGACAAACACGACATCTTTGGAAACACAAGCTGCAACTATCGTTTCATTAGCATACGAGTTGTGGAGGAAACTAAAGGTATTATCAGACTGCGGTTGATCGACGCTGATCTATATGTTTTAACCAAAATTGTTTTGTCCCTTTTTTAGCATGGTGAACAATGGAGGTCATCGCTGCAAACACTGATCAATAGTTAAATGACATTATTCATAATTTTAAACCGACCATTTTCATCTACCTTGACATTGGCAAAATCATCGAATGTTCATCGATGGAGCTATAAACATAAAAAATTGAATCGAATTGAAATTTGTTCTTAGGCCCTAGACAAGTGACGTTCTATTATCGAAAACGTGACGTTCTATTATCGACAACGTGACGATAGCGAAATAATAACAAAAATATATTGGAATGCCAAACTTTATCGAAATTTCACGTGATTCATCCCTTACATTTTGGCATTTCAACCATCACCATCACTTACATCAAATGACACTTGTCAAGAATCTTTTGTCGATTGAATGTCAATTGATTAATAACCATTAGTCGTTATAAGCATTTTTATTAAAGATAATTTAAAACATTAAAATTTTGTAGAATTAGAGAAAAAGTGCCAGAACGATAATTCAGGACCAGTCTTGAAGACAAAGAAAGATGAACTCTTTGGTTGGCATGACCTGCAGTACATTTTGTTGAAGCTATATAAATGAAGACAACGCTGGCAACTACTGCAGATGAAAGATAAAAAACATTTTAACAAAAAATACAACCGACTTCAAAATAAAAACACTACAAAGTGAAAAATTACTTCAATTTCGGAAGTCGGTGTTCTTGTTTTGGTTTCTTCGTTTTTTGACACCGACTTCCGAAATTGGAGTAATTTTTCACTTTGTAGTGTTATTATTTTGAAGTCGGTTGTATTTTTAACCGACTTCCCAAAAAGGAGGAGGTTTTTAAATTTGGCTGTATTTTTTTCTGTTTTTTTTTTTGTGTGTTACCTCAGAACTTGTTACTGAGTAAACTGATTTTGATGATTCTTTTTTTATTTAAAGGCTGGTGCTGGTCATGTGGTCCCATTTAATTTTCATCAAGATCTGATGATGAACTTCGGAGATATACATCATAACTCTTCAATAAATGACGGCAAATCACTCGGGATAGCTGCAATCGCATTTCTGCTTATTGTTTACACCATTTCATAACATAACATCACACTAGTACGATCTAAAGGGGTATGCAGGTGTAAACAGTTCACCTTGGTAAACTCTTATTCCACCGGTTTTGTTTGAGTTTCATGTTATATCTATTCTGGCTTCACTTTGGAGAAATGGTCCATTATGTGCAACAGTAACTTAAACAGCAACTTAAACAAAAACGGTGGAATTAGAGTAAAACAGGGTGAACTGTTCACACCTGCGTACCCATTTAGAGCATGCTAAAGTGATGTTATGTAATGATATGATGTAATGAAATGATGTAAACAATAAACATACATCCGATTGCAGCTATCCCGAGGGATTTGCCGTCATTTATTGAAGAGTTCTGATGTATATCTCCGAAGTTATTAAACAGATCTTGATGAAATTTAAATGGGACCACATGAAAAGCACCAGCTTTCAAATGAAAAAAGATTCATCAAAATCGGTCCACCCAGTCAAAAGTTCTGAGGTAACTAACACCCAAAAAAAAACAAAAAAAAAAACAGCCGAATTGAAACCTCCTCCTTTTTGCGAAGTCGGTTAAAAAGGAACATTGAATGCTTTCGAACGTTGAAATTTGTTGAAGATTTGAACAACGAGTTATCAAGTCAGCGATAATTACACGTTCTTATATTTCTCCTTTTTGTTGGTTTAAGATGAAATAAATGCGCTCCATCTTCTTCTGTAGCAAAAGAGTTTAAGAGGAAATTATATCAGAAATTCGATATTATTAAATCTAAAGTAACATTTATGGATCCCCGATTCAAGTCGACATATTTATTAAAAAGCACTGCTTATATACATTACTAATTCACAAAATCAAATTAAATAGGGTATATAAATAATATTAAACCCAACAATATTTGGGAAATGGCGGTAGAATGTACCGCACTCCCTTCGGTGTTCGAGCGTGATGATACAGCCGGCCAGCCAACATTCTTTTCACCTTGGCTAGCTTAGTACAAAGTACGGCAGTACGCTGAGAGTGAGTGAGTACGCGCGGGCGCACAGTGGTGAACGGTTGTATGCGCTTCTTCTAATTTTGATATTTATAGTATACGTAACGTAAGTATGAGCTGCTACACCACTATAGTGACACAAAGCTTTTCTTTCTGAGAGGAAACGGGCCATAATTCACTACGCGGGTCCAGTGCGGGTTTGGCAGTGCGGGTTTGGCAGTGCGTTTTGTGGGACTGTCATTATGTAAAACTTTGACGTTCAAAATTGTTGTCTCACAGCCCAATCTGAATAAATGACTTTTAATTTTGATTTTGATTGATATATGTCATATATCTTCTAATGAGAACATTTTCAGTGTATTCTCGATGTTTTCTTTCAGGGATTTGAAAGTCTTCTCTTATTTAATCAGTCCCTCTTTATTGAGGATCGTGGTCACTGGATTCCGGACCAAAGATGCTATCACCACCTGCTGAAATTTGCTTGAAGATGTAGCTTCTTTCACTTGGTCTGAACATAGTATTGCCCTTCGGTATTGCCAATGATGGCCAGTTTTTGCATTATGTGGCTGAAACGCTTAAGTGCCGTAAAACGGTAACTTTCTAAAGCATACTCCTCAGTAACAGCTAGGTTAAAAGGTTTGAAAAAAATATATATTTATTATTGATTCATGTACATAATTTGGAACACAAGGTTTTTGCGTGTAACTAATAGTTTTGCTTTAAAAAAATTATTAACAACACGATATTTTTTCGCAACTTTTGGAAACTCCTCCAAAACGACTTGGATGTTTAAAAATATTTTTATACAGAAAAATTGATGGCTGGAATTACTTCATACCTAACATAGCATATGTAAATCAAATAATATTTTGCAAACAAAACTGTTCAAAAGGAGGTTCATTTTTGATATTTTGGCACCGAGCGGGCGCACGGCCAGTACAGCGTTACATTGGGGCGTATATATCACCTTAAGGCAAAATGTATGTAGACAATCTGGCCTTGACATCAAATTGGGAAAGTATAAAGACATTTTTGCGTTTGATTTTTATCATGATATTTGGAGCCTTCAGCACCACATTTCGAATGTTATCCTTTGTCTTTCAATTGCTCGAATTGTCCACGCCTTGACGTAGTGATAATGAAAATTAATTAATTACAGGTACCCGAAAGCACCTGGGATCGTACTCGCAAAAAAGACATGGAATATACTTCAAACCTTTTGAAATAGAGTCAACCTTCTGTAATTTATTTTGTGGTGTTTTCCAACATGGCTGTTAATGTGAACTAGAGGAATATGAGGCGAAAATAAAATAGTGTTAGTGACTATTTTATGAAGTTAAATGTGTTTGTCCGTGTTTTTATTTGTTATCGTTGGTATTAAAGAAGATACAGTACCTATATAACATTGAACTCCAAACTAAATGGGGTGGGATCGTTTTATGGGTTTGATGTAGTGTCTTCTTTTTCTTCCTGTCTCATTCCCAATTTATTTTGTGTCGGGCCTTCTTGTGCGTCTACCCCAGCAGCAGCAGTGTGCAGTTGACGATGGCGACAGTGTTGCACCAAGAGGATGGTGGTATGCTGTTTGTTATTTGCTTGGTGTTGATTGAGAGCTTTGTTTTAACGAGTATTATTATTATAGTTCAATTTCAAATAGTAGTATCTAATCTAGAAGGTAACCTTTAATATTCTAGGAAACAAATCATAATTTTATTTACACATGACTGTTTCTTTGAAAGCCAGTTACTCGGTGTTTTTATTTTTCCACAGACCAACTTCTCCAGCAATATTTATAAAACTGCCATCCTATGCCCAGGGTATTTGGGAAAAGGCAAAGCAGATTGAATTTAGAAGGAAACCTTTAATATTCTATGAAACAAATAATAATTTTATTTACACGTGTGTATATGTATATATCTTTGACAGCTAGTTATTTGGAGTTTTTATTTTTTCACGGACCAACTTCTCCAGCAATATTTTGAAGTGTTATCCTGCCTTCCTATAGCTAGAGTGTTGATAACTGACAAAATCATACTTTGAGGTGAAGACGTAAAACCCCGAAATAATTAAATTCAATTCTGTTTATGTCAACTAAATAAGTCATTATGCGGGAGTTTCTGGTGTCAAAAATAGACATAATTATGTAGTTTTTAATAGGCAGGTATGTTTAAACTATTTTCATCAATCATAGTTAATTTATTAAATCTTATTAAAAATACGTCTTTAAACATAGAATTTTGGGGCGTTTTTAGTTTTTATCTCTATCTATTGATAGTATAAAAATACTATTAGAGAGATCTATAGATAATTTTTTGCTCATTTCGGAGTTATTAAATAGGTAAAAATGGCCAAATGTTAGATAGTGACACTCTAGTAATAGGGCGGTAGTATCTATCTTTTACCCTGAGGCACGTGTAACCTTTGTAAAATTTTATTCAAATATTAAAGAAAATAGATCAAAAAGATTTCAACGTGTCCATCACCTACCGAATCGTTTACATGTAGAAAAGAGAGATAATACCTATCACGTATGTTGGCAGACGTTTTAAGACATCAGTGAGAATATTAAGTAGCCTTAATACTGAATGGAAAGGCTCAAAAATACATAGACGGGTCTGTTCTATATATACTAGTAATCTTTTTTGATACGCTTGAAAAGCACATTGGCTTTCACTAAATTCTATTTAAAATTATATAGCGTACGTAGTACAGTCAAGCACATTAATTAATTTCGGCAGGCACAATGGCCAACGTGACACAACGTCGTGAAACTTTTGTCATTTAGTATGGAAAATTCTACTGCCGTAATGTGGTGTCAGGCAGGATAAATGCTCACTGTCAGCAAACGTGTTGTTAAACAATGTCAACCGTGACTGGTGGATTATGAAGGTCTTAAAACTATTGATTCTAGCATAATAAGCCGTTCACCGTTAACCGTCAATCATCCTTCACCGTTTTGACAGCTGCGTTGCTGGAGACTTATACAGTTATCAGTCTGCGTAGTATTTTCCCAACTATGTTGAGGTAGTTCTCCAGTCTAACCAGTGTTTTATTTAGTGTTAGTGGCCTATCTGACCTTTATTACCCAGTAACTGGGAAACACATAAACACATTTTAACAAACTACCCGAAACATGTTGAAAATATCGAGGTATTAAATACAATCCAATTTCCTTCGGATCATCGAATGGTCAGAGCCTACTATCGTTTGCAGGGAATAAAGAAAAGCAGACCTTCTTACAGACCATCTTCCAATACTTTAAAAACGGAACAAAACAAAAAATTATATAATGTTAATCTAAACAACAACATACAAGAATTGGACACAGAACACTCTAACGAAAACATCCAAACATACTACAACAAAGTGGAATCAATTATCAAAACGAGTTTAGAAACAAAAGAAAACAAAGAGAGAAGAAGAGAAGACAGAGTAAACATTTTTTTTTCCACAACTACAAGAGACCTCATAGCCAGACGAACAGAACTAATAAAAACTAAACAAAAAACAGTAGCAATGAAAAATGAACTAACTAAACTGTTCAAACAAACAAACAAAGCTATTAAAAAAGACTACAAAACCTACAGATATAATATAATGGAAGAAAATATCAAGCGTTATAGAAGCACAAAGAGATCTTTTAAAGAACTAAGCACACATACAAAATGGATTCTTAGTGTAAATACAAAAAATAGAGACGCAAATACTAGGCAAGACATCATCGATTCTGCCACGGAATTCTACACAAGGCTATATGGTTATAACACTCAACCTTACAACAAAGAGGAAGAGTACCATGAAACATAAGACTACGAAGAAAAAGAAAACCTAGAACAAATCGATGCAGTCGAAGTTTTCGTCAACATCAAAAGACTGAAATCCGACAAAAGCCCTGGACCTGACGGTATACCGAATGAAGCCCTAAAGATTGGAGCACCTGCACTAGCTCGCCCACTAAGCCACCTCTTTAACATGGCTCTAAACTCATGTCAAGTACCCGAACAATGGAAAAGATCAGACATAATATTGCTTTACAAAAAGGGGGACCCTAAAGACATAGGGAACTACCGCCCAATCAGTCTCCTTTCGAGTACATACAAGCTATTCACATCAATCCTGCAAAACAGAGTAAGCCCAAAAATTGATTATCTTCAACCAGTTGAACAAGCAGGCTTCCGATCCGGTTTGTCCACAATGGATCACATCCATGTAATGGAACAAATTGTGGAGAAATACAAAGAGTTTAATCGACCTTTGTACCTTGCCTTTGTAGACTATGCTAAGGCGTTCGACAGTATAACACATGACTCGATCTGGGCAGCCCTCGGCGAATGTGGTGTCCACAAAAACTATATAGAAACCTTAAAAGACATCTATAAAGGTAGTACTAGTAGAGTCAAATTAGAAAACCGCGGATCGGAGATACCAATCAGAAGGGGAGTACGACAAGGAGACCCACTGTCACCCAAACTATTTATAGCCGTGCTGCAGAGTATTTTGACAGTAACGATAGTGATTAAGTGAAATATAAACAAATGAAAATTAATGTTTAATGAAATTAATATTTTATTTGAATTTTATGAATATATATATATATTTTATGACGTACGGCGATGCGCCATCGATACATGGTGGACATTCCACCCATACGCACAAAACGTTTTGAGAACACTTTTATTATGCGTACAGCTAAGGAGTGGAATTCCCTGCCGGAGTCTGTGTTTCCCGACAGCTACAATCTGGGGGTCTTTAAGTCAAGAGTGAATAGGTTATTTCTAGGCAAGCGTGTTTCACCGTCGACCACATCATCGCTTACCATCAGGTGAGATAGTGGTCAAGCGCGAGCCTATAGGATATAAAAAAAAAAAAAAAAAAAAATTATTGACATTTTATTTTAATGTTAAGGAATGTATAATTTAATTGATATTTTTTTAATGTTTATGATTGCATAATTTAATTGATTGTTTATTTTATTATTTGTTGTTCATGAAAATTTATTAATTTAACTGATATTCTATTATAATGTTAATGAATGTTTATTTTAATAATTTTAACATTTTATAGTTTTTATAATGCATGTATTTGGATGTTTATCTTATTAATGATTGGAAATAAATGGGTTTATTATTATTATTATTAACTGGGAAACACGATGCCCTTTGGCAAGACTGGTGTTAAATTTGAGGCTTTTGACTACCCGTTAAGACTGGCAAAGATCATCAATATGTCGTGGTGGACCAGTGGCTAATACCTCGCCTCTCGTGCTTGTGGTCGTTGGTAAAAATCCGGGCGAGTACTAATGTTACTTTTTTAATTCATATGTACTTTCTAAGTTTATCTCATTGAGATAATATGTACTACGTACTAGAGAAGCTATCCTGAGCAAAATACATGCTCCATTTTTACAATTTTGACAAGAGTTTAAACTACGTAGTATTCGTTGCAGCGCCGAAACAATAATTAGTCGTCTATCAAAACAATATAAACATGCAGCGCTAGAGCGCTTCTAAGTTGTAGTTTTATCGCGACCAAAAAGACGGAAGTGCCGTGATTTTCATGGCGCTTTCGCGTTTTGTTCAATTTTCTGCAACACCTTGTCATTCATATAGACTAAACTACTGACTGACTACAGAAGTGACATAGCTTTATATCGAACAAGCTTCATTAGAATTCGCACTTTTTTTAATTTATTATTAGTTGAAATAGCCTTCATAAAGTAAAATAAACTTTTGTATTTCATTATTCAATATAATTTAATCAAATGCGCTTATAATAAGTTACAAATAATAATAATAAACAGGACTTGCAAACAATTTAAAAACAAATCGGAATAGGGCATATTACAATTCGTTTGAAACACGAAGCTTCTTTATATTTTATTATAATAATTATGTTACCCCTAAACAATATAAGTTAACTTTTGACGCTTCGATAATTAATTATTAGTCTGATCAATTTTAGCTTCGTGCTTCAAGCGATTTGTTGTGTATTGTAGTATTTGTTTATGATGGCCCGTATCAAACGTGTTCGGTAATTTAAAGTGCTTGCATGGTTGATCAAAAGAATGTTGAAGTAAAGATGAAACTACTACTTTACTTCCTTGTAAATAAAATATTCCAAAGTATTAACAGTAATGTAACTGAAATGGTATTTAGTAGAGAGACTGATTCCGCAACTTTGTTTTATAAGTATTCTTATTACAGTTTCCGTGGCGATACATATTTTATATACATCTTCTGTGGAGTACGACAAGCCACCCATATCTTTAATAGTAATTAGTTTATGTTGTGGCCTTTCTGATTTACTTAAACACTACACACATACTTCGCATTTTAATTAATTTGTCAGAATTCGGGCAACGTACCCAGATACCTATGTATCCGACGATCAACTGGGTACCAAATGGGATTTGTTCGCAACTGAGTATAAACAAACAAAAAAATACAGTTGTTCTCGGCTTCTATATCAGATTCTAAGCAGCGAGTAGCCGACAAGATTTCATATTGCTCATCGTCATGAATGTATTTTTATAAGGAGCTCGAAATCGTAAAACATTGGGCTTATTGTTATATCCACCATGCCGGCTTTTGTGGTATATTTATCCTCTTCGCGAAAATGCTACGAACATACATAAGTATGATTGGATGGTAACCAGGTATCTTCACTGCGGTTGAATTGGATAAATTTTATCCATTTTTCCCTATCTTTACGGCCCAAATGTGGAAACCTTGAATAAACAAAAAGTAACTAATTATGTCTTACGTTATGTAATAATTATTTTTCACTTTCATTTTTTATCTTTTTTCATTGAATAACCACAGCCAGTTCTTTTCAATATATATGTAAGATTATTATTTTCCGTTATAAAAAGAAAAGTCAGATAGTTCTACCTACACTTGTTAAACAAATCACATCTTTATTTTTAGTCTATATAAAAATGACACAATATGGCGTCCACCAAATATTTTGTTCAAATTATATTTTAAAATTATTATCTAGTTATTCACCGATTAAAAGTTATTCCTTTGCAGTTCACCGTATTAGTTGAATTATTAGTGCAATACCATAAAACACCGGCAACATATTTAATGCATCTGAACGTTTTTTTCTATTAAAAACAAACAATGACATAGCCGCTCAAGATCTAGCAAGCAACTGAGTGAAGTGCGGCCGGCAAACCGCACATGAACGGAACACAGCAGTGATGTGTGGTGTCTTCTCTAGTGCGTAGTGCATTATTACCTCAGGACATTCAGTTAGTATTGTTAAGTTTGTGCTTCAATTGTGTATTTCCTGCAAGGCGTTTCAGTGCGAGGGTAAACAAATAAATGAATAAAAATAAATCAAATGTTAGCCGGGACCAACGGGTCTAACGTATTTTCCGAGGCACGGAGGAATCTCGCTGTGTAATGGTCACCCATGGCCAAGCATTGCTATACCTTGAATTTATTTTATTCAATTAAAACGGTTGGGAACCACTGACAGTAATTAAATTAAAAGATAAGATACAATAAAACGCATATTAAAATATACAAAACAAAAAACCAAAGTAAAATTTGAAGTCAAAACTTAAAAAGGTTAACAAAACTTTCATAGATCCCTCTCACGGACAAAGATTTTATTGCCATGTCAGAAATACATGGCAATAAAATCTTGATCACACACTGGTCATAGACTTTTGTCTTGAGACACTGCGCTAAATTGGACGAGAAGATACCACGGCACTTTCCGTATGCCGCCCAGCCAAGTCGGATTCGACGGTTGACATCTTTCTCGAAATTGGGTAGGTCCAAACTGGACCGTTTGTCCCAGTAGACATAATCGTCTACAACTTCGAGTGTAAAATCTCCGACCTTGATAGTAGTGGGTGCTACATGGGCATTCACCATAACCTTGGTTTTGTCCATGTTCATTTTAAGACCCACTCTTTCGGAAGCTCTACTGAGGAAATCGAGCATTTTACTGAGGCTCTCCAAGGTCTTAGCCATGACCACTATGTCGTCGGCAAACCAAAGATGAGTGATGTACTCGCCATAAACGTTGATGCCCAGCCCCCTCCTGTCCAGAACCTTGAAGACATCCTCCAGCGCAGCAGTGAACAGTTTCGGAGAAATGACGTCTCCCTGTCTCACGCCTCGCTGGAGAAGGATTGGTTTCGAGGTCTGATCCTGAAGACGGACTGACATGGTGGCGTTTTTGTACAAACACTTCGACACCACAATGTACCGGTAGTCGATCTGGCACCGCTGGAGAGACTGCAGTACAGCCCAAGTCTCGATCGAATCGAAGGCTTTCTCGTAGTCCACAAACGCTAAACAGAGCGGCAAAGTATAATATAAAATAAATATATAAATATGATAAATAAAATAATAATAATATAATATGTCCATAATATATTTGGAGTCAATTTGTTATTATTTATGTCATTTACTTGTCTTATCTTTTATTGTAATAACTTTTATTAATTAAGTATTGTTTTAATTTATTTATAAATGTATTGATTTTATTTACTTGTTTCATGCTTTCCAGTAATTTGTTATATATTTTATCAACATAAAATACGGACTAGAAGAGTGCAATTTAAGGCGAGAGGAGGGTACATCTAGTCTGTTTTTTAGCGCAATGAATTCAACCGCAAACAGATCGTTTGTTGGATTATAATCCAAGAGATCATTAAGCGCGGAGATTAATATTGACCCACGCGACTGTTATTATTTAGCCAAGAGATTCCTACTTGAGACTATTATACTTGGTAATTTAAATAATTTATTGTCAAGCTTTTGTGTCTCTTAAAATATTGCTAGAAAATAAACTAAATTAATTCCCAAAGGAGAACGAATCTGATAATAGCCTGAAACAAATAGAAAGTAAACAGAGAAGAGACACTTAAAATTATATTATACTCTACTAAACTTAAATTAAGATCAGTTGTATCTTACAATCTTTAATTTTCAGCTTCAGACAATAAAAGCCTGAACTTGGATAATATTGCCAATCCGAACTAATATTATAAAGATGTACGAACTAATATAATATTGTTTGTTTATTTTTGTGTGAAACATTTAGCTGATTACAAAAATTTCATAACTAATAATTGTGTTCTGTAGGATAGACTAGCATGGCGAATCTCCTATTGGAGGGAAAACTGCCTGACCGGACAACCCAGGAAAGATTGGCCTGGCGCAGAAAATTAGGAGAGCCAACCCCACCTAGAGCGGTGGTAGCCCATTGGTATGAGCCGAGACTTAAAAGTTGTAGGTCGTGGGTTCGAACCCAGGCAGGCGAAGAATTTGCTAATTTAATATAGAACAATTCTGTGGCGCCTTGGGTATTCAAAATCAAAAACCAATATGTTTTGTTTTCACATAGTCCTACATGGGAACTTATAAATCGTCGACAAAAGGTGCACGGTACGGGTTGGTCGCTTCCTATGTCGGAGAAGAACCGGCAAGAAACTCTACGGTTACTCTTTTAGAAAATGTTTTGGTTTTACAATATTTCCATGTTACAGCATTAGTACTTAGATATGGTGGACAACGTAGAACCGACAATAAGTCGTAAAAAACCAAAAAAAGAGTATATATTAAATAAACAAAAAAAAATGTAAAACGAGATAAAAAGTTAGAATTAATCTAGAAGGCCTACAATGTTCACACATTCACATAAAAATCGGTAAAAGAATCTATAGAAAGGCAAAACAAAAAAAGTATAACAAGACTAAATTTAACATGTGGCACAAATGTTACTATGTGAAAAGAAGAAAAATGAGATTCAGAATAGTTAGAAATCCACATATTTGTGCCGCTAATGAGTTACCATATTGATATGAGCAAAATTGTAATCTTCAACGTAGTCCTTGATTTTATAATATGCTTTTTTAATAAAGACTCGTTTGATGTAGTTTTAGAACTTTCCATCGGCCAGTTCTATTACTGACTTTGGCAACTTGTTATAAAAGCGTATACTGTTTATAAGAAAAAACTTGCTAGTTTTAGTTAATCTAAATTTGGGTAAATTATGGAAGTCGCTTCTAGTTTTGAAAAGCCCTCGATTTTGCGGGCATACAAAATACATTCCAAAATATAAAGTAAAGATAGACTCAGTATATCGATCTATTTCAAATTTCCTCTGAGGTAGTCGCGAGGTCCCGTTTTAAAGATCGCGTGGATTGTTAGCTCTTTTGTAAGATGAAAACTGAGTCAAAGTCAGCTGCTGATCCCCACAGTAGAATGCCATAAGACATAATACTGTGGCAATAAGCATAGTATACTAACCTAGCTGTAGCTACATCGGTAAACTGCCTTATTTTAGTTACTGCATATGCAGCTAAACTTAACCTACCCAAAAGAGTTATATTGTGTGCGCCGTACTGCAATTTTGAATCGATAGTAATCCCTAAGAATACAGTATCCTTTACAAGTTCAAGATTTTTGCCGTCAAGATTTTAATTTAGGTCACGTTGTGGTACATTTGTTAAAGAGAAATTCAGAAAATTAGTTTTTTTCGCATTTAGTAAAATATTGCTACCTGCGAACCATTTTGAGAGAATATTTAGACTTTCTTTGAAATGTAAGACATCCGTGTCTTTCCTATCTATTTAAAAAATTAGCGAAGTATCATCAAAAAATATAATATCCGATAATTTGGTCATCATAAAAGGGAGATCATTAATGTAAACATGAAAAAGGAAAGGGCCGAGAGTTGAACCTTGGGGCACGCCCACTTTGACTAGAGACCCAGAGGGCATCGCCCCATTAACATTTACTTTTTGCTGTCTGTTTGATAAATAGGAAAGCACAAGATCAGCAGCTTGTCCTCGAATTACGTAGTGGTGTAATTTACAGATCAGTGTGTTGTGGTTGACGCATTCGAATGCTTTAGAGAAATCATAGAAAATGCCAATGGCAACTATTGTACCTATAGCTTAAGAAGATAAAGAGCAGAATGCATAATCGATGTTTTGACTAAGAAAGAAGAAGAAGATGCCTTGACTTACTTGACATAATGTCCTATATCCCCTAGAAGGGCTAGAATCGTCATCTACAATCGGTCATATTTCACATCGCTACACGTCATTTCGATACTCATTGCTTCTGCCAACACGGTGCAACGCCAGGTTTGATAGGGACGGCCACGCTAAATTAATATATTTATTTATATATATTTGGGACCTACAACGAAAGTTGTAGGTATAGGTTTACAAAATCACCTGTGAACGAAACGGTGAAGTACAACATCGTGAGGAATCCGACTTGTACTAGAACTAAAAATTCGATGACATGTGACATCCACCAACCAGCACTGGACCCGCGTGGTAGATTACGGCCCATTCCCTCTCATAGAGAGAAGGCCTGTGTCCCATCAGTGGGAACATTATAAGGCTGATGATGATGAACTGAGTGACACCCCATGGGAAGAGCGGTTTCTGATTTCCTGGTTTTAGGCTATTTGTAACGATTTGTGAAAGACGTATAAATGACAGCTGGGAGACGAAGACTTAAAGTGCTATCCGAGACACGGAGGAGTCCCGGTATATCAAGAATGATCACCAATCCACGGACTGACCTCGGCAAGAGTTGCTTTACCTCAAAGATCAACCTGTGGCCGTTATTAAGTAGCTACAAAATTCTAATTTTTATCCGTGGTGCTAGGCAACTGGGCTTATCCCAGTTGTAAACGACCCTTTGGGTATATCGGTCTTGTTTGTTCTGTTTCCTGCTTGATATGGAGGGAAGTGGAAATTTATATTTTTTCCTACTACTCCGTTATTTATTTCTGATGAATTTCGTTGTGGGATTCAAGACAGTTAAATTCATTCTCCGGGACTTCGTCGAGCTTCATTGCCTCGGCGCTTTTCTGGAGGTCACCTCTGTCAATTCTGGCTTTCAGGAGTTGCTGTGGTTTGGGAATAGTGCGGTGGGATTGTCCCAAAAAAAAAACAACCTTCTCGTTTTGATGCAATCTATTCAGAAACTAATCAAGTTGGCTCAAGTTACCAACACAGAACTGGAGTCGAAAACATAAACAAAATATACACAAAGTTAGCGACACAACAATGTCCTACGCAAATAAAGTTATAAGAGTAACACGAAACTCGACGAAAACATTATTAATTTGAGCAAAAAATATTTGACTTATTCAATTATAGGTCTAACAATTTGTTAGTAGAGCCGAAATTAAGGTAACATTGTTCGCAAACAAGCCAGCTATTTAGCGACGAGAGGATTTAGGAAGGACGTGACGGATACGATGCGACGGTTTTTAAACAACATAAGGTTAAGCAGAGTTGCGCTTATAGTATGTCTATATATATGTATTATTAGATGGAAAAAATTACAGCTATAAATAATATGAATAAAACAATTGTATTGCCATCAACAAGTTCGAACTCCCGGTTAGTCTCCCTAGCTCTAGTCTCGCTATGCTCGACTGGTAAAATACCTACTAAAAAGTTTCGCTATGCACGAAATCACATTCGCGGGCAGTGATGAAGAAAACTGTTACAGTGTAATATTTTATTTAACCATTTAAAAAGTAAATTAAGAAAACCTATTATGTAAATTTCGTTACTTTCGCTAAAATAAGTTAAACGTTCCGTTTCATCATACCGACGTACACACTCCTCGCCGCCTCTTAATACGTCGCAACAACAAGTTGCACAAGTGTCCATACATTCCATAGAACTGTTAAAATTGAAACGTCTTGCCCTAAAAGAGAAACTTTACCTGAAAATATTTCGAACTAAGTTTTCAATATTCTAGTTTAGTTTCAATATGATTCAGCTTCTTGGTCAATTTAATTGAATTCAAATAGTTTTTTTTCCAACAGCACCTTCCGTTGTTTACGTAGAATCGAAATATTGCGTGCATAGCGAAACTTTTTAGTACGTAGGTATTTTTCGAGTCGAGCATAGAGGGACTAGAGAATAGAGGGACTTGAGAATAGACTGACTAGAGCATAGGGGGACTAGAGCATAGAGGCACTAGAGGATTGAGGGACTAGAGAATAGAGGGACTTGAGAATAGAGGGACTAGAGCATAGAGGGAATAGAGCTTGGGGGGACTAACCGCGAACTCCGGGTAGCTTCTACGAAATTCCAGATGAAAAAACCCCCAATAATACTTTGGCTGCCCGACCCGGGGATCTATCCCGGGACCTCATACTCAGCAGTAATGGTTGTAATCATTAGACCAACCAGACAGTCCAACGACATAGACAATTGTTCAAAATATCTTTGAAGTTAATCACTTCCAAAACTCATTAAATGATTGGACACAACTCTAATTGCCTGCTTTGAAATAGCAAATCAATTTTATAATTAAACTAAAATCTCGAATAAACATAATCCACGGACTGACCTCGGCAAGAGTTGCTTTACCTCAAAGATCAACCTGTGGCCGTTATTAAGTAGCTACAAAATTCTAATTTTTATCCGTGGTGCTAGGCAACTGGGCTTATCCCAGTTGTAAACGACCCTTTGGGTATATCGGTCTTGTTTGTTCTGTTTCCTGCTTGATATGGAGGGAAGTGGAAATTTATATTTTTTCCTACTACTCCGTTATTTATTTCTGATGAATTTCCTTGTGGGATTCAAGACAGTTAAATTCATTCTCCGGGACTTCGTCGAGCTTCATTGCCTCGGCGCTTTTCTGGAGGTCACCTCTGTCAATTCTGGCTTTCAGGAGTCGCTGTGGTTTGGGAATAGTGCGGTGGGATTGTCCCAAAAAAAAAACAACCTTCTCGTTTTGATGCAATCTATTCAGAAACTAATCAAGTTGGCTCAAGTTACCAACACAGAACTGGAGTCGAAAACATAAACAAAATATACACAAAGTTAGCGACACAACAATGTCCTACGCAAATAAAGTTATAAGAGTAACACGAAACTCGACGAAAACATTATTAATTTGAGCAAAAAATATTTGACTTATTCAATTATAGGTCTAACAATTTGTGAGTAGAGCCGAAATTAAGGTAACATTGTTCGCAAACAAGCCAGCTATTTAGCGACGAGAGGATTTAGGAAGGATGTGACGGATACGATGCGACGGTTTTTAAACAACATAGGGTTAAGCAGAGTTGCGCTTATAGTATGTCTATATATATGTATTATTAGATGGAAAAAATTACAGCTATAAATAATATGAATAAAAAAATTGTATTGCCATCAACAAGTTCGAACTCCCGGTTAGTCTCCCTAGCTCTAGTCCCGCTATACTCGACTGGTAAAATACCTACTAAAAAGTTTCGCTATGCACGAAATCACATTCGCGGGCAGTGATGAAGAAAACTGTTACAGTGTAATATTTTATTTAACCATTTAAAAAGTAAATTAAGAAAACCTATTATGTAAATTTCGTTACTTTCGCTAAAATAAGTTAAACGTTCCGTTTCATCATACCGACGTACACACTCCTCGCCGCCTCTTAATACGTCGCAACAACAAGTTGCACAAGTGTCCATCCATTCCATAGAACTGTTAAAATTGAAACGTCTTGCCCTAAAAGAGAAACTTTACCTGAAAATATTTCGAACTAAGTTTTCAATATTCTAGTTTAGTTTCAATATGATTCAGCTTCTTGGTCAATTTAATTGAATTCAAATAGTTTTTTTTCCAACTGCACCTTCCGTTGTTTACGTAGAATCGAAATATTGCGTGCATAGCGAAACTTTTTAGTACGTAGGTATTTTTCGAGTCGAGCATAGAGGGACTAGAGAATAGAGGGACTTGAGAATAGACTGACTAGAGCATAGGGGGACTAGAGCATAGAGGCACTAGAGGATTGAGGGACTAGAGAATAGAGGGACTTGAGAATAGAGGGACTAGAGCATAGAGGGAATAGAGCTTGGGGGGACTAACCGCGAACTCCGGGTAGCTTCTACGAAATTCCAGATGAAAAAACCCCCAATAATACTTTGGCTGCCCGACCCGGGGATCTATCCCGGGACCTCATACTCAGCAGTAATGGTTGTAATCATTAGACCAACCAGACAGTCCAACGACATAGACAATTGTTCAAAATATCTTTGAAGTTAATCACTTCCAAAACTCATTAAATGATTGGACACAACTCTAATTGCCTGCTTTGAAATAGCAAATCAATTTTATAATTAAACTAAAATCTCGAATAAACACAAATTAAAATCACCATTACCTTTGGATTGCCACAGCCACATAGAGAGCCAGCACCAGGAATTTCGATTGTTTGATGGAATAGATCAAAATTGTGTCCAATTTATATGACTATTTTCATGATACAAAATGCTGTCAATCACGACGGTTTTTTCCAGAATAAGAACAATGTGGCTCTTCACATCATTATCATCATCATATCAGCCGAAAGACGTCCACTGCTGGGCATAGACCTCCCCAAGTGCCGCCACATTCACTGGTCCTGTGCGTCTCGCACCCAGCGGATCCCCACAAGTTTCACCAGATGCTCTTACTTAGAAACAAATTAACTATGCGAACTCATCCCACCATCTTCCAACCACTACCGGACTACTGAGGGTATAGACACGTGACATTCTACCAATGATAACGTTGCCATAACGATTGGAAAATCTTCAAAATTTTATACAATTTCCAAGAAATATCGAAATGTCACGTGATCAATCCTTACATTTTGAAAGAAAGAAAGAAAATATATTTATTTGTGACCCGCACAGGAGACACGAGAAATAAGCATAAAATTAAAAAAAAACTAATAAAAACCCCGTGCGAGACCAGAAAGGCTCCTTTCTCAGCACGTGCAACAAAATCAAAAAAATCAAAATCAAACTTTTTTTATTTCACATAGTCCTACATGGGCCGTAAAGTATTAAAACGTCGACAAAGGATGCACGGTTCGGGTTGGTCGCATCCTATGGAGAAGAAACGGCAAGAAAGTCCATGGTTACTCTTTTAAAAAATGGTTTGGTTTTACTATATTTCCATGTTACAGCATTAGTACTATGGGGTGACAACGTAGGCCCGACAATAAGTCGTAAGAAACTAAAAACGAAAGATTATATAATATATAAAAAAAGTTAACAGACGTTAACTAGCATCTAGAAGGCCTACAGCGATATCCAAAAAAGAAATAACGCTGCGCAGATATTCAAATAGGGCAAGAATTTCGACCTTCGCTATCAGCACTTGTCTAGAGCATCTAAGGGTTTTATTTAATGTTATTTAATTACTAACAGTGGGACATAATTATTTGTCGAAAAGAAATATAATTATTATTATTGTTACAAGATAGGCCAACGCCATCTAGTAACGAGAGGAATAACTAGGTAGTAACTAGTGGCGCCATCTAGTATTGAATAGCGGAACTGATGTTCTCGAAAGCTCGTGTCGAATGGAATTTTCCAGAAGGTTCGAACCGAACATTCTGGATGTTTCTAGTCGCTTCGGGAACAATGAGTTCGAAAGTCGAATGTTCTGGAAGTTTCTCGAATTATCTAGAACAGTATGGAACGTTCCAGAAACTTCTTCCGTGCTTTATAAAGAGCGGTCGGATTCGTCGTGGGTCAGTTTCGATTGAGAAGCGATACAGAGCGATCAAAGCGGAAAATAGTGCGAAGTAATAGAATTGTTTAAGGAGTGTTTTTGTAATAAACAGTGATTAATTGAAGTCTGCTGTTTCAATAATTTATCCCTGAACCCTAGCTCGTAACAAATTGGTGTCAGAAGTGCGGGATAAATTATGCCGGTTCTACCGAAGGAAGAAACGGAAGGGATGCGCACCAGGAGTCAGCGCCAGCAAGACGTAGACCAGAGGCGCTTTGGAGACGCTCCCTCACCGTCATCAAGTGGACATCAAGACTCCGCTGCTGCAGCGGAACCAGCTCAATCGTCGGCGTCGCCTGACCTAGCCGCCCTTATGGCATTCATGCAAGAGCAGGCTCGCCGTCAGGAGGAGCAAGCTCGCCGCATGGAGGAGCAGATGCAGCGCGACAAGGAGGAGCAGGCTCGCCGTCAAGAGGAGCAGGCTCGTCGTCAGGAGGAGCAAGCTCGCCGCATGGAGGAGCAGATGCAGCGCGACAAGGAGGAGCAGGCTCGCCGTCAGGAGGAGCAGGCGCGCCGCTTAGAGGAGCAGCTGCAGCGTGACAAGGAGGAGCAGGCTCGCCGTCAGGAGGAGCAGGCGCGCCGCTTAGAGGAGCAGCTACAGCGTGACAAGGAAGAGCAAGCTCGCCGTCAGGAGGAGCAGCTCTTGGTGATTAAGGACCTCCGCGGAGCCATTGGTAAGGAGATGAAAGAGGTAAAGGACCAGATCCAGCAGCAGGAGATCCGCATCGCCGAATTGGAGAGGATTGTTCGTGGGCTCAAATCTGGAGGAGAGGCCGTCGCACCTGCGGTAGTTGCGCTCTCGCCAGGTGGTTTTAAAGTGCCACCATTCGACGGCTCTTCGTCATGGTCTGCCTACAAGACACAGTTCGAGGCCGTCATGAAAGCGAATAGGTGGACCAAAGAACAGGCCTTGACTGCTCTAACCTTGTGTCTTCGCGAGCAGGCCTTGATTGTGTTAGAGGCACTTGGCCAGGACGTTACTTTCGAAAAGCTTCTGGAAGCCTTGGAAGCTAGATACGGTGACGCGCACCTGGAACATGTGTTTCGGGCCCAACTGAAAGACCGGTCCCAACGGGTTGGTGAAACTCTTCAGCAATGGGCTCTGGAGGTGGAAAAGCTGGTCCGGAAGGCATACAAGTCTTCACCTGTGCTGATCGACGGGAATCTCGTACAGGTTTTCACGGATGGGATCCGTGACCTGGAGGTTAGGGCTGCAGTAAGGCTAGGCCATTTTAAGAACCTTAAGAACGCCCTAGCCTACGCTTTGGAGGTGGAAGCTGTACGACGGAACGACCGAGCTCACCGCATAAGGCAGGTTATGACTTCACCCCGGTGCTATAGCTGTGGAGAGAGAGGCCACATCCGGTTGAGCTGCCCAAAGCAAAGGGGTCCCCATTGCGGAAGTCAGTCACCAGTAGCAGGAAAACCAGTAGACGCTAGGAGTAAGTGGCAGTTAGTGGCAGGTGATGAAAGAGTCCCAAGGAACTCGATTGCACAAATTGTGTGTGAGTCACAATCATGGGACGGGAACAGAACACCACACAGTAATGCAGATGCTCTCTCGCGTAGGTCATGTTCCGATCAATGTAAGCCCTGTGCCAGGCAAAAGGCTAAGCAGACGACATTTGTGAGAATGTTGAGGACAGATCTTAGCGAAGATTGGAAGGGAATCTTGCAGAGTGCTCAGCAAGATGACGAAGACATAAACCCGATCCTCGAATGGAAGAAATCAGGAGCTCCGAGGCCTCAGTGGACTGATGTTGCAGCACTGAGTTCTATCACTAAGAGTTATTGGGCACAGTGGGAAAGCTTGGTTATCCAGGATGGAGTTCTGTGCCGGAAATGGGAGAATGCTCGCGGTGACCAGTGTCATCTACAAATGGTCGTACCTAAAGTTAAGGTGCCGGATGTCCTACAGCTCTATCACAATGGAAGTTCAGGGGGTCACATGGGAGTTAAGAGGACTTTAATCAAGATCCGAGAACGATTTTACTGGATCCATTGTCGAGAAGACGTTAAGGAATGGTGCCGCAAATGCACAAGTTGTGTGGGTGCGGCGGTGAATGGACCACACATTCGTAGTAGTGGTGCATCAAAGATTTATGAGCGCATGAGACAGACAGGTCAACAGATGTCTGAGAGGATGAAGACCCGCTACGATCGGAAAGCGAACAATAAGGGCTTCGATGAAGGATCTGTTGTATGGTTACATAACCCGGCACGGAGCAAAGGAAAATCGCCTAAATTACAAGCAAAATGGGATGGACCTTATCGCGTAGTTACCAAGATCAATGACGTCACCTACCGAATTCAAAAGGGACCCCGAGGTGCTTCAAAGGTCGTTCATGTGGATCGGTTGGCCCGTTATCATGGGTCTAACAATGCTCGGGACGAGCATGTCTAAGAGGGAGGCAATGTTACAAGATAGGCCAACGCCATCTAGTAACGAGAGGAATAACTAGGTAGTAACTAGTGGCGCCATCTAGTATTGAATAGCGGAACTGATGTTCTCGAAAGCTCGTGTCGAATGGAATTTTCCAGAAGGTTCGAACCGAACATTCTGGATGTTTCTAGTCGCTTCGGGAACAATGAGTTCGAAAGTCGAATGTTCTGGAAGTTTCTCGAATTATCTAGAACAGTATGGAACGTTCCAGAAACTTCTTCCGTGCTTTATAAAGAGCGGTCGGATTCGTCGTGGGTCAGTTTCGATTGAGAAGCGATACAGAGCGATCAAAGCGGAAAATAGTGCGAAGTAATAGAATTGTTTAAGGAGTGTTTTTGTAATAAACAGTGATTAATTGAAGTCTGCTGTTTCAATAATTTATCCCTGAACCCTAGCTCGTAACATTATTATAAGAAACTTAAAAAAACAAAATTATTAATGTATGAAACTTATTTTTTTTATAATTATTATTATACGAAACTTATTTTTTTTTATAATTATTATTATATGAAACTTATATTTTTATTATAATTAATAATTTAATAAACTTACAAAGTTATGTGATTAACAGGTTGTTACCTGTCTCTAATAGATACCTGATATACTGCAAGGGTACCATCCGCATTTGGTTGATATATCAACTAGTCGTACTAACACCGACGGCACAAATCCAGACTCCGGGCTACTTTTGAGGAATTCCAGATGGAAAAACCCAACTTTTCCCGACACGGGATTCGAACCCAGGACCTCAAATTCAGCAGTCAGCACTTGCGACAACTAAACCAATGAAGCATAATACCACTACAACCAGAAAATAGTAGTTTATGCAATGGCCATATAATAAGGGTAATTAAAACACGAGGTTAGGTTTGATAATAATAATACGCGAGTGTTTTAATACCTAATTAAATGCCGTTGCATACAGTATTTTATCTTCACTCATACAGTTGAAATAAAACAAAATGAAAACGGGAAAAAATATTTAGGTTTAGATTTTTTAATTTAGATTCTCATTGCGCATGACTGCACAGTGCGCGCATCCATAGACAATGATAATACTTTTCTACATTAAGTCAATAAGCGCCAATAAATTAAAAAGTAAAAATTGGCTATAAAAATTATAATAATTATTTATGCTACAAGTGCGGAAGGTAGGTGATTTCCGATGAGTGGCATTTTTATTCTATATATAATATGATAAATCGTCACGAGTCGGGAATCATCTTATGTACGTGTATCATAAAACATTTTACCATGCATTGTGCGAGGAAATAAAAAAAAAAAATTGAACCAAGCAAGAAATTAATACAATAGCGGGCTTATTCAAGCGCGCCCAGCATATCCACAGATTAACTAATAGTTCCTCGGGCATATCTACTGCGCATGTGCAAATAGCTGTCACATCGTAACGCAAA
Organism: Orthosia cruda; assembly: GCA_964057195.1. Lineage (NCBI taxonomy): Eukaryota > Metazoa > Arthropoda > Insecta > Lepidoptera > Noctuidae > Orthosia > Orthosia cruda. The sequence continues at coordinate 3,606,280 of OZ059826.1, read as the reverse complement.
AAGGCACGAGCAAAATATACGTTCTGCCAAACATATTTAATGAATATTTAAAATTAATTTATTGATCAAATTCTAAACCGCCTTACCGCCGTAATTAAAAACGCCTTTAATGAAGTATTCGTTTTATTTTACGTTTTATATGAATGATAATCTGTACATTAACTAATTTGTAAAACTTTTCTCATTAATAAAAACTCTATGCGTTGGGCTGACGTTGGAATTAAAATTTAAAAAAATACAGAAAAGTAAAAAGCACTAGTGAAATAAAGTATCACTTTCTGCACAGTTTGGCTGCTTGGAAAACGCTCTGTTCAAGGACATGCATTGTAAAGTTATTTTTCATCAGACTTGCACGTAAACAGTATCAAAACATACAGGTTAACTTGGCCGTAATGCCCCATATAAAACCCTCGGGCTTTTTTGTTTGTCATCAAAACCCAAGGGCGGTAAGTAATATTTTTTTAATTTACAGCACAGCACACAGGTCAAGCAAGGAGTTTCACGCAATTGAAAAATTGTCTTAAAATGTTATCTATACAGGAATTTCTTTGCAATCTCGCTACATGTTACTTAAATACTCTACTAATGTTCTTAATAATCGATTTTAATAGTTATAGTATGAAAACGTCGAAATTATTTAATTCTTTTTACACTCCGTCATGGCTGTATACCTACGTAAGTATTTGCCTTTAAAGTTTCTGAACGAAACACTGTATAATCTGTGGTGTGGACAAAAATTCGCCAACCGCTTAAAAAAAAGTTCACGCATTTCGTAATAACAGCTGTGCTGACCTGTGTATTAAATTCATAATTATTACTCGCAAATGTGATGAAAAACATTGTGTGTATTACGGGCGGTACGGGAATTACGAACCTCGACTCAAAAAGCCCTCAGTCTTCGACTTCGGGCTTCTACTAGAGCCTCGATCGTAATTCCTTACATACCGCCCTTAATACACAATGTACTATTATGATGCAGTTGTTTGAAAATCGTAGAAAATGTTGCACTGTAATGATTTTTAAATTTTACCTAGCCATGAATATAAAGTACGTGTTTATACAATATTTTTTGAATTCATATTTGGAACATTACCTTGCGAGTGTAGATAAAAACACTTATATAGAATAGAACCTTTATTGGATAAAACTTGTAAAGGAAAATTACAAATATTGCAGAATTTATCCGTCTTTTACAATTGTATCTGGTAAGTAGGTACCTTTTGTTAAAAGTACCAGGCATCCAGAAAATCTAGGGATTACTCAGCAGACCTTTGGTATCTGCGATAAAAATCATCACGCTTGAAAAATTGGTTTAAGTCCCTAGAAAATAATACGTGTTTTATTCGATTGTGTTTGTGTGTTTTCCACAAAGGGGAAACGGATATAATTGTATTCCCCAGATTTATATTCGTATAGGGTTTTTTCATTAGGCATGTTTCAATGGTAGCCCGGAGTTCGAAAGTTGGCTGTATGATAGATATTTTTATCCGTTCTTCTCCATAACGAAGTACCTTTGCGAAGGATCAGTAGAATCTTTTTTTTTTAAACTTAGTGTTTTGACATTCAAAAATGCAAACTGCGACTTTTCAATGTCAACACTATATGGTTGACTTTGAATTCATGCCCGTCACTCAAAAACTCGTCTTCTGACCTAGAAAACGAACACAGCGTCTCATAGTCAGCTAGTAATATCGACCACCTAGACCAACGAGGTTATCATTGATTTTACATTAGAATATTGTATCGGCGGTCACTTAAGTAAATTGATGTAAACAGCTTGGACAAAGACCTTAATAATATCAAAGAAAACACAATCCCATTTACAAGTGAACCAATTTTTATTAAATCTACGTTGATTGTAAAGGGCTCTCGAAAAAATCTACAAAGCCCTGTAACGAGGGAACGATAAATATGTACATATATCAAAATACCCGAGCCTCACCTTAGCGTCAATGATGTCTGGTATGCCTTTCTTATGAAAATTTCATTTATTATTCCGTCTGGCTTCTGCCTCATCATAATACAATAACAATTTCTGTTGATTCTTGCAATTTTTGAGTATAAAAGCATTTGAAGAGGATCCAAATGCCTCCCTCGGGACAAAAGGGGTCTTCAAATAAAACTGTTTGAAGAAGCAGATGATCTTCAAGGTTTAGGTTGCCCTAGTCGACGGCACGATCTATTTTGTGTGCGGGGTTTAAATGCATACAATCTCATCCGACAACACATGCTAAAGAGATAAATTTTAGCATTATCAGTCCATAACGTTTTAATTGCTGGGACAAAGTTCTCTTTTCAATGAGACTGAGTCGCCTGTAGGAAGCGGACATAGTACGGATTGATAAATGTTATAATTATGTCAGCAAATTTTTAGTCCCAGGTTGCCGTCTCACCAAGATGTTCCTCTTCTGTGTTGTACAACATTTTGGGAACAGTGATGAATTATTATTATATATACACAAATAAAAGTGGCATTCTGGTTTTGAACACAAAAACTACAACTAGTAAGCAGATTCCGAAGCAACATTTCGGAAGGGCAAATACTTTAGTTGCGGATAAATTTGAAAAAGAGTTACCGCGGCCCTGGCACAAGCAACTGAAGCAACACGGATGGGTTTAAGTCAGTAAACGTCTGACACGCCCTCCCGCTTCACCCAGAGTGGGATAAGTGATTGGATGATTTCCAAATAATAAAAAAACGGGCAAATACTTTACAAACCGAGATAAGTCTGCGCCAGAAATTAAACTTTTAGTATCGGCTGTCATAACCATCTGTGAAAATAGTTACAGCTGGAAGCCATCGTCAACCAACCTGTCGAAACTTCCGACATTGATATTGCCAGGTTATTGGGTAGTAAAAGTTAGATGACAATGGTCTTACTGCCTAGCATTTAACCAACTATGTTCGGTTACGCTGAATAGTACTGATTATCAGTATGTTATGTGGAGCCAGTATGTCCTGTATTGTGGACCTCCATAAACCAGTAACAGGGAAACAAGAAACCTTGTGGTAAGATCGGTTGTCTGTCATTTGGGTTTAAAGGGGTTTATAGATCTATGAAAGAAGATAACCAGGAACCACGGCTTAATGTGCTTTCATAGGCACGGCAGTATCAAACCACTCAATTCAAAACGCCCGAAGTTGGTAAACCCAATCAAAATCAAATAGTTTATTTCAAATAAACCTTATAGGTACTTTTGAAATGTCAAACAAAATATGAATCTGGTTGCACTTTCACAAACGTCAGTAGATCTTTATGGAGATGAATGTGCAAGAAACTCCACGGACACTCTTTTCCATCAGTTTTAATTACAATTATTTGGTTACATCATTCTTGTTGGAAAATACATATGTGAGGACGATGTAAAAAGACGTGCACTTTAAAGCGTCTAGAGTAAAACAAACAATTCAAAAATGAAACAAGTACGTAATCAAAAGCAGGTCGAATCAGTTAAGTTATGACCAATCCCAAATGATGGCGCCAATCCATGCGCATGTTCACGAACATGACGCATGGATTGGCACCACTCAGCTTAACCATCATGAAGGAAACCGAAAGATGCAACGTATGTGCCACCATCTGAGAGATATTTGAGAGAGAATGACACACTCATCGGCCAGGGACAGACAAGTTAACGAACGACACATATGTACAGTGAATAGTAGATTTACAGTCAGAATTCACGCGTACACATAGTCTGCACATGTGGTGTGCAGTTATATAATACTAAAATAAATTATTTTATACAATACAAATATATTCATACAGTCTTCAGCAGGTCCAACAATCATCATCATCATCATTTCAGCCGAAAGACGTCCACTGCTGGACATAGGCCTCCCCCAGGCGTCGCCACATTGACCGATCCCGTGCTTCTCGCATCCAGCGCCTTCCCGCAACCTTAACCAGGTCATCAGTCCACCTAGTGGGAGGCCTTCCAACGTATCGTCTTCAACAATACTTCAAAACTTTTTTGGCCATCACTTGTTTTCGCGCCCTAGTGGCTGCGGAGCAGGACCAGCATAGAGCCAAGCATTTTTATGAGTAATGTAATCTACCAACTTATAATATGCTTGTCTGCATAATGTGCGTTTTATACAAGTTTTAAATTTCGTCACATTCAGTTCTAGAATGTGGGGTGGGGAGGTATTTTATTGTAACATTGTAAACAGTACCCCATAAAAGATGATGCTACTTTAGCCAGCCTGAAACCTGGTTGAATTAAGTGGTCCCTATTTCTAGTAACATAATTATGTCTGTCGCCGTTTTTACTAAAAGGATGTAACAACACTTTACCCGGCCTACGAATCGCACCGAGAAACTGACGCGCATAAGTCGTAGACGTTACCCACGGACGCGAACGGTGTCCCACTTAAATACGCTTGTCAATTTATTCACGATGTTTAAGTCATGGATCAAGTGATTAATCAAGGCACTATGTATAATGGCCGGGCAATATAAATCAAGTCAAGTCAAATCGGACAATGTAATTAATACTGATTAAACTTCATTATTTATCACATTGTCTGGTCATTATGAACATTGCTATGTAACTGTTAGGAATTCGATAGTTAAGGTACTTTGGTATGGTATATTTGCGAAAACATTATTTTCACAGTAATATTATATTATTTGGTCAGCAGGTTTATAGAATCGGTTCATCATCATCATCAGCCTATTAATGTTCCCACTGTTGGGACACAGGCCTCCTCTCTGTGAGAGTGAATGGGCCGTTATCCATCACGCAGGCCCAGTGCGGGTTGGTGGATGTCACATGTCATCGATGTCTACCTTAAAATTATATAGTAAAACACATATTTTTATTACCCTACCCAACAAGTGATGGGCATTATTCAGAAAGAATCAATTTAATTATTTCAATAGTTTATAGCATATTGCCTGATCATATTAAGCATTTTTCAAATTGTCTGGACATTATGAAAAATGCCGTATTAATCAATCGGTCCATAACATATGTACTAGTCAACCACTTAGTTCAACCATTTCTAATCTAATAATAATAACAGCCTGCTACTGTACCACTGCAGGGTAAATGCCTATTTTCGTACTGAGAAGACAATAAAAATATTTTCCCGGATTCGAACCCACGAGCTCAAGCACAAGAGGTTCAGTCTTAACCACTGAGCATCACGACATTCTATTCTAATTGTAGCATTAATTGTTACAAAGCCAACGATGACTTTACGAAGGTACTAACGAACTAATTTTACTTTAAAACTTCAATTGGTTTCAATCCAGGGTTGGCTGCTTTGAGATAGTATGTGCTTAGAAAGTTTTGGATCCATAACAGTTGTACAAAGTGTCTGGACATTTTAGTACTGAAGTTGCCGCCAGCTATTGTTGAAACATTGAGTATTTGTTTGTATTAGCTCGCTTGTGTATTTGTCTAATAAATTTGGTTGTATTCAGCATTGGAACTTTTATGTTAACAACTTTGTAACTCTCTTTGTTAAAACAAAAATATCAAAAATCACAGCCAGTTAGTTTTACAGCTCAATGAGTGAAAATACTAACCTAAATTAGGTTATTAGTTAATTTCACCTCGATAAGATATAAGCCGACAGAAGCTGATGGTGCAAATTGGTGAAGGAGAAGTTGTTGCCATGAAGACCGAGGTATCGCGACCCTCAGTTATTAGGAACACGATGCAAGGAGGCAGGATAATATTAGCTAAGATGAACAACGGTCATATATTATAGTGCCCCGCACTAATGCCAAAAATATATTTTTACCAACTCCCACCAAAAAAGCAGATCATACTATGCCTATCCGGCAATAAGGCTTTAGACAAGCGACATTCTACGAGTAACAACGAAATCGTCGCAATACAAATGGAAAAACCAGCCAAGTGCGTGTCGGACTTCGTTCATGGGTTCCATTACAAACCGAAAAATCAAGTTGGTTGTAATAGGGAAAATGAGGGAATTTCAAAGAACAATCTGATTTATCAATATTTGTTAGTAAGTATACGTAATAATAAAAATTATTAACAAATTTAAAGTTCATTGGTTATCCTCATCTTCCTGCCCTTATCCCAGGCTACTAGGGGTCGGTGCAACACGTTTTCCTCTTCCATACCGACCTGTCCCCTGCCTCGCTATCACTGAATCCCTTTTCAAGATAATGGGAAGTTAACAATTTTTTTTATGGCTAACAATATGCTTTTACTGTGAAAATTTAAAGACTGGCTCCAACCGTTCGGCTGTTGAACCTGTGTGACAGACGACGGACAGACACGTGATTGGCAGCAATAAAACTCCGTTTGGATTCTTCGGGTACGGAACCCTATATACAAAAATGTATGGGAATGCCATGCGCAACTAAAATTTTACGCGATTAATCCCTTACATTTACCGAAAGGCAATATGATGGTCAAGATCGGCATGTTGACCATCGCCAGCCTAACCTACATTCATCCGTAAACTCAAACAAAAGAACTGCTCTCACCCTGAAATTATTATATCCAAACTTTCAAACAGCTTCATGAATTCCCAGAAAACCAAACAAAATAGTTCCGCTCTATCTAAACGGTGTAGTTAACTTTCAGCACCGGATAGCACTCTGAAGCAATATTAGTTCTAAAGTTTAATTGCTCTAATGATCTGGAACTACAGCCGAAGTATGTGCATGGTGAGGATGTGTGAGTATGTGTGTGATTGTGTGAGTGAGACAAGTTGGCGCTCTATATATACAGAGTGGAATTTTTTGAATGATTGTTTGTCAATGAAAAGTTCTTTAAATATTATGAACAGAAAACTTTCTACTTATTCGTTGTCTTCATGTAGAGCTTTTGTACTTTACTGAAATTATACTTTACTGTATTAAATTATACTCAAATTTCTTTTTGATTTCAGAGAGTTAAAAGCCATACAAGAGGCCATAGATAGATTGACATTTTAATCAGCTATTGCGATTGCCGGCGTTATCGACATAGCCCGAAGAATTATCAAACTTAAGTGGCAGTGGGCAGGGCACATTGCTCGCAGAACGAATGGCCGATGGGACCGAAAAGTTCTGGAATGGCGACCGCGAACCGGAAGGCCTCCCACTAGGTGGACCGATGAAATCGCATCTTGCGGGAAGGCGCTGGATGCGAGACGCACGGGATCGGTCAATGTGACGACGCCTAAGGGGAGGCCTATGTCCAGCAGTGGACTTCTTTCGGCTGAAATAATGATGTTGATGATTGCGATTGTCAAAAATCGAATCTTTGTAGGAATAGCATACTACTGAAATTTCGAGATCTGGGAAAAAAAAAACAAAATCAAAGAGAAGAGTTTTTTTTTGCCCTTTTGTAACTTACTTCCTTTCCTGCCACTGACTGTATTGCCTAGCCTAGCTTCTAGAAACAGTAACATTCTATTAGATAACGAATATCAAAAAGTAAAATATAATAAGGAATTGATGCGCTACCGAAATTTCATATGGTTATTAACAAACATTTGGACTTGTTATCGCCCCTATAAATAATATAATTTTGTTTGGGTTCCAAATTTCAATGTATTAATAGGGAATCGAACTTTTAATAATATATCAAAATCGTGTTAACAATTTTATGACATCAAGAGACAGTTTTCTCTACTTACAGAATCACACCCTGTGTATTCACGCTAGTGTATAGCATAGACACCATTTTCTATCAAGTGAGCATATATGTGTTTGTGTGCTAAATTTTGACGGCAGCTTTGAATAAAGCGCCTCTTGCTTCTAAATATAGTCGTACAGGTATAATGACGGAATTTTATGATACTCCTGTTGGATTGTGGTTTGAAACATAAAAATACAACGTACGTAGAGACGTAGTAGATAATGAATGATGAAAAAAATATACGCTTATATCATATTATTTACACTCTTGGTACATAGTTGTGCAACTAACTATAGTTGCTTCATTATAACGACTACTGGTACTAGTTGTAACGTTTCACAACAGCTGTAATTACCGTTTTCCTAATATATATTCGTAGGAACCCGAAAAATAAACTATGTAAATTTAATATTAGTAAAATTGATGAGGAACACAATAGTTGTCGATACAGGGTTCCTTTATGAATTTATTTTCGTTTATATATGAAGAATTTGTATAAATGCAGGTCGCCCCATGACCGCTATTGCCATACTAAAATGACACTACAAACAAACAAACATGTATGCTCTGTTTTTAATTTTTGTACAATCTTCTATACCATGTTATTACGCAAATAAAAATAAAAACTATTCTACTAGTCTGATGATAAAATAGGGAAAATATTAAAGTATTTTCTCGATGTACAAAAACGACTTTTCTACAGATTTATTATATGTATTGACAAGATTGTTGCTCTGAATGCTCAGAACAACATGCCCTTATAACGGAAAGCCATACCTTCGTGCTTTGTTCTTCAGGATGGAGTTGTAGCTAGCCCGTAAAGAGGTATAATTCTGTCTGACAATGGTCTGGAAGTTATCGACGTGAGTTTCTGTGAACTTAACAGATAAAACGATTTAAATAACGACTTGCGTGTTTTAAACCCCACAGAAACCAATGTAACTTTTGAAGTTTCGGAGTTAACATTGCTACCTATACGTTTGAGTTACGATGAAGTAAAACGTCGGTAAGAAAACTTTATTATTTAGTCACTGACACGCAGTGGGTAACATTATTGACCAAGTTTACCTTTAATTGATTAAGTCGTGATCAGTTTGAGACAGGCATTAGGCAATGTTAAATACAGGTCTTCGGTTCCCAAGCCAGGAGCTAAACACCGGGGCCCATAGCGGCGTTGGGACTCCTGGACCCTTTCTGAACCTGTATCCTAGGAAACTGCCGTAACGCAGCAGTGGAAAGCTAGGGGTCTGTCCCTTATTGGGAGATATACTGGTTCCTGTCTGAAAGGTGGGAAGTGGAACTAATAAACCAATTTGTTCACTCTTACCTGAGATTCCCGCGGTCATCCTCTGGGCTTGCTCAATCACGCGCCTAGCCGAGGGTTTGAGGACAATATATATATAATAAAGGACAATGATTGGATGGGACCATAAACGCGTTCTGAGCCCGGCTCCGGCTTCCAGGCAGACACATACACGTTTTCCGCAAAAGCACTTCGCTGCGCGTGAAAATATATTCAAAACCGGCATCGCGGGCGCCACACAAACCGATTGCGAACGGCGGGCGCAATTAGCAATTACAAATGGGCGAAACACATCTCGATTCGATATGTTTCGACAAGAACCCGAATTCACTGTGTGCTCACAACAAATTTTCTCTTTCGACCCTTGTCAAATGTCAGCTGTCAAATCCAAAAGACCGTCAAACTCAAAATGACAGCGAGCTGGCAGTGTTGCAACAATATACTAAAAATCGGGACGAAACAGGAAATTATCGGCAGATTTCATTTATGGCATAAACTCTTTAGTAATTATTCCTTTGAAGGAACAATTCAATATTAGAACAAGTGAATTTTGCAGATGAATTGACGAAGGTAGCAGCTGTGTGTACCCCAAGTCCACATCATAGATTTAGTATAAGTTACGCTATAAACACACACACACACTCACTCACACACACACAGGCAAACACATACACACCCTCACATACACCCACTCATTCACAGTCACTGATATCTCAGCGTTGCATTTTGGCATTTCGATAATTAATATCTTATTTATTTAATCTGTATTACTCGCAGCTGCTGTGTACTGGTGTGACTTATGACAAGCCTTTATGTATCCACCAATCCAATATATATATATATATATATATTTATTTTTTAAGAGATTAATGTATGTCTTAAATTCCTACTTAAAAACTGTCTTATGTCCTCCAACAGTCTTAAAACTTCAACGAAAGCGAGGACTTAATAACATGATACACAAATCCATAGCAACACTTCGGAGCGATCTGTCAAAATCACAAAGACATTGTTAAGTAATAATCCGTGTTATAAGCCTACTTCCGTTCTCCTCGAGATCCCGCCTTTCAGTTAGTGTCGAAACTTCTCAATAGTGTCTGACCAAACGTTCGGCTTCGGTTTCAGCCGTCTTCGGCTAAAAATACCAACTTCACCTACAGCCAAACTTTCGGCTTTCACCAAAATGGGCCGAAAATACTTTTGAAACCTAGCAAGTGCCGAAATTGAAGAAACTGTTACGAATGCACGAAAGTGCGATGGAAGAGGCAACATGCAGGCAGGGGTCATACTCAGTTGCGCCAGTCACCATTGCCTGAAATAAGCCAAACCAAAAATAAAACTAAAGTTACCAATCTTGAACAATTAGGGTTATTCAATATTGCTCGCAGAACGGATGGTCGATGGGGCCGAAAAGTTCTGGAGTGTCGGCCGCATACCGGAAGACGCGCAGTTGGAAGATTTCCCGCCGATAACTTGGTTAAGGTTGCGGGAATCAGGTGGATGAGAGACGTACGGGACCGACAGATGTGGTGATGTTGGACTTGAGGGAGGCCTATGTTCAGCAGTGGTCGTCTTTCGGGTGAAATTAATCATCATTTATAAAATCATAATTCAACCTTCGGCTTCGGCATCAGATTTGGCCGAAGATTGTCGCGATAGCCGATGCATCGGGTTCGGCTTCAGTCTTCGGTCCTACTTCTCAACGAACTCATCAATAATAAAGTTTCTAAAGGATATCACGTTCATAATTTTGTTAGGGTTATATAAAGATAATTTGCGATTAAATTCCTCATGTTTCATTACAACAATGTCGTCGGCTTGAGGATCTAATTATTTATTTAATTTGTTTTTGATCTTTGTTTAGCTTTAATAATAAAAAGGTAGGTTTTATATGAAATTTCTCTAACAATAAAACCTAATTAATTACTTACATAATTATTTTTAGCGTTTAGTTATTTATGAGATCTTTCAGCAACATAAAGATTTTAACATCGTTGTAAACATTTGAAGGTTTTTAAGAGACTGGAATGGAACTGGCGTAATAGGACCCAAGTAATATTTTAGCAGAAAATTTCCATTTTAGATAAACTATCATGTCCGTTTGTTTAACTTCTCGTAGAGGGATTTCCGCGAATGCAATCAAAGAATTGAAGAACTTGTACATTGGATATATTGTAAAATAAAATCACATAAAAAATACATGAGCGCAGCCAACAGGCAATCATATTAGCGAATACAAAAAGTCATTCTCCATTCAAAAACCAATAACAGAAGTATAGAATAAAGAACCATGAATCAAACAGTGACTGCACAAAGAAGGTCAACATTCAACACTTCCCCTCAATCGCTGTTTGAACTCAGACATCACCGCTGGCTCAACTGGCTTATAAACCTAAGCCCAAGTTCACAACGCAGAACTTAAGTTTAGGAGCACACAAAGATTTCGTTAATACATCAGCCACCATTTCTTGAGTAGACAAATAACTCAACGTTATTTATTACATGATTATTCACAGCCTCCCTAACATAGTGGTACATGATATCTATGTGCTTAGTCCTCCTATGAAACACTGGATTGACACTTAGTTTTTGAGCAGACTGATTGTCATTGTACAAATCAACCACTAACCCAGAAATACCAGTCAATTCAGTCACCAAGTCCCTAAGCTAACGTGCCTCCTTAGCAAACTCACTAAGAGCAACATAATCAGCCTCAGTACTTGATAAACTAACACATGTTTGTTTTCTGCATTCCCAGGAGATGGTGTTTCCCCCATACTTGAAAACAAACCCCGAAAATGACTTTCGGTCTCGTACGTCACCACCCCAGTCCGCGTCTATAAACCCCTCAACCTTAGCATGACCCGACCTACTAAACACAAGGCTAACGCTTTGAGTCTCCTTAAGATATCTCAATAAACGTTTCGCAGTCCTCCAATGTTCCATAGTATGACACGTATTAAACTGGCTTAAGTACGAAACTGCAAACGTAATGTCCGGCCGTGTAAATACACTCAGATACATGAGAGAACCTATCAATTCCCTATATGGAACAGTACCTTCGTCTAACACAATCGTATCAGTAAACTTAACATTTGGGTCCAAAGGAGTCTGGACTGGTTTGCATTCCGACATACCGAAACTGTCGAACAAGCGCTCAACATACCGTGCTTGACAAAGCTTAAGAGTTTTATTCGTCCTGTCACGCTCTACCGCGACCCCGAGAATATGCCGCACCGCACCCAAGTGTTTAATCTTAAACAGTTTTCGCAAACTCTCTTTCAGCTCTTCAGCCATGCGTGCACCATTGTAACAGACAATGAAATCGTCGACGTACAAAGCAATGTAAATAACCGACTTACCATTTCGTTTGTAGAAGATACATTGTTCAAGTTGGCATTGAACAAAATCTATCGACAGAAGCACGTCCTTCACCCTCTGATACCAAGCTCGCGAAGCTTGTTTCAGTCCGTAGACTGCCTTTTTCAATCTGTAGACTTTATTTTCTCCACCAGGTGAAATGAACACCTCCGGTTGAAACATAAATATCTCCTCATCTAAATTACCATTGTGGAACGCCGTCTGTACGTCTAGGTGGTCTATATGTAGATCCATCTCTACAGAGATCGCCATCAACAGTCGCATTGAACTACCGGTGAAAACGTTTCAAAATAATCTTCACCATACTTTTGGGTGAACCCCTTGGCTACTAACCTGCCAGAAACGCTCAAACAGAAAGCTGGAAAGCTTTCTGTGAGAGGCAAGACGGGGAAGGGTTATGGGATGGAATATACCGGGTAATAGGCCGAACCAAGAAACGGCACGAAGACTTGCCTCTGATCGTGAACGGAAAGGTACTGGACAATCTCCACTCTGCCGAATTGCTGCCCGAAACATTCTACCCCGGGGATAGTAGGGAAGGTGACAAAGAGGAGCATAAGCGCGTTAGAACGACGGCTGAAAAAGTGAACCTCATGGGTCATGATGAAAAGCATGACCCACCGTTCACCATCGAGGATCCGAACTCCTCCTTGCGCACTTTTAACCCCAGAAAGACCCCCGGGGCGGATGGCCTCACGGCCGATATCTGCCAGCATTCGATCGACTATGATCCGGGAACTTTCCTAGCGCTGGCTAACAAGTGCTTGGAGCTGGGCTATTTTCCCGGGACCTGGAAGGAAGCCACAGTCGTGATCCTAAGGAAACCCGGGAAAGATAGCTATACGACTCCAAAATCCTACAAACCAATTGGCCTGTTGCCGGTGCTGGGAAAAGTCTTGGAAAAAATAGTCATAAACAGAGTGAAATGGCACATAATACCGAAACTCAGTACTCGCCAGTACGGGTTCATGCCCCAGAAGAGCACGGAAGACTCTCTCTATGATCTGGTAAAGCACGTACGCAGCAAGCTAGCAGAGCGCAAGCTGATCGTTATGGTGTCGCTAGACATAGAGGGAGCTTTCGACAGCGCATGGTGGCCAGCTATTAAGAACCAGACTGGCTGAGGAAAAATGCCCGGTAAATGTGAGGAGAATCATAGACAGCTACCTCAATAACCGAAGGGTCAGGGTCAGGTATGCAGGCGAAGAGGTAGTACGGGAGACGTCAAAGGGCTGTGTACAGGGATCGATTGGAGGACCGATCCTCTGGAACACCCTACTGGACCCCCTACTAAAGGGGCTGGAGGAACGGGGAGACTACTGCCAAGCTTTTGCTGACGACGTGGTGCTAGTATTTGATGGCGACTCAGCGATCGAGATTGAGCGGAAGGCGAATGACGCCCTCGCCCATGTTTATCAGTGGGGTGTTAGTAACAAGTTGAAATTCGCACCGCATAAAACAAATGCGATGGTATTAACGCGGAAACTGAAGTACGATAACCCGCGGCTGAGCATGGGAGGGGTTGCCATTGGCATGACGCAAGAGATCAAAATCCTGGAACTAACTATCGACAACAAGCTTACATTCAATAACCACGTGGCGAATGTGTGCAAAAAGGCGATTGGTTTTTAGGAGACAGGGACGTTGAGCGACGCACCGCATTTGCCTCGACACCCCACCCGGCGGAACATATGAGACTGCAGTTCATATGCCTGGTAGACCAAGAACAACTCGCACACCACTGCACACAAGCAGTGCAGATATATACGGACGGCAGCAAAATTGATGGAAAGGTGGGGGCGGCATTGTCTCTCTGGAGCAATGGCGCCGAAACCAAATGCCAAAAAATGAAGCTGTCACCTCACTGCACGGTCTACCAGGCCGAACTGCTGGCCATATGCAAAGCCACGTGGGAGATCTATAAGCACACAGAAAGGTCTTTTGGCATCTTCAGTGACTCAGGATCTTCACTGGAGACGGTCGCAAACCACCGCTCTTCTCATCCCCTCGCAGTCGAGACCAGGGAAAACCTGAGAAAGTGCAGCATCCAAAACAAGCATGTGGCTTTGTTTTGGATCAAGGCGCACGCGGATCTGGAGGGAAATGAGAGAGCCGGCCACTTGGCTAAAGAAGCGGCATTGCACCTCAAAAAGAGGCCAGATTACGACCAGTGTCCGGTGTCATTCGCCAAGCGACAAATCCGGAAGGATTCGCTTGTCGAATGGAACCGGAGATACAGAACGGGGGACACAGCTGCAACGACGAAACTTTTCTTCCCGGACGCAGTGGACGCTTATAACATCGTCAGAAGAGAAAAGACCAACAGGGTTGATTACCCAAGTGATGACTGGGCATGGTGGGTTTTCAGAATACCTGAACAGGTTCAAATGTAAAGAAAGCCCATCATGCGCTTGTGACCCTGACGAAGACGAGACAGCGATCCACATAATTACTGACTGCCCGGTATATGCCCGTGAAAGAAATCAAATCGAACAGAAGTTAGGAATTGAGATTAAACCAGGGAATCTCAATAGGCTCATATCTGAAAAAAAGTATAGCACGACATTTATTGAATACTGTTTCAAAGTTGCACAAAAAACAGTAAATAAAAATAAATAAATAAATAACATCAATGCTCGAAATTATATATGGCAATATATAATGCGAAGCGTACAGAACAATATATAATCTATAAACAAAATAGAATCAAGATATTGTTAAGATCGTGCTATATAATAAGTTAATATAAAACCTTAGAAAATATAAATAATTTAAGAACTCGTCAAGAGACAGAGTTAAAAATGTTATAGAGGATATAAACAATGTACAAATTGATCTCGAATAAAGATTGGAGGTTCCCCGGACATAGTCCGAGACCTTGGTACTCACCAAGGTCTCGGACTATGTCCGGGGAACCTCCCTAGTTCGCAGAGCGCCGAGTGGTAGGCGCCGTCTTCAAATACAAAAAAATAAAAAAAAACTGGCCTTATACCGGGCTATCTTCCCCTCGGCGTCACACTTAATTTTGAAGATCCATTTATTCCGAACCACATTTTTTTCAAAAGACTGATTCACCAACTCACAAGCCGGGTGTTGATTGAATGAGTCAATCTCTTCCTGCATAGCTTGCCGCCACAAGTCGCTCTGCCCAGAACACAGAGCTTCCTTAACAGTGCGCGGTTCAGCTGGGATCGCGTTTTGTGCGTACAAACCCTTAGGTTGTCTAGATCTAAGATTGTACCTCGGTTCCGGAGGCTCCATCACCTCCTCAACGCTAGCTTCAAAAAATAAAGTGTCATCGCCGCCATCATCACCGCTCGCTGACACAACCGGCTTAACATTCACCGTTACCGGCTCATCAGTGATAGGCCCTCGAGCTGCATCACCAACCACCTCACTCTCAGGCAAGCTTGACTTCCTCTCACTAGTGGAATCATCAGCTTCTTCCCCTGAAAGAAAGATTTCTATAGTAGCTGATCCGTGTCCAGTTCCTAGCTCTTTGGCTGGGAACACACTTTCATTAAATATGACATCGCGGCTTCTCTTTATAGCAAGTGTATTGGAGTCATACAACCTGTAAGATCTCCCATTGTCTTCATAACCGACAAAAATATACTTCTTACTCTTAGGTTGTAACTTATTCCGCTTAAAGTCATCAATATGTACATAGGCCTCGCAACCGAAAACCCGCAAGTGGTCATACTTTACCCTATTACCCGACCAAACCACCTCGGGCGTCTTGTCACCCAATTTACTAGAAGGCGATCGATTAATAAGGTACCCGGCAGTGTTAGCCGCCTCAGCCCACAACTTGTGATCCAAACCCGCGTGATATAACATACAACGTACCCGTTCCAAAAGAGTTCTGTTTAACCTCTCCGCCGCACCATTCATTTGGGGCAAATATGGAAGAGTGACCTGATGCACAATACCCTTCTGTCTGTAGAATGCGCTCAGCTCTTTGTTTACGTACTCCGTACCGTTATCACTGCGTATAGCCTTTACCTTGGATTCACATTGATTTTCCACGAGCCTAACAAAGTCTTTGGTGACGCTAGCTACTTCGCTCTTATTCTTCAAGAAGTACAAGAATACATTCCGCGAGTGGTCATCTAGAAACGTTAAAATGTACTGCTTACCTGAGTGGGACGCAACAGGAATCGAACACAAGTCCGTGTGCACCAGATCCAAGCACTTAGCCGCTACATCACGCCTAGATTTCTTGAACGGAAACCTTATTTGTTTTCCAAGAATGCAAACATCGCAATTATTTGCAATTTCTGTATTCTGAAAATCAATAACATGTGACAGTGACTTCAAGCTGTCATAACTTAAATGACCCAATCTATAGTGCCAAGACTCCTTTGAAGCCTCTTTATTTACACTACTTAAAGCTACCGCGTTAGTATGCAGTTTATATACCCCGCCAACAGACCTAACACTAGCTATACAAGATTTATTTTTTGAAATCTTACAAGTAGACTCAATAAATTCCACTCTAAACCCTTTAACCGCTAAACCATTCACAGAAAGTAAATTTACACTCAGTCCCGGAACGTACATCACTTCTTTAAGAATCAAATCATAATCTCCGAGTTTTAAACACACGTTACCGATACCCACGCATTTCAAAGTCTGTCCACTCGCCAAATTTACTTCTACACTTTTTGTAGTAAAATCATGTAACCAGTCTCGCTGTCCCGTCATGTGACTCGATGCACCCGTGTCTACGTACCACGTGTCAGCCAAGAACCGAGACGCGACCATTGCAGACGCTTTCTGGGTACACTCCTTCTTAACGTGACTAGACTTTCCACAGTTCCAACACCGCTCAGGTGTTCTTGTCTTTGCGTCTCTTACCAGACTTATTCGCCGACTTATCAGCAATCAGGCAATCTGCACCTTTGCAATTGTCAGACAACTTTGTCACTGGTCAGGTTGCTCACACTACTCTCCAAGACCATGATCATTGGATGAAACCTAGAAGATAATCCCTGAAGAATAATCGCCGCCAGGAACTCATCGTCAATCGGTTTATTTACAGCCGCCAACTGTTGCGACAGCGACAAACATTCGCTAACATATTTATCCATATCGCCTCCTAAGTCGTCCAACTTTACGGAACACAGCATGCGCAAAAGTTTTAATCTCCTGCCTATGCCCTTATCGTCGTACGCTTTCTCTAGGCTCAGCCAGGCATCCATGCTCGTCTTTGCAGTCATCACGTGGGACACGCACGAAGCGTCCACTAACAGATCTTAGCCAACGCCCTTTCATCCTTACGCCGTTTCACCTCTGGACTGGACTTATCGTCCTGCGGATACCCGTCGATCGAACACCAAAGGTCGTCATGGATAAGCAGGTTTCTCATATTAAACTTCCAGAGAAGATAATTTTCTCGCTCCCTCAATCGCTCTATAGAAAAACCACTCACGCTTCCGCCTCCTGCAGACATGGTTACCATCTCTCGTTCGCTCATTGTATCTTAATACAATTCTTCTTCTTTAAACGTTCTGGGCCCATAACCCTTGTTAACTTCTCGTAGAGGGTTTTCCGCGAATGCAATCAAAGAATTGAAGAACTTGTACACCGGATATATTGTAAAATAAAATCACATACAAAATACATGAGCGCAGCCAACAGGCAATCATATTAGCGAATACAAAAAGTCATTCTCCATTCAAAAACCTATGACAGAAGTATAGAATAAAGAACCATGAATCAAACAGTGACTGCACAAAGAAGGTCAACATTCAACACGTCCACTGCTGGACATAGGCCTCCCCCAAGCGTCGCCACTTTGACCGGTCCCGTGCATCTCGCAACCAGCGGAACCCCGCAACCTTCACCAGGTCATCGGTCCACCTGGTGGGAGGCCTTCCAACGCAATGTCTTCCGGTTCGCGGTCGCCACTCCACACCTTTCTGCCCATTTATGACCTAATTTCATTTAATATAGTTTTTTTTTATATAACGATCAAATGATATAATGATTTATTCTAACTTTCGGTCCCATCGTCCTTCCATTCTGCGGGCAATGTGCCCTGATCACTGCCAAACTTAAATAATTTTCGAAATCACATCGTACTTCCAAATATTAACCTCTTACAAACAAACAATCTAACCTTTGAACAATATAATTTAAACCATCAGTTTCGACGAACCAAGACTGACCTTTAACTAACCACTAAACTTAACTAAACTAACAGTCTTCGATGTTTACTAAGTAGGTAACTTAAGTAAGACAAGCCACAAAAATAGTTTGTCATCCATCTTCAAAGACCGTATAGTGTAAGTTTCGGCCTTGTCCCATTGTCTCTGACAGATTATTACCGAGAGTGACCGACAGACCATAAATAAGTATCCGGTTGTTACGAATAAATGGCTAACTGGGCCGGCGCAGGAAATTAAAGGACTAAATCCACGAAAGAAAATAGTTTCGTGGAACTAGATAAGTTCATGAATAGTTGTATTACTGTTAAAGAAAAGATAGAAGGAAAATAAAAAGTGACGTACACAGAGAATAAAGACAAAAAAGGAGAAAATATTAGAACTATAATAATACCAGCATGTAACTGTCCCACTGCTGGGCCTCTTCTCATACAGAGAAGCTACGAGCATTGATCACCACGCTTGCTCAATGCACGTTGGTGATTTCAAACTCATAGGTAGCCTAAAGCTTATTTCCTTCACCGTTGTCAGCAATGTTCAACATAAACTTAGAAAGTACTCGTAGTATATAGTAGTAAAACACCAAATACCTGTGCGAAACCGAAAATATCAAAAATATATAATATAACGCAGCGATGGTATTCTGAAAAGGTATTTTGTTTACAGGAAGGCAGAGGCACAACTCTAACTCGTCGAGGAATCATCATCAGCCTTTTTAAATGTTCCCACTGCTGGACCACAGGCCTCCTATCTGCGAGAGAGGGAACGGGCCTTAATCCACCACGCGGGCCCGGGGTCTTCGAATTTTTGGTTCAAGGATCAACAATGCTATGCGATGATGATGCGATGTTTTCCTTCACCGTCTTTATAGCAGTGGTGATGAAATAATTTACACAAAGTAAAGCGCCTGCCTTGGCCCCAAGACCACATGTAAGTCAAGGCCGTTACCACTGTAGTGATATTTGTTTAGCCTTGTGGTTTCAGCAAAAAAAAACCAGCGAGTCTGAATCTCGCACTGAGGGTTTTTCTATTAGTATCATTATTGATAGGCTCACGCTTGACCACTATCTCACCTGATGGTAAGCGATGATGTGGACCACGATGTAGCACGCTGGGTTACGTATAAACAGCTACATTCACCAAAATAAATAGGTAACATTACTATCGTTCATAAACACAATGAATGAACGAAGGGACACAATTAATATTGCCATTCGAAAACTGTTGTCCCCATACATCAATATACTAAATTTTTACTTTTCCAAGTACATATTATAAGTTGGTCGACTATTACTCGTAAACTTGTGCAGCCTTCTTAGCTGTGATAGTTTTCCTTTTAATTCCGTTATATATATCACTGCCGTGTTTTTTTTCACATATCCAAAAGCAACCATTTAGCTTTTTTATTAAAATTTGTTTTCTATTTTCGTTATTCAATGTTTCGTTAATCAAATCTTTTACAAAATCTACAAGAATTATATTTATTATTATATTTAACTTCAACACTGTAATTATAATACTGTTAAGAAATAGTGCAAAAGATTTTATAACAAGTTACTAATTAAAGGATAACCAACGGAACCCATTTCCAGTATTTATGGAATTTTTGTCTGTTTGTCTGTTTAGTTGTGCACGCATCACGTAAAATATACAAAACCAAAGTAGATCACTTCTTTACATAAAAATGTGCGTCACTTGAAGTATTAATTAGTTTTTGTTTCATCGCAATCAGTTCACTATATCAAAAGTAAGATGAATTTAAATTGTTCAAGAAGTAAAATATCACACACGATAATCGGAAAGTTGAACTCCATATTCGATAGATGACGTTGCGCAAATGTCGTCATTTACTGAATGACGGTGTTATGATTCGCCGCGGAAGAATGATACTAGAAACAAAATTGGTAGGTAGATAGGGTGGGTCGCAAGCCAAATAGGGTAGGCCGGTATTTTTAAAATTGGGACAATCCCACCGCACTATTCCCAAACCACTGCAACTCCTGAAAGCCAGAATCAACAGTGGCGACCACCAGAAAAGCGCCGAGGCAATGAAGCTCGACGAAGTCCCGGAGAATGAGTTTAACTGCCTTGGATCGAGGCAACAAAATTAATCAGAAAAGAAAATGGAGGGGTAAGAAAAATACAAATTTCCACTTCCCTCCATATCAAGCAGGGTAAGCCGGTATGTAAGTAGGGTACTTAGGGTAGTGTAGGCAATTCCTAGATAGTAAGTACACTAACATAGATATAAGTTTTCTTTTTCTCGTTTCACCCATAGGGATGTTGCTTGTCCGAAATAAAGTTTTTTTTAAATGAAAATCCTAAGTTACGTCCAGGTTGGTTACAAAACAAGCATTTAAACTAATTTTTAGTACCTAATAAAACTACTATAATACTTTTTCTTTATTTCTTTCTTCTTCTTTGTCTGTTTAATTAAACTAATAACAATAAACCGGTAAGATCTTAATAAAAAAGGCATTGACATAGGTAGGTACTACGATTCTAGGATCGTATGCTATGTGTTTAATTATATCTTTACTGCGTTTAGCCAAATTTTCTCCTTACCCATAGCTGTAGTAATTATAATATCTGTGCCTATATTGAACGCCTATTCAGAACAACTATGGTCCGAATACCGGTGGTACATTTGTTAGAAGAAAAGGACCGAGTCTAATACGAAAATGCCAAATATGCTCACGATAATTTCTACTGGCTGGCGACCGTTTCAGTCGGTGAGTTTTTGGTTCTGGCTTATTGATTTTAAGAGATTGATATGGTAGAACTGCTTCAGAAGATTTTCCAAAAATTACGTTCGGCTAATCTCACTGTCAATCTGGACAAGTGTCACTTCTTCCGAAGTCAATTACGTCACGGTTCAACTGACTGAGCCGGATTCTCATTCTGTCTCCTTCATCGCCTGAGTGGAGTGGCCGAGCTGACCGGACTACGCCTGGAGGACAGCCATTGTCACGTATATAGGACGTGAACAAGAAAAGAGAAGAAATGAAACTCAGTTTGAAATTATAAAAAAAAAACGGTATATTAAAAAAAGAAAATAAGGTTCGGCCTAGGTCGTTGCGCACTTGTCTAGCCTTCCACACTTCCCTGGCGAAGTCCCGTCCTCCAGGCGTAGTCCGGTCAGCTCGGCCACTCCACTCAGGCGATGAAGGAGACAGAATGAGAATCCGGCTCAGTCAGTTGAACCGTGACGTAATTGACTTCGGAAGAAGTGACACTTGTCCAGATTGACAGTGAGATTAGCCGAACGTAATTTTTGGAAAATCTTCTGAAGCAGTTCTACGTGTTCCTCGAAAGTTCTGCTAATGATAATTACATCATCTAAATAAGCAAAGACTTTGAGCTCGAATTCAGGCCCGAATAAGAGATCAACAAGTCTCTGTTGCGTAGCAGGGGCATTGGTAAGTCCAAAAGCTGTGACTTTGAACATAAAAGTTCCTCGACCAGGAACATAAAACGCAGTCTTCTCTCTGTCCTTTTCATCGATTAATATCTGCCAAAAAGCTTTAGATAAATCAATGCTGGAAAGATAACGCGCATCCTTTAGATTATCCAATATTTCAGACACATATGGCAGCTTATATGCGTCCTTCTTTGTAACAGCATTAAGTTTACGACTGTCTAAGCAGAAGCGGGGCTTTCCATCCTTCTTGCCGACCACTAACACCGGAGAAGACCACGGGCTCTCACAAGGTTCAATAACGTCTAACGCTAACATCTCATCAACCTGTTCAGCAACAATACGTTGCTTTTCTGGTGACATGCGGTAATATCGCTGTCGAATAGGTTCAGCGTCACCGGTATCTATACGATGTTTAATGACGTGAGTACGACCTAAACCTCTCTCTGCGTACGAAATGTCCTTAAAATGACTTACGATATTGTCCGTCCTATAGTTCTAGGCACTCGGTCCACTAAGCTACTCAAACCCATAGCCCAATATATTTTTCTCTAAATTTTGCAATAGTCCTGCACCAACCGGCGATTGTCCTTGGGTGCACTTTGTGCATACGGGGATAATCGCCGGCTGGTGTCACATTTCATTTAAAGATGTCTTTACAAGGCCTCTACCAGTTGGCTCCGGCCCCTGGCACGCCTTTCAAAGGGCCAGGACCCCAGGGTCCTGAGATGTTTAAAGACATATAAATAATAATAACTTATTTTAGCAAAAAGAAAGAAGAAACAACTTTTGGGGGCCGAGTCACCCACGTCCGTAGGAAAGTACCCCATGCGATACCCTACACGTGGTCCCCGGGTGGTGCCAATCAGGTGACAATAACTGGTGGTAGGCTTCGGCCGAAGGCTTGCGACCACCCACCGGGCAAAGACGTACCGCCAAGCGGCCTAGCCGTGTTCCGGTGCGATGCCCGGTGTAGCCACTTCAGGAGATGGGTCGAGATGGCGGTTCTATTGCAGACAGACCAGCCTGGCACGTGCTGTTATGGGCGTATCGGGTGACTGGTCGCGGAGGGTAGCGGGATCCGAGGCACGGTGCACCGCTGGCCGACCGCAGGTAGTTGGGGGCCCAAGTAGTGTGCCAGCCCCACACGAAAGGCTGCCCCGCCAACTGACGAAAAATCCCGGAATGCACCATCGTGCTGGTTGGCGACCAGAAGGGAGGGCCCGATGGTCATTCCCGGGGGGGCTCGGGCGTCCCCGCAGTCTCCAGACTAGTCCCCCAATGATGGCGTCCATTCAGTGCGTGTCTGAAGGTAAGCAGCGTGAAGCCACATCTCACTTCCCTCTCCTAACCTTTCTTCACTCACTCGCAAATGATGAAAAAGAGAAAAATGTTTAAAGTTGAACAGCGGCTGCACCCCCTCCCACTCAAAGTGCACCTCACTAACATCAGAGGTCTGCACTCAAATCACATAGCAGTCCATCATCACCTGGAGACTGATAAGCCGGCTCTTTTTTTTCTTTCGGAGACGCAGATCAGATGTCCGTCAGATGTATCGTACCTAACATACCCAGGGTATACCCTGGAGCACAATTTTAAGCAACGCGCGGGTGTATGCATGTATGCCCGAGACGACATCTGTTATCGGCGTCTCCGAAACCTTGAGGACTCTAGGTTCTCTGTGCTGTGGGCTTTAGTGGACATGGGCCTTGATAAAATTGTTTACGCCTGTGTCTACCGCTCGCACAGCGGGGATCAGGAGACAACCAGGCTCACCGAGTACCTTAGTGAGGCGGCTGATACGGCACAGCAGCGGTACCCTTCTGCCCAATTGGTGTTACTGGGGGACTTTAATGCCCACCACCAGGAGTGGCTTTTCCCGTACCAGCGCACTGATCATGCTGGGCGGGAGACGAGAAAGCTTGCGCTTGCGTTAAATCTCGCCCAGCTGGTCCAGGGGGCAACGAGGGTGCCGGATGTTGATTCGCACACAGCCAATTGCTTGGACCTTCTGCTGACTACAGATCCAGACCGCTACTCGGTGTCGGTATCTTCACCTTTGGGTAGTTCCGACCATTGTCTGGTGAAGTCCGTATCCGTCCACTCCCCACCCGATCCCAGCCCAAGAGGCGCTCGGCGGGTTTGGCGGTACAAGTCAGCGGATTGGGATGGGATGCGTTCTTTTTTCGCATCGTATCCTTGGCAGCCTACTTGCTTCTCTATGGTTGATCCTTCGTCGTGCGCGGACGCCGTGTCGGATGTGTTGCGTCAGGGAATGGAGTACTTCATTCCGTTCTCTGACGTTGCAATGTCTAGCGCTGACCGGCCATGGTTTGGCGCCGAGTGCAAGCGCGCCAACATGCTCAAACATGAGGCGTACCTGGCATGGGTCGACGCTCGGAAGCGCAAAGCAAGCGACGTGGGTCAGCGCAAGAGAGCCTACAACAGGGCTGCCAAGTCCTGCAAGAAGGTGATGCTAAGATCTCGATTTGACCACATAAGCCGTATTGGGACCAAACTTGCTTCCTACCCAGCGGGTAGTAAAGCGTTTTGGTCCCTGGCTAAGTCGGTTGAATCAAACTTCTGCCGTCCCTCACTACCACCACTGCTGAAGCCCGACGGGTCACTGGCCCACTCCGCTGAGGAGAAAGCAAACTTGTTTGCCTCTCTTTTTGCGGAATCTTCGCGTCTGGATTCTGGTGACGCGCGGCCCACTCCTTCTCCTGATTGTTGCGAGACGAGTATGTCGGACATTCGCATACATCAAAAGGACGTTCGTAGGGTGCTGCGCAATCTTGACGTGAACAAAGCTAGTGGCCCCGACGGAATTCCAGCAATTGTTCTCAGAACCTGTGCGCCTGAATTGTCTCCGATCCTGACACGCCTGTTTCGCCTTTCATATGAGACGGGAAAAGTGCCGAATGCCTGGAAGCAAGCTAACGTTCAGCCTGTGCCCAAAAAGGGCAGTCGGGCTGACCCGGCCAACTACAGACCCATTTCAATAACGTCCATCCTCTGCAAGAGTATGGAACGAGTGCTTAATTCCAAGCTCCTGGCATACCTAGAAGCTAACGACATCCTCAGTGACCGCCAATATGGCTTCCGTCAAAATCGGTCAACTGGGGATCTTCTAGCGTATGCCATTCACATCTGGAGTGAGGCCATAGAGAGACACGGGGAAGCGCTTGCCGTCTCCCTCGACATCTCGAAGGCTTTTGACAGGGTCTGGCATGAAAGCCTTATTGGTAAGCTTCCTTCATTCGGTTTGCCCAGTGGTCTGTGCGATTGGATTGCAGACTTCCTGAGGGGCCGGTCCATTCGAGTGGTTATTGATGGCCGCTCGTCTGAATTACTGGATATTAATGCCGGGGTCCCACAGGGGTCAGTACTCTCAGCAACGTTGTTCTTGCTGCACATAAATGATCTGCTAAAACCCGGCACCTTTGGGTATGCAGACGACAGCACTGTAGCTGAGAGATACGTGTCCGACGCGCGCGCTACAGGACCTCAGATCCGATCTCTCCGGGAGGCCATGGTTGGGCGCTTGAATCTGTCCTTGGAGGCAGTCTCCGAATGGGGCGATGCCAATCTGGTCAAGTTCAATGCTGCTAAGACCCAGGCGTGTCTTTTTTCCGCTAAAAGGAGCCAATTCCAACCGGCTCCTTCTTTCAGAGGTGTGACCGTGCCGATAACTGACCATCTTGAGATTCTTGGCATTACGTTGACATCGACGCTCAATTTTGGTCCATTCATTGAGGCAAAAGCTCAGCTGGCTTCCAAAAAATTGGGGATACTCGCGAAGGTGAGACGGTACTTCACGCCAGAACAGCTGCTCAACTTATATCAAGCGCAAGTTCGATCATGCATGGAATACTGCTCTCATCTCTGGGACGGATCTGCCAAGTACCAGCTGGATGCACTTGATGCGATCGAAGGACGGGCTAAGAGGCTCATCGACAATGAAGTATTGAACGAATCTAGGCTCCAGAACCTCGAACATCGGCGCCGAGTTGCCAGTCTGTCGGTTTTTTATCGGTTACATTTCGGGGAGTGTGCGTTGGAATTGCATGAACTAATTCCTCCTAGCCCGTTCCATCATCGGACTACAAGACGTACGGCGTTGCGTCATCGGTACATGGTGGACATCCCACCCATACGCACCAAACGTTTCGGGAATTCCTTTATTATGCGTACAGCAAAGGAGTGGAATTCCCTGCCGGAGTCTGTATTTCCTGATACCTACAACCTGGGAGTCTTTAAGTCAAGAGTGAATAGGTTTCTTCTAGGCAAGCGTGCTTCATCGTCGGCCACATCATCGCTTACCATCAGGTGAGATAGTGGTCAAACGCAAGCCTATCAATAATAAAAAAAAAAAAAAAAAAAAAAACACATAGTTTCATGTTACATTACTACAATAATATTATGGCATATTTCTGCTCAATCTTGTGAATATTGGCCCCGATGCTAGGAAAATCCTGTATATGAAATTGTGACTGTTAAAAATAAAAATTGAGTATTATGCAGTTCTTGCACGTTTGTCTTAGCAGAGATCTGACCTCTTGGCTTTTCTTACTTTATCCTTTTCTGATTTATTTCCTAGTAGAATCTAAGGCAGAAAGGAATCTTTTGTCCGGAACTCATCAAGCTTCATAGCTAGTGTTTTTCTGGTGGTCATCACTTTTGATTTTATGTGGCGGGTTTGTCTAGTACTCACGGTCAGTACTCGCGCTTAGATTACTAAAACAACGAAGCAGGTAGAACATAAGTGATTGAAATAAGTTAATTGTGTATTATGAACATGATTTGGCTAATTCTTGACAAGAGTGTTGTATCAACAGACCGTCAACGCGTTAGTTATACCCGTTACCGAGGTAAAAATGACAGTTGTGTTTACAGGTTGCCGTTGGGGTCCGTTTTGATTGCAAGCACGTTATCAAACTGTCAATAGCGTCAGAGTATGGTTATGTGCCCGGTGAATGGCCAAGTAGGTACAACTTTAACATTGCAAAATGGGGCTTCCTTAAAGGAGCGGCAGCAGCGTGTGGATGTTGAGCTGAGTTGCATTGGTTGTCGTTAATGCCCCAAAACATGCAGTCAAAGTAGCCTATACGTAGTCAGCGTCGCGTGTCGATGCCGTGGAAGTTAGTGAATTAAAATCCGGGGTGGGGTGTGGGTTATATGTATATTCATCAAAAACACAAGACTCATGACTCCAAACAATAATATTGTTATAAAATCAGGTAAAAGCTATTATGCCGAACACTCAAAACGATCTACTTGAAATGATTGACATGATAAACATAATCAGTTACAATTTAAATATGACATGTGCATTTGATTGAAAATAAAGACGAATATTCTGTTCAGCCAGGACTTAAAGAGTTTGATAACCAAACTCATTCCAACACACCCCCTCAATCAATTGCACATGCTAAAACGCTTACATCTACACAAACATCTTGCATATCCTAAAGTTTTCAAAACATTTCTATTAGCAAATTTATATATAATAATAAATAATAATAAATGCAATATAATAAATTTCGACATATCTACTAGCACCCTGTATATTATAAACTTCAACATAAATTTCACAAACACCAAACTGTCTTTTAATAACATCATTAACATACACTCGTTAACATTAATATAAATTCCCACTTCAACAATATTCTAAAAACATAACAACAACGTCATTTCAATAATCCTATATATAAAATATATAGGATTATTGAAATGACGTTGTTATATATCTCCCAAATAACTACAAACATCAACATCAACATCATCATCATCATCATTCTAATATTAGTAAAAACTAATCATTTTTTTATTATTCCTACTACTAGAAACAACATAACATCCAATACTAAATATCTCAAAAATCTATCTAACTAAAAAACATTTATTTAATAACTCCTACTCAACCTCATCAGTACAAAACTCCTAAATAACTTCATCATCACAAACCTTCTACTCAACTTCATCAACACAAAACTCCTACTCAACTTCATCAACACAAAACGCCTGCTCAACTTCATCATTACAAAACTCCTACTCAACTTCATCAACACAAAACTCCTACAAAACTTCAAAATCAAAATCAATCAAAAACAATTTTTTATTTTTTTTATTTCACATAGGCCTACATGGGCACTTATAAAACGTCGACAAAAGGTGCACGGTTCGGGTTGGTCGTTTCCTATGGAGAAGAACCGGCAAGAAACTCCATGGTTACTCTTTTAAAAATGGTTTGGTTTTACAATATTTCCATGTTACAGCATTAGTACTTAGACATGGGGGGACAACGTAGGCCCGACTTATGACAATAAGTCGTAAGAAACTAAAAAAATAAAATAAAAGAATTATATATTTTATAAAAAAAAGTTAACAAATGTTAACTAGCATCTAGAAGGCCTACAATGTTCACACATTCACAAAACAATCTGTAAAAGAATCTATACAAAGGTAAATAAAAATAAGTATTACATGACTAAATTTAACATGTGGCACAAATTTTGTTATCAGTGCTGTAACTATTCTTAGCAAAGGGCTATAAAGATGTTTGAAAACCATTGTAAAAAGTCTAATTAAAAGAAGGAAAGAAAAATGAGATTGAGAATAGTTAGAGACATCCACATATTTGTGCCATTTCAAGTTACCAGGGAAGCTGCATGCGCAGAAGGAGCTAAGGCCAAATGTTTTTATCTTCAACGTAGTCCTTGATTTTATACTCGTAATATGCTTTTTTAATAAGGATACGTTTGATGTAGTTTTTGAACCTTCCATCGGTCAGTTCTAGAACTGACTTTGGCAACTTGTTATAAAAGCGTATACTGTTTATAAGAAAACTTGCTAGTTTTCGTTAATCTGAATTTGGGTATTACAATTTCGTGCTTACTGCGTGTATTTAAATTATGGAAGTCGCTTCTAGTTTTGAAAAGCCCCCGATTTTTACGGACATACAAAATACATTAAAAAAATATAAAGTGAAGGTTGAGTCAGTATATCGATCTCTTTAAATTTTTCTCTGAGGGACTCGCGAGGACCCATTTTATAGATTGCGCGGATTGCCCTCTTTTGTAGGATGAAAATTGAGTCAACGACTGCTGCTGATCCCCACAGCAGAATGCCATAAGACATAATACTGTGGAAATAAGCATAGTATACTAACCTAGCTGTAACTACATCGGTTAGCTGCCTTATTTTCCTTACTGCATATGCAGCCGAACTTAACCTACCCGAAAGAGTTCTAATGTGCGCGCCCCACTGCAATTTTGAATCGATAGTAATCCCTAAGAATACAGTTTCCGTTATAACTTCAAGATTTTTGCCGTCAAGATTTAAGTTTAGGTCATGTTGTGGTACATTTGGTAAAGAGAACTTTAGACATTTTGTTTTTTTCGCATTCAGTAAAAGATTGTTAGCTGCGAACCATTTTGATTCATCAACACAAAACTCCTACTCAACTTCATCATTACAAAACTCCTACTCAACTTCATCATTACAAAACTCCTACTCAACTTCATCATTACAAAACTCCTACTCAACTTCATCATTACAAAACTCCTACTCAACTTCATCATTACAAAACTCCTACTCAACTTCATCATTACAAAACTCCTACTCAACTTCATCATTACAAAACTCCTACTCAACTTCATCATTACAAAACTCCCACTCAACTTCATCATTACAAAACTCCTACTCAACTTCATCATTACAAAACTCCTACTCAACTTCACCATTACAAAACTCCTACTCAACTTCATCATTACAAAACTCCTACTCAACTTCATCATTACAAAACTCCTACTCAACTTCTTCATTACAAAACTCCTATTCAACTTCATCAACACAAAACTCCTACTCTACTTCATCAACACAAAACTCCTACTCAACTTCATCATTATATATATTATATTCTATAACTCCTTCTCGAACCGCATCATCATATTATATTCTATACTACAACTCCTAATCGTCTCATCATTGATCATATTCAATAATATATTCAACTCCTACTCGACACATCATATTCTCCCACTCGACTCATCATATTTTCCTACATAACATTATTATCAATACAATAACCAAACAAAAGAAAATAAATAACTAACAAGTTGCACCTTATATCACAATAAAATTCAGATATAGAAAACTTAAGGTTCCCATATACTTTATGAAAATAATATAAAATTTAATAAAAGTTATGCTTGGTTGAGTTTCTTGATGATTTAATAAATAATGATGCATTAAATATTTACGTCACACCCCCTAAATGGATCATAATTTGGCACCCCCTTAATTATTTTAAAATTCTGCTAAAACAGAAAAAAAAATACTTAACCAACCCTTTTATTGATATCCAGACCCCTTAAGTTTCCATTACAACTATTAATCATAAATATTTTCTTTATCATACAAAAAATTCAAATCCTATCAAAAACTTACATGCTTATAATAACCCAAACCCACATATCGATCGAAAAACACTTATTTATTACACTTTAGCCACTGATTTTGTACACTTTATCACGAAGCACACATTTCACTTTTCAAACCTTCGCTTTTTCTGCCTTCATTTTTCCAAATATTTTTATTTTTATTTTCGCCTTCTCGATGATTATCCTTATTGCTGTATATATCATTTTTTCACCTGCTCGTCATTCTGCATTAGGTACAACGCGTTGAGTTCTCCACAGCTCGACTCTCATTACTCTCAAATATATTTTTGGTCTTCTTTGTCTGTTGCTGGATGGCCCATTACCTGTTCTTCAATTTAAAAAAACCATCCATGGTAGGGTGTGGGTTAGTTGTATATTCATCAAAAACACAAGACTCATGACTCCAAACAATAATATTGTTATAAAATCAGATAAAATCTATTATGCTGAACACTCGAAACGATCTACTTGAAATGATTGACATGATAAACATAATCAGTTACAATTTAAATATGACATGTGCATTTGATTGAAAATAAAGACGAATATTCTGTTCAGCCAGGACTTTAAGAGTTTGATGACCAAACCTCATTCTAACAGTGAACGTGGAAAAAAATATATAAATCACTTTTGTGCCGGCAACACCTACAAGAAGAGAAGGTAACCTCTGCCCAACCATTCGGCGAAGACAGGCGTGATGTTAGTTCAAGTGTTATTTGATAATCAATTTATATAATTTCGAACTTTATATTAAATTAATTATTGTCTTAGAGGTGAGTGGTAATTCATTAATGAGTAACTAATCAAAATAATTATGCAAACACGGAAGCCGAAGGTTTGTTAATTTCAAAGGCAAGCAATTTAATTAATCTCTTGCCAATTCTTATGTCAACAACTAAGATTGTTTGTTTGTTATTTTCCCCATCCAATCACAGTGAGCTTACTTGAGATTTTCCTTATCGAAATCGATTTGTAGGAACTGAGGAAATATATTTCTCATAATTTAAAATTGTATGTGTATGGTAGAGAATGTTCATCCTTTCCAAGGAGCCCACCAGCGCGCGGCGCTTCGCCCTCAGCAAGTCAAGCAAGCACCGGCGGCGAACTTTTAGATTTTTGTGTGGGCCTTCAGAAAAACTGAAAAATTGGCAATTTATAAGTCAAAATCGAAATAAAGTCAAATATTTATTTCAACAAGGCCACTTTCCTGGTTTCATTATGAGCTAACCTAACTATTTATACTATTCAATAAGCAAATAAAACTGTCCCGATCTCGCAATGATGAAATACGGTAGCATCATACCACTTTTATAATTTTCAATCGCTTACCTGTCACTCGCGCCATAACACTTCACAAT
Organism: Orthosia cruda; assembly: GCA_964057195.1. Taxonomy (NCBI): domain Eukaryota; kingdom Metazoa; phylum Arthropoda; class Insecta; order Lepidoptera; family Noctuidae; genus Orthosia; species Orthosia cruda. The sequence goes on along the minus strand of OZ059826.1, from coordinate 3,574,592 downwards.
ATATCGAATTCGAATCACAATATATTGAATTCACACACATATTCACCAAAAAACACTTCGATACGATAACACAATATGTATAGGCAATCTTTAGACGAGCAATTCCAAATAAACAACACTTAAAAATAATAAAATGTAATGAAAAAACATGGTGCCGGATTCTCAAAAACCACAGACGCATTTTGTGAAATTTTTATTTCATTAAATTTTAGTGGTGTCCGGTAACTACGCCGGTAACGTATAACTTCGGGTCGTTCGTAACGTATGAATCGATAAGTCGCAAGATGTTGAGGTTTTATTTTGTCTAAGGCATTGTTTGTGGTATTAAGAAGAATAAGTTCTGTCGTGTGTGAAAATTTTAATACAATATGTGATTTTATGTATTGGAAAATGATTTAAATAAATAACGAAGTTTATTGAAGATTATGTGTGCCTTGTTATTGAAAGCCAAACTTTAAGATGGTAGCAGAGCGTAAAGGTTGTAAAAGCTTGTTATTTGGATAAAAAATAAGAAGATGCGTTGTATAAGTTGCGATCCTCGTACTTATACATATATTATATTTAAATAAAACGAACAAAATGACGAGCGCTGTGGTGTCGTCGTTACCGTGTTTAACTGAAAACAAAAACTTTAGCACGTGGAATATCCGTGTAAAAGTAATCTTGGAAGAGAGACAAGTCGCATATGTTTTAACGTCAAAAGATGTCGAGAAACCACAATGGAAGAAAGATGACGCGAAAGCAAGGTCGATTATCGCTCTAAGTTTGTCGGCAAAATATGTAGAATTGGTAAAAAAAAAAACACATAGGCCTACATAAGCACTTACAAAATGTCGACAAAAGGTGCACGGTTCGGGTTGGTCGTTTCCTATGGAGAAGAACCGTCAAGAAACTCCATGGTTACTCTTTTAAAAAATGGTTTGGTTTTACAATATTTCCATGTTACAGCATTAGTACTATGGTGGGACAACGTAGGCCCGACAATAAGTCGTAAGAAACTAAAAAAAAAGTTTATATATATTATAAAAAATGTAATATGAGTACGAGTGCTGCGGGACATGACAATATAACAATACAGATGTTACGTATGACGTTACCACACGCTTTGCCAATCCTATGCAATATAATTAACATGTCGCTAACATCTAATGTTTTCCCCGACGCATGGAAATTGGCAAAAGTGAAGCCTTTACCAAAGAGTAGCTCGGTGACGGAATATAAGGATCTCCGTCCAATTAGCCTTCTTCCAGTTGCATCGAAGTTAGTGGAAAGAGCAGTGTGTGCGCAGCTAACATCTTATTTAGAAAGTAATGGCATGTTACCCAGTGTCCTGTCGAGCTTTCAAAGTGGACATGGTACTGATACGGCACTGGCTCATGTGACGGATGATGTACTGTCGGAGTCCGATGCCGGCAAAAGTACAGTCTTGGTTTTATTAGACTTCTCCAGGGCATTTGACTGCATAAATGTTGACCTTTTGATAGCAAAAATGGCTTACTATGAGAGATCACCGTCGGCTCGAGACTGGTTTGCGTCTTTCTTGAAACAGCGGAGGCAATACGTGGTTACACAAAATTTTAACGGTGTAGAAACATTCTCCACGGTGGGAGATGTTAATAGAGGAACACCCCAGGGCTCAATTTTAAGCCCGCTAATATTTATTTTGTATACCGCCGATCTCTGCAAAATTATAAAACACTGTAAAGTGCACCTGTACGCTGATGACACCAAAATTTATTATTCCTTCTGCCCGAGTGAGAAGCGCGGCAGAAGAAGCGCGCTAAAAGCGCTATGGAGCTCATAAATCCCCACTGCAATTTTGAATCGATAGTAAATCCCTAAGAATACAGTTTCCGTTATAACTTCAAGATTTTTGCCGCCAAGATTTAAGTTTAGATCACGTTGTGGTACATTTGGTAAAGAGAACTTAAGACATTTTGGTTTTTTCGCATTCAGTAAGAGATTGTTAGCTGCGAACCATTTTGAGAGAATAATTAGAATTTCGTTGACATGTAAGACATCCGTATCATTCCTATCTATTTTAAAAATTAGCGAAGTATCATCAGCAAATAGAATTATATCCGATAATTTGGCCATCATAAAGGAGAGATCATTAATGTAAACAAGAAAGAGGAAAAGGCCGAGAAATGAACCTTGGGGCACGCCCATCTTGACTAGAGACCAGGAGGACGTCGCCCCATTAACATTTACTTTTTGCTGTCTGTTTGATAAATAAGAAAGCACGAGATCAGCAGCTTGACCTCGAATTCCGTAGTGGTGTAATTTACAGATCAGTGTGTTGTGGTCGACGCAGTCGAACGCTTTTAAGAGATCACAGAAAACGCCAATGTCGTCCTGGGACTCTCCTAAGATTCCAAGATGTGGCTGTTGAGTTTTACTCCCGCTTCCGTTGTTGACCTACCTTTCGTGAAACCAAACTGCTGACTATGCAGGATCCCATTAGAATTGAAGTGAGACAACATCTGGTCCAGCTTGATTTTTTCATAGATTTTACTCAATGCTGGAAGAACGGATATAGGTCTATAATTAGAGGGATCACTCTTTCAGCCTGATTTGAAAATTGGTACTACTTTACTGTGCTTTATTAAGTCAGGAATCGTGCCGCTGTCCAAACATTGATTGAATATGCCTGTAAGGACAGGAGCAATTGCATCAATAATATCTACAAGAACCCTAACGGATATCCCCCATAAGTCTTCAGTATTTTTTATATAGAGACTTTTTAACGCGTTTTTAATTGTATCAAGACATATTGGTTTAAATTTAAAGGTTGGTATGTCTTTAGTAAAGTTTTCTTTAAGAAGAACTTCAGCTAATTTCGATGAGGAGGGAAGATACTTCGTAACCTCTAACGGAATGTTGGTAAACAAATTTTTTAATGTCTCAGCGACTTCTTGCTTATCAGAAATGTTTTGATTAGTTATTTTCAAAGATAACTCATTCTGATCGCGTTGTTGTGTCTTTCCAGTTTCTCTATTAATTACTCGCCACAAATTTTATTTTATTGTTAAAAATACCAATCTCGTTAATTATTATTTGAGATTTTGCTTGAGCGCAGACTCTTTTGAATATTTTGGAATAGTTTCTAAAATAAGTGTGAAAAACTTGATAGGAAGTCAAAGATTTTTCGTAATATAAATGATATAAGATATCTCGGCTTTTTCTTATGCCCACAGTGGCCCATTCACTAAATTTCGATTTGGAATTGTTGACTTTAAATGTTTTTACAGGACACGTTTTATTGAATTCTTGGCAAACTGTAGAAAACAACGTGCCGTAATTTATATTGGGTTCTTTTGAATCAAAACTAGCGCTACAAAGGTTGCTAAAAACATTTGAACAATTTATTTTTAGTAACAGGTCTTAATCGAATTTATTTAGCTTGGTTTAAGGTTTTTTATCTGATTCAAAGGAAAAGATAGTTTGGAACCAATGGTGACCAAAATAAATAAGTTCCGTGTGTAAATCTCATTTAAAAATCTTTAAATCGTTCTTTTGTGTTAAAAGTCAGTAATATATATGTTAAAAGCCCCAATTAACCAGTGTAAACATTATCAAAGTGACTAATTCAACAGGGACTGAAATAATAAGTGTTAAAATAGCAACCATGACTATTCACAATAAACCACAAAAGTGACAATTAAAAGTAACAATAACAGTGATAATATACAGACAGACAGATATATATCAGAAGCAATACAATTAATCAACCAAATTGTATTCAAAGTGAACATACTCAACATAAAAAGTGTTTACATTAGTATCTCGAACATAGGTGTACCTACGTCAAGTGGGAAAAAAATCCTTACCATTAGTCATACCAACCGCTTTGCAAAATTCAAATTTGTCGTCCTTTACCATACGCTGCTTAATTGCAATAGGATACGCTAACTACATTGTGGCTCAGGTGCTTAAGCAGCTACATGTGACAGGCGCTCGCTTCACATATCAAGTTCAAATCCGGGGCACAAAATCGGTGACTTTTTGCGAGATTTAATTTGACCTTAAATAACTTTGTACATTAGTTACTAAAAGTGCTCACAGAGGGCGCCTCAGTTAACATAGCTACGTCACATAACCACGGATTTAACATGGATACAGATAATATCACACTTCGAAAACCGAACACTGGCTCTTTAACTAACCTATCTGTCTTGACAAATGACGATGAAAGAATACTATTTGACACCACAATGATGAGCATACCAGACAGCCTGCACGATTATAATGACGATGATACTGTTAACGACTTGAACGAACAAATAAATACACTTAAGATGCAACTTGTGAGTGCTCATCAGGAAATAGACGACCTCAATAGTGAAAACTTCCGATTAAAATCCGATTTACAAAAAGCTCTAAAGACTGTCGAGACATGTAAAAAGATTTGCTTAACGCCTGGTAGAAAAATTTGCACACCATCATCGTCGAGCAAACAAAAATCTAAGCAATCTAAGATTCGACCAACTGCTTCAAGTAATGAGTCTCAGACTTCGATAAATTATAGCAAAGAAATAAAAGTAGACACTCTCAACAAAGAAACGCAAACTTCCGAAGCGATTTATGAAACATTGACACAAAAACAAAACTTGACACCAACTTCACACCTGGGTAATGTTGCCTCAAAAAAACCAGTAGGCGTATCTCGACCAAAACCTAAAAATAGACTCGCTATAATTAGTAGTAGATGTACTAAAGGAAAGCTGTCGTTAATTGAAGAAGTCTTCTCTAATGAATTTGGCTACTGTCATTATTTGCTGAATAACGCTACCACAGAGGAATTGCTAAGCACCGTCGAAGACAACTTAAAAGACTTCACAATACAAGACTATTGCCTGATCTTCATTGGAGAAAACGATATAAAAAGTAACGAGTATCTAGATATCCTTAACAACTTGAAAAACTCGCTGAAAAACACTAAACACACAAATATTGTTATATGCGCTCCAACTTATATAAGAGGTGCACTAATCCACAATTATAAAGTCGAGTTATTCAACAACCTCCTTAATTTGGACATAAAAAACAACGAATATGCATACTTTTTCGACACTAATTACATCCTGACTTTTGACATGTTCTCTGACAATACAGGAAAAATTAACAAATACGGATGGAGAGACGTTTTTGACCAGATTAAATCCAAAATTTTGATTGACTACAATCAAGATTATACTGAAGTTAGCGACGATATCCACCTCCTTGAAGAAGACTATAGTGGGACTTCCCAACACTCACGTAAATGCAATAGTGACCAAGTTGGTGAACTGTTTTTTCTCCAATAAATTACTCAAAATCCTGCATCAAAATATTGTAGGCTTAATAACAAAAACTAACTTTCTCACTGTATGTTTAAATGAACTTACTGAAAAAAACATACATGTGGATGTCTTGTGTATTACAGAGCATTTTATTATGGAAGGATATCAAAATCAGTTATATATTCCAAATTATTCTTTAGCTGCCTATTTCTGCTGAGAGGGGAAAAAAAGAGGGGGAGCTTGCATCCTAGCTAGAAATGGGATACAATGGAAAGAATTACCTAAAATTTCTAATTTATCTTGTTCAGGCATATTTGAATGCTGTGCTATTGAGCTTACGCAATATAGGATAATTGTAATCTGTATCTATAGAGTACCAAATGTAAATAACCTTAACTACTGCTTAGATAAACTTGAAACTGTATTGCGAGAAATATCACGAGCACGTTATAAAAACATTGTTATTGCTGGCGATTTCAACATAGATATACTTAAAAAAAATAATCAAACAAATTCATTTGAATATTTGTTAATGAGGTATAACTTGATATTGGCATTAAGACAGCCTACTCGCATGGCAAGCATGACATGTATTGACAATTTTGCGCATAATTTTGGTAAATCTTGCAAAACTGATGTGTTAGAATTTACGTTATCCGATCATACGGCACAGCTCCTTTACTGGCCTGTTCAAACAAAATGTGTCATGAACTGTTGGTATGCGGCTAGAAGGGATTATAGTGTGGAAAACATAGCCAAGTTCAAAGGCCACATCAAAAATCTTACTTTTTCTGAGATTTATGACACGGATGACCCGAATATAGCATATACCAATTTTATCGACTCTTTCAAGCTTTTGTACGATTTGTGTTTTCCAATTAAATTGATCAAAATTGATGTTATTAAAAAACCTAAGTGGCTTTCAACAGGAATTAAGTTGTGTAGCCAAAGAAAAAGAAAACTTCTGTGGCAGATGAGATTAAACCTAAGTAGAGATAGTAAGTCTAAATTCAGTAAATATTCAAAATTGCACAAAAAAATTATACACTTGACACAAAAAGCACAAAACAATCATAAAATTAAATTATCCAAAAATAAATCCAAAACTACGTGGCAAATTATTAATCGCGCAAAGCATAATTTACCTAAACAAAACATTTATAAAATTAAGGTTGGAAACACTATTCTATCAAATCCCAAGAGCATAGCAGAAGCGTTTAATAATTACTTTGTCGATAAAATTCAGCCGAAACCGAATGACACCGGGCAACCGAAACGCTGCAAAATAAACACGAGCACTAAATCAATGTTCATGGCGCCTAGTGTTCCTTTAGAAATACATAAAATAATAATGACCTTGAATAATACAAGTAGCGTAGGATATGATGGTATTAGTACAAAAATACTCAAACACGTGTCAATGGAAATATGTGGTCACTTAAGTCATATAATTAACCTTAGTATCAGCGCAGGCATCTTCCCAGATGCCTTAAAAACTTCAATAATAAAGCCAATATTTAAGAAAGAGAATAGACAATTAATGGAATATTACTGGCCAATCGCACTTATACCTGTGATAGCCAAAATATTTGAGAAATACATTTATAACGAACTAAATAAATTCATTGAAAAAAATAACGTTCTATGTGACGAACAGAAAGGATTTAGACAACATAGAACTATCAATATGGCCATATATGACTTTATTTATAATGTTATTCAGAATGTCGACAAACGAACATCTGTATGTGGCATATTTTGTGACATGACACAGGCCTTTGACCACGTAGATTATGATATTCTCTTAAGAAAACTTGAAGCTTACGGTATTAGAGGCAATGTACTTAGTCTTCTTGAGTCTTACCTTAAAGACCGAAAACAAATAACCGAAATTTGTCAAATTAATCCAGTCAGCAAGCGCGAAGAGATATATCGATCCTCAGAGCGTGAAGTTATGTTTGGAGTGCCACAGGGGAGCGTGTTGGGTCCTTTTGAGTTCATACTATATATAAACGATTTACCTGAATGCGTTGAACAACCAATAACACTTTTTGCGGACGACAGTACTGTTACAATCCCATGTAAAAGTGAGGAGACGTATGAAACGGACATTAATAATTGTTTAAAAAATGTTGTTAATTGGTTAGAGGAAAATAATTTAAAAATTAACTTGAAAAAACAAAAGTTGTACATTTTAGTCAGCGGATTCCTAGAATTATCCCTGATATAAACTACAACAATGAAGCAGTAGAAGAAGTAGAAAATACAAAATTTCTGGGACTGATAATAGACAAAAACCTAAATTGGAAAGCGCATACTGAAACTTTATGTAAGAAAATTAGTAAGTCCGCATACGCTCTATATTCACTATCCCTAATAGTATACATGGATGCACTTCTTACTGCTTATTACGGCATAGTAGAATCCCACTTACGTTACGGTTTAATATTCTGGGGCAATTCAACCGAAAGAGAAACCGTTTTTAAAGCCCAGAAAAGATGTCTACGGGCGATGTTTAAACTTAAATCCACTGATAGTTGCATGCCATACTTTAAACAGCACAAAATATTAACACTACCTAGTCTGTACATAATGGAAGTAGCTGTGTTTGTGAAATCGAACCCGCATCGTTTTAAGCGTCTGGCTGACGTAATTCCACGTAATAGACGCGACAATAGCCTACTATGCTCCCATCCCGCCAAAACGGCACTAATGCAAAAGAGTGTCTACTGCATGGCTTCGGTCATCTATAATAAATTACCTAAGCAATGGAAAGAATTGCCGCTTTCATTATTTAAAAACAGGCTCCGAAGCTTTTTAACGCATAAAGCATACTATACTGTCAGCGAATTCCTCACTGAGAAAGAATTGTGAACAAGTGTTGTATATAATAATGAAATGTGTCTATAATAATATAAATTGTGATATTTGATTAATTTGACAATCTAATTTGCTTGTGACATATATTATTATTTTTTGGATTTATTTGACATTATAGTTCTTGGGGCATACACTGGATTTATTTGACATTCTAATAATGTTTCTGACATATTTATTTATTTGACATATTATATGATTATTTTGACATTCTAATTATTCGTGACATATTGATTGATTTGACATTCTATTTGCTTGTGAGATAATATTCTATTGAACATACAATTGTTAAGCTAATTTTTTTGTGACATATTTGATAAATTTGACATTCTATTATTTATTTATTTTTTAGTTTTTGTGGTATATTTGATGATATAATGGTTTGCAGCTTATATTTATTCGATTAATATGACATCACATCTATTTGTAACACATTTTAAATCAATATACAATTTGCTACAACAATTTAATTAATATTTATGTGATATTTTTATTGCAGTTATGTTCCACCAATTTCTGTAATTGTGTACCCAATATTCTACACAATGTTAACTGTTTGTGTAAATAAATGAAATCAAATGTATAATTGTAATCTATATAAATTGTGTTGCGGGTGACCTAGATATAATAAGTTGTGATTTAAAACTGTTCGACGTGTCTGTTAATTGCCTTTATTTATAATTTTAGCGTCAAATTATAACTTTTGCATGCCTCTTGGTAAAATATGGCCGAACCTACTTTTTATCTGTGTATCACCATGTACTGTACCCATATTTGCAAAATAAAGAATTACTTACTTACTTATGGCGTATGTTTCTGCTTGGAATACAGTTGCCATCTTCCCTAAGCTTTTGCTACATTTGTAACCTTATGCGTATATTCCCGCTCCTTTACCTGATCCTATTTTGGATCCATCAGTGTAACACACCAGACTATCTTATTCTGGTGGATCGAGTCCCTTCATCCAGTCCTCTATTGTAGCGATTTGGACCTTAAAAGACCTTTCAAACACAAACATAGTTTGCATTTTATCGGCTATCATGCTAGTTACCCGATCCAGGCCTTCATTGCCATCGAACATTGTATGGTTGGTCTTTGGCTTAGAGGCATCCCATAGTCCAGTAACAGCAAGACGATTTAATGTCTTCCTTGCCTCGAATTCAACCATCGTATGCAGAGGAGGAATATTGAGTTATCTCTCAATCGCTGCCATAGGTCAACACCTACGGCAGCGATTGAGCACCCGTGATTCCGAGACGCTTGCACGAGGCAAGCTTTGTTCTTGGCTATTTTTACAAGGTAGATCAGAAGAAAAGGCGGAAGGAAACGCCAGTACCCGGTTTCCGGTGAAAATAATAAAGTTATCTGCTTCAGTTTTTGTGTGATTCATTTACGAAAAAAGGCCCTTTTACAGTATTCTTCTTCTTCATGCTCTTGTCCCATGTGACTTTGTGTTGGCGCAACACGTTTCCTGCTTCCATACCGTACTGTCCCCCGTCACGCTATCACTGACTCCCTTTTTATTCATGTCACTCCTCACACAGTCAATACAGCTTTTTTTTGGCCTTCCCCTCCCTCTCCATCCCTCCAAATTTTATTCATAACTCTTTTATTAACATGCGTTTCATCCCTCCTAATCACATGACCATACCAGGACAAACGGTTTCCTTTAAACTTTTCTGTCTCAAATTATTTTTGGTAATACCACCTTCATTGTGCGTCTTACGGAGTGAAATTCTCTGCCATAGACTGTTTCCTTATACCTTAAACTTGGGGGTCTTTAAGTAAATAGTGAATACTGAAACTGAAGCTGAAGCTTCTAGGCAAGTGTACTTACCATCTCTTACCATCAAGTAAGATAGTGGTCCAATGCTGGCCTATAATAAAACCTGTGTATAAAAAAGAATTCATTCAATTCAATTTATTCACAAACAATTTACATTGTATTTGAAATCACAAAAATAATAACAAGTAATAAATAATGGCATAAGTATAAAACACATTCATAAAATAAAATCATAAGTCATAATTAAACATTAACAAAACAAAAAAAAAAAAAATATATATATTATCACACATAAAATACAAATTAAAATCATGATTGAAAAAGAATTATAAAAGAAAATGAAATATACAATTAAATTGGTGTAAAAATTCATGTCAGCTTTCTACGAAGGTCATTTAAAAATTAAAAACTGACAAACAAAACGGACAAAAAATATCAGTCGGCGCATTATCACAATTATATAGGTATATTACATGTCGTCAACGGAGTAGAGACATTTATCCAGTAGGAATGCTTGAAGCTTCGTTTTAAATGAAGACGTATAGATTAAGCTTTTTAATTCTAATGGTAACCTATTGAATAATTGCACTGCTTGATATTGTGAACTATGTTTCACAATGTTAAAATGAGGACTTATCTTATTTTTCAAATCTTTCCTACGTGTACTCTCCCTAACTCGTCTTTCCTCATCCGTCTCATACTCATGTATGTACTTTTTTAAATTAGTCAGAAGGACTAGAACGTAGAGACTGGGAACTGTAAGGATCTTTAAATTTAAGAAATGTGGACGACAACTCTCAATTTGTGAAATACGGACAATGGTACGTATAGCTCTTTTCTGAAGGACAAAAGCTCGTTGACTGTTATAATTATAGCTGTTTCCCCAGAATTGTATACTGTATCTTAATTTCGATTCAATCAGTGCGTGGTATACAATTTTTAAATATTTATTGTCAATTTCACCTCTAAGGGTTCTTAAAGCATAACACGCGGATGATATAGATGCATCAATGGCGGCTAATTCATTTTTCCAATTTAATGAGTCATCAATGTGTACTCCCAGAAATTTAGTTTCTCTCACGAGTTCAATATTGCCATCATTTAGTTGTATTGTCATAGTGTCTTTATTTCGGGCAGTTGTTTTGAATAAAATTACCTTGGTTTTTGCACTATTAATTTTTAACTTATTTACAGTAAACCATGTATACAGATAAGATAACGCGGCATTAACTTTATTTGCAAGTTCTTTTGTATCTTTTGCCCCAATGATGGCATTCGTGTCATCCGCAAAAACCACAAGTTGTATGTCGGGTAGAATTTTATTTATATAATTGATTAAATCGTTGGTAAACAAAATAAACAATATGGGACCTAGTATAGATCCTTGCGGCACACCGGCACTTATATTATAAAAGGATGATTTATATGTTTGTCGTTGTCCATCTTGTATCTCACTGATTTCTACAAACATTTTTCTGTTTTTTAGGTAGGATAACAGAAGTTGAGAGGCTTTGCCCCTTACTCCGTAGTGACTTAATTTTGCTATAAGTAAATCGTGATCAACAGTATCAAACGCCGAACTCAAATCCAGAAATAAACCAGCTACTTTCAATTTATTATTCATTTTAACAACAACATCATTAACAAGAGCATATATAGCGTCTCGTGTGCCAACATTTCTTTGATATCCAAATTGTCTTCGATGCAGGACTTTGTTTAAGTTAATATGAAGTAAGAGTCGAGATTTGATAATTTTTTCGAATATCTTTGAAAGCGTTGGCAGCAAAGAGATAGGCCTGTAATTTTTGGGATCAGTCTTTGGGCCTTTCTTATGAATCGGTATGATCTTGGCAATTTTTAGTTGTTCCGGAAAAATTCCCTCTGTAATGCACCTATTGAAGAAGCAAGATAACGGCTCCGCAAGAATATTTAAATGATCTGTAATGACAGATATAGGAATTTCGTCATATCCACATGAACGTTTATTACCCATTTTTTTGACAATATCGCAAATTTCGTTTGGAGTGGTAAGAGTAAAACAAAGTTCATTTCAGTTTCAGTTTCAGTTCAAGAGCTTATATCTACAAAAGAATAAAATCTCGCCGCTTGATCAGTACGTCAGACCAATGCCTCTGAAAAATAAAACGCCCATAAAATGTTCTATTGTTTTAATTATTTCTTTCCTTCATTCATTTTTAAGGATCTTCCCAAGGCCTGCTCCCACGGTTGATTTTTTTAAAGCACAAGTATTAAAGAGAACCTTTTGAGGAAAAGGTCGACAGATCATTTAGAATTAATTAAGGGAGTAATTAGTGAGTTAGGGATGTAATACGGGAAGAGAATTGTGGATAGTGATGACATTTGATTCATAAGAATATATTTAGATTGAACTAGCTTCTGCCAGTGGTTTCGCCCGCGTGAATGTCGAAAATTATCCCATGGGAACATATGCCTACTATATATAATCTATCTTTGTGCCGAATTTCATCCAGGTCCGTTTACTATTGAGATATTTTTGTGTGAAAAAGTTACAAACACACAAACACAATCTTTCGCCTTTATAATATTAAGTGTGATTTAAGCAACACTTCAAAAGTACGTTCAATAGACACCTTGTTCAATGGTTACAGCGGAATGGTAGGTATTCATTATATTCCCTACTCTTTTAATTATGTGTCTATATAATAATTACGCTACGGCTACTTAACGAAAGGTGAGAAATGGTTTTCGTGACAAGCCCTAATATTAAAAAAAATAACCATTTAGGTGTTTTTATATGCTTACACAGAGTTTAGTACCAACTCCACATTCATTTGTCAACAATTTGAAATCTAATTTAGTATCCAGATTAAAACCAAAGAAAATATACCTAGGTACACTCACATTAGTAATTTAATTACACCGGTAAACTTCATAAAGTTTGTAATAAACGTGACTTTTATTATTCTAATTAAATCTACGCCTAATCAACCTTTACATGAGATTAATTTTGTTTTTTTGGAACTACGTTTCTGATGGAAGTCGTGTCTCAAGAAGGTTTTTAAGTGTAGGTACAGAAATATTTTTTTAGGTATAAGTACAGTTAAAGAATAACAGCTAACTTGTAACTTCTATCAAGCAATTTAATTAATAGAGCGCTAACTCTATAAGTGTGCTGAATTATCAGTGTATTCTTTAAATTCGAAATATCTTTCAAACATTTGAAATATCTAGGTAATGATATTGTAAGCATTTTTACTAGCTTCGATTTCAGTGCGATAATCATTTTTGAATGAACCACCTTTAGTTGTTACGGGTGTAAATTCATCTATCTACTCAGGAAAACTTAAGAGAGAAATTAAAAAGTTACCTAGTGTACATGAAGTAAATTTCTAATGGTTTAATTTAAAACGGGTTTCTGAATTTTAAGTTCTGTATCGTAATTGTATTGTGACAAATACTAGACTGCTTCTTACAGAGACTTCGCCTGCGTCAATTCCGACAATTCGGCTGTCCCATTTCCAAACCTAGTAAAGGAGACTTTTTACAAAAATCGTTTTATTGCGTAATCTTGCTAACCTAGTAAGACCCTACCAAATACAAAAACACCAGCGTTGAAATTTAACATAAAACCAGATATAATTAAGCATCGATATGTAGTAAGTGCACTATTCAGTCCCTCGTTGCCAGTTTAAAACCCACTAAATCACCTTAACCATTTCAAAACCTAGTAATTCTTTGGACATGCTAGGTTTGTATTCTTTACAACCAATAGTATTTATCTTACCTAACATAAATTAATTTCAAAGGCTGACCTATTTTACGTTTTTGTGCTTTCCTGTAAAATTTCGTGTTAGGTCCTTACTAGGTTTTGAAATGAGGCAGCCGAATTATCCCAAGGTAACGTAGTTCCAAGATAAACAGTATCCTCATGTCTTCATCCAGGACTACCCATACACCAAGTTAGGATGTGAAAAAGTATCAGACAAACAGACAGAGTTACTTGCGCATTTATAATATAATTATGGATATGGATAAAGCCACAGGGTCATCGACCGATGCAGCGATGCTCTTCTAACTCTGAATGGCGGCTCTTTGAGATAAACTGGCGCCAGATAGACGCAAAGGGTAACGTACTGACGCAAATTACCATGGCAACCGCAATCACATAGTAAGGGCACAAAGTATAATATATGTAAGTGGCAGCGTGCCTTCTATTTTGTGGTAAGGGTTAAAGCAAATTAAATCAGAGTTGATGCGAATTTCTAAAAATGTACATAGCATTTTAACCTACAAGCACGGCTGCTAAGCGTGGGTGGGTTCAATTTCCGGCAAAAAATCATCCGTTTCAACTATTACTAAGTACAGGTATCGATCAAAAGTGCAGTCACACTCTCCCAAAACAGAAGCTACAGTTTTTTTTATTAATTAAATTTCAACATTTCACGTTTACCGCAGTGTCTCAAGACAAAAGTCTATGACCAGTGTGTGTTGCCAGTGATCACCTATGGGACCGAGACGTGGTCGCTCACAATGGGCCTTATCAGAAAGCTCAAAGTCACCCAAAGGGCAATGGAGAGGGCTATGCTCGGAATTTCCTTGCGTGATCACGTCAGGAATGATGATATCCGCAGGAGAACCAAAGTTACCGACATAGCCCGAAGAATTGCCAAACTTAAGTGGCAGTGGGCAGGGCACATTGCTCGCAGAACGGATGGCTGATGGGGCCGAAAGGTTCTGGAATGGCGACCGCGAACCGGAAGACGATACGTTGGAAGGCCTCCCACTAGGTGGACTGATGACCTGGTTAAGGTTGCGGGAAGGCGCTGGATGCGAGACGCACGGGATCGGTCAATGTGGCGACGCCTGGGGGAGGCCTATGTCCAGCAGTGGACGTCTTTCGGCTGAAATGATGATGATGATGATGATGATTTCACGTTTAGTAGGTATAATCTATACTTAAATTTCTATATAACATATAAAATTAGTTGTGGATAATTTAACTTCTTCTACAAAAACTAGCCATTTGAGTTTTGGGAGAGTGACTGCACTTTTGATCGTTAACTGTACATAATAATAGTTGAAACGGATGAAATTTTGCCGGAAATTGAACCCACCCACGCTTAGCAGCCGTGATTGTGATCATTGAACCAACGCGTATTCTAACTGGACTATAATGTAGACAGAGTAATTCTTATCTTCTAAATTATTGGTTAGCCATAATATTGCCCTGATTTATACATTAAAAGATTTATAATTAGTGGTTTAGGCAGGGTCAACCGCACGCCATCATAAACACTCCAAAACCACCCTGACAGCTACAAAATAAAGGAGATTGTACACAAGCTGGAACCTAATGACAGAAACAGAAACATATAAAAAGGCATATTTCCTCTTTTTAACCGATTTCAAAACGGAGGAGATTCTCATTTTGACTATATTTTTTTTATGCGTGTTAGAACTTTTTACAAGGTGAACCGATTTTGAGGATTCAATTTATAAGAAATTCGACTCTATTTATTTGAAAACTGGTGCTTTTCATTGCTCCTATTTAAATTTAGTTAAGACCTGATGAAGAACTTTGGAGAAATACAAGAGAACTCTTCAATAAATAACGGCAAATCTCTCGGGATAGTTGCTATCGCATGTCTGTTTATTGTTTACACCATTTCATAACATAACATTATGGCGGTACGCTTTAAAAGGGCACGCATGTGAGTACAGTTCATCTTGGTACACTCTCATTCCACCGGTTTTTTTCAAGTTTCATATTATTCGGGTAATCTATTCTAGCATTACAGGTACCTTAGAACTAACTCATTAAGTACCACAACTAAAACGTTCTAGAAAAATAAAAAAGTTTTTACAAAAAAATATAACCGAATTCCAAATAAAAACACTATAAAGTGAAAAATTACTTCAATTACGGCTGTCGGTGTCAAAAAACGAAGGAACGAAAACAGGAACACCGACTTCCAAAATTGAAGTGTTTTTTAGAATATAATGGAATAGAATTGAATATTTATTTGCCAGAAACATGGTGTTTACAAAAGTGTTCATTTCATAACATTTCATAGTGCTACATGTCTCATCGTTTTAACGGCATGCAAAATCAAATTCAAATTAAATTTAATTGAACATGAATTTCACTTTGTAGTGTTTTTATTTGGAAATCAGTTGTATCTTTTTGTGAAAACGTTTTTTTATCTAAATAGCTAATTCTACCTTACGAACACATGAATTGATTCTAATCCAATGTTACGCTTGAATGTGTTTTATTAACGAACAGTTTCTATGTAAAGATCAACCTTTCTAATCAATGGGGAATGGGGGTATATTTAGCACGCGCGTGTCGATAAGTTTAAAGGTAAGGGTTAGGGAAACATTCAACCATTGTTTCATAATGGAGCTATTTGGGTAAGTAAACATTATACCAGGGATGCGAAAATAACATGGAGTATGAATTAATTAATAATATTATATTTATATTTGGGAGTGTTGTTTTTATGTCCGAAAATATACAAAATTATTATGAAAATGGTTTTTGCAAGCAAATTTGGATCCACACTGCTATTCTAATTGCGAAAGTAACTCTGTCTATTCGAAACGATTTAGATGAAATTTGTTATGAAGATAGTTTGAGACCCAGGGAAAAGGATGATTTCCGGGATTAAATCCTTTTATCCCGGCAATTATCCTTAAGGGGGTGGAAGTTAGTACAGTGAACCAATAATTTCTCAAGTAAGGCAGCCTACACACCTACAATATTATTGCGCAACGTAAAAAAATAGGCTATTCGAAATACTAATGCTACGCAGACTTCGCGGGAAATAGCTAGTATAATAAAATGTTGAACAACGCTAGGTTTGCAATATAGAATACTCTTTATTATGTACACCATATAAATTATAGAACTATATAATTAATATGGTGATATAAATTAATAATAAAAATATAATTATAGAATTAATAATATTACAGAAAGTATAGACGAAGAAAAAATTACACTGGGTGACATAATGGGTGGCCTTATCGCTAAAAACGATCTTTTCAAGACTACCTTTGGATGGATTTTAGAAATGAAAGGAAATAATACTGTAGGTAGTAATATAGGATAGGAAACAAGAATAATATTCTAGATTTCTTACTATCCCGGCCTTGTACATGCTAAAGTCACTTACACGAGCACTGCAGAGACATAAGCCGTGCAATAAATGATACAAGCATTCCTGGCCACACGAGGCTAATAGGTACACAAGCCAGGGTAATAATATTAGTGGTGGAAGGCGTTAGATATTATAGTACCTACTCCTCAAAAATGGAACCACATCTCATACAAGTAAAATTTATAAAAAACCCTGACACATTTTTATTTCATGCTACATAATTTATCTACTAGTAGTCACGTTTCGATCGACAATCTATTGAACATGTAATTATGATACGATATCTTGCGAACACACCCAGATTCCAACAGTAAAACACCCATAACTTTAGAACGGTGGAACCGATTTTCATCAAACATAGGTAAGAACAGTCTTGATAACGTCATCATTCAAACAAAAAATAACGAAACCAAAATTGGTTCATCCGTTTAGGATCACTGATGCCATAGCCAGATACACAAATACACAGGTACACTCGTATAACAGAGGGCGACAGTTAGTGTGTTGTCCTCTATGTAACTTGTGGCGGCACACGGAGCCGTTACTTGGGGCTTGTCTATCATGGACGCAAGTAGGTGAGTGATCAGTTTTTGAGAGACGTCTCTGGGTGTCGCGTTGTATCTTCTTCTTCCACCTTTTCAAAAAGATGATAGTTCTGTCGTGATCAGATTTGCTCGCTTTGAAGCACTTTTAGTCTGTTTGTCATCGATTCACTAAGAAGTAAAAGCTCTTTCTTGCTACCATAGCCATACAAACTTGCCACCTGCCCGTGGACAAGCATACAATCGCAGTCGCTCTATAAAATCAAAGATGGCGCCCACAAGATCCATTGCAAGCAATTCTTCTATGAGAGCGATTTTTGAGGATTCGACTAGTCTACACAGTGATACGAATGTTGCTACGTCGTAGCTTTCGTAGCCTGCGCTTGCTACGCTTTCGTAGCGTACTAAGCTGCTACGACAATCATAATCATAATCATTTATTCATTTGCGAATATGGGTACAAAAGTAAAGATATTATACAAAGAATAGTGTCCATTAGCCATATCCTACCATAAGGTATGCAAATTACAAATACACAGGTATCCTATAAAACTAGAATTTAACAGTGAAAATATATTACTTATGAAGGGGGATAGCTTAACATTATATATGTGTATCCTGTAAATATTCAGTGACAGAGTAGTACGCTTTTTTAGTAGCAGTGTTTTTATATTGTTTTTAAATATATAAATATCACTTATCTCCAGAATTGAATTTGGTAAATGGTTATATATGCGTGGAGCCATACATAATATACTTTTGTTTAATAACGCTGTTTTATTGCTTGGTAAACATACTTTGAATCTGTATCTTTTGCTATTTAACTTATTAAAATAGTTTGTATTATTCCTAACGAACATTATTACCTCCAATATATATATATACATGGCAACGTAAGAATCTTTAATTTCAAAAATGATGGTCTGCAGCTGTCAGTTACTTTAATGCTATTTATGGCTCGTATACATTTCTTCTGGGCTTTAAACACTGCTTCTTTATTAGTAGAATTACCTCAAAAAATAACACAATACTTTAGAATAGGTGCAACGTAGCCGTTGTAGGCTGTAAGGACTGTAGAAGTGTTGACCGTTTGTTTAAGTTTAAACAATGCATAAGAAAATGTGTTCAATTTAGTGCATAATGTATGGATATGTTCTTTAAAATTCAAATTATTATCTATCTGTATACCAAGAAATCTCGTAACGTCAACTTCTTGGTTGCTATTATTTTGGTAATTTATGTTCATATTTGCTATTTTACTTACTCTACTTCTGAACGTCATGAAATTGGTTTTGTCGAGATTGATATGTAAATTGTTTGATGTTAACCAGTTTACAATGCTATCTAAAGTCATATTTATCTCAAGTTCCATGTGTGATTTATTATCTCCTGTGAACAGTACTGTACTATCATCAGCAAATAGGATTGTGTTGTATTTTGTCGCTTTTGGAAGATCATTGATGTATATTATAAAAAAGGGCGGATCCAATACACTTCCTTGTGGAACGCCAGATATAACCTGTCTACATGAGGATGAATAAGTTATCATTTTTTTTACATTCGGACATATCCTTGTTATTTGTGTTATTTGCGTTCTATTACTTAAGTATGATTTAATCAGGTCATAAATGTTTCCTCTGATACCATAAGAGTATATTGTGATCCACATAATCGAAAGCTTTTGTGAGGTCCATAAACAGTGCGCACGTTTGTTTACCTCGATCCATGTGGGTTAATATGTTGTGGAGAAAATTATATACTGCTATATTAATTGTTTTATTTTTACGAAAACCAATCTGTTCTTTGCAAAGTAAATTGTTTCTTTCAAAGTAATTATAAATACCATCATGGATCACTTTCTCGAATATCTTCGATATGACTGGTACAAGTGCTATTGGACGATAGCAGCTCATGTCATTTTTATTATTTTTCTTGAATAAAGGTTTAATTATAGTTAATTTTAAATTTTCTGGGTAGACTCCATTTGCTATACTTAAATTTATTATATGACTAAGTATAATTGATAACTTATCACCCACGTGTTTTATGACTTTTGTTGATATATTGTCATATCCAGTACTATTTGTGTTCTTTAGGGCTCTAATTATTTGGTATATATCTTCTAGTATAGTTGGACGCATAAATATTGAGTTTGCTTCGAACGGGATTTTGCATCTTGAATGGTTTGGTGTGGAAGCTTTAGTTTTATCAATGAAAAAATCATTGAAATAGTTTGCAATCTGTTTAGGGTCAGTTATTAAATTACCACCTACAGTAATCTGTTGTATTTGATCCTTTGGTATATTTAGTTTATTGGTATTTATAATTTTCCAAGCAGCTTGCGTTTTATTTCGGGCAGTTTTTATGTAATTTTCATTGCGAGACTTTTGCGTTAACTTAATGACCTGATTTAATCGTGTGGATAAATTTAAGAATTTGGTTTTATTATTTTCTGTAGGATCTTTCCTGTAGTCCCATAAAAGTTGTCGCTTACGTTTACAGCAGAATCTAAGACCTTTTTTAATCCATCGAGGGCGAGATCCTGCAGATATTTTTATCTGTATAGTAGGGAAGCAAAGATTATAGAATAGGAGGAATAGTTCATAAAACTCATCAAATGCTAGGTTGGGATCTGTATTGACAAAAACGTTAGAGAAATGAAGAGAATTTATGCATTTTTTTAATTTACGAATGTTCTCTTTAGAGTAGTCTCTTTTTTCTATGTTCCATGATTTACAGAGGAAACTAAATTTGATTGGACATGTGAGCAACTGAGCAGTGTGATCAGACAGCGACAACCTTAATATAAAATATAATATTTTCAATGCATGTCTATAATAAAATATGGTATAATTATTATCAACCAAATCTAACGATGTTTGGACGATTAAAATGTATTATTATAATCATTTTTATTCATATAACCATAATTTGGCAAGCGTGTAAATAATTTCCCTAAACTCTGTTATTTTTAATAAAACAAATCTCCTAACGAAAATTACCGTGAGACGCAAGTTTATTTATCCACAACACCAAGAAAGTTCGACATCACAATAAGGTTGATTTTAGCATGTTTCGTCGAGCTCAATCACTCAGGGTCAGACTGTGAAAATAATGGATTCCTGCTATTATAAGATGACAGGGGATGAATAAATTTGTTTATAAATAGCCTTTTATTTTTGGCAAAGCAAGTTACATTATGTTTTTGATTTAATTGGAATTAATTATAGCAGTGAAAGGACTTGTTGGGTTAAACCGACAAGCTGCCTCAACAGGTAGGTACTGGGTACTTTTTACAAGATTTTATTTAACTTGATATCTTGCAACTGAATTCTAAAACAGTTATCTCCTACCGATTGAGCTCATATTTTGCGTACACATTTGGTTTGGATGGCAATGCATACTTCACTAAGCCCCAGTTTTTTTATCTGTAAGTAGCTCAACCTATGGTTAAATATGCTACTAATGGTTTCAAAATTTAATTACGTTATTTCATCAATAGTTAGTCTAATAAATCGTTAAATTAACTCTTCAACTTATTTGACCATTTGTGAGGCTGACAATTGATGAGAAAACGCATTTTATTGAAACTTGAAACCATCGGTTGTAACTATGGATAAAAAAAACTGGACCTTAGTGTAGTGACATCATTCTAACTGCAATATGGCGGACTGCCCAAAATGGCGGACCAATTCTTTTTTATCAAATCAAAGTGTTTGCTCAGAGAATGCCGAAAAAGCTTTTTTAAATATATTTAATTTAAAATTTAATAAAATATAAATAAGGTATTTTTTTTTTAAAGTATAATATGCTCGTTTCTTTATTGCTTAGCGGTTTCAGCAGGGTCATCCAACCAAACTTTAGCATTTATAATATTAGCAAGATTGACCACGTGTAATTTCAGTAGTCTAGCTGAAATGCCAAAATGTAACGGATAGATAGCGCTTGACAATCCCATACATCTTTAGGCACTTGCACCACCACCGACGATCAGCGAGCAGAGAGTAGAGCTCTAGATAAGAGTTGGCGAGCAGCGAGTGTGTAGTTCCGATAGTTTACCGCTCGGCTATGAGGTTTTCTGTGACAGGCGATTACTCGCACCACTCGTACGGGCGGTTCGTTCTGAACGCGTTGGATGGATGGTGTCTCGGCATGAGTTCTGACCGCCAAGCGAGCATCGTCGAGCCATTATCCCTGAGCGATTATTATCTTTGATAGCTCTTGTCGCTGCGATAAACTTGTGATGAGAGAGTACTCGCCGGTACGAGTACATTTGTGGGCACCGGTACCGGCCAGGGGATAAACAGAGCCCGGTTTGGCGCCGAGCCGGTGCCGTGCCGGTGAGTCGAAAAACACCCAATGACATATTTTTAATCGCTATCCCAACAATTTCGTTGATAGACTGTCACTTGTCTAGTGCTAGAGAGCACTAGACAAGTGACAGCCACTTTTTACTATAATATTTTTGCCAATTTATGTAGAGAGTAGTTATTAAAACTAGTATTAATTTATTTATTAAGGAAGCAAACAATTTTAAATTACTTTAAAGATTCTGTACCTATCTATAGCAAAGAACTAAAATTACCTACTATAAGATTCGATAAGACATAAGTTACGGTACTACGACAATGCTATAATATATAAATCAGGCGCTCTTTAAGAACTGAATTGTTAACAAATACGTACCCACCTTAAAAACAAACGAATCCTAAAGTAAAACCAGTGCTTTCTGTTCTGTTTCACACAATAAAACTAAATTCATCCGTTCCAGTTTATTCGGGTGCCATTGAAGGGTGCCTCCGAAGGGTGCCCAGCAGGAAACCTGCCAAAGTTAATGGCTTACGTAATTGTGGAAAAACTGCGTGGCCCAGATTCCTGTTATTTGTACACAAATAGCAGGATGTTTTTGTATATAAGTGTTCTAATGAGTTTTGTTTTTCTTCTTTGTGGAGGCAGGTAGGGGTAAAAGGATACCTAGACCATGTCTTGGATTAAGGGATTTTTGTCTCGGGAGCATTTTCAAGTTTCACTTGAGTGAAGCCACTGCCTGGTAGAAGCTAATGATGTTTATAGCTTTAGTTTATCGAATTTTTTAATGACAAGTATATTAAAATGGGAGTTTGTGTATCGGCATGGTTGTCGTTGGCCGCAGTAGCGGGCAACCACACGTCACCTTTCGTGGTAACACTTGAACCACCCTCACCTTTATGAAGTCAAAGCAATATCAATGTCAAAATGTTACCACTGACTTGCGGTCGATCCCATAGACTAATATATATATAGATTGTCGATCCTACAGTCAACTACGGCGTACCTATGTTCTTCTTCTTTGGACAGAGGATTGGCTTCTGATCCTTGGCACTAAGCATATATGCGGCAGCGTGTCTACTGATAAGACTATCTTTGTGTTATAAGGATTCATGGCTAAGTCATAACAACTGCATGGATCTTCAAGGTTATGCATCGCTTTTCGAGGTCCACGGATGGGTGACCATCAGTGAATGGTTTAAGTTAGATGTTCACCCATCCACAGACTGACACCGACGTACCGAGACTCCTACGTGCGTCGTAAAGCACATTAAGCCGTTAGTACCGTTGTCCTTTCAAGAAATTTTACAGTAATAACGGTGCCCGACCCTTTGTGCCTATTGGCCTTGTTTGTTCTGTCTCCAACTTGATATGGACGGAAGTGGCTTTTTTTTTCCTACACCTCCGGTATTCTTTTATGATTAATTATTTCGTTGCGGGATCCAAGACAGTGAAAGTTCGTCGAGCTTCATTGCTTCGGCGCTTTTCTGGTGGTCGCCACTGTTGTTCTGGGTTGTAGGAGTTGCAGTAATTTGGGAATAGTGCGGTGGGATTGCACAAAAAAAAAGAATAAAAGTCGTAACGGTAGTCAGAAGCCCTAAAATCTGACTAGATCGACAGTTCCTCCATGTGAAATGTTGGTACTCAGCTGCATCTAGTTAAAATGAGGACCTTAACCTACCAGCTTGATGCACTAGAGTCGATGGAAAACGAGCCAAGAGTGTCATCGGCAATGAGGCACTGGTCGAGTCAAAGCTCCAGAGCCTTAGACATCGTCGCCGACTTGCCAAGTTGTCGGTTTTTTATCGGTTGCATTTCGGGGAGTGTGCGCAATGTGTGTTCAGTACGTGAGTGTGGACATCCCACACATACGTACTGAACAAAACGTTTTGGGGACGTCAAGGAGTGGAATTCCCTACCGGAATCTGTGTTTCCCGATAGGTACAATCTAGGGGTATTTAAGTCAAGAGTGAATAGGTTTTTTCCAGGCAAGCGTGTTTCACCATCGATCACATCATCGCTTACCATCAGGTAAGGTAGTGGTTAAGCGCGAGCCTATAGATAACATTAAAAGAAAAAACGGTTTTCCAGGCGAAAGATTATGTCTGTGTCACAGATAAATTTGAAAGAAAGTTACCTGTCTCAAGTAACTGAAGGAACATAGGTGGGTTTAATCAGTAAAAGTCTGATACGCCCTCTCGGTTCACCCAGAGCGGGAGAAGTCATTGGATGAATACCGACATCAAAATAAAATAAAAATGCGGGGATTATAGAATTTCCTGTTCTACTATTCATTTTATCAGGAATCGGAAGGCCCAAGAGAAGATTTACTGCCCGATGTTGTAATGATAGTACCCAAAACGCGATTCATCACTACAATGAGCTCGATTCCCCGGAGTGCCATTTCCTAAGCCCATTCATTTGCAATCACGGCGAGAGATATATGCACCTAATAAATCAGATGATCACCTCCTCAATAACTATGATATCGTATTTTAACGCAACATTGGGAAATATACAGATTTGTAATTGGTGCGTGCGCGAAAGAACTTAAGGCCCGTATTACAGATATTAACTTTAAAACTTTCGCGTCTACCCGGGACCACGGTCGTTGCAATACGGCCGAAACGTCGGGTGAAATAGGTAAATAAACAATCGAAATCATCGCGTTAAATTCCCTTGATATATTTTTTTTCCGTATTACAGATGTTTATACTCGACTCAAACTCAAAATTAGCCACACCTACCGATTAACTGCCGACCAATCACAAAAACTCTCGAGTTTGGGATATGATTCTTCAACTTGCCATAATTGTGTATAATAGAGCAAGAGCCCAGACGCCTCAACCGTTACTGAATTCTTTCTACACAAAATGTGTGCTAGGTATTGAATGAAAATGAAAGTCCAAGTTAGCAAGTACGAGTACGTTCCAAGTAAATGCTAACACTACTCCACTGATATTGTTTTGTTAAAAGAGTTTTGGTAACGTTGGGGCGCTAGGATCTTGGTTTTCCCCCCCAGTGGGTTTCCGCATTGTCGAGGCGGGGGGCTCAGTAGCCGTGGCTTGATCACCTATGGCGAAGCGAACAGGAACCCGAGGAAGGGCCGCTCGTCAGGGCTTTTGCCAATTAAGCCGATGACGTAGCGGCCAACAAGTAGGTTGCGGTGCCGCCTGGTAACAGAGGCTGAGGAGGGCCGCATTGTCGTATGGAGCATCCCAGGTCTCATACGATATCGCGGCTAAGGGTTGGAGGCTGCGGCGGGAGAGGAGTGCCGATATTACGGTGCGCCGCTTTCCCTACCTTCCGCAGCCTGGATGGGGTCGCCACCGTCCGATGGCAGACGCGGTGGGGCCGCAGGGGAGGTCCGTAATCCCTGAGGCCGAAAAGGAGAATGAGGTAGGTGGTAGGTCACTGACCGGACACAGGGGGACCAAGGGTGCCATACACGGGGTCGTCTGGCACCCATGTGCTGGTTTGGTCCATGGGGCTGTCACGGCGTACAATGTGTTCTGGTGCGCTGGTGATCGTGGGTACGCCCATAGGAGGGTCCGGTGACGGACAGCCGCGGCGGGTTCGCGGTGATTGCTAACGCGTGCCCCTGTCCCCGCCATTAAGGGCACAAAAAAAAAGGATCTTGGACTTGAGCACGTTAATGTCAAGAAAAACAAGCCAACCAATTACTATTGCAATTCCAGGTTGCCTGGAAGAGATCGCGGAATGTGATAAGACCGCCCATTGTATGTGTATTAGTATTAAGTTTATTTTTATAATTGTATTTTAAGGTGTACAATAAAGCATATAATAAATAAATAATTTTCCATTGCCAGATTCAGTCGAGTTGCCTAAAAAAGTGAGTTGTTTAAAAAATTTAGCCATCAATCATTATCATCTGGTTAACCCATTCCTAAATATGTTGAAGTCGGCTACCAGTCTACCTTGATGGAACTGAATACCATTATTTTCCATGGAGCGACCGCCCCTCCACATCCTAGTCAAAAACATAATTAGCAATGTACATATTTGAATTAAAGTTCAAAGAACTTTAGTAGGTTACCGATACAGCTTTTAGAGTTAGCCAGCTGAAAAGTGACTACTACTTTCAATACACTCTGCAAACCAGCTCAGTGGGCGATCGGTTAACACAGCTATGGTATTTGAAGCACATGAGTTCCTCAGCGAGATGTACGGACGTCTTACAAAAGGGTTATTTAACTTTGTATAGATTCTTTTACCGATTATTTTGTGAATGTGTGAACATTGTAGGCCTTCTAGATGTCATAGTACTAATGCTACATATACCATTTTTTAAAAGAGTAACCATAGAGTTTCTTGCCGGTTCTTCTCCATAGGAAACGACCAACCCGAACCGTGCACCTTTTGTCGACGTTTTATAAGTGCCCATGTAGGCCTATGTAAAATAAAAAATAATGATTTTGATTTTGGTGCTGTTTGATAAAAAGGATGCCAAAACCGAAGACAGTTGTTGTGCCTAACTTATTTCTTTCTTATTATTTTTACCTCTTTCACAGCCTGGTTTGTGTCCCACAATAAACAGCAAAAGGCCAAGTTTTTAGTACTTCTGTGAACTCGTCTACTAAAGTGAACCAGATAATAAAAAAATTAAAGTCATTAATTCGATTTTTACCAAAAGGTATAATTATGTAACTTGAAAACATGATTACAATATCTCCATAAACAAAGGTTTATGGAGATATTGTAAGAATTTTGTCTCAAATGCAAGGTATAGGCTTAGAACCATTGTATCCATTTAAATCGGTACACGTCCACGCGTTTATGAGATATAATCTCATTACTGAATGCCAAGGGAAACGGTCAAGGATGCCCCTTACCGCAATATGTTTGTTTTGATCTTGTCAGCGACATTGCCTTTACATTTTATTCGTATCGTTTTGAAATATTGGAATACATTAGTAGACAGGTGTGGACGACTGTTATTTTTTTGTTATCTCGTTCTCACTTTAAGGTAAATAATACTTGTGTCTGTAGTGGTTGAACTAACATTTTATGGCACTTTATATTTACGATTCACCAACCCTTCAACTATCTTATATAACTGAATAACTTCTTATCCTACAAACGGAAACAATTCTCTTACTGGCTCTGTTTTTATCTGCTCACATAAAATAAAAATTCAGCCTCTTCATGCATAATTTTTGAATAAAGCCTTTTTGCCTGATGTTTTCAAGCCTCGAGGGATACACGGTAGGTTCGTATTAGACACTTGTTGAATACAGGTAAATCGAAAGGAAAACCTTTTCCTTTTACTGCGTATTCAAATAAGTAACGTGTAAGTTATTTCAGTAGAATCTAAGAGAACATATTTATTTCGGAAAATGGTTTGAGAGCTTGAGTTTTAGATATAGTGATTTAATATCAGAGATAAATATTGTTTTAAGTCCAAAATAGTATATGGGACTGGCAACGTGACCATTGGTTATGGACTTCTCTCTCCTTCTTTTCAAAAAAATTGTATATTTTTATTTTACGTTAGGCTCGCTTTTGACCACTATCTCGCCTGATGGTAAGCGATGATATGGTCTATGATGGTGAAGCACGCTTGCCATAAAGTAACCTATTCACTTTTGACTTAAAGGCCCCAAGGTTGTACCTATCAGGAAACAAAGACTCAGGCAGGGAATTCCACTCATAAGCTGTGCGCACAATGAGTGTATTCGCAAAACGCTTTATACGTATGGGTGGGATGTCCACCATGTACTGGTAGCGCATTGCCGTACGTCTTGTTGTCCGATGATGGAAAGGGCTAGGCGGATTCAAATTGTGCAGTTCTATCGCACACTCACGGAAATGTAACCGATAAAAAACCGACAGACTGTCCACTTGGCGTCGATGTTCTAGGCTCTGGAGCTTTGAGGCGACCAGTGCATCGTTGCTGATAAGCCTCTTGGCCCGTTATATCAATTATTATACCTATTATGTTAATAGCAAATGTTGATTCTAAATATTTACTAAATCACAACAATGAAATTCCTCAAAAACATGCAATCGCGTGGCAGCCAGAAATAGTACATTATGGTACAAGTGTGTAATGTTGGTGATTACCGCTGAGGTGCCATTGAGACCCGAGCCGTTAGGTGAGGGTCTTAAGAGAGCCGAGGATGGTAATCATCAATACACACGTGTATCATACGACGTTTTTCAACACACTTGTGAAGAAAATAATACTAAAAAATAATTTCCAACAGTGAAAAAGAGTTGTGAATTTTTTTTCGCAATGGCGGGCAAAATTAATGTTTTCCTGCGCATCTAAAAATAAAAAAAATATAATTTTTAGTCTATGGCGATCGGACAGACTACAATTTTATTTTTATGGCTTTTTGCGCATTGCGTTTTAGCCACTTAGCCACGTACAAAATGGGGAATTTCAAGTTTTCTTTATTACATACATCAACAAAATTTATATTTGAGTGAAAGTTTTATTTATTAAAAACGTACAAGTTGAAATTATCTATTTAAATACAAAGTTGCATGAAATGTGTTGCATTTGTACTATGAAGCACGACCTTTTTTGTATCTAAACTTTTTTAAGAACAAAGCAACTCAATCAATAAATAAAAATAAAAAACTCTTTATCTCACTTGTGAATAATAGTAATTAAAAAGTCACAGTTTGATAACAGGTGTCATTATGTGCCTAATTGTGGTGAAATTAGAGCCACTTTATGAGCAAGTGTGTTGAAAACTTTCTTATCTTGTAAATAGAGGCCTGCGGCAATACGAAGATGAGCGACGTGCATTTGTATCTTGTGTGTATAACACTTTGTTATTTTAATTTAAATCTTAGCTATCAAACAATAGTACATTATGGTACAAGTGTGTAAAGTTGGTGATTACCGCTGAGGCGCCATTGAGACCCGAGCCGTTAGGTGAGGGTCTTAAGAGAGCCGAGGACGGTAATCATCAATACACACGTGTATCATACGACGTTTTTCAACACACTTGTGAAGAAATAATACTAAACAATCATTTCCAACAGTGAAAACGAGTTGTGAATTTTTTTTCGCAATAGCGGGCAAAATAATCAGTTTTCCTATGCGCGCGCATTTAACAATTGCGATCGGCCATAGACTAAAAATAATGTTTTTTTGGCTTTTCGCGGATAGCGTTTTAGCCACGTACAAAATAGGGAATTTCAAGTTTTCTTTATTACAGACAAAAACAAAAGTTATATTTAAGTGAAAGTTTTGTTTATTAAACACGTACAAGTTGAAATTATCTATTTAAATACGAAGTTGCATGAAATGTGTTGCATTTGTACTATTGAGCACGATCTTTTTCGTATCGAATTTTGTTTAAGAACAAAGCAACTCAACCATTATATTTAAAAAAATCTCTTTATCTCACTTGTGAATAATAGTAATGAAAAAGTCACAGTTTGATAACAGGTCTCATTATGTGTCTAATTGCGGTGAAATTAGAGCCACTTTATGAGCAAGTGTGTTGAAAAATTTATTTTGCTGTAACAACGTGTTTGTCGGTCAGTTTATCAAGATCATCAGCGCGGACGCCGTGCGCACGGAATTCGTATCGTCTATAAACGCGCCCTAAGAATTAATAAGGATGATTAAGGATTGATTGCGAGTTAATGTTGAGCTAAAACGCCAACAATAGGTATTTCTCGGGTTCACATGAAGCTCACAAAATCATTTCTGTTGGAAAGAAGCTAGACATACAGAATGTTTTGATTAAATCTCGCATAATTTTAATGAAGAACATAACCCTTCACTCAACAGACGGAAACTAGTTGATAGAAAAGGCCCAAAAAATCGGCCCATTTATTTTTGTCTCTCATCGGTTATTTGGTAAATTGCCACCAGATGCATATCCTTTGTGAATTATAGCCCGTCATGGTATGTTTATTGCCTACTAAATCACTATGGAAAGGTGTGCTGATGTAAGACTTTAGTAAGACCGAAGAAGTGATTTAGAACGACGTACACCAGTGAGTCAAATAAGGCGTGTCGGACGTAGACAGAACAGTCTTGGATATGTATGTCATAACTACAGAACAAAGAATAGTTGCACCAGCAGTGACTATATGTAGACGCTATGAATTTATTCGTGCCTCGTTGATCTCGCGGTCGCTGTGCGGATGGCCGAGTGTGAGCTCCCGGGTTTGATAAGATATTAATGGGTCACTTGGTCAGTCCCATGTAATATTTTAGACTTAAGAGAATCGTTATAAAATGTCAAAAAAAGTTTCCAGTAGATTTAAAACTATTTCGACTGAGTTGTGATTTTGCTCGCCGCGTTTTTTTTTGCATGTGGCACCTCATCAAAAGAAGAAGGGTGATTGGCACAATTCTGATCAAAGATGTAATTACTATCAATTGCATAACGTAGGTATATATTATAAATATTCCATCTATGTTGTCTGTGACTTGATGACGTTTGTGCTCGAGGCAGTTTGTAGTATCCTGAACCTGTAGAGCAAGTCAATACGTACAAATTCGACGAAATGACAAGCATAATACCGGCTCTAGGCACTCGTGTTGGATTATAGTTACCAAATACTGAGAAAGAGCGGACCCGAACTCCTTAGACCAATCAGTGGGCATTTTATACAGAGTGTAACTGAAATATGACATCACATATTAAAACTGCTTATGACTTCCTTGAAGAAACTTGTTCACATAAGTGGGCACAAGCATTTTTTTAAATATGATCGCACCTTTCCGTTACATCCATTGATATTTTGTAATTTACGATGAGTCAAAAGTCATCTCACTTTTCAAAAGTTTGAATCAGCGTTAATGACCTACAGTGATGGATCCTTTTATGTCGTGGTGGCCCAGTTGCTAATACCTCGCCTCTCGTGCTTGAGGTCGTGGGTTCAAATCCAGACAAGTACCAAAGTGACTTTTTCAATTCAGATGTACTTTATAAGTTTATCTTGGACATCGCTGACAACGGTGAAAGAAACATCGTGAGGAAACCTGGGCTTATAGTCAGTATTTGTAAGTTTGAACTCCACTTGTGTAATTGCGGCAAGGCGTTCCAGTGCCAGGGATAACAAATAAATAAATCTCTGTTTTACCTTTTTGGGCACAGGTACATAATAATAATTTTATGGACTTAAATAAATAAACAGTCGGACTTACGCACCGTGGTTGTCGTCGGACCCACATCACGACAACCCCGACGTGTTGTGTTTGCAACCCTCAGGGAAATAGTCTTATTGCTAGGTTTCGGCTCACTTGCGAATCTGCTCTCAATACATTTGAAACAGTCGTCTTTTACGAATATAAATAATCCATACTGGATGTACACTACTAACGCCTGTATGGAAATTCGTTGCCTATAGTAATCACATCGGACATACAGATTGTTAATTATCAACCTATGCGACCATACTCTCTGAAAGCTGGGCACAGGCCTCCCTCCACTCTTTTCACTTATTACGGACAGTAGGTAAGTTTAAGAAAATTCTAATATTTCAATCAATTAAAAAATGTGATGACTTTGAAATATTTTATCACAACACGCCAATCTCAAGTAACACTCGAGCACTTCACATTTAATTTCCAAGCATTTAAAACCAAGGCAAATTACTAACCTGATTTTATTCTCTGAGCCATAATAAATGACTCAAGTAAATACGCTTTTCACAAAGAAATGTCGGCTGTTTTTTGACTGAAATCTTCTGAAGTCTAAAAACGAGACGCCTTGTCTTAATTTTCATCACATTAACCTATTTCGCCCACTTGGTTTTAAGGTGGGGGTACACGGGCGATTATAATTGCCCCATTATTAGTAATTACAATTAAATACGACGTGACAGCAACATAAACGTATCAAGATTCTAATACCACCATTTTGAGCGATTTGGAGCAATTTAATTACAAGATTAGTAAGTGTGTGAACACATTTAGGTACCAAACTTCAATCTACTAATATTACTCCACTACTTCGCATAGTTTTCTCGGAAATATTATAACTGATAATATGGCTTGTCGCCATGGGACTGAAACTTAACTAACGAAAGACGGTTGTATTTACTATACAATTATGGACCTCTGCATAACCCTTTGAGGAGATGAGGTGCGACGCAATACTATGTGTAAAATTGGCAGTTTAAGCGCAGCCACCAATTTCGAGCTATATCAAGATTGTAAAATAATCACTAACTCAGACACCATTTATAAATTCCCCCACACAGAGAGGAGGCCTGTTTCCCAGCAGTGGGATCATTAAAAGACTGGTCATGATACCGTCACGACGACACCAATTTCGAGCTATATCAAGATTGTAAAAATATCACTTAAGACACCATTTAAATATGTGGACCAATGTTTGATACACTAATGAATAATTGATCACCTACCTCCAGCAACTGTTGCCAGCAATAAAATTGCTCGTGTAGTCGCACTATTACATAGAACGTTCAGACCACGTGACGGGTGCGATACGTCTCTCGCGAATTAACTCTCCATCCTTTTTAGGATCAAAGATTATGGAGTCTGCAAATTAATTACATTACGTCCTAATTAGATTAGGCGGAGAGCGAGAAAACCTTCTTACGAGATTTCCCAAAAGATTTGGTGGAAGTTTGTGTTCCAGTGGGAGCTTTAAATATAAAAACATTTAAAAGAAAATACTACCGACATCCAAATAAAAACACTACAAAGTGTAAAATTATTACAATTTCGGAAGTATGTTGTATTTTTTTGTTAAAGTGTTTTTATTTTTTTAGTTGTTGTACATAATGAGCAAGTTCAATAGTAAGATAAAAGTTATGCCTGAATATATTACCCGAATTACATAAAACTTGAACATAACTGGTGAAATGAGAGTATACCGTGGTGAACTGTACACATCGGCGTGATGTTATGTTATGAAATGGTGTAAACAATAAACATACATGTGATTGCGCCAATACCGAGATATTTGCTGTTGTTTATTGAAGAGGTCTATTGTATATCTCCAAAGTTCTTCATCAGATCTTGATCAAATACGAATGGGACCACAACATGAAAAGCACCTGCTTTCAAATAAAAAAAACATCAAAACTGGTTCACCTAATAAAAAGTTCAGAGGGGACACACAAAAAAAAGACGTGTGGCACTCGGGGACTGCCGCGGTAAAGCTATTGCATAGCATTTTTTATCAACTTAAGCAATTATTTATTTATTTTATTTATGTAGTATTCCTTTTTTCCTTTGTTTTATTTTTCTTATCAAACATATTTTACAACGCCATCTAGCGGTGATAGGAGTCCGTGTTCCCGTCGAGCCTGTCGCGACACCCAAGTCAAAGTATCACCGCTGTGCCGGTCGGAGTGGGGGGTGTTAGGTTATTTTCGTTACGGAATTTCTGGATTCGGTCTCCACGCTCAAGGCCCGCGATAGAAGCTATACATAGCTTAATATTGGGAAAATATATATATATATTAGTGAAAAAGTCATTGGAGTGCAATAATTAAATACATAAATAAATTATAATATAATGCATAATGGGTTAATTACGGTATTTCTAAAATTTTGTTAATTTTGCAGCTCACTACAGCTATAGCCGTCTTTTCACTATACGAAGTATAGTCGGTCTCCACGCTCAAGGCCCGCGATAGAAGCTATGCAACAGCTTAAAAACAGTATAATTGATAACCTCCTCCTTTTTCTTGAAATTGTTTAAATATAACCTATCTTACAGATACGAATAGTACGGTCAGCAACAAGACCCTTGGAACATACATATTCGTCGATTTTTCGTAGATCTGTGACTGTCCTTTCGGGTAGTTAAAAAACACAAAGCTCTTTGTTAAACACTGGCATTTAGCTATACTCGATTAGCCTTGTAGCCGTTTCCTTATCCCAATCGTTTTGGGATAAGGAAAGGCAGGATGATAGTGCAGCCTATAGTCTAACATTACGCCAACTGCCATACTATTAGCGAGAAAGAGTGATCAATCCCATACACCTACAGAATTTATAACCTACTAGCTGCCGCCCGCGGTATTATTACTTCTCCCAATATCTTTATAAATTATATTGTTTTGTGTTATTCCGTTGTATAAGCTATATTTTTGTAAAGCTACATCAACACGTTTTAAAAATTGATATTAGTTAATGTGAGT
Source organism: Orthosia cruda (assembly GCA_964057195.1). NCBI lineage: Eukaryota > Metazoa > Arthropoda > Insecta > Lepidoptera > Noctuidae > Orthosia > Orthosia cruda. Next base: position 3,540,538 of record OZ059826.1, on the reverse strand, counting down.
TTGGGTAATATTATTATGTGGTGCCTTGTAATATTATTGAATTTTGAACTATATTGAATGTTTAAATTGTATTAGTAAAATGAAATTATAGAGAATGTGTTAGTTTTATAATTTTAATGAATGTGATTTTATTTACTCATGATTTCAAACACAAAGTGAATTGTTCCTCAATAAAAAAGAAAACTGTCACTTGGTTTACTAGAGCCAGAGTTTCATAGTTACCAAGTCATTTGCTCCACCGGCCATCAGTCCTATGGCCAGTAGCCTCTTCAGCTTTATTCGTATTTTTATTTTATAATTCTATAATTCCTGACGGCCACATAAAAAAAAACTACTGAGTATTTAATGAATTTATTATTTTATAAATCATGCAACACATTCTCCCCCTCTTAAAACCAAATTTCGTCGAAAAAACCTCTTCACGCCTTAAACTGTAATATTATTCAAGATGCTCTCGTAAACTTAATATTATCAGCATTACCCCAGCTACCTATAACACCTGCTACAGGTAAGTAACCAGGTTTACGTACCTACTCTCAATTTCAGGTGTTTGGCCCAAGTCATAAGAGGTATAAGTGCTTTTATTAATGATAAAGCTGACTTACAGATAATGATAAAGGGCCTGTAATGTTTTACAGTCTTCGTATAAGAACTATGCAGCAAGAAATTATAGAAAAATATACTTATAGATGATATACGGGGTTCATCAACATGCCGTTTGATAAAATAAACATCTAAATATAAAATTACAGGCATGTCCATAAATGTATAGCTATATTTAATTGTTCTTTTTTTTACAAACGTTTCGGGTTTAAAAACAAATAATTGATTTACTTTGACCGTAACCGCTGTACCACGCCTTAGGAAGGCACGGCGAGGTGGGGGACGTGAGGGAAAGATTATGAGTTTACATGAGAGCGATATTGTCGCACAGATCTTACGATATTATAAAGCTATACAGATATAACTTCGTATAAATATTAGGAAATATTAGGTACGTTTTATTAAAATTTAAATTTTTATTTCAATAACAGATAATTATCCTCCAGGCCGAATTTCGACCATGGTGGCCAATCACAGTGGTGACTAGCCACCAGCGAGATCATCTGTTAACAGATGGTTTTCTGTATATTTATTGTGAGCACGCATTGATTCAACTTAGCATCACAACACAAATCTCAAACGAAGTTGTAAAAAACATGTTTCTTGCCATACATAAATGTTGTGCAATTTTTGTTTACTCCGAATACTCTATCGTTAACTCCGAATACTCAGTCTCTTTTAAATAGATCTTTCTTTTCTTTTAGCGTCCATTTCAAACACAAACGCAAAACATATGTTTTGTTTTACTAGCAACGCTCTCATAACTTAAACCTGTCATCAACATCTGCGTATCTCATACAATATTTAAACATTTAAAGCTTTGTTAAGTGACTTTCACAACTTTTGGGATCTTTTGAGACTACATTCTGAAGAAACTGACTTCTTTCTAAGACTCTTAAGTGTACTTTATGTTTAACAAGTTTTGTATGCATTTTCATCCTGTAATATGCCCGCGGCTGGGACACAGGCATCGTCTGTTGTGTTGCTGGTGAGTTTGTAGCACAGCTTCTTTTTTCCAACTGAAGCCCTAGAAAGTAGTAAAGTACGGGTGTTTTGGGGGACTGTCCCTATAGCTACAACCTAGGCGTCTTTAAGTCAAGAGTGAATAAATTATTGCTAGGTAAACGTGCTTCACCGTCGACCACATCATCACTTACCATCTAGTGTGGTGGTGGTCAAGCGCAAGCTTATCTATCATCATCTTCCTGCCCTTGTCGCATTCATGTTACTTGTGGTCGGCGCAACACGTTTTTATCTTCCATACCATCCTGTCCCCCGTCACGCCATCACTGCCTCCCTTTAGCGCAAGCCTATCTATAATAAAAAAAATGTAGAATTTCTTCTTTTGCCTTCAATATTTTTGGTTTTAGGAGATACCGGTTTACTCACGGTATTTTCTATCACCGTTTTAATTGCAGTGATGATGTGTTAATGTTTTTAACATGAGCAAAAATTGACGGGGTCCGCTAGGGCCGATGTCTGGTCGCGGATGAATTTGATAGAGAGTTAGCGCGGATCTGGCACAAGAAACTGAAGGAACACGATTGGGCTTTAGTCAGTAAAAGTTTAACACGTTCAGTTTTTTTCTCGCTTCACTCAGAGCGGGACAAGTCATTGGATGAATTAAAAGGCCAAAAATAAAAGCAGAATGGTTGACTGAGTGATTATCAAGCGAGGTTTGTTTTTTCTTTCTTTCAAGACCTATATTGGCGCTTACACCTTCTTCTCATCGCTCTAAACTACTTGTACCGCTACAAAAGCAGCATTTAGAGCGGTGGCAAACTTGTTGGTTTGTGATAATATATGGTTTTTGTACATACTTGTTTTGAACTCAATTTCGTCCTTCACAGTTTTTATTTGTCTATGCTCGTGCAGTTTTCTGGTTTTTAGAAACCAAGGAGCGTTATTAATAACGCTAGTTATAAATACATAAATAATAATAATAATCCGAGGGAATTCAATTCTCTGTTTCCGTACACCTCAGACACCTCTCCTCGACCGAGACTTACAAGTATTTGGGTATGTCGGAAGCGTTGGGCAATAACAGTACTGACATGAAGCAACTGCTGAAGGAGCGCTTCTTTGGCCGCCTGAATGATTAAATAGCCTTTTGTCGGGCGTAAATAAGGTGCGTGCCTTCAACAGCTGGGTCATGCCGAGACTCTTCACAACCGCGAGGTGTGCAGCCTCAGAGAATACTTTTTGAAAGCTGAAGTGGGTATGCACCGGGATGTGGTTGCAGTGGACAAGGGACTCACCCCGTTGTCCATGGCTGAAGAGAACTGGCGCAAGCCTGTTATACTAAATACTGATGAACGCAAAGAGGAACGGCAAGGCAAGGAGCTACACGGACGCTTTTATCGGGCGCTCCATGGACTCGATGTAGATTTCAATGCGTCTGTATCCTGGCTACGTTTCGGCAACCTTTTTGGGGAAACTGAAGGTTTGTCTGTGCAATTATGGACGAAGTTATACTGACGAATAGCTACCGGAGACATATAATGAAGGACGGGACGATTGATGTGTGTCGGGCATGCCACTGCCCAGGTGAATCCATCCGACATATTACACCCTATCTCTGGTTGTTCTCGTCTGGCTAACGGCGAGTACTTACACAGACTTAACCAAGTAGCCAGGATTATTCACCAGCAATACAATCTAGTGGATTCTGAGGTACCGTATTACAAGTATGTGCCCGACCCAGTTCTCGAAAATGACCATGTCACGTTGTACTGGGATCGGTCTATCATCACTGATAGGACTATTGTTGCCAATAAGCCGGATATAGTGGTGATAAACCGATTAGCGCGCCGCACAATGATAATCGATGGCACCATTTCACATGACGAGAACCTCGTGAAAGCTGAGAAAGAGAAACAAATGAAGTATATAGACTTAGCACACGAGGTTTTCGACATGTGGAATGTGGACTTGGCGATCATTGTGCCGATTGTCATTACGGCCAACGGCCTGATGGCCAATAGCCTCGATGATCATCCGTTGAGGCTGTCATTACGCGGTTGGACTGAGGGCCTGGTACAGAAGGCAGTAGTTTTGATACGGCTCGTATTGTGAGGAGGTTCCTGTCTCTGGAGCCCTAACCACCGGTAGCTTGGACCCTGTTTCCGATACCGGTGGGCCTTTATTTTTATATTTTTAAATGTTTTTTAAGTTTCCCCTTTTTAAATATTTAAAAATGTATTAAATAAGAATATAAATGAACAAAGGAAAAGATAAATAAAAAACTAGGCCCTTTATGTGGCCCCATTAAATGAGTGTGCAAGTCACCCCCTGCCATTTTGCAGCCTAGTAGTTCAACAGTGGTCAATAGTCATACTATAGCTCTAGGCAATCGATCCACTGAACCTGCCAAACCCATAGCCATCTTTGTCTCCATATTTAAAATAGTCCTGCACCAAACGGGGATTGTCCTTACATACGTAGTGCATCCAGGCATAATCATCGGTTGGTGTCACATATCATGATACAAATCTAACAAAGCCTCTGCGAGTTGGCTTCAGCCCCTGGCATGCCCTTCAAAAGTCCGGGATCCCAGAGTCCCAAGATTATTAAACAGATAAGTTGGATAGTTCGTTGTATAAATAATTTTAATGAAACTTATCATCAAGAAGAAAACTTTCTTCATAATTAATTCAGTGTTTATGGACCTTCATTTTTCATTCAAATTGTCCTAGTTTTCATCTTTATTATATAAATACCAGTTGAAACTTCGCATAAGATTCCAAAGTAACTTTGTGCTTATTGTTTTTACTGCTTCGTAATAAAAGTCTATGCGGAGATACTGAGCAAAATGTCGTGATCTTATCTGATAGTAAAAGTGCTATTCAACATTTGGCTCGATGCGCTTCTGGGTTCAGAAGTACATCGATAGCCTACAAAATTTTAAAAACCATTTACGAACTTAGCTTACGGTTAGTAAATGTGAGGTTGCAATGGGTTCCATCGCACATAGGATTAGCAGGTAACGAGGAGGCTGACATGTTAGCAAAATTGTCAATAACAGGAGGCACAGAAATAACAATAACGCCTGATTATACAGAAATTCTGCCAACACTTAAAACTACTTGTTTTGAAAAATGGGATCTTTACTTTCAAGAACTAAGTAAAGTCAAAGGGATCTGGTACAAAGTCATACAACAACAGCCTTCTCGCATTCCTTGGTTTGTGGACACCAAAATGAGCAGAACGTACATTGTAGCGGCTCTAAGACTTCGTTCTGGACACTATCCCACCAAAAGATTTGGTCATCTGATGAGAAAACTAGATTCCCCAAATTGTGAGGTGTGTGGAGTTATTGATGATGTCCAGCATCTTTTGGTGGAATGTGTCAAGAACCAGACGGGTAGGGAGCGATTGTCAAGATTACGTAGAATCAATAAATTCGACATGGGTACGTTTTTTGAAATCCTGGCTGACCCAAGAAGTGATACTGCTAGAATTGTTTATGATATGGCAATATGTCGTTAGTAAAGCTTTTTGTTAATGTTAAGTTAAGATAAGATATATTATAAGTAGAAATGTAAAATTAGGTTAGGTTACGATGGGGCTGACATGCCTTAAAAGGATAAAAGTCCCTTAAAAAATAAAGATTAAAAAAAAAAAAAAAACTTTGTGCTTATTGTTTTAACTGCTTCGTAATAAAAAAGCTTTTGAAATACCTTGGCTCTTTTTAATTTCATTTTGACTACTCAGATACCCAGTGTTCTATTGTCCAGTGTTGATTGTCTTATTTATAATGGTGGTTTGAAAGTTATTAAGTTGACAATAGGTACGTCTAATGGTTATGCTTTTCAGATAAGCATTAATAGGGCATATGACAAAAAAACTATTTATTCTTTCAGTTAGATTACCTAAAAATATTGGTACACGTATTTTTTCTTTTGTCACGTAAACAAAAATTACTATGATACAGCTAGTGCGTTGAGTATTTGTGTAACTCAAGGTGTTCTACACTTTATACTGACAAAGTGACGTCACAAACCCCCACTCCCGAACTTTGGTGCGCTTTATTCTTGTCAATGTTTATTTTTTTGATAATGCAATAAATACGTATGTGTGTGTTATTTGATAATCTCACTTAATGACAGACTAAATATAATTATCATTTTTAGGGTTCCGTACCTAAAGTGTAAAAATCGGACCCTGTTACTAAGACTCCACGGTCCGTCTGTATGTCTGCCTGTCACCAGGTTGTATCTCATGAACCGTGATAGCTAGACAGTTGAAGTTTTTAAAGATGATGTATTTATGTTGCCGCTATAACAAAATATACTAATACACCTACAACAAACGTGATTTTTTTGCCACAATGGTACGGAACCCTTAGTGAGTGGGACACTTGGCCGGTTTTTCTATCCGGGAAACATCCCTATTGATATCTGCTGAAACATGAAGAAGACCCCCGACCTCATTAATTAAGACTTGGCAATGAGATCTAAAAATGTAATTTTACTGTTGAAATTCTTAATATTATAGGCTTAATGTACTTTACATTCATACTTATATTACAAAGGCGAAAGTAACTCTTGTCTGTATGTTTGTAACTTGTCATGACTTAACAGTTAAATGGATTTAGATTCATAAGTAGACCACGTCCGGGATTAGGATAATTTTCGCCGGGTATGTGTCCCTTTCCCTTTTTTATAATTGCCGACTATCACGCGGGCGAAGCCACTACTGAAGAAAGTATTTAATACAAAAGTCGTCGCATCATTATTCCCTCATTTGTTCACTTGCTATATGTTCTAGCTTGTTACAAATGAGAAAGATAGTACACTCCACTCGACGACGCTTCTGCAGTATTCTTCACTTTTAGAACATTATGACAAGTTACGTTTGTGTCATTGTCATTATGACTTCTCTTTCTGGGAATACACGTACACGAGTTCTTTTTAAAGTTTCAAGTACTTTATTTTGAAGAACTACAATTCAATTCAATTCTCAATTTTTCATTATGTATCATAATCTAAGTTAAATCATAGGTAGTGAAATAATTATATTCCTATATATCCTATATATCCTCAATCCGAGTGAATCGGCCGCCCTACTAGCGGATACGTTCTTCCCCGAAGACAGAGTAGACCAGGACAACGCTGACCACAGGCTAATTAGAGAAGCAGCCAGCCGAGTAAATGAGTGGGCTCATGATGAACATCATGATCCCCCATTTACGACGCTGGAGCTGAAGTCCGCCGTGGCGGGTTTCAATCCCAAAAAGGCACCAGGAGGGGATGGACTGACTTCTGATATCTGCAGTCGAGCGATCCACCAGGACCCGGACGCTTTCCTTGCCCTCTACAACAAGTGCCTCGAATTGGCACACTTCCCGACCACCTGGAAGGAGTCTACAGTCGTAGTCCTCAGAAAGTCGGGCAAGGATAGCTACACCACCCCTAAGGCATACAGACCAATAGGTCTACTGCCTGTTCTGGGGAAGGTCCTGGAGAGGATGGTCGTAGCGCGTCTAAAATATCAGCTTGTACCGCGGTTTAGTACTCGTCAGTTTGGCTTCATGCCCCAGAGGAGCACCGAGGACGCTCTCTATACGCTAGTGGAGCACGTAAAGGACAAGTTGAGGCTGAAGAAGCTAATTGTCCTGGTGTCATTGGATATAGAGGGCGCCTTTGATAGCGCCTGGTGGCCAGCCATAAGGGTCAGACTGGCTGAGGAAAAGTGCCCGGTTAACGTCAGGAGGCTAATAGACAGCTATTTCGACGGTAGGAAGGTCAAGGTTCGGTATGCCGGGGAGGAATGCACGCGAGAGACTAGCAAGGGCTGTGTCCAGGGGTCGATCGGTGGTCCAATTCTGTGGAACCTCGTTCTCGACCCACTACTGCAGGACCTTGAGCAGCGTGGAATCTTCGTGCAGGCGTTCGCGGATGATATCTTCTTGGTCGTGGATGGGGACACGGCGACTGAAGTCTCAAGCTCTGCCAATGCAGCCCTCGCCCATGTTCAGGGTTGGGGCGTCCGAAATAAGCTGAGGTTTGCACCGCACAAAACCTGTGCGATGACCATAACCAATAAGCTTAAGTACGACACTCCAATACGGAACATGGCCGGGGTCGACATCGGTATGGACAAGAAAATGAAGTTGCTGGGTCTAACCATAGACGATAAGCTCACTTTTAATGTGCATGCTGCGAACGTCTGCAACAGGGCAGCTAACGTATACAAGCGACTGTCCCGAGCCGCAAAGGTGAGCTGGGGATTAAACACGGAAGTCATACGCACAATTTACACAGCAACGATTGAGCCCATAGTAACGTATGCAGCCGCAGCCTGGGCACCCGCTACAAAAAAGTTGGGTATACGGAAGAAGCTAGGCTCTGTTCAACGAGGATTTGCTCAGAAGCTCTGCAAATCTTACCGTACTGTCTCTCTGAACTCGGCACTGGCGCTGTCTGGGATACTACCTCTAGACCTGCGCATACAAGAGGCAGCCGCCCTGTATGAAGCGAGGAGAGGATCATCCCGGTTTGTGCCAGGAGACAGGGAGATTGAGAGTGCGGTAAGGTTTGCAGAAGCCCCTCATCCAGCTACGCAATTGCCCCTGGAGTTCATGTGCCTGGCAGATCAAGAGTTACTAGACAGTAACAATGTGCAGGCGGTGCGAATCTTCACCGACGGCAGCAAGATTGAGGGGAAGGTCGGAGCCGCATTATCCATTTGGGATAATGATGGTGAAGTCCGGAGTCTCAAGCTTAGCCTTGCCGCGTACTGCACAGTCTACCAGGCGGAACTCCTGGCCATTTGCAAAGCGACCGAAGTGATCCTCGCGCGGCAAGAGGCGAGCTATGGTTTGTACAGCGACTCAATGTCAGCATTGCAGACGCTTGCAAACCATGGCTCTCTCCATCCCCTGACAGTTCGCGCGCGCGCCAACCTGGTTCATGCCCTGGGCCAGAGCAAAGCTGTGTCTTTGTTCTGGATCAAGGCCCACGCCGGCCTGCCAGGAAATGAGCGAGCGGACGAGTTGGCTAAGGAGGCAGCATTGTCGTTACGGAGGAAGCCGGTCTACGACCAGTGTCCGGTTTCATTTATCAAGCGAGAGATCCGTTTGGAATCGCTTGATGAATGGAATCGAAGATATGTGTCGGGCGAGACTGCCTCGGTGACGAAAATGTTTCATCCGGATGCAATAGCGGCTTTCCGTATTGTACAACAGGTGCGGCCCGAAGGCGTCCTCACTCATGTTTTGACGGGGCACGGTGGGTTCTCTGAATACTTGAATCGCTTCAAGTGTAAGGAGAGCCCATCGTGCGTCTGCGATCCAGGCGTGGCAGAGACTGTCCAGCACATACTCGTAGAGTGCCCGTTATTTATCAGGGAACGCTACCGACTGGAATGTGAGCTGGACAGGAAAATAACGATGGAGAGCCTGCATGGGCTCATGGACAAGAAATTTAGGGAAAAGTTTTTGGAATATTGCATTAGAGTAGCCACTGCGGTTATACATCGAAATAAAACCTGAGGCGCACCGTGCTTCATTAATATTTTGTATGATATTTAAATGCAAGCACGGATTGCAGCCAGGACACGTGTAGCCGGCAGTATTTCATGTTAGTACCTAAGCTGTTAATTGTGTAAGACATTTCTGTATATTTTGTTTGCAAAACTGCACTTTTGTGTTTTTGTATCCCTATTTGCTATATATTTGTATTTCTCTGTGATAACAGCACTTTTGCACAACCTTATTTATAAATAAATAGTATATCTTGTAAAACTGTGATAAAAATCCTTTTTGTAATTTATATTTCTGAGATGAACAGAATTTCATGTATATTTTTTGTATTTTGAATCTTTTCTTTTTACTGTGACAAATAAATAAAAACATGCCCATAGTTAGTTAAATGAACCCACACAGTATACATGACGATGAATGCAAGATGAACTAAAGTATGAAGAATAAAAGTGCGAGAGGCATGAAAGATTGAAAGTAATGAATGAAGTTTGCAAATAATAGGCACCAATATCGTTGGTGGGGATTAGTGTTAAGAAAAAAAATAAAAAATAAAATAAAAAATAAATAATTATATTAGTCACAATTATGGACACCGTCGAGCACAGCATAGATCAAGTAGAGCAGGGAGAAAACTGGGTGTTTAATGTGATAAATTTTATTATTATCATTTTAAGTATTAGTAAGTTATGCTGTTTAATTAAATACATAATTGAATTTGAGAATTATAATTATTGCTTTTTAAAATTACTCATATTTGTTTTATTTATTAATTATGTGGTGACACATTGTTGCACTATCGATGACATAGCACTTTAGGTTTTCAGCACGTTTGCCACGCCGCGCAGGGAGCGCAGTGTTCTCCTGTAGTGTGTAGTGGATAGTCGTATATAGTCTAGAAAAGTACTGTAAAGTGACCGTGAAATAAAGACACAAAGTTTTACCTCCAACTTCACCTTTTATTTACTTCACTCACAACAAATAGAAAAGGTTACAAAAGTGGTGACCCCGACGTGAAAGAACTTTAAAGATACGGAAATAATACGGCCTCAAAATGACGACGCCACCTATTTTACCAGAAACTGCGGCACTCTCACTAACGTCAAGGATCTCCGATTTCTGGACGAACCAGCCTCGAGTGTGGTTTATAAGAACGGAAGCGACGTTGGCCCCACAGAAGCTAGGAGACCACTCAAAATTTGACCTTGTGGTATCAAAGCTCAACAGCGACACCATAAGTCAGTTAACGGATTTTTTAGTAAATCCACCAGAAACAGGCAGATACGAGGCGCTGAAACAGAAACTAATAAAAATATACGAGGACTCTCAAACAAAACAGATAGAAAAATTAATCAATGAAATGGAATTGGGAGACCAGAAACCGTCACAACTTTTAGCAAAAATGAAAGCCCTCGCACGAGACAAAGTAACAGACGGAACATTAAAAGTTTTATGGCAAAATCTTCTGCCACCAACAGTACGCGCAGTACTCACCGTCACGGAAACAAAAGACTTAGAGAAATTGGGAAATATCGCCGATGACGTGAATGAAGTTACTAAAGCAAGTGTAGTGGCAACGGTATCGCAACAGCCCTCAACATCAACGACAAGCGTAACAGAGAGGTCAATATTAAATGAAATAGCAAAGTTAAGTGCTCGTTTTGATGAACTGGAAAACCGAGGAAACAGGGCACGCAGCAGAAATCGTTACCTGACACCTAGCACGCGAAGCAGGAGCAGCTCACGAGCACGGCGTTCAGAAGAGGATCCGGATTGGCTGTGCTTCTACCATTTCCGTTACGCAGGCAAAGCGCGGAAATGTGTAAAGCCATGTGCGTGGAAGAAAGCGGAAAACTAACAACGGAACAGCCAAAGGCGGAAATCTGTTCCGTACGTCCAGCGAACCGCCTCAGTGTAAGAGACATAAATACGGGTTTAAACTTTCTAGTAGACACAGGAGCAAACGTGTCCGTCATACCAGTAAACAAAAAGAATCAATTACATCCGGAAAGTGAATATAAATTATACGCAGTGAACGGAACAGAAATCAAAACATACGGTGTAAAAACATTAGTGTTGAACCTGAAATTACGACGAGTTTATAGATGGGACTTTATAATAGCCGACGTGAAACAACCCATACTCGGTGCAGATTTTTTGGGACACCATAACCTGCTAGTGGACGTGAGTTCAAGGAAACTGGTCGACCAGGAAACGGAGCTAAGTACAGTGGCATCCCTAGTAAGTAGCTCTCAACTATCATTGAAAATGTTAAATATGGACCATCCCTACCACGATATCATTTCTAAATACCCGGATATTACTAGGCCTACATCATTTAAAGATCCTCCTAAGCATTCAGTAGTACATTACATAGAAACGACCGGCCCACCGGTACATTCGCGTGCAAGGCCATTACCACCGGACCGGTATGTTAAAGTTAAAGAAGAATTTAGAATAATGCAGGAGATGGGAATATGTAGGCCCAGTAAAAGCCCGTGGGCGAGCCCTTTACATGTGGTACCGAAATCGAATGGAGACATTAGACCCTGTGGTGACTACAGACAATTAAACGCAATTACCAAACCAGATAGGTATCCAGTCCCAAGGTTACACGAGTTTACGTATGTGCTGGCGAACAATCAGGTATTTACACATTTAGACATTAATAGGGCTTATCATTTCATACCCGTAAACCCAGAAGATGTAGAAAAAACGGCTATTATCACGCCCTTTGGTTTGTTTGAATTCCCCAGAATGAGTTTCGGGTTGAGAAACGCTGCCCAAACATTCCAACGTTTCATGAGTACAACAGTTTTGCAGGGATTAGATTTCTTATTCTCATACATCGATGATGTCATCATAGCTAGTCATGACCATGAGCAACATAAGGAACATTTCAAAATAGTTTTTGAAAGATTCAGTCAATTCGGAATAACCATTAATACATCAAAATGTCAGTTTGGAAAAGATAAAGTAGATTTCCTGGGGTTTGAGGTGTGCAAAAAAGGTATCACACCGCTAAAATCCAGAACACAAGCAATAATGGAATTTCCTAAACCAAAAACAGTGGAGGAATTAAGAAGGTTTCTCGGAATGGTCAATTTTTATAGACCCCACATACCAAAAGCAGTAGAGTCACAAATGAGCCTCAATAAGTTCATACATCAGTCCAAGAAACGCGATAAGACATTGGTACAGTGGGACGATAAAGCCAACCAGGCTTTCGAAGAATGTAAACTTAGCTTACAAAAAGCGGTTACATTGTCACACCCACACAGCGGGGTACCTATGGCTCTGATGTGTGACGCATCGGATACGTGTGTAGGCGCGGTGTTACAACAACAAGTTAAAAACCGTTGGGAACCGTTGGGATATTTTTCAAAGAAACTCACACAGGCCCAAACTAAGTATTGTACCTATGATAGAGAATTGTTAGCAATATATATGGCCATTCAGTATTTCAGGAAGTTATTCGAAGGGCGAGAATTAACCATATATACGGACCATAAACCAATAACATATGCCCTTACAAAACTAAATAGCAGTAACTCAGAAACACCAAGAAGAACACGATATTTATTATTCATTAGTGAATTCACAAACGATATTCGCCATGTAGACGGACTACACAACGTTGTTGCTGACTCGTTATCTCGTGTTGCGGAGTTGTATTGCCCAACGAACATAGGTTTCGCAGAATTAGCGACCGCACAGGAAACGGACGAGTATATAGCACAAGTATTAAATAACAGTAACAAAAAGAGCAGTGTAAACTTAAAGAAAATACACGGACCCACAGACAATAAACCGATTTATTGTGAAACTTCTAAAGACACCGTCCGCCCATATTTACCAGAAAAATTCAGACGCATGGTTTTTGACAACGTTCATAACTTAAGTCACCCCGGGGTCAGGGCAACAAAGACGTTAATCACACAAAAGTATTTTTGGCCCGGTATGAATTCACAGATAGGTAAATGGGCCAAATCATGTATAGCATGTCAAAAATCAAAAGTACAAAGACACACAGTATCAGAATTAGGCGTTTACTCGGAATGCGGCAAGTTCGAACACATTCACATAGACATAATAGGTCCGTTGCCCGTTACAGCAGAGGGATATAGGTATTGTCTTACTATAATTGATAGGTTCACTAGATGGCCGGAAGCCATACCATTGAAAGAAATTACAGCAGAAAATATAGCCAAGGCACTATATGATTGTTGGATCACGCACTATGGGTGTCCAGTAAAAATCACTAGTGACCAAGGAAGACAGTTTGAAAGTAATTTATACAATCAACTAATGAAAGTATTAGGAATCGAAAAGATTAGGACAACAGCTTATCATCCCCAAAGCAACGGCATGGTGGAAAGATGGCACAGGTCACTAAAAGCATCGTTGATGGCCAGAATCAAAACAGAATCGTGGTTAAGAGAGTTACCTACCGTTTTATTCGGTCTGCGCGTAGCCGTTAGAAGCGATACAGGATACAGCGCCGCCGAGTTAGTATACGGGCGTACAATAAGGCTACCGGGAGATTTTTTTACTAGCAATTTAACACAAAACCAAGATATAAATTCCTACGTAGAGGAACTTAAGAAAACAATAGGGAATTTTATACCTCATATAAGAGAAAACAAGGGACGCTCGTCGTTCGTGCATCCAGAATTAGAAACGTGTAAATATGTTTTTGTTCGCAATGACACAGTGCGTAAATCGCTGCAACCGCCCTATGATGGCCCATACCGCGTCATAAGTCGGAAGGAGAAAAATTACATAGTTGAATTAAATAATAGACAAGCTTGTATTTCAATTGACCGATTAAAACCAGCATTTTTAATAACAGACAATGAAAAAGAAGACGGGCAAGAAAGTACCGTGCACGACATGCCGAGAAAGGTAACTAAAACAAAACCGCAAACAACAAAAACAAACGCAGCAGGACCCTTAACTAAAGAACAAATCGTCACTCGCAGCGGTCGCGTTAGCAAAAGGGTAAGATTTTTTGATGAATAACTAGGCACAAATACAACATAGTAGGTACCATATGTAAGAGGAATGCGCCTTAGAATAAGCAAAACAAAAAAAAGGTTATTTTATATATCATTTGTATGGCGTGGGCATGCAAAATATTGTGGATCCTAATGGGATGGTTATTTTTATGGCAGAATATTGAACATGCCCACTACCCTTAGAAATACGTAAAAGATATGTATCACTTAATATCGACCCTGTCCATTGGGAGTCGGAAAAATAGAATAGTTATAGGTAATTTAGTTAAGCCATCCGTATATACCCTTATAAAAATGTAGTAATAAAAAAAGTAACTTAGTAGTAACAACATTTAGCAAAACTGCAACTATTGAGAAAATGTATAGTGTAAGGTTGCAACAGTAATATAAAACCAGTTAGTTAAGTCAGCATATACGTCAGTAGGTCAACTAAACGAACCGAATGCCTTATAACATCATATTTGTAAATTTACTTAGACATTAAGAGCAAGCCAGTTGTTGTTAGTATACGAAACAAACAATACAAAAAATGTGTAACAGCCAGGCTAAACCACAGCAGAATAATGTGGCAGTGTCCCAAAGTGTGTCAAATGAGGTCATGGGACAACGAGTCGGTACGGTGGAAATGTTTATGATAGCATTTGCCATCATTTTCGGCATCGTGTTATTATGGTTAATCAGACACCAATGCAGAAAACATGTGCGGAACTGGTTCCGCAAAGAAGCAGAAGTTATTGGATTGGCTGCGGTAAATAAAGGCTTTAACGCACCACGGGCAACTTCTACTCGAGAAAATGATACTTATTAGTGTTAGTAATTAAGGTAAATTGTGTAGCACATAAGCACCATTTTTGTAACGGTATATAGGAGCATTGTAACTAGAATGTGTTTTTGTGATTATGTTTCTCATGTAAAAATTGTCATGTTTAACAATAAATGTAAGGAAAACGTAAAAAGTACATATGATGTGTAAAATATAAATTGTCAATGTCGTCATAAGTCGAAGCTTAGTTATTTGTAACGCCGGACGGACGGCGCGAACTTTTGCTGATAAGAGAAACATAAACATGTAACGCGAAGGTATGTAGGAGTAATACATTGAAAACAATGACGTTATGTTACTAACTAATGTAAAAACAAATTGTAAAGGAGAATGTACCCAAATATTTTTGTATAATTTTAACAAATTATAAAGATAGGGGGGGAATACTGTGGTGACACATTGTTGCACTATCGATGACATAGCACTTTAGGTTTTCAGCACGTTTGCCACGCCGCGCAGGGAGCGCAGTGTTCTCCTGTAGTGTGTAGTGGATAGTCGTATATAGTCTAGAAAAGTACTGTAAAGTGACCGTGAAATAAAGACACAAAGTTTTACCTCCAACTTCACCTTTTATTTACTTCACTCACAACAAATAGAAAAGGTTACAAAAATTATAATTATTATATTACGTAATTAATATTTATTATTCCTAAAGTATTTATTGGATGCTTCATATTTATTAAAAGAATATTTTTAGTTTTAGGGGTAGTCGGGTAGGGGCACAGATTACCTCCCAAATTGGGAGGTAATCTGTGGGTAGGGGTCAATCGAGATGACGCCACTAAGGAGCATTTTGACTTCAATACCGGACAAAAGTGACAATTACAAATTTCTGCAATTGTCACCCTTGTTGGCGTTTTATTACACACAAGTAATGGTACTATCATAAACCGGTTCTACCTCAGACCCTTCCCCACCGCTCGCCTGGGAAGGGTAGTCGGAAACTAGACTTAGTTTAGAAAGCACGTCTACTTTCACGATACGTTGTATTTTTTTCAAACTTGCAGCTAGTGTTAAAAGGGGTTTCACGTGGATTATAGAAAGTTTTAACTATGGAATCTGAAGAACAAGATAAGATAATATACATTAAAATTAAGTACATACCGTACTTAATTTTAATGTATATTATCTTTAGTACGATTGACTATTATGTATTTTTAGAACCAGCATCAATAGAGGGGGCAAAAAAATTAAAACCTTGTAAGTTTTTTTTTTACTAATTAGTAATTTTGAAATAGTACCGAGTTAGATCGGGTTATAATAGTACATTATGGTACAAGTGTGTAAAGTTGGTGATTACCGCTGAGGCGCCATTGAGACCCGAGCCGTTAGGTGAGGGTTTTAAGAGAGCCGAGGACGGTAATCATCAATACACACGTGTATCATACGACGTTTTTCAACACACTTGTGAAGAAAATAATACTAAAAATCATTTCCAACAGTGAAAACGAGTTGTGAATTTTTTTTCGCAATGGCGGGCAAAATTAATCAGTTTTCCTATGCGCGCGCATCTAACAATGGCGATCGGCCATAGACTAAAAATAATGAGTTATCTTTTTTTTGGCTTTTCGCGGATAGCGTGTAGCGGCACCAACGCCGCCACTTACGAACTAATGACATGACGTCACACAAATCTTGCATCGCGCAAGTAAAGTTTTCGGCGCGATTAGAACACATACAACAGTCCGACAACAACCGTCGGGCAGTTGCCCGGACCAGACACAACACCCGTCTGGTCGGAGGATCCTCCCTTTTCTATGGAGGTATGTGGGACTTTACACCCTGTTCCACCTACCCCCAAACTGGTGACCCCGAACATGAACGTCAGCGCAGCCTTCGTGCAGAGCTACTTCGTCGTGACGTCATCATCACTTCCTCAAGATTTCGAGCAGCGAGTCACAACCAGCCAGTACCCACGGCATCTACGGGGGTATCCTGACCACCAGCATGCAGCGGACGCGCATTCCTGGTCATCACCCTCAGCTTCTTTCATCACCGCTCCGACCTACTGGAGCCAGCAGCACTGTCCCGACTCACTGGGACATCATCACCACTCCGAACTACTGGAGCCAGCAACACTATCCCGACTCACTGGGATTTCATCACCCCGACTCACTGGGGCACAACCACATACAGTTCCGACTCACCGCGAACTCTGCGACTTCCGGTTCCGACTCACGGGAACCAACCTTCCACTGGCCAGGCACACATCACGAGATGTACGGACGACTCAACCTGCTATCGACCTCCGGTCTCCGGAGGGGAGTGATGTAGCGGCACCAACGCCGCCACTTACGAACTAATGACATGACGTCACACAAATCCTGCATCGCGCAAGTAAAGTTTTCGGCGCGATTAGAACACATACAACAGTCCGACAACAACCGTCGGGCAGTTGCCCGGACCAGACACAACACCCGTCTGGTCGGAGGATCCTCCCTTTTCTATGGAGGTATGTGGGACTTTACACCCTGTTCCACCTACCCCCAAAAGCGTTTTAGCCACGTACAAAATGGGGAATTTCAAGTTTTCTTTATTACAGACAAAAACACAAGTTATATTTAAGGGAAAGTTTTATTTATGAAACACGTACAAGTTGAAATTATCTATTTAAATACGAAGTTGCATGAAATGTGTTGCATTTGTACTATTTAGTACGATCTTTTTTGTATCGAAACTTTTTTAAGAACAAGCAACTCAACCCATAAATTAAAAAAAAAACTCTTGTGAATCAAACACTATCTCACTTGTGAATAATCATCATCTGCCTAGCCTATTTCCCTATTATGTTGGGGTCGGCTTCCAGTCTAACCGGATTCAGCTGAGTACCAGTGTTTTACATGTAGCGACTGCCTATCTGACCTCCACAACCCAGTAACTGGGTAACACGGTACCCTTGGCTAGACTGGTGTCAGATCTCAATCTTCTGAATACTCGTAACGACTGTCAAAGATCTTCAAATGACAGCCGGGACCAACGGCTTAACATGAATAATAGTAATGAAAAAGTCACAGTTTGATAACAGGTGTCATTATGTGCCAAATTGCGGTGAAATTAGAGCCACTTTATGAGCAAGTGTGTTGAACATGGTAAATTATAGAGTTTCACCATATCAAAACGGTAAAAAAAAAATCCACGTCTTTCCACCACTTAAAAAAAAGTACTTTAAAGTGTTAATGAAAGTGTCAATTTTATAATCGTTTAGCAGAATTTTAAACTGTTGTTTTTATTTCAGATTCGATACCACATGAGATTGAGATGTCTCGGAAATCATTGTATATGCTTTTTAAAGCCAGCCCAGCTAGAAGATCGTACGAACGTCGAACTGTACGGTTGGCATCCAATGACGCCTACCCTTCACAAAATCCTAGTGCACGGTACAACTGCAATAAAATACTTCATCCCTATCGGACAACTATCCGAAGAGGACGCAGAAGCTCGTAATAAGCACTACCGCTGATACCGGCAAAATTGTGGCCGAAAATTTTTGAGGATTGAATGTAATCAAGATGTCCTCAACAGGCTGCTTCTCACACATCGGATCCGTTTGTAAGTGGTGTACGGAAACATAAACCTAGCAAAAGCCAGTCCTTTATGAGTGAAGCCATAGAGCTGTTGGAGTCAGAAAAACTGGGTACAGAAGAAGACCAATCATCGAGACTTGAGCACTCAGACGAATCCAAAAGTTTTTCTTTTGCCGTAATTTTTAAAAACTAAAAAAAAAAACTTTTATACAAAAAAACGGCATAATATATGATTTCCTTTATTCTAGTATTTTTATTAATTTCCAATAAAACAAAAGTGCTAATCAATTTTGTCCGGTTTTGAAGTCAAAATGCTCCTTAGTGTGACGGTTACAAATTATCCGCGGCGTGGAATCCAGTGATTCAAAAAACATTACCACGTTTTATGCAGTCGGCGATTTTACAGAATAAGGACACGGTCAGTGTTGTGTGTAGAAATGTGAGGGTAGAGGAAGAATTTTCTGCCCCAACGGAGCCAGTATACCGAGACACCAGTCTACCCGGGACCACGGTCGTTGCAACACGGCCGAAACGTCGGGTGAAATAGGTAAATAAATAAATAATCGAAATCATCGCGTTAAATTCCCGTGATATATTATTTTCAATTATGAAACGCGAAAGTTTTAAAGTTAATAGGGGTAGGTAGGCGTATCTTTACTAGTGAGTATTTTTAGACAGATACTCGTACCTATATTAGATATTTATGAAGATACTTATAATTTATAATTTAACCTGTTTGGGAACTTAAGTTTTAAGAATTAGGTAAACTTCAACCGTTCATCTAGCGTATCATCCTAGACAATAGAACGAGCGGGCCCAAAAGATGCCAATTCATTCTTGCTTTGAAGACAACTTTGGGTTATAGGTGATGGGACCAAAGACGATTATGCGTAAAAACACTCATTACGAACCATTTTCCTAAAACGATATTTCTTACTCACACATACAGTGCTAATGTAGTGTGACGAAAAAAATAACCTTTTACTCGTAATTTATTTTACTTACACCTATTTATTGGTTTACTGAACATTATTTGAATAGGCACAAATTGCTGAGGGGAATAGGCACAAATTGCTTCAAACTTACTATGTCGCACCTATATTGTAATGTGTAACTGTTTTATGTCCCAATAAAGTAAAATAATTAAATTTAAAAAATACTGTATATATACATTTTTGAAAAAAATGCACGAAGTAGTTAGTGACGGGTAAAGCAAAAGGAAATCTATCGATACTCTTTATCAAATATTGACCATTAGAAAAAGCTAATGGGAATGGGTATTTTCCATACTTACACAAGATGATTTCTGGCTGCCTTACTAAACAAATACTTAATAATAATAGTCCTTAAGAAGTCCAGACGAATTTATCATTCTCAACTGAGACTAGCGGTCGATTCGAGGGATATTATGGTACAGTACAACTATTTTCTTAATGTCCCTCGACAATAATCGCATTTCCGAATACAAATGAATGCTAATTTCCCTGTCCATCAATTCAGATTTATCGTGTATAATTATTTGAATTCAGAACTAAGTACTTTATTGTTGTTTTGTTTTGATTTGCGAGAGATGTAAAACTATTTTCCTTTAGCAGCGTTCCTTCCATTTTTAAATAAATTGCATTAAGTTAAAGGAATATTAACAACTCTAAATACTTCCAAGTTGATCGAGAGCGTCCGGTCTGCACCAAGTGCAAAGGACAACTGATAGAAAGCCGACTACTAACGAAACATGAAGTTTGCCGAGGGACATTAAAAAAAAACAGTGGTACTGTACACATGTGTGACAAACAAAGGTCCACTTTCAATTCTCTCAGTCTCATAATCCGAGGGGACGGTAATCCGACATGACACCGGAGAGAGGTCAGTCATAAGACCAACGGATTAGCGCACTTTCCAACGTACGGGGGTTTAACAACGAGAACTTAAAAAAAATCTTTGAAGCTCCACAGCCTTGAGCATCGTCGCCGAGTTGCCAGCTTGTCAGTTTATATCGGTTACACTTCGGGGAGTGTGCAATGGAATTGCATGATCTAATTCCACCTAGCCCGTTTCATCATCGGACTACCAGACGTACGGCGTGTAGCGCATCGCCGTACGTCGTTACACGGTGGACATCCCACCCATACGCACAAAAGGTTTTAGTAACAGATAGCTACAATCTAGGGGTCTTTAAGTCAAAAGTGAATAGGTTTTTTCTAGGCAAGCGTGCTTCACGGTCGACCATATCATCGCTTACCATCAGGTGAGCCAAGCATCATCACTAAAATAAAAAAACGGCAAAAAAAACAGGTTTGTTTTATGGGAGACCCACTTTAATTTTTATTTTATTCTGTTTTTATTATTTGTTGTCATATCGGCAACAGAAATACATCATCTTTGAAAATTTCAACTGTCTAGCTATCACGGTTCATGAGATACAGCCTCGTGACAGACGGATAGAAGACAGACAGACGGACCGCGGAGTCTTAGTAATAGGTCCCGTTTTTACCCTTTGGATACGGAACCCTATAAAGCTGCCACTGAGAAATTATGAATGGAAAAATCCAATAAAACCCGCCTGCCTGTCAAATCGATTTCAAGTGTAACATGCAATTTACAGGCAGATACTCCTCTAAAAATGTCCCTCTTCCATTTGAAAACTGTTATCGAAAAATTGTCACAAGCAAATCGTTCTCGTAATATGAAATTGGACACAAAGTTCCCGCAGTTTCGTTTTGTCCTATAAACGTCAGTTGCACACGAGGTGTCTCGAATTTCTTGAAACCGCCATTTTTGTTGACAGCCGCGAACGACGTTGTATTGTGGAAATAGATAGATATTTCAGTTTAGGTAGGTATTCGGAAATGGTTATTTTTCGCAAGTTTGTAACTTACTTCAAGAAGAAGTATAATTGTATTGTGATACCTCGTAGAAATGGGAAGTACGCGTATCTACGTTTAAAAATTAACTATTCAACATTCTGTGAAATTCTTATAATAATGACAATCTAAGAAGTCCGATGACGTTTCTCATTTTACATGCCGCGTTAATGTTTCGTAAAGAATTTAAAATAAAATTCATAATCCTAATTAATTACTATGTTACCCATACACTATAAATAAGGAAGAAAAAAGCATCAAGTTTAATTATTATTAAGTATATTTATAGCTGTCAAATATGACTTCTTAGATTGTCTTCATGACTATAGTTATATTTTACTTTTTTTTTGAAGATGTTAACACCGCTCCACATGAGGCACATATATACCAGAGTAGCTGATTTTAAAATGAGAATTACGTCTAAACGGCTAGTCGTAATATTTTGGAAAAAATATATGTAGACATTTTTTTTAGTATTTTTATCTAGGATTTTTTTTTGTTTTATTCTTATAACATAGTATAATTAATTTGTAAAATTATGCCTAACACGGACAAAAAAATGACAATCACAATAAAGCCGCTGGGCGTATTTTCATGAAATTTTCAAAATCCAAGAACATTTTAATTATCTACATTTCGCTTAATTATCGATAAAGGCTTTTTTTAAAGTCATAGAATAATAAGGAAAGTACAAAAATCTCAATCAAGGTCGTTGGCTTTAGTCGTCTTAAGACGACGACAGTCACCAACGACCTTGCGACCCAAAAATTAGTAGTTGTTTGTACTAAGATTTAAAAAAAAGCTTCAGATGAAAATGTAGATAATTAAATTGTCTTTGAGATGGTGTCAATTTCATTAAAATACGCATAGCGGTTTTGGTGCGATTGTCGTGTTTATGTCCGTTTTAGATATAACTTTACAAATTAATTACACTATGTTATACTAATAAAACTCAACATTTTCATAGATAAAATTATTAAGAAAATGGTCTAATGTAACATATATTTTTCCAAATAATTACGACTAGCCGTTTAGATGTGATTCTCATTTTAAAATCAGCTACTCAGGGGAATCAGTGCCTTAAACATAACTAGCGAAATGTGGGTTTACTACAGGTACATTGCCATTTCATACGACAGTTATAATCCCCGGCACGTAAGTTGGCAAGAGTCGTTAGATGCGCAGAAGTCGTTATAGAACGCGCGATTGGTCTATCAGTTGACACAAGAATGGACTGACCAATCGCGTCGCGTCCGAGTTCGCTCTATATGGCTGTGTTCCTCTACGCCAAAGTTACATGCCGGGGATTTAAATATTGCATGTATTAGGGGTAAGTTCAGGCTCTGAACTGTTTCTGAGAAATTCTACAGGGAAAAACCTATTACTAGTATCTTATCATTCATCAAATACCTACAACAAATTATAATTATTCGCGCACTCATCAATCATGTCTAAACCCTAAACATTATTAATTTCTGCTCATAATTGTACCTAAATTAGTGCTGACAGTGTAGCTTTAAACCACGCTCACGCGGATAAAGTCGACATCACACTGCCATGCAATCGCACACGGAGCATACGTACATACATCAACTCACGCCTTTTGTCCCATGGAGGTAAACTACAGAACGCCACCTGCTACGATCCTTACATACTCCTTTCGCTTCACTCACGTTTATACATCTAGTCATACACGCACGCAGATTATGAGCAATGCAGAAAATCCGACCAAAATGATATCTCATCTCTCTCTCACTATCCTCCTCGTTAGCCTCAAAACAAGCAGCTATCAAGCTAATCCAAACATCGCGTGACGAGGGCCAATAGCTAATGATGTTTACCTAGGGTTACCAACTGTTTTGGACGAAATATATTAATATAGTATCTGATTTTACAGAGGGTAAATGAAGAGTGTGAGGGATTTGGAATCCAAGGGATAGTAAACGTAGCAAGGCGTAACAAATAAAAAAATTAACTAATACAAAAAAAAATGATGAAGATTATGTTTAATGTTTCTTTTTTGTATTGTTTTATCTTGGTGTACAATAAAGTATATGTAAATAAATAATACAAACAGCGGGACAAAACCCTAACTCAACGGAAACAGCTAGAGGAGGCATTTGCTAAAAGGCACACTGAATTGAGTTATATACAGCAATGACACATACTAAACATAGAACTTTTCAGAATAAAGAGCGTTATTATAAATGAAGAGTAAAGACGTACAAAAACTAGAAAAAAATATTGTCATTTTTAAACGGCTCCTTTTGCTCAACTGTCAAAAAACGAAGAAACGAAAACAGGAACACCGACTTCCGAAATTGAAGTTATTTTTCACTTTGTAGTGTTTTTGTTTGGAAATCGGTTGTAATTTTTGTAAAAAAGTTTTTTACTTGTATAATGTTTTCTTTTAATTTCAAATAAGCAATGATTACTGAAAAGACACACATTATTTGACAGGAATATATTTAATTGAATTCAAAATTATAGTCAATAAAAAGAGAAATTTAGCGTACTCTATTGCTTTCGAAGATCATAAAATACGCCTAAGCGAAAAAGAGTAAATAATAATACTCTGTATTAGAGAACAGTTGGCAACCCTATATTTGCCAGCAAAATGTACCTTTATCCGGATAGCTGCGATTATCCGGGCCGTCTGGAATATCGGAACTTGTTTATGATTTAACCGGGTGGGATAAATGGATTTTGTTTTGGCGGGTTTAGGTTAACGGTCCGTAATGGGGCACGTCATGTTTGACGGTAGGATTTTGCATTACCTTGTATAAATTATTACACTTTTTGTCTTGGTGTACTACCTATTTTCAGTTTAACCAGGCATGCGTAAAATAGATATTTTACATAAAGTGATCGCCATTTGAATTCAGAAAACCTAATACAAACTCACGGTTAGACAAGTTGTGTGTTAGCTTTTTTTCTGTAGGTTCGCGCTTGACCACTATCTCACCTGATGGTAAGCGATGTTGTGGTCGTGAGTGAAACACGCTTGCCTAGAAATAACCTATTCACTCTTGACTTAATATAAAGACTCAGGAGATGCGTACAGGTGTGAGGAATTCTTCACCGATGTTAATCGGCACAGAGGTTGTGGAACGCGTCCACAAATTCACGTACCTCGGGAGTGTCGTGTCAGAGACTGGAGGAACTGAAGAGGATATCACTTCACGGATCGCCAAAGCGCGAGCTACCTTCGCACAGCTGAGACCTGTGTGGCAATCGCGGAAACTGACCCGAAGGGTTAAACTCAAAATCTTCGGGTCCAATGTCAAATCCATGCTGCTCTACGGGTGCGAAACGTGGAAGGTAACAAAGGACATCTCACGCCAAATCCAGGTCTTCGTCAACCGACGTCTTCGTCGTATCCTCGGAATTTACTGGCCCGAGATCATCTCTAATCTAGAGCTGTTGGAGAGATGCCACGAGACCCCCATCGACCGCCAGATCAAGCGGCGTAAATGGTGTTGGATTGGTCACACGCTCCAGAGGGATTCCGATCACATTCCTAAACAGGCCTTGGATTGGAATCCTCAAGGAAAAAGGAAGCGAGGCCGTCCCCGCCAAACCTGGCGACGCACCGTATTGGCTGAAGCGACGAGTATCGGAATGGCGTGGAGCGAGGTGAAGCGCGAAGCTCAAGATCGGTCTCGATGGAGGATTACTGTGGAAGCCCTCTGCCCCAGCTAGGGGCCATAGGATCTTACGTCAAAAGTCTTGACTTAAAGACCCCAAGATTGTAACTGTCATGAAACACAGACTCCGGCAGGGAATAGCACTCCTTAGCTGTACGCATAATAAAAGTGTGCGCATATTATGTGTAACTAATATAATGTGTTTCAGGGCGCGGTATCTTCTCGACCAATTTAGCGCAGTGTCTCAAGACAAAAGTCTATGACCAGTGTGTGTTGCCAGTGATCACCTATGGGGCAGAGACGTGGTCGCTCACAATGGGCCTTATCAGAAAGCTTAAAGTCACCCAAAGGGCAATGAAGAAGGCTATGCTCGGCGTTGCTTTGCGTGATCATGTCAGAAATGAGGATATCCTCAGGAGAACCAAAGTTACCGACATAGCTTGAAAAATGGCATAGCTAAAATGGCAGTGGGCAGGGCACATTGCACGCAGAACGGATGGCCGATGCTGAAATGATCATGATGATGAGGGCGCGTTAAGACGAATCACGTCCACGCAGCCTCCGCGCGACTGCCGCGCTATCCACCTGGATTACCTGCAACCACGTTGTTACAACAAAATACACTAATTTATTTGACTGCTAAGAATTTAATTAAGAGAGCAAAGAAATACCATTTTCAATAAACAAATGCACGTCGAACATCTCATATTGTTTCGTCCCAAGAGAGTCTTAAGGTGGTACGAAGACCGTGACGTGCATTTGTTTGTCTCGGTTATATGTTGCCGAGAAGTTTAAATAATTATGTCACTTCGTAAATACACAGAATCCGCAAGAAAACTTTCACGTCGTCTAACTGAGGCTGGAAAAAGCAACATTCCTATGTAATTTAATGCAAAATCGCATTCGTTGCTGGTAAAGCAGATTTTATTTTAACCAAAACATTTAGTCACTGACTTAGTTCATTCCTAAATGTTACTGAGTTCCACATAGGTGTACTAAAACAAAACAGGCAATAATATTATCATAATAGGAATATAATTGAATAATTCCGGATACGCCGCGAGATCACGGTGACGTTGATTGAAGACATAAATTAGGGTACCGTCTCGCTGCGTGCGAACCAACTTTTCATCCGCCGTAGTCCGCAGTAGTGATGGGCTCAAATTGTACCGAGTTATATTTATTTTTATTGTCGAAGATAACTGTTTCGTCACTGTGGTGACCAACACTGTGACAGTGATGTCGTTCAGTGTTCCTGAAAAAGATTAAATTCCGGCATAGTTCACTGTGCGAGGGTACTTTGGAGTTGGACCTTTCTCCTTTTTTTAAACAATAAAGTGTCGCCATGTCACTGAAGTCAGTCGCAAAGTGCACTACTCGTACCACTCGCTGAAATGCCACCAGAGCTTTTTACCCTTCAAAACCAAAACTTTTCTTGCCCGAACTCTCATCCAGCCCATCATCGACTACGCCGACGCCTATTATTTGGATACCACCGACGAGCTTTTAAATAAACTTGAGCGTTTGAAAAATGTATGTATTCGTTTTGTTTTCAACCTTAATAAATTGTAAATCTAAAAACTAAAAAACACGCATTAATGGTAAATTGAACTAAAAAGTCGCTAATCCTGAAGATCCTGGTAAGGATAATGGTACAAACTATTTAAATTATTGTATTGTTATCGGTCCTTGATAAGTGTGCAAAATTTGAAATCAATCCGACATTTTGAAGGAGGTGAATATCACGCTCAAAGATTCCGTTACATAGATTCATAGATACATACATACCAAGCTAATAAAAGCCTGTTAAAAAGTATGGTCACGTTTAAATTTTTTGCAAGTTACTCCCTATTCAACTTTGCATTAACTCTTGCATATTGTGTGTTTGTTATTTAACATCCTTCATAGTCCTAAATTGCCTTCCTACCTCCGAGGATGTTTTTCCTACTCCCGTCCTTCTGACACACTTTGCAGGCATTTCAGCATTCTCAATTTACGGTATTTTAGTATTTCAAGAGTATTCAATAACATTGAATTAATGCTAATTAAAGATTGCATACAGAGAAATAATAAAAGACAAAACAATACACACCTCGGTTAAAGGAAAGCTTTTCAACACTTGCATACTCCCTATACTAACATATGGATGCCAGACTTGGGCACTTACAAAATCTCAGCAAACCAAACTACAAACTTGCCAGCGAAGCATGGAACGAAGCATGATGGGGAAAAGAAAAATAGATAAAATAAACCATAGTAAAAATAGGAAAGCTACAAAAACCCAAGATGTTGTGTTGAAATTAAGAACGCTAAAGTGGAAATGGGCTGGCCACGTAAGGAGAAGAGAAATGGAACAAAGTAGTAACATTGTGGTACCCAAGAGAGGGAAAGAAAAAAAAGGGGAAATCTTTCAGATGATCGGATGATATGGCTAAAATAGCTGCGAAAACCTGGACTAGACTGGCGCGGGAGAGAGAAGATTGAAAGGGGTTGGAAGAGGCCTTTGCCAAGGGGCACACAGAATAAAAATAAAACTATATATAGGAACAAATAAATATATAAAACAAATTATGTAAACGTCTGAAGGAGGCTATAAAGAAATAAATAAAGATTGCAGTCAGACTGAGAGATTTAATGGTCTAAAATTTGTCTTTTCATGTTTGGGTGGTAGCCAGGTTCACGTTAGATTTCTTAGTATATAGGAAACCATCTAGTTACAGACAATAAAAGCAAGAAAATTAAATTAAATTTAAAAACTTGCACCCAATCTAAGTTACGAAGCTCTCCTGTAACAGTTGCTTAACATTCCGAGTGAGTTTACAATCAAGTGATAGAAACAGCTTGCCTTGCCACTTTTACGTAACTGGCTCCCTTCCAACAAGCCAGCAACTTCCCACTTTTCGTGCACGACTAAAGTTTTTAAAGCACTTTTTGAAGTTGCTGCAGCTTGTGGAATCAAATAAAGACGTGATCGGCATTCATAAAGTTTAAAAAAAACGGTGTTTCCGTAAAATGAAAATGTGTTAAATCGTTGATATTCAAGGGTTAAAAGAAGCATAAATTCTCGAATATGAAACCCTATTATTTCATTATCAGGGATGCTTTAGGTTGTTACCACACCAATCGATCAATTGTGAATCGATGCCGTAGAATAGATCAATGGGCGAATACAAATGTTTAAAATAGTGAATTAAAAATATAAGTTTGTCGCGGGGCTCCGTTTTTCTGTCTGCTGGGTCTAAAGTAACCTAACATGAAGGAGATGATGGGAGCTGAAGTGAGCGAGCAAAGCGAGCGAACTAAGCCATCCGTGTTGGGGTTCTCTATGCTCGCGAGCTCGCTTCGCTCGCTCTTGGACTAATTCGTTGAAAACACGAATACACCCGAACTCCCGCGCTGCACAGCGATGTCACCTGCAGCCTAATTGCGTAAGTCAATTCGCCAAAGGAAACAATCTGGAACCTTCCCAAAAACGACTTTTCGTATTGCATAATACACTCTGAAAATGAAAGAAGTTGATCCTTTCATAATCAATATTTTGACGTAAAATTGATTGTAAGAATGAACGAAAGCGGAAGAATCGAGAGAAAACTTTAATATTCGTATTGTATAATGCAAATGTCATATATTTGACAAGCGTTTACTCCTTTCGTCGCTGTCATTAGTTTCATTGATGTGTCCAATAATTTTTGGCGCCTAGGATTTGTCGTTGCACTTATTTTTGTGATTTACTCGTATTAGTTTCTAAATTAATACGTAAAAGTGTAAGTAAACATCTTCTTGATTGATTATGAAAGTGATTTAGTGTGAAATTAATCTGTGTGTAAAATTGTAAAAGTGGACCCGACGGGCTACGCTTGCTTCCTTCGGTCTGCCTAGTGGTCTGTGCAGTTCTGAGGAGTGATTATCAGCGGATATCAATGGAATGGATTATCAATTTTACATACCGCCGAAATACTCGAGAGCTCCAAGTAAGTAGCGTGAACTTAACCTCACTTCTAGCTATCTTCTAATTAGATTTTATTGTTTTTTCAGCATTCACAATGTCACGACGTTATTTGGTGCATCTCGGCGAAGAGGAGCTACTCAAAGCAATGCTTAAAATAAACCGTAGTCTTTTGAGAAGTGCCAGCAACCCTCTCGATTTGCCACACCACATTAACTTCGTGGCTAAGCTTTATGAGGAAGTGTTTCCACTTCTAAAACGGCGTCGTAATTGCGCTGTTTGCCCTCAGCGTAAGGTAACTTTTAAACCTTTCTAAGTACATATGGTTAAGTTTAATCTTTACAAAGTGTGTTAGACATAGGTTGGCAAAGTTAAATTATTTATTTCTATTAAACCTTTTTTGTATTATCAACATGCCAGCCAATTAGTCACAAGGTTGAAGCTAGTATTTCAAAACATAGGTAATGTATGTGGGGCAGAAACTCAATGGCCAGTAAAACCCAGTTACTTATTAAAAAAAAACAAAATAATATAATAATAATTTAACTTATAGAGTCAAATGTCTTACTAAATGTTTTACTAACCATTGTTTGAGTCCATGACTCAAAAAATGGTTAGTAAAACATACAACTATGTTAGTAACACATAAATTAACAAACTGACACTACAAAAACAAAACAACAAATAACAGTGGCTCACTGTTGCAATAACCCATGTGAGATGGCATAACAGCGACCCACGAAAACACAGTCTTGGTGACACAAAATCTGTGATGACTTGGTGATATTGTTGTTAGGTTATAGTGTTTGATTTTATTATGTATTAAATAAATACATAATAATCCTAATTATTTGATTTCAGATTTATGGATATCGCATTGATGAAACTGATGTTGCTGTAATCCGACCTCATGAATATGAGGAAGCTTATTTCAACAGAAAGCTTTTATCAGTTTTAATTTAAGTAGGTATATTTCTTTCTTCGACAAATTTTTTGTTGTAATTAATTTGTGACTAAGTTTTTGTAATTAATTATATCCTTCTGATAATTTGAACATGAACAGAGACTTGATTATTAAAAGATTAACCAGTGTTATAAGTATATAAATAAATAAATTACCCGCACTACTAGAACATACATAGGTACTATTTGTATAGCTATAGTATATAGGGCAGCGTATTTGATGAGATTTAAATGTTTTGTATTTGATTATGAGAATTATACTTTACCATGTATGACAAGGGTGGATCCAGGTTTTTTTTCCTGAGAGGGGCACAAAGGGCGGCAGGCAAAAAAAACAACAATAACTGTTAGAAATATTGGTGGTTTATTTCTACAAGTTCAATGTATAGGAAGGTTTATATTAATAATTTTAAAATTAAATGTTTTTAAAGACAGTTTTCTTTTATGTTTCCTGCTAAAGATGTCCAGCAATTCATTAACGTCCATTTTTGCAACGTCTTGATGGATATGCATTAAGGGCATGTAGTCTGACTTTACAATCTCTTTGATTCATTATTTAACAAACAAATAGTGATAGTTTAAATGCAAAAATATATATATTGTAGTTTACTAAATGTAAAAAAGTGTGTGTGTAGAAAAATAAGAAAATGGTTAAAAAAACATCGTTTTGAGAGTCTTTCAGTTTTTTTTTTGGTCGAGCGAAGTTTTCGATATCATGTTTTGAGTCTCAGAAATGAAAAGTACATGTAGTAAACTACAATATATATATATTTTTTGCATTTGGACTATTTGTTTGTTTAATAATGAAACTAAGAGATGTAAAAGTGAGACTACCTGCTTACCCCTGACCATACCGCTCTCGCAAACGCTGATTATCATCTTTCATTTGCAAGTGAGTGAAAGGGATACAACGAACAAAATTCGCAATTCCAGCCAGAAATAGACGAGTTTCACTCATGTTCTTTCTGTTATTTTATCCATATATTTTAACAACTCTGATATGTAATTTGATTTCCTTCTAAGTATATACTGTGATGGAGTCTCCACAGTACACTAAAATACCGTCTGGGGGACACGCGCCCGCCCTCTTAAATCCGCCCTTGATCTTTCTTCTTGACCTTTGTTGAATTAGCTACTACCTAGTAGGTGACATTGTTTTGTCTTTGATGGATAATTATTTCGTGTATGACATCTGACTATTTAAATAAATATTGTATTTTCAGAATATATTGGTTTTATTTGATAATGGATAACTATTTATAAACGTCGGATCTTCCTTACTAATGGAATTTTCAATGTTCCGATAACCGTGTTTACCTGAAGAATAATAATAATATAATAATAAGAATAATACCAGCAGTATAACTTAAAAAGCTGTGCTGTCAAATTGCCATTTTAATTCCTCAGATGTCATCTGGCGATTGAAAAATCTGCCCTCAATCTATTGTCCTTGTTATTTTCTATGTTGTCACTTATTTCTTAGGTTAATTATTTCCTATTTTAGAATATTTGATGTGAATAAACTTTAATCTCGTTAGTGTACCTATAAGCTGTTTGAGTCCATTGTTTGAGTCCATGACTCAAAAAATGGTTAGTAAAACATACAACTATGTTAGTAACACATAAATTAACAAACTGACACTACAAAAACAAAACAACAAATAACAGTGGCTCACTGTTGCAATAACCCATGTGAGATGGCATAACAGCGACCCACGAAAACACAGTCTTGGTGACACAAAATCTGTGATGACTTGGTGATATTGTTGTTAGGTTATAGTGTTTGATTTTATTATGTATTAAATAAATACATAATAATCCTAATTATTTGATTTCAGATTTATGGATATCGCATTGATGAAACTGATGTTGCTGTAATCCGACCTCATGAATATGAGGAAGCTTATTTCAACAGAAAGCTTTTATCAGTTTTAATTTAAGTAGGTATATTTCTTTCTTCGACAAATTTTTTGTTGTAATTAATTTGTGACTAAGTTTTTGTAATTAATTATATCCTTCTGATAATTTGAACATGAACAGAGACTTGATTATTAAAAGATTAACCAGTGTTATAAGTATATAAATAAATAAATTACCCGCACTACTAGAACATACATAGGTACTATTTGTATAGCTATAGTATATAGGGCAGCGTATTTGATGAGATTTAAATGTTTAACTTTTAGATTTGTGATGCCGACTTAGATGGTGAACGCCCATGCTAGTATAAAGGATTGAATGAAAGGAGACTAATAATAGGTATTTACTAGGCAGCTTTGTTTTGTATTCATAACTGGCGTGCGTGTATGACTGGATGTATGAACATAAATTAAGCAAAGGGAGCATGTAATTTGATACGTACAATATTTTTTAAGTAAACACGATCACAGTTAAATAGATTGTGGATTGGGCTTACCGGGGAAACCTTGTTAAAAAAAACGCGTCAAGTATAGTTTTCGCCAAACTTATTGGCCGCCTTGAAGTTGGCTACAATGGCTGCGCACTAGAAAATCACATACACAAAAAGCACCGTTTCGTGCCTCGCGCATCCGGTAAACCATCTTCAGGGCGGCCATTAAGTTTGGCGAGAGATATACACTATCTCACAGGAGGCGTGGAAACGTGTCATGAACTACAAAACATTTTCAAATTCTTGAATTTAATCAGTTGCAAATAAATACAATATCACTATTTTTTGTTGTATTATTTTCTGTTCCTACCCATATGTATTGAAACATACACTTAGCTAGCTGCTGACAGCTTATAGGTACACTAACGAGATTAAAGTTTATTCACATCAAATATTCTAAAATAGGAAATAATTAACCTACGAGTAAGAAATAAGTGACAACATAGAAAATAACAAGGACAATAGATTGAGGGCAGATTTTTCAATCGCCAGATGACATCTGAGGAATTAAAATGGCAATTTGACAGCACAGCTTTTTAAGTTATACTGCTGATATTATTCTTATTATTATATTATTATTATTCTTCAGGTAAACACGGTTATCGGAACATTGAAAATTCCATTAGTAAGGAAGATCCGACGTTTATAAATAGTTATCCATTATCAAATAAAACCAATATATTCTGAAAATACAATATTTATTTAAATAGTCAGATGTCATACATGAAATAATTATCCATCAAAGACAAAACAATGTCACCTACTAGGTAGTAGCTAATTCAACAAAGGTCAAGAAGAAAGATCAAGGGCGGATTTAAGAGGGGGGGCGCGTGTCCCCCAGACGGTATTTTAGTGTACTGTGGAGACTCCATCACAGTATATACTTAGAAGCAAATCAAATTACATATCAGAGTTGTTAAAATATATGGATAAAATAACAGAAAGAACATGAGTGAAACTCGTCTATTTCTGGCTGGAATTGCGAATTTTGTTCGTTGTATCCCTTTCACTCACTTGCAAATGAAAGATGATAATCAGCGTTTGCGAGAGCGGTATGGTCAGGGGTAAGCAGGTAGTCTCACTTTTACATCTCTTAGTTTCATTATTAAACAAACAAATAGTCCAAATGCAAAAAATATATATATATTGTAGTTTACTACATGTACTTTTCATTTCTGAGACTCAAAACATG
This sequence comes from Orthosia cruda, assembly GCA_964057195.1. Classification (NCBI taxonomy): domain Eukaryota; kingdom Metazoa; phylum Arthropoda; class Insecta; order Lepidoptera; family Noctuidae; genus Orthosia; species Orthosia cruda. The sequence goes on along the minus strand of OZ059826.1, from coordinate 3,507,069 downwards.
ATATCGAAAACTTCGCTCGATCAAAAAAAAAACTGAAAGACTCTCAAAACGATGTTTTTTTAACCATTTTCTTATTTTTCTACACACACACTTTTTTACATTTAGTAAACTACAATATATATATTTTTGCATTTAAACTATCACTATTTGTTTGTTAAATAATGAATCAAAGAGATTGTAAAGTCAGACTACATGCCCTTAATGCATATCCATGAAGACGTTGCAAAAATGGACGTTAATGAATTGCTGGACATCTTTAGCAGGAAACATAAAAGAAAACTGTCTTTAAAAACATTTAATTTTAAAATTATTAATATAAACCTTCCTATACATTGAACTTGTAGAAATAAACCACCAATATTTCTAACAGTTATTGTTGTTTTTTTTGCCTGCCGCCCTTTGTGCCCCTCTCAAAAAAAAAAACCTGGATCCACCCTTGTCATACATGGTAAAGTATAATTCTCATAATCAAATACAAAACATGTTAAAATCCAATAAGTTAAATATGTCCAAAATCAATGGGTTTGATTCCTAAATAGGAATATTGATTGTTCAAAAATCCTTTAGTTTTCATAAAAATCGGGCAAGTCATCAAGAGTGAATAGGTTACTTCTAGGCAACCGTGCTTCATTATCAACCACATCATCACTAAACATCAGGCGAGATAGTGGCCAAAAGCGTCCTGCTGCGTCCTCAGAACATTCTTCTGAATCCTCTTAAGGCCCTGCATTGCTTCTGCAGTCATCTGCTTGCGTCTTTCCTCCATTATAGTGACCCACTGGTGTGCAAGAGAGGCCATCCGATTGTCTGAAAACATAATTTAATTCTTAGATATTTTGAAATACTGAACATAATTATGTATCAATGAATTCTAAAGTTTTAGTCATATTTAAGTTTTACAAAACAAATAGGTAATACATACATGGTCTCCTCACCCTCCGCACGGACGCACGCGCACCATGAGTTCCTTAAAAAATAAAATAAAACAAATGTTTAATCCTCCAATAAGAATAATCAAAGTCAAATATTTAATTGCATATTACAGGTTATTACAAATAATAGCCGATCGATACACTGTGTTTTAACCTTATATAATAAACCAATGCAACTATTATTTGTACATATAACAAAAAACTGTAGTTTGGTCTATTGGTTTCACTGGTTGAGTCTTAAGGGAATAATTCCATGGCAATTTTAATTCTATTTATTATAATGTATAGATGTCTCTAAACCATCCATATATAATATATCATATATAATAGATATCCATTGATAAAGGACAATAAAATAAGTGTCATGCTATGTCATTCAAAACAATTAAGTATTGTAGAATTTACTTTATTGTACACCATAAAAGTTACACATCGATTTTATAAGAAAAACTTAATTATACAGGTACAAAGGCAATCTTATCGCTGACAGAGATATCTACCAGACAACCAATATCTATTTGCCCTGTATATATTTTGCCTTCTAATAACAGAAACAAATAAAATCATTGTACCTTTTGCATATTCCAGTACTATTAAAGATAAATAAAATATTTAAGACGTGACAAGCATCATTAAAATTATTAAGTCAAATGATATAACAAAAACATAAACAAATCATTGTAGTTTTGGTGCAGGTTTTGGAGACTTTGTTTATGTTTTACACTAGTTAGCAAATCCTCAGTTTTCAAAACCTGTTCAACGGTTTAAGCATGAATAGGGAACAGACATAGTTACATTCACATTTATAATATTAGTATGGATTAATATTATTAAGGATGTTAGTATGTATGCCACCAGTGACACCACTAAGGTTTAATTGCCCACTTCTTGGGATGATCTTTAAAATAATATCAATGACATGACAGGCAGATTTATCAGGAAATGTATAGCTTGACATGGAGTCTTCACTTAACAACTTGCACACTCACAATAATTACAACTAATTTAATGTAATAACACACTTTGTCATACCCCGTTTTGGAGCAGCCATACCCCTCGCCGTTGAGGCGGCCTGCGAGCTCTACTCATTTTACAAGGTGTGCAGCTTAGCCATGGGACCTTCGTTCGACACCGATGCCCTGGCATCCTCCTCCATGAATACTAACAGGATCGCCCACTGGCGCTCAAATACTATAGGAATGACATGCCTGAAAAAAAATATCAACAGAACTTGAAGTAAAAGCAAGGAACGTAATTTTCTACCCTCGGGAAGGCTTACTGTTATACCTAACTTACCTTGCAGTGTCCGTATATATAAGTGTCTCTGTGCCTTACACTAAACTTTACAGAAAGAAATTGTATTTTTTTTTGCGATAGGACAGGCAGGAGCAGGACCACAGAACATTATTACTCTAGCGTTTACTTACTTTACAGTGTTGCCGTGTGAAATAAAAATGTACACACAAGTCACAACTAAAACTAAAATACTATAATTTGCTATAATTTTAAAATAATATTTAATTACATAATCATATTTAATATAAATGTGAAATTAATATTTAATTTAGTTTTTTTTCCATCTGGCAGCGCAGGAAACATAAGTATCATAGATTAAAAATCATGACGAATAAATGCGTTTAATTACACGTATTACGCCACGGCGTATAGCGTAGGGTACCGTTTAAATAATTGTTTTTTCAGTTTTAGGGAACCATTATACATTTTTAATTAAAAGCATTGGCAGACCATTAGTTGCAAGTAAAAGAAAAATTAAATTATGTCCTAATTATTTGGAAATAAATCATTCGAGTTTGATGAAACATAACGCAGTATATTACTTTCAACTCAATGGAGTCAAAATGATTTGTTTCAAAATTGGTTTCGCAATACCAAAAAAGTTGAAAGAAAATTTTCTTTCCCTTTGAAAGATCCGGTTTGATTCCTTTGGCGAATTCACTTACGCAATTAGGCTGCTGGATGGTTGTTCAGCTCTTTTCAAAAGAATAATATGCAAAAATAGAACCCCAAATACAATTAAAGTATGTAAAAATATTATTACCGCAGCTCACGAAAACCTCCTAAAAGGTATTACTCAAACCGGATAAATAGTTACTTAGTTATAATAGTCGCCCATTCAGTATATTTTTTGCCCGGTTAATAATTTCCCTATTATAAAAGGCTAATAGGGGAACACTATTTACAGAAGGATAGAAACTGCAATCCGAGATACAGGCTGCCGACTAGTTCGGATGCAGAAAGTCCTATATGGTACAAACTCCTAGCCGTACATTCTCATTTTTTTTTTGTAATATGTTTGTAATTATCTTTGTTGAATGAATATTATTTATTAATTAAATACGTCCGACGTCGTAGTCCGAACTCGGTCAACATCATCGATCTTTTGTAAAGTGAGTGAGAGTGAGAGTGTGGTGATGGTGTGATGGGCACTTGTTAAATTTTATATCGTTCCATGATATGTTAACTTTATCCTAATGGTTTCAATAAACGTTCGGTTGCATTGTAATCAATGCCTTGTAGCCACGAGCAAACTTTTTCCTTGCATTCTGATCTAGAAAGAGGATAAATTAAAAGACTTTTAACCCTGTTCTGCATATTTCCAAACACTTACATGACAAAAATCAGTTCTGAAATAGCTACCCTTTAGTTCAATTCTTACTTTTTTATTTTCATTCGGTATGGCAACCTGTCGTGCAAGTGGTAATCGCCCAGCCCACTGCGTTAACCATGCTACCTTTGACTGACAACAAAAACATGTGATATGGCTGTAAAGAAGGTCACGTTTGAGATGAATAAAGATGCATGGAAGAAGAACTTAAGGTAAAACGAAAGAAAATATATTTATTTGTCACACGCCACTAAAGCACACAATATATAAATAGATAAACAAAAAGAAAACTTAAAAAAGAGAAAATAACAATATAAATATAAAATTGTGTGTCCCACGGCTGCGCCCAATAGGACCAGTTCAGCAAAATTTCGCGCAACTAGTGCCCGACGCTGGTTTTCAACTGGACCTGTGACATCCTGGAGGATGTTGACCATTTAAAATGTGCACAGTGAGTGTCAATGAATACCTTGAATGGTACTCCAAACGCCTTTCCTATCCCAGTCCCATACACCAATGAACAATGGCTCCCAGTCGTCGAACTTGGAGATCCTGAGGTTTCTCTTCGAAGACATGTTCTTGAGGATGTTGGTTTCCTCTTCGTTGTTGATGACGGCCATGCACCCCTCTTCGGCGGTGCATATCAATTGAGCACGGGACCATTCCTGACGCCCCTCGTGCAGCTTGTAGTAGCTCCCCGTGCGGGGTTCGTACTGGTATTATATATATTGACTGAGTAAGATCGATAGCCTATGAATTGGAAAGTCTCTGGAAAGGAAGCGTGCAGTCGCTAAAGAATTACTATATAAAGGTGGCAGGGTCAGACTGGATATATAAGCGTAGGAACATGTTGTGGCGTAATTTAGGAATGGTCTGTGTCACGCTTATGAGATTTAGCATTTTACGTTTTCATGCATATTCTGTGTTTCGGTTTGAAAGGCATGGACGCTAAAGTCACATTTGGGACATTTCGGCTTTATAAAATACACAATTTCGATTGTACTAAACACATGCAATACTTTTTGTATTGTAGTGGCCATTTATCATCAGATTGGTCACATGCTTGTACTGTGTAAGTCAGTGAAATTTTTTACGACAATGAAAGAATAAAAGGACAATGAATCATGCTTACTATTATCAAAGGAGCCACATTTGAAATTGATTGCCTATTGTTTCTACGGTGCCTGTAACACATGTAGGGTAGCAACCTGGTAAAATTTGAAGTATTTTGCTCGTCTCTTGGCTGTCAATATTATGCAGTTCTCATTGGTTCCAAACCATACGAGACAGTTATTGGCATGCCATTTATGAAACAGACAGAAATAAAGTAACTGTGATAGAATCAACGTCGCATACAATATGATGTTTCCAAAGTACAATAAACAAAATATTGATTTAGTTGTGGTGCAGCTTAATATAACGTTTCATCATCATCATCAGCCTTTTAATGTTCCCACTGCTGGGACACAGGCCTCCTCTCTGTGAGAGAGAAGATGGGCCTTAATCCACCACGTGAGCCCAATGTGGGTTGGTGGATGTCACATGACTTCGATTCTGATTTTGTCCCCGCAACCGCCCTGGTTTGATATTAGAGTGCCTAGGTATGGTAGACATAGAATTGTAGGATGTTGAAATTCGCAATTTGGGTGACTTCGGTTGAGTTTTCGTAAATATGATCGAAAATCAGCATCTTCATCTTGTCCCTGTTAATTTTCAAACCGAATGTCGATCTAGTGTGTTCCATCCTGAATAGCAGCTGTTCTATATGGACAATACTAATCGTGAACAGCGTAGTTTCGTCCGCATAGCGCAGGTTCAGTACCCTCATATCTCCTATTGATAGTCCGTCGTGCTTCAAGGGTAATCAACATTATCAATTCAGTGAAAATATTGAACAAGATTGGCGAGATTATACATCCTTGACGAACCCCTCGAATTGTGTGAAAATCATTCGATAATATGCCATCCGTCCTCTCTCAATGGTGAAGGAAAGCATCTTTGAGGAAACTGACATGGCCATAAATAACCAAAGAATCGAAGACATTCACCAACCCGTAGTGGGCACACTTGGTAGAATGGGGCCCACTCTCTACCATAGAGGAGGCATGTGTCCCAGAAGTGAAAACGTTAAAGACTCAAAATCAAAATCAAAATCATTTTTTTTATTTCACATAGGCCTACATGGGCACTTATAAAACGTCGACAAAAGGTGCACAGTTCGGGTTGGTCGTTTCCTATGGAGAAGAACCGGCAAGAAACTCCATGGTTACTCTTTTAAAAATGGTTTGGTTTTACAATATTTCCATGTTACAGCATTAGTACTTGGATATGGGGGGACAACGTAGGCCCGACTTATGACAATAAGTCGTAAGAAACTAAAAAAATAAAATAAAAAGATTATATATTATATAAAAAAAGTTAACAAATGTTAACTAGCATCTAGAAGGCCTACAATGTTCACACATTCACAAAACAATCGGTAAAAGAATCTATACAAAGTTAAAAAAAAAAATAAGTATAACAAGACTAAATTTAACTGATTTTCCTCATTTGTAACGCGGTTGATTGTCCACGGTGCACGAGACCGTAGGTATAAAATCGCTTCCACTTATCCCTTGTAGTAGTTGTAGTCTCAGCCTTAAGTCATAAAAACATTTTAGCTCTACATTAATAAGAAGTAAGAAATAAGTCCATTGGTCTAAATTCATCCCATTCACAATACATATGGTAATAAAGTTTGACATTCAATCCGTGAGTATTTGTAGGCAGTCAGTCGTGGTTCCTATGAATAGGCGGCGATAAATCATGTCGCTTTATGTTAAATGAACTGGTAATAATGAAATAATTTGGTTTTTGGTAATTAATGTTGGTTGGTTAGGTAACCTATAAGGCTTAACATTGGTCTCATTTATCTTCTCTAAGCCTACGTTTAATTACATATTGCAGGATGAAACTCGTAAGAATATTGTTGACAGTTGTGGCAACATTAATTTAATAAATATGTTTATGTTTATGGCAGGCAACACTAATTGGTCTCGCTCGCTCACTCTTGCTCATTTATTAACCGACTTCAAAAAAAGGAGGAGGTTCTCAATTCGTCGGAATCTTTTTTTTTTTTTTTTTGTATGTTCCCCGATTACTCAAAGACGCCTGGACCGATTTCAAAAAATCGTCTTTAGTTTTGAAGGGTATACTTCCTAGTTGGTCCCATAGTCATCAGGTCAGGATCTGATGATGGAATCCTAGAGAAATCGAGGGAACTCCTCAAATATTATAGGCATTTATATCGTGATTTTGGTAATTTTACCAACAATGCAATCACTTGCACTCAGAAAGTATAATTTGGTGAAGTGGAACTGATGAAGAAAACCACAGATGGCCACTGAAACTCCTTAATGCTAAGTATGTCACGGGTATAAAATATCTCGTATAGTTAACCGACTATGATTAAGCAAATACTTATAAATGAATGGTACTGATGAAAATAGTACCATTGAACTGTTCTGATGATGAAGCCGGAAGGTAGGCACTGGAACTCTGAAATAAAACAATGTATCCTAGTCGTGCTTGGGCTTATTGGAATCGTCATGAGATGTACTTTGGCCATAAATGATTATCATGTTAATTGGAGATACCTACCAAAACTAAAAAGAGAAAAATAAAAAACTTTTTAACAAAAAATCAAACCGACTTCCAGAACAAAAAACTACAAACCAAAAAATAACTTTCTTTTCCGAAGTCGGTGTCGAAAAACTGAAAAAAAATGGGTACAAAAGACACCGACTTCGGAAAAGAAAGTAATTTTTTGGTTTGTAGTTTTTTGTTCTGGAAGTCGGTTTGATTTTTTGTTAAAAAGTTTTTTTTCATTCAAATTGTATCATTCCTTTGACGTTTGCTTCGATTTCTTCTTCTTACAATGGCGGATTAAAGACAGGTTACGTATATTACTTATTTAACAGCCCACTCGACAACTCTATACTTCATAAAAGATAACTTGATCTCTGCGACAGCTGTCAGTAGCAATAGCGCTTGACAAGCTAACAATAACGTAACAATAACGTATACGTCAATTTGACATATGTCGCAGAGATCGAGCTATCTTTTATGAAGTGTAGTCATCCATTTAGTAAATACAGTACAGTCCTAATCTAATATAGTTGGGATTACGTTGCCGACTGTAAGCGGCTGCAGCAGGCAATGTGTCGCCGTAGCAATATTGTAGCCCAGTAATTTAGCATAATTAAGGGATCAACCTCGGAATAAGAGATAATAAGCTGAAAACTCATATACACCTTCATTTTAGCGTTCTATAAGTTGTCTCAAAAGTCTCATAAAATCTTGTGTCTGCGTCGTAAGTTTTCAAGGTCAAGGGGCTCAAAAATCAGTATTTTGCTTAATTCTCGGACAGTTTGCATTTTACTGCAATTTGTGCTCAAAGCAAGTTTGTTCCTTGTGCATAAAAAAAAATCAAACCGACTTCCAGAACAAAAAAACTACAAACCAAAAAATAACTTTCTTTTCCGAAGTCGGTGTCTTTTGTACCCATTTTTTTTCAGTTTTTCGACACCGATTTCGGAAAAGAAAGTTATTTTTTGGTTTGTAGTTTTTTTGTTCTGGAAGTCGGTTTGATTTTTTGTTAAAAAGTTTTTATTTTTCTCTTTTTAGTTTTGGTAGGTACCTGCAATTATAGCCAAAGTACATCTCATGGCGATTCCAATAAGCCCAAACACGACTAGAATACATTGTTTTATATTAGAGTTCCAGTGGCTACCTTCTGGCTTCATCATCAGATCAGTTCGATGGTGCCATTTTTATCAGTACCTTTTATTTATAAGTATTTGCTTCATTATAGTCGGTTAACTATTCGAGATATCTTATGCCCGGCACATATTTAGCATTTAGGGGTTACAGTGGCCATCTGTCGTCTTCTTCATCAGTTCCACTTCACCAAATGATACTTTCTGAGTGCAAATGATTGCATTATTGATGAAAATACCAAAATCGCTATATATTTGCCTATAATATTTGAGGAGTTCCCTCGATTTCTCTAGGATTCCATCATCAGATCCTGACCTGATGATTATGGGACCAAATAGGAAGTATATCCTTTCAAACAAAAGAAGAATTTTTGAAATCGGTCCAGGCGTCTTTGAGTAATCGGGGAACATAAATAAAAAAAAAAAAAAAAGATTCCGACGAATTGAGAACCTCCTCCTTTTTTTGAAGTCGGTTAAAAATAGTTCTCATAAGATTCACTAATGTTCATTAGTTTTAGAGATATGAGTCAAAATATGGTACGTTTTATGGTAAGCAAATTCAGTAATTTACGCGTAATACAAATAATTGTTAAATATTCTATAACACAACTCCTATGGCTACGGATATGAAGAAAGCGGGCGCGGGGTGCTGGCGGCGGCGGCGATGCAGGGAGCGGCGCGTATCAATACATGAGGGTGAACGAATGATCCATCATCTCGATTTAAAATGAATCGTGTCATCATCAACAGTTGCAGCATTTCAATGGACAACATAATGTAATGCATGAAATATTAACTATGCTCCTAAAAATGGGCCCAAATTTTTTTGGGCTCGATAATCAACCTACCATGGATATTTTACACTAAATTTGGGTCTAAAATGCCTAAGTTGGCAAGCCTGGGTTACGGCTAGATGTGATATTTTTATCTCGGGAACTTTCGGTAACTTTCGGCAAACTTCGGCTGAATCTTTGTGTTTGTGTTCGAAATCGTAACACGGTTGACGGCGTGGAAAACTTTCCTGTCGTGATACGTGACGGCCTTGAGGAAAACGAGGACAGTTCGGTAGTTATCTGTACCTGTCAATAGATGAATATTGAGAATGTACCATTATTATATTGAATATTGTTTTTAATTTAAGAAGCACTAATTTTTTTTTTGAGAGCATATAAATAATAATATCTTTATTTCCCAAAAATACAGATTATTGTAGGTACTTTAAGTTTACAATTTGTTTATATAATTATGGTAGAAAAATTTACATTAAACATTTGGATGCTGCAGAAATATGTACACAATAGATTAAACTCTGTCTCCTAAACTAGGGCATCCTGTAACTTAAGAGACAGCGTTTCGCAATGAAGTTCCAATTGATTTATGTATGTGTGGACTGTGTCGATTTACCTTCAGAAGGGGAAAAAGAGATAGTTGAGTTTAGTTTTTAAATACTGCTTAATAATGTTTTATTTCAAATATTCATAACATTGAATAAAATATATTATTTACAACTTATTAGCATATTAATTAAATAGCAAATTAATGTATATAAGTGTATATATTAATTATCTATACAATACTTAATTAACTAAGACTAACAAATTAGATGTCAAAGTCACAACGACACGTCAAAAAGCGTTGTCTTATAACTAGTCAAATAACCCGCCCCTAACTGTTCCCGGCGCAAAGGTGCCCATAACGCTTGCTGCATTGCCACGTTGGATGGCAATGGCTAACCTTTGCACCAAGAACGAGCTGGAGCGGGAGTCACCCGTTTTGTCCCTTAGCCTATGCCCTATCTCACTAATGAGCTTCTTGGCCTCACTGCCCCAACAGCCCATGGTCTCAACGGCAATGGGCACAAAATAGTAACGGCCAAAACGGCGGTTTTTAAATTATGTATGAGAATGTGAGAGTGCGAGGTTGTGGGTGAATGAATGTGAATTGTAGGTGTGTCGGTGTTTGTGTATGAGTGTAGATAAGTAGATGATGTGGTGTTGGTGTGTATGTGAATGAGGGAGTTGTATGTGCGAGAGTGTTTAGATGCGAGGATGGAAGTATTCGTGCAAGCATGGTTGGGTGTGTACTTATTAGGTGATGTAGGTAAGTGAAGACTCCGTTGCGGCATAGTCCTGTTTAAGTAGCCATTCTGTCACTTTTAATTTTAGGTTGTGTTTGTTGAGGTCTAAGATATTCAGTTTTTATAGATGTTTTTGTAAATGTACGCGCTAATTACATAATACTGATGCTGCGCGAACGTGTTCCTGTGTTGGGTGCCTGAGGGAAGGTTTGTTCGCTTTTTTGGGTTAGACGGAGGAAGGCTGCTATGTTTCCTAAGGACAGATTGAAGAACAAAGAGCTGACGGACTGTAAGAACCTTGCAGTCTGCGTACAGCTGTGTTGTTGGGTATCTACAGGGCTTCCTTGTCATTACTTTTAGTACGGCTCTTTGTGCTCTCTCTGCCACCAGGACACAATCTTTCGTTGCAGCATCCCATACAATAAACTATAACCGATTGGCATAGTGCTTATTATACCATTTTCAATACTTCGGTATTCGCAGATTTTCAAAGGGATTTAAATATATGTATGCGGCGCAAAGTTCTAGTCGTGACAGCTCCTAGTTGTTTTTTCATGTATTTCCGTCATTTATGTGGACGCCTAAGTACTTTATGTTGTCACTTCTAGTTAGTGTTGCACAACGGCATAGTTCTGATCGGTCAGAGCATGAGTGGGCAGTAACTGAAAAACTATTTGTCGGTGCGGTTTTTCGCCTAATTGCAAATGGGATGTAGCAGGTTTTATTTACGTTTAAGGTGAGAAGATTAAAATTGAGCCATGACATTATTGCCGCTACTGATGACTCTGCCGTAGTTTTGATAATATCCCAAGTAGGTCCGGAAACTAAGATCGCGGTGTCATCAGCGTATGTGTATATCTTATTATTTGGGAGGCTCATTTTGCAAAGGTCGTTGACGTAAATTTGAAATAAAGTGGGACCCAGTATGCTGCTTTGAGGAACGCCGAAAATGACAAACTCCTCATCACTGAGATGGGTTTCAATTTTAACTCTCTGGGTGCGGTTATTGAGATAATCTTTAAAAATTTCAAGAGATACGCCACGTACACCTAAGTGTTCTAATTTTGAGGTGAGGATGGGAACAGAAACTGTGTCAAATGCCTTAGAGAGGTCTAGGAATATAGCTAAACATTTAGTCTTCTTGTATAGATTTCTAGCTACCTCTTGTGTCAAACCCAGCACAGCATCTTCAGTTGAAACACTAGCTCGGAAGCCATACTGGTTATCTGCTATAACTTTATGTTTTTCTAAAAAGGTCCTGAGACGATTGTTTAAGATCCTCTCAAGAATCTTAGAAAGTGTCGGCAATACTGATATAGGCCTATAATTATTGACTCAGATTCTGCTGCCCTTGTGTTTAGGATGGACTATCGACCTTTTAAGAGCATCCGGGAACACGCCCAATTTTAGACAGCGGTTGTATATGAAGGTAAGTGGCGGTACAGTACAGAGCGACAGTTTTTTTAATAAAAGCGGCGATATACCGTCCCACCCAATAGCACAGTCATTCCGTAACTATAGGATAAGCGACTCTGTTTCAGCTTCATCCACTTCTAAGAACGCAAGAGAGTTTACAGGGAAAGGGTATATGCTATTAAGATGAGAATTATCGTTAGTCTGAGGTTATGGGGTAAGGTGTTGTGATATAATGTTGTCAGCCAGCTTTTTTCCTATATTACTGAAAAAATTGCAGACCTCATTTACGGAAGATTTAGGATCATTGCGTATTTTTAATAGCTCAACGGGAGTTGCACATATTTTCGTGGTATTGGTTATTTCTTTTATTGTTTTCCATAAAATCTTTGGGTTATTACTTGCTTTCTCAAGCTCACACCTTTCGTGTTAAATTTTTTATAGTTTTCGGAGTAGGTCATTACAAAAGTTTCGGTAGCGATTATAGGTACTTTAAGTATAAGGTTGTCTGGTGCTTTCTTGGACTGGATGTGTAACTTATCTCGGTGTGTAATGCATTTTAAAAGGCCAGGAGTTATGCAGGGTTTTAGAGTTCTTTTTTGTCTAGGGATTTTAACTTGAGTTGTGTGTTTGGAAATGATCGTTGTTACGATGTATATAAATTTGTTCATAGAAATATTAGCATCCTCCATATACTTGAAAAATCGGTAATTTCTAGTTCTCGCTTAATTGCTTCATGGTTAAGGCAGATGGTAAGGTAACAAGTTCTGCGCGCAGGGTTCGCATCTATAATGTCGAGAAGAATCGGCTTGTGTTCAGTGATATGGGTCTCTAAAACCAGTGTGGTCGACGATAGCTTAGTCTTTAGAAGTATGTGATCTAGACTTTTTTCAAGGCGAGTGGAAAATTCGTGAGCAGGCAATAAACCTTGAGAAGCACTTAAGATGAGGTAGTCGAGACATTTGTTGTTCTTATTACGTTTGATTATATCAATGTTTAAATCGCCTACCAGTACTATATTTGGGCCGGCGGAAATGTTATCATATACATTAGACAAGCTCGTCGTTGGACTTGTATGACGGAGAGCGGTAGATTGCCACTACTGCTAACTTGTTGTCTATTTGACACATAAGGTAATTGCCGCCCCTAAAGGTGGGTTCCCAGACATAAGTTTGCAGTTCCAGTTTAGTATAGATTATAACTCCATCATTTTGATGATAGCACTGTTGGCCCACTGGTTACGGTCCCGACTTACGAGTTGTTCGTGGGTTTGAACCCGATCAGGCGCTTTACTTTGTGTAATTTATTTCATCACCACTGCTCTCAAAATGGTGAAGGAAAACATCGTGAGGAAACCGGCATGACCTAGAACCAAAAATTCAAAGACATGTGGCATCTACCAATCCGCACTGGGCCCGCGTGGTGGATTATACTTGTAGCCCACTTCCTCTATGAGAGGAGGCCTGTGTCCCAACAGTGGGAACATTAAAAGGCTGACAATGATGTGAAATATTTTGTCACATGGTGCTTCATCTTTTGCGGAATTTGGAGCTGGAAGAAAATCTGTGAGTAAGGTCCAACCTCAGCATCATCTTTTGTAATACTAAAGTCTTTAAGGGTCTAAATCATGACATTACTTATGTTTTACCTCGAATCAGACTTCCATCAAGCTATGAACTTATCAACTGTCTTCTTATCATAATTCTTTTGCTTTTCATTTCTTCATTTTAGAAAGAAAGATAGAAAATAAGAAAACATTTATTGCCAACTATAACATAAATGATAACATAAAAAAAACATAAATTAGCTTGAAGCACAATATTATTTCAGTATGTCAGAAGGAGCAGGCTCAGCAGATTACGCTGCTGTAAAGCATTGCTACTACGCTGGACAACGCTGATTTACAGTCCGACCCCTTTCTCACAGCATTTATCATAATACTCTGATTCAGCAATATATTGATATGTGTTAGTAAAACATAGTTCCGAAATAATAAACATTATCACCAAATTTGAAGTTCAGTCAATCAATGGTGAGCAAAAAAAACCTTGTGTACACAATTTTGTAAAAATTGCTGATTTCTCATTCCTTTGTTTTGCAATATTTTTTAAAAGAAAAATATAATATGTATCGACTCAACAAGTTCTAAACAACGATAACCCATTCGATGGGGTAGCTCATACATTTATTTCGTGCCTCCCTTTAGCTGCATGGGAACCTTCGTTAAAAACATTAAAAAATATTTTTTGACTATTTCTATGACAAGATGCTTACTGTGAAAATTTGAAGATTGTAGTTTCAACTGTTTGGCTGTTAAATCTGTATGACAGACGACGGACATACAGACAAACGGACACGTGAGTGACAACAATAGGGCTCCGTTTGAAAACTTCGGGTACGGAGCCCTAAAAAGTACCAAAAATAATGAATATAAAAATGAATATGCACACGACTAAGATTAAGATACAGAGAACATTTGAGGCCCTGCCCAATGAGACTTCTTTCTTTTCCTATGTGACATAGTTTTATGCAGACAGACAGAATAGACAGATAAATACTTTTGTATTAGTCGTAATCTCAGAAGCCACCACTTTCAAGCCATAATTGTACGACGATAGTCTGCACACTTATGGTAAAAAGATAGAAACCGGGGATGATAATAAAACCGCCCGTGTTGAGTGTAGAAAAATCACTAATTTATTTTATAAAATGGTCACGCGTGTGCAAACGCAGCAAAACCTACTTAATTGTACTAATGTGCGGGTTCACCGTACATACTGCCAACTCTAAAGGAGAAGACAGGAGACGTGTTTAATCCTAGATGATAAGTGGTCAAGTTAAACACATGAAAACTGATGACTTACATTAATGGTACATATTTCAGTTGAAAGATGATACAAGGTGATTTCATTAGGTTTATATCTATGTAACTAATCTAAGTCGTAAAGTCTGTAACATTAAATTGTCTGGTTTCTCAAGTTCACTTTCACTGACGGACCATGGGTGAGGTCCCCTTATCGACACTTTCGGTAGATTTACTTATATCACTAAACTCACTGAACACTGGCACTGGCACAGTTACCCTCACGCTCTCCGTTGAGTTCGGCCCTGCGTGCTCGGCTCGCGCCTCCGCCCCAGGGGCGCGCTCGTCCGGCTGCCCACGTACTTCCACCATCTCGTGCTGCTGCTTTTCAAGTGCGTTCTGACACTTCCCTCTTGTAACGAGGTAAATGCAGGTCCCGCCTAAGATGACAACTAAGGCCAGGACAATATAAGCGACGGAATAGTGATGAATGTCGTGAACGGTTAACTCTGTAGAAGATTGTTCCTTAATGTTTCTTATTTGCTCTTCCAGCTGATTCCACCTGTGGGTGTGGTTTACCGCAGAATCATAATCGATGGGCAAGGTCGTGTTAATGAGTGAGTTTAGAATGGACACCTCTGGGACTTCGATGTTCGATTGTATATTCAAGTGACGTAGAAAGTTGTTGTGCGCATGGATACTATAAGCGTCCGATTTCAATGTGCAGCCCTGACCTACGTTAATGATACCACTGCCTTGAATGACTGTAGTTGTTGTATCAGCAATACAGGAAATACGAAGTTCACATGACTCACAACAGGTATAAAACCAGGAGTTCACATTATGTAATTTGACCCAATAATTGTGGCACGTGGATACTTCTTGTTTACAAACGTTTCTGATATCACTTGCATCTTGAATATCACACAGCGATTGTTTTATTTTTAGATTATAGACAGGTTTGTCATAGGTACACAATAATTTTTTGCTCCTTAGAACATGTATGCAAGCCTGCAGGTCACTATCTGATAAGAAGAGAGCGAGGTCCTTTTGGATGTTGTAGGCAATAAATGGCGAGCTTGGGACTGTGCGAATGATGCGATTCGTTCCCCTTTTCTGAGGGATAGGTACGATCCTGTCTAACTCGAAGATGTCGTTGCTCACCAATGGAATCTTTATCTCTATGATAAGGTAGCCTTCATATAACGTTGCTGACGCCTTCATGATTTTGTACATGTCAGATAGGTTTGTTGACTCAATTGGGGTCATTAAGTTTCCCTGCAATTGCCCGGAGATGATATTGATCTGTTGAGCCAGTTGTTCTGGTGACAGGAGGTAAGGGTCAATACGACCGTGGCTGATGTCTGTCACGGTGTCAATAAGTGTGTGCTGTATGCGCATTAGATTTGCCAGAATGACACTCGCGGCTAAGGCGGTAGATGTTACATATAAACCGTTCCTATTGTCTAGACGCACCCGATTGATTTCAGCAGTGGCGTTTCGAAGATGTTCCTTGATGAAATGGAACTGGTTGTTCATTGTCTCCTCGCTGCGTCGTAGAATGTTGTATTCTGATTCCAAGACCAGTGTTTGATTCCTGAGTAATTTTTGGAGATGATTCTCATGGGTGGTTATCTTTTCTATATCCTGTTTGTATTGTTGAGCAAAGCTGTCATCCAATACTCCAAACATAGTATTTGCCAGATACCCCACTCCATTTATCAAGCCACGTTTTTGCCTTCTTGCGTTAGGTTTTTCGAGGAGTGTTTGATAATGCTCAAGTTCTTTTACTTCCTGTTCTAGTTGTAGGATGACGCTATCGTATTGCGAGCCCATGCAATCGGCGGTGAATTTCAAGTGCGTGATGTAGCTCTTTACGTTCGTTACTCCGTGATAGAACGTGGACATGTTGTAAAACACAATGAGTTTCCATTCGTCCTTGATAACTTGGAGGTTGGACATCTTGTCGAAGTAAAGACCTTGGTTGCTCGAAATTTGCGTAACATTATATGGCGTCAATTTGAGTTGCTGAGTCTGATCACTGGGTGATACAAACAAAAGCATTAGTAAAGCGGACATGAAAAAGACTTGTAAAGGTTTCTGTTTTCGTAGTCGCGGGGAACGCCTTTTAGCATCAGGTTCAGCTGGTAATCGTGGAGAGGACTCATCCACGCACTGTGCCGCGGATTCGGATGAGGGTCTCTGCTCATTTACGGGTAAGTATACAAGCTTGTTGACTGGACGCTGTATGGTATTGTTACTCGTCTTGACGGTAACAACTCTCACATACCCATCCTTTCCTGGATGCAGCTGCTTTACTCGACCCATTGCCCACTTACCCGGTGGTACGTTCTCTTCCCGGATGAGGACGAGGTCATCGACCTCAAGATTACTTCGTGGTTTTTGCCATTTAGTTCTCGTTTGAAGTTGTTGAAGATATTCCGATGACCACCGTTGCCAGATATTTTTGGTTAAAGCTTGAACGAGTTGCCACCGCGTGGTTAACGATGTAGACTCCGGTTCAGTTTGAGGTCTTGAGACAATTGGTGTCCCAGTGAGGAAATGTCCTGGAGTTAAGCAATCGTCGTCAGAGTTTTCAGTAAGTTGACATAGTGGCCTGGAATTCAGACACGCCTCTATTTGACAAAGTAACGTTGAAAACTCTTCATACGTAAGACGTTGATCACCTATGACCCTTTTCAAATGGTATTTCAGGCTCTTCACTGCGGCTTCCCAAAGCCCACCTGCATTAGGCCAGGCAGGGGCATTGAAGTGCCAGTGGATGTTCATCTCACCGATTTTGTTAAAGAAGTCCGGGTTGATGTTCTGGATGATCTCCTTATACTCCTTTTTCATGAGTCGATTAGCTCCCACGAAGTTTGTACCGTTGTCACTGTACATGTGAC
Organism: Orthosia cruda; assembly: GCA_964057195.1. Lineage (NCBI taxonomy): Eukaryota > Metazoa > Arthropoda > Insecta > Lepidoptera > Noctuidae > Orthosia > Orthosia cruda. The sequence goes on along the minus strand of OZ059826.1, from coordinate 3,489,555 downwards.
CTGGTGATCCACGCCGGGAGCAGAACCGGCGAAATGCAGCTAGAAAAGCGGCCGTACTCAGATCAGATACCAGTTCCAGGTGGACGGCCTTCGTTGACAGGCAGACAAAGACTGCTACATATCCCTTCGTCGTTTTGATCCCGCGCCCTTTATTGGCTTTCAGTTCTACGTGGCCCGTGAAGTCGACACCAGTATGCGTAAATGGCCTTGACGGCGTAACTCTGGCTCGTGGTAAATCCGCCATAATTTGTTGTTGTACTTCGTTGTTAAATCGACGACACTTAACACAAAGTCTTAATTGCCGTTTTACCGTCCTGATTCCGCTGATAATCCAGTACCTGTCCCTTATGTATGAAAGGGTTAGTCGGGGGCCACCATGTAAAGTTGTTATGTGAGCCTGGCTAATAACAAGATCAGTAAGTCGACTGTGGCTGGGCAGAATGATAGGGTGCTTCGCTGATGTGCTTATACTGGCGTGATTTAACCGTCCACCAACTCTTAATAGGCCGTTTTCATCTAGAAAAGGGTTTAAACTGCAAATCTTGCTTTTCGAACTCACGTGTTGTTTACATTTAATATGTTGCAATTCCTGATGAAATTCCAGTGATTGCACTTCTTTAATAATTAAATTATATGCGTTATTTATTTCTGATGACGATAGGTAACTATGGTATGTTGAAATATGTTTGTCGCGAATGCGCTTGGCGAAACGTGAAACCCAGCAAATAATGCGCACAATTCGAGTCAATGAACTACAGTTTTGCAGTAGGTCACTGATGAATGTTACATTATTTTGTTCTAAGGCTGTGTTCACACAAGCTGCTTTTATTTCTATGATGGGGGACTGGTACATGAGATGAGTTTCATCTTTTCCCTCGTAACCTTTTAGCCATTTCGGCCCTTCCCACCACAAGGAATGGTTTAATAACTGAAGAAATGTTATTCCTCGTGTGGCACAATCAGCTGCGTTTTCCTCCGAGCTGACATGACACCAGCGTTCTGCCGGTATTATGTCGGTTATCTGCTTCACTCTGTTAGCTACAAATGATTTCCATCTGGATATATCTCCATGTAGCCATCCCAAGACTATCATTGAATCCGTCCACGCATGAAGAGTCATACGTGCCTTTGGTAAGGAATCAATGACCTTCTTCACTAGTTGGGATAGAAGTAGAGCACCGCAGAGTTCAAGTCTGGGCAGAGATGTTTTCTTTGCAACTGGTGCCAACTTTGTTTTTGCAGCAACAATAGTCGATGTGTACTCGCCCTTATGGTTCTTGGTGATGAGGTAAATAACGCAAGCGTAAGCTTTGTCTGAAGCATCGCAAAATGCGTGTAATTGACTGTTTATTTCTGTGTTACCTAAAAATCTTGGTATGCGGAGTTTATCGATGCAGTTAAAGTCTTCCTGTAGTTTAGGCCAATTATCTTGTATGACCTCGGGTAGTTCTTGATCCCAGCTGGTTTCCATGGACCACGTTTGTTGAAACAGTAGCTTCGCTCTGATTGTAAGCGGTGATAACCAGCCAAGTGGGTCGAAAATCTTAGATATTTCTGACAATAATTGACGCTTTGTAAACGCGACTTTATCATCAGGAATTATATTGCTTTGAAACGAGAATGAATCAGATGATGGATTCCATTTTAATCCAAGAGTCTTTCTGGATTCGAGGCCCTTGAATTCGTAAGGACTGTTCAATTGTTCAGTTGTCAAATGCTGCAAGAGTTCTGGTTTGTTGCTGGACCATTTCCGCAAATTCATACCAGCACCCTGGAGCATTTTGATCAGTTGCTGTTGTAGCTCCATGGCTTGATCAGCTGAGTTGTGTCCACTCAGCAGATCATCCATATAGAAGGAGTTTTGCACAGCTACTGCTGCTAAGGGATATTTTTCAGCGTCATCAGTCGCAAGTTGCTTCAGCGTCCGCATAGCCAAGAAGGGCGCCGCCTTGGTCCCGTACGTTACAGTGGTTAAGTTATACTGATTCAATTGATCATCCATTGAATCTCTCCACACTATTGCTTGCAGAGTCTGATCTTGCTCCCTGACTAATATCTGGCGGAACATCTTTTCGATGTCCGCAGTGATTACATATTGGTACTGCCTCCAATTTATTATCAGTGCTAACAAGTCTTGTTGCAAGTTTGGTCCACTGTACATCAAATCGTTTAGACTGTTACCCGATGTAGTCTTGGATGACGCATTGAAAACCACTCTCAGCTTCGTAGTTGTCGAATCAAGTTTCCATACACCATGATGCGGTAGATAATACGCCTGATCAGCGGTTGTTTCGACTTGTCGCATATGACCTAATTCCTGGTATTCGTTTATAAATTGTTTATATTGGCTTGAAAATGATTTATTTTTGGAAAGCTTAGACTCTAATTGTTTAAATTGCGCTATAGCCTTGAACTTTGATGATCCGAGTTGCTGTTCGAAGCCTGGCATCATAGGTAGTCCAACTACATATTTTCCATTCTCTAAACGTGTCGTGGTGTTTTTGTAGAAGTCTTCACAAAATTGATCACCAATAGTTACGTTTGATGATGATGAGTCATGGATATCCTCCAACTCCCAAAACTTGGCTATCTCTTCAAGGTTATTGATGGCGACATGACAATTGAATTTTTTGACATTTCCTGATAAGATCCAACCCATTTTGGTTTGTTGAGCTATCGGAGCCTGAGCTGGACCCTTTATAAGGCCGCTTAATATGATTTCTGAATATACACTGGCATCCAGAAGAAGATCAATAGGTCTAGATACATTATACTCCGGGTCTGCTAACTGAAGATGTTTCAAGTGTGACCAGGCCTGTTTGCTAAATGATGAGTTAGGTAGACTGTTTATAACCTTGGACACAACTAACGCCTGAGTTTGCAAGGTGTAATCTCCGTAGATAGACTTACAATCTAGGGTTACAATGCCTTTGCTCTGTTTAGAGACCGGCCCTACCCCTGAAATGGAGGCATGATATTGCCGCCGTTGTAAACCTAACATTTGTGTCGCATTTTCCGAAATCAGTGAAATTTGAGACCCCTGATCAAGAAGCGCCCTTAACGTAACGTATGTACCATTATTTGATAAAACTGTGAGCAGCAACGTAGTTAGCAGGATTTCTTCATTGTCAGCAGCGACGTGGTTAACGTTATGTTGTGCCGAGGAAGGCTGCACGGTTGAGCTCGTGGTTACGGTGGTTTGGTGTTGTGGTACACAAACGTCGTGTAGTAGGGTGTTGTGGCTAGCGTTACACCTTTTACAACGTTTGGAACTAGTGCAATCATTGTCTGGATGATAGTTGAGGCAATTTTGACAATATAGACTCTTTGTCACCCAGGTCAAACGATCCTCTGGAGTCATTTTCATGAATTTCCTACAGGTAAATATGAAGTGACGCGTATTACAAATCGGACAGTTAGGTCCTTGAGTAGCGGCCGCTTGATATTGTTTCTTATAGTGGTTCCCCTGGTTAACAGGTTTGGTATTCTGCAAACTTGACTCCCGTTTAACAGCAGGCTTCGCTGTTTCTCTCTCTCTACGGTGTAAGGGTTCCAAAGCAATAAATTTGTTTTCGAGGAACGTCATAAATTCTGACAAGGATGGTAGTTCTCGTGGTGTTGTACGCGCCCCCTTATAATCACAGTACGTCTCCTGGTCCAGTTTCTTACTGAGAAGATGCACTAACAACGGATCCCATGTGTTTGTGTCCACACCAAGGTTGTGTATAGCGTGGATACACTCCGTGGTGGTGTCATATAGCCGCTTCAGTTCATAAGCGGTTTGCTTGGAAATAGAAGGCTGATTTAAAAATATCTCTATTTGATAAGTAAAGAGAACTTGAGCATTATTATATCTGTGAGTTAGGATTTCCCAAGCTGTATCGTAATTTTCTGCCGAAATATGAAGATGCTGGATAAGGCGTTCAGCTTCTCCTTTGAGCTTCCCTTTCAAGTGTTGCATCTTCTGAGCCTTGGTAATGGTGCTGTTTTCGTGAATAGCTTCTGTAAACAGGTCACAAAACGTTGGCCACTGCGTGTATTTCCCCGTAAAAGTAGGAATTTCGAGCTTCGGCGTAGCTTGCTGTACATGTACCATGGACGATATTTTCTTATTAAGTGAACGTTTGATGTCCTTGTAATTACGCTCCAACATGCTAAATTCATCTTCGTACAATACGTCACCGCCTTGAAGTAAATGATCGATACGCAGATGCAACGAGTCAATAGTGTTCCACTTGGTTTGTATAGCCCTAAGCTCGTCTTCAAGTTCCCATTTTTCCGATATTTCGTTCACGCTGATGCTCTTCACCAACCTGTTGAAGGCCCTAAAGTTGGTTCTTTGTTGAGCCAACAGTTCATTGGCTTCCGTGTTTGCTTGGCTTCCTTTCTCATCAGAGCCAAACGCAGTAAGCAGGTTACGGGTAGACTGGTAGAGATTCTTACCCTGATGAAATATGTCTGAGGAGAAGTATTGTGGTTCCTTGTCTGGAAACACGGAGAGTTTCAGGTGATTTTGTTCGAATTCTCCCCAGAGGTTATCCAACGACTCAATTCTTTTTTGGATATAATCCGGAGTTTTTCTCGATAATGGATCCTTACCGAAATTGACCTTTATCCTATTAAGTCCTTCTAATATTTCCGACTGACGAGCGCTTGACACTGCCATGACGATTAAACAAAAGGAACAATCTTACTTGGTCACCGATGAGATGTAATACCAACAGCGATCTGCAGATGCTGGCACTCGGATGAAGGCACTCAGAGTCTCACTGATGTCTTCTATGAACGATTCACTACGCGTTCACTGAATGGACTTATAATTGAACTTTACGGAACTGTCGCGAAATTAACAACGAATATTATCAAGTCTGGGGTTCTGAATCCGAACCACCCGCGCACCTTGATATATATACCCGACGGACTGTTACTACGCGTGATATCAGATCCGGCTCGAAGGACCAAAAAAATGTACGACGTTAGTCTGCACACTTATGGTAAAAAGATAGAAACCGGGGATGATAATAAAACCGCCCGTGTTGAGTGTAGAAAAATCACTAATTTATTTTACTTAGTAACAACTATATAAAATGGTCGCGCGTGTGCAAACGCAGCAAAACCTACTTAATTGTACTAATGTGCGGGTTCACCGTACAATAATAATATTTCAGCCAGCATATCCAAAAATTCTTTGGTATTTCTCTGCTCTTATAGCCGTATATACTACCATCCTTCTTGTTTTATAATGAAACTAATTCTCTATTATAAAGAATTTATTCATATTCACTTGAGTTCAGTATTCAAAACTACTTAGCTATTTCACAATCTTTTTAGAACTGACAACCGCTTATGGCGGGCTGTCAAAGTGACATTCTTTTTATTTTTTAATAGGAATGCAATGTTATCTTAGCCATTCCAACACGCTGTCTTTTTACAGAAATTAACAAAAGGATAATTATATGGTATGAAATTAGAACAACATATAAAATACTATGTAACTGCTACCCCACATACTTAGTAATGTGCATAGGTATGTGTAAACTACAACTAGATAAACTTAACAAGTCAACACACAGAGTTCAGTTATAAATATGAACAGTCAACACATATAATGTGTTTAATTAATACAATATGAGTGAAAGTAATTTGACAAAAAAGTCTCTTATGTGTCTAAAAGTACAATATATTTAGAAAATATTTGAATGTTAGTTAACAATAATAATAATGCAAGTATAATTTCAACTTATACTATATAATTAATACTTATAATTTAAACACAATGACCTAACATACATAGTCTTTCAGGTAAGAAGGAGTTTTTACATCTCTCCTGGGTCTACTAGGTTTGCTATCATTAGTTAATGGAGTAGGTGCTTCCCTGACCTCAGGAGTTTTAGTAGTAGATTGAGAACTTGATAATGGATTAATAGTTTTTAAAGAATTTTGGGATTCAGGATCCTCTAGGGTGTTATCTAAATTAATTGAAGAGGTGCAGGGGAGTGATAAAGTAGTGTCATCATCTTCTTGTGTTTTCAAAGATACATTTTCTTGTTCCTTTACAACAGGTAGTATATTTTGTTGTGGTGTTGTATCAGTGGTCTGTTGTAGTGTCTCAGATAAATCTGTTGAATGTGGTGAAAGTGGGCGAATGTGTATAAGGTATCTTCTATATGTTGTATCATTTACATCAACTAGGTAGGAACGATCTGAAAGCACATCTGTTATTATTCCAGGAGTCCAAGTTTTGTTAGATGCTGGTTGAATTTGAACTGAAACGGGCTGTCCTATTTCTAATGTGGTTGCCCTTCTGGCTCTTTTATCATGTGAATATTTTACCCTCTCTTTATTACTCTTGATGTTTTCAGAAACATTTTCAATCACATTTGGTTTTAGTAAAGTTTTAACAGTTGGTAAGAAACCTCTTGTTCTACGTGAAAATATCCTTTGTACAGGACTTGAGTCCAATTTATTAGGAGTATTTCTCAGACAAAGCAGACTCAACCAGATATCTTCTCCATCATCAGTAGCTTTCATTATTAATTTTTTGGCTATTTTAACAGTAGCTTCAGCTTTGCCATTACCTTGGGGATGATGTGGAGACGATGTAACTTGTGTAAAGTTCCATTTACAAGAAAACTCTGAAAATTCTTGACTGACAAAATTTGTTCCACCATCTGTGACAACTATTTCTGGAATTCCATGTCGAGAAAATTTTTTCTTGCAAATTTCTATTACTTGTTTGGAAGATAAATCTTTTAATACATCAATCTCGAAGAAATCAGAGTAATGGTCAACCGTTACCAAATATTTAATTTGTTTACCATTTTGGTTGAAAAAGAAAACATCCATAGATATCATTTGGAATGGATATTCAGGTATTTTGTGACTTTGCATGGTAAATTTTTGTTGACTTGGTTGATATTTAATACAAGTAGTGCAAGTTTTGATCATTTCTCTTATGTCGTTAGACATTGATGGCCAAAATATAGCCTCTCTAGCTAATTTTAATGTATTTTCAATTCCTGAATGTGCTTTATGTAATTTACACAACATTTTTTCTCTTAAATTTTCCGGTATTAGTATAGCTTGGTTCATAAGTATAAGGCCATTATAGGATGTTAACTCATTTTTATAATTATAGTACTTTTTGAGGGCATCTGGCACATCTCTTAAATATTTTGGCCATCCATGTAGAATAAAGTTTTTTAAAGCCTGCAAATTGTTATCTTTTGATGTTGTATTTTCTATTTCCTGTATACAGTTATCAGCTATAGGTAAGTTTAACAAAGGATCAATTTTTTCTATAATTTTAAATATTTTTAAGTCTTTTGATCTATCAATGTCTTTACACTCTAAATAAAATCGAGATAATGCATCTGCCATAACATTTTCTTTGCCAGATACAAATTGCAACTTAAGACTATATCTTTGTAACATCAGAAGCATTGATTGAAGCCTTTTTGGAGCTTGCAGAAAACGTTTCTTAAATATATTTAATAATGGTTTGTGATCTGTTTTAATAATTGTTTTTGTGTTACCTATAATAAGCTGGTCAAACCGTTTGCAGGCAAAAAGTATTGCCAGCAGTTCCTTTTCTATTTGGGCATACTTCTTTTCAGTTGGAGTGAGGCATCGTGATGCATATGCTACTGGAAGGTTGCTCGCTGTTGGAACAGCGCCACACCCAGAGCCCCTTCACTGGAATCACATTCTACAATGAGTGGCTCATTTTTGTCAAAATATTTCAATGTTTTGGTGTCACAGATCATGGATTTCAGCGAATCAAACTCTTTTTGAGCTCTTTTATTCCACAACCATTCAGTTTTGTCATGTGTAAGGTGTCTTAGGTATATTGAGTTAGCACTTAAGTTAGGAATGAACCTACTGAGATATGTAACTATACACAGAAATCTCTGAACTTCTTTTTTATTTTTTGGAATTGGAATATTTGAAATTGACTCTATTTTAGATGGATCTGGTTGGAGACCTTTATTTGAAAACACATGCCCATAATATTTGACAGAAGTTTGTAAGAGTTTTGTTTTAATTTTATTTAACTTACAATTTTATTTTTGTAATCTGATAAACAAATTTTGAAGATTTTTGTTATGATCTATAATGGCTTCTGTCATTGTATCCCCAACTCCATATACAAGAAGATCATCTACCAGTGCCTCAATACCATTTAAACCCTGAATCATTTCACTCATTTTTATCTGAAAATGATCTGGTGCTGAAGATATGCCAAAGGGAAGGACCTTCCATCGGTATTTACCAAATGGTGTCCAAAATGTTGTTAATTTACTGCTTTTTTGAGATAGTTTCAAATGCCAAAATCCTTTTTTGACATCAAATGTAGAAAATATTTTAGCTCTGCCTAACTCTGGTAGGATTTCTTCAACTGTAGTATATTGATGATTAGGCCTTTTTATAGCTTTGTTTAAAGGAATTGGATCTAAGCATATTCTAAAGTTATCTTTCTTTTTTATAATAAGTATATTGCTTACCCAATCTGTGTGACTATCTTCTTTGGTTATTATTCCCTCTTCTTCTTATCTCTTTAATTCTTCTTTCAGCATGGGTCGTAGAGCAACTGGAACACGACGAGCTTTCTGGATAACTGGTGAAACTGCCTCATCAATTTCCAGATCTACCTCACCTGAAAAGCTTCCTCTACCTTCAAAAACTGAACTAAATTTATTTACTATATCTTGTGTCTCCTGTGAATAATTGCATTGTGTTATTTCCTTACAGAATTTCACGAGACCCATATCAATACAAGCTTGGCATGATAGGAGAGGAATGTGTGTTTTGTGTACTATTTGAAATGTAACAGTATGATTTTGTTTATGACCTGAAATGTTGGTTCTTAAAGTTAAATCTATTTCCCCATATACAACAATATGATTTCCTCCAAAATCAAATAGAGTTTTATTTGACGGTCGCTTTTTCTCATGTACATAACTTTCACCGAACATTTCCCTGACATTCTGGAGACCAATTAGACACTCATCAGCTGCTGTATCGAGTAGACATTTCGTAGATTTCCATTTGTTTCTGACAATGTATTCAAGTGTGCACTCCGCTAAGTTCTTATTCTTTTTGTTCATGATCTTGTTGATAACATGTTCAGTGTCAGAGTCTGAGTCAATGCTGTAATTATTTTCTTCTGTTTGATTTTTCATCACGACCTTTACTTGTCTCTTCTTCTTACATACTTTCTCTAAATGGTTTTTTCCTTTACAGTTTTCACATTCTTTACCCCAGGCTGGGCATATTTCTTTCTTGAATACATGAAAATTTCCACAAAACTTGCATTTTCTGTTCCTATTTGTAACTTTCTCTTCTATTTTCTTTATTTCTGAAGTTGTTGTTCCTGATAAATCTTTCATATGTCTTTCAGTGGCCTCTGCAGCACGACACAGACTGACTGCATCAGTTAAAGTTAAGTTTTCTTTTTTTTAAAGGTCTTTCTTTGTTTTCATGTCTTTTATTCCTAAAACAATTTTATCCCGTAACATTTCATCTTTGAATGTAGCATATTCACAGTCTTCAATCAGCTTTGTTAAGTCTGCATAGAAAACATCAAACACTTCGTATTTTTGTTGAATTCTACTTAAGAAGATATATCTATTGTAGATTATGTTTTTCTTAGGGAGCATTTTTGTAGATATAATTTGCAAAATATCCTTGCATGTTTTGTTTGCTTTTTCTGTGTCTGTGAGACTGAAATTCCCATATTTCTTTAACGCTTCGCCGCCTATGGCGCTGAACAATACGCTTACTTTTCTTGGTTCTTGTTCCGCCGACCATTCATCCATTTGAGTCGCAGAACAATAATTAGTCCACGCAGATAAGAATGATTTAAATGCATCTTGCGGGTCTATATCAACGTTTATAGCAGTTGGCCAGGGCACATTTATGTTTTGTGGGTGTGTTTTCTGCGAAAGTCTTGCGATCTCTTCTTGCATAGATTTCAGGAGCAAAGTTTGTTGTTGAACGATATTTACTAGCGAAGTATCTTCCATTGTGCTAGGTTTACGCTGCCACCATGTTTTATAATGAAACTAATTCTCTATTATAAAGAATTTATTCATATTCAGTTGAGTTCAGTATTCAAAACTACTTAGCTATTTCACAATCTTTTTAGAACTGACAACCGCTTATGGCGGGCTGTCAAAGTGACATTCTTTTTATTTTTTAATAGGAATGCAATGTTATCTTAGCCATTCCAACACTTCTTAAACTATATATCATCATAATTGCTAAACTATCCTCGACCAAATCAAACCAGTATTAAATTATATAAACTCAGCTATACCCAATATTTAAAATCATGATGCTCATCAGAATTCCGTGCGAATGGCGAGCGAAATACGACCCATAAATCAAAAGAATTTCGCGTACGGATCATATTGATAAATCACTGGGACGATAGTGTAAATAAATTCGTGGTCGTGATATTTTGGCTGTAATATACCGTAGAGGGTAACATTCTGTGGTGAGTAACATACTGTGTAGGGTAACGAATATGTTTTTGGTCGGCTCGGTTGGCGTTTTCGCTGATAAATGGGCATCAGCTTTAGGCACTGGCTGATAATATGTTAAATTGCTTCTGCTTTAGGAATGTTAAATAGAACCTGCTTCGAGCAGTCCTGGTGTCAAAAAATATAAAGATGGATTATTTTCATTTTTTTTTTATAAAATAACACCTAATGAGACTTAACCAACAAAATTACGTATATACTCAACTGCTTACAAAACGACCACAGTTTCGTGGTTGCATTGTATACTGTGCGTGATTTAGGCAAGCCAAATAGGTTTAGGTTTAGAACGGATATATACGTGATCATTGTTCAATCGCACATTAAAAAGTCTTTCAGGTAAGTTAAGCAAAATTTTATTATGGTGGGTTACATGTTTGTTACTCAAGCCCGACTCAACTTCTTAATGAAACTCGAAATACGTGAAATTGGTCAGACTTGATTAGGTCAAATGGATGTTTTTTTCCAGTTAGTTTTTTTCTATAGGATAATATCGGATTTAGGTACATGCAGACAATGCCGCTGGCAGACGCTAGTACCAAAATAAATTGAAAAGTACGTTCCCATGGGATAGGTTTAAGCCGTTGTCAGCTAAGTAACAAATAAATAAAACTAATTGCCAAAAACTCGGGCCATACTTCAGTACAAATCCGACCACGAAACAATACATACTGTGGCCCTTAATTTATGTGCCGTAAGGCAGCGAGTCGTGCTCACGACAAATTTAAATTTAATTTGACTGTAACTAGGAATGTAACGGGGGCCTTTTAGCGGAGGCGGAGTAACAGCCGTTTGGGTCGATTTTCTAGGTTAAGCAACACGTGCCACGATCGGTCCATGGATGGGTGACTACAAAACAGTGAATACAAAACATACAGAGTCTCCTCAGTGCCTCGGAAAGCACGTGTTATAGTGTGTGTCGGTAGTGCATATGTGTAAGTGTGTGTGTACGAAGGCGTCGCTCCGGCCGCGTAGCATGTAAGCTAGTTTTTAAGCAGACTCTCCTACCTTGTTCATTCGACAACATGTACTAAAAGTTATTATATTTTTATTGTCTGAAAAGTTGTTTCTTTATGAAAGCTCGCCGATTGCCCAATAACCATAATTGGCGCAGTCGACAGGATAAAGTTGAAGAAAAACCGCGTTTTTCAAAAATCAAAAACAAAGACTTTTCTCAACATTTGAAACCGTGTTCCTACTGTGGTTTTCGGCGAGAAGAACGGAAGTGGCTTCAATCATGAAGTTGTGGACCTGGGCCTTCATCACATCGTAAGTCCAGATTCTTTTGATTGTTGGTGGATTTAATATACCTTTTATTATATTTTTTTAGAGAACTTCAGAAAAAGTAATAATTTTTGTTTTGTTTATTTTTGTATTGAATAGGAGAGATCTCAATTTTTTATTTTTTGATTGAATTTTATTGTTTATACTGTGTATTTGTGTGTGTTGTCGTTGTTTATAAAATATCGCAAGGAGAATAATTTATTTTGCAAAATGGATTTGCAAAAGTTATCTTGTATTAAAACCGCTTTAATGATAATCCCTAAATATGATGGGAACCCGAATCAATTACACAGATTTATAGAAACATCCGAAACTATATTAACACAATTTTATGACAGAACTGCCCCGGATTGTTTTAACAATTCCATTATTTTACACAATATTTTAAACAAATTGGAAGGCAAAGCCGAGGAAATAGTTAATATTAACGGTGTTTCATCATGGGAACACATAAAAGCCGTATTGCTAAAAAATTTTGGGGACCAAAGGGATGAAAATTCGCTGAACCGTGATTTAGTTAATATGAAGCAAGAAAACGAATCTGCTCAGGAATATTACAACCGTTGCATGAACATCTTGAACACTATTATTAATTACGTAAACCTTCACGAAACAGTTGATGCTGTAAAGGATTGCAAAAGGAACTTTTTCCAAGCTCAAACCCTTAAAACTTTTCTAGCAGGGCTTAAGGAACCTTTTGGCACGACTATAAGAGCCATGCGCCCTGTAGATTTACCCACAGCTCTTAATTACATTAAAGATGAAGAAAATATTAGGTATGTACAGAAAAGTAACAATTTTTCCATGGTAAATAACAACAAGCCTTTCCAGAATAATAATAATAATTCTAGAAATTTGCCTTTTCCAAATTTAAACAAACCCTTACAACCTCATCAAAATTTCAAGTTCAATAATCCACAACCTTTCAAACCGTTTACACCTTATTTTAACAGGAATAATAATAATAGTTTTGTCGCATCGAAACCTTATTTTAATAAGCCAAACTTTAACAATAATACCTGGAATAGACCACATAACCCATACCAAGCGTTGCAGCAAAACTTTAATAAATCTAATACTAACAATAAACTGGATACCCAATCTAAACCTGTACCCATGAGTGGAATATCCTATAATTCCGCAAATATTCCATTAAGACCATCAGTACCTAATTATCACAGTACACAGTATCCGGAGGCAACAATGTGCAATCAATTCGAAGAATTACACATGCTCGAGACTAATCCAAACAACTCCCACGCCGAGCACAGTTGCGACGTACCTTGTATTGATAAGGATGATCCGTATGCAAATTATTCCTATGGGAATAATAATGAATATAATGAACTTGATAATGACAATTCACAATATTGGCCTAAACAGGATGATCCAAATTTTCACCAGGGTTCGAGTGCCAAACCCGAAACTTGATGGAAATAAATATTCATACAAAAAGACAATTGCCGTTTATCGAAATTAATGAGCCACCCCTTAAGTTATTAATCGATACTGGTGCCAATCAGTCATTTTTGTCTCCGGAGGTAATTGAAAAACATTTTCAAAATACACCCTTAATTTATGAACCATTTTCTGTAACAAACTTAAATTGTACCACTGACAATAACTACTCGATAGAAATACCAAGCTTTCCTGAATTCAATGAAAAATACCCCTCAAAGTTTTATATTTATAAATTTCATAATGTTTTTGATGGTTTAATTGGCTATAGAATGCTGGAAAAATTGGAAGCAAACGTTGATCTGCACAATAAAAAGTTAATTACGCCGAACGCGGAAATACCTATAAAAGTTCTAAATTCCGGAATTAATAATCTTTTTGAAGCTCTAGTTAGGTCAAATTCGACGATATGTGTAAAGGTACCCGTTAATATTCAGCGTGATGATATATTCATACCCGAGACTTATATAAACAATTGTTATATTCCCGCGACGATAACACAGTCGGAGTCAGGTTACGCATACCTCGAGATAGTGAATCCTACTAAGAATGATATCATCGTAAGCTTAGTTTCGCCACTTAAGGCGCAGACACTTCACAATAATTATGATATATTTAATTTTGAATCTATCAATAAAAATGAACAAGACATTGATTCTTTGGTTCGCACTGGTCATTTAAATTTGGAAGAAAAGTTTAATTTACTAAAACTATGCCGCAGTTACAATGACATATTTTACACCGAAAATAGTCCTTTAACTTTCACTAACCAGATTAAACATCAGATAAATACTAAAGATGATATTCCTATTTTTACACGATCCTACAGGTATCCTCATGTTCACAAACAGGAAGTAGAAAAACAAATAACTGAAATGTTACGTCAAAAAATTATAAGACCTTCAAATAGCCCTTGGTCTTCACCTATTTGGATAGTACCGAAAAAACAAGACGCCTCTGGCAAAACAAAATGGCGTTTGGTGATTGATTTTAGAAAACTCAATGAGAAAACTGTGAGTGATAGATATCCAATTCCAAATATCAGCGATATTTTAGATAAATTAGGCAAAAGTCAGTATTTCACTGTTTTAGATCTAAAATCAGGCTTTCATCAGATTGAATTACATCCCAAGGACATCCCAAAAACCGCCTTTAGTATTGATGATGGTTATCGCGGTCATTACGAATTTTTACGCATGCCTTTTGGCTTAAAAAATGCCCCATCGACTTTTCAACGGGTCATGGATAATGTTTTGCGTGGGCTCAAAAATGTGACAGTTTATATGGATGACATAATAGTATACAGTTCATCATTACAAGAACATATCCTTAATTTAGAAGCCGTTTTCCAACGTCTTAGAGAATCTAATTTTAAAATACAGCTTGACAAAACTGAGTTTTTAAAAAGGGAAACTCCCTTCCTAGGTCATATTGTAACAGCCGACGCCGACGGCGTAAAACCGGATCCAAATAAAATTAAAGTCATTCAACAATTTCCTATACCACAAACTACCAAGGAAATTAAGTCCTTCCTTGGGTTAGTTGGTTACTATCGGAAGTTTATACCGAATTTTGCCCATCTTGTTAAACCACTAACATCTTGTTTAAAAAAAGGAGCTAAAATTCAACTTACCCCTGAATACGTTAATTGTTTTAAACATTGTCAAAATTTACTCATTAATGATCCTATTCTTCAATACCCTAACTTTGAAAAAGATTTTAATTTGCGTACAGACGCCTCAAACGTTGCCCTAGGCGCCATACTATCACAAGGGCCTATAGGAGCTGATAAGCCGATTGCATATGCATCGCGGACTCTAAACGATACCGAAACAAAATACAGCACCATAGAAAAAGAGCTGCTGGCTATTGTATGGGCCACCAAATATTTCCGACCGTATCTATATGGAAGGAAGTTTTACATTATTACGGATCACAAGTCTCTACAGTATTTGATGAATATAAAAGAACCCAATAGTCGTTTAACGAGGTGGAGGTTGCGTTTAGAAGAATTTGAATATAACATCATATACCAAAAAGGAAAAAGTAATACAAATGCCGACGCTCTATCTAGAATAGAAATACACAATAATGAAATTGAATCTACGTCTTACAGTGATGACGATGACTTACCGTTATCAATGTTTGTGAATCAGTCAAAAAAAGAAGCTAACACTGAAATCGATGACGATAGCACCATCCATACTGAATTAGAAAACCCTGTCTTAGAAATTCCTATCTCTGATAAAAATGTAAATACCTTTGATAATCAGCTATTTTTAGATTTCGTACATCATTCGCCCACAAATACTAAAACCGTTAATATCTTTCCCGGAAAAAAAAGAATATTAGCTCAAATAAATGAAAATGATTTAGAAAAAAGTATTGTTACTTTATTCAAAGAACAGCTAACACCAAATATTAAATATGGTATATATCTACCAGATGTTAAATTTATTCCATTGATTACAAAAACACTTCAAAGGGTATTTCAAAATTCCGCTTATAAATTGTTTTTTTGCAAGTCTAAAACCGAAGATGTAACCTGTCCAGATAAACAATACTTAATAATTAAGAACTACCACGAAGGAAAAAGTAATCACCGTGGCATTCAAGAAATTGAACAAAGAATTAAATTACAATATTATTGGCCTAATATAAAACATCAAGTCACAGAATTCGTAAATAATTGTAACATTTGTCAAACTTGTAAATACGAGAGAAATCCAAGTAAACAAAACTTTCAGATAGTTCCTATACCTGAAAAACCTTTTGAGGTATTGCATATTGATACTCTTACCGTAAATCGACAAAAATTCTTAACAATTATAGATGTATTTTCTAAATATGCTCAAGCATATCCTCTAGAGTCAGTAACAGGAATAAATGTGATAAATGCATTGTCTATTTTTATTTCACACCACGGAGTACCAATTAGCATTACCACAGATCAAGGAACCGAATTTAAAAATTTACCCGTACAAGAATTTGCAAGCCTACATAAAATTAAGTTACATTTTATCAGTGTAAACAATCCTCAGTCAAATGGAGCTATTGAAAGATTCCATTCCACTATATTAGAACACATCCGTGTGTTATCTGTTACTCAACCTACCTTATCCACTAACCAGCTAATGCTATATGCTGTTATAGGATATAATAATAGTATTCACTCAGTAATTACACAAAAACCTATTGATGTCATTAATGGGCATTCAAATAGTCGTGACCCATTTGATATAAATTTGGAAGCTACTTATCTTCAGAACTATGTAGTTAGGCACAAGGAAATTACCAAACAACTATACAATGAAATAAACAAAAAATTACTCTGTAACCGGACTAAAACTATACAGAATACTAATCAAGACCGCGAAGAACCCATTTCTTACGAAGAGGGAAAGGCGTTATATATAAAAAACCCGCTAGCCGTTAGGCATAAGACTAAACCTCGTTACTTAGGTCGTAGAGTGAAGAAGAATTTAGGTTTAAAGGTCATAAACGATAAGAACATTGTCCACCACAAACGTATCGTGAAGAAGCCTCTAAGATATCAAAATGTCTTGTTGCAGGATTCCGATAATAATCCGGGCTGAACAAGTCGTGACTACGAAGTTAGTGGACAACCCTGGGATACTCCCCTTTAAGTTAGGTAGTGCTAAGTTTATTAAAACTGAACATACGTTCATACATTATTACGAGTTAGATAGGATTAAAGATAGTATTAGAAGTATAGAAGGCTATTTAGATACTTATATAGAGTACATAAAGTCAGCCGACCCAATTTATTTTGGCGATACTTCATTAGTTATTAATCAGATCCTTATTAGCATGTTAGAAACAATTTATGATAAGTTCAACACTATGTATAAACACCCGAGAAATAAACGTGGGCTTATCAATGGTTTGGGTTCCATCATAAAAGGTATCACCGGTAATCTCGATCACGAAGACGCATTATTTTATAGTAAAGCCATAAACATTTTGCAAAATAATGAGAATAGTTTGAAAGATAAATATAATGCTCGCATTACCTTGAATAAACAAATTTTGCAAACTTTCAATATGACCTTGTCTACTATTGTATCAAATGAGTTCAAAATACATATTAAACTAAATGAAATCATGTCTAATGTCAATATGACTAATTTTAGGATAAGAGATTTTATTAAAATAAACAGTTTGTTTAATTTGTTAATAATCAATTTACAAAATATTTTGAATTGTATTACAACATTAGAAAATGCTTTGAGTTTTTCCAAATTATCAGTAACTCATCACAGTGTAATCAGTTCACAAAATATTAATTTCATGTTCAATATTCTAAGAAACCAATATGAACCTTCTGAGTTGCTTGTACATGAGAACACTGAGATAAGAGACTATTATGATATTATTGAGTGTGGTTCCTACTATGTAGATAATGTAATTGTATTTATTCTGAAGTTCCCTATTTTGCATTTAGATACTTTCACTTATTATCATCTATTTTCTACTCCAACATTTAATAATACAATATTAATTCCACCTAAACCATATCTGGCAATGAATAGTAATATTTATCACTATATGGATGGAGAATGTAAAAGGTTCCAGGAAATATATTATTGCCCAGAAGCCGACCTAATAGCCACTTCGAAACCAAACGATTGCATTTACCAACTGATATTGAAACAAGAAATATGCAGCAGCTGCAGCTTGGTACGATTTAAAACAGGAACAGAGATAATTCAAAAGCTGGACGATTTTCATTATATTCTGTCATTTATAAAAGAAACAAGGATCGAGTATAAGTGCGATCAGGAAGAGTACCAATCTTTACTCGGCACTTACTTATTTGAGGTGCCTGAGGGATGCACTGTTTCTACAAAGTTAAACCACATAAAGAATTACAAAAATCTGATAAAAGGTACACCTATAAAACTTTTGTCTTTTCCGGTATTTAAAATCAATATTGAAAACAAAGAAAAGCCGTTGTTATTGGAAAATGTCCCACTAGAACAAATCAATAAATTACAGAATTTAATTGAGAAGGAGAATATTCTAAACCTGGATGCCCTGCAAGATAAAAGTTATCACTATTGGACCGTACCTATATATACGGTACTGTGTATTATTGGATTGGTTGCTGGAATATTATATTCAATAAAAAGACATAAGAGGAACCAGGAAACGTCAGTAGTCCAAGCAACAGACGGAGGCCGCACTCAACCCTTCTTCTTGGGAGAAGAAAGGGCTTCGAACTAGTGCGGGGGGTGTTATAGTGTGTGTCGGTAGTGCATATGTGTAAGTGTGTGTGTACGAAGGCGTCGCTCCGGCCGCGTAGCATGTAAGCTAGTTTTTAAGCAGACTCTCCTACCTTGTTCATTCGACAACATGTACTAAAAGTTATTATATTTTTATTGTCTGAAAAGTTGTTTCTTTATGAAAGCTCGCCGATTGCCCAATAACCATAATTCACGTTAAGCCGTCGATCCATGCATTAATTTCTCTGATAGTCGTTACAGGTAGTCAGAAGCCTGAAAACAGACAATTAACAGTCTCAATAAAATCGTGTTACCCAGTTACTGGGTTAGGGCTGTGGATGTCAGTTAGGCAGTAGCTGCATTTAAAACTATAAATAACTATATACAATACTTGTACTTAGCTGCATTTGATTGGACTAGAAGCCGACCTCAACAAACTTGGGAAACAGCTAGGTTAATTCATTAATTCCTTTCAATGTGCTGGACAATCCGCAAACTGGTAATCGTAAGCCTTCAGGCTAGGTGGAGCGACGATCTTCGCAGGGTAAAAATCGAACCAAATGGCGTGTAATTGGAGAGGCCTATGTCCAGCAGTGGACTGCTATAGGCTGATGATGATGAATTTGTTGGACCTTCAACCGGCGAGCGTCCTTCAGGCGTCAGTTTAATTGTGTCTGTAATTACGCTGGATAATGGATCTCCATTACAACTCCGTATATTTTGTTTGCGGAGGTAGTTGCGGCAGTTTCGCATTTGCGGAAGTGAGGATGCCTTCCAACCCTTGTTGAATTGAAACTACCCACTCGAATAAATCACGTTTACCCAAAAACGGGTAGACAGGGCCGTAGCCTAAGTTAATTAGTGCAGAGTTATACTGCTACATAGGCATTACATCGCCGACTTTGCTTTGATTAGCACGCATAATATAACTGTTGTTAATTGGATGAACTGAAACCGATATGTGAGAAGTTTAAGTATTAAGAATATTGTTATTATAGATCAAAATGGTAATAATAATAAATAAAACGTTGATTATAAGTATTTACTGCCGCAGCTTTGGTGTAATGGTCGCAAGTTCTACTGCTGAATAAGAGGTACTTTTTTTTCTTTAGGTTTTACATCATCCAATGACTTCTCCCGCTCTGGATGACGCGGGAGGGCGTGTCAGACTTTGACTGACTAAAACCCACCCGTGTTCCTTCAGTTGCTTGAGCCAAGGCAACGGTAACTCTCTTTTAAATTTATCCGCGACGAGTATGTGGGCATTTTTTTTGTGGGCACAGAGGCGTCATGTTTTGTTAGGTTATGTTATAAATAATTTATCGCTTTATAGTCTTCGCTTGGGGTAAATATTTGTTTTTGATGCACCTTAGAGTAGTTTATAAAATGGGAACTTTATTTTTCTTTCGAAGATAAAACATTTGGAAGTTTATATTTATTGTTAAAGTTTCTGTTTGTTAGAATAAGTTAAGTTTTATTTTTGTTTTGTTTATTTCATGTTACGAAGTTATAGTACGTTTAGGTAGTAAACGAACTGGACCGGAAGACGCAGTGTTGGAAGGCCTTCCACTAGATAGACCGATGACTTGATCAAGCGAAAATCTGCTGAATACGAGACGCACAAGACTGATCGGTGTGGTGAAACTTGCGCCTATGTCCAGCAATGGCCGTTTTGCGGTTGATATGATGATGATAAGGATGAAAAATTATAGTGCCCGGCACGTAAGCTGGCAAGGTTTTGGCGTAGTGGGGGTAAATTCGCGCATATTCTACGAACTGACCAATCACCATATAGAGCGAACGGAACGTGGACGCTACACGATTGGTCAGTCGATCCTTGTGTCAACTAACAAACCAATCGTGCGCTCGGAACGGTCCTAAACAATCCCCGCGCCCCGCTTCGCTACCAAAGATAACTAAAAAATGACTTCTGGGCTCTAGACTCTTGCCAACTTACGTGCTAGGGATTAAATGAAACCTCCCCCAGATAGGCAAATCATGACAATGCGACAATGTTATTTGAAAAAAAAAACATTATTATCTGCAGAACAATTTCAGTATAGTTTCTGTGACAAACTTGTCGTTGTGGCATTGTTGTATCATTGTCATGTTACACCTGTCCACTTTTCTGTGGGAGCCTTAAATCTTAGTTAGCTACTTACATCTTAGAAACGGTAGTTCTTCTGTAGTTTCTGCCTACCCCATTGGAAAAAGGCGTGAATCTAAGTATGTATGTATCTTAGAAATAAAAATTACTCGCAAACATAAAATAAATTTATTTAAGGCTATAACTTATGATCCCAGCGTTGCTCATATGTTGTCGAATCGGAGACGAGGACGGAATATCAAACGCTTATTGTGATTAAGTTATAAAGTTTACCCATATATCTTACTGGAAGTTTAGTCGCGTCATTTGGTTCTTTAGGGGTCTTATTTTTTACCCGACTGCCGAAGGAGGGTAATGTGTTTATCTCTATGTATGTATGTTTGTTCCTATGTGGCGTTCCAGAGACCAAACTCGTTGGCCGTTTTTTATGATTCGTACGTCAATCGATTCGTATTAACCTTGCGTGATTCGTATTAACACTGGCTACATTAAAATTGGAAAATAGAAAAATGGGGGCTTTTGGGCGCCATATTGTGGGGGGCAATTTTTGCTGTTCGCCCAAACCCATCGTGAGGGGTATCAAAATAAAGGGTTTTAAGAGGTGATTTCAAAAATATATAATACTTACATGTTTAAATGCTTACATGTTTGTTTAAATTCGAAAAAAAAAAATACTAAAAAGTGTTAAATTCAAAAAGTTAATTCAAAATATCTAAAAACCCGACTGCCTCCAAAGCGAACTAAAATTACGTAAACAAGAATAAAATCATGCTGTGCAGTCGGAGGATACATCTGGTTTTGGTCAGCCAGCTCGCGAATATGTATCCTCCGATTGCACAGCATGATTTTATTCTTGTTTACGTCTTTACAGTTCGCTTTTTAGGCAGTCGGGTTTTCCAGAAACTAATGGTTAGGGTAAGGGACGTTACAGATTGCGTGACGCAATATAAATTGCATCGATAGGCGATATCGTACAAGCATTTTCTAGAAAACTTTCAAGTATAATTCGGTTGACTTGCTTGAATATAATGCGTTTGAATTTGCCGCTGGTGTAGAGTGAGGTCTTCAAAATGTCAAATTGCATAGTTTTTTGGCTTTTAACACGACTGTTATTACTTTTTTATTGTTGTGAATATTTACCAAATATGGCAGATTAAGATAGGCGGGTTTTACCGACCACTGCTTTAATAGAGTTTTGTTTTCGAAAATTGTATCTTCCTTTTATATTTAATAGCACTTCTATATGAGGAATGATTTTAATTCAAAGTTTGCTTCCGTGCGCGTAATTTCAACGATTAACGATTAACGCCAGTGGCGCCAACTGGTAAGCACAAAAAACGGAAGCCCGCATTAGGGTACGATCACACAGAACATACGTTTTTCCAGAAATGTTTTTAACGGACCCGCTACTGGAGGTGATGTTCACACCAACCAACTTTCTACAAGTGTGGACGTCCGATAAAACGGATCAGTAATTTAATACTGTTGTTGTGTGAACTCGCTCATACAAATACCTACGCCTTTGCCGAATAAAAACGTATACGATAAAGCGGATCTGTAATACGGACTGGTGTATATTTTGTCGGATCGTTATTTTTTTACTGGATTCGGAATACTGTCATGTGTGTGAACTCGCTCATACAACTACATAAGTCAGCGCCGAATAAAAATGTATACTATAAAGCGGACCTGCAAAACGGACCTCTGTGTAAACAAGCACTTACATCGCATTGCGTCTATGTGAACGTACTTACAATTTCGCTTAATAAAAATGAAAACGCTTATTGGTGTGATTTAAATCGAATCGCATCGACCCTTAGTGAAGCTCGATAAGAGTTTTATTTTATTTACTAGGTAGTACACCTTAGGAATCTATGTTGACAATCCGTATCCCTTCTAAGCCGTATCCCTAAATGCGATTTGAATTTAGAATTCGAGATAATTATTATATTTAATACTAGAGGACGCCTCGCGGATTCACCCGCGTAGTTCCCGTTCCCATGGGAATACAGGGATAAAAAGTAGCCTATGTCACCCGAGGATAGAGTAGCTTCCTAACGGTGAAAGAATTTTTGAAATCGGTCCAGTAGTTTTGGAACCTATTCGGTACAAACAAACAAAAAAATCTTTCCTCTTTATAATATTGGTATAGAAAACAAAAAAAAGTCAAGCAAGTCTAAGTTCAAACTAAATTACTGGCCGATACTTTTTAAGGCCTTCTTAATACAAATGATCACTTGATATCAATTTTAAACACACAAAGCTGATGAGTCTATATTAAAGTTTAAGAGAGTTATGAATTCAAGTATACATAGGTATTACCAATCTACTGTAAAGGCTGCCTGTTGAAGGGAACATTCTAGTTTGTATGCGGACAGAAAATAAAAAAATACTGGCTGGATTGGAACGCTCATTCAAATTTCGAATTGGTTTAAAATTGTAGAAAGCGGCGATTGTTTACTGTGTGGCAGATTTGATTTAGATGTGCTAGCACAGACTACTTAGAGATAGTGTGCTAGCGTAGCAGTATATAACATCACGCCATATTCTCCGAAGATTTAGGTGGAGGTGTACTTATATTATACCCGTATTTCATCAGATAAGGGGGCTTATTGTGATGGTTGTGCTAGTGTAAAGATGATTATAATTTATTAAACAAAATATTAATGCCACTATGTCATTTATTGAAAATCTGAGAGGAGTTCTAAATTGGGGAGGAGACATTTACGTAATTAAGTTTTACAAAAATTAAAAGGATAAACAAACAAGTTCCACAACTCTTGCAACATTTGCACCAAATGATTCTCAAAAATGATACAGAATGATTTGGTTGTTACGAAGAATGAACAAAGTTATTTTTTTTAAGTTATGGCTCTATGAGTGGGTATAAAGGTTTTTAGTAATTATTTTAGTCTTAGTAAAGGTACTTAGTGTTAAATTAATTAGTTAGTTAAAATAAGAAACATTTATTAAAGTTACTTCTCTTAAGACATATTCAACTCCCTAAGGCATAATATTATTTACATTTAAGGTCAGACCGCACTAGGCGTAACTACGCGTCAACGGAGCGACGCGACGCGACACGACCAAATATAGTTTGTATGAAATTGTATGAGATATAACGTACTACACGGCAGCGGAACTACGCGACGCGACACTGCGCGACAAAGTAGACCAACTTACCAAGTTTGAAGCGCCGCCCGTGTCGCGTCGCGTAGTTCCGCTGCCGCTAGTGCGGTATAGTAAACGGCGCGACACTGCAAGCTACTGCAAATCTTACGTGTTTGATGTGTGAAAAGTATTAACCCGACTGCTGGAGGATAATGGTTTTTCGAGCGTATATATATATGTATGAAATTATTTATGTATGTATATCTATTTCTAAAGCACGTTCTAAAACCCAAATGACTTGACGGATTATGATATATGGGGTGTAATTGGATTCATCTCAATTGTAGGAGTAACAAAGGCTATATAATTTTTTTAAATCACCTCCCCCTCCAAAAAAAAACGGAATGATACATTTTTTTTTCGCTTTTTTAACAATATAGATATCAAATGAAAGCTACTAAATAGACCATTCCAAAAATATAAATATATAAAAAAATATATGACCTCCAAAATCAGCATAACATGAATAT
The DNA here is from genome assembly GCA_964057195.1 of Orthosia cruda. Taxonomy (NCBI): domain Eukaryota; kingdom Metazoa; phylum Arthropoda; class Insecta; order Lepidoptera; family Noctuidae; genus Orthosia; species Orthosia cruda. The sequence goes on along the minus strand of OZ059826.1, from coordinate 3,465,278 downwards.
TATCAGTAAAAACAATGGAAGGAAATTGCCGAGCGATTGGGGGTTAAGGGTAAATTAATTTCGTATTTTTCTGTGCACAAGTATATTTTTTTAGTAGTGTTGCGCCAGTGCGGTTTAGCATATTTTGTCGCGTCGCGTCGTGCCGCTCCGTTGACGCGTGGTTACGCCAAGTGCGGTCTGACCTTTAGGCTATTCACTGGCAGGTACTTATGTTATCTAGAAAATATGACATTATATTAAATGAGGTTTACAATATTATTATTCTCATAGATACACAAATTCAAGTCTTTTGTCCATGGATACCAGATTTCCTTCAGATACCTCTTAATGATTTACGTGAATTTAGGTAATAATTAATTAATTCGAATTACAGATTTACAATTCTAAAGAAAGCTGCATGCGGGACGCATTGGACCGGTCAATGTGGGACCACAGATGTTAGATTTATGTCTGTGGTGGCGACGTTTGGGGGAAGCCTATGTCCAGCAGTGGACGTCTTTCGGCTGATATGGTGATGATGATGATGAAAGCAAAGCAAGAGTAAACATTCCATCCATCGTTTTCCAACAAGCAAACTTGAGATCAAGGTTAAAAATGGTGTAAAAATGTTCTTTTAATGCCTCAACCTATAGATAGGAACCTTTACCCTGTTAACCAAAACACCCCTCGCTTGACATGATTTCAATAGTTCGCCAAACTTCTGAACTATTCAAAACATATACAAAACAATGCTACAGAAAATTCAGATTAAATTAATCATGAATTCACAGCACTTGTCGCCAAATCATCTGGCACCCTCTAATTGTACACCCAAATGTTTTGAAAGTTACCCTCATTACAATGACCATTCTACTCTCAAGTAGTTCCTTAGAGCCCCAGGTGTTGTTTCTCACACCTTCGGCACACTATTATGATAACGGAGTAGATAGTCAACAGAGACCGTTGTTAATATTTCAGTATTACCTACTAAGTTTGCGAAGCATCAGGAATTTTCATGTAACAAAAAAAAAAAAAAATGTATAAAATAACTGTCTGAATGTGAATAAACTTCCTAATACTTGTCTGTCCACCTGACTCCACCCGTTTTAGAGAATCTATGTCTTATGTTGTTATATGGAGCTTCATGACAGCATAACAGCTTTTTCGTGCCGGAACCAGCAGTTCGAGATATCATAGCGAAGCAATCAAAGGCGATTCTCGTAATCATAAAAAAGTTTCAATCTGACAAATACACTCGAATTTACCTGCATTTTTCACATTGATTGTCTTTCAGAATATCAGCTTGCAACTAGATTTGAACGTTTTTAAATACGGAAATTGATTGTCAGGATAATGACGGCTAAATTTTCACTCAATCCATCTATCCTTTCTTATGACCTTCCTATCACTCTATTCACATATATATTCCTAAAATCTTTTTGTAAAACGCGTTTAAACCTTGCTCTTCATTCGACCGTACCAAAAAACGATTAGCTTGCAACTAAAATATTTGACTGGTAAACATTTTTACCAAGGTATGAACTATTGCTAACACTGGAAAACAGTCGATGACTATTTATCTGGTTGTTACTGTTGACTTGTTGGCTTCGTACGGTTCTCTGGCGAGGGAACTCGAGCAGCGTTGTAGGCACGAATGAAAGCCTTGTTGGAGTATTTCTTCTTGTTTATTTTTCTGAAGCTCGATTGTACAAACCTTGGACTCTGTTGCATATCTACTCCTGTGTTTCAAACTACGCGACCAACTAAGTACGTATTTGTGTTCGGAACCCCAGAACCCAGTACAGCTGAGTCAATATGATACCGTTCTTGATTCAATACAGGCTTCCGACGTCTTCATTCAGATGTGGGTAAAGGTAATCTTTCTTAAAAAAATACATATCAACATCTTGCTGAAATAGTTCTCAGAAATTTAATTTCTAATGGAAACGTTTCGGGTACAGTTGACAAAATGTTGGCTATGGTGAAAGAAAGAAAAATATATTTATTTGAGACCCGCTTAGGGGACACGAGAGCTAAAATAATACATGTCGGACTTCGCACATTTAGGGTTCCGTACCAAACGGCGATATTAATCTATTTGTAATAGGTAAAATATGGGAATTTCAAAGAAAATCTGATTTATCAATATATTGGTATTTGTTAGTAAAATATATTGCCATATTTGGAAAATATCCGCTAAAATAAAAATAAAATCGCGATAAAAGACAAAAAACGGTGAAATTTTATATTTTGATACTCTCTCTACACCAGCGCTCCTTGCTGCAAACTCATACGTGGTAATCTGTCTTGTGATTTGATTCACCAACACCAACTCATATCTTTAAATGATAACTCTATTGATACTCATATTTTTTTTAACATTCTTCTACAAAATTGGGACGTTACCGTACTATTGAAGCAGACTGTACCTACCTACTTGAAACAGTGTATTCTACGAAATTGGAGTTAATAGAAGTCTTATGAAATGTGCCTGATATTTACGTTATAGTTACGACGTTCCAAGAAAAAATATATAAGATAAAAACACTAGCACGAGTGTGTAAGCATGATGACAACCTATTTCTTGATTTTCTTTTTTGTTAGAAAAATGTATTTTGAGAGGTGTAGAAAAAGCTTATTTAAATTTCCAAGGGACCTTCCTTTCTTCATTGCCAGAACATTCCACATGTCTGTATATTTTTGAAGTTTGTCTATTTGTAATAAAAACCCTCATTTATTTACATTAAATGAACAAGTCTCCGAAAGACTGAACAAAAAAAATGCCGGCAAATTACTGGTGCCTGCTCAGAGAACATGACAATTTTTTTTTTTTAATAAATTACCACCTGCCCTGAGAATGGTAACCATTGAAAATTGAGAATGTGACATGTGTTTTTATTCCGTTAATGATTTTTTAAATCATACATTTCGATATTGTAATTCAAATCTTAATAATGATATTAGTACTTTGACATTATTATGCATTCTTTAACATTGTATTTTTTTGTTGACGTTATGATTGATATTTTGACATGATGATTTAATTTTTGACATTTTGATTTATTTTTTGACATTATAATTAATTTTTAAGGCATTATGATTTATTTTTGATATTATGATTTATATTTTCGACATTATACATAACTAGCACTCCGGCCGCGACTTCGTTCGCATGATATCGTATTTTATTCAACTAAATTATGTGCAGTTAGTGCAGGCGATCCAAAATAAGCTATTGTTAAATCAATAATAAATGGGATATCGTAGATATCTACGGTTTAAGTTAGGCTTTAGAGGACATAGAACCTTCTCCTTTTCCGCAAGTCGGTTAAAAATATTATTCCTTGGGCAATAATAAATTGCCATTAAATAGTTTTTCAGAATTACCCCCAGAAGATGTTTTAGGTGTGTCAACGGTTTTTTGAAGTATCTTACGGCACTAAGATGACTTCCTCGATTTGGAACTACCGAACTGGACCGTTTGTCCAGTGTTGTTTGACGGAGATATCGGTGAACTAAATACACAAAAAATAATTAAGTACCTTACTAAAGTCAAATTGCCTATGAGGTCCACCTAAAAAGTGAAAAATATAAAATCTATTTTACAAAAAAATACTACTTACATCCAACTAAAAACACTACAAAGTGAAAAATAAATTTCTTTTTCGAAGTCGGTGTCCATAACGAAAAAAATTGGTACCTACCAAAGACACCGAATTCGAAAAAGAAATTTATTTTTCACTTTATAGTGTTTTTAGTTGGAAGTCAGTAATATTTTTTTGTAAAAAAGTTTTTATACAAATAAATGTCTCTTTAAAGGTTCAATTTCCAAAACTCCCTCCTTAATGCTCACCTACATCATTAAAAGAAGCTATGTGTAATAAAATACTTCAAAAATCTTGATCACCCCCTAAATAGTATTTTGGGGATAGTTCCGAAAAACGAATAACTAATAGCAACCCACATTATTTATTAAGGTTAGTATTTGTGCCAAATTTTAAGTTTATTAGACCAAGATCTTCAACACCCCCTTAATCATCTTTTAGGGATAGTTTCGAAAAACTAATAATGATATCCTTTATTATTTACCTAGTTTAGTATTTGTCCCAAGTTTCAAGATTATTCATCCAAGAAATAAGATTTTCCATACAAACTTTAACATCTTTTAAATCGTATTTTAGGAGTAGTTTTGAAAAACTTGTAATGACAACCTTTACTTTTAAATAAATAAAAATATTTGCTGTTAGTATTGATGCCAAGTTTCAAATAAATAAACCCAACAAATTACCACCTTTAACCTCCATTAGGGGTAGAATTTCCGGAAATCAATAAACTCATTACTTTTTTTAGTAATCAAGAGCGTAAACCTACTATTTTAGATATTTTACCTTCCAAACCGAAGAAATTTCATATAAAGTTTCAACCCCTACTTTATTCCCCTTAGGGGTAGAATTTCTAAAACCTAATAACTACATGAATTCTTTTTATCAATTCCAACTCGAACTTAGAAACAATAGAAATTACACACAATTTTTCAACCCCCTTTTTAGCCCTGTTAGGGGTGGCATTTCCGGAAATAATTAAACTGATTGTTTTTTTATAATCAGGAGCGTAAACCTACAATTTTAGATGTTTACCTTCCAAACCGAAGAAATTTCATATAACGTTACAACCCCTATTTTATCCCCATAGCGGTAGAATTTCCAAAAATTAATAAATACATGTTTTTTTTTATCTACTTAGAGATTAAATCTAAAATTTCACGTGTCCAACTTTCAAACTAAAGAAATTACGTACAAACTTTCAACCCCCTTTTTACCCCCTTAGAAGACGAATTTTCAAAAACCAATAAATATTTTAATTCTTTTTATGAACAAAAAGCGTAAATCTAAAATTTCACGTGCCATGCGTGAAAGCGTGTCATGGAGTATCACCGTTTTACCTATAGAAATTACTGGCCTATGTCAATTTTGATTCGGACATAGTTTGAAAATTGTCCTTAGATTGCACGGACACCGTGAGTGTCTGAAATAACAACATATAGACCGTATGTTATTTCAGAAACAATTTACTCCTAACATTGACACATAGTTTTTTGACCCAAAACCTAATTTCACAGGTGCCTGGAACTGAAGGAAGATATACAAGGAACCCAAGTTAAGGATAAAAAATCCAAAAAGGAACAGTTTGCAATAAACATACGTCTTCTAAGTTTAGGATCAGAGTTCTTGGAGTCTATTTTAGACGGAAATCTGATAACCACAGAATAGATTGATAGTTACAGTATAACTATTCGGTACAATTTATAATGAATCATACTGATATTGATTTAAACAGAGTTTTCTCTCAACGAAAGCGTCGCGATAACTGTTTGAAAAAAATCAAAAATGTATGGGAATGTCAAGCGCTATCAAAATGTCAAGTGACCAATCCATTACATTTTGACATTTAGACCATCGCCTTCGCTTATTGAATGCCACTTTGAACTGAGATTATCTTGATTTTCAACAATTACAATAGCACTTGTGCTCAAAGAGTAAGAGCGGTTACGTTCTGCATCCGATCCAAAACCGAATTAGCAGAAAAAATTCGATTTTGAACCATCCGTAGTACTTCTTGTAAGCTTATGAACTACATCCGAACTGTATCCGTCATATTTCAGAACATTTTAAATTCGGATAGAACTCGAAACTTAAATCACGGACTCGGATCGGATGCACTACATCCGATCCGAGTCTAAATGTGTAAGCAAGAAGATCACAAGATCGGACAAGATTCAATTCCTAGTCAGAACACATCTAATAGCACCTACCTTTATTGCCGTCCATCCGACGGTATGAAGAGAAAACATGGCAGGTGCAACTGTTTAATATGTGGCAACAAAAATAATAATTATAGATTGATAAAATACACATACATACATATTTTATATAATACATACCTATGTAAATATATATATTTAATAAACTAATAACACAACTAAATAAATATATACATTTAATAAAACAACAACTAAAAATAAGTTGTCGAGATGACCCACCCTCCCGCTGATAATAAAACCGCAATTTCCGCTTGAAAGAATACCGACTGGTGGCCGTCCTGATTTCGAGAGGAAGCGCGTTCCAAAGAAGAATAGACTGAATATGAAAGAAAGAATGAACAAAATCAGTAGTATGAGAAGGACAGAGTAGGAGAAGATTGTTGGAAGAACGCAGATTCCTAGTGTGGGAAGTACTTAAATATTGATAGTGAGACATAAGGTAAGAAGTTGGGGTGGGAGAATTGAGTAGGGTGAAAAACGTAGTTAGAGCGCGCAAACATCTTCTCTGGCGAAAGGGCATCCATTTGAGCTCAGACCTATAGCTCGACACATCAATAGCTATAAATTTTGGTCAAACTTAAGCTTCCATACAAGCATTGTATCATTTTAAAACGCTTTCATCAGAAACATGGCAAAGTTGAAGACTTAAAATAATTTGCACCCTTTTAAGGCCAAGTCTTCTGTATCTTTCTAGTCTGTGGTAAAACTAAATATTAAATAGATTTACGTAAACAAGTGTTGTTGAATTTTAAATGCTAATCTTGTTCTGTGCAGGCAGACGAGATTATATCTAGTACCTATTCCCACTCCTTTTTAGATGATAAGAGGAAAAATAAATTTACTCTCATATGCTCTGAATAGAGCGTGTTTCAATTATTTATGAGTGACATGATGGTTGGATAGTGGTGGGTGTACATTAAGTACACCCACCACTATCCAACATCCACTATACCTCTGCCCAATTCTTTAGAGAACACGGGCGTGATGTTTTGTTATGATGATCGTATGAAAACATCGCGAGGAGACCAGCATGTCCTACAACGTACCGCAGTTAGGTGCTGCTTTGAAGCTAATCAATCAGTCTTTAATATTGTTCAAATCATTTCATATATCAGTGTGTCATAGATATGACTATTTACCTGTCTCTGAGGTAAATCCTGAGGTTTATTGTGTGATTGCTAATCGTCATCATCATCATCATTTCAGCCGAAAGACGTCCACTGCTGGACATAGGCCTCCCCCAAGCATCGCCACATTGATCGATGCCGTGCGTCTCGCATCCAGCGCAAGCATGAGTGGGTTTAACATGGGTATTTAACATCAGCTTGGTTTAGTCCATATTCATTTTAAGACCTACTCTTTCGGAAGCTTTACTGAGCCATGATCACTATACCGTCGAAAAACCAAAGGTGAGTGGTGATGTGTATGTGAACGTGAGTGATTGACGTTGATGCCTTGACCTCTCCAGTCCAGAAACTTGAAGACATGCTCCAGTGCAGCGGTGAACAGTTTCGAGATATGACGTCTCCCTGTCTCACACGTCGGATAGGTTCCGAGGTCTGATCCTGTAGTCGAACTGACATGGTGGCATTTTTGTGCAAACACTTCAACACTTCTATGTACCGGTAGAGAATTAGGCACCGCTTGAGAGATTGCAGTACAACCCAAGTCTCGAATCAAAGGTAGTCCACAAACGCTTAGCAAAGAGGCAGGTTGTATTCTTTGGTCTTCTGTATAACCTGCCTTAGCGTATTTATGTGGTCTACGGTGTTGAAGCCTTTACGGAATCTGACTTGTTCGGGAGGTTAGAGATGGTCAAACCTGCGTGCGAGACGATTCGTGATTACTCTTGAAAACTTGATCTCATACAGTTTTAAATAATCTTTGACATTCAAAAGTGCCGCTTAGTGGCCAAATTCTTTATTTCTGTTATGAAATAAAGAATTTGACTTAGGCTCCCTCTGGCAGATGAACTGGCAAGAGAGGGCTCAGCAAATGATTTTGTGGGTCCAGAACCATGTGTAGGCCTCCCGACGTGCCTCGTAAAAGCCGCATTTAGGGAGTTTGCAGATCACAGACAGCGAACTCATTGGCTATCTAGCACCGGTCTACAACACTCCAAGAAATTCCTAGGCTCTTCGTTCAAAGCCCGGGAATGCATTTGGAACATGAGCAGGGGGCAAATCCGCTACCTGCTTGCTATCTATCTATCTGGTCTAACCGCGACACCCATGTGCAGGTTGTGTGAGGAACATACGGAACGCATGGAGCACCTTCTTTGCACATGCGATGCACTGGCTGGTAAGCGAATGAGTCTCTTAGGGGTTGGATATCCAAGACCAGAAGACTATAGGCTCATATCGCCCGGTCTCTTTGTAATAATCATGAAAAGAGTTTTCAACGAGATTGGGGAGGAGTAAGTTATCTAGGGGACCACAATAGATCCCAATGGGTCGAAGTGTCCGAGTCGTCTCTCGGGCCCTCCACAAGATAAGATAAGATAGGCACCCTCTGCCCCAGCTAGGGTACATTGGATCTTAATTCAACTAAGACATGTTTGTTTAAATCTATTTACAGCAATAAAGCATAAGCATAGCAAGCATGTGAGAGATAATAATAATATCGTTTATTTATAACATAAGGCTCATTTTACAATAAAATATATTTAAAAAAATATAAAAGAAGACAGTTTCTTATTTGCCTGAACTAGGTTGAACCTGTGTTTCAGTATAAAAAGTGACTCTGTGAGAGGGAATGGGCTATAATATACCTCGCGGGGTGCCAGGAGTGGTTGACAACCCAACATGTCTCCGAAGTATTGATTCTAAGACATGTGGGTGTACTCACGGTGTTTCCCTTCACCGTTTTGAGAGCAGTGGTGATTAAAATAAAGTACACAAATGAATGCGCCTGCCTGGTATCGAACCCACGACCTACGACTCATACAACATTAGTCTCTTCTGATAGTTCACTGCTTTCATTGATAACAGAAACAAATATTATTTGTCGAGTGTGTTGTTAAAAGCTGTGTATTAATATAAGACTGTATTATTCAAATAATAAAGGTCTACTCAGCAACCTGGGATTATATATTTAAAAAATAACAACGAAAACTGTTATTAGCTTGCCCGTTATTCCCTGAAATTTTGCTAAAATATCTGGTCGTGAGAATGGGTTTGCCGCAATCGGGGATTCGGAAAACACATTAATGTTTGTAAGTACTAGAAGTTCCTTTGCGTATGATTTGTTTATCCATTATCTTATGATAGCTTTATTAACATTCCAAAATTGAAATCTGGAATTTCAAAATTAACCTCTTTGAACCTTGATCGCTCTCGTTGTCTATTCTACAAAAACCATGTGTTTTGCGGTATAAAAAATAACCTATGGCACACTCAACGATATTGAAAGCGAAATCTGATCAGCACCTCCAGGGATTACTTTTTACAAACACAAACTATATCTAAGTACTTGGTGTCGGCGCAATTTGTTTAACTAATTATTTTATAACATTAGTTTAGATCGCCCTTTAATAACGTAAAGTTTCCGATTTTTGTTTCAAACCTTCATTAAAATGACAAACACTCGAAAGCCTTCTAGGTAATAAAATAACCACATCATTCCCCGCCAACACTTACCCTAAAGACTCAATAATATTGAAAAAAAAACGCGATAATAATAAAATCGCCACCGTGACAGCTGCTCACCCTCTTTACGACGAATTAGCGCGAAGCTATTTGTCGATAGGAGGATAGTTATGATTTATTGGCATTTGGACCCTTTCTCACGACAAAAGAGCGTAAATTTGTTGACTGCTGACGTCAGCGGTAAAGCGGCATTCTCGCATTTTGCCCTTTCTATGCGTCTGCAAAAACATCGGGCGAATAGGTTAGGAGAATGAATAGGCTAGGCAAGCGTGCTACAACGTCGACCACGTCAGGTGAGATTGTGGTCAAGCGCGAACCTAACATAATAAAAAAAAATACAGTGGAATTAACTTCCTTGCTCGTTTTTGCACGGATCTTCAAGGTTAAGCAAAACACACACAGATGGGTTCGTGGATGGGTGACCATCCATTTCATACCGAAAGTCCTCTGTGCCTCGGAAAGCATGTTAAGCTGTTGGTGCCGGCTGCCATTTGTACATCTTGGATAGTCTTTAAGATTTGATTTTAAGACCAGAAAACAAAAAAAAAACTGACACGTCTTGTCAAGGGTATCGTGTTACCCAGTTACTGGGTTAAGGAAGTCCGAAAGGCAGTCGTCCCATGTAAAATACTGGTATTGTGCTGAATCTTGTTAGATTGAAATACATTTTTTTTTTCTAAAACAAGCTTTTTTCGTATTTTTCAGCAACTTCTTTCATTTGATACCCATATCATGTCAGTGCACATAAAATAACTAGTTCCCCATCTTGGGCCATCCACCATATTGTATTTACGAGTATAATGACGTCACATAGCTAACCATGCATTGTCATCGAAACTAAACGTGTATGCAAAATTTATCCTTAATCGGTGGAGGATAACTGCTTTAAAATTCAGTTGCAGGATTTGACCCGAACACACGTACATACTTACATACATTGCAAGTTATATAACAGTTTGTAAAAACGGTATGAGTTAATGAATGAGATCTCTTAATAGGTACGAGAAAAGGTTCTTAATTCTTTATTGTACACCAAAAAAACAATATTTAATACAATGTGATAATAAAGTACATGTACAAAGGCGAGCTTAAATCAAATGTTGAGTTCTCTTACAGCAAACCCTAGAGAGACAGAGAATGATGACAAAAGAGGGTTTAGGATCCAGTGTACAATTTGAAAATGACATAATTATAATCAGAAATATATACATACATACATTTATACAAATATTTATATATCTATTAACATTGCGTTAAAAGGAAATGCTCTTTAATTTTCCTCCTGAAGACATCGAGAGAAGGGCTACCACGTAGGGAGTGTGGGAGAGAGTTCCAGAGGTGCACTGCAGTTACAGAGAAAGAGTCATCATAACGGCTGCAAGTGTAACGTGGAGTACGAAGGAGAAGCGAAGTAGCCGTGCGACAAGATTTGCCCCTCGGGACAAGGTACTCAAACCGTTCGCGAAGTTATTGGGATGAAGTAGGATTGTGCAGGATATTATAGAGTAGGGATAGGATATGGGTTTCTCGTCGACGCCGAATCGGCAGCCACTTCAATCTGGTCCGAAATTCCGACACATGGTCGTACTTGCGGAGGCCGAAAATAAAGCGGATGCACAAGTTCTGCAATCGCTCGAGTTTGTTTAGGAGTACCTCCGTTGCATCTAGAAAACAGACATCCGCATAGTCTATGAGCGGCAAAAGAAGAGATTGATCAAGAGTGACCTTAGTGTGAAATGGTAAGAATTTTTGGAGACGTTTATTAGACTGAAAAGAGTAGAAGACCTTCTTACTCACATCAGCAATATGAACCTCCCAAGAGAGGTTAGTGTCTATATGGACGCCCAAGTTTCAAGGTTCTTGCCTTGTTATTATATTATTAGTAGGTATTCGTTTTTTTTACAGTGCTATATTAGACCATCAAAAGCGTGGAATGTTTTATGAAACCAAGTATCAAACTCATAAGTTTGGTTATTACATATTTATATCACGCTTTATGAAATGAGGTTTGAACACTCCCTACTTATTTATCGAATGAAAAATCGTAAGACATAAATAGCGGTAATAATATTCAGCAATTCTGTAGAAACAGCAAGTCAGTTACAAATTCTCAAAGAAGTAATAAAAAAAACCGGTCAAGTGCGAGTCTGACTCACGCACATAGGGTTCTAGGGTATAAATTAACTAAAATAAATAGGTAATATTACTATCGTATATCATAAACAATTAGAGCACCATTGATAAGGATAAAATTAAGGGATAAAATTAACTTTGCCGTTCGGAAACTATTGTCTAATACACCAACTTTTTTTTTTACTTTTCCAAGTATATATATATAACTAAATGTAATTTTGTTATTTAAACACACTTGACTCTAACAAAAAGCATAAAAAACATAAGCATAAAACATTTAAAGCTTAATTTTAGGCAAACGGATCCCTGAATCGAAAAATGGTTTTCCGCGCTTGACCACTATCTCACCTGATGGTAAGCCATGATGTGGTCGACGGTAAAGCACGCTTGCCAAGAAAAAACCCATTCACTCTTGACTTAAAGACCCCTAGATGGTAGCTATCGGGAAACACAGACTCCGGCAGGGCATTCCACTCCTTAGCTGTACGCATAATAAAAGTGTCCCCAAAACGTGTCTTTGTCGGCGTGATTAATATGTATATCCACGCCAAATTATAGCTTTCTAATACTAAGATGTAACGTTGTACGGGGTCGCTAACTCATCAGAATCCGGGTAGCAAACAGAGAAAAACAAATAATACAATATTTACGCTTGCAGCTTTCTGAGCTGAACTGTGAACGGACATGGCGAAATTATAAGGGTTTCGGGTTTCTTGTTGATTAAGGAACCCTAAAAAGTCAAAGTATGTACATACGCCAGTGTTCTCCGAGGAATTAGGGCGAAGTATACACCTATCGTACACCTACATATCGCCAATTATGTATGAGCTAGCTGTAACAAGGCGCGAGCTTATAAGCATCAACTATACTCCATTCGAAATGACATTAGAAATTTTCACAACCCCTTTTTACAGTCCGTTCAAGTGATTTTGAGTTATATCCCGTAAATAATATAAGGATGGCATAAAAAGCATAAACCTGTTACCAAAACTAACTGCTGCTATACAGCTGCCATCTGTCATATGACTAACGCAATAGAAGTCAAAATCGGTCGAACGGGCTGTACAATGGGATTATTTAAATGTCTAATGTTATCTCAAATGGAGTATAGACACAAATCCTGACTACAAACTGAGAAATTCTAGTTGAAATAAACCAAATTAAACTTAGCTTCAACACAGGTACTCATGGTCCGCAGTAGCGCTTGCGGCTGAAGTTGTCAAAAAATAAAAGGTCCTTTTTGACAGCTATAAAAATACTTAATAATAATTAAACTTGATGCTTAGGAATGATGCTCGTTGCTATAGTGTATCGGTAACATAGTAATTAATTAGGATTATGAATTTGATTTTTCAATTTCTTACGTTGAAAGTTATTGCGGCATTTAAAATGAGAAACGTCAACGGACTTCATAGTTTTTGACGACTTTATTAGTCCATCATGGCAGACATCGTAACTTGGTCAATAAATTCCTTTTTACCCGACTGCCAAGGAAGGGTTATGTTTTTCGCGCGTATTTTGTATGTATGTCGTATCTACATCGTACGGGTGGATGTATTTCGACAGTTAGAGCTCTAACACACCGCTTTTTTATCAAGAGCCGTCGACACGCGTCTCTCGCAACTATAACGCGCTGCAAACGCGATGTTATCGCAACCAATTTACCTATTCTCACGTTCATAAAATTGTAGTATGCAGACGACGACTTTTTCGCGAACTGTCGACGCGCTTTTGGCCCAGCGTTATATCGATACAGACGCGCTATCTTTAGCTGCAAACAGACACGTACAGCGCGTTTTAATCGGATACTTGCCGACAGTATTACGATGGCATCAATCGAGGCAACACTTCTTACACTGGCCTTAGTACTTTTGTTAAAAAGGGAACGTAAAAATGTCTCACGAAAACGTAAATATTGGATACATCCATTTACCAGCGAACGGCAATTACATGGCGGTCACACAGCACACACACGTTCCCAGTACGATACACGCTCGTTAGCGCACGTGCTACGCGCGTTTTACTTTGCAAGGAGAATTGCTCACGCGCGTCTGTAGCGCTTTTCTCGTGAGTTTGCAGCGATGTACTCGCAAGTAATCTGCCTATTTCAAGTTTAGCAGCGCCGACAACGCATGATAGCAAAACGCACGTCGACGGCGCCTGATAAAAACGCCGTGTGTAAGAGACCTTTAGGCGCCGATTACCTTGACTAGCAGATTTTAAAATGAAAATCGCGTCTAAACGGCTAGACGAATTTTTTTGCAAAACATATATGTTATATTAGACCATTTTCTTAATAATTTGATCTAGGAAAATGTTGAGTTTTATTGTTTTATCATAGTGTAATAAAAACGGACAAAAAAACGACAATCGCACCAAAACCGCTGGGCGTATTTTAATGAAATTGACACCATCTTAAAGACAATTTAATTATCTACATTTTCATCTGAAGCTTTTTTTTTAAAGTCATAAAATAATAAGCTACTACTAAACTACTACTAAATTTTGAGTCGCGCGGGTGTTAATCGAGGGTGCGTTTTGTTCCCTCAAGGTCGTTGGCGTTAGTCGTCGCCTTAAGGCGCAGATATCCCTCAGAAGTTGATTTTAGTGGTTTGTTGGTATTTTCAGTTACCTTCAAAAGCAATTCTCATTTTTCTTGAAAAAAGCAAACTTGTAATTTATCACTTTTTGTTGCAAACCTCCTCTATTATCATCAATAACTATGTTCTTTGATTTCCTTTGCTAAACATGTTAGAGAGAAAGTAAATATTAGCTTGGATGATACTTTCTTTGGGCTCTTGTCGGCAAAGTAAAAAAATGACGCATCGTCCAACAAGGTCCTTTCGTTTAGTTTATTTAGGCACTAGCTGACCCTCGGAGCTTCGCTCCCGTCAACTGCCTACCTACCCTGGCTACCCTGCCTACCTTGCCTATCCTGCCTACCATGCCTACCCTGCCTACCCTGCCTGCCCTGGCCCTACCCTGCCTTCCCTGCCTACCCTGGCTACCCTGCCAACCCTGCCTGCCCTGCCTACCCTGCCTACTCTGCCTAACCTGCCTACCCTGCCTACCCTGCCTACCCTTCAAACCCTGTCTATCCTGCCTACCCCTGGCTACCCTGCCTACCCTGCCTACCCAGCCTACCCTGCCTACCCTACCTACCCTGCCCCTACCCTGGCTACCCTGCCTACCCTGACTTTCCTGCCTACCCTGCCTTTCCTGCCTACCCTGCCTGCCCTGCCTATCCTGCCTACCCTGCCTATCCTGCCTACACTGCCTACTCTGCTTACCATGCCTACCCTGCCTACCCAGCCTACCCTGCCTACCTTACCTATCCTTCCTACCCTGCCTTTCCTGCCTACCTTGCCTTTCCTGCCTACCTTGCCTATCCTGCCTACCTTGCCTATCCTGCCTACCCTGCCTACCCTGCCTACCCTGCCTACCCTGCCTACCCTGCCTACCCTGCCTACCCTGCCTACCCTGCCTACCCTGCCTATCCTGCCTACCCAGCCTACCCTGCCTACCCTGCCTTTGCTGTCTACCCTGCCTTTCCTGCCTACCCTGCCTATCTTGCCTACCCTGCCTACTCTGCTTACCCTGCCTACCCGGCCTACCCTGCATATCCTGCCTTTCCTGCCTACCCTGCCTACCCTGCCTACCCTGCCAACCCTGCCTACCCTGCCTACCCTGCCTACCCTGCCTACCCTGCCTACCCTGCCTACCCTGCCTACCCTGCCTACCCTGCCTACCCTGCCTACCCTGCCTACCCTGCCTTTGCTGTCTACCCTGCCTTTCCTGCCTACCCTGCCAATCTTGCCTACCCTGCCTACTCTGCTTACCCTGCCTACCCGGCCTACCCTGCATATCCTGCCTTTCCTGCCTACCCTGCCTACCCTGCCTTCCCTGCCTATCCTGCCTTCCCTGCCTACCCTGCCTACTCTGCTTACCATGCCTACCCTGCCTACCCTACCTATCCTGCCTACCCTGCCTTTCCTGCCTACCCTGCCTATCCTGCCTACTCTGCTTACCCTGCCTACCCGGCCTACCCTGCATATCCTGCCTTTCCTGCCTACCCTGCCTACCCTGCCTACCCTGCCTACCCTGCCTACCCTGCATACCCTGCCTACCCTGCCTACCCTGCCTACCCTGCCTTTCCTGCCTACCCTGCCTATCCTGCCTATCCTGCCTACCCTGCCTATCCTGTCTGCCCCGCCTACCCTGCCTTTCCTGCCTACCCTGCCTATCTTGCCTACCCTGCCTACTCTGCTTACCTTGCCTACCCTGCCTACCCTGCCTACCCGGCCTACCCTGCCTACCCTACCTATCCTGCCTACCCTGCCTTTCCTGCCTACCCTGCCTATCCTGCCTACTCTGCTTACCCTGCCTACCCGGCCTACCCTGCATATCCTGCCTTTCCTGCCTACCCTGCCTATCCTGCCTATCCTGCCTACCCTGCCTATCCTGTCTGCCCCGCCTACCCTGCCTTTCCTGCCTACCCTGCCTATCTCGCCTACCCTGCCTACTCTGCTTACCTTGCCTACCCTGCCTACCCTGCCTACCCGGCCTACCCTGCCTACCCTGCCTTTCCTGCCTACCCTGCCTACCCTGCCTACCCTGTCTACCCTGCCTTTCCTGCCCACCCTGCCTACCCTGCCTACTCTGCTTACCCTGCCTACTCTGCTTACCCTGCCTACCCTGCCTACTCTGCCTACCCTGCCTACTCTGCCTACCCTGCCTAACCTGCCTATCCTACCTACCCTACCTACCCTACCTACTAATTTGTATCTATCATCAATAGTTTTCTCAGCGCACGCCAAATAATGTATTTTACAGACAACATTTTGCTACCTTGGGTTACATTATTGCAATTTTCATAAGGATCTCTATTTTTTTTACACTCAGGAATAAAGTGGCTTTCTACCGGTGCAAGAATTTTCAAAATCGGTTCAGTAGATCCAGAGATTACCCCTTACAACGTCACAAACTCACAAACTACGGGGCTATGAAAACAGCGGGGAAATGGATCGGCTTTTCAAAGTAATTCATTTAAGTGTCCCGACATTTTGCTGAATTCCTATTTGGCGCAGCCGTGGGACATACAATGTTACTTTCATATTGTATTCTCTCTTTTATATTATTGTTGTTAAGTCTAAGATTTTTTTTAATGTTTATGTTGTATGCTCTGGCTTGTGTCAAATAAATCTTTTTCAGTCTTTTCTTTCTTTCTTCCTGCTCGCCGTGATTTGATTTATATAATTTTCACACCGATAAAGCCATATTGCAAGAACGTTCACGTGAACTCATCATCATCATCATTTCAGCCAAAGGACTTCGACTGCTGAACATAGGGTTCTCCCGATCTTAACCAACTGGTCAAGCCATCGGCCAACTAAAAGGGAAGCCTTCCAACGCAGCATCTTCCATCAACGCAATATTGCGCGTCTTTGCAATGTGATGAAAATCGACCGATTCGCACCTGTTTTCTTTGAAGATACGTGCCAGATGTCGCCTAGTGACAGAATTTAAATTGCAAAATATAAACTTTGATAAATAACGAGCATTTACGACACTAAAATCTCTAACACACTACAACAGGCCAAAGATTGCTACAAATGTAGAGAGATCATCAAAAGTTTAGTCGGGCAAGTAACGCTCAGCATTGTGCAAACGACTGGATGAGTAGGAGGGACGATGAAGATTTGTGACAAGATGTGAAATTAATATGTAAATTGATTGATTGAAATTGATTGATTGTATGTTAATTTTATGTAGATTGAGTTTAATTAATTGTAATTTTGTGACTTATATTAATATTTTTTTGAGGATTCAATAAATTATTTAGAACCCTTATAGTAATGTAGCGATACCTCTTCATTATCTACATATAGATGAACTATAAGTATCTACCTTAGTAGGTTCTGCAAATTCCCCAATTGCAATTCTTCAAGTTTCAGATACCGGTTTGCAATGAATAATATATCTTACTTAGGGCTGATTTTCAATCGTCAATTAATTGTTCCTTGAAGAATTAATATAGTGGCTTAGGTAAAAGTTATCTGTCTATTGAAAAATCAGCCCTTAGATACTAAACCAATTATTTTTGATGAAAAACGCCTATCAGCTAGAATTGGGCAATTTGTTTAAACGTGACAAAGTAAAATCTCATAACACACCATTAACTTATTAAATATTCAGGGAGGCCGAATGGTCAGCTCTACACTATCTACATTCACAATACATATTTCAGCAAGTTTTCATCTAAATGTGTTCCTAAAAATCGCTTATTTCATAGCCCCAACATTCAAAAGAACCGTATATAGAGATAGATCTCTTAATATCGGCTTAACATAGACTACTAATAAAAAAGTCTGTCTTGTCATTACGGAAAATTTGATCAAATAGTATCGATTGACCTTTGATTCCTTGATTACCCTAGTATGCCTAACATTATCTAATCTCCAGTAACTTGACAACAGGCGGCAAACAAAGGAATAAATTGGGGCTTATTTGACTAAAAAATAAATCAGTATAATTTATTTATTAAAACTTCATGCAACATACAGGTACATAGGCGGACTAAATGCCTGAGGCATTCTCTACCAGTCAACCAAGGGTGGTGGAGAGATAACATGGCAGGTGCATAACAATTGAGAAGTTAAATTGAATAACAATATATATTGTAGTTAAAATAAACATACATATATATTTACTATGATAAATACCTTTATATATATATATATATATATATATATATATATATATATATATATATATATATATATATACATATACATATATAAATTAATAGAAACGAGATTGAGACTACTCTGCTAATGGTTCAGAAAACAATGTCGCAGCTTCCGCTTAAATGCATATTGACTGGTGGCCGTCCTGATATCGAGAGGAAGTGCATTCCAGAGAAGAATGGACTGAATATGAAAAGAAGAATGAATAAAATCAGAAGTATGAGAAGGACAAAGCAAGTGAAGATTGTTAGACGAACGCAGATTCCTAGCGTGTGAAGTACACAGATATTAAAAGTCAGAGATGAGATAAGAAGGAGGGGTGGGAGAGTTGAGTAGAGAGAAGAGCGTGGTCAAAGCGCGTAAATTTCGCCTCTGCCGAATGGGCATCCACTTGAGTTCAAATCTGCAGCTCGACACATGGTCATATTTCCTTAGGTTGAATATGAACCGGATGCAGTTATTTAGGAGCCTATCGCAGGGCATAGTATGGCAGGTTGTAGTGAAGTGTCGGTTGAGTGCATTCAAAATCCCTGCGCCTCATCGCCATACGAACACCTGTCGTCATCCAAGGAGCAGGTGCCTAAGTTTAACCCTCTTGACAGGAGCGTGTCTGTCGTAGAGTGCAAGGACCGTACGATTAAACAAACCCAGCTTATCGTCTACAGTCACTGCCGCAGCAATGTTTTCCCAATCTAATTCCGATGCATCCTGTCGTAGTTTTTCAATATCCATGCAGGCAAAACAACGCATGTGCAGAATTTTGGGGGGTAGTTTTAGGGTATAGGAGAGGAATATGAGGTCGTGATTGGAAAAGCCAGGTGCAGGATACTGACCATGAGAGGAAACAAGGGAGGGAGTGGACGTGAGGATTAAGTCAAGCCAAGTGTCATCACCCAAGACATTGAAGTGTGTTGGTTGTAGAGGAAGAATATGGAGATCGGCGGACTCGATGATATGAATGAGTTTGTGGGGACGAGGGGCTGGACGAGAAAGGTCAGTGTTGGAATCTCCCATGATTATACAATGTGCATACTCTGACCCTACAGATTCCAGCGCTGATTCGAAGTTGGAAAAGTAGTCAACGGCGGGCGGACAGTAGACAACACCAAGTAAGGTCTTGACTTCTTTGACGTAAACCTCCAGAAAGAGAAACTCAATGGAAGCACTATAATTTGAAGGAGATGAGGCAAGGACTTTGAAAGGGAAATCACTACGAAGATAGATAGCAACACCGCCCCCTCCCTTTCCAATCCTATCGTTACGGATAAGAATGAAACTGGGAAGAGGATAGGTGGTAGAGAGAAGATGAGGTTTGAGCCAACTCTCAGAAATCAGAACGGCGTGTACATTGGCGTCGGAAAATGTGTCAAACAGATCACTGTAGTGACTTGGCGCACTCTGAGCGTTGATGTGGCAGACATTAAACAAATTTTATGCTTTGATGGCTGAAGTTCCGACGCAGAATGTCACCAAGGGTGTCAGTCAGAGAACTAAAACTTTCATTAGCGGTTGAGGTGAAGGAAACATTAGCAGAGTAAAAAGAATCGTCATCAGAAATCATGATGTGTGTAAGATACAATATAAATAATAATAATAACCTAAATAAATATAAAATAATTAACTATGACACCAGTTTAATGATAATAGGGATGTTAATAGAAAAATGGTAATTATATTTAGTCCGTCAGTGACATTATCAAAGAATATTGAACCCATATTTTTCGCTTTATCAAATAAATCAAAAATGACAAAGATAACGCGCATCAAAGTTCAGGAGTGGAGGCTTGTGACGTCATTTTGCCAGTATAAAGTGTAGCACACCGTGACGTCACACGATATTTCAACGCACTGTATCGTCGTAATTTTTTGTTTACGTGGCAAAAGAAAATACGTGTCCAATGTTTTATAGGTTATCTAACTGGCGGACTAAATAGATATTTTTTGTTAACTATCCTATTTTAGGGTAAGCACCTTAGGCAGTTGACGGGAGTAAAGCCGCGGGCACAGATAGTAGTAAATATCCTACGTCCTTCTCCATGGTCCAGCCATCTCACGTACCAGGAGTTCGTTCCAGGATTTTATTAGACTTGGCGAAGTCTCTGACAGAAACCAGTTTTCAATTTATCAATCAAATCCAATTAGGTATTTTTATTATACTCTATAAATAAAATTTCGGTATTAATACCACTTTTTATTTTATTACTTTTATTAAGACTACGGATTATAGATATTCGTAGAACAATTTGCATATAAAAGGTTCGTCGCATTATCGTGTGGCATCAGTCTCTGGGAGTTTTCAAGTTGGGCATTCTATTAGACTGGACTGATAAGTTTTTATAACTTCCGAGTTTTCTTCAGTTGGCCAAGAAAAATCCCGGGATGTTATTTCGTAGAGAAAAAAGCTGTCTTTTATTTTTATAGTACGGTTCCTTTCTGGACAGAGTCTGAATTAATTAAAGCAAAATTAACATTTTAAGGGGTATAAAACATTTCGTACCTAGTAATAAAAGTGTTCTTTTAGTAATACAGAAATGCTTTGCTCAAAAATTTTTGCTTAAATGTTTGGTAGCTTTAATAATGTAATTCATTACAAAATTGCTGCTGGACTTAGACAAGTGTCATTGCAACTCGAGCAGATGAAACTCCAGCAGCCTAAATGCGTAACTTTATTGATAGCTCAAAGCACGCGCACACGCTATAATGTCATTTACGACTGCTTCATAATAATACGAGTATATTAAAAAATCCTATAGCGTAAAACATGCAATTAATACTGTCTAAATGAAAGAGATTGCTATCGATTTCATGAATTTATATATTACGGAATAAGGCTGCCGTAATTTTTGCTGTACAATGTGACTGTAGTCAGTGTCAGTGCATTGTCTTGTTAATCAAACTATGATTTGAATCCAGTCCTATTAAAAATGCTACTATATTTTTTGTTTAACTTTGCATAATAACGTTGGTCTCTCTACCGTGAATCTAAACTATTTATATTTATAGGAGGCAGACACTTTCTTCTTTTAAGATTATGGTCAATCAATTAATACAAAAAATACAAACAAAACCATGTCCAAACTTAGTTCAGGACTATCCACATGACACAAAAGTGTGTTTTATTTGCTCCAGCTCGTTGAACTAACTCGGGGACATTGAGTGATGGGCACTCGGTCGCACAGATGTGCTCTCAGTTTAAGAGACGAGGTTTTATACAGACATCTATCTATCGGAATTACAAGATATCTTTTTATTAATGCTGGTTCTGAAATTTTATTTGTGCGATAGGAAACAAATTTTTATCTAATATTATAACTTTAAGCCGGTTTTCTTCGAAGATGAGACAGGGATCCCAGCCTGCATTTGATGTTCGAGGTACATCATTTATTTATTTTTCTTTTATCAATACAATAATATTACACTTTTTTTATTGGGACAATCCCACCGCACTATTCCCAAACCACTGCAACTCCTGAAAGCCAAAATCAACAGTGGCGAGGCAATGAAGCTCGACTAAGTCCCAGAGAATGAATTTAACTGTCTAGGATCCCGCAACGAAATTAATCAGAAAAGAAAATGGAGGAGTAAGAAAAATACAAATTTCCACTTCCCTCCATATCAAGCAGGAGACAGAACAAACAAGACCAATAGGCACAAAGGGTCGTTTACAACTGGGATAAGCCCAGTTGCCTAGCACCACGGATAAAAATTAGCATTAATATTAATGGGTCCTAACATTGTGAGCTGTTATATTTGATTCCAATAATAGGTATGGCAAAAGCGCTTGAACGCACGGAAATTTGTTCTAGTTTCCACAAGGTCCGTATAGTAAACGGCTCCTGATACAGCCTGTACATTATTCAACATAGTATTGCGTTCATTCTGCCAAAGAATACACTCCCATAAGATATGATGTGCAGATTGTACATATTCACAGTCAGATGTAGAACACTGACATAATGGCAACAAGCTTGAAGGAAAATAATTTACTTTTAAAGTTACCATGCCCTGTGAGAAATTGGGCAACACAGTGATCCACCTCCAGCCACGTCCTGGCCAGTCGCACGCGAACGGATGGAAAGAATTGGTGAGGTGTCGGCGCTTGATGGAATTATCCCACCTACATTGCCATTCGGATAAAAGTTCCTCCCAGACGTCAATATGTGGTTTAAATAATCTAGAGATTTTGGCACGGTCACTCCGCGTTAAAAAGTCCGCGTCCATGGTCTCTTTTGCGGATATTACATTGCAGCACGTCGCTGCACTTCAAGGTCGACCGGAAGTACGCCAGCAAGTACCGGTAAGGCCTCAGTACTAACCGTCCTGTATGCTTTACATAAGAATATCAAAGCCAAACGCTGACTTTCAAGTAATTTACGTCGTACCGCCCCTATTGTGGCCCTATCAGCCCAAACAGGCGCCCCATAGCAGATACAACCCAAGTAAGTAGCCCCATAAATAGTCTTTAAAGTCAAAAAAGACAGACCCCACGTAGATTTAGATATTCTCGTTAAGGTATAGAAGTTCTTTTTTGCTTTTTCACCGACGATTTTAATATGATCTATAAATGCAAAATTCCTTTCTAACACAAGACCAAGATAGCACACGGACTGCTTCTTCGTGGGAAGTTTTAAGAAATTTGGTAGATATATTATCCCATCCTGGTGCGCTCTCAGTTTTAAGACTCATCAGTACACTGTGCACTTCTATAGGATTAGTGTCTAGAAGCACAAATGATGAGACTTGTGATTCGGTTAAAGTATAAGTACTTGAATCCTGCGATAGATTGGAAGAAATAATTTCTTCAGCCAACGTCTTACCAATGTTAGAAAAGTAGTTATTTACGTAATTAACTGAGCTATCTATCTATTAGGCTTTATATTTAATAAATCTATATTTTGAGTTTTGCTTTGTTTGCGATGCGTGATAATATTTACAGCTCTCCACATTTTTTTAGTATCTTTATTTGCCATATTAATCTGTTCCTTGTCGTATTTTCTTTTAAGTTTTTTAATTAAGTTATTGCGGTGATTACGATATCTTCTGTATGTTAGTTTTAAGATATCGTTATTAGGATCTGAGCGTAATTTTCTCTGCATATTATTCCTGTTCTGGATACAACGTAAGATTCCCAAAGTTATCCACGGCTTAATTATGCGGTTATTTCTCGGAACCAAGGCAGTAATGGTATTTTGTAAAAGGCAATATCTGAGTTTGTCAACCAAAAGCTCAGTCAATGCAACAGGATCACTCACTGAAACCAGGTCAAAAACATTACTTTCTTTTAGAGTAGCCATCGCGCCCCCAAAATCAACAGAAGTTTTTATTTTAGAGCATTTATGTGCGTTTACGATATCAGATAACTTCAAGAAAATCATGCAGTGATCCGTTATCGTAGTATTCAGAACAGCAATAGAGGCAGTTTTTTTGTTTTTGTCTATTTCTGTCAGACAATTTTCTCCTCTGGTTGGCAGTGAATGACCCGGCAATAAGCCGTGCATTGCTAGCATGTTCAGATAGCTATGTCGGTTAGCGCGCTCATTTGTTTGCCCGTTTATTTTATGGATAATATTTATATTTATATCGCCTGTTATTACAATGTTATTACATGATTTTAGAGAATTCAGATGATCATTGAGAGAAGTTACAAAGTTGTCAGCATTAGTGATAGATACCCAGGACAACAAGATTGGGCATGCTTATTTGTAAGCAAGATGCGTGAGCCAATATTATTTCTTTGACACTAACTTTGTGCGAATTTTTAACATAAGCAACTACGCCATCGCAGCGGTTTATGTGGTTAGTAGAAGAGAACGATAGATAATTTTCAATTTCGGGGAGAGGTTTGTTAGCGTCCAGCCTGCATTCACTTAAAATTATTAGATCGACATCAAACTTGAAGTGAGTCAAACTTACTTGTAAATCATCCAGATTACTATAAATGCTTCTTATATTTTGTGAGACAATTGTGAAATCTGTTAAGTTTTGTATATTGAGCTGCTTGGAAAAATCCTCAATTTGAAATTCATTACATTGCGCAATAACTGTATCGTCTATTTCTTACATAATTGTGTGTGTACTATTCATAGATAAGACAATATAGCGAGCTGTGATTCAAGACCATACAGGTACGATTTTTATTTTTGATTATTAAATCATGAATTATGCTTAAACTGTAAATATAATGATGAATTGTTTTTATAATGTATGTTATATATTTTATTTTTATATTAACGTTTTCTTTGATTCGATAAACGCGTTGTATGTGTGTGCATGTAAGAGTAGATGGATGCTTGTGTCGCTGTGTGGAGCGTAGTGTACATGTTTATATGTGCGTATTTTGAGTGGGTATAGAGTGTGTGAAGGAGTTAACACAGTTACAATAATATTATTTAACAAATAGATTGGCATAAGTGCATGCAAAGAAGTTAAAATTATTTTAATAATAGGCTTAAACAAACAAGTTATTAGAAGTAAGGATAGTAACATGCGGTATGAACAACTTGTCTCTAGTCACATCTCTTGCATTAATGCTTGAATTTGGGATTCAGTCTTAATTATGTAAGTCGGTGATTCATCGTGTTTTTTAACATAAACTTTACCGCAGGCGGTCCTGCAATATTTGTATCCTTTAGATTTTACAAGGTCCCATGCCAGGAAGTGTAGTCGTGCACCTATCGCGGTAAGTTGTTCCGAGATAAAGATAGGAGTGTCTTCATTGTTTTTAAAGCCTAGGTGTTTGGTGCAGAGCTTAACTTTATGCTTGGTATTATGAGCCTTACACATCTTTATGATATCGGTCTTTAATAAAGTGGATAAGATTTCCACTATAATAGGAGTGTTCGTAGTCCGCTGTTTCTTCCCCTTTATTCTGTATATATCTCTTATGTCGGTTTTTGCGATTTCACAGTTTATGGTTTTAGTTGAACATAGCAACATGTTAATTAAGTCTTCTTTCGATTCTTTCAATTGCTTAGGAACGTTTTTTATTTCAATGTTTGACTTACGACAACCTCGTTGGTGATCCTCCACTTTATTCTCAAGAATGGTGATGTATTCCTTGTCCTTTTTAGCTTGTATCTCCATTTGTTCTATTCTCTTTTTAAACTCTTCGTTCTGCGCAGTGAGGTACGCCACAGAACTTTCTATGTTGGAGTTGGTCTGTTTTATTTCCATGAGTGTTGGGGTAATTTTTTTGAACTCATTTTCCTGTACTAATAACATCGATTTAATCATATTAATCATGTCTTCTTTAAGTACGTCCAGCTCATCCTCTCTCCTTCTTTTACCCCGCTGAGATACATAATTTGGGGGAGTAGTGAGAGTTACATCCGAGCTTTGTTTAGTTAAATTCGATTCGGAGAGTGACTTATCCATTTTAGATAGATACTAGGAAAGTATAAGCGTCAAGAGGCTATCAAGCTGACTGTATAGGCAAGCGTAAGCAAGCAGAAAGAAACACTCACCGCGTCTCGTTATATTCACAAACAGGTCGTATGAACTACCAGGGCAGCAGAGATCCAGTGGAGGTGTAGCGATGCTTCGCCAATTTTCGAGACGTTCAGTGGCAGGGAGTGACCTGGGTGGGGTCAATGCGCGTACGCAGACCTGGGCGGGGTCTTCTTAGCCAATGTCCGGGTTCCAAGTACCAGGCGCTCACGAGCGGTGGAGTTAGACACAGTGCGGTGCGCGTTATAAAAACTTGTATTTAGACCTCTACGAGTCTTATGCACTCCTATTTTTCTTAGTGATTTTAAATTTTACTATTAATTATTTTTTAAAGATAAAAGAAATACGGAGCCAAATACAGGTTAGCACCTTGCGGCGGTCCGGGGCAAGAGGATTCTACATCGACTGCTCAGTTCCAGGAGCGAATAAATAAAATGCGTGGACTAAATCACAATCTGGTGTAATTACGTGTATACAGGTTCAAAAAAATGCAGTGTCTTTGTCGTGGTAAGATCTTGAGTGATGTGCTGCTTGGAGCGGAGGACGTGCCAGCGCCGTCCGCGTCGCCCGCGCGCCCCCTCTTCCACCCCGTACCTCCAACCAATCGCAGGCATGCCATGCATAGACACAAGTGTAACCATTTTGGTGTACAATGAAGTATAATAAATACATTCTATTTACCTAGTATTAACATAGGAATGGTTTAGGAATTAAGAATTTGGAGTATGAATCAAAACCTTTTTTAATGCTAAAGTATGACAGATTTTCAGGCAACAGAAAGTAAGTAAGTTTGACAAATACTGCCTTTAAATTCTAAAATCATAGTTTAGTCATTACGGGTATTTTGCTGGCTCAACATTTCCGTATAAATTATCTTAGTATTTATTGGCAAATAAGCCGGGGGGCCTTGGAAGGCCTATCACTATGTGGATCGATGACCTGGTAAAGGCTTCGAGAATCTACTGGATGCGAGAAGCACAGGACCGATCAATGTGGTGTCACTTGGGGGAAGCCTATGTCAAGCAGTGGACGTCTTTCGGCTGATATCATGTAGCAGGTGGCCCACCCGAAGGTGTACGAAAATGGGTGCAACGATTAACTAGTATCTGAAATTATCGCACATATTAGTGCGATAATTTCAGCATTTTCGTCTTTGGAAACAAATTAATAGAAAAATTTTTTTGAAACCCAATTAATTTTTCCCCACTCATCTTTATTTAAGCGCTTGTACATAATTATTCCATAGGATAATTAAACTGATAGGATTCATCCATATTACAGTTGAATTATTCAATGCAAAATATTTTCTTTCAATTTAATCGGAAAACACATTTTCACTAATTAATGAAAATAGTGAAGGTAAATGTTGCGAGCGAATGCAAGCTGTATTTTCGGCAGAGTTCATTTGTTTTCAACAAACAAAGCAAATCTAAATGTATTTACTTATTCAAAATTTTACACAACGTATATAATATATAAACTGAAAGCTTTATATAAAAATATGATTATTCTTTTCAATTATTTTCATTTAATTACACCATTCCGTTTGGCAAGGATCTAAACTAACAAAAATATAAGCCTAAAATCGCAACATGCAAAGAACAAGAGTGGTAATCAATACTAACCATTGTTTTCTAAGAAGAATTTTTTGGCCTGTGTAGTAGAAGAACAGCAAAACGTACAAATAAGTCCATTCTCGACCAGTTGAATATCAAAACCAGACACACAAACGCGCTATCTCCCCGTGGTAGCGCAGTATGCATGAGCATTTCATTCAACACGGGCACAAATAAAACGCTGCTGGTGTTGTAGCACAGAGAGCATGACAAAAGGTGAGGCATCGTTTGGGATGCGGCTCCGCCAATCGCTCCATCGGTCATTGGAGTACCCCCGTCTAACTAAGTTGTGCCTGCAACGACCCACCTGGCTTCGTAGTCAGTTTAGAAACATCCTGGTGAGCCAAGACAGTTGGTGGTCCGCAGGATTTTATAACTTGGTATTGGCTCCTGTCTACAAACATACCATACAAATATACCATAGGTAACACCTAGTTAACCGACTTCCCAAAAAGGAGGAGGTTCTATATTCGACTTCAAGTTTGTTTTTTTTTTTTTTGTGTATGTTCACCGATTATTCCTTCAATTGGGGACCGATTTTGAAAATTCTTTTTTTGTTTGAAAAAGTATGTTCCGAAATTGGTCCCATTTTAATTTGGTGAAGATCTGATGAAGAACTTCGGTGATATACAACAGAACTCTTCAATAAATAACGGCAAATCTCTCGGGATTGCTGTAATCGCATGTCTGTTTGTTGTTTATAACATTTCATAACATAACATCACGCCAGTTCGCTCCTAAGGGGTAAGCAGACCTCTCATTTCACCGATTATGTTCAAGTTTCATGAAATCTATTCTGGCGAAATAGTTCCCTTACTAACTTGCCTATTAGGTACGTACAACTAAAAAGTGAAAAATAAAAAACTTTTTGCAAAAAATTACTACCGACTTCCAAATACAAAACTACAAAGTGAAAAATAACTTAATTTTTTGAAGTCGGTGTCTTTCGTAGGTACCATTTTTTTGCGTTATGGACACCGACTTCAAAAAATTAAGTTATTTTTCACTTTGTAGTTTTGTATTTGGAAGTCGGTAGTAATTTTTTGCAAAAAGTATTTTTATTCTCATATATTGTCAGTTATGTGTCTCTATATAGCCCTGTGTATACTTAATAACATAAATATCAAGCTTAAATTCATGGCTGAACAGTTTCATTATCAAAAGCCTACGAAGCATGAATATCATTTCGTTTCAGTGCGTTTCAAGAACAGCCTGTATCCCATTGGAATATTTCGCCGAAATTCTTGAATGTATCATTATCCTGGCAAAAGGATGGTGAGGTCTGTTTTATAGGTATGAACTAAACATAATGGTATAGTTATTGGAATAGTTATTGCAAAAATTCTATACGAGTATTCATAGAATTTTTTAAATATTAATGAAAAATAAGATGGCTTCATGAACATCTTGTGGTTTAAAATTCACCGTAAGTACTAATTTTGTCAATACTATAACATCTTAAATGAAATATAGATAGAAGGTAGATTTGCTACAGTCATAAGAAACTGAAGGAACGAGCTAAAACCACAATCGGAAAACTCAATGTGTACCAAGCATTAGATGACACGAGTACTAATCTTAGCGCTCCTCACAAGTCCTCGCGTGAGAAGAAGATTTGATGCAGCAAATATCAGAACTTGACTGGTGCACGGTAATCGATCAGACAGCCCGACCCCAATAGATGAAACATATGCTTATCTCGAAGAAACATCGTTAAATATTTTCTACTCATTATATCAAACCTGCAGAAGGAGATTCAATTTATTTATTATATTCTTTATTGTGCACTACAAAAATATATGTTCATTATGATAATATCCATTATCTTAATTAAAACAGCTCTCCAAAAATATATCCAAAAGGTGAAACAGTAAAATGACCCTCCCTCTAAAGCAGTTAAAATATTCATAGGTATTAATCGAGAACATGGATTTTCGTAGCTGTATTCTGCAAAAATCAAAGCCATGGTACCACATGGCAGCGGAATGGATGATCTCACCTCGGTAGTCACCAGCTCCACTGACAAGCTTCGAGTCGGTGCGGGAAGCCACAGCATAGAAGGCTGATTCTGTGTTATCTATACGAACTTCAATTAATAAAATAAAAAAACCCGACTGCAAAGATTTAAACAAGAAGAAAACCATGCAGTGCAGTCGGAGGATACATATTCGCAAGCTGGCTGATCAAAACTATAAATATCCTCCGACTGGACAGCATTTTCTTCTTGTTTACATTTTTACAGTCGGGTTTTTTGAATTTATTAACATCTTTTTAGTTATACTTTTTGTTTTCGAATGACTTTTAAACAAATAAGTGGTATATATTTTTGTAATCACCTCTAAAATTCCTTCATTTTGGTACCCTGCATCACTCTTTTATTTTCCTATTCCAAGTAACACTAACATTAAATCATAAAAATATTACAAACACACATTGTAAAGTCTTTGTATATAATAACATAAAACTCTCATGTTATTGCATTAACTACACAGACTGGTCTAGAATGTTCCGACTTTCCCAGGATAAATAGAATAGAATAGAATAGAATAGAATATACACCAAATAAGTTACAGAAAGTATAGATAAAGAAAAAAAAAAAAATTTAATTTTTAGTCAGCGGGAGCGACGCGCGACGTCACATCCACTTTTTGCTGCACGCTTTTAGTAGCACTAAACGTTTTCATAGTGATGGTGAAAAATGAAGATTGTTAAAAGCAGGGCTAGTATTTTTTGTTTGTTGTACTTTTGGTTGGTGCACTTGGATTGACGAAAAATGTTTAGAAAATTGAGAATAGGACTATTGATAGATAGATATTTATTTATCATCAGAAAAACGATTGTATAATTCATCATCATCATCATCAGCCCACTGCCTCTCCAATCGCACGCAAAATAATTTCGATTTACGGCAACTCTTATACAGCTGCTACCAGCCACTCTGCGAAGATCGTCGCTCCACCTAGCCTGAGATGGTCCCACATTACGTTTGCCAATTCGTGGTTTTCACTCAAGAACATGCCTATCCCAACAGTCATCGATTCTACGGCTTATAGGACCTGTCCATTGCCACTTCAGCTTGCTTATTTTGTGAGCTATGTCTATAACTTTTATTCTCTGCTGGATTACAGAGTTACGGAAGTTGTATAATTGAAATAAAATTTGTATTATTTTGTCAAGATTGATTGGCTGAAGGTGGTAAATATTTCTATTGAATTTCACAAAGATGACCACATCGTCCGGCAATATCGGTCGTAGTAGTCTCGACCAGCACTGGTAATATATTTGGTAATATCGTATTCTCATAATAAAGGAACGGCAAAACATACTATAACAATAGTAAACAAACGAACTATTTATTCACATAAATGAGAAGTATGTAAAAAGTCCGTGTACCGTATAGTGACGGACGTAAAGTACCGTATGGTGACGGACGTAAAGAATTTCACCATCCCATATCTTCCCGTGGGTGTCGTAAGAGGCCACTAAGGGACACACCAGGGAATGGGCAGCAGCGTTCTCTGTGGACTTTACCATAAACTGCGATCGCCAACCCGCCTGCCAAGCGTGGCGATTATGGCAAACCCTCCTAAACCAAAATGAATAGCACACAAAATAAAAGGCCCCGAGTGCCCGGCAGCCCGTCTACCCTCGGCTACGGTAGCGGTCGAGGCGATGGCGTGGCAAGGTGTGCAAAAAATCTGCGGAGTGGACCCGGCTACCCAAATAAACATCGACGACTGGACCTGGGAACTTATAACACGCGAACACTCCGGACCGACGAGAAGATAGCCGAACTCGAGGAAGAGTTGAGCAGGTTACGATGGAGCATTATAGGGCTATCTGAAGTCCGAAGAGAGGGAGAGGACTCGATAATCCTCAAATCCGGTAACCTGCTCTATTTCCGAGAGGGTGACCGGCAGTCCGAGGGTGGTGTCGGCTTTATCGTCGACAAGTCCCTTGTGAACAACGTGGTGAAGATCGAGAGTGTGTAAACCAGGGTGGCGTACCTTATACTCAGAATATCCGCAAGATATTCGCTGAAGGCCATACAGGTCTACGCCCCGACGTCGGCACACCCCAACGACGAGGTAGAGACCATGTATGAGGATATCTCTAGAGCCATGCATGGTTCCAAAACTTACTTCACCGTTGTCATGGGGGACTTCAACGCGAAACTGGGCAAACGAGACGAGGATGAGCTGCAAGTAGGGCAATTTGGAGTTGGACGTCGGAACCACCGGGGTCACCTACTGGCCAGTTTTATGGAGAAGGAGGGCCTCTACATGATGAACTCCTTCTTCAGAAAGCGTGAGCACAGGAAGTGGACCTGGCAAAACCCCGATGGTGCAACTAAAAACGAGATCGACTTCATCATGTCAACCAAGAAGCAAATGTTCAATGATGTCTCTGTGATCAACTCGTTAAAAACCGGGAGCGATCACCGCATGGTAAGAGGCACATTGAACATTAATGTCAAGCTTGAAAGGTCTCGACTGATGAAGTCCACGCTCCGTCCAGCACAGATCCAGGTCCAAAACCCCGAGACCTCGAACTCCAGAACCGTTTCGAGTGCCTAGGGAGCTCCGTGGACGAATACAGTGATGGGTTCATGGAAGCTGTCCATACGGTCGGGTCTAAGTTTTTCAAGACCCGCCGTACAGATAGGAACAAAAAGCTCTCTGATCCTACTCTCAAGCTCATGAAGGAGAGGCATGAGATAATCCTGCAGTCTTCAGACGATGCGCTGAAATACCGTCAGCTAAATAGACTGATCTCAAAGTCCTTGAAAAGCGACCTCCGCCGCTTTAATACCGAGCGTATTAAAGACGCGATTGAACGGAACAAGGGCTCCAAGGTCTTTGCAAGAGATCTGTCTATTGGGCAGAGCCAGCTCGCGAAACTGAGGACCGATGATGGCAGGATCGTATCCGCCAAACCGGAGCTTCTGAGGGAGATCGAGAGATTCTATGGGCAGTTGTACACGTCAACCAGTAAACCCGTCGCGAATCTAGCGAATGACCCTAGAGCTAGATTGACCCTACACTATACCGAAGACATTCCAGACGTCAGCTTGTATGAGATTAGGATGGCTCTGAAACAGCTAAAGAACAACAAGGCACCGGGTGATGACGGAATTACGGCCGAACTCCTGAAGGCGGGTGGAAAACAGGTACTTAATGCCCTTCAGAAGCTGTTTGATTCCGTCATACTCGAGGGGAGGACGCCACAGGCATGTTGCTGGGGTGTGGTGGTACTCTTCTTCAAGAAGGGTGACAATGCCTTACTGAAGAACTATAGGCTTATCTCACTTCTTAGCCATGTCTACAAGCTGTTTTCAAGAGTCATCACGAATCGTCTCGCTCGCAGATTTGACGATTTCCAGCCTCCCGAACAAGCCGGATTCTATAAAGGCTTTAGCACCGTAGACCACATACATACTCTGCGGCAGGTTATACAGAAGACCGAAGAGTACAACCTGCCTCTCAGTTTAGCGTTTGTGGACTACGAGAAAGCCTACGATTCGATCGAGACTTGGGCTGTGCTGCAGTCTCTCCAACGGTGCCAAATTGACTACCGGTACATCGAGGTGTTGAAGTGTTTATACAAAACCGCCACCATGTCAGTTCGACTTCAGGATCAGACCTTGCAACCCGTACATTTGCAGCGAGGAGTGAGACAGGGAGACGTCATATCTCCGAAGCTGTTTACCGCTGCACTGGAGGACGTCTTCAAGGACTGGAGCGGGCTAGGCATCAACGTCAATCGCGAGTACATCACTCACCTTCGGTTTGCCGATGATATAGTGGTTATGGCTGAGACCATGGAGAACCTCAGTACAATGCTCAATAACCTCAGTAGAGTTTCCGAAAGAGTGGGTCTAAGGATGAACATGCACAAAACCAAGGTGATGCTGAATGCCCATGTTACCCACTCCTATCAGGGTCGGAGACTCTACACTCGAAGTTGTGGGCGACTATGTCTACCTGGGACAAACGATTTGGTTGGGTAGGGCCAACTTCGAGAAAGAGGTCAATCGTTGAATCCGACTCGGATGGGCAGCGTTTGGGAAGTTGCGCGGTATCTTCTCGTCCAACTTACCACAGTGTCTCAAGACGAAAGTCTATGACCAGTGTGTGTTGCCAGTGATGACATATGGCTCTGAGACGTGGTCGCTTACAATGGGCCTCATCAGAAAGCTTCCAGTCACTCAAAGGGCAATGGAGAGGGCTATGCTCGGAGTTTCCTTGCGTGATCGAATCAGAAATGTAGAGATCCGCAAGAGAACCAGGGTTACCGACATAGCCCGAAGAATTGCCAAACTTAAGTGGCAGTGGGCAGGGCACATTGCTCGCAGAACGGATGGCCGATGGGGCAGAAATGTTCTGGATTGACGACCGCGAACCGGAAGACGTTGCGTTGGAAGGCCTCCCACCAGGTGGACCGATGACCTGGTGAAGATTGCGGGGATCCGCTGGTTGCGAGACGCACGGGACCGGTCAAGGTGGCGACGCTTGGGGGAGGCCTATGTCCAGCGGTGGGTGTCTTTCGAAGGTACCAATTTTTTGGGTTATGGACACCGACTTCAAAAAATAAAGTTATTTTTCACTTTGTAGTTTTGTATTTGGAAGTCAGTAGTATTTTTTTGCAAAAAAGATTTTTTATTTTTCACTTTTTAGTTGTACCTACGTAATAGGCAAGTTAGTCAAGTAACTAAATATAACAGTTATTATTCCATTCATCTAAATAATAACGCCAGAATAGATTTCATGAAACTTGAACATAACCGGTGAAATGAGAGATCTGCGTACCCTTAAGAGCGTACTGGCGTGATGCTATGTTATGAAATGTTATAAACATTAAACAGACATGCGATTGCAGCAATCGCGAGATATTTGCCGTTAATTATTGAAGAGTTCTGTTGTATATCACCAAAGTTCTTCATCAGATC
Organism: Orthosia cruda; assembly: GCA_964057195.1. Classification (NCBI taxonomy): domain Eukaryota; kingdom Metazoa; phylum Arthropoda; class Insecta; order Lepidoptera; family Noctuidae; genus Orthosia; species Orthosia cruda. The sequence continues at coordinate 3,430,941 of OZ059826.1, read as the reverse complement.
TTCACCAAATTAAAATGGGACCAATTTCGGAACATACTTTTACAAACAAAAAAATATTTTTTAAAATCAGTTCACAATTGACGGAGATATCGGTGAACAAACACAAAAAAAAAAAAACAAACATAATGTCGAACATAGAACCTCCTCCTTTTTGGGAAGTCGGTTAAAAACAAGAACACTTTCTCCAAGCATCCGAAGAATCACAACAAGAAAAATATAATCAAATAATAGTAACACATCAAATAATAAAATCCAAATTCAAATATTTATTGCGTAACACATTTAATTAATATTACGTAATTAGAAAAAAATATTTTAATTTAATTGATGTGACAAAATAACAATTGTAAAATAAAGAATGTCAGTCAAAGATTAGGTACAAAAGTCAAATAAAAATCAAATAAAATGGCAATGTCAACAAGATAAAATACAATATAATAGCATCTATCAACCAACAATTTTGTAAGAAGTCTAAGCAATATTTTTTAATTTTTCTCGATTTTAATGTCATTGGGTATTTTGTTATAAATTTTAATAGACATGACATGAGGGCTCGTACTGTGTAATTTTAACTTTGACGATGGTATTACGAGTGTATTCTCAAAGCGTGAACGCGGTGCGTATCGGCGAGGTTGGTCGTCAATTTTTTGGTAAAAATTTGGGTTCTGTCTTACAAATTTACAGCTTTCTAGAATTAAGATGGATTTCTAGTTTCTTAAAATGCGGTCTACAAGTTTCATCATTATTAATGTAAACCATTATTCTGATGCATTTTTTTGAGGGATAAACAAATCGTTACTATCTACACTATTTCCCCAGAGAAGTATTCCGTACTTGAGCCATGAATACGCATATGCATAGTAAGTGCATAGTGCAGTTTTCAAGTCGGTTGTTTTTTTGAGCTCACGTAATGCATAAATAAAGCTGGATAATTTCAATTTTACTTTCTGTATATGTGCTTTCCATGTCATGTGAATATTTAAGTCCAGACCCAACAAGGTAAAAGTCTTAACGCTTTCCAAATTTATACCGTTAAACGTAAAATTAATCGTTAACAGTTTTTTTTGGTATGGCCTAAATATGACAAGTATGACATAAACAGAAGAATGATCATATTTACAGCAATGAAACTTGAGTCAATTATCCCATACAAAATATATAATTATGGATGGAACATTCAAAGTTGTGCCAACATTTTCCATCAACTATATAAACGGTTGCGTCCACAATTATTCACAAACTTTACCATTCGTATTCGCACTATGTACAAAAAAAGATTAAATACCTATACCTTGTTATTAACAACAATTATAGAATGTTGCGACGCAAATAACTAATATTAATCACCAAAATTAATTTTAATGGACTTTGAAAAAACAACAACAAACAAAAACAACACATCAAAATATTTTCGAAAACGCAATCTTCAAAGTCTGTAATTTTCACCTCGAGGAAATTATAAACAGGTACAGAAAAATGGTTTTCTAAAATTATATGGAACGAATAAGGCCTTTGCTATGGAAATTAAATGTTTATATGCATTAGCATTTTTACTTGAATATGATATACCCATATCTTTTGATGCATGGAGAAAAACATATCTTCAGAAGCAGGTGAATTATTATCACAACCCTAAATGCGTAATTTGTAAAAATAAACCATTTATAAATATTTATTTTTAATTTTGCCATCGAGAAAAATTAAAAAATATTGCTTAGACGTCTCAAGAAATTGTTGGTTGATAGATGCTATTATATCGTATTTTATCTTGTTGACATTGCCATTTTTATTTGATTTTTATTATTTTGATTGACATTTTACCATTTTATTTGACTTTTGTACCTAATCTTTGACTGACATTCTTTATTTTACAATTGTTATTTTGTCACATTAATTAATTTAAAATATTTTTTTCTAATTACGTAATATTAATTAAATGTGTTACGTAATAATATTACTATTATTTGATTATTTTTTTCTTGTTGTGATTCTTCGGATGCTTGGTGAAAGTGTTCTTGTTTTTAACCGACTTCCCAAAAAGGAGGAGGTTCTATGTAAATTATGTGTGGGGAAATAGAACTTCACCACCACTATTTCCACCCAAAGTCTGGAGTATCTACCAACTAACCACAGAAAATATACCGCGAACACAGAATAATGTAGAAGCTTGACATGATAGATTTGCTCACTTAGTTGGTAAACATCATCCTCAATTTCTTGTAAAAATAAAAATAAACTTGAATAAAGCGCAAGTTCAGTCATGCCTGGAATACTAATCTCATCTCTGGGCTGGATCTGCCAAATACCAGCTTGATGCACTGGAGTCGATTGACAGACGGCCCAAAAGGCTTATTGGCAACGATGAACTGGTCGCGTCAAAGCCTCGAACATCGACGCCGAGTTGCCAGCCTGTCGGTTTTTATCGGTTACATTTCGGGCACTGCACAATTTGATTCCACCTGGCCCTTTCTATCATCGGACTACAAGACGTACGGCCATGCGCCATCGGTACATGGTAGACATCCCTCCCATACGCACAAAGCATTTTGCTAATAATTTCATTGTGCGCACAGCTAAGGAGTGGAACTCCCTTCCGGAGTCTTTGTTCCCTGATAGTTACAACCTTGGGATCTTTAAGTCAAGAGTGAATAGGTTTCTTCTAGGCAAGCGTGCTTCACCTTAGACCCCATCATCGCTTAATATCAGGCGAGAGAGTGGTCAAATGCGAGCCTATGGAATAAAAAAAAAAATCACATGAAATAACTCATATATACAAATATTCGTATGACAATTTGAATTAGGGTCGCCACCATCACTAAAATCAAATCAATATTTAAAAAGACATTTCACGCCTAGAAAAAAAATATAAATAAAAAAAAACAATACCATACATCTAAACCATCATTCTTACAAGCGACTGCTAACAGTTTAATCTTAAAATAATACAAGAATTTATGTCTTTACTATGTATTATGTAATGAGTATATATATTTATAAAATTCATTTTACATTCCCATTAATTACATGATTGTTAATGATAAAAACAATGAATCATCTGTACTGTGTTTTATTACACCTATCTATAAAAAAAAATAAGAAAACATCAGTATTTCATTACCAAGTATTTAACATTCAACATAAAACAATGGGGTGATTTGATTTGAACATGTTTGGGTGATTGAAACAAGACTTTTAACTTTTATGACCCATGTAAATCTATAAAAAAAATTTATGCCTAACAAATTTATGCAACAATCTGGTGTTGCATAAATTTGTTAGGCATACAATTTTTTTGCCAAAACGCCAAAAAGCCAAAACAAGTTAGACCAAATGACAGTGATGCTACCTTAGCATTATGCCAAAGTATTATTATGCTACCGTATTATAATGCAAATAATAATACTGATATAACAATACTTCTGTTATTATTTTATTTAATTTCTAGGTGCTTTTGTTTTTAGTGCCAATAAACATTTTTCTTTCTTTCTTTCTTATTCTGTCACATAAAAGTAATGCAAAAATGTTATGCCAAACCATATTATGCCGAAAAATATGCAAAAAGGGAGATGCCCGAAATCTTAAATTTATTAAATCGAACTTAGAGAGTAGTGGTGGCCCTGTGAGTTCGAACCCAGGCAGGGGATTTACTTTTTGTAAATTATTTTTGCTATCAAAACGGTGAAGTAAGACATCGTGAGGAAACCGGAATGTCTTAGAACCGAAAATTCAAAGACATGTGACATCCGCCAACCCGCACTGGGCCCGCGTGGTGTAGTACGGCTCATTTCCCTCTCACAGAGATGAGACCTGCTCGCACAACGGACCAAATGCCATTAAGTGCGCAAGAAGGAGTCCATCTATCCTATCTTAAATCGATACTAAATCGAACTTATCTGTAATTTCACCAGTAAAATGGTACTATACTTTACAAGCCTATCTGCCCCGTTTAGGGAACAAATTGGCATCATCATTTCAGCCAAAACACGTCCAATGCTGAATATAGGCTTCCCCCAAGTGTCACTACATTCACTTCCATGTGCGTCTCTCATCCAGGGATACAATGATATATCCTAAATATCCAGTCCCACACGTATGATTTTATTCAAATTTTATATCTGTCAGTTGGTTGAAGAAAAATATACATATCACAACATAATTTTATTGCCAGGGAAGATTGATGGATGCTACTATAAGGTCAGCAAAAGATTTACCTTTAGAATCGAACCCAAACTTACAACTAAACATTCAACCACCAAACCACTACAACTACACCAATTAATAAATTTAAACCGTTCATCCTTTTGAAACAATCCCTTTATCCTATCAGTATTTAATCTCCTCATCACGCCTCAGAGAACAAGATCAAAGATACAAGTCCTGAAAACTTTCCCTGTAGAACAAGCTTAGCTCTTTCATTATAACATTTTCTACCAAAATGTTTTAAAAAACTTATTATTTTGGAGTTTTATTTAGTACTTTTTAACATTAGTCTGGTTAATGATTAATTTACCTAATAATCAAGTAATTATGTTTTATGACCTCCAGATTGCACACTTCTATGAATCTAGTATCATCTATAGGATATGCAGTTGCATTTTCTGATGTCAAGTCTGGTATGGTCTATACGTCATAACTCCTGCTATAAAATTCTAGTTGAGAGTATTGGTAGACCATAAATTGGGCGGAAGAATAACAGCTCGCACAATTTTGGCTAACGCTAATTGAGAAACATTGAACTCTCACTTATCCCGATGTGAAAATGTCTTCACTATTTTAAGAAAACTGTCAATTTAACCTCGTCATCATCATCATTTCAGCCGAAAGACGTCCACTGCTGGACATAGGCCTCCCCCAGGCGTCGCCACATTGACCGATCCCGTGCGTCTCGCATCCAGCGCCTTCCCGCAACCTTAACCAGGTCATCAGTCCACCTAGTGGGAGGCCTTCCAACGTATCGTCTTCCGGTTCGCGGTCGCCATTCCAGAACCTTTCGGCCCCATCGGCCATCCGTTCTGCGAGCAATGTGCCCTGCCCACTGCCACTTAAGTTTGGCAATTTTTCGGGCTATGTCGGTAACTTTGGTTCTCCTGCGGATATCATCATTCCTGACGTGATCACGCAAGGAAATTCCGAGCATAGCCCTCTCCATTGCCCTTTGGGTGACTTTGAGCTTTCTGATAAGGCCCATTGTGAGCGACCACGTCTCGGTCCCATATGTGATCACTCGTGATAACCTCGTGATAGCAACTAATTCTGAGTTAAGTATTTCTCAATGATACTAGACTCAATGATACTTTATCAAGGAGTTAGTGTGGTATCCTTCCACGGTGGGGCTACTTACATTGGTCGAGAAGTTGCTACGGCCAACTTCCGACTCCACCATCAGACCCTGGGCACCACATAGTGTAATATACCTTGTTAATATATATCCAATGAGCCCAAACACGATGGTGCTATCTGGTCTAGTTTTCGAGTTGCTATAGCCACATCCCGGCTCCATCATCAGACCCGCTCCATAATAGTACCATCAGTTATAGCTTAATTGGATGCCAGGAAGTACTTGAAATATTGATAACTATGTAGTTGCCGGACACATTTACGAAAGCTTGTAAAAAGGGATGTTATTCTGAAGCATCTGTTTTGGGGTGACTCGTAAAACTTTAACAGTTTGTGGGGACATAAGCTTCGGAGAAAATTCGGTGTTTTATGTCAGGGTTCCTCTGACCAACCGTTTGAGGAATACAGAAGTCATGTTATGTTAAGTTATGAGGTCAGGCAATCAATTGTGCGTCTACATATTATCGAATAATTAATTTTAGTTTTATTTATATTGTGTGATTATTATCAAATGTAGCTTCTGCCAGGCGGCTTCGTCCGCGTTAAGTCGAAAATTACCCTGTGTTTAGTATGTTAACACAGGGTAATTTCGGAATAAAAAGGGTAAGTCCGCCATTGTACCTTTGAGCATGAAATTTAGTTAAATAAATAAAGTGGCCTATGTTCTAATCCAGGATAAGGTCTATCCGTGTACACAATATCTTTCATCTAAATCCGTTAACATTTGTAAAGATAAAAAATCAAACCGACTTCCAGAACAAAAACTATAAACCAAAAAATAACTTTCTTTTCCGAAGTCGGTGTCTTTAGTACCCATTTTTTTTTCAGTTTTTCGACACCGACTTCGTAAAAGAAAGTTATTTTTTGGTTTATAGTTTTTGTTCTGGAAGTCGGTTTGATTTTTTGTTAAAAAGTTTTTTATTTTTCTCTTTTTAGTTTTGGTAGGTATCTCCAATTAACATGATAATCATTTATGGCCAAAGTACATCTCATGACGATTCCAATAAGCCCAAGCACGACTAGGATACATTGTTTTATTTCAGAGTTCCAGTGCCTACCTTCCGGCTTCATCATCAGAACAGTTCAATGGTACCATTTTCATCAGTACCATTCATTTATAAGTATTTGCTTAATCATACTCGGTTAACTATTCGAGATATTTTATACCCGTGACATACTTAGCATTAAGGAGTTTCAGTTGCCATCTGTGGTCTTCTTCATCAGTTCCACTTCACCAAATGATACTTTCTGAGTGCAAATGATTGCATTGTTGATGAAAATACCAAAATCGCTATATGTTTGCCTATAACATTTGAGGAGTTCCCTCGATTTCTCTAGGATTCCATCATCAGATCCTGACCTGATGATTATGGGACCAACTAGGAAGTATACCCTTTCAAACAAAAGAAGAATTTTTGAAATCGGTCCAGGCATCTTAGAGTAATCGGGGAACATACATAAAAAAAAAAAAAAAAAAAGATTCCGACGAATTGAGAACCTCCTCCTTTTTTTGAAGTCGGTTAAAAATAGCTTGTCATTTATAATACGGTAAATATCACAGTATGGAAATGCCATTTTGTAGTGTTTAAATACACAATTATTTTTCTTATCAAGTAATCTTTTATCAAACTATTAAGAATACATAATGGTTCATTATTAAATCAGCAGGTACAGCACAGTATTGTTACAGTACGGTTACACTGCGGCTGCACTAATATTTGCAGAAGTTCGTTTTGTTGTCATGAATGAAAATGAATTATGTACGGGCTAGGTGTCGTAATAAAACAATTTCAGTTCATGCGATGATAGAATACTTTAATCCCTAACAAGACTTTTATATAGGAAATCTTACACGGTAACAAAGGTATCTCTTAAACTACTCGTACAACTAAGACTAAAAGCTGAGACAATACGAACGAGGTGGAGGCAGGAAAGAGCTAGAACCGTAAATAACCAATCTATCATCTAGCGTATGTAACTCGAATCAAATGTGACTCTGGCCAGCGGACCTTTGCGCCCGGCCCATGTGTTAGCACGGGGCTTGGCGCATGCCGCACATTTGATGGCCATCTGTTAACGTGGACGCTCTACCTGCGGCTACCCTGACCGTAGGCGTCCACACTAAGCGTTACAATTAGCATTTTCATATGTTGTCATTTAATTAAAATTGTAATTTGATAGGTTGGAAATATATATATATCCGTTCGTCTTATCCTGAAGACAGAGTTTACAACCTCACTCGATTCGTTATAAACTTACGGTGTTTGCAATAACCTAGTATCTAGCTTATATAAGGCAGAAGAGGTTTTTAATAAATCTTCTTCGACAATTACCAAAGAGCTCTTTCTTACTGTCAATTGATCTAAAGTTTTCGTGTTATTTTAGGTCATATGTCTATTTGCTTAGATTCTATATAATAAAGAAATAGTAATGCATCTCATACATAAAACGCAAGCAAAGCTGCGGAAACCAGTAGTGTTATTGTTATGTACCTATCAACTTCGTAATTAATAAATCAAGGTTATCAGTAAATGTTATAAGTGTAAGTCGCTAACGGTACAATCGCGTAGAGAAAGTGCGACTCTGAATCATAAACTCACTATAAAAAAGTAAGTAGAAATTAATATTTATAGAAATCTTACTTAATATTATAAATGTGAAAGTTTGATGGATGGATGTATGTTGGTTCCTCAATCACGCCAGAACGGCTGAACAGATCTGGATGAAATTTGGCACAGAGATATATTATAGTCTAACATAGCACATAGGCTACTTTTTATCCCCGTGAAATGTTCCCTAGGGATATATTTTGAAAGGTTCGCGGACGCAGCCGCTGGCAGAATCTAGATAATAATATTATATTTTTTTATTAATATATAATATTGATTTAAGTGTGTAAGATGTAGTTATAGTTAAAAAAAATAAGTATTTTATACACTGTGTATGTTTTTATCTGTGCGCTATAAATTGTACAATGTGTCTGAAATTGTAGTAATAAAACTTTAAGGCCGCTATATACATTTAATCTTATGGATAAAAATACCCCACATAAGGGATTTAAGCCCACACGTTTTTATTGCATTTCCTAAAATTTTATGGCAAAAAAGCGGAGGGATTATTTTAAGAACAATACAATAAAATAAGAAACTAATTGGCTTAAAGCTGTGATTCTTATATCAGTGTGTAGAAAACTCAAAGACTATATTGCATCCAGCCTACTAATTTACTTCTGACAGATAGACTATGAAATTTCATAATTAGTAACAGGCAACCATAGCCAATAATATGTAATACTGCATGGACACACACAGTAGTGAAGCGACTGAATTCAGTTAGACTGGCTGCCGACCCCAACGTAGTTGGGAAAAGTCTAGGCAGCTTTTTATCCTATGTTAAATCGATTAAAATTTATTCATTAATAAAATCGATTGTTATAAGAAATCGAATCGGTACCGTATTAGTACATCACTAAATCACTAATTATTGAACTGTCAAAAGTAAAATAACAAGCTGGACGGAGTGTAACAAAAAGCCCATAATAGACATGAAGAGTGTAAACCTGCTAACTCCACTTTTGGTCCAAAATGTCATTTTTATACAATCTGTAAGAGAAAGTTCGGCCACATGAACTGTAAAACCAGCTAAACTCACTCTAAACGTAAACTCGACAAATAAGTGTGATGCGTAAAACAGCTAAACTCATTTCGTTCCAATTGCGCGGCTAACTCCATGATTCATGCCATTTTGTATTGAGTCTTCAGCGCTACAACGTTTCTGGCAATAAAAATAAGCTTGTGTTGGAATAACTCAATTGTTTCGAAGTTTAATGGTTGAAATATTGCAAAGGTAAGCCTTTATTATTACTATTCACTTTTAGTTTTATATCTAGGTTTTCAATAAATAAGATTTTTTTTGGTAATCAACTTGATACCCTCCAAAAAGTTTTGTAGGAGTTGGCTCCGACGACTCTGCTGAACCGGAAAGTATTTTTTTACATTGATGGGTGCACTAACCAAAACAGGAATGCTGTCTTGGGTTGCTCACAACAGCTATTAATAAAAATATTGTGTTAATGCAATAATTCCTCGAGGTATATACGCAAATGGAGGCGGACTCCATGCATTCCACGATAGAGCGTGCTTTAAAAAACAAATATATTAATGTACCAGCAGAGTGTAGATCTGCAAGGAAAAACCGCGTCCATACCAAGTGAAATATCTGAACTACCAATTCTTTAAAAAAATCATTGAGTTTCAATTTTATAAAAGCATTCGTTCTGGCCAATCTAAATAAGATGCTAAGGTTACAGATATAAGGGCTCTTCGCTACACTCCAAATGGAGATATTTATTATAAACTTATATTCTCAGATGAGTGGAAAATATTACCACAAAGAAAAGCCACATCTGTGACGATCTACAAAATGTATACAGTGACAGGCCAAAAATGAACGCGAGAAAGTTCAAAGATCTTCAGTACTTGAAAAACACCTTACCTGAAGATTATCGCTCTTATTACGATAGCTAACCTCATGATTGAAACAGAAAAAGTGTTAATAATGAGTATCAAGGAAAAGAAGAATAATATTTAGTTTTATTAATTTGATTTAAATTTTAGAAAAGAGGATTTTATATATTTTAGATTTTTTGTTCCATTTCTTGTTTAGACAAAGATTTTTAATTAAATGACTGATCGAATTTAAGTATTGGCCAAATGTGTAACTGCGATTATTACTAAAAAAAAATAGCCTGAATAATGAAACAATTAAAGTTATTTTACCTATCCTTGAAATATTCCGAAACACCTGCTATGTCCACAAAATAAAACGTTTGCTACCAAAAAAACCAGCAAAGTCATAAAAACACTTGTAACTTATTAACGTCCAAATATTACTATTTTCTTATTTCCTAATAATGTAGAATATCCAAAAATACACCAACTTTATTTTTGGTTATAACCTAAAATTGTAAAATTCAAATTTATTAAGTTTTATTTGTCTCCTGTAAATTTGGGTTAAAGTGAGTGAGCAGGTTTACACTCTTAGACGACGAATTGTGTTATAAATGATAAATGATTTTATTTCTGTTAGTTGGTTTATACAAACACTTTTCACACATGTCGAACATATTTTTTTAAACTAGATGAGGTCGGCGTTTCCTATCTGACTACTCTGAGAAGAATGGCCGAAACAAACTCAGAGGTCACAGTCTCTTTTAAAGTCCAGACAAAATATTGGTTAGATCATGTGAAGACCATGTAGACTGATGTCTGAAATGGTCTTTTGAGGAAAGAACCAGCCAGATTGAGTGGACCTGTCCAGTCAGTGCACGCATTTGTCAATATAGAAAAAAGATGAATCCCTAAATTTTTCAGAATTTTAGGCAATGCAATAATAACGAGTGAAACTATGTTTCACACGTTATTATTGTTATAGTTTGATTTTGTGGCTCAATACAAAAAAAATATTTTACCTTTTGTGTGTTAGTTGACATTTTTTTTTAGATTTTGGCCGTTAATTTATCATTAAATATGCGCTTCTATGAATATTAATTCCAAAGTTATGGTCGTTTGAGAATGTGGATATCGTGATATTTTAGACAGGTACTAAAATTGCTCTATCTTTGAGGGTGGGATGATTGCACCCCTTATGAGGGGTGTTTTATAGATAAAATAAGGTATATTTTATGGCCTTAAAGTTTTATTACTACAAGTCCGGACATAATGTAAAAAAAACTTTTTTTTACAAAAAATACAACCGACTTCCAAATAAAAACACTACAAAGTGAAAAATAACTTTGATTTCGGAACTCGGGTTCCTGTTTTAGTTTTTTCGTTTTTTGACATCGCCTGCCAAAATTAAAGTTAATTTTCACTTTGTAGTGTTTTTATTTGGAAGTATTTTTTGTAAAAAAGTTTTTTTTTATTTTCACTTTTTAGTGGTACATAATGGACAAACTTTATAGTACCCGAATAACATGTAACTTGAACATAACCGGTGGAATGAGAGTGTACCAGGGTGAACTGTACACATTTACGTAACCGTTTAGAGCATACTGGCTTGGTATGAAATGGTGTAAACAATAAACAGACATGCGATTGCAGCAATCCCGACAGATTTGCCGTCTTTTATTGAAGAATTCTGTTGTATATCTCTAAAGTACTTCATCAGAACTTTGGCAAATTTAAATGGGACCATTTTGGAATTAACTTCTTTCGAAAAAAAAGAGAATTTTGTGAATCTGTTTGTGTATGATGGAGTTATGCCCGAACATACATTACAATACATATATGTATATATAAACATCAAAATTTAGAACCTCCTCCTTTTTGGGAGGTCGGATAAAAATAGAAAATTTGCATTTGTTTTTTTTAATGAAAATGTTAATATGGTTGTCCAGTTTTAATTTGGTATTAGTCTCCAGTATCAAAATCATCATCATCTGCCTAGCCTTTTCCCAACTATATTAGGGTCGGCTTCCAGTCTTACCGGGTTTAGCTAAGTACCAGTGTTTTACATGGAGCGACTGCCTATCTGACCTCCATAACACAGTAACTAGGTAACACGGTACCCCTTGGCAAGACTGGCGTCAGATCTCAAGCTTCTGTATACCCGTAACGACTGTCAAAGATCTTTAAATGACAGCCGGGACCAACGGCTTAACGTGCTTGCCGAGGCACGGAGGAAACTCGGTATGTTGAAATGGTCACCCATCCACGGACCGACCTCGTCAAGCGATGCTTAACCTTGATGATCGACCCGTGCGGCTGTTATTATTTAGCCACGAGCTCCTCTCTCCAGTATCGAAATGTTAAGCAATTATTATAACATTATATTATTATTCTGTAATAAGTGTTATGAACTGTTTGTTTTCAGATCTAGCAGCATTCGAAGCCACGAGCATGGTGAAAGCACGCAAATATGTCGTGACCAAACACTTCGAAGGAATGCCGAAGTTTAGCGACTTCAAAATCGTGGAGTATGAAACGCACCCACTACCAGCTAACCACATCCTTGTCAAGGTGGAATGGGTCAGCGTGGACCCCTATCTTCGGACATACAACTCCAACTACAAACTACCTCTCGACCAATTTGGATACCAGATTGGAATAGTCCAAGAGTCAAGAAACAAAGAATACACTGTAGGCACTCGAGTAGTATCACACCGCGGCTGGTGCGACTACTGTGTTATCGACCCTAACATAAAGACGAAAGGTATAGATTTCACTGTCGTTTGTTTTGGCGCCTATAAATTACCAGATTTGAAAGGTCTGCCTATATCCTACGGTATTGGCGCCGTTGGCATGACAGGAGCTACTGCTTACTTCGGACTCCTCAAGATTCTCAAACCTCAAGAAGGTGAAACTATCGTAGTAACCACCGCTGCTGGTGCCGTCGGATCCATAGTTGGGCAGATTGCAAAGATTAAAGGTTGCAAGGTGATAGGATTTACAGGCAGTGACGCAAAGGCAAAGTGGTTGACCGAAGAACTAGGCTTCGATAAAGCTTTTAATTACAAAACTGAAGATATCGCTGTAGCTTTACACCATGCTGCTCCAGATGGAATCGACTGTTACTTCGACAACGTTGGAGGAGAATTGAGTTATATGATTATGAAACAGATGAAGTATCATGGAAGAGTTGCTATATGCGGGTGTATCAGTGCTCTTGATGAGGGTCCATCCAAATTTTTGCCACCAAACGTCTTTCAGCCGATTGTCATGGTAAGGCAGCTCAAAGTTCAAGGGTTTCTAGTATTCCGATGGCAGACTAAGTGGCCTCAAGCGTTCGCTGAACTGACGGAGTGGATCAAGAGTGGAAAGCTGAAGGTCAGAGAACACGTTACTGAAGGCTTTGATAACGTTGTTGATGCCTTCGTGGGGATGCTCAAAGGTGATAATTTCGGTAAGGCGGTGGTCAAAATCTCATAAGGATTATGATGGAGTATATTTAGTAAATTTATAATTTGGTAGTGGCATGTGTAGTTTTAATTACATGATCAAACTATGATCGGTCGGTTTTTTTTATTAAACCCTAATATTAAATAGAACAATTTTCAATTTATTCATTCAGTAACAATTTACATTGCGTTCGAAATAATCAGCATGAAACAGTAGGTATTGGATGTACAATAAATTAATAAGAATATACAAGAATTCAATTTAAATTAGAAATTAGAATAAAAAGAAAAATAATTAATTTAAAATAATATAGAATACCATGCATTTGATCTCGCATCGTGTGTGTGACGTGTAATGTCACGCGTGCAATCCCGGAAGGGTAGTAACAAGCGGTGGTGCACCTTAGTACTCTGATATTTTGAAAGTTAAGTTTTAATGACGTATGGGGTTTTTAGGGTTCGTTAACAAAATTAAAAGACTGAACTTTTATGGTGCGACGTTTTCTGTCTGCCTGATTGTCATATATGGATATTTGAGAAACTACTAATGTTATCGACTTGTGATTCGGAATAGTTATAAACGACACTTATCCATGGAATAATTGCTTCTTTTTCGTCTTGTTTATTATATATCTCTGCCTAGCCCTTCAGGGACAACGAGCGTGATGGTTATAGTGTTTAATTTGTAGCTTTACGGCTGTTACTCAAATAGAAACATATTTTCATATTTTCTCATCTTGAATATTATTTCATGACGTGTTTTGACAAATACTTGTAGGTTTTAAACGTTATAAGTTTTAAACGTTGTAAGTAGTAATCGCTGTAATTTGTAACAAAGAAAATTGCAACCTTGTAAGTTGTAAGCGTTATACATAAGTTTTGTACGTTGTTAGTTGTTAACGTATTAAGTTGTAAGTGTTTTATGTAGACGTGGTAATTTCAACCCTAATAAACAAAATGTTTCTTGTTATATGGCATATGACTACATAACTACGTAAGAGCCGGTACAACAGGATGTGTGATAGCGAACCGACTGGTCTAAGTTATTAAGACTACAGTGATGCTAATAGAGGCAGACGGAAACCCTTATCTTGAATCTAGGGTAAGTAAAACACAGGTTAATATATTGATGAAGTACTTAATTAAAAAGTGAATAGGAGAAATAACAGTAGTGAAGCAATAACAGTGAAATTTTGAACCTATTTACAAGGATGGTATCATTTCATCATCATCATTTCAGCCGAAAGACGTCCACTGCTGGACATAGGCCTCCCCCAGGCGTCGCCACATTGACCGATCCCGTGCGTCTCGCATCCAGCGCCTTCCCGCAACCTTAACCAGGTCATCAGTCCACCTAGTGGGAGGCCTTCCAGCGTATCGTCTTCCGGTTCGCGGTCGCCATTCCAGAACTTTTCGGCCCCATCGGCCATCCGTTCTGCGAGCAATGTGCCCTGCCCACTGCCACTTAAGTTTGGCAATTCTTCGGGCTATGTCGGTAACTTTGGTTCTCCTGCGGATATCATCATTTCTGACGTGATCACGCAAGGAAATTCCGAGCATAGCCCTCTCCATTGCCCTTTGGGTGACTTTGAGCTTTCTGATAAGGCCCATTGTGAGCGACCACGTCTCGGTTCCATAGGTGATCACGGGCAATACACACTGGTCATAGACTTTTGTCTTGAGACACTGCGGTAAATTGGACGAGAAGATACCACGCAACTTCCCGAACGCCGCCCAGCCGAGTCGGATTCGACGGTAGATTTCTTTCTTGAAATTGGACCTACCCAACTGGACCGTTTGTCCCAGGTAGACATGTAGACAAAATGGTCTACAACTTCGAGTGTAGAGTCTCCGACCTTGATAGGAGTAGGTGTTACATGGGCATTCACCATGATCTTGGTTTTGTCCATGTTCATTTTAAGACCCACTCTTTCGGAAGCTCTACTGAGGTCATCGAGCATTTTACTGAGGCTCTCCATGGTCTCAGCCATGACCACTATGTCGTCGGCAAACCGAAGGTGAGTAATGTACTCGCCATTAACGTTGATGCCCAGCCCCCTCCAGTCCAGAACCTTGAAGACATCCTCCAGCGCAGCAGTGAACAGTTTCGGAGAAATGACGTCTCCTTGTCTCACGCCGTGCTGGAGAAGTATTGGTTTCGAGGTCTGATCCTGAAGACGGACTGACATTGTGGCGTTTTTGTACAAACACTTCAGCACCTCAATGTACCGGTAGTCGATCTGGCACTGTTGGAGAGACTGCAGTACAGCCCAAGTCTCGATCGAATCGAAGGCTTTCTCGTAGTCCACAAACGCTAAACATAGAGGCAGGTTATACTCTTCGGTCTTCTGTATAACCTGCCGCAGCGTATGTATGTGGTCTACGGTGCTAAAGCCTTTTCGGAATCCGGCTTGTTCGGGGGGCTGGAAATCGTCAAACCTGCGCGCGAGACGATTCGTGATGACTCTTGAAAACAACTTGTAGACATGGCTAAGAAGTGAGATGGGCCTATAGTTCTTCAGCCGGGCATTGTCGCCCTTCTTGAAGAAGAGTACCACCACACCCCTGCACAATGCCTGTGGCGTTTTGCCCTCGAGTATGACGGAATCAAACAGCTTCTGAAGGGCCCTAAGGACCGGTTTGCCACCCGCCTTCAGGAGTTCGGCCGTAATTCCGTCATCACCCGGCGCCTTGTTGTTTTTGAACTGTTTCAGAGCCATCCTAATCTCGTACAGGCTGACGTCCGGGATATCTTCGGTATAGTGCCGGGTCAATCTAGCTCTTGGGTCGTTTGCTAAACTCGCAACGGGCTTGCTGATCGATGTGTACAACTGCCCATAGAATATCTCGATCTCCCTGAGAAGCTCCGGTTTGGCGGATACGATCCTGCCATCGTCGGTCTTCAGTTTCGTGAGTAGGCTCTGCCCAATAGCCAGATCCCTTGCAAACACCTTGGAGCCTTTATTTCGCTCGATCGCGTCTTTAATACGCTCGGTATTGAATCGGCGGAGGTCTCTTTTCAAGGATTTAGAGATCTGTCTATTGAGCTGCCGGTATTTGCACGCCTCATCTGAAGACTGCAGGATCATCTCACGCCTCTCCTTCATAAGCTTAAGGGTATGATCAGAGAGCTTTTCAACAAGGATGGTATAGGTTGCAGAAAAAGGCTATGTTGATGAAAGAAAAAAATTGCGGGCATCCGCTGGATGCGAGACGCACGGTGATCCCGTGCGTCTCGCATCCAACGGATCAATGAGGCGATGATTAGAGGAAGCCTATCTTCAGCACTGGACGTCGTTCGTCTTAAATGATGATGATGATGATAAGCCGACATAATTATGTTGTAATAATTTAAATTCATGATTGACATATGTTCCAGGCATGCAAACTGTATAGGCAGATTTTGCTATTTATAGATATATTACTTTTTCAGATACCAGCCTTGATGATGTATATAAAGCAAAGCGACGCAGCCTGGAACTATACAACCGAACAAGATGGCATCAATAAACTGTATCAAAAATGATTGAAGAACGGCATGTCGATAGGAAAACTCCTTGGAGGATCCAGCTCCAACAGCTACCTATTCTACACCTCAGGCAACCGATATGATTACGACAATCGGCAGGAATCGTCAACGATACCACTTGGAACTGGGAGAATGTTTTACTGTATCTCAAAAAATCTCAAAAGCTTGACGATTCGACAATCGGTAACTTCTATCAAGGTCAATTCTTTGGTACCAATGAAAAAATTGGATTAACACCCTCGAGGTTTGATATGAGGCAGAAATACTTCATGGCTTTCAAAGAAAGGGGAAATGAAATTGTTAATAGCGTCAATGGGAACAATTCTTTAGGTTCCCTAGGTGATGGAGTTCGCCAGAGCACAGCATACTCTTACTTGTTTCCTATCAAAGATCATCCAAACATGCATGTCTTGAAAAAACACTTTGGTAAAGATAATAATCTTTGATGCATTCAAAAATGCTTTTGGAATAGAAGCTTACACATACGATAAAAGGTAAATTATCATTAAATCTAGAAAGGAAGGTATTGTCTCCGCTGGCGTAGTCAATTCCCCAAAACTGTTGATGTTATCAAGAGTTGGGCCAAGTAAACATTTATGCAGCCAACAATTTCTGACATGCTATTTGGAAAGAACTTTCAGGATCACTTGTCTACCATCATGGTATTTAACATGACAAAACTACCCGTATAGGCCTTGAATCCAGCTTCTGTTATGGTTGGCTTCGTCTTTCTGAACAAGTCTGACCCATATCCTGATTATATCAGTTATGCGTCCTTCGCGAAATATCTGATGAGCAATTGCACCTTCACCTATGTTTTAACTTAACCAAATCGGTATATGAACCCATGATAGCAACAAACGTCAACACAGAAATGGTGTTTTCAGTAATAAACAAGCAACTATATAACTTCAGGGGAAAGATTCTTTTGAAATGTAATAATTTTATGGATGACCCTCTTATTTACCTTTTGTTGTCTGAAAATAAATAAATTATTATTATTGTCTTTCTCGGGACCTCCTTTGAAAGGCGTGCGAGGAGCCGAAGCCAACTCATAGAAGCCCCGTTAGGCATGTATCAGGAAATGTGACACCAACCGACGGTTATCCCAGTATGCACTACGCAACTGCACCCAAGGACAATCCCCAGTTGGTGCAGGACTATTGCAAATTAAAGAGAAAAAAAAAGTAATGGTCTATGGATTTGGTAGGTTTAGTGGATCGATTGCCCAACTAATCAGTAATTAAGTTTGAACTAATGTGTATACTAGCAGGGTTAAAGGTATAAATAAAACCAAACTATAAACTGATCTTAGTAAAGTAAGTATATAATTGTTAAAACTCACAAGACACTATTAAAGCGAGAAACAATCTTGCATATGACTTCCAATTCGACGCCAACGCCATCTAGCTGCGTCTTTGTACAACTTAACAAAAACAATATTTATGTTTGTATAAGCGACTATTGATCGTTAACATACCGCCCACCAAGGACATTACTGACGGAATGTCCTTTCTGAACTACATTATAGGTCGGAATTCGTAGGAAGCAAACAATTTGTTCTTGTAACTTTGATCTCAAACATACTATTGATCTTAAAAATTTGATCTTAAATCTTAAACCTACAACTAAGTATAACTTACTCGTACATACTATGGTAATCTTGAACTAAATTACAAACATTAAGTTACACTTGCCAGAAAATAAATCGCTAAGTGTAAAGTACAGTTGTGAAAATATATAATTTTAATGTGTATACATCTAAACAATAACAATTGTTATAGCGGTTTGAGAAACCTCTTCATCCTTGTGTCTATCATGAAAAGTGGACTATATTTGAAGGGTTCTGGCAATAGTGCGTTGAAAATAAGCGGGAAAATATTCACGGATCAATTCGGGCGATCTAGTATGGAAATGAGGGAAGTAGTACGCCTTACCTTGTAGTGGTCGATGCCAGCCCACGTGTGGCAGCGAGCTGGTGTTCTTCTACTCCAAAATGGCTCCTTCAGGATCCACACACTTCACACAATTGTTTTATATCCGCGAGGCGGGTTAATAGACACGGTTCACAAGGTTCTCTGCAATCTAACTAATTAGATGCATCAGTCTCCAGCCAGGTGGCTTGGAAAGCTGGCGGTTGAGATACGAGGCCCGTTCATGTTGAAGTTTCGGTTCGTTCTGGCGACCTGTCATTAAGGCGTACATAAAGGGAAAAGGAATGAGGAAGGAACGAGATAATTAGGATATCGATCGCCCGCGAAATCTCAAATGCGTTTGTCTATGTGTTTTTGGTCATTGATTTATGACATTTACAAGAGATGGCGCTACCATTTTCCCGGCCTTAAAGGGTCACCTTTAATGAAAATTAAACTTAGCCCTATGAGGTGTACTACCGTATACCTATTCAGCAATACGGACTAAGATGCGGATTTTTACATTTCAATTATTAAGATTTAAGATAAATACTGCGAGTTGCATAATACATTAAGTTGCATACCTATAGTTAAATTTTAATAGAAAATTATGTTGCGTCGCTAACTAACTAAAACTAAGAGACCTAACTATCAAGCCAGGCATTATTGAGTCGGTAATGGACACAGACGCACAACAGGGCGCACATAGCTACCCTTTGCGGTTTTCACAGTAACAACACGGGTTGTACCGTCCTTGGAGATATGCAATTTATCAATAATGCCTAACGGCCATGAAAGGGGTGGAGAGTTATCAGTAATGATAACTACAATAGTACCCTCTTGTATAGAAGGTGCAGGACTATTCCATTTGGATCTAGCCTGAAGTTGATGTAAGTATTCTGAACACCAGCGCTGCCTGAACGACTGCACCAGTTTGTCAAGTAGAGTATGTCGCTGAAGCAAGCTGAGCGAGTCTGCTTCAGGAGCGGGAAAGGACAACAATGGCGCGGTGTGCAAGAAATGCGCAGGGGTCAGTGCTGATGGTTCAGTAGGGTCACTACTCAAAGCAGTAAGTGGCCGCGAATTAACTAGAGCCTCAACTTGGCTAAGGACAGTTATAAGTTCCTCGTAGGAGAGGATTTGTTGACCTATAACTTTAAAAAGGTGAGTTTTAACTACCTTAACCATACTTTCCCAACATTCTCCAAAATGTGGGGAAGCAGGCGGAATAAACTTCCAATCTATATGATTGAAGGAAAGTTCTTCCTCAAGATGAGGACGAAAATCTTTAAGAAATTTGTGAAGGTCGCGTAAATAAGAACTTGCACCTACGAAACAAGTACCGTTATCGGTATATAAGCATTTAATAGGACCGCGTCGCGAAAGAAAGCGTTTTAAGGCTGCAAGGAAAGTCACTGTACTTAAATCTGTTGCCACTTCAATGTGCGTGGCACGCGTCGTCAAACACGTAAAAATGCAGAGCCAAGCCTTACGGCTCTTAACACCTCGACCACGAAATGGTGTGTACTGCAGCGGGCCTGCATAGTCACAGCCGGTGTGAGTGAACGCCTTATCGACTTGGTTAACACGCTGGCTAGGTAGATCTGCCATAAGTGGAAGAATAGGACGCGGGCGGAACTTAAAGCAAGTGTTACAGTTGTGGATTCTGTGACGAATTATTCGACGTGCAGCTAAAATCCAATAATTATGCCTGAGTAAGGACATAAGCAACTCCGGACCGGCATGAAGATGTTTCTTGTGACAAAAGTCAACAAGAAGATCAACAATATGGTCATGACGTGGTAGAATACAGGGATGTTTATATTCGTAGGGTTCGTCCGAATTTGTGAGACGACCACCAACTCGTATGATGCCGTGCTCATCGAGAAACGGCTTAAGCTTATGGATGGCGGGAGTACATGGTTTATTGTTTTTTAAATTTAAAATATCGTTACGGAAATGAACATCCTGTACAGCTCGCAGCAATTTAATTTCTGCATATTTCAGATCAGAGCTTGATACAGTACGTGCACTAGGCAGTTGTCTTAAAAACTTATAGACGTAAACAATAGCGCGTAGCAACTTAGACCACGACGAAACACGTAGTGCTAGCGCGTAAATTGGTGATTCCGTAACCTCAGAAACCACGGCATGAGCGACTGATTTCTGTTCGGGTACGCCCTCATGCAGTGCATTGTGTTCGAAAGTATGTATGGGCCACTCAGCTGGGTCATGAGAAACCCACGATGGTCCACGATACCACAATGGATGCTGCAAGAGCTTAGCTGGCGTGATACCACGAGACAGACAATCAGCGGGGTTCTCAGTACCTGCGACATGGTTGAAACAATTAGCGGGTATAAGCTCTATCAGCTTAGTAACCCGATTGGCAACAAAAGTTTGCCAGCGGTGCGGTGAGGAATTTATCCAGGCGAGCACTACTTTAGAGTCAGTAAACGCGTATACCTTATGGATGCGGTAGTGGGGCGATATTGTGTCTTGTACCTTGCGAAGCAACTTAGACAACAGTAGGGCCGCGCACAACTCTAGTCTAGCCACCGAAATGGTTTTCACAGGTGAGACTTTAGACTTCGCACTAACTAACTGCACGGAGTAGTTAGAACCATTGTATATTTGCATGTATACGACTCCACCGTAAGCACGCTCGCTGGCGTCAGCGAAACCTACTAAATTCATGGTGCATCCGTCGACCAACCCCAGATGACGCGGGATAATAATTTCATTAAGCGTAGAAAGCTCAGTACAAAACTGCTTCCAAGCAGTGACTATATGTTCAGGTGGTATGTCGTCCCAGTCACACTTTGCTAGCCAAAGTTCCTTAATTAAGAGCTTAGCGTACAGAATAGTGGGGGCGACAAAACCCATTAAGTCCCATAGCCGAGCCACTGTGGAAAGCATGGTTCGCTTGGTACATTTATCATCTGGTGTGGTGACGTCAAAGCGGAAACTGTCACAAGACTTGTCCCAGCGTAAACCCAGGACCTTATGCGGTATAGACTTCTCATACTCGATATCGGGCGAAGCCTTATGTGTATCAGGTATGTGTGCGAGAACCTCTTTCGAGTTACTTGTCCATTTGACAAGGTCGAACTGGCCTCGCTTGAAGAGCTGAATAAGCTCATCACAAAGCGAAGTTGCTTGCGGTATGGACATGACACTACAGGTGTACGTGTATGCTATGTTGCACATTGATATCGAATATGCAATGTAGCACATTGATATCGATTAAAACTTTGATTCCTTACATTATCGGTTTCTTAGAATGCATTGAAAATAGAAATCTTTAATGACAGTAAGCATTATTTAAACAACGTGAAAATCCCCTTCAAAGTTGTGTTTCAATTTACCCCATTTTACGGTGACGAATTTCTCTCAAGGCAAGCCCATAATTATTTATCAAGACAGTTGCTCAATTCCAAACTCAGAATACACTTCCTCGGCGTTGTTACCATTCTATTTAGAAATTTATGGCGATATTGTATTGCTTCTTCGTTCGATTTTTAACTGACTTTCCAAAAAAACTAAGTAACATACAGTCTATATGTTAGTCTAGTATGTTACTAAGTTTTTTTTGTGTATATTCACCGATAGTTCCATCAATTGTGGACCTACTTTGTTTTTTTTTTGTTAGAATATGTTCCGAAATTGGTGCCGTTTTAATTTAATGAAGATCTAATAAAGATCTTGGAAGATATACAAAAGAACTTTAAAAAAAATAACGGCAAATGTCTCGGGATTACTGCAATTGCATGTCTGTTTATTGTTTATACCATTTCATAACATAACATCGCGCCAGTACGCTCTAAAGGGGTATGCAGATGTGTACAGTTTACCTTGGTACACTCATTTCACTGGTTATGTTCAAGTTTCATGATATTCGGGTAATTTATTCTGGCATTATAGGTACCTTACTAAACAACTTGCCTATTAGGTGGGTACAAATAAAAATTAAAAGAAAAAAAGTACAAAAAAATACTACGAGTTCCCAATAAAAAACTACAAAGTGAAAAATAACTTTCTTTTTGGAAGTCGGTGTCTAAAACGCAAAACAATGGTACCTACGAAAGACAGCGAGTTCCAAAAGGAAACTTATTTTTCACTTTATAGTTTTTTTTTTTGGAAGTCGATAGTAATTTTTTTTATTTATGTACACACAAAACACAAAACACTTTACAGAGAAAATAAAGAATACAGATAGAAGAGCACAAAGGTACTGCTTATTTCAATAGAAATTTCTTCCAGCAGACCTGCGACAGGACAGTTGGATGATAGACGAAGACACAGTGTGTAGAAAGAAATAAGGAAACCTAAAATAGACTATAATAACTTAACTAATTATATACAAATTACACATATTATACCTTAACTAAATATAAGTATAGAAGATAAAAATAAATACATACAAATAATATACAAAATTACAATATGGTAGCGAGATAATGTTCTTTGACTCGTTTTTTGAAAAGAGATACATTTTGAGAGTCACGGATTTTAGGTGGAAGTGAGTTCCACAATCGTACTGCATGGACAGAGAAGGAGTGGGAATAGAAATGAGTTTTATGGGATGGGAAATTGAGATGCAGTTTAAGGCGGGATCTACAAAGAGCATCGGCAGGGCGAGTAAACGAAAAACGATCGCGCAGGTAGCCAGGGTAAGCAGGGTTAAAAAGGATGTTGAAAAGGAGACATAATATGCGAGTGTTCCTGCGAAGGCGGATAGGGAGCCACTTGAGATCCTTGCGGAACTGAGAGACATGGTCGTATTTCCTCAGACCAAAAACAAAACGGATGCACAAGTTTTGCAAGCGCTCAAGCTTATTTAAGAGCTCCTCGGTGATCGGTGGATTTTTTATTTTTTCTTGTTTATGAAACAAGCTTTTTTTTTGTTAGCCTGAATTGTCCCACTCCTGGGAAAATGACTTTCTTTCTTTATATAAAAAAAGGTTTTTTTTAACTTTTATATTTAAAAATTACATTGTCACGAGAAACAAAAGTGTGTGCTAAATTTCTGCTCAATCGGACACTGCGAAGTGGGTCAATTTTAACTTGCACGATTTGATTACAGACACCGGGACAGTTTAAAGTAAATAAAATCTTGTAATATAACCTTATACCTAAAGAGGTTTTATCCAACTCATACGGAATCCCAGCATAGCCACCGAGACATCTAATCCGTCCATTTTTGTCTACATTTTTCTGCAATTCCAAAGTGACGTATTTCTTTCAAAGCAAGCCCATAATTATTTATTAAGAAAGTTGTTCAATTCCAAACTCAGAATACACTCCCTCGGCGTTTTCAAATATTTATGGCGATATTGTTCTGAGTACTTTTCCACTTGATTTTCCTGTTTATGAACCCAGCTTTCATATAAAAAAATATATTTTAAACAAGCTTTTATATTAAATATTACATTGTCATGAGAAAGAAACGTGTTTGCTAAATTTCAACTCAATCCGACACAAAATGAATTAATTTTACAAAGATTTAGGTTAGTTTTGTTTTTAAGATTATATTAGTTATGACATTCGAATTCTCTTAAAACAATTTAACATGAAAATCATAAATTTAACTATCGAATAATAAGTGTCAGTAAATTTGATTATTAAAAAGAAAAACGTTTTTATTAAAATGTGTAAATAATAAAATATATTTAAATAAAAAATTTAAAATTAAAATAGGTATATAATATATTAAATGAATTGGTAAATAATTTAATAAATTAAAGGAAAAATATAACTAAGGTCTTTACAACAAATTCTTCAAAGGCATTTTGTACGGGATATTATAAATTGCATATCAAATAAATAATCGCCTATCAATACATACTCATCATTTATATTCTTATTTACATCTAATAACTTACTTCACTACAAATAAACTAAATGTTTAACAAAACTCAAACTGCAGATAAAACGAAATTATACATCAATATAACATTACTTTTTTCCTCATAATGCAATACTGTTAAATTTATTTTTGTACAAAAATACTACATACATAGCATAAATACTGACTGCACAGCAAATTTTCCATATTCCAACAGTCCAAGAGCGAGCGAAGCGAGCTCGGGAGCCTAGGGCACCCCGACACGGACAGGTTAGGTTCGAACGAGATGACGGGAGCTGAAAGTGAGCGAGCAAAGCGAGCGAACTTAGCTCCCGTCATCTCGTTCGTGTTAGGTTACTTTAGACCCTGCGTACAGAAATAGGAGCTCCGTCGACATTGATACATAATATAAAAATAGAAGCTATATTTAAAAGAAAAAGAGTTAAGATGTATAATGTGCATTAAGATTATTAGCTGTGCATTGATGAAAAAGCTTTTGCTTTAGGAAAAATCGCTGTACGCTGCGAAAATAAATTGTAGTGTGTTTACTGTTTAGTGATATTTTGAGTTGAATATTTTGCTGTGCAATCAGTAATTTTGATGGGAATTCGGAATCTTATTGCGTAGAAAAAGGATATTTTTTGATTTGCGTTTAAATACTACCCATTTTGTACTGCCTCTCGGGTATTAATTTTTTTTCCCGCCAAGAAGTTATCCAAATTCTGGAAAAAGTAGAAGTCTGTAGGCGCAAGGTCTGGTGAGTATGGTGGATGACGGAGAGCTTTCAACCCCAGCTCTTGTAACTTGGAGACCGTCTACTGCAGTATGAGGTTGCGCTTTATTGTGCAGGAGCAACGGAGACGAGCGATTGACCAAAGCTTGTTGGAGACTTGTGAGCTTCTCCATCACTGTGTTCAGGACTTCACAGTACACATCTGCAGTAATGCTCATCTCGTTTGGCAAGAAGCTCTGATCAATCACACCGGCCCTAGACCACCAAACAGTGACCATCACTTTTCTAGGGACAAGTTTTCGTTTAGAGCATTTTTTGGTGCTGAACCAGGATTCAAACAACTTGCTGAGCGCTTGTGATTGTCAAACAGAATCCATTTTTTGTCGCAGGTAACAATGCGGTTCAAAATTCCTTCGTTTGTGTGCCTGTTGGGCACAAGGCACGTCGCGACATGTACCTCGCCCTGACGATCATTGAGTTCGTGAGGCACCCATTGCCAATTTGACGCAAATGAACCAATATTGTTTTGATACTAACATCGAAAGCTGCTGCTAGTTCAGCCGTAGATTAAATATCATTAGCTTCCACAATCGCATTTAATTCGTCATTGTCGACCAAAGTTTTCTGACAAACACGGGGTTCATTTTTCAGGTTCAAATTTCCAGAACGGACGCGGGCTAACCAATAACAGGTGGTGCGTTCGTTTGTAGTGTTCGCTCCGTAAACATCGTTGCTGCCACGACGGTACTCATTTTATCTTACTAATATTATAAATGTGTAAGTTTGGATGGATGCATGTGTGGGTGTATGTTTGTTACTCAATCACGCCTGAACGGCTGAACGGACCTGGATGGAATTTGGTACAGAGATAGATGATAGTCTCGAATAGCAGCTACAATACTATATTTTTTATCCCGGTATAATGTTTCCTTGAGATGCTCAAACACTTTTGACGCGGGCGGAGCCGCTGGGAGAAGGTAGTATACCATAATTACTCAATTTTTTATGTATCTATGATGACGAAAAATATTTAAATGCGATGAAAACATAACGCTAATCAATAAACTAATGACTAATTTCAAAAATAGGAATTCCGAATTAGAATTCTTAGACACAAAAAATATTTTGTGTTGAAATGGCCAGTACCGCAGAGCTTAAGGGAAATATAAGAATATATCTCTTCTAAGGCATTTTTTTATACTTTCTCAAATGTATGTTCCGCTCGGGTCCCATAAAGTTTGGACTTTTTGACACTCACTATCGCTGATTATGATGTCACATTGTCTAGACTCCAGTCTAAGAGGTCCCACTGGTTTAATAAAAATAAAAAACAAAGATATATAGATCTCCTTTTTTTAGCATTATTAATCCCGGTATAAGTACAGGTACATCTTAAGAGAACCCAATTATGGGTTAAGCTCGCCTTTGTACATAATTTGTCTTTTTGTATTTGTATATATTTTTTATGTGTACAACAAAGAATGTGACAACAGAGAATATTCGAAAATTATGTCTAATTACATCATTCCTCCAGGTACACCAAACATATTTCGCAAGAAACGCATTTCTACATTAATATTTAGGTACTAGACATGATCACACTTTGTCTTCTTTTATAGGCCTCTCAAACAATTTTTCCCACTGGAAGGCAAAGGCCTCTTCTATGAGAAGAGGCAGAGAAGAGAAGTATTAATCACCAAGATTGCTCAATGCGAGACACACGGGACCAATCAGTGTGGTGACAATTTGGGGAGGCCTGTGGCCAGCAGTGGGCGTCTTTCGGCTGACATGATGATTGCTCAGTGAAAGTTGGTGATTTTGGACTTGCCGATGACAGCGATGACCAAGAAAACTTATGAAAGTATATAATTAGGAATAGAAAAAGTCACATTGGTATTTATCCGGATTTGAGAAAGAAAACTATAAATATTTTAAGCTACTTTTTCAGACCTTTTTCCTGCAGGAAATTCAACTGTATATTAAGGCCTCAGGTGTATTACGATGACATTTGACTGAAACATGATTTATAATATTTTTCCTGGTACAAAATAATAATGGACACAAAATATTGCCTTGCTGCCGGCTAAATTGCCATTCTGTAAATAAGTAATGTATATTATCATTTTGGGTCTGTTGTAATGTATTTTTTAAGATGGAGGTATCTCATAAATACCTGAGAAGTATTATGTTTCTTTTTGTACTTTTCTAGCCTCATAAACTGAGGCTAGAAAAGTATTGGTTGAGACTCTCATCCAGCGAAGATCATCGATCCTTCTATCCGAATACGCAATCTTTTCCAAAGTACTCGTCATCTATCCCTATGGCCATCGGTTCTACAGCTAATATGACCGCTCACTATTTTCTTTTGCCATATTTCAGAATGCTGCAGTAAAACCAAAAAGTGCAATAAGGCATAATATCTTCAATTTTATAATATTACTTATTACTCATTCAAGAATGTTATTGTGGCTCAGTTAGTGAATTTTGGAATTTTTCACGTCCAAATAACTACAGGAACTTACCAAATATGGCAAACTTGATATCAACCTACTTGCAGGCAGAACTTACCAACTGTAGCTTAAATTAGATACACAAATAAAAATATTGGTTGATGAAACAGCTCGACAAAAAGTTTGTCATCTCGAATCAAGCTCTACCACAAAACGTCGATACCAAGCCCTGTAATCAACCCAAGTTTCAAGTAAACATAATTTGTAGTTAAAATTCGGCAAAAATAAAATCATGCTATCATAAATTACAGATGCAACGCATGATAAAGTCTCTACACCAAGCCAGTGCCAAGGTGGAACATGAGAAGAACCTAACTAAAACCAAGATAATGACCAACAACAGCTGGAAAAACCCTACAATAACCAATGGGGAGCCACTAGAACATGTTGAGAAATACATATACTTGGGAAAATTGCTAAGCTTTGGCAAAACAGTGACATACTATAAATAGAAAGAAGGGTTCAATCGACATGGAATAAATATTGGAACCTAAAAGAACTTCAAACGTAATATGCCCACAGACATCAAAATTAAAGTTATTAACTCGAGTCTCTTACCATGCCTGACGTATGGGTGCCAGACGTGGAAGTTCTCCTCTAAAGCCATAAATAAAATCAGGACCTGTCAAAGGGGGCTAGAGAGTAGTTTGCTCAAAAATAAGGTAAGATAGATAAAGTAAGACATACTAAGATAAGAAAAACCACCAAGGCGACCGACGCTCTAACTTATGTAGTAAAACAAAAATGGAAATGGGCTGGCCATGTCGCGAGATATACAGATCAGAGATGGACTGCGAGAGTAACATCGTGGAGCGGCCCAGCGGGCAAGAGAAGCCGAGTGAGACCACTAACCAGGTGGGAAGACGACCTCAGACGGACAGCTGGCCCAAACTGGATAGACGTAGGACAGGATAGAGATGCCCATCTTTGGAGGAGGCCTTTACCCAATCCGGGGTTCTTGCTAACTAAATCTACTTACAATAATTTGTTATTACAAAAAACAAAAAAACTTTATAAAAGCAAGAAATAAATGGCTTATTTATTTATTTATCATAAATTACGTCATATTTGTTTTGAAATTGATATTATTGGCCACGGTGGATGATGATCCGATCAAGTGGCGGAAGGCTATAAAGAGAACTCGATTTAAAACAAATTTGATATCACCCAAAGTATCACAGAACGCATCATTATTTTTCCAACTAGCCCACGACCATTGACACAACTCCGCTAATTCTCTATTCAGCATATTTAAACGAGGGACCCTCAAACCTAAAACTACGTGTATGTCCCACATTTACTCCAAATACAACTCAACATTCGCATCTTCAGAGAGGATTGAAATTAAGTAGCCGGGAAAACACATCTCGTTTTAACGAAATTGTTAAAACGAGAGAGAGAGAGAGAGTTGTTGGATATTTATTTATATCTAGAATTGTACAAATTGTACATTTAATTTTTAAATTTAATAAACTATTGAATATTGTACTGGATAATTTTATTTTCTTGCAATCGTAGTGAAAATTAGAGTGAAAAAACATACAAACACGGCGCTGAAATCCCATTATAATTCGGTTTCTATTAACTCCAACGACCTCGTAAAACTAGCTCGTATAGGTATAATGGGTCATTTTAGCCCCTTGTATAACAATCGACTATTATTATTGTTAACCAAAAAATATACACATCTCTTTTACAAACAAAATATATTTGTAGTTTTATCTATAGAACTGTTCATGATTAGGTCTCCAGAAACCATTTTACGTCGTTTGATGAAACAATGGAACGCGTCGATGCATGATTAAAACGGAAGGAAACATAATCCTAAAATTCCTGTAAAATATTCAGAAGTAAATTAAACCTATCGAATATTTCGACAATAAAGGATTTCCTTGGATAATGGCTTTCAATTTAACAGGGACGTATTGAAAGCAGCATGAATTAAAATATTTTACTAAAGGGGAAGTAAAGGAAGTGAAGAGCTGGGCTTTTCTTCGGCCAGAAAATCAGTATTGCTATTCAATGTGACATCCCCGTTGACATCGATGTGGACGAATATTTTTATGCGCATTGAGCCCCATTGAGCCCCTTTCCCTCTTTATATATTATAGGTAGGTACGTTTTGTTAATCTTGTGTTTAACAAAAGGGAAATCGTGAATGGACTATAAGGTCTAATCGTGTCATCCGAAACGACTTCATCTCGAATTATCAAATTTACAGTTATAACTTGTTATTTGTTGATATTACTCGAGGTTATTTTCGTTGTTATAGCAATTGTGTACAGTGGTGGTTGTATAATAGAAAATGGGTCTTAAATCGAACCAATTTGAGATTCTTTAACAACTCCCAACCCTGGCCCAGACTCACAAACTTTGGGGCTATACCCAGAAAACTGTTCTTTCATTCATAACCGATGCTCTAAAAAGGTGGCAGATTTTTTGGGACAATTTAATGTGCTTCCTTTTTCTGCCTAGGGACCCCTAAAAGCAAAAAAAAATGAGCGCGTTGTGTTTTGTTAATTATGTGTGGTAAAATTCATGTCTTCATGAAATTCGTCTAAAAGATACCAGCGATCAAAGGCACTACTAGTCTCGCCCATTTTTAACCGACTTCAAAAAAGGAGGAGGTTTCTCAATTCGACTGTACACTATGTTTTTCAAAACCACACACGAAGTCGGTGTCGAAAAACAATAATAAAAACTAAAAATAAAACAGAAGTCAGTTTGATGTTTTTGTTAAAAAGTTTTTTTAGGTACATGGGACTTAAGGCGTATATTCCCCAATGTTAACGCAGTACTGGCCGTGCGCCCGCTTGGATCCAGAATATCAATATTGAACCTCCTTTAGGACAGTTTTATTTGCAAATTATACTTTTGTTTGCATATGCTATTTCAACATCCAAGTCGTTTTGGAGCGAAAAAACATCGTGTTGTTCATTATTTTTTAAAGCAAAACTATTAGTTACACGACAAACCATTTTTTTACAAATAATGTACATGAATCAATAATAAATGAATATTTTTTCAAACCTTTTAACCTAGCCGTTACTAAGGAGTATGCTTTAGAATATAGCCGTTTCACGGTACTAAAGCCATCGAAGACCCAAATATGAGGTTCAACCTAATCCTATACAGCTACACAACCCTTCGGAGAATTCAGGCTTGATGTTATGTTCATCTACTAATAGTTCCTTTTGAATGAATCCTTAGTGCGTCCCTGTAAAAAAGTCATATATTAAAGTGTATCCCAAAACGCTGCGCAGCCAATCATGTGGGCAGCTCAAAAGTTTCATCTAATTTGTTACGCCTGCCGACTTTCCAAATTCATTAATTTTTTGTTTATTATTACTTCGGTCCTTATTGAGCAGCTGTTTTATACGCCAACGGACAAAGAAGTTCTGTGATCATTGGTGGATCGTAGTGGGAGTAATTAGATGTATTGAAGCTGTTTATTTGAGACCTAGGCAATATTACTTGTGGGGTACTACAAAATAATATGTTTATATTTAATTTTATTTTCGGGTAAGCCGTACCACACAATCTATGATAATGTACTGTGTTTTGGTCAATACCATTTATTGTGCTGTTGTCGAGCAGACACACTAAGCAATGGCTAAGAATACAAAATTCCTTCGAATTGTTTTTGAAGGGACGACTAATGACTATCACGGACACATATAGAAGACGCTAATACTCGCACACATATTCATTGATAATAGTGAATGCCAGAATAATGTATGTGTCTATTTCTGAACATAGACTAGTACTAACAAACAAACCTAAACGAACCAAAGAGCATAATTGTCATCAATCTATCTTAGATCTTAATACTTGTCTAAAACTTTCTCGTCCTATTTTAGTTTGTCCAGCGTCTAATATTTTCCGTCCCAGTGTTCCAAAGTCCCACAATTTAGTCGATGACTGGTGGTCACACGTCAGTCCCATCCTAATAAACAGTATCACAGTCTAGGCCAGTAATCCCTGGGAGTCATTGGTGTTAAGTCCTAGGCACAGAGCTCGGAGGCGACTCGGTGGCCGATGCACATAAACCGATGTTCACGTGGTTCTGCACGTTTTATTGCATTATAATGCAGTGATTAAACGGCAACACTTCGGTGTTGTTACTCTTTAAAACGTGTGTTGAAATTCCGTGTGACATCTGATCCCAGTTAAAATGGTAATGGAAACAAACGTGCAGTGCAATGTAGCGAGAACTACAGCTCACTGTCACCACATCCCAAGAAAACCAAGCGTGTCAGTGAGTCACTGATAATTTATCCGTAGAAACTGACGGCCCATGACAATTCTAACGACTCCTTTTACGGCTTGACAATTGCCTAATTGACAATTGACTTATTTAGTTAACACAGGGCGGATCACGCGATTTCTAAGCCAGACTTGGACGCGATGGTTCAACTAGACCAACTAGACAGAAGCAAACTCGCCACGCATTCAGCTACCTTCAGAAGCAGTCGTATCCGAGAGTTTTTTAAAATGCCGTGTTTATTGTCTAATCAAACGTTTAAAGGGTCTCTATTATAATTTTTTTTGGGTAACTTTATTACTTTTTTAAATCTACGGCCACAAATATAATTAGTAATGGCGTCTGTACTGACTGTCAGTGCAGTGGTTTCTTGTTCTGTGGTCCCAGGCCAGCAGGACAATCTATTGTGGAATCTAGTTGTTTGTCAAAACAAGTTATGGAATAGCCAGTGGTAATAATAAATGGGATGAAATAACTTCTAGTAGACTTTAGTTCTAAGCTAGGGCGTGAGAATATTAGGTATAGGCGTTAGTAAAAAGTATTATATACAGCGAGGCTTTTAATTCGTTGGCAATCTTTCAAGGGCATGAAGACTCATGAATATAAACAAGTTTCACAATAAATCGGCAAAAAAGAGCTGTTTTGTGTGGTTCAAAGGTAGCCCATTAGCTTCAGTTGTGTAAGTGGTAAGTTGAAGAAAACCACAGTTTTTTTTTGCTTGCTCTTGACTCTAGTCTAGGTCAGAGGTGACAGAGACAAAGTCGACTAGGGTCATACTCAGAAAAAGTGTACATTTTAAATTTGTTACTAAACTGATTCTGAGAATCTTCGTTACGAAACTGATGTCATAAGGTATAGTAAACTGATGTCGTAACGTAACGCAATATAACGAAACTGACAATAAATTCTGAGAAATTATAACCTCTAAAAATATTTTTACGTAAACCACGTGTTTACCACGCAGGCACTGAGCGTATTCGTTCAGATAATACAAAAAATAAGAAAATAACATAGTAAGTAAATAAAAAATATAATAAACTTACCACAATAATAGTCGTTTATCACCCTGAGGATTTTTTTGTAAATTTTCACTTGATACACGTCTTGACTTCACGACAACGGCGAAAACATAATGGCTGCCGTGACAGTAATTTTGACGTAGATAATAGTGTTGCCAGAATAGGAAAAAATATTTAAACCAATTTAAATACTTGCGTTTTAAATTTTATTGCGTGTTACTAATCCTGAGTAACGAAACTTCATAATTTTGGGACAAGATTAGTTTAATTAAAATAAATTATTCTATAAATGATTAACGAATAAAATTGGTCCTATTTAGTAACTTTATTCATAAGGAATAATATAGCTATAGTCAATATTAAGTAAAGCGATGAATATTCGTAACAATTCATCTCAGAAAATGTGTTATAGTCATTGGGACACAAAAAAAATGTATGTTGATATTTATTAAAAAAAATTGACACTCAAAAAATATACTCTTTTAATGAAAATTAAAGTTTAAGTAACAAAAAAATCTTCATATTAATAGACTAATATAACAGCAAGGGGGAAAAGAAGAAAATATATCATAATATTAGATATTTAATTTAATATGAAGCAGTGGGACAAGAAAAGATACCAAATGTACACTTTTTCTGAGTATGACCCACTATAGAGTGAACTTACCCGGAAGAAGCCTATTCACTCTAACTTTGAAGAGATACGCCTCTACGGTAGAAAGGCGTCTTCCTAACCGGATCGATGCGATTTAATTAATTTTCGTTTCTATACTAAATCTGTACCCACAGATTCTTTACCAAGCGCAGACATTTTTTTTTGTGGTTTTTAGGCTTGCGCTTGAACACTATCTCACATGATAGCAATGATGTGGTCGACGGGGAAGCACGCTTGCCTATAAAAACCTGCCTGATTTGATAACAGGCCTAAGTTTATTCGCGGTTTAATCGCTATGCTAGCTATTGGTCAACTAATATTATAATCATAAATGTAAATTAAGTCAATCGTCAAAGTTAGGTCATGCGTTAGCTATATGTTGCCTAAGTATGTACAATTCAACGATCATTTTTGATCATGTGTCACTCGTCTGAGGAGTTTTGCTAATGAATTTAATTTTATCCAGTATACATATAATAAACTATACATTCACGTACATGCTCGTCCGCCTATCAGTCACTTTATTCGACAAAGTCTTACGAACGTCGCCTGTAGCTTATTTTTGCAGGGCTGGTAGGTTGAGGCATCTAAGCTTATCCGTATTGGTTGCGAATAATCTCGAGCTTATGCTAGCATTCCATAGATGCCGATCGATTGCTATTGAAATCATGCGCCTCGCTTAGGCTTGAGCAATCTGAGTCAGTAGCTCGTAATTGGTGGCTTGAATTCTTATGCATTCCGCAGAATTCGATCGCCACAATAACAGAACACAGACAGAAATTAGAGAAGCCATCTCTAACAATACTCGTGCCCAATATACGCTTAAATAAACTTCAACTGTCACAGCCATAGTCAGAATGTTCAAGAACAATCGATTTCTATGAGTTAACAGTGACACTAACCTCAATATTAAAATTGAAAAGATTACTTAACTGTTTACCAAACTCTACTTTGTCCTGCAAACCTGTGTATTTTTGACATAAATCCCTTGAGTGCCTAAAACGTGAATCGACGTGAGACACAAAAGCAATTTAATTGTTTCGGTAATTACGACATTTAACCGGTTAAAATAGTGTGCCATGTTTTTAACTCAAAATGCTCAATTTAAAAATCAGCCTAATAGACACTCTTGGGATAGCTATGACAATGCCTTCTTTTGCAGGGACACTGAAGCGACTCGGTGATCTGTAGGCTTATAGTTATATATTCTTTTAGTTAGAGAAATATACACCCGTATTATCGTTGTCACTATTTTATTTTCCTTAATTTTTAACCCTTTCATATTTATATTCTTTATTGTACACAAAATATACATTTAAAAATAGAAAAGGAAAACTTATGTACACAGGCGAGCTTAACCCATAATTGGGTTCTCTGACAGCAAACCTCAGTGCTAAAGAGAGATTTACAAAATTAGGACAGTTAACAAAAGCGCACAACAAATATTAAAAACATTTGAAATCTTACTAACTAAATACACTACACAAATACGTGTACAGCACATAATGCATAAACATAATACATACATGTATCTAAAATACATACATATTTATTGCGTCATGTTGACAGGAAATGTTCCTTAATTCTTCTCCTGAATATCCCTAGTGAAGGGCTATCCCGTATGGAATGAGGAAGATTATTCCAGAGGCGGACAGCACGAACAGTAAATGATCCACCGTAACGACTTGATGAGTGGGGAGGAAAACGAAGGAGAAGAGATGATGAGGAGCGGCAAGGCTTTCCTCTTGGAACTAGATACTCAAAGCGTTCTTTAAGATACGAGGGAGAGGTAGGATTGTGAAGAATAGAAAAGAGTAGAGAAAGAGTGTGGGTATCTCGGCGCTGCCGAATAGGCAGCCACTTCAACCGCTTCCGAAATTCCGACACATGGTCGTACTTTCGGAGGCCAAAAATGAAGCGAATGCACAAATTCTGCAAACGCTCGAGCTTATCAAGAAGTTCCTCAGTCGCATCAAGAAAGCAGACATCAGCATAGTCAAGAAGAGGAAGAAGAAGAGACTGAGCGAGAGTAACTTTAGTTGAGAAAGGCAGGAACTTCTAGAGACGTTTTAGAGACCGAAACGAGTAAAACACCCTCCTGCTTACTTCAGCAATGTGAACATTCCAAGATAGGTTGCAGTCCAAGAAGACACCTAAACTTTTGACTTTTTTGGAGTAGGCTATAGCGACGGCATCATAGTAAATAGGTGGGAGAGACTGGTTGCTCAATAAATTAATGAAATGTCTGCCACCAATAATGAGAGCTTGTGATTTTGTTGGGTTCACTAAAAGTCCAAAACTTTTAGCCCACTGATAGATATTTTCAAGATCATTATTGATGGCATCGATAGACCCAGTGAGCTCCTCAAGTTTAAAGTGGCGGTAAAGCTGCAAGTTGTCGGCATAGAGATGATAGTGTGAAGATAAGACCTTAGTGATAGCGTTTATAAAAACAGAGAAAAGAAGAGGAGAAAGGACGCCACCCTGAGGAACACCCGCATCTAAATCCATTTTCAGATTTCCAGCTATCTTATTTTTAGGTACTACTTTTCGCTCTGAATATACTTGCTCAAAAGCCCTGCCATGTTTTCCTCTATAACTTGAGGTGTCCACAATATTCTGAATTAAAAAAAAAAAAAAAAAAAAAAAAAAAAATTAATAATATGTACCAAAGCTACGTTAAAAGCCCATTAATCTTTAGTACATACTTTAACTTTAAATTCAATTTAAACTGCCTGTTTTATCGCCTCTATATAAAAGTATTAACATGCAAAGATAACTCTAGAAATAAATGTACACCCTTCTCTCCTTATAAAGAAAATACATTTTCCAGTAACAACTTGAAATCTTTACCGCAAGATATTTATATTATAAAAATAAAAAGCTGTAAATCAAAATGGTTCTTTTATGTGATGCTAAACAATTTTGTGGGACATAAGATTTTCACTACATATTAAGAGTTTGTAACTAGGGAAGTAGAGATTATATCAAATTGTACTTTAGTCCGAAGTAATAAAGTGCGAAATTGAGTATGTAGATAGTACACGATCCATTTCGCACAATATACAATTTTGCAAGGCGTATAAAAAAGATACAGTAAAATTCTTAGACCACGTTATTCAAATTGTATAAATCGTAGTTCATTTTGTATGTAAATTAGATACGAATTTATTTATATTACGAACACAATTTCTTTGCTCAGATTATCTTGAGAAGTCTAAAGTATGTAATCTAGTTTCAAATTAAACGCCTGAAATTACTTTGAAACCATCTGCGGCCACAATAATGATGTCTGAATAACAAGTCTCTTGAAGCTCTAAGTGTTTGTTTATTTAGTGTAATTTCAAAAAACCAGTTAATAAATCTCTTCATCTGCGGAGAATAGAATATATTATACTAGCACTTCACCCGCGACTTCGTTCGCGTGCTCCGTATTTTATCCTTTAGATAACTTTTTAGTTTCACCCCCTTAAAGGTTGAATTTCCAAAACGCCCTTCTTAGTGCTCCCCTACATCATAAAAAGGAGCCCTGTACAGTAAAATTCTTCAAAAATCTTTAACATCTCCAAAATCGTATTTTAGGAGTAGCTTTGAAAAACTAATAATGAAAACCTTTACTATTTACTTAGTTTAGTTAGTGTTTATGCCAAGTTTCAAATATATAAGTCCAACAAATTTCCATCTTTCCACCTACACCACGGGTAGAATTTCCAAGAACCAATAAATACTTTATTGCAACATTTCATTTACATTCTTTCTATCAATCAAGAGCGCAAATGTAAAATTTCACGTGTCCAATTTGAAATTTCATACAAACTTTAAACCCCTTTTTACCTCCTTACGGGTGAAATTTTTAAAAATTCTGTCTTGTTGCGCACTGTCACTTGATGAACCTCCCTGCCAAATTTCATCTTTATACGCAAGTGATTTTCGATATTTCGTGATGTGTGAGTGAGTGACCTTTCGCTTTTATATATATAGATAGATAGCTCGGTCAAGATAACTGAGCACCCGAAATGTCAAACAACTCCATACCCCGGAACCCGCGCGGCGCCCCGCGTTCACCTCGTGTGCCAATAACGAGATTCGAACGTCAGAGTGACATTGACATTTCGGGTTCTCAGTTATCTTGAACGAGCTTTAGGTAGTCTCATATTGCAAGCGCGATAGGTAATAGTACATTACTGCAGCGGCCAGCAAAAGAGGCATTGATGGACGAACGTGTAAATGTGGGCCGAGGCGAAGCCGAGGCACACATACGTAAGTCCATCAATGCCTAGTTGTGGCCAAGGCTTGTATAGTGCTTTTCTCAAACAATGCGCGGAAATTAAACTAAATTAGTATAATAATACCTAGAACCACCTAGAACTCATTTTGTCAGAATCAAT
Organism: Orthosia cruda; assembly: GCA_964057195.1. Lineage (NCBI taxonomy): Eukaryota > Metazoa > Arthropoda > Insecta > Lepidoptera > Noctuidae > Orthosia > Orthosia cruda. The sequence continues at coordinate 3,392,848 of OZ059826.1, read as the reverse complement.
GACGAACAAAAATAATCGTTCCCGCGTTAGTGTTCTTTTGTTTTTTTTCCTAATAAACAGCGTTCTATTTGCAAGCCAGTTCGAAATTTAAATAAAACCTTTGGAAGTTTCCTCCTTGGTTGCCATGTTTCGGAGTTAAAGATCGTTCCATTTTTAAATAACACGACAGATATGAGTTTACTATGTAATTTATTTGGCCGCTACACACGACAGATATGGATTTTCATACAACTTTTGCCGGCCGCTGCGCGAATTAAGTTAACGACAATCGGAGAGTTTATAAAATAACTTTATTTAACTGACAGAGTGACAGTAAAGATAATAACATCTTAATCCTAAAGATACAAGGTTCTTATAGCTAAATTATGCTAAGAAGACAATTGTAGCGTGACGACAATGTCCTACATTATAATTAATTACTCACTAGATTTGGATGAAACTGTACTGCTGACAAAGCTTATTGTATTAGGGCTACCACACTTAACTCCTCCCTCCATAAAAGAGAAAGTATCTAAGGGCAACTGTGTAGTCCTTAGAGAATTTCTTTTACAAATTTTATATAAGTTTCATCTATATATTATAAGACCTACAGCAGACACTATGATTATGACATAAGTACTTAGGGTCCATACACTGATATTGTTGTTACACGTATATATGACTCGAAATCACTGACACTTTCACTGTATTGTCCACCCCTCGAAGATACATCTGCTTAGCTGGTGGGCTGACGTCACGACGAAGTTCGGGCGTCTGTGCTGTTGGTAATCCGTGAAATTATGTTTTAGTAACATAAGTTGCTCGACGCATGTTTCCTCTGTGTACTGAAGTACGTCGTCTTCGGAGCAAAGGTATGTGAGTTCATCAGTTGCCTCGCAGCTGTTGACTACGGGTCTGTATTTCGACTTTTTCACCAGAAGGTAAGGATATTTGGGAATAATGACAAAGGGTTTTATTGTGGTTGGGTTAAGAATTGCAACAGGGATAACTTTACAATAGATATATGTATTACTGTCTACTTGTGGGACTTCTAATATAAAAACTATTTTACTACTATCTATAAACCCCTTAATTTGTATGCTTCCTTCTAACTCAACTACATTATGAAGATCTAATGGATAAACTAAACTATGATACGTTTTGATCCTAGTCATTGTTGACGGAACTTGTACGATCTGATTCATTGTTATTGAAATACGAAACGCTACACACACCAAGAAACTAATTACTTGCTGGCACAGTTTAATACAAAAAAATTATCGTACTAATCAATTATGCCTACCTAATATTTTATCACGAGATTGGTATCGTAATAAAATGTACTAAAGTTGTTATATCTATCTATTTATTTTACACGAAAGTTCTATCGTAATAAAATATGTATGTTACCCAGGTATTGTCCGACCCCCAATAACACACACACATATACCTAATCAAGGAGGAAAACGTAAAGGAAAACAGAAAGGATAGTGAAAAAGTTCTACTCACAGTCCCGAAGTTACTCCCGTCTCCTCCTTGGGTTATTATCACCACACTCAGCGTCAGCCTCTCGATGAAGTTGCTCAATAAATTTGTTTGTTCGGCGATCTCTGTTAAACTGTTGGAACAGACGTTACAGCAGCATGTAGAGTTTTATACTATACTGAGTGACTACAGAGATCCTACCGGCTGCGCCAATTAAGTTAACGACAATCGGAGAGTTTATAAAATAACTTTATTTAACTGACAGAGTGACAGTAAAGATAATAACATCTTAATCCTAAAGATACAAGGTTCTTATAGCTAAATTATGCTAAGAAGATAATTGTAGCGTGACGACAATGTCCTACATTATAATTACTTACTCACTAGATTTGGATGAAACTGTACTGCTGACAAAGCTTATTGTATTAGGGCTACCACACTTAACTCGCGCATGTATATGGCCAGTATAGCAATTGCGATTTATCTCGAAGAAAAATAATAAAGATCTATAGAAATAGAAGTCAAAATAATGCTCACATTTCCAAGCATATTTGAGAAAAAACTTTTTTTGCTACCGATTAAAGACTTCCGCAGACAGACGCGACACGACAATGCGATAACCCATTTTCATAGAAAGTATTTTAACTCCTATGAAAACTTGTCTTATATTTGCATTATGCCTACCTGCGGGAGCCTTGAGTTTAAAAAAATAACACTGTAATTTTAATAAGCGCGCATTTATTTCTTTTCAATACAGTTGTTAAACATGGCGCACTTTCAGAGTCTATTCAGGCATCTTTCTATTACGCGGTCGTCACTTTTGTTTACGAGCTCGATCATTAGTTTTGCAGTTTAGTTTTAAACTTATAAGTCAATTTAAAAAAGTTTAGTAGCAAGGAGTTTTCATACATAGAATAAAATTGGATAGATTTTATACGAGGAAAAATGAATGATTCCGTACGTTTTAGCATTGAATTCTCAAAAGTCTTTTAGATGGTTGTTTAATATGTTTAATTACCAGTTTTAATTTAATTATTTATACATAAACATTTTTCAAAAATCGAATAGGCTGTATAGGCTGTTTTCGTTGTAAAAAAGTCCAGTTCCAAAACGCGCCATTTTCTGAAAACTTAATTTTTTTGTGTGATAAATTGATTCTTTTTTTTAATATGAGTTCAGTACAATTGATGAAATGGAATTAACTACACCCGATATTTTATCTGAGGCGAAAACTGCGCAAGATGAAATTTTGCCTCCAAAATCTCGACAAAGATATATATATGGCGACTTACGATAATTTTAAGGAAAAAAAAAATTTCTTTGACTTGTTTTTACTATTTCACACAACTGTATTGAAAAACGTCGTGTGATACACGGGTGTGTAGGTTATTGCAAACTCGTGTCATTAAAAACCTTCGCCTTCGCTCGGCTCGGGCTTGTTAATGACAGCTCGTTTGCAATAACCTACTTTCCACCCTTGTATCACAATGTACTATTTTAAGAAGGATATACTTTGAATATAATAAAAAAACATTAAACATTACTTATAAGTTCTGTTTTCGTTCTAAATGAGCCCACGAGTAATTATTCACCCACAAGGATCACAACCTTGACTATGAATACAACATAAATCACTGAAGGCTCAAGTCATCTTGATTACGAGTATGTATGAGTAGTCGAGCCTTTCAATAGATGGTGTATATCTTTAGCCTATTGTTGTTAGTTGGGGTCGGCTTACAGTCCAACTGGATGGACACATCTTTCATGCGGTACTGTGTTAAAGTCTTTAACAAAATACCTTGTGAGATAGTAAAATGAAATGAAAGAAAATTTAAAACTATTGTTAAAAGCACACTTTTTATACAAGCATATTACAATGTTTTATATTTTTTATTTCACACCACAATAAACATTACAGACATTGTTACAATAAGGAATATGAAATAGTTTAGTTTACAGTGGTAGACTGCCTAAGCTAGGCATTAAGGGCCTGTGACTCAGGTCACCAGGTCTCCACCCTCTAGCAGTTAGAAAAATCTCTTAATAAGAATACAAAAAAATTGATTGGTTTAACAATTTGAATTACAGGTTGTATAGTATTAATAACTTTTAAAAGTCTGTAGCTCAAAATGGAGTGTTCAAAAAGAAAATACGGGTACAAAAAACCAGAACAATATTGTGGTTTGGTGTACTGTTAGTATTGTTAGTAAACATTTTTGCGAGAGCGTGAGTAGGTGTGTGTATATATGTGTGAGTGTGTGTGTGTGTGACGATTTAACAGATAGCATTCGGTATATATTAAGTCACGGTGGTAAGTAGTTTTTCTGTGTTGTTAAATACAGGTCTTCGGGTCCCAAGCCAGGAGCTAAACACTGGGGCCTATAGCAGCGTTGGGTCTCCTGGACCCGTCTGAACCTGTACCCCACGAAAGTGCCGTAACGCAGCAGTGGAAAGCTAGGGGGTTCGTTTCTTATTGAGAGATATACTGGTTCCTACTACGAGTGTAAGGTGTCACAAGGGTTGGCCGGTAATAATATAAGCACTTACCTGGGATTCCTGCGGTAGGCTCCTGGGGGTCGATCAATATCGTGCCGTGCCGGGAGATTAGGGATAGGAGAATATATATAATATTAGTTCAATAAGGGATAGACGGCTGTCTGGACCGAAGGCTCCAGCGTCCACCAGGCAGAACACGTTTCCCGCAAAAGCACTTCAATGTGCGTGAAAAATATTCAAAACCGACTTCGCGGGCGCCCCACAACACTGATCGCGACCGGTGGGCGCAATTAACAACCACAATGGGCGAAACACATCTCGATTAGATATACTTCCACAAGAACCCGAATTCACCGTGTGCTCACTACAAATTTTCTCTTTCGAGTCTTGTAAAGTGTCAGCTGTCAATCAAATCGCTGACAGCCAACTGACATGGTGTTGCAATAATGAAATATCAAATAGTGAACAAAAAACACACACACACATCATAGTTGAGTCCCAGTAGCAACATGGTAAGCTTTCTTTTGAATTGTTCCTTATTGTGTTTAAATATGGGTTGAATTGTATTGATTTTGTAGTACAAAATTCTTCCCAAATAGCAAAAGAAGCGGTTAGAAAAAACAGTCGAAAGGGGACTTACGGGATTATATCGTCTCTTACCGTGTGTCATTGATGGGTGATAGGTGAGTAATAAATGTTGTTTAAGTAGAGTGTTCAGGATAAAAAGTTGTCGTACTGTAAGGGTTTTACATTGCTTGTATAGAAGATCTGTAGGATATCGGTATGGAAGAAAATTAGAGACTTTTATGATAACTCTCTGGGTTCTCTCGAGTTCAAGCATAGTGGTTTTGGGTGCACCACCCCAAATTGTTATGCAGTAACTTATCAATGACTGAACGAGGGCGAAATAGACTGATCTCTTTTGTTTGTCGTCCGCCACTGGTCTCAGGGTTTTGAAAATATATATCAATTTACGTAGCCTAGTAATGAGTGAGTCTATATGTTGTTGAAATCTTAGGGTGTTGTCAACTATTACCCCAAGTTATTTCACAGGTGGAAACAAGTGCAGGTAGCATCGTTCAGTGTTGAGCACGAGTGAACTTTAATGGTGTCTGGCACTGTAGGTAAACTTGATTTTTTAAGAGCAAAGATTAGATGATTAGATTAAGACGGGCTGGTGTCCGCAACTCCACGTCTAAGCGCGTATTTTGCTTACGGGTGGGATTCGTCTTTCTCACTCAATCCAACCCAGCTCCTCGAGGAAAGCCAGCAGCGCCTTGGTGTTGCCAACCATCCCCTGCACGGTACCTGGGTCACCGAGGAATTTGGCCCTGTAGCCAGCGATCACTTGGCAGCTTAGGAGCAGATGTGCTGCTGTCTCGTCCTCCTCCATGCACGCCCTGCACAGTGGGCTGTCTGTGATCCCTAAGACAAAAAGATGTTTGTTAAAAGTCCCATGGCCAGTTGTTACTGCTGTGACTGCACGTAACTGTGTTTTAGTCAGTCTCAGGACTTTCTGCGTAAACCGGCCATCTAAAGAGGGAAGTGCCTCCTTGGCCTGTCTGCACTCGCTGTGGTCATTCCACAATTTGTGGTGCTGTTCTCTGGTGCGCTTCCTTACCAGATTGCGGAGGTAACCGTAGGGTAGTGGTATGATGGGTTCTGGTCCCACCGCCGCGAGTGGGGGGAGTCCAAGCATGGCCTCGATCGCAGCTGTCGGGGTAGTCCTCATGCAGCCCGTCACTGCCATGCAGGCCAGTCTTTGCATGCGTTGTAATCTATTCACGGCTGTACTTAGCTTAGTACGAAGCCACCACACCACGGCCCATAGGTGACCATGGGCCGAATCACCGCGCTGTACAGCCAGAGTATGATTTTGGGGGAGAGTCCCCACTTTTTGCCTATCATTAGCTTGCATTGCCAAAAGGTGATACAAGCCTTGCTCAGGAAGAGCAAGAAACTGGAGCAGTCATTTAGACACCAAATGTCTAAAGGACTGCTCCAGTTTAACTTACTGTCAAGTATGACTCCCAGATACTTAACCTCGTTGGACAACTGTAGTTCCGTGTTGAACAGCTTGGGTAGGCGGAAAGGGCCTAGAGCTCTTTTCTGAGTAAACATGACTAGTTCATTTTTAGTGGAGTTTACTGATAGGTCATACTCCCTGCACCACCGCTCCACTATACGCAGAGCTTGCTGAGTGAGATTGCAGATGGTTCCAGTCACCTTCCCTGGTACGAGGATTGCTAGATCGACTGCATAACCTATTGTGAAGTACCGGTGATCGTTGAGCCTGGTGATGAGATCGTTGATTACCAGATTCCACAGTAGGGGGGAAAGCACTCCTCCCTGCGGGCAGCCCCTGGCTATTAAGGCCAGCTGCTGTTCCCCCTCTAGACGAACTGCTCGTTTGCTTAGCATGTTGGTTATCCAGTCAATTAGTACCTGATTTACTCCGTGCTTGGAGAGTGCAGCACCGATGCTGGAGAAGTTTGTCTTGTCGAAGGCCCCTTCGATGTCTATGAAGGTGCCCAGGCAGGTACCTTTCTGATGAATTGTTTCCTCTATTTGGCTTACCACCAAATGAACAGCGGACTCAGTAGACTTACCCGAGCTGTAAGCGTGTTGGTTACCGTGTAGAGGTAATGACATTAGGGCGCCGTCGCGTAGTTCCCTCTCGCACAGCCTTGGTCTTAAGTAGAAACGAGGTCAGGCTGATTGGTTTGTAGGATTTGGCGGTTGTATAGTCACCCTTGCGTGGCTTTGGGATGAATATTGCTTTCACTTCCCTCCATCCTTTTGGGACGTGTCTAAAGGCCAGGCATGCTCTCATTAGTGGCACAAGTCTTTCTGCTACAGAATTACCTCCCCACTGCAGTAGCGCAGGGAAAACTCCATCTGGACCTGGCGCCTTGAAAGGATGGAAGCTTTTGATGGCCCACTGGAGTTTCTCCAGCGTGATCACCCTGTGTGCGTAGAGCCAATCATCGTGAGTTGGTATCTGCGTATTATCTTGCCAGTTTGTTACCTGGACGAAGACGCTTCCTGGGAAGTGTGTTTCTACTAGGACTCGTCTTGCTTCTTCAGGTGTCGTGGTGAGTGTGTTGTCGGGTTTGCGGAGTGTGGCGAGCTCAGGTGTAATCTGCTGTGCCAGTACTTTCCTTACCCTATTTGCTTGTTGGCAAGATTTAATGCTACCACAGTATTTTCGCCAACCAGCGGTACGCCTGAATCTGATGCATTTTTTATAACTGGATTTGGCCTCGTAGTAGGCGTCCCAGTCCTCATCCGCGCATGTGTTCATAGCTCTGTTTAGGGCCTTTCTTACCTTCCTGCGTTTGCGTTCCAACTCCGCGCCCCACCAGGGTTGTTTGCCCGGTGATTTCCGTGGCATTGTTTCCGGGCAGGCGGTATGGTAGCTGCTTATCATTGTCTCGGTAAGTTCACTTACCTGCAAGTCTATCTGCGTTGTGCTCGCAGTATTGTCAGTGCCCCGTGTGCGGGCGCTAGCTTTGAATCAAGTGTGCGAGTGTAGACGGTTCTATCCGTGTTGCGCGGATTGCGCCGAGGCGGTGCAGGTGCTACACAGGTCTGCATGTCAAAGCGGATCCATCTGTGATCCGAGCAGGAGGCCTCGTTTGAGACCTGCCACCCAGTGATGATTTCCGCTGCGCCTTCTATCGCCAGAGTCAGGTCGATAATTGTGCGACTGCGTCTAGTAACAAACGTCGGTGGCGCGCCTGTGTTTAGCAGGGATAGGTTAGTCGTAAACAAATAGTCCACCAATGCCTTACCTCTTTCATTTTGCGTATCCATTCCCCACAGAGGGTGATGTGCGTTTGCGTCAGTCCCAATGATGATCTCCTCGCCGCCGGTCTCGCATTGGGTTACGAGGCGGATAAGCTCATGCGGAGGTGGAATCTCCGCCTCAGGCATATAGGCGGAGGCGAAGACGATCGACATCATTGAAAGAAAGAAAGAAGAAAGAAAGAAAAATATTTATTTGTGACCCGCACAGGAGACACGAGATAAGCAACACAAACAATAATAAAAAATAAAAAAAAATAACCCCGTGCGAGACCAAAAAGGCTCCTATCTCAGCATGTGCAACGATATTAAAAAGAAAATAACGCTGCGCTGATATTCTGATAGGGATACTACTGTTGATGCCACGGACACATTCACGGAAACGGAACATACAATATTTAAACCAATAAAATAGAATAAGATAAATAATAACAAAATAGTATAAATACAGAAGGTGAGTCACAGTATGTATGTGTATAACGTAGACAAATATATGAATAAAACACAATAAATATACGACCAAAAACCTGACGGCTCAATTATCATTTTTCGAAACCGTAGACAAACGACAGAGCGCGCCAATCTCTATCTGTGGTCAGCTTCGGCTGTCAAAATAAAAACTAAATAATGGTGAAAAAATTACTAATAAGTAAGACATTTGTGTAAATAAACAAAGTGAAAAGGTTGCTAGTATTCGATAAAACATAGTTGTGTAAATATTACTGTGTGTGGTGTAGTGTTCGCCAGAAAGTTTAAAAACTAAGAACAATGAACATGACTGTAGAAAACATCAACTGCGTACAAACCTCGAGTAAGTATAGCCGCTGGCTTCCTTTTGCTTGAGTAATAAGTACTGCTTGAAATTAGTACTAAATGTTCCAATTGTCTCTATAGCGCGAAACGGTGGCGGAAGATTATTCCAGATACGAGAGGCAGCGAATTTGAAACTGCCACGGAATGCAGCAGTTTTATGAGACGTCAACAGAAGGTACGCAGAAGCTCTCGTTCTGACTTTGTTTACATCTCGAGACCAGGTCAGTTTACTAAACAGATAGTCTGGCTTTTTTGTGAGAATTATGCCAAAGAGCAGGGTAGCCAAATGAAACTTTCTACGATCTGACATTCTCATCAAATTACCCCTATTTAGAAAAGGAGTTACATGAGATCTAGGAGGAATGGTAAAACAAAATCTTGCACAATCATTCTGTACTCGCTGAATCAACATTTCGCTCCTGCCCAGAATGCACGCCCCATACACAGTGTCCGCGTAGTTAAGCTTGGATAGAACTAGTGATTCACAGAGCAAGATACGCATATCTACACTTATGTAGGAACGCACACGGTACAGGAGCTTAAGCCTGTAAAAGCAGTTGCGCACAGCCTCCATTATGTGGGTCTCAAAGTGCAGATACTCATCAAATACTACCCCGATATTACGGGCTTCCCGTACCCTTTCAATGGGGCAGCCGTCAATCTTCAAGTCTAAACTCCCATTAGCCATTTTGCTCAAAAAATCTCTAGATCCCATTAATATAAATTTAGATTTGGCTGGGTTCAAAACTAAGGAGTTTCTCATAGACCAGGCTGAGATCCTAGCCAAATCCTCATTCAGTCTTTTTACAGTGTCAGCAGATTGCTGGGGATGAATAGAGAGATACATCTGCAAATCATCAGCATATAAGTGGAACTTGGTGTTGAGCAGGCAGTTAATGATGTCGGCACTGTAAAGAATGAAGAGTAGCGGGCCCAGGATCGAAACCTGCGGTACATCCCTATTCACACGCTTAGGACCAGAGGATTTAACGGCTCCATCACTGTCGCTCGTCACCTGGACAAACTGAGAACGGTGAGTCAAGTAACTCTCAAACCACTTTACTGTCTCAGGCTGACATCCGTAGTAAGACAACTTCGATAGGAGGAGCGAGGTATTAATAGAGTCAAAAGCGCGCGAAAAATCTAGTAAGACCAGCAGGGTACCCATGCTCTTATCTCTAGCTTCAAGAATATTCCCAACCACATCAAGAAGAGCTGTGGCTGTGCTGTGCCCCTTGCGAAAACCCGATTGAACAAGCGGCAAAATGCTATGTTCCTCAAGGTAAGACCGAAGCTGGTTAGAGACAACCTTCTCCAGGACCTTGGAGAGGCATGGCAATAAGCTAATCGGGCGAAGTTCTTTCACGCTGGTAGGATTAGAAACTTTAGGGATGGGTCTAACTATTGCCAATTTCCACAGATCCGGGAAAGATGAGGTGGTGATGGAACGGTTAATGATGGCCGTTATAGCTGCAAGGGTCCGAGGAATGGTCATCATCAGCATCTCCAGAGAGATATGGTCACAGCCCTGTGCATTGGACTTGAGACTATGCAACAGCTTCAGCACCATATCCTCATTAACGGGCTCAAGCTGGAAGTGACTGTTACTGAATCTGTGGTGCTCAAAGTACTTCAAGTCAGCAGAAGAAACTCTACCGGTGCCAGGCACATCCAAAAAATGTTCATAATTTTTTTCTGGGTTGTTACAAAAATGTGGTAATCCGTGGTCATGTTTATTAGAGATACTAGTGGCTATGGTAGATTTGATGTGCTTCCATAATTTTTTAGGTTGTTTAATGTTATTATTTATGTATGATTTAAAATATGCACGTTTCTCACTCTCAATAGCAGCCCTAACAATATATTTGAGCTCTTTATATGAGTTGACATGACGCAAGGATTTAGTGGCTTTTGACTTTATGTGGCTCTTGTCCCGCAATTTCATCATTTGTTTGATAGTTGAAGTTATCCACGGGCAAGACTTATCTTTTATTAAGCCTTTTTTAAGTGGTGCATGTAAATCAAACAAGTTCAAAATAAATTTATTAAATGTTTCAACCATGCTGTTCACATCCTCTAATCTTTCAATATAATCCCAGTCCATCTTGTTCAGGTCCTCGTTAAACTGGTCAATTAATATATCCCTGAGAAGTCTGTAGGTGACCCAGTGTGGGGAAGGCTTCTCCACCCTGAAGTTTAGCTCAACCGACACAACCGCGTGTTGACCGAGCTTAGGCACGTGAGATACGGAGACCTCACGTATACGGGCGTCGGTGCACACGACGTCAACAAGTGATTCACTATGATCAGTGAAATGTGTCGGTTCAGTAACTATTTGTTGCAATTTACAGCATGTTAAGAAGTTGTTCAGTAACTTAGCTTTGTTGTCCGAAGGGTTTAACATGTTTATATTGAAGTCACCCAGCAAAACAATCTTGTCAGCGCCAGCAAAGGAGAAAAGAGAGTCGGCAATCGCATCAAGGAAGATGTTAACATCAAGCCATGGTGGCCTATATGCAGTACCGACAATGACCGAGTGCGAGTTGACGTTCAGCCGGAGCCACATCTGCTCGACCTGCGGCGCGGTCGGGTGCGGCACGAGGCACGCGCGCACTCCGCGCCGCACATAGAAACCCACGCCACCCCCGCGCCCGCCGCGTACCGCAGACGGGCGCGGCACGTGTCTCAGCCGGTAGCCCGGTACAGTCGGCGCTCGACCCTCTTCCCCCTGCCTAAACCAAGTCTCGTTTATCGCCATGATGTCCACCGCACAGTTTGCCATAGCCACAATAAACTCATCATGGCGCGTACCTAGCGAACCCGCGTTAAACAATCCAACTTTTAAATTCTTGGACTTAATCATGATGACAATTCATGATCTTGGATGTGCATGGTAGCACACCTATGTATGTGTTTGAAATGTAATAAGGCAAATTAGTGTAATAAATAACAAATTTAAAAGAACTATGTAGATAAGTATTATGTATTGTGACAAGCCGACGTTTTAATATGTAATGTGTATGATATCCATTTAGTGCTCGGGCAGCAGGGCCACAGAAAGAAACGACCATAATATGCTGAGAGAGAAACAGTGCTGGCCGCGCACAGGGTAAACTCAAAAACATAAGTACACCTAACATAGATAATAAAACCGTAGATCTAATAATTATTTTGACAGAATAAAGCTTGCAGGAGCCCAGCGGGCTAAACAACTTTCTCGGCAGACATCTCCCGGCCAAAAACACGAGCCAAGTCCTCCTCCGTGCGGATGCAATGGGTAGGCTTGCCGTCACCCTGCTTAACCAGAATGCGGCCGTTCTTCGTCCAGGAATATCTCCACCCAAGACGACCGCCAGCCTCACGCACACGGTAGAACAACTGCTTGTTCGTTCTGGTCAGCCTCTCATTCATGTAGAATCGCCGCGGGGGCGCGGTGAGACCGAGGTCTGCCGTCGTGGCACCCCGACGGACACACACACCCTGCAGCAGCTCGTCGCGCAGTGCGCGGCGCGCCAGGCGCACCACGATGCGTCGCCCGCGCGCCGCCGTCGCCGCCACTCCCGCCGGGCTCGCCGCACCCGCGGCATCCGCGCGCACCTCGCGTTCGACCCGCAGTCCCACACGCTGCGCGAAAACTATGTCGCGCGCCTCCAGTGTCATCCCCAGCCTTGCAGCGATCAGTCCCACAGTGTGGACCACGTTCTCCCCAGGGATCTCCGGGATGTTCGCCACCTCAAGGTCGGAGCCAAGCAGATCCTGTTCGCGGTCGTTGAGCTCCAGTTGAAGCCGCGCCACACTCTGCTCGAGCTGGTTGACCCTAGCGTCAGACGGAGCCTCACCAGGCTTGCTCTCAAGAGCCTCTATTCGAGCTTCCAGGCTGTCACCTCGCTCAGTGTAGGCGCCCACCGAAGAGTGCAGGCCGGCCATCTCACGACGAAACTCCCGCATTTCGTCCCTCACTTCTCGCAGCTCGGACCTGAATAGCCTGATTTCTTCCCGCAGGGTCAACTGAGTGTCAGGAGAAGGTTCCCCATCGGTTCCTTGCTTACTCCCAGCCCGAGAAATCACCTCAGGCACCGCAACAGGAGGCCTGGTAATAGTGGCCTGAACCCGGGCCGCCTTTCTACCCTGTTCAGGTGCGGCAGCTGTTTTAGTGGTTGGGACACCACTGCCCAGACCTCTAACGGGTGTGGCATCGTCATCCCTTGGCAATTTATTTTTGCAGTCAGGGCACTGCCAGTCACTGCTTATCTGGGCTCCAGCAGGCAAACAAGAAAGATGGAACTTGTTTTGGCAAGCTATGTTGCCACACGTGACGCCCCCTTTCGTCGACAGGAACTTGCCGCATGTTGCACACTTCGCCATGTTGTAACGTAATTCGGCCGAAAGTAGGTAGATGGCGCGCACGTTCCCCGCACTAGTTCCTTCGGCGCCGCTAGATGGCACTAGCTCCACAAATGGATATTGACCCAATACCCAAATTTGAAAAAAAAATACACCTTTTGGGGGTACCACGTACAACAAAACTGCTGAAGTGACTGCATTTATTTTAAAATATATGCGAAATGAATTTGAAGTTTTTAGTTTTCACGGATTTGCACTGCAAAATCATTTAGCTCATCCCTGATAACAAACTAGCACGTAAGTCACACTGAGTTTAATTTGTAAATAAAGTTTTTTCACTTAATAACCCGTGTTTATTATTAATAATTCAAGAGTACGAACAGACGATATGCTCCGCAAAGTGTCCGTGACGTCACTCCCTCCTCACTCCCCATTGAGTTGCCATGCTGCATTGCCAGCCTAGCAGCAGAGATAACTCTGCAACAGAAATCAGTTAGAAGCTGTGCTTTGAGGTTACCTGTAACAAAAATACACGCTCTAGGGTGATCCTGGTTAGAGGTAACAAGGAGCTTACCACCTAGGTTTGATAATCCTTTGATTTGGCCGCCCCTAATCCACGGCTCCTGAATCAGGGCAATGACCGTGTGTTGAACCTCCAACCACTTGCGCAATTGGGCCGTCGCTGTCTGGCTGTGGTGGAGGTTTGCCTGCACTAGTCTACAGGTTAACGAAGGGATCGCCATCTTGGGTGAGTCCCTCCTCGTATTCCTCTAGTTGCAGACCGGCGAAGGCGTCTCCCTCGATGAAGTCATCCTCCATCGGGCCAGAAGCCGGCGACAGTGTGATGTCGTCCGGCTCCTCGCCCGACGGAGGAACTGTAATCGTGGCATCGATAGGAGTGGCCAGCACTGCAGCTGCAGCAGGTTCGGCCGCGGATATATCCGGGTTGCTGGGCGGGGGGTCACTCTCCCTTGCGTTGACGTGCTGCCTTGTGGTCGGGTCCCATCCCCGAGGGACGCACACAAATCTGCCGTTGGCCCCCTGGAACTTGATGTACACCGAGCCCAGGCCAAACGACAGCCTGCGCTCGGCGCCCATCAAGGTCGGGATCTGGTCCTCAGGGACACCCAGGACCACAAACCAGCACGCCTTTTGCCTCTCCGAGCAAATAACGACCCACCTCTTGATATCAATCCATGGGTTTTGATACCAGAGTGTCCTTGCTGCTATGTTGAGGTCCTCATACACCCCACTGTCATCCAGTATGACAATCCCGCAACGCACTTGCTTCTGCAGCTCTGATTAGGCCTTGACCATCAGCGCGGTGCCAGCCGGGATGGCCAAGTCGGGCACCGTCCTCTTCAGCCAAGCTAAGGTGTAGTCATTACTACACCACAGCTTGAGCGCCCCACTGCCGAATTGCGGCTTGGCGGTGAAGGACGGCGTCCGGCGCTCGGGTGTCTCCATAGTGGGGGATAAGGCCTCGTCTATGATCCTTTTCTGGATCGATTTGCTGACCACCTCCGACACTTCTCTGGTTATGGCGCCTGTGCGCTCGCAGGTTACCGCGACGCACAGGTGAGCACTGGCAGCCCGGGCGTAGATCATCGATTCAACCCGCCCGGACCGATCAAGCCGGTGCCGCTTGTGCCCCCCACGAGGCGACATGGTCTCGTTGAGAGCCCGCTTGGCACCGGCCTGATCCCCCCAGGCGGCCTGCTGCGACGAGGTCGCCGTCTGTGCTGGGCTGTCCGCCACCGGTTGGCTTGTGTCGGAAGCAGATTGCTCTAAAGAGAAGCAAGCGCAACCTGCCTCTCCTCTGTTCCTGCCTTCTTTCCTTCGTGATCAGGAACTTTTTGCCCTGGGCGGCAGGGATTGTGGGCCCCACCGGACCTGCGGGGGGGGCAAGGGCTTGTTTGGTTCTTTTTTTACCCTTGCCCTTACCTTTACGAGTTTGCACCCACCAGGTTGGCGCAGCCTCTCCACTGCCCGCTGCTCCCATCTGGCTGGAAGCAGCGACCACGGAGGATGTGGCCTGAGGGGCTACAGTTGGTGGAAGATTAGGATGAGGATGCCTAGGAAGGCTTGGGCCAGCGGTGGGATTTTGCAACCCCGGCTCACCTGCCCTTGCCGTGGGGAGGGAAGGGCCAGTGCTGGTCCCATGCAGCCTTGAACCCTTATGATTTGCGGGTTGGGACAATACACTGAACCCAGCGGAGTTAACCGCAGGTCCAGGGACACGTGGAGTGCTAGGTGCACTCCGTTTGGTGATGTTACCCGTTCTGGGTCCTGTAGCTTTCGCCGCAGGTTTCCCAAGGGACTGTGCTATATTCCTGGCTGCGGTTTTCACCACAGCCGGAGGGGCGGCTGCGGTTTTCACCGCAGCCTGGGGGGCACCCACGCAGGATTCAGCGGTGTTAACCGTCGGTCCCGGGGCAAGAGTTTTGTCAGCCTTCGCCGACTCCACCCTTAAGGTATTCAAGTTAGCTACAAAATCCATGAATACATACAAAAAACTTCATCTCTCCAGCTCCCACCCTCCATCGAGCCCGCATCTGGGAACCTCCCACTACTTAAAGTGGGACGTTAGGACTACCTTTGAGATATAGGTACGCAAGGCTGGCTACAGTGCGACATCGGGTGCTCGTTAAGCCGCCTTGAAAGAACAGCCCTCCCTTACACCGTCAGCGTGACGTTCACCTCCGCTTCAGCCATCCAAGGACGACCTTCGCGGACCCCACGTACCTCGCTATACTCTCAGAAGGAGAGATCAGCCGATTGATCGTGGGTAAGCTACTCCCACAACCTCCCGTGTAGGAAGAAATCCGGGCCAAAGTGGCGTGTTGTGTGCAGCCTGCTCCACTCAACCACCAGGAACCCTTCATCACTCTGTTCGGGTCCCCGCGCACGGCACAAACACGCGCGAGGTCATTGCAATCCATCATTGTTCTTGTTCAATGGTGGACACCCAGGGGCATGACCTCGCCACCTCTGTGTTGCGTCGCCCGGTGATTTCTGTTACGTCTATTTCATAGGGAATTAGACCAAAAACAGGGCGGCAACCACGAGAAGGCAAATCACCGCACTTGCCTTTCGACCGCACGACCGTAGCGCTCTCCCTCAAGACCACGCCACCTTGCCGTCTCTGAAGGAGCCAGACAAGGTAGGACTGCATCGACAAAGCCAGGCCCTACAAGGCCTGTCGCTGAAAGCTTCAAAGCGCAATTTAAAAAATTCTTCTCTCACCTATGTAAAGCAACATTATTCCTGAGTAACACAGGCTAAATAATATTTTCAATAAAATTAGAGATCCTTATGCTAATTGCAATAATGTAATCCAGAGTAGCAAAATTTTGCCTATAAAATTCATTATAATTTGGCATGTGACGATGCACAGCATCTGTGGGAGAGGGCGTTGTATACTTCCCATCAGTTGTCAACCAATCACAGCTCTCGTGACGTCACATCCTTGACCAATCAGCGCCGAGTTCCCACGTGGTCCTAGGTGGGGTGTCGCTAGTGGCGGACATTTACCCCATAGCGTCGTTACTTCACAACTAAGTAACATCTATTTAAGAGTTTGCGACTACTTTTAATATTTGAATCTTAATATGAGTGAAAATCAAATAAAAAGTGCAAGTGTAAACAATTGTGATTCGGATCGAGAAGTGCAGGTAGGTGACGACTCGATGTCTACATCCAGCTGAAAACGCCGGCAGCTCTTCGCAATCTGATTCTTCGGATACTGAGGTAAAACGGCGGAAATTCGGTGAGTCATCAGATATTTCAAATCTCATAAACCATGTAGCTGTGCTAACTAACCTGTTAATGCAAAACGTGGGTGCATCCGTTTCGACTCCGAATAACTTTTCAGCGGCATATAAGTCTGAACCAGTTCCTGGGCCTAGCACAGCAATACCTTTACACTTTAATTTGAACCGCCCGCCGGCGGCTACAAATAATATATCGAGTGGAGTTCCGCGCTTAAATTTAAGTGTCGTTAGTACGTCGCTTTCTGGCTTTTTGTTGCTACGGATGATCTCAAAAAACTTATTTTAGGCATGAAATCTGAGCTGCAACAAAAATTTGACATTGTGGAAAATTCACTTACGAATCTGGAAGGGAAAATTACTACTAACATTAACAATAACGTAAATGAAAAATTCAAAAATCTTGATAGCAACTTGAATAAATTAAATACACAAAAAGAAGAGCAAGAGAAAAGACTCGACAAATTAGAGAAGAATATCAGACAGAGAAATGTGGTGTTTTTTGGTGTAGAAGAAACATCATACTTCCAGTTGGTAGAAAACATTTTAAGCATAATCAAAGACAAATTAAAAATTAGTATTCAGGAATTTGAAGTGGAATCAGTAATGAGACTTGGAAAAAGGAGTGATAATCCGAGACCAGTGGTTGTCGCGTTTACAACACTTGGGATGAAAATAAGAGTTTTGAAGAACAAGAAAGAACTAATAGGGTCAAATATTTACCTAAAACACGAATTCCCGACAAAGGTACTAAACATCAGAGAACAGTTAAAACAACAACTAAAACTTGAAAAAGAAAAGGCAAATTAAGCCTTCATACTGTATGATGAACTCATTATCAAGCAAACCAATGATAAGCCCAATAACAAACGGGCACCATCAGGTTCTCCACCGGAATCTACTAACAGTAAAAATAGCATGTCCTTTAGCAGAACCAACAAGAAAAAGAAGCTGAAAGCAAATAATCCAATTACTAGATATATGAAACAAAGTGATAAAATAAATATAGATAAAACTAATAACTACACAAATGAGACACGAAATGAACAGTCTCTCCCCTCCAAATTAATAACAAACCCAACATAATTAAGAAAAACAAGATCTCCCAATACGGCTGGTCCCCGCGGGAGAAATCGACTAAAACCCTCCTTGCATTAAAATGAAAGTTACACCACAAAATTAAATAACTTCACTAGCCCGCGCCGCGGCCGCCTGCGCCACCGCTACCGCCGCTATGAATGAACGTTCCGCAAGTCGCAGGAAAGAAAGATAGTAAATTGTGCAAATGCATGGAGGAGGCCAATGCCTAATCTTGGGTACCCAAAAATTAAACTTAGTATCTCTAGTAGTCTTCGTTGCTATTCTTGTTATCATAATTAATTCTACTGTGGTATTTTACTATATTTTATTAATTTAAAAATTTCGTATTGTTATTTATAGAATCTATCTATTAAACTATTGTTGTGATCTAAAATTTTGATCAAATTGAATTGTATTGAATTGTATATGTGATATTCTAATTGAATAAATTGAAAACCGAATTAAAAGTTAATTTAACTAAAATCAAGAAATATGAAATTGAAAAATATGTTTTTAGATACTTATGTGATTTCTTTTTGAATACAACTGTTCTAAGCAGTTATATTTTATCAATTAAATAATGTAACATTGTTGTTTATCATAATCATAATCTTTGATTAATGGCATGACCTAATTCAGTTGTTTATGTTACATGCTAAATAAATCAAATGAAATGAATGATGATTTAACTATGTATATATGTTTTTTTTTGTTTTTTTTTTGTTTTCAATAGGCTCGCGCTTGACCACTATCTCACCTGATGGAAAGCGATGATGTGGTCGACGGTGAAGCACGCTTGCCTAAAAAAAACCCATTCACTCTTGACTTAAAGACCCCTAGATTGTAGCTATCGGGAAACACAGACTCCGGCAGGGAATTCCACTCCTTAGCTGTACGCATAATAAAAGTGTCCCCAAAACGTTTTGTGCGTATGGGTGGGATGTCCACCATGTACCGATGACGCATCACCGTGCGTCTGGTTGTCCGATGATGGAACGGGCTGGGCGGAATTAAATTATGCAATTCCATCGCACACTCCCCGAAATGTAACCGATAAAATACCGACAAGCTGGCAACTCGGCGACGATGTTCAAGGCTCTGGAGCTTTGATTTGACCAGTGCTTCATCGCCGATGAGTCTCTTGGCCCGCTTTTCGATCGACTCTAGTGCATCTAGCTGATATTTGGCAGATCCGTCCCAGAGATGAGAACAGTACACCATGCGCGATCGAACTTGCGCTTGATACAAGTTGAGCAGCTGTTCCGGCGTGAAGTACTTTCGCACCTTCGCAAGGATCCCCAACTTTTTGGCAGCCAGCTGAGCCTTTGCCTCAATGTATGGCCCAAAATTGAGAGTTGATGTCAACGTAACGCCAATAAGCTCAAGATGGTCCGTTATTGGCACGGTTACATCACGGAAAGTTGGAGCCGGGTGAAATTGGCTCTTTTTAGCGGAAAAAAGACACGCCTGGGTTTTAGCAGCATTAAACTTGACCAGATTGGCATCACCCCATTCGGAGACTGCCTGCAAGGACAAGTTCAAACGCTCCACCATGGCTTCACGGAGAGACCGGATCAGTGGCCCGGTAGCAAGTGCGTTGAACAAGTAACTCTCAGCAACAGTGCTGTCGTCTGCATACCCAAAGGAGCCGGGTTTTAGCAGATCGTTGATGTGCAACAAGAACAATGTTGCCGAGAATACCGACCCCTGAGGGACGCCGGCATTAATATCCAATTGGCCCGACGAGCAGCCATCGATAACCACTCGAATGGACCGATCCCTCAGGAAGTCTGCAATCCAATCACACAGACCACCGGGCAGACCGAATGAAGGAAGCTTACCAATAAGGCTTTCGTGCCAGACTCTATCGAAAGCCTTCGAGATGTCGAGGGAGACGGCAAGCGCTTCCCCGTGCCTCTCGATGGCCTCACTCCATATATGAATGGCATACGCTAGAAGATCATCAGTAGACCGATTTCGGCGGAAGCCGTATTGGCTTTTATTATATTAAGGATTGAGATTTTATTGTAAAATTGAATAATTTGTTAGTTTGTAAATGTATTTGATTTCTTTTTTGGTGTTACTGCTATAGTCAACTATAATTTAATGAATTAAATAATATCACATTGTTATTTTTATCATAATTGTAATCTACAAGTCATTGCATGATCTTACTTAATTGAACTAATTAAAAATGCATTATGTTTACGTTAATTTGACTAAAATCATGAATTACACATATTGCTATGAATGGATAATTGAAATATGAAATATAAATTGTGAGTTTGTGATGAAGTAGATTAGATACTAAGGAATGTCATTGTTATAATTTAATATTTTTTGTATTTTTTGGGAATAAATGGCTATATTATTATTATAGTACGTCGCTTAAGGACCCCAAGGTGCCTCGCTCTAATCCGGATCACGTAAAGCGGCTTGAAGCGTTACAAAAGTTCGGTGATTCATCGTGGAAGGATGTGCGCTACGCGGATTCACTGAAGATTCATAACGCTGCACCTGGCTTTGTCGAGCTAGATATTAACGATGAACTTCGACAGTTTGTTAAGGGTAAAGATTATGCAGCAAATTCTGCGAGAGTAATAGCAGCTCTATGTAATGCCTTAATTTCACAACGCGAGTTACTCAACCAAAGTTTACAAAATTTCATTGATTGTACAGCTTCTTCTGACGTTGTACTTTCTGCTTGTTCCGAAACCGTTTAAACTGATTTCTCACTTTCAGATACCCCACTTTTTACAGAAGATGGACTGGACGGTGAAGCTGGATCTCTCCTCAGCATACTTTCATGTAAATATCTTGAAAACCCACCGTCGGTTCCTCAGACTAATTTATGGTCAAAAAATCCTGCAGATGACCTGCCTGCCGTTCGGTCTATCGTGTGCACCGAAAAATTTCGCAGCGTTGGCCAACTGGGTGGTCCAACATCTACGATCCAAAGGTATGCGAGTCGTAGTTTACTTAGACGATTTTTTGATAGCCTGCCAATCGAGAAGTCTTCTGCGGTCTCAGGTGGATACGTCCTGAATCGTTCTAGAGACGTTAGGATGTACAGTAAATTACAAGAAGTCTGTCACCGAACCGTCTCAAGAAATAGAATTCCTCGGGTTTATTTGGAACACCAAAGAAAGCTTCAAGTGTTTACCTCCAAAAAAGACCCAGACAATTCTATTGCTCTCGAAGAGAATTATTTGCAGGGAAAAAATATCTTTGAAAGAGGCGCATTTTAGGCACTCTCAACTTTTCCAACTTTGTCGTTCGAAGAGGTCGTCTTCACTGGCGCCAACTTCAAATTCTTACTCGGACTCTGAAGCGTCTACCTACTCGCAAACCGACAGCAACAACAAACTGTCACGGAGGATCTGAAATGGTGGGTCACTACTTTAGAAAAGCCTATAGTTCGGAGCAGCTTGCATCCGGAGTTAATTCACCATTTCATGACCACGGATGCTGCAGATTACGGGTGGGGAGCACAGTTAGACGGTCTTTCGGTTTCAGGAAAGTGGAAACCAGACCAGCCGTGCTCGCACTGCAAACGAAAGGAAATGTTTGCCATAATAGCAGCGGTCAAACATTTCCGATCTCAGCTTCGCGGTCACCATGGAGCCTGCTAGTCTCGTCATGCTAGCGAAAATGTATGTCCAATTAATTGGTTAAGGAAAGTTTTAGAATTAGGAATAACGAGACGTACACCCGAATGTAATCACTCATTGTTCGTGTCAATTCGAGGACCCACGCAAAGTGCATCACGGACTGTTATTGGTAATTGGATAAAAAGTTTACTGAAAGATGCAGCTATCTCGGCATCTTCTGGCAGTATGCGCTCAGCTGTGGCTTCTTTGAATGGGTACGAAAATTTTCCAATTGAAGATATTCTCTCTCGCGGTAATTGGCGCAGACCGCATACCTTTGCCAAATATTATTGTAAACAGATTATAGGTAAAGTTGTCACTTCACCAAGTGCGAGTAATCTCTCGAATAATTTTGAACCAGTATAAGATAAAATCGATGCACTCTTGATCGTTTTTAATTTGATTAATTCTAATTTTGCTGATTATTACGTTATCTTATTTTTAATAATGCAAAATATTAATATTTTTCAGTACCTAATTTGATTGGAATAACGAGAAGTACAAAAGTATCCTGATTTGTACGATAAATACATAATGCTTTTTTATTTTTTCCAGTAAATATTCTCATATTCTCACATAGCGTCGTCGTGGTCACCAGGAGTTAAAAACACGTCTCTCACAGATGCTGTGCATCGTCACATGCCAAATAATAGTGCAAGTTTTACATAAAAATAAAACTTGTATTATTAAGCAGAGACGATGCACAGCATCATTTAAGGCCGCCTGGTGAGAGACTTCTATGAGGTAAAGGTCCGCCACTAGCGAAAACCCCACCTAGGACCACGTGGCTACCGGAACTCGGCGCTGATTGGTCGAGGATGTGACGTCACGAGAGCTGTGATTGGTTGACAACTGACGAGAAGTATACAAAGCCCTCTCCCACAAATGCTGTGCATCGTCTCTGCTTAATAATACAAGTTTTATTTTTATGTAAACTTGCACTATTTGGCGTGCGCTGAGAAAACTATTGATAATAATAAAAAAATCTTATTCAAATAAATAGTTTAACAAATTGGTAAACACTACCTGGGTAAGGTAGAGTAGAGTAGGGTAGGTGGCTAAGTAGGTAGGTAGGTTAGATGGGTGGGAACGTAGGTAGGGTAAGTAGGGTATGTAGGATAGGGTAGGTAGGTTAGGTAGGTATGTAGTATGGTAGAGTAGGTATGTAGTATGGTAGAGTAGGTAGGTTGATCGGTAGGGCAGGTGAGGGGTAGGTAGGCAGGGTAAATAGGTTGGCGCCCAGCCAGGACCAGGGCAGTTTACTGGAGCGAAGCCGCGGGGGTCAGCTAGTTTGTATTATATTCATAATTATAGTAATGCTTTATTTTATTTATTTTTACTTCTCTTTTGTTTAAGAAATTGACTCGCACACTGTTCCGTTGTTA
This sequence comes from Orthosia cruda, assembly GCA_964057195.1. Classification (NCBI taxonomy): domain Eukaryota; kingdom Metazoa; phylum Arthropoda; class Insecta; order Lepidoptera; family Noctuidae; genus Orthosia; species Orthosia cruda. The sequence goes on along the minus strand of OZ059826.1, from coordinate 3,370,039 downwards.
TTGAATTAGGTAATTTACCTTTTTTTGCAATATTTGTAAGTATGTGAGAACCATGTTCCTATTCATCAAGTGAAGGAATTCGTCGTTAAATCGTTGGAGCCGTTGCCGAGATTCAGATTATATACATACATACAAGAATTGCTCGTTTAAAGGTATTAGATTAGATTAGATATATAGATAGATAAAAAATTGACAAAGATGAAACTCATCAAAGTTCAGGAGTGGGGGCTTGTGACGTCACTTTGTCAGTTTAAAGTGTAGCACGCCGTGAAGTCACACGATATTTCAAGGCACTGTATCATTGTATTTTTTTGTTAAAAATATGTCCAATATTTTTAGGTTATCTAACTGACGGGCTAAATAGATATTTTTTGTCAACTACTCCGTTCCAGAGCAAAAGGTCTTGATACAAGGACACACAGACAACGAAGTGATCCTATGAGTTTCTTTTTACGGACCTTGTCGAAACTAGAACAAACTTTCGTGCGTTCAAGCGTTTTTGCATTATTGGAATCAAATATAAAAGCTCACAATGTCGTCACCCATTAATATTAATGTTAATTTTTATCCATGGTGCTAAGCACTATGGTACTGTGCTTATCGCAGTTGTAAACGACCCTTTGTGCCTATTGGCCTTGTTTGTTCTATCTCCTGCTTGATATGGAGGGTAGGTAGTGAAAATTATGTTTATGTTTTCCTACTCCTCCTTTATTCTTTTCTGATTAATTTCGTTGCGGGTGCCAAGACTGTTAAATTCATTATGTGGAGCTACGTCGAGCTTTAGTGACTCGGCGCTTTTCTGGTGGTTGCCACTGTTGATGCTGGATTTCTGGAGTTGCAGTAGTTTGAGAATAGCGCGGTGGGACTGTCCCAAAAAAAAAAACTTTTTCTACTTTTGAGGAACGGAATTTTAAAAAAGGGTTACATGTATTTAGTTTGATAGTGGAATTACCCTTTAGGGAATTCATAATCATAAATCCTGTGAGAAGTGAGGTGACATACTATCAAACGCGAGCCTAACGTTAATTATTAAAAAAAAACTAAAACCTTCCTTTGTGCTCATTTTCTTTAAATAAGAAACTCTTTTTAACGCGTTATTTTACGCTTCTAGACTTAAGAAAGAAGTCACAGTCTTAAAAATAACATAATGTGTGGCTCACGGCCAAGTCTAAAATTTCAGCAATGTTGCCTTACAGAAGCAGTCTGTCGCTGGCCTTGCAATGAACCTTAGAGGTTAAGTGACGGAGTAAAAGTTACAGTGGAGACTGGGAAGATTTCATCCTACTGAAGACTTGGTTCATAAAAATAATAATGTTACTTCGCATCTCAAATTGTTTTAAAATGGTAATTCCAAGTCTACTTAACTATTAAAGCCGGAGAAGTAGAAATAATAGTAGAGTTAAGTTTGATTTTTTAAATCAATCAATGTTTATCGGCTTTATATTTTTTATAGTCTCACGAAGAACGAAGAAGAAGAAAAACGAAGTATAAGCCAACCATATCAAACATGGAACCAAATATTTAATATTTAATGTCGTGGTGGCTAAAACCTCACCCTTTCTACTAACTTGAGGACATAAGTTTGAATCCGGGCAAGTACCAATGTACCTTTTATAATTCATAATAATGCACATTTTTCAATCCATATTTTGGACAACGGTGATGAAGAACATCGTGAGGACTTATAGGATTTATAGTTAGTTTATTATATGTTTTATTTGTGCCCCATTGGTCTAATTGCAAGGCGTTCCAGTGCGAGGATACATGAATAAATAAATAAATCTCTATAATGTTCTTAAAATCAGAATCGGGAATTCAATATCACCAATTCTAAGCAACTTCGAAAGTCAGCTCCCATTCAATTGGCCCAATCAGTTGTGTTTCCTGAAGCACAGCCTCATTATCGACATGATCAAGTTAGCCCGACTTCGTGGCTTCAAACTTTACTTGTAGTATGAGATCCCACTGCAAAAATCTGCTGGTAAGTAAACACATCAACACGGTCTAGGGATATTTTAAAAAAAGCGAATTACTATCAATGTGTTAATTATTTATAGGACATGTATATATTTAAAAGATACGTTATTTAATATTCTACCATTTTTTAATAGTGGTTAAGGTACTTCGATTAAAATTGCAGGATTTTATGGAAAAAATGAAGCATAGACGGAAACCGTATATGAATTGACTTTTAATTTATGAGTAAAAACTGAAAAAAAATAGAAAAATCATTTAATTTGTGTTTATAAACTTGAAGTTAGTAGTCTGAGAAAGCGCCCATGATGTTCATAACACATCGGCAACGATTCGGCATGCTCAGAACAAGGTTGTCAATGTCTTGCTGCGGAATATTGTCCCATGTCCTTCTGAGGTGCGCAAAAAGTTGATCTTCTGTAGCCAGATTTTCAGGAACTTCCTTCAGAGCTCTTCTTTGCAGCATATCCCACGCATCCTCAATGGGATTTAGATCTGGCGATTGAGCAGGCCAGTCTAAGGCCCTAACATTGTGTGTATGTAACCAAGCTGCTACCGTTCTCGCCGTGTGTGCCCGAGCATTGTCGTGCATGAGCAGGAAATCTTGCCCCATTTGTGTTCTGTGGGGCAAGATTACGGGCCCCAGCACCTGTTGGACGTATCGTTCTGCCGTCATATTGTCCCGCACCCAAACGAAATCCGTCCGTCCTCCAAGACGAATTCCTGCCCAAACCATAATTGTTCCTCCTTGGTATGGGTGAACTTCCTGAGGGTTCTGAAGACGGCTCCATCGTCCAGGAACTCGCCAAACATGCGTCCTTCGTGAATCTGGATGGAAGCCGAACCTGGATTCATCCGTGAACAGCACATTGGACCATTGCTCACGGCCCCAGTCCACGTGGTTCCGAACCCATTCTAATCGTCGTCCACGATTGCCTCTCCGTAAAGGTGGGACCCGGAGTGGTCTACGAGAGCGTAGATTGCTTTCATGCAGTCGCTTTCTTACAGTTTGGTCACTCACAAGCACTTGGTGTTCCACTCGCAGCCTTTGGACCAATTGAGTCGCCGTTGCATTTGGTTGAGCTCGCGCAGTAATTTGCAAAAATCGGTCTTGTCTGGGGGTAGTGATGCGACTTGGCCCCCGGTGCCTCTCCGCTACTTCACCTGTGGCACGAAAGCGTGTCCACAATCTTGAAATTACATTTTGGTGGGTCCCTATGGCCTTAGCAACATTACGCTGAACAGGCCCAGCTTCCATCATTCCCACAGCTCGTAACATCTCCGCCCTCGTCAAATGTTGGCGTTGCATGGCTACAATACCTCAATTTTAACTTTATCTTTCGTTTAAAAATGAAAAAAAAACTGTAACTAAACGTAATTCGTATTGTTTTCTAAATTTCGCACAAATGAAAATTCCCTCTCCTACACATCAAGACATTTTTATGCCACCGAAACAAAAGAATTTTCAAAAATTTGAATTTGGAATTAGTCTGAGATAAATTACAAACAAATCGGTGTATAAAAGATTCCAATGCGGCCAGTACTTTTCGAGTTATTTAATTGAGTATGAAATATCCCTAGACCGTGTTGATGTGTGTATATTGTTTTTGCAGAATTTGATTTTATGAATGTTTTTGATAGTAGAATAGATTACTGCAACTAGTTGTAAATTTTTTGTTCTTATTTTTTTATGTTGGCCCTTCACCATGAATTTCTCCAGTGTCGTGGGGGCGTATGCAACATCATATAGCTCTCAGTTAGCTGACATTTATGAGTTGCCAGGTTTAGCTGATAATCTTATTTTTTTCCTATTTTCTACACCACTTTCTTTCAAATGAATTTATTCGTTGAATTCACCTGAAATTTTTGTATATTGGGGTATAGCTATCAAACATAAATTTCAGTGTATTTAATTAAGGTAAAAGGGAAAATTTACAAGTCCACGATTAGACACGATTAGATTATGAGAGCATACTGTATGGATCAAAATGTCGGACTGTGAAAAAGATGGATGCAAAGAAATTGCATGTAGCAGAGATGAGAATGTTGAGATGGATACGCGGCCCGACGAGATTGAATAAAGTGAGATATGAGTATATTAGAAGAAGTTTGAATGTGGCGCCAGTGATAGAAACGTTTAAAGGAAAACGTTTGTGCTGTTATGGTCATGTGATGAGGTAGGATAAAACGCATGTAACTAAAAGAGTTATAAATATCAATGTGGATGGATGGAGAGGGAGAGGAAGGCCAAAGAAAATATGGATGGACTGTGTGAAAGAAAAGGGAGTCAGTGATAGCGTGATAGGTGACAGGTCGGTATGTAAGAAGAAAACGTATTGCGCCGAACCCAAATAACATGGGATAAGGGCAGGAAGATGAAGCCGTTTGTTCACGACGCGACACAAGACATGACAAAATGTGGTCACTATTCAGAGCTCCATAAATTTTTACGGACCGTTTGTTCATTGCATGACACCGCACTACACGCGACATGATTTACAAACGGGTTTTCACCTATGTCGTCGCGACTTTTTTACAGTATCGATTTAGCAGCTGCATAAAACTAGTACGAGCTTGTTGACGACAGGACACACCGCATCGCACGGCTCACGCGTGTCTCGTTGCTCACGCGCTTATACGCTACAATACAAGTACACTGCAGGGGCGTCGCAAAATCGTGTCTAGTGCACAAACGAACGGACGGAGTATCGTCTGCAGTGTGTCGTGTGTTAAAATATCGTGACCGCAAATCGTGTCGTACGGTGCCTTGTGAACAGCCGACTGAGGCTACGTAAGAGCTAGTAAAAACCAAAAATGTGATACCTATAATTTTTATTTAAATCTAACACATGGCAGCCAATGGCCAGTTTTGTCTCTTTTTAACCGACTTCCCAAAAAGGAGGAGGTTATCAATTCGACTGTATTTTAATTATGTGTGTTACCTCAGAACTTTTTACTAGATGAACCGATTTTGATGATTATTTTTTATTTGAGCTTCATCAAGATCTGATGAAGAAATTCGGAGATATCAGTCAGAACTCTTCAATAAATGACGGCAAATCACTCGGGATAGCTGCAATCGCATGTCTGTTTATTGTTTACACCATTTCATAACATATCATCACACTGATACGTTCACCCTGGTATACTCTCGTTCCACCGGTTTTGTTTAAGTTTCATGTTATTGGGTTTATCTAGTCTGGCATCACTTTGGGCATTATAGGTACCTAGCGTATAGAACTGGTCCAGTATGTACCACAACTAAAAAGTGAAAAATTACAACCGACTTCCAAATAAAAACACCACAAAATGAAAAATAACCTCAATTTCGGAAGTCGGTGTCAAAAAACAATGAAACTTAACAGGAACACCGAATTCTGAAATTGAAGTAATTTTTCACTTTGTAGTGTTTTTATTTGGAAGTCGGTTGTAATTTTTTATGTAAAAAGTTTTTGAAATACCCACTAAATCTCACCCAGTCAAAATATTGGTTTCACACAGATAAAAAAATTCGCCAAATATTCTACCTGGGAGTAGGACGCGCGCGGCCCCGTTTGCCCCATTGTCGTTAAGGGAGTCTCTTTCACTTCTGCTCTTTTCCACGTAATATGTAAGTAGCTGTATTTTGTTTTGTGTGTCCGTAGTAAACTAGTATTATTATATGTGTAAAATAAATGATACAAGTTTGCCAGTAATTTGGTATTGAGTTTCCATTGTGTTTAAAATAATCCGGTCCTAATCGCAAAATTGGTTAAGTATATATCTATTTACTTCCAACCCATGCCTAAAAGAAAACCTAATTCTTTAACTCTTATTTCTAATAATTTAGCTCACATCCCAAAATAAAATGGCCATGAAAAATAAAATAATGTTGTATCAGCCACTAATCACCCCAAGTTATTAACTGATCTTGAGGAGTTCGAGTATCTCCACAAAGTTTCATCTTATCGTACCGGTGCGTGATCGGATTACCTATTAGGTATTATAGGGAGGTAAATCCACCTTAAGGTACGAGTTCACCGCGCGACTGTGGCGGGAAACGCGCGGCACCCCTTTATTGTCCTTAGGCTTTGTATGGGACTGAGTTCGCGCGTGAAATCGTGACGCGCGCCGTAAGACCGCTAGCCGGCCTCGCTCACGGACGAGTGGTGTAGTCTATTTAGTTATATTTAACAATTAAATAACCATTTTTGGATTGACTACCATAATGAAAACGATAGATTTTGGCCTCTTGTTGTATGTCATTCGTTGATAACCAATCTTTGTTTATTATTATACTAAAATACAATATCATATTATCGTCGTATTCTTCTTCCTCCAATAGTAAATTGATAACTTGGCTTGCCATTGCATTGTGCAATAATAATTTTAACGATATAACTGATTTTAACGAATAAAATCGAGGCGAGTTTATGATAGCGGTACCAGTATTCGTGTAGCCGGTATTTCAACAAAAACAAAGATATTTTATTTCAACTAGGCCACCAAGCGGCACTTTTGAAAGTTAATACATTAAAATTTAAAAGGAATAAAAATTGATTCTACCGTGCATTCGGAAAGTAGCTTATTATGGAGAAGAACTCACAAGAAACTCCATACTTACTCTTTTAAAAAAAATGATTTTTTACAATATTTAGGTACATAAGTACATACATTAATAAATTCATATGTATGAGGACAATGCACCCAGAATCACTACGTTCAGGTACAAAGTATTAAAAGTACTCACACATGTACCGTGCAGTTACATAATAGGTACTAGAAAAACATTAGCATCCGAAGCAGTTAAGTTAAGACCAATCCCAACTGACGGCGCCCGTTCACGAACATGACGCATGAATCGGCACCACCCAGCTCAACCATCATGAAGGGAACCGAATGATCCAACACACGCGCCACCATCAGAGAGACATTTGAGAGAGCATGACACACTCAACTGCCAGGGCACACATAAGTCAAAGAACGACACAAAGGTACAGCAAATGGTAGATCTACAGTTGGGTACATAGTACTCACACACGTGCTGCGCAGTTATACAAAACTAAAAGAAATTGAGTCTATTTAATACAAATATATTCATACAGTCTTCAGCAGGTCCTACAATACTTCAAAACAATAATGTTCTGCATATCACTTGTTTTTGCGCCCTAGTGTTTGTGGAGCAAGACTAGCATTGAGCCAAGCATTTTTATCGGTGATGTAATCCCCCAACTTATAATATGCCTGCCTGCATAGTGTGCGTTTTATACAAGTTTTAAATTTCGTCTCATTCAGTTCTAGAATGTGGGGAGGCATTTTATTGTAACATTTTGTACAGTACCCCATGAAAGATGAGGCTACTTTAGCCAGTCTGAAACCTGGTTGAACTAATTAGTCCCTATTTCTAGTAATATAATTATGTCTATCGCCGTTTTTACTAAAAAGATGTATATTCTTTCTCACGTACATAATGTTTTCATAAATATATTGACAAGGAACCGTCATGATGTTAATGCCCTTAAACAGTTCCCTTAGAGAATCGCGCCGGCGAAGATTGTATATCGCTCTGATGGCTCGTTTTTGCAGAATAAAAATTTACTCAAATGTCTGCAGCCCTTCCCCATAGTAAAATACCGTAAGACATTATACTATGAAAGTAACTAAAATAGACCAGCCTAGCGGTATCTACATCACTAAATTGACGAATCTCCGAAATTAGTCTCCCTGCAAGTGATATTAAACGTGCAATACCTAGCATAAACCTTTCATAGAATTATTCAAAATAATTAAGTACATTCACGAATTTGAGGTTATTTTTACAAGACGCATTTGCAAAGCAGCGCGTTTGTACAATTTTGATACTATTTGTTAATATTGCATAAATCATATCAATCAGAATAATAATAATAATTTTATTTTATAATAGCAAATGTTTATTTGTTTTTACTGTATAGTTCTAGGCAATGGCTGAACAAGCGTTTCAGAGCATTACAGTTGACGACTGAAAAAATTATGAAAAGGGGGACAAACTCTGTATAGAGATATTGAAAAAAAAAACCCTTAAGATGAAAGCAGCAGTAGACACCTGAAGACAGACAGCAGAATATAGGTGCAGGCTCATACCAAGACATGGATGTAGACTTTTCGGGCGTCGAATACTTAGACGAAAACTTTTTTGATTCTGATTAACAGGTTCACAATCCCATGACGCACATTATTGTGCTTGTTTTAACTATTGTTTTGTAGGTGGACAGTAAACCTGTTAAAAATGTAATAGTTCCGTACGAATTCATTGCTTTTAAAAGAAAACATTACAATAGATTGAGAAGAATCATTAATTTTATTTCCATCACAATCTCAACCAATATTATCAGTGCGATAGTGTGTCTACACAAACTTTTTCTTATAAACAGTATACGCTTTTATAACAAGTTGCCAAAGTCAGTTATAGATCTGACCGATGGAAGGTTCAAAAACTACATCAAACGTATCCTTATTAAAAAAGCATATTATAAAATCAAGGACTACGTTGAAGATAAAAACATTTGGCCTTAGCTCCTTCTGCGCATGCAGCTTCCCTGGTAACTTGTAAACGGCACAAATATGTGGATGTCTCTAACTATTCTCAATCTCATTTTTCTTTCCTTCTTTTAATTAGACTTTTTACAATGGTTTTCAAACATCTTTATAGCCCTTTGCTAAGAATAGTTACAGTACTGATAACAAAATTTGTGCCACATGTTAAATTTAGTCATGTAATACTTATTTTTATTTACCTTTGTATAGATTCTTTTACCGATTGTTTTGTGAATGTGTGAACATTGTTGGCCTTCTAGATGCTAGTTAACATTTGTTAATTTTTTAAAAAATATATAATCCTTTTATTTTATTTTTTTAGTTTCTTACGACTTATTGTCATAAGTCGGGCCTACGTTGTCCCCCCATGTCTAAGTACTAATGCTGTAACATGGAAATATTGTAAAACCAAACCATTTTTAAAAGAGTAACCATGGAGTTTCTTGCCGGTTCTTCTCCATAGGAAACGACCAACCCGAACCGTGCACACTTTTGTCGACGTTTTATAAGTGCCCATGTAGGCCTATGTGAAATAAAAAAAATTATTTTGATTTTGATTTTGAACACTATTAGCCTCTTTATTACAAACAATAAACACACACGTTTGTTTATTTGTAATAAAGAGCCTAAATTGCGGAACCGATTTAAATGACACTGGCGCAGATTGGTTATAAATCCACATATATTGAGAGGATTTATGTACGTAGATAACGCCTAGCTTCACGCACATTAATACGCGGGCAAAAGTAATCAGTTCGTTTGCGAGTTTTGTCTCACGCTGGATCTAAGAATTGAAATATGAAATCGTTTACATTAACGCGATCGAGCAAACTCGAAAAAGCCTACAGTGGGCGTATTCCGAGTTTAATAACGCACTCGATCGCAAACGATCTTTTATGTCAATTTGTATACAAAAAAAGCAGTTTTTCCATACCGTCACCAGACGGCGCTTATCCATTTGCAATACAAATTGATGTTAACTTTAACGCGATTGAGCGTGAGTAAAAACTCGCACTAAAGCCGCAGGACTCTGTAGGGTCCAGTCGCAATGGATAACTGGTAGAGAGACTTAGCTCTATTACGCACTAGCGGTTGGCCGGCTAGGCGGTTGGATGACGGCCAGCCGCAAAGCAGGCCGCGGCCTTGTATACAACCGCCGCGCACCGCAGTTGAAATTTTGTGGCAGTTAAGGCCGTACCCTGACCAAAAAATCCGCATGAGATATGAGCATTCCTATTGGCCTAGCGGCACTGGTGGCGCATGAATTATAGTAGTGAATACGCCCAGATTTTTGATTAAAATCTTTATAAAATCGAATAATGGTCTTTTGAAAAAAATTAAACTTACAAAATGTTCGTTATCAAATTGTCTGTCCATTAGTGTTTTACAAAAAAATATTAATGAACACTTTACGAGGAGATGCATGCTATCAACCATTATTTCTCATTTTATGGTTTTGTTGAAAGGAGATTAATGAAATATAAACTTCATTTAAAAAAAAGAAAAAACTACCATTTTGGAATCAATAAAATTTAGAAGTTTAATGTATTTTTATTAGTTGATATTTCATTTTAAATAACGAGTAGATAGCGCCTAAAAACTGCACGAAGAACGGTTAGCGCGGCGTTTTGCTCGGGGTAGCGCCTTAAGTGCGTACGACCACAAGCGGATAAATATTAAAATGGAAAAGCGGTTAGCCGTGCGGTTAGCCCTCTTACGCACTAGAGGTTAACCCCCCGGTTAACTGCTGGCGCTTAAGAGGGCTTAATATTGTTTCTAGTAACTTTAAGTATATACCTATCCTATAAACGTGAAAGTTTTTATGGATAGATTGATGTTCGTTAGTTTTTCACGCAAAAACTACTGAACATTACAGAAATAATTATAGCATACTAGCTTCTGCCAGCGGCTTCGCCCATGTGAAAAGTGTTTTATTATCCCAAAACATTATACTGGGATACAATATATGTGCTATTCCTGACTATAATCTATCTCTGTGCCAAATTTCATTTAGATCTTTTCATAAAAATTTTCACATTTATAATATTAATAAAATTTATAATTTATATTTATAGCTTAAACATCAAAATATAATTTATAAAGATATTGGGGGACATAAAGAACTAATACCACGCGTGCGGAGCCGCGGGAGGCAACTAGTAATTTCCTAAAACCCGCCAATATACCTACAAACAAAAACTATCAAAACCGTTATTGTCGTACTATATATGGTTACAACATGCACGATAGTTGCGCCACTATTAATTTCACGTCTTTTTTGCCAAGCTGGAAATACTTTCCTATCAGCCAAATGTTGCTTGCCATATATTCATTCCTTTTTAACCAACTTGAATTACCTATGTTGGTCCAGTATTTTTTTTCTGTCTACTGATCTCTCAGAAATCAGCCATTCTGTCAGTATACATATTAATCAACTTTCAAGTGTTGCATTCTTCTTTTCTTCATTCATTCATAAACATAAAACATGTCCGCAATTTATATGAGTACAAATAAATACTACCCCTGTTAGCAGGTTGGTCCCTAGGTCCCCAAGATTTGTACTTCTGTACCGTGATTCATGTAAACTTACTGAAACATTAATTGTTTTGTTATCGCTACTTGCAAAAAGATTACCTCCTACTAACTTCTCAACTTATTTTCAGTGACAGTGGAAGTTCTATCTTAAAATCTGCTTCAGAAGGTTGTAATTTGATTGAAATGTGGAGTTAGTTATGACGTTTAGAGTCCAAAGGGTTAAAATTTAAAGGTTTTATGAATGTAAGTATAATGGTGTTAACTGCCGTGTATTTTATATTCATCCTGAATATAACAAATGCCTTAAACGTGACATTCGCACTTGCGTGGGTTTCCGCTACATTTTCAAGTAAAATGGCTCCAAGGTCAAACCTTTTTCGACTTGTCTTAAAATTATAATGCCATTTATCAAGCCAACTTCTAAATTAAAATGATAAATTTTGACACAAAAGCCACGCCTTTTTGAGCCCAAAATTCTTGAAATATTCATGACCAGCTAATTCACTTCACGTTCCATTTTAAGCTCCTAAACTATGAAACATATTCTATGCAACGGGAGCGGTTACTGCACCAAACCGCCAACAAATATTTAATTTCCGTTCCTACCATTTAGCGTCTCTCTCAAATAAAGCGAAAGTACCATTTTCAAGGGAATTGTCAATACCACAGAAACTGCTCTTTCAAACAAACCAACTAAAATGTTTACTAAAGTAACAAAATAATATTTTATTACAAGACATTCAATAAAACCTCAATCTAGCATCATGTAGCAATAGTAGCATGTCTTCTCATTTTATCAAACACTGTGACTAGTCCTCGTGAATATCCAATTTGATTGCCATCTATTTCGTCTATCATATCTTTACCTATTTGCTCAAAGCCTTTTAAATATTCAGCAGTGATAGGTTTCTTATCCCTGGTCACTCCTATGTACCCTTTGCTTCCAAAGATATGCTTGTGTGAAGAACTCGTGATAGCACTGTCGTAAATCGCTTCAGATTTAATTAAGTATGGTAGAACGTTATTCCATCTCCAGTTAGGATCTTTGGTGATGCAGTACCATTCTTAAAAATTCTGAGGATGACCTCTGGTGTAGATCATGTAGATCATCGCGACAGTTCCTCCAAGAATCTTACCTTGGCTGAGCTCCACGTTCTTGGTGGCGCGGCATTGGTAGCTGTACTTATTGTTTTCTGATGTTAAATTCCAGTCGACCTTAGAGTGCTTCAGATATGTCACTAAACCTGGGATCTGAAAACAAGAGGTCTTTCGAGTGCTATTATTTAGGCAAATTTATAAAACCACCAAAGCTACAGAGCACGACGTCATATTTATTTTAATATTTGGAACAAAATATACAAAGTAGGAGTTAAACTTTACCAGAAGAAGCTCGACGAAGTCCAGGAGAATGAATTTAACTGTCTTGGATCCCGCAACGAAATTAAACAGAAAATAATAACGGAGGAGTAGGAAAAAAACAACTGCCAACCAATCTCGAGAGTGAAATATGATTCTACAGCTTGACATTATGTGTAATTAATAGAGCAAGAGCCCAGACGCCCCAGATGTTACTGAATTCTTTCTACACAAGTTGTGTGACTTGTGTGGTAGGTATTGAATGAAAATTAAATGCCAAGTTAGCAAGTACGAGTACTTTCCAAGTACATGCTAATACTACTCAATGCCACAGATTGTGTTAAAAGAATTCGGTACTGTTTGGGCGTCTGGTATCTTAGACTCGAGCACGTTAATGTCAAAAAAGCAAGCAAGTCAACCAATCACAACTGTCCATAATACAGTTTGAGATGAGTTGAGGAAGCATGAGCATCTGGAATACCGGCCAAGTATCTGTTTCAGTTGTGTTTCTGTTACTTTACTCTAATATTCTAATTCTAATAGCATTGTTGTGTTCCGGTGACAAGGGTTTTGACTGTTGGCAAATTGATTTTGCTGTACCGCATTTCAAAACTATACAAATCATCGCTGACATAGGAATTATCATTAACGAATTACCAAATTAGTCTAGTAGTCCGTAGTCTATGGTCAGAAGTCAGATAAGCTGTTGTTGCTTGTAAAATACAAGTATTCCGGAAAGACTGCACGTCCACTTCAACATAGCTGGGAAAAGATTTACCTCATTGTAATGAATGAAAATGTCTTCTTACCTACCTATTATCCAAATAAAATATGTAAATAGGACTCGCAATACGTACATTTCAGCAAGGCTGGTGGTGGAAACAAGTAGCCAGTAAGCTCCAACAGTATGATAGTAAATAGTGCTGCTTGGTTCTTTTTCAGCTGCGCTATTACTGATTCTGCATTCATGGTTGAAAACTCTGTAGAGAAAAAATACAGTTTTTGTAATCAATTTTGTTGTTTGAAGTCGTCCAAGGACTTTGCTCGCTCTGGGTGAAGCGGGGGGCGTGTCAGTCTTTAACCATCTAAAACACACGTGTTCCTTCAGTTGCTTCTGCTAGGGCCGCGGTAACTCTCTTTCAAATTTAGCCGCGATCAGACCAGACGAGACATTCGAAACGAAGCAAAAAAATGTTTAAGGATGGTACCAGGTGGAGTTCTATAGTTTCTGCTTACTCTCGCGGGAAAGAGGCCCGGGTGTTTGTATACGCATGTTGGCCCAGCATTTAGACAGTTAGACATCTAAACTATCCATCTGCAGGGCAAACATCTCCCCACACTGTCCCAATGTTTTTAGTATTCTTTCATTCTTCTCTGGAAAAAGTTATAAGCTCTTGATTCAATACCTACTGATCACCATAACAAAGATTACAAAAAAGCCTTTTTTCAACATTAATAAAGATGCCACATTGAAAACTGCTCATCATTTTGTTAGTACCGAAATTCTTAAGAAATCCTTGGTAACAAATAATAAAGAAGGTATCGCACATCAATCACCCAAACCTGTCAATATGAACGTAAACCGTGACATAGAAATATTACCTACTGTTATAAATTCGGGAGCAAAAACATTACTATAGATCACTTTTATAATTGAATAATAAAAAATAAACTAGCTTTTATATTAACAAATTGCACTGTCACGAGAAATAAACTTGTGTGCAAAATTTCAGCTCAATCGGACACTTCGAAGATGGTCAACATGCAAGATTCGATTACAAACACCGGTTCAGCTGAAACTAAATAAAAGCTTGTAAAAAGGGAATTATTATAATGCCGATGTGTTATGTATTCAATAACAATTGATCTGTTTTATTAATTAATCAAAGAAAGAAAAATCTTCTCACTCATACAATATGGGGTTAAATGTACCCCACAAGGCATTGGCTCTACTTTGAATAAGCATCTAGCAAAACAAGTTTGATTGCGATTTTTTTTGTTAGGTTTTTAATCGGCTTTTAACGGATAAAACACCAAAAAATTTCAAAATTTGAGAAACCCCTGACTCATTTTTATTTCTAGCTACATAATTTATCTAGTACATAGTAGATACGCTTCGATCGGCAATATATTGAACACGTAATTATGACACGATATCTTGCGAAAACACCCCGATTCAAACAGTAAAATACCCATAACTTTTGAAATTCTGAGCTGATTTTATGCAAACATAGTTAAGAACACTCTCGAAAAAATCACCTTTCATACAAAAAAAAACTAAATCAAAATCGGCTCATCCGTTTAGGCGCTATGATGCCACAGACAGACACACAGATACACAGATGCACAGGTTAAACTTATAACACCCCTCTTTTGCCGTCGCGGGTGAAAAAATGTATGAAATTAAACATTTATTATGTAAAAATACTGATAATTACGTAACCTTGCCGTGAAATCAATAAATTGTCATTGAGTCACATGAAAAAATAAAAATTTCTTATAAGGACACATAAATATTGTTCTTTTTGATTTATAATTATATGAATAAAATTTATAAAAATAATTGTTATAAGTTTTATTTAGTAGTTTATACCTATTTATTTTTTATTTTTGTACTAAATAAATTTAAATTTTATTTTAATTTTTTTCAGAAGGAATATCTCTGAGACCTTTTTGGTTGCTTGTGTGGTGGTTTGGAACTTGTTCATGCAACATTTCACTTACTTTTTAAAGACGTCCCATACAACTTGGGGTTAAAACACCCCAGAACTCCTTTAAGCCCGGTCACACGTCGCTGGGGCGCGTAGTACGGTTC
This sequence comes from Orthosia cruda, assembly GCA_964057195.1. Lineage (NCBI taxonomy): Eukaryota > Metazoa > Arthropoda > Insecta > Lepidoptera > Noctuidae > Orthosia > Orthosia cruda. The sequence goes on along the minus strand of OZ059826.1, from coordinate 3,354,804 downwards.
TGACGCTGTGTGTACAGCTACTGAGAAAATCAACATATTTGCTCTCTTTACTATACAATCAACGCATTTTTTAAGTCTTGGGGTTAAAATAACTCCATCTTGTATGCCGAGGGTTTAACCAAATTCTGCCTATTACTTGATAGCGAACTAAACCTTAACGAAGTTTCTGATGGCTAGTCGCAAGTCGACTTATATCATACCACTAAGCGATTTTGACTAAGCGAAGTTGCAAGTACGTTCACATGGATGCAATCCGATTACAATTTGCCTGAATTGTACTTGTTTTTTTTTTAGAAAATTCGCGTTCGATATCGCCTATTGAAGCAATTTGAATTGCGTCGCGCCATCGGGATGGTATCTTAAATAATTCTTCATTGCACATCACATGTATATAACAAAGACCTTATAACAGTAGTATAGTTCACATAGATCCTGTCGGCACAGCAATTTACTATAGGAATAAATACCTAGCTTATTATAAATTAATATATATAACTGTATATATTTCAAAAAAAATCACAACTCGTTTTCACTGTTGGATATGATTTTTTTTATTATTTTTTTCACAAGTGTGTTGAAAAACGTCGTATGATACACGTGTGTATTGATGATTTTCACATTTTTCACATCGTAACGTCGAGTGAGCACGGCACATTATCAAAAACATCGCTCTGTGTATTTAAATTAAAAAATATTTTTATTCTTTCTATAAATATTGCCTTAATTTTAATAGTTACACTCTAAATGAGTAGTTATAGCAGTGACAGTGTTATCTAAGTAAAAACAGTATATATTGGCTATTTTGGATATACTGGTTATGGCGGTGTCAGTGTGATGTGACATCAACTTCATCAGTGACTAAGGACCTCCATCAGTCTAAACACCATCTAATCAGGTTGGCTATAAATAAACACTGTACAACAAGTCGATAGTAAACCACAAAATATGACACACCGCCCCACAACAACAAAATCATATCTTAATTGAACGGTTGAAAATTCAAAGACAGATTTTTTTCAACGTAAACAAAGAACGGATGACTCATAACCAATCGCCAATTGGCACACTGACTTGACAGGATATACGTTTGGAACCTTGACTTTCTATATTTGAATACCTGCATTTTGAGATTACGTTCCATTACACACAGTTTTCATAAGACTCAACTATCAGACTATTAATTAATTAAAAATGGAGGATTGTAATAACATCACCTATCGAAAAATTCATCGAACTAGTTCACTAAACGATCTCACCAGAGATAGTTCGGTGCTTTTTGATACGACTATGATTAGTCTACCAAACACATCTTTAAATTCAAGTCAAACTGTAATTGACTTGAACGATAAAATCAAACAATTATTGGATGACTTGACAATAGCGCACCACGAAATCGAAAATCTCAACACGGAAAACTTTCGCTTGAAGTCTGATTTGCAAAAATATGTGAAAGTCATAGATACCTACAAAAGTTTAAATATTATGAACAACAAAAATGGTACACCTGGATCTGGACAAAAACGCAAACAAAATCAAAAAATCATTACAACGCCAGCTTCAAAGAACAAGCAAACGATGACGTCCCCACCGGTACATTTAATTAATGATACTACCCACATATCGAAAATAACGAAAGTAATTTCAACTACCCCTCGAAATAAATATATAGGTATCCAAGGAGAGAAAATTAGATCGTGTGCTGGAAAAAACATGCCATATATAATCACTCCACCACAACAAACAGAGTCGGCAAACACTGCACACTTTAAATCTCAAATGGACAAACCGGTGCATAAGAAATCAAAATTATGCATTATAAGTAGCAACAACACTAATAATGTGCTATCACTTGCTGAAACCACATTTGCTGACACTCAAATATGTCACTTCCGTTTGCCTAATGCTGGAATCAAAAATCTGTTATGCAACATCACTATGAAAATAGCCGACTACTCTAGAGATGACTACTGCATAATTTTTATTGGAGACGAAGATTTTGGACGAACAAAGAATTATCTTGACATAACTATTTACATTAGAGAGACGTTACTGAATGTTCAACATACAAATGTTATAATTTGCCTGCCGACTTACAAAAATGACCCTTCGACTATAATGTATAACACACGAATTGAAACTTTTAATAACTTGTTATATCTTGACATTTATACTCATAAATATGCTACACTGTTTGACACTAACCTAGATTTGACATTTGATCGCACTATGTTTAAGAATAATGGAACAATTAATTACTATGGCATGATGAACATTTTCGACAATCTAAAATATTATGTTAAAAATACTGTCAATCAGGAACACAACGACAATTTTTCCCCAATGTTTTTTCGTGGATGAACAACCCACGCTGCTGTATACAGACATCAATATTTTCCATCAGAATCTCTGTGGGATTAATAATAAAAAAGATGACCTTGAAATTTATGTAGGCGATTCACCAAAAAATCTCGATTTCTTATGCATATCCGAACATTTTCTAAATGATACTGTAGCAAGACAATTCAATTTTATGAATTACAGGATGGGGTCTTACAACACTAGACTTAAAAAAAATAGAGGAGGTTCGATGATCTTAACACTTGACCATCGAAACGTGGATGAAATTCAAGTTTGTAAGCAATTATATAAAACCGATTGTTTCGAAGTGTGTGGAGTCAAAGATATTGAGACTAATTTGTGTGTTGTTTGTTGTTATAGGACACCTACAAACGGTAATTTTGGTAACTTTATGGATAGGCTGGAAAGCCTGTTACAGCACTTTCTCGACAAAATGTGTATAATTTGTGGTGACTTCAATATTAATGTGTTAAAAGATGACTTAAGGCATAATTCTTTTTTATCGTTATTAACGTGCTATAACTTCAGATATCTAATTAAATCCCCCACCTTCAAAAGAAACAAATCAGAATCTTGTATAGATAATATTTTAACTAACCTTCCTGACAGTCTCATAGACAGCACAAATGTTGATCACAATGGGCTATCAGACGGCCATGCGGGTCTATTCTGTACACTACGTCTAGATAGAGTTGAATATAAGAAGCAGGCAAACTACGTAAATCTTTATAGAAGGAAATATAATGACGAGAACATAAGTAATTTTAGGAAAAAGATATTAGAGACTAACTGGAGCACAGGTATCAACACATTTATTAGTAAATTCAAAGAAATACACTCTTCTAGCTTTAAGAAGAAAAAAGTGAGGGTTAAAGTTAAAAGAACTAAAGGTTCCATATGGATTACAAACGGCATAAGGATAGCTAGCAAAGTTAAACGGTTCCTTAACACAGTTGATAAGACACAATGCGACAATTCGGTTATTGTATATCGAAATAGGTACATTAGAACGTATAAAAAAGTATTAAGTTGTGCAAAAAGAAATTGTGTAAGAAAACAAATAGAGATGGCATCGGATTCTAGTAGGATGATCTGGAAAATAGTCAATCAGCGGCGCAATACTACTAAAAACATTGAAAATAATCAAATTATGCTTAAAATTGAAAATACAATTATTAATAATACTTTAGATGTGGCTAACATTTTTTCAAAAAGGTTCGATAATAATGTCCGTCTAAAAGCGTGTGACCAAAAACTGGCCATAACATATCAAATAGAAAGTGTCAGTAGAGTAGACTCTAACATGAGGTTTGATGCAGCCACACCCTTAGAAATTTACAACATGGTCAATAAGATGGTCAATAAATCGTCTACTGGCTATGACGATATTCCTCTGACTATTATTAAGGATAACATTGACGTACTGGCGACCCCACTAGCATCGTTCTATAATGAGTGTATTGAGGAAGGCCTGTTTCCTGATCAGCTTAAGATAGCTCGAGTACTTCCAATTTTTAAGAAGGGTTCAAAAACGGATCTTGGCAACTACAGGCCGATTTCCTTATTGCCTATATTGTCAAAGATCTTTGAAAAAATAATGAAGGATAGGCTCATGAAACACGTTAATATGCACGGCATTTTAAATGCTTGCCAATTTGGGTACCAAAAATGTTTAGGTACCAGTGATGCTATTGAAACATTAATTAATAAGGTTGTCTCCAACTTGAATGACAAGCGTAAGGTGGCAGGTGTTTTTCTTGATCTTAGCTCTGCCTTCGATACAGTAGATCATAACATCTTGCTGGCTAAGCTAGAACACTATGGCATACGGGACAACGTATTAAAGCTCTTCACATCTTACTTGCATAATAGGCGACAGTATGTAGAGATTAAGTCGGTAGTGCATGGAGAAGAAAAAGTATCCAATTCTAATCTAATGTCTGTTTCTCGTGGTGTCCCTCAGGGATCTGTTCTGGGCCCAGTTTTCTTCATCTTATTCTTGAATGACTTAATTGAGTACATGAAAAAACGTATTTCTGATACAACTTTAATTATCTTTGCAGATGACACCAATGCAATAGTCTCTGCAGATAATTTAAAAGATCTAGAAGCTAAACTTAATACTATATTAAACGTTTTTGAACACTGGTTTGGCACAAATAATTTAAAACTTAATGCTGATAAAACAAAATGTGTATTATTCAAGTCGAACGTCCGAAAAAATGCTAGTATTGAGGTTATATCTTGTGGTAACAAAGTCGAAGTGGTTGACCATGTTAAATTCTTAGGTGTTCACATTGACGCATTGTTAAACTGGAAGGTTGAAATATCGTCTGTAACAAAGTCTGTTAGCTCGGCTTGCTATGCAATTAGAAGCCTGAGGGAAGAACTAACTTTGGCCCAACTTAGGATGGTGTACTTTGCTCTGGTTGAATCTAGGCTCAGATATAGCATTCAGTTTTGGGGCAACAGTTACAGATACAACGTCCACTCGGCATTTGTCATTCAAAAGAGAGCCATAAGGACAATGCTCCGCTTGAAACAGACGGAATCATGCAGGGACCACTTTACTAGAATTCAAATTTTGACAGTGCCATGCCTCTATATTCTGGTGTTGCTATCCAATTTTGTAAAAAATCTGCACAAATTTGAAACCAATGAGCAAAGATTAGCTAGAGACAACACCCGACGGAAGGAGTTACCTAACATGATCCAACCGAAATTAAACGTGGTTCAACACAGTCCCAAATACCAGTCAGTTTTCCTATATAATAAGTTACCCTTAGAATTTAAAAGTATAAATAGCGCTAACTTGTTTAAAAACAAGCTCAAAACATATCTATTGAGAAAGGGCTATTACAGTGTCGATGAGTTCCTGGATGACAAATGACAACTATAGTGACAATCAAAATGAATTGAAATTGAATATGGATTATTAATATTGTCTTAATTGAATTTAAATTTTGCAATTCTGTGACATTAATATACTTTTATAATTTTACCTTTGACATTGTATTTTTTTTTTTATCTTTAATTGACGAAAACTGATTTAACATGGATTATTAATTTGGATTTGTGAAGGTATTTGCTACACAAATATTTAATTTATTTTATTATTTTTACAGTTTTTTTTTTTATCACTGACATAGTTTTTTTTTGTCGTTGACTGAATTGCAAACGTAATTTGGAGTATTATTGATTTTTAAATTGTTTTTTGTATGTGACATATTGATTGATCTTTTATAATAATCATTGTATTTTTTTCCTTAACTCTGACATTTTATTTTATTTTTAGTTGACTGTATTTAATTTAATATGAAATGTGGATTATCATTAGTTTCGAATTTGTTTTTGTATGTTTGACATATTAGTGGTCTATTTATAATTATTATTGAATTTCTATCCTTGACATTCTATTCAATTATTCATAAATTATTATTGTAATTGAAAGTTATTGTTATTTAAAGGTGTTTTTTTTTTATTTTTTATTGTAATCTATTGTAATGTTTATTGGTGTTTTAACTTACCAAAAATTTCGACACAATGTATTTTGTTAAGAAATAAATGACTTATGACTTATGACTTATGACTGAAATATTACAATGCTAAAGCTTGCATGAAAATTCATACAACCAATCACAGCAGATAACGCGTGCTTGACAATTTGTCACATTAATTCTCCGATAATTTTAAGGTGGGAAACTGAGGGTAAATGTAATTAAATGATGCAAGTGTTTTAAAATGTCGCGGGTCACACAGACCCAACTGTGCGTTCGCCGAGTTAAGCTCGTCTTTGGATTAGTATCTGTATGTTTTTATGTAAGGATTAAATAATAAGATGGAATCGAAGAACCGGGTGTAGCATCGACACTAAGTAACAAAGGACTAGAGAAACGGTGACGGTAGTATTAATGAATGTAAGTAAGGTATCTAGCATCAAGGTTTTACTTTATTTGCCGTTTTCCTTGATGATATCTTTGATAAATAAATAAAACACTCATTATGAAAAACATAACAGTGTTTTTACCAAAGCTGTTACTGCCCTAAAATGAATCCCACTGAGGCAGTAACGACATTTTAAAGAATATGAAATCCCCTGGTTACACAAAGAGATCTCGTAGCCAAATCATTTACGAATGATTACACTTTCATATGATTATCCCTTTATTTATTTATTTATATACTAGCTTCTGCACGCAGCTTCGCCCGTGTGAATAGTGTTATCTTATCCCAAGGAAACATTATACCAGGATGAAAAGTATGCTATTCCAGACAATAATCAATCTCTGTGCTAAATTACATCCAGATACTTTGATCCGTTTTAGCGTGATTGAGTAACAAACATACACACCCATCCAAACTTTCACATTTATAATATTAGTAAGATACTTTATTGTGCACCAGAATATACAGGAACAAAAGAAATTTAAATCTAAAAAATAAGTATACAAAAGGCGGCCTTCCTTTTGTTATTTTATTCCACAAAATCACTCTGTATACAAAATTCGCGAAATAAATTCTCATTCTCCATTACATTCAGATAATGTTTCGCAAAACTGTGAAATTTACGGATGATTGACTAGCTATCATAGAAGAATGTTATCGAAGTGTTACTTTAGCGTGAAAAGATGTAGATATTATAAGTTTTACTTGAATGATATTATTATATGTTCTACTCTTTCTCTGAAAAGTTTTCCCATTTTTGGTAAAGGCAGGCATGCAAGACCATACCATTATCTATAGAAATTAAAATGCACATGTTACTATAAAAACCTGAATAACGGTAACACCTAGAATTTACCGAAAAACATCGTTTATCTAACAAACATAATACTTACTTAACCAGTTAAACTTGGTAAATCCTAAGTTTTACCGGTATCGTAGATTTTACCGTAGTTCGGGCTTTTACAGTAACAAATACGTTTTAACCTTTGACGCGAGGCCGGTACGTACCCGGCAAGGTACCAAAACGCGACCGCCGGCTGCGTATTTTTTATTTTTGGTGGGCCCTCAGTAAAAGTGAGAAATCGGAAATTATTTCTATGAATCATGGTATGTTATTATACTTTCTTGGCTTCGTTATGAATTTACGTAACTATTTAGACTTTTCAATAAGCAAATAAAACTGACCTCATCTCGCAGTGATGAAATTTGGTAGCATATTATCACTTTTACAATATTCAATCGCTTCTCTTTCACTCGCACCAAAAACTTTATCACAATATATCGAATTCACACACATATTCACTAAAAAAACACTTCATAACGATAAAATAATAAATGTAGTTAATGTTTAGTCAAGCAATTCCAAATAAACAACACTCAACAATAATAAAATGAACGAAAAACTATTTTGTTTACACAACGAAAAAACATGGCGGCGGAGTCGCAAAAACTACAGACCTATATTGTGTTTTTTTTGTTGCGTTCACTTTTAGTGATGGTTCACTAAAAGTTTACCAAAGTCGAAAAAATATGAATCGATTGAACGAATGATACAGCCAAAAAGTGTTACAAGTAACTTGTTTAAAGATATCTTACTTCAAATACCACCGTCCAATCGGAGCTGTGAGTTATGTACACGCACCGGTACATAAAACGTTTCGGGACTACATTTCTTACGTACATGTGTAGGTACGAAAAACGCGTCGGAGGTTAAATTTATTTTTTCTCTTATGTCATTATCATTTCCTTACCCTTGCCTCATGTTACTTGGGATTGGCGCAGCAAATTTTACAAGCTATAATTTATAACCTTTTCTTTTATGTAATTTATCACAAAATCCTTCAATTTATTCTTTAACCTTCCTCTCCATCTCTATCCATCATATATATTCGTCGCTCTTATTTAATTTATTACTACTTATTTTACTTACTTTATGTATGTATGTATTTATTACAGGGGTCAAATCTTGCAACTGAATTTTAAAGCAGCTAAAGATTAAGATGAAATTTTGCATACATATTTAGTTTGGATGATAATGCATGGAACGCTAAGTGACGTCATTCTAAATCCAATATGGCGGATAGCCAAAGATGGCGGGCTAGTTATTTTTGTACACTGCCATGATATGGGTATCAAATAAAAGGGTTTGCTGAGAATAATATTTTTTTTTTCTTTAGCTGTCAGGAGTATTATTATTTTACTATATGAAATATAAAGTGAAGATCGTAGCTAAATAATAGCTGCCGCAAGGGTCAATCTTCAACGTTAAGCAACGCTTGCCGAGGTCGCTCCGTGCATGGGTGACCATATTAACATAGCGAGTTTCCTCCATGCCTCGAGATTGCATGATAAGCCGTTGGTCCCGGCTACCATTTGAAAATCTTTAACAGTCATTACGGATAGTCAGAAGCCTAATTTTACTCCAGTCTTGCCATTGTTACCCAGTTACTGGGTTGTGGCGGCTAGACTGGAAGCCGGCCCTGACATTTTTAGCAAAGGCTAGGCGGAGTGATCAAATATTCACAAAGATTTATGAGCATCTTGCTTCCGCCCGATTTTCCTGGTAACTAATCCATCCAAGGCCAGCGAGCAATTACCGCTCAATCTTATTAGATACAGATACATAAAAATTCTTACCTGTTTCCCATGTTGATTGATGTCCATAAATAATAAGATATAATTGTCAATTTGATTAAATCAAATGGAAGAAATTACTGAGATATACGGGTACCCAATACTAGTTCTTTTGCTTTTCATGCGAGTGTGTACTGTTCACCTCTGGTGTCTAGAGTTAATTAAGCCGCCTTTGGGAACCCCACAGGCCTCTGACTTGATTACTTCAGATTCACATTAACTATATAAGTCCAGATTGCCTCACGATGTTTCCCTTCACCGTTGCCTGCGATGTCCAAGATAAACTTAGAAAGTACATATGAATTTGAAAATATCATTGCTACTTGCCTGGATTTTAACCGACGACCTGAAGACGTGAGACAAGACAAAGGTGAGGTCTTAGCCACTAGCCCACCACAACACTAGTTTAAAAAAATATATTTAAGCAGAAATAAATTTTAAAGACGAAAAAATATCGTAGAAAATCATTGTTCAATGTTAAGAAAGATAAAGATTGTTATTTCATATTTTATTGTTGTTACAACTGTATGAAACAGTATTTTCTTTTACACCGCGCCACCTGCTGCGATTCTTATATACTTCTTTTGCTTCACTCACGTTCATACATTTAGTCATACACTCATGCTGGTTCTGAGTACTGGGCAGCTGGCCTTTGTGAAGAATATCACCAAATGATCCGTGATGCTCATGAATTGTGGGTATGCTGCACCTCTGCCTAGCCCTTCAGGGATGCTATGTTATATCCTATAATAAGATCCGTGTATCTGTATGTGTATGTTATGAAAGTATAAAAAAAACATTTTTCACTACCTTGTCTATTATGTACTAAATTCGTTTCGAAATGTAAAAATTGAGACACAAGATTATAAAATTTAAAAAAAAAATAACTAAATTACATAAAAACAGTTACGAAATGACTTTTGTATGGAGTTTTGATATCATTATGTAACTACGAATACCAAGTACGAATGAAACAATTAGCAATTAAAAAAAAAAGTAGATAACTGATTAGGCTACTGTTGGTAGACGCATTCTGCCGCTGGCAGTTGAGTGTATCATGTTCCCTCAAATGTCTCTCGGACAGTGGCACGTGTGTTGGATCATTCGGTTCCCTTCATGACGGTTGAGCTGGGTGGTGCCGATTCATGCGTCATGTTCGTGAACGGGCGCCGTCAGTTGGGATTGGTCTTAACTTAACTGCTTCGGATGCTAATGTTTTTCTAGTACCTATTATGTAACTGCACAGTAGATGTGTGAGTACTTTTAATACTTTGTACCTGTACGTAGTATAGTGTGTAGTGATTCTGGGTGCATTGTCCTCACACATATGAATTTATTAATGTATGTACTTATGTACCTAAATATTGTAAAAAAACTTTTTTTTTTTTAAAAGAGTAATTATGGAGTTTCTTGTGTGTTCTTCTCCATAACAAGCTACTTTTCGAATGCACGGTAGAATTATTTTTTATTCCTTGTAAATTTTAATGTATCTAACGTTCAAAAGTGCCACTGGGTGGCCTAGTTGAAATAAAATATCGTTGTCTTGTCTTTGTCTTGTCTTGCTACACCCGGTTTTTCCACCACTCCATGCGGCAAAATGATACTGAACCTGTTACCTATCGAAAAAGCGCGCGCGTTGAATGTGTGTATATAGTTTGTGAGTTTTAGTCTGAATGAAAAACTAAAATGTTTCTGCTAAATTGTTGTTGGAACTTATTTGCATTTAATTAAGTAAGCTCATCAGGTAGTGGAAAAATAATCGTTCGTGTCTCGCATAAAAAGGCTTTATTTTAACACTTGCACGTAGAATCGCATGTAAATTGGCAACATCGCTCGTGTTAAAATGTCGACTTTTTTTCTATATGGACACCGACTTCAAAAAAGAAAGTTATTTTTCACTTTGTAGTGTTTTTTATTTGGAAGACTGTGAATTATTTTTTTTGTAAAAAAGGTATTTTACTTTTCACTTTTTAGTTGTACCTAACAGGCAAATCTTTAGTAAGGTACCTGAAATGCCAGAATAGATTACCCGAATATCATGAAACTTGAACATAACCGGTGAAATGAGAGTTTACCAAGGTGAACTGTACACATCTGCGTACTGCGAGCGTACTGGCGTGATGTTATGTTATGAAAAATGGTATAAATAGTAAACAAACATGTGATTTCAGCAATCCCGAGAGATTTTCCATCATGTATTGAAAAGTTCTGTAGTAAATCTTCAAAGTTCTTCATCAAATCTTCCTCAAATTAAAATGGGACCAATTTGGTAACATAATCTGTGAAAGTTAGGAAGATGGCTAAATGATACTGTTGTTTATAAAGTCAAATTAAATATATTATCTGGACCAAAGGTTTAGTAATACAAAGGAGCGAGGGGGCACACGCGATGACCGCTAATCGAGCACTGAATGCTCTACTAATATCTATTAATGAAATGAGGTAAAAATGCACGAATAAGCATTAGTGCTTTATTATGCGTGCATGGTTTCACCGTACAAAACCTTTAAAAAAAAAAAAAAAATTTCAAAATCGGTCCACAATTGACGGAGAAATGGGTGAAAATATAAAGTCGAACATACAACCTCCTCCTTTTTGGAAAGTCGGTTGAAAATGAAACATCTAACTAATATTTTAAATGCGAAAGTTTGGATGTGTGGATGTAGGTTTGTTACTCAATCACGCCAGAACGGCTGTATGGATCTGGATGAAACTTAGCACATAGATATATTATAGTCTGGAATAGCACACAGACTACTTTTCATCCCGATATAATGTTCCTTTGGGATAAGAAAACTTTTTTACTAGCAGAAGCTAGTATCTAATATTCTTTTACTGACGAGGGTGACGACGGTGACGTTTTGTGGATTACAAGATGACTGCGATATGACATCATCGTAGGAATTAAGAAAAACATTAGGAAATTTGTATAATTTTTAATATAGGTTTTTGTATTTTCGGGTAATGAAGGATGAGAAACAAAAAAGTCGTTTATAACGTTTTCATAAACGATAATACATTACAATGTTTAATTATCTTATTACAAATCTTTGAGTCTCATAATATTTTGCCTGATTTAATATTTGATAAATGCACGTTCATCATCTATTTAAACGACTATTCTTCTTCTTCCTTTTAAGTAGATGTTTAACGTTAGTTCTGTAATCAATGGCGTTTATCAACTCTTCAAAACCACAGGTGTACGGGCACTTGGGGCCTTGGGGTTCTCCAGTATACTGGCTATGCTCTGGACAGGTGCACTGCACTCGAATTGTGTATCAAACTACTGTTACTATACTCGGAATTTTAATTCGATTCCAGATTTGAGAATTTCAGTGTTGCAACGTTATGACAAGTACTAAATAGTGACATTGCAAAATTATTCGATATGGAAATGGAATATTTCCGGATCGATTCTTCTCGTTTATAATTTTACTCTCGTAAACTAAGTATATCAGGAAATTAAATATTTCTGAACCGATAATTTAGTTTTGACGATTAATTAACGATCTGAGACTTTTCTTTTATACTTGTGTGTGAAATAAATAAAAAAATGTGATCATGAAGGAACATGACAAATAAAACAGATAGATGGATTATGGTAATAATTTATTTTATATACTGTCGCCGTCATCGCTATCGCTATCGCTGTCACTTTCTGTAACATTTATTATAAATGTGTCTGTGATATTGTCAATTAACATATCTAGCCTACTCATGTTTTCCTCTTCTTTGACAACATTTTTTTTATTTTTTATTTATTATTTGAGATGGGTTTGCTCTTGACTCTAGTCTAAGTCATAGGTGACAGAGACAGAGTCGACGATGGAGTGAGCTTACCCAGAAGGAGCCTGTTTACTCTTACTTTGAAGAGATTCGGGTTGAATGCGTTCGGAAACACAGATGCAGGTAGTGAGTTCCATTCATTCGCTGTGCGCATTATGAAGGATGTTTGGAAGCGCTTGGTGCGAATTGGTGGAATGGCAACAAGGTAAGGATGGTAACTTGCAGTGCGTCTAGATATCCGATGGTAGAAAGGGGCTGGTGGGATGAGGTCGTGGAGTTCTTGAGCACACTCACCGAAATACAGTCTGTAGAAGACCGACAAGCAGGCAACCTTGCGGCGATGAGCCAAGCTGTGAAGCTTGGTATCCACCAGTTCAATGTCGCCAATGAGCCTCTTAGCTCTGCGTTCCACCGAGTCAAGCGCGGCAAGCTGATACTTTGCTGAGCCATCCCAAAGGTGGCTGCAATACTCCATGCAGGATCGGACTTGCGCTTTGTACAGGGTTAAAAGCTGTCCAGGCGTAAAGTATCGCTTCACCCTATTTAGGATGCCCAGTTTTTTGGCCGCAATTTGGGCTTTGTGCTCAATGGAGGCGCCAAAGTTAAGACTGGATGTTAACTCCATGCCTAGGAGCTCAATCCGATCAGTCACTGGAACAGAAGCACCACGAAAAGTAGGCGCCCGACCGAAAAGACTCCTTTTAATTTAAAAAGACACGCCTGTGTTTTGGTGGCGTTAAAGGAGACCAGATTGTCATCACCCCACTGGGAGACAAGGCTTAAGGTCAAATCTGTCCGCTCTACCATAGCCTCTCTCAAAGAACGAACTTCATTCACGCTGGTTCTTGCGCTGGACAGGTATCTCTCTGAAACAGTACTGTCATCTGCGTACCCAACAATACCAAGCTGAAGAAGGTCATTGATGTGCAGCAGGAAAAGAGTTGCAGAGAGAACAGACCCCTGAGGAACTCCGGAATCAATAGCCATAAGGTCAGAGGAGCAGCCGTCTATGACTACTCGGATCGACCGTTCGCAAAGGAAATCTGATATCCAGCTACAAAAACCAGCGGGGATGCCATACGCAGGAAGCTTACTGAGTAGACTTGCGTGCCAGACCCTGTCAAAGGCCTTCGAGATATCCAGCGAAACAGCAAGTGCTTCGCCGTGTCTCTCGATGGCTTCGCCCCAGCAGTGCGTGACATACACAAGAAGATCGCCAGTAGACCGTCCCCGGCGATAGCCATATTGACGGTCACTGAGGAGATTATTGTCTTCAAGGTAGGTCAGCAACTTACTGTTCAGTACCCTTTCCATAACTTTGCACAGAATGGAGGTAATGGCGATTGGACGGTAATTGACAGGGTCTGCACGGTTGCCTTTTTTGGGCGCTGGTTGCACATTTGCAAGCTTCCAGGACTTTGGTACCGTTCTTTTTACAAGAGAGAGGCGGAACAAGCGTGTCAACACAGGAGAAAGTTCGGGCGCACACAGCCTCAGCACTCTCGCTGGAATGCCGTCAGGCCCGCTGGCCTTGTTCACGTCTAGACTGCACAATACTCTTCGGACCTCTTTGGTGTGCACAGCGATCTCCGGCATCGAAGAGTCACAATGAGGGACAGTAGGTGGTTGCTTGGATCCAGCGTCCAGACGTGAATTGCTAGCAAACAGAGATGCAAATAAATTTGCTTTCTCACTTGCAGAGGGAGCCAGCGACCCATCAGGTTTCAGCATTGGAGGTAAAGTGGGACGACAGAAATTCGATTCAACCGCTTTAGACAGGGACCAAAATTGTTTACTACCCGGAGGGTGTGATGCCAGCTTGGCCCCAATACGTCCAATATGGTCAAAACGTGCCCGACGCAAAACCCGCTTGCAGAACTTGGTGGCAGAATTAAAAGCTCTTTTCCTCGCACGAACCCTACGCGCTCTAACTTTGCGATTTTGGGCCCCGACCCAGGCTTGGTAGGCAGACTCTTTTTGGGCCTCAGCGTGGGCACATTCTGAATTATACCAAGGTCGGGATTTGTGACCGAGCGGAATGTCGGAGAATGGAATGAAATACTCCATTCCCTGCCGAATCACATCCGCAACCGCGTCCGCACAGCTCGAGGGGTCACCCGAGGCGAAGCACACATGCAACCAAGGATAAGACGCAAAAAAGTGCCGCATCTCGTCCCAGTCTGCTGACTCGTATCGCCATACTCACCTAGTGCCTCTAGGACTCTCATCTGGAGGAGAGCAAGTCGACACGGATTTCACCAGACAATGGTCAGACGTTCCCAGCGGGGCTGAGACCGATACCGAATGACTGTCCGGATCAGATGTCAGCAGAAGGTCTAAGCAATTGGGTGTATGGCCGTCAACATCCGGTACCCGCGTTGCCACATTCACCAGCTGGGTTAGATCTAGCGATAGAGAAATCTTGCGCGCCTCTAACCCGGCATGGTCAGTTTTCCGGTACGGGTACAACCACTCCTTATGATGGGCGTTAAAGTCCCCCAGAAAATTAAGCTTCGCTGTTGGGTACCGTTGCTGGGCTATGTCGGCCGACTCCATGAGGCAGTTAAAGAGCGCTGTCGTCTCCTGGTCACCGGTGTGCGATCGGTAGACGCCGATGTAGAGAGACTTCTCCACGCCAGTGTCCACAAGTAGCCATATGGCAGAAAAACCCGATTTCTCAAAGCAACGGAGACGACGACAACAAATGCCATCGCGGACGTACACACAGACCCCAGCTTGCTTCTTGAACTTGTGTTCAAGAGAGTAACCCGGGTAGTTGAGGTACGCCACGTCCAACGGGGTTGTTATCTTCGTCTCCGTTAGGAAAAACAGGTGCGGCTTCTCGGTCTCAAGGTGGTGGTGGACCGGATCGAGATTAGAGTGCAACCCCCTGATGTTAGTGAAGTGCACTTTTAGTGGGAGGAAGTGCAGCCGTTGTTTCACCATATTCTTCTTCGCTTTGGTCATTTAATATTTTAGAGTTTGCTGGGGAAGAAGTTAAACTGTCGAGGCGCTGCTCAGTGAACCAAGTGGAACACTGGAGCTAACCCAACCTGTGGGGAACTCATTTGGAGACTGCGGGGACGCCCGAACCCCCCCGGATATGGACTGGATGGGAGGACCCGGTGTCCTCCCATCCAGTCGCCAGCTAGCACGGTGGAGCATACCGGGATTTTTCGCGAGTTGGCGGGGCAGCCTTTGGCACGTGGTTGGCGTGCTACTTGGGCCCCCTACTGACTGCGGTCGGCCAACGGCTGGCACCGTGCTTCGGATCCCGCTACCCTCCAAGATGAGTTACCCGGCAAGTTTAGCCCAGAGACCAAGGCCGGTTCTGAACAGCGCAACTGACATCCTCCTTCTCCCCCAAAGGAACTGGCAGTCCCACACACCGACGGAACACAGCAAGCTGCTTCTCACGTCTGTCAATTTGAAAGTTTTATTATTTTGAGCTACATGCCCCTTTACCTGCGCCCATATCAATTCGATAGGGTTTAGCTCGCAGTGGTAAGGGGGCAGTCTTAAAACTGTGATCCCATGTTGTGCTGCCATTTCGTCTACAGCGTACTTATTAAAAGACTCGTTATGTGGAATCAGTTCTAAAAGCGTAGCTTTAACCATATCTGGTTCGTAATGAATATTTTTATTTAAAAGCCAATCTTGAATGGCAGCTTTTTTCCCAGCTCATTTTGTTTTTCGATTGTTTATCGATTTTTGTGTTCATCACTACACTATTATATGTGGTATCATTATTTCACAAAATGACAGTAGCTAATGTCAAATCTGGAATCGAATTAAAATTCTGACTATAAAGTTACGGTCACCCACCGAAAATACTTACTGCGAATTTATTCGCTGCAAATAATACTTGTAGCGGCAATCCGCTGCCTGCCCAACACACAGCGAGTTCTACACTAGAATTTCAATAGTAGCAAGGGCGTGTTGCCTGGAGCGTGGTGCTGAGAGGAATGGCTACTCGCAACGAGTAGCCGCGAGTGTCACACACAGCGAATTCTCATGGTGAATAGTATCCACAGCGAGTAAAATTTAACATGCTCAATTCTAATCGCGGCGAATTAAACTCGCGGCTAATGAATCTATTCGCTGCCAATAGCCTGTCACACACAGCGAGTTCTCGGTGCGAGTGCCTAATAATAGCAAGTATTCGCCCTGTGTGACCGTAGCTTTACTATTGAAACTAATATCTGCTAAATCAGACGAAATAAACACACAGAATATAAACTGAATTTCAAGTACCAAGCCGAGTGGAGGCAACCCTACCGTGAGTTGGAACAGAGTAATTTAATCAAAAGTTCCCGCCCCTGCATACTTCAGCCATTATGGCCTGCGACAAACACAACATCTTTGGAAACACAAGCTGCAACTATCGTTTCATTAGCATACGAGTTGTGGAGGAAACTAAAGGTATTATCAGACTGCGGTTGATCGACGACGTCTACATAATTCGACGTTTTAAATTTGTTCTTAGGCCCTAGACAGGTGACGTTCTATTATCGACACGTGACGATAGCGACACGTGACAATAGCGATTGTAAAAATGACAAAAATATATTGGAATGACAAACGTTATCGAAATTTCACGTGATAAATCCCTTACATTTTGGCATTTCAACCATCACCATCCCTTACATCAAATGACACTTGTCAAGAACCTCTTGTCGACTGAATGTCAATTGATTAATAACCATTAGTCGTTATAAGCATTTTTATTAAAGATAATTTTAATCATTAATAATTTTGTAGAATTAGAGACAAAGTGCCAGAACGATAATTCAGGACCAGTCTTGAAGACAAAGAAAGATGAACCCTTTGGTTGGCATGACCTGCAGTACATTTTGTTGAAGCATATAAGTGAAGACAACGCTGGCAACTACTGCAGATGAAATAAAAGGAACATTGAATGCTTTCGAATGTTGAAATTTGTTGAAGATTTGAACAACGAGTTATCAAGTCAGCGATAATTACACGTTCTTATATTTTATTTCAAGGCTAGCTTAGTACTATGGCAGTACGCTGAGAACGCGCGGGCGCTCGGTGGCGAACGGTTGTATGCGGTTCTTATAATTTGGATATTTATATTATACGTAACGTAAGTATGTATGACTAGATGCATGAATGTGAGTGAAGCAAAATAAGTATGTAAGGATCGTAGCAGGTGGCGTTCTGTAGTTTCTGCCTACCTCCATGGGAAATAAGCGTGAGTTTATGTATGTATGTATGTTACGTAAGTATGAGCTGCTACACTACTATAGTGACACAAAACTATTCTTTCTGAGAGGAAACGGGCCGTAATTCAACACGCGGGGCCAGTGCGGGTGGTAGGCCTGTCATTAAAAAACTTTGACGTTAAAATTTTTGTCTCACAGCCTAATCTGAATATATGACTTTTAATTTTGGTTTTGATTGATAGATGTCATACATGTTCTAATGAGAACATTTTCAGTGTATTCTCGATATTTTCTTTCAGCGATTTGAAAGTCTTCTCGTATTTAATCGGTCCCTCTTTATTGAGGATAGTGGTCACTGGACCCGTTTAAGCGGTAAATTTGCCTCTACTGACTCCGGTCCAAAGATGCTATCACCACCTGCTGAAATTTGCTTGAAGATGTAGCTTCTTTCACTTGGTCTGAACATAGTATTGGCGACCAACCACGTGCACTTTGCCCTTCGGTATTGCCAACGATGGCCAGTTTTTGCATTATGTGTCTGAAACGCTTAAGGCATAATGTATGTAGACAATCTGGTCTTGACATCAAATTGGGAATGGATAAAGACATTTTTGGGTTTGGTTTTTTTCATGATTTTAGGAGAATCCGCCTCCAACACCACATTTCGAATGGTATCCTTTGTCTTTCACTTGCTTGGATTGTCCACGCCTTGAAGTAGTGATAATGAAATAAATTAATTACAGGTACCCGTAAGTACCTGTGGGATCGAACTCGCAAAAAAAAAGAAGAATATACTTCAAACCTTTTGAAATAGAGTCAACCTTCTGTAATTTATTTTGTGGTGTTTGCCAACATGGCTGTTAATGTGAACCAGAGGAATATGAGGCGAGAATAAAATAGTGTTTAACACTATTTTATAAAGTTAAATGTGTTTGTCCGTGTTTTTATTTGTTATCGTTGGTATTCAAGAAGATACAGTACCTGTATAACATTGAACTCCAAACTAAATAGGGTGGGATCGTTTTATGGGTTTGATGCCTTCTTTTTCTTCCTGTCTCAATTATTTTAATAAATTTGTATGAGTAAACTGTTTTCTTTTCATTAATCACTGTTTGCACCACTCGGCTCGATCTTTTCTTTTTTTTTGTTTCATTTTCACCAGTAAAATGCCCAAAACCGCTAAAACATCGTCGTCTGTCATCGGTGACGCCATGGCTTCAACTGAACGTCGCTGCCGATTGGACAAATCAAATTGATCGTGTGTGGTGTATATGGACGAACTGCAGATTGGATCATGCCGATTGGACGATAGGAAGGATGGTATATGGCCACCATAAGACTAATGCAAACGAATTCGTTAGTCGTTCGTTAATCGTGGCTTCGATGCTTTGCGAAAACTGAATTGGATTTGCCTAATAAGATCATTGTAAGCCTGGAGTCTGTAATAATGCCTGATAACTAGTCAGCGCAGTGCCCAAGACCAAGCCTCTTGTACTTGAGGTCGTGGGTTTGAATGTGGGCAAGTACCAATGTGACCTTTTCAATTCATACGTACTTTCTATGTTTAATTCGAACATCACTGACAACGGTGGATAAAAAATCATGAGGAAACCTGGACAAACGAATAAATAAATAAATAGGCGGTTTTACTAAAGCTCTTTCTGGAATAAGCTTGATCATATGTATCTAAAAGAATTCAATTTTTAAAGAAACAATGTTTTATGTTCGCTAGCACATGTTTCGTAGTTCACTCGTAAAAACTTTTACAGACTTCTTAGTACAAACTATAACTAAGGTTCATTCTAACACGGCGAAGTTAAAACTTTAACAGCAGAATTAAATCTTGTAGACATTGATAGTTTTTTTTTACAGCTGGTAGTTTATATTGTGTAGATTTTTCACGAAATTGTTTGTTTAATTATGATGTAGATTATCTCTGGAAGTACTGATATGATGGGGACATTACAAAATAAAAAACAAGTCTAAAATCATGCTGTGCAGTTGCAGGATATTTAATCGCGAGATGACTGACCAAAACAAAAAATCATCAAAGTCTGCCCACGTGTTTAGTCTCTAGTACGCCACATAGGAACAACCATATATACATACATACATAGACTGCTAAACACATTACCCTCATTTGCGTCGCACATTCAGGTAAAAAAAGCAAAGCCGGGTGAAATAGTAAGCTAGTTTTGTAAATTTTCAAACTTGTTATTACTCACAACTGGTAAAACCTGGGCGAAAAAGATTGTCTGGACATATATATTACCCTTATCTAGTATAGTATGATTCAAACATAATGATGGCTGTGAAGTGCGCTACTCGCTGCACAGTACCCCACCGCACACTCCCACTGTAACATGAAAATGCTACTACGCAGCGACTCACGTCGTTTTCAGAGCCACCATTAGGTTTGAATTGTATTTTACCTATTGCTTTAAATAGAATTGAACCAACTACTGAAAAATCAAGCTCTAAAAAGTGTGAAACAAGAAAATATTCTCATTTGAAATTGTTATGTACAAACTATTCCGTAGAGGATTTAAACCGTGGTCGTATGCCACCTACCGTAACAAAACAATACAAACTGCAAAATAGTAGTTTGTACATAACAATTGCAGATGAGAATATTTTCTTGTTTCAAATAATTGTTTTTATGATTATGACGAACGGACAAACGGAACGCTTGACAAAAACATGATGTACTAAACCCTCCCTTCTTCATTTTATAATCCCTGTTCAACGATACCACCTATGATGGGGTGGTGCGATTTTTTTTAGTTCTTGTCTTCGTGCCCCCTAGAGGGAGTCTTTTTCAATTGAAAGTCACGTCACATAGCTTATCACCAGCGAACAGACAAAACGCTTCCAACGACATCTCATTTGTCAAATTATGATTAATAGTTTAGATGTTATGAGGGTACAGATAAACATACATACATACACACATACCGGTCAAAAACATAACCCTCCTTTTTGCTTCGCCGTAGTCGTGTAAAAAACATTCCAAAATTTGCTCAGCATTTTCTTTTATATTCAGCTACATCCTTTTATACTGAAAGCTCAATGACATATTTCTCTTACCTTTTTTGAAATACATAGGAGCCTGCTACCAGGGCTTTACTTATAGCGAATGAGGAGCTCATAGCTTAATAATAATAATAATAATATCTGCATGGGTCGATCTTCAAGGTTAAGCCACGCTTGACGAGATCGATATCCGTGGATGGGTGACCATCCCAACATTCCAACATTCGTCCGTGTCTCGGAAAGCACGTTAAGCGTTATGGGACCAAAGCCCAATTGTCATATCATTTATCATCAATTATCATCTTTGATAGTTGTTACGGGTAGTCAGAAGTCAAGAAGACATTAATCTTGTATTATCAATCAGTATTATTATTATATCATTAATCAGTATTTTACATTTCAACCCAGTAACTACCCAGTTACTGGGTAACACGGTAAGTACTGGAAATCACGAAGCCAGCAATTTAGAATACTTGGGCAAAGGCAAAGCAGATTGAATTTAGAAGGCAACCTTTAATATTCTAGGAAACAAATCATAATTTTATTTACACATGACTGTGTTTCTTTGAAAGCCAGTTACTCGGTGTTTTTATTTTTCCACAGACCAACTTCTCCAGCAATATTTATAAATCTGCCATCCTATGCCCATGGTATTTGGGTAAAGGCAAAGCAGATTGAATTTAGAAGGAAACCTTTAATTTTCTATGAAACAAATAATAATTTTATTTACACGTGTGTATATGTATATATCTTTGACAGCTAGTTATTTGGAGTTTTTATTTTTTCACGGACCAACTTCTCCAGCAATATTTTGAAGTGTTATCCTGCCTTCCTATAGCTAGAGTGTTGATAACTGACAAAATCATACTTTGAGGTGAAGAAGCAAAACCCCGAAATAATTAAATTCAATTCTGTTTATGTCAACTAAATAAGTCATTATGCGGGCGTTTCTGGTGTCAAAAATAGACATAATTACGTAGTTTTTAATAGGCAGGTTTGTTTAAACTATTTTCATCAATCATAGTTAATTTAAATCAATTATTAAATCTTATTAAAAATACGTCTTTAAACATAGAATTTTGGGGCGTTTTTAGTTTTTATCTCTATCTATTGATAGTATAAAAATACTATTAGAGAGATCTTTAGATAATTTTTTGCTCATTTCGGAGTTATTAAATAGGTAAAAATGACCAAATGTTAGATAGTGACACTCTAGTAATAGGGCGGCAGTATCTATCTTTTACTCTGAGGCACGTGTAACCTTTGTAAAA
Source organism: Orthosia cruda (assembly GCA_964057195.1). Classification (NCBI taxonomy): domain Eukaryota; kingdom Metazoa; phylum Arthropoda; class Insecta; order Lepidoptera; family Noctuidae; genus Orthosia; species Orthosia cruda. Next base: position 3,332,591 of record OZ059826.1, on the reverse strand, counting down.
TTTTATTCAAATATTAAAGAAAATAGATCAAAAAGATTTCAACGTGTCCATCGCCTACCGAATCGTTTACATGTAGAAAAGAGAGATAATACCTATCACGTATGTTGGCAGACGTTCTAAGACATCAGTGAGAATATTAAGTAGCCTTAATACTGAATGGAAAGGCTCAAAAATACATAGACGGGTCTGTTCTATATATACTAGTAATCTTTTTTGATACGCTTGAAAAGCACATTAGCTTTCACTAAATTCTATTTAAAATTATATCGCGTACGTAGTACAGTCAAGCACATTAATTAATTTCGGCAGGCACAATGGCCAACGTGACACAACGTCGTGAAACTTTTGTCATTTAGTGTGGAAAATTCTACTGCCGTAATGTGGTGTCAGGCAGCATAAGTGCTCACTGTCAGCAAACGTGTTGTTAAACAATGTCAACCGTCACTGGTGGATTATGAAGTGCTTAAAAACTATTGATTCTAGCATAATAAGCCATTCACCGTTGACCGTTAATCATCCTTCACCGTTTTGACAGTCGCGTTGCTGGAGACTTATACAGTTATCAGTCTGCCTAGTATTTTCCCAACTATGTTGAGGTAGTTCTCCAGTCTAACCAGTGTTTTATATGGTCTATCTGACCTTTATAACCCAGTAACTGGGAAACACGATGCCCTTTGGCAAGACTGGTGTTAGATTTCAGGCTTTTGACTACCCGTTACGACTGTCAAAGATCATCAATATGTCGTGGTGGACCAGTGGCTAATACCTCGCCTCATGTTACTTTTTACGAGTACTAATGTTACTTTTTTAATTCATATGTACTTTCTAAGTTTATCTCATTGAGATAATATGTACTACGTACTAGAGAAGCTATCCTGAGCAAAATACATGCTCCATTTTTACAATTTTGACAAGAGTTTAAACTAAAATTCGTTGCAGCGCTGAAACAATAATTAGTCGTCTATCAAAACAATATAAACATGCAGCGCTAGAGCGCTTCTAAGTTGTAGTTTTATCGCGACCAAAAAGACGGAAGCGCCGTGATTTTCATGGCGCTTTCGCGTTTTGTTCAATTTTCTGCAACACCTTGTCATTAATATAGAGTTATAGACTACTGACTGACTACAGAAGTGACATAGCCTTATACCTTACAAGCTTCATTAGAATTCACACTTTTTTAAATTGATTATTAGTTGAAGTAGCCTTCATAAAGTAAAATAAACTTTTATATTTCTTTATTCAATATAATTTAATCAAATGCGCTTACAATAAGTTACAAATCGGAATAGGGCATATTACAAGTGCTTGCATGGTTGATCAAAAGAATGTTGAAGCAAAGATGAAACTACTACTTTACTTCCTTGTAAATAAAATATTTCAAAGTATTAACAGTAATGTAACTGAAATGGTATTTAGTAGAGAGACTGATTCCGCAACTTTGTTTTATAAGTATTCTTATTACAGTTTCCGTGGCGATATATATTTTATATACGTCTTCTGTGGAGTACGACAAGCCACCCATATCTTTAATAGTAATTAGTTTATGATGTGGCCTTTCTGATTTACTTAAACAATACACACATACTTCGCATTTTAATGAATTTGTCAGAATTCGGGCAACGTACCCAGATAACTATGTATCCTATGATACGATCAACTGGGAACCAAATGGGATTTGTTCGCAACTGAGTATGCCGACAAAAATTACACAGTTTTTTTTTTTTATGAATTTCTTCCTGTATCGTGGGTGCGTTTACAAACATATAAACTCACATACACAACACCCAGAGCCGGAACAACTATTTGTAGGTCATACAATAGACCTTGCGGGTAGGAATCGAACCCGCGACACGCAGCGCAGCAGTCAATCGCTCAACCACTGCACCAATCGTGCGCCCGTAGTATGATTGGATGGTAACCAGGTATCTTCACTGCGGTTGATTTGGATAAATTTTATCCATTTTTCCCTATCTTTATAGCCCAAATGTGGAAACTTTAAATAAACAAAAAGTAACTAATTATGTCTTACATTATGTATTAATTATTTTTCACTTTCATTTTTTTATCTTTTTTCATTGAATAACCACAGCCAGTTCTTTTCAATATATTTGTAAGATTATTATTTTCCGTTAAAAAAAGAAAAGTCAGGTAATTCTACTTAGACTTGTTACACAAATCACATCATTATTTTTAGTCTATATGAAAAATGACACAACATGACGTCCACCAAATATTTTGTTCAAATTATATTTTAAAATTATTATCTAGTTATTCACCGATTAAAAGTTATTCCTTTGCACTTCACCGTATTAGTTGAATTATTAGTGCAATACCTTAAAACACCGGCAACATATTTAATGCATCTGAACGTTATTTCTATTAAAAACAAACAATGACATAGCCGCTCAAGATCTAGCAAGCAACTGAGTGAAGTGTGGCCGGCAAACCGCACATGAACGGAACACAGCAGTGATGTGTGGTGTCTTCTCTAGTGCGTAGTGCATTATTACCTCAATGGTTTATCTTGGGCATCGCTGAAAACAGTGAAGAAAAACATCGTGATGAAACCTGAACATTCAGTTAGTATTGTTAAGTTTGTGCTTCAATTGTGTATTTGCTGCAAGGCGTTTCAGTGCGAGGGTAAACAAATAAATGAATAAAAATAAATCAAATGTTAGCCGGGATCAACGGGTCTAAAGTATTTTCCGAGGCACGGAGGAATCTCGCTGTGTAATGGTCACCCATGGTCAAGCATTGCTATATCTTGATTTTATTTTATTCAATTAAAACGGTTGGGAACCACTGACAGTAATTAAATTAAAAGATAAGATACAATAAAATGAATATTAAAATATACAAAACAAAAAACCAAAGTAAAATTTGAAGTCAAAACTTAAAAAGGTTAACAAAACTTTCATAAATCCCTCTCACGGACAAAGATTTTATTGCCATGTCAGAAATACATGGCAATAAAATCTTGATCACTGGCAACACACACTGGTCATAGACTTTTGTCTTGAGACACTGCGGTAAATTGGACGAGAAGATACCACGGAACTTTCCGAATGCCACCCAGCCAAGTCGGATTCGACGGTTGACCTCTTTCTCTCTTGTTGAAATTGAGTAGGTCCAAACTGGACCGTTTGTCCCAGGTAGACATAATCGTCTACAACTTCGAGTGTAGAATCTCCGACCTTGATAGGAGTGGGTGTTACATGGGCATTTACCATAACCTTGGTTTTGTCCATGTTCATTTTAAGACCCACTCTTTCGTAAGCTCTACTGAGAAAATCGAGCATTTTACTGAGGCTCTCCATGGTCTTAGCCATGACCACTATGTCGTCAGCAAACCGAAGGTGAGTGATGTACTCACCATAAACGTTGATGCCCAGCCCCCTCCAGTCCAGAACCTTGAAGAAATCCTCCAACGCAGCAGTGAACAGTTTCGGAGAAATGACGTCTCCCTGTCTCACGCCGCGCTGGAGAAGGATTGGTTTCGAGGTCTGATCCTGAAGACGGACTGACATGGTGACGTTTTTGAACAAACACTTCGACACCGCAATGTACCGGTAGTCCATCTGGCACTGCTGGAGAGACTGCAGTACAGCCCAAGTCTCGATCGAATCGAAGGCTTTCTCGTAGTCCACAAACGCTAAACAGAGAGGCAAAGTATAATATAAAATAAATATATAAATATGATAAATAAAATAATAATAATACAATATGTCCATAATATATTTTGAGTCAATTTGTTATTATTTATGTCATTTACTTGTCTTATCTTTTATTGAAATAACTTTTATTAATTAAGTATTGTTTTAATTTATTTATAAATGTATTGATTTTATTTACTTGTTTTATGCTTTCCGGTAATTTGTTATATATTTATCAACATAGAATACGGACTAGAAAAGTGCAATTTAAGGCGAGAGGAGGGTAGATCTAGTCTGTTTTTTAGCGCAATGAATTCAACCGCAAACAGATCGTTTGTTGGATTATAATCCAAGAGATCATTAAGCGCGGAGATTAAGATTCCTACTCGAGACTATTATACTTGGTAATTTAAATAATGTATTGTCAAGCTTTTGTGTCTCTTAAAATATTGCTAGAAAATAAACTAAATTCATCCCAAAGTAGAACGAATCTGATAATAGCCTGAAACAAATACAAAGTAAACAGAGAAGTGAGACTTAAAATTATATTATACTCCCCTAAACTTAAATTATGAATCAGTTGTATCTTACAATCTTTAATGTTCAGCTTCAGACAATAAAAGCCTGAACTTGGACAATATTGCCAATCCGAACTAATATTATAAAGATGTACCTAATATTGTTTGTTTATTTTTGTGGGAAACATTTAGCTGATTACAAAAATTCCATAACTAATAATTGTGTTCTGTAGGATAGACTAGCATGACGAATCTCCTATTGGAGGAAAAACTGCCTGACCGGACAACCCAGGAAAGATTGGCCTGGCGCAGAAAATTAGGAGAGCCAACGCCACCTAGAGCAGTGGTAGCCCAGTGGTATTAGCCGAGACTTACAAGTTGTAGGTCGTGGGTTCGAATCCAGGCAGGCGAAGAATTTGCTAATTTAATATAGAACATTTCTGTGGCGCCTAGGGTATTCAAAATCAAAAATCAATATGTTTTCTTTTCACATAGTCCTACATGGGAACTTATAAATCGTCGAAAAAAGGTGCTCGGTACCGGTTGGTCGCTTCCTATGTCGATGAAGAACCGGCAAGAAACTCCACGGTTACTCTTTTAGAAAATGTTTTGGTATTAAAATATTTCCATGTTACAGCATTAGTACTTAGATATGGTGGACAACGTAGGCCCGACAATAAGTCGTAAAAACCCAAAAAAAAGAGTATATATTAAATAAACAAAAAAAAATTAAAACGAGATATAAAGTTAGAATTAATCTAGAAGGCCTACAATGTTCACACATTCACATAACAATCTATAGAAAGATAAAACAAAAAAGTATAACAAGACTAAATTTAACATGTGGTAACAACTATTCTTAGCAAAGGGCTAAAAAGATGATTGAAACCATTGTAAAAAGTCTAATGAAAAGAAGAAAAAATGAGATTGAGAATAGTTAGAAATCCACATATTTGTGCCGCTATTGAGTTAGCATATTGATATGAGCAAAATTGTTATCTTCAAGGTAGTCCTTGATTTTATAATATGCTTTTTTAATAAAGACTCGTTTGATGTAGTTTTAGAACTTTCCATCGGCCAGTTCTATTACTGACTTTGGCAACTTGTTATAAAAGCGTATACTGATTATAAGAAAAGACTTGCTAGCTTTAGTTAATCTAAATTTGGGTAAATTATGGAAGTCGCTTCTAGTTTTGAAAAGCCCTCGATTTTGCGGGCATACAAAATACATTTCAAAATATAAAGTGAAGATAGACTCAGTATATCGATCTCTTTCAAATTTGCTCTGAGGGAGTCGCGAGGACCCATTTTATAGATCGCGTGGGTTGTCCTCTTTTGTAAGATGAAAACTGAGTCAAAGTCAGCTACTGATCTCCACAGTAGAATGCCATAAGACATAATACTGTGGCAATAAGCATAGTATACTAACCTAGCTGTAGCTACATCGGTTAACTGCCTTATTTTAGTTAATGCATATGCAGCTAAACTTAACCTACCCGAAAGAGTTATATTGTGTGCGCCGTACTGCAATTTTGAATCGATAGTAATCCCTAAGAATACAGTTTCCGTTACAAGTTCAAGATTTTTGCCGTCAAGATTTTAATTTAGTTCACGTTGTGGTACATTTGTTAAAGAGAAATTTAGAAAATTTGTTTTTTTCGCATTTAGTAAAATATTGCTAGCTGCGAACCATTTTGAGAGAATATTTAGACTTTCTTTGAAATGTAAGACATCCGTATCTTTCCTATCTATTTAAATATATAATAAAATAAAATTATACCACAATATATAATAAAATTTCGATAATTTGGCCATCATAAAAGGGAGATCATTAATGTAAACAAGAAAAAGGAAAGGGCCGAGAGTTGAACCTTGGGGCACGCCCCTTTTGACTAGAGACCCGGAGGACATCGCCCCATTAACATTTACTTTTTGCTGTCTGTTTGACAAATAGGAAAGCACAAGATCAGCAGCTTGTCCTCGAATTACGTAGTGGTGTAATTTACAGATCAGTGTGTTGTGGTTGACGCATTCGAATGCTTTAGAGAAATCATAGAAAATGCCAATGGCAACTATTGTGCCTATAGCTTAAGAAAACAAAGAGCAGAATGCTGAATCGATGTCTTGACTAAGAAAGAAGAAGAAGATGCCTTGACTTACTTGACATATTGTCCTATATCCCCTAGAAGGGCTAGAGGGCGTCCACAGAAGTATTCCATCGCAATCGGTCATATTTCACATCGCTACACGTCATTCCGATACTCGTTGCTTCTGCCAACACGCTGCAACGCCAGGTTTGATAGGGACGGCCACGCTAAATTAATGTATCTATTTATATATATTTAGGACCTCCAACGAAAGTTGTAGGTATAGGTACACAAAAAAATAACCATAAATTATCAATATGTAGTAATGCTCTCCCTAAATTATAAGAGGCCACATCAACCTTTAACATTTTGAATCATATATTAATATTATAAATCAAAACGTCATATTTTCCACAAAAAATATCACAAAATAAACCACTTTCATCTCCTTATAATTGTTATAGCCTTTTTAGGGTATACCAACATAATGGCAAACTGAACCGATAAAATATGTACGGTTGAGAAAAGATTTAAATCTTTTCTGAATAAGAGTGTAATAGCGGTTACGGTATCAATCAAACTGCCTAGCTTTATCTCTCTCTCTCTCTATCTATGTTAGGGTTAACTTCCAGTCTAACCAGATGCAGATGTAAACAAGTAGTTTAGCCCAGTAACTGAGAGACAAACGAAACGGTGAAGGACAACATCGTGAGGAAACCGACCTTTACTAGAACTATAAATTCGATGACATGTGACATCCACCAACCAGCACTGGACCCGCGTGGTAGATTACGGCCCATTCCCTCTCATATAGAGAAAGCCTGTGTCCCATCAGTGGGAACATTAAAAGGCTGATGATGATGAACTGAAGGACACCCCTTGGGAAGATCGGTTTCTGATTTCCTAGTTTTTGGCTATTTGTAACGATTTCTGAAAGACGTATAAATGACAGCTGGGAGACGAAGGTTTAAAGTGCTATCCGAGGAACGGAGGAGTCCCGGTATATCAAGAATGATCACACCCATCCACGGACTGATATCGGCAAGAGTTGCTTTACCTCAAAGATCGACCTGTGGCTGTTATTAAGTAGCCACAAACTTCTATTTTTTATCCGTGGTGCTAGGTAACTGGGCTTATCCCAGTTGTAAACGACCCTTTGTGTATATTGGCCTTGTTTGTTCTGTTTCCTGCTTGATATGGAGGGAAGTAGAAATTTATATTTTTTTTACTTCTCCGTTATTATTTTCTGATGAATTTCGTTGTGGGATTCAAGACAGTTAAATTCATTCTCCAGGACTTCGTCGAGCTTCATTGCCTCGGCGCTTTTCTGGTGGTCACCTCTGTTGATTCTGGCTTTCAGGAGTTGCAGTGGTTTGGGAATACCGCGGTGGGATTGTCCCAAAAAAAAAACAACCTTCTCGTCTTGATGCAATCTATTCATAAACTAATCAAGTTGGCTCAAGTTACCACCAACACAGAACTGGAGCCGAAAACATAAACGAAATAAACACAAAGTTAGCGACACAACAATGTCCTACGCAAATAATGTTATAAGAGTGACACGAAACTCGACGAAAACATTATTAATTTGAGCAAAAATATTTGACTTATTTAATTAAAGGTCTAACAATTTGTGAGTAGAGCCCAAATTAAGGTAACATTGTTCGCAAACAAGCCAGCTATTTAGCGACGAGAGGATTTAGGAAGGACGTGACGGATACGATTCGACGGTTTCTAAACAACATAGGGTTAAGCAGAGTTGCGCTTATAGTATGTCTATGTATAAGGGGTGAGCCTATTTATTTATATATGTATTATTAGATGAAAAATCTTACAGCTATAAATAAAATGAATAAAACAATTGTATTGCCATCAACAAGTCCGAACTCCCGTTTAGTCCCCCTATTCTCTATTCCCGCTATGCTCGACTCGTAAAATACCTACTAAAAAGTTTCGCTATGCACAAAATTATGTTCGAGGGCAGTGATGAAGAAAACTGTTACAGGGTATATTTTATTTAAGCATTTAAAAAGTAAATTTAAAAAACCTAGTATGTAAATGTCGTTACTTTCACGAAAATAAGTGAAACGATCCGTTTTATCATACCGACGCAAACACGCCACGTCGCCACTCAATACGTCGCGTCATTCATTTAAAAAATCAAGTGTCCATCCATTCCATAGAAATGTGAAAATCGAAACGTCTTGCCATAAAAGAGAAACTTTATTTAAAAATATTTCGAAGTTTTTAATATTTTAGTTTAGTTTCAATATTTTTCAGCTTCTTGGTCAATTTAATTGATTTCAGACACTTTTGTTTCCAACTGCACCTTCCATTGTTTACGTAGAATCAAAAAATTGCGTGCATAGCGAAACTTTTTAGTACGTAAGTATTTTTCGAGTCGAGCATAAAGGGACTAGAGCGTAGAGGGACTAGACCATAGAGGGACTAGAGCAAAGAGGGACTCGAGAATAGAGGGACTAGAGTATAGAGGATTTAGAACAAAGAGGGACTAGCGCAAAGAGGGACTAGAGAACAGAGGGACTTTAGCATAGAGGGACTAGAGTATAAGAGGACTAACCACGAACTCCGGGTATCTTCTAAGATATTCCAGATGGAAAAAACTCAATAATACTTTGTCTGCCCGACCCGGGAATCTATCTCCCGACCTCATACTCAGCAGTAGCGGTTGTAATCATTAGATCAACCAGGCAGTCCAACGACTTAGACAATTGTTCAAAACCACTTTGAAGTTAACCACTTCCAAAACTCAACAAATTATTGGATACAAATATAATTTCCGTCAATGAAATAGCAAATCAATTTCATAATTGAATTTACACAAACTAAAATCACCATTACCTTTGGAATGCCACAGACAAAATGAGGGCCAGCACCAGGAATTTCGATTGTTTGACAGAATAGATCAAAACTGTTTCCAATTTATATGACTATTTTCGTGATACAAAATGCTGTCAATCACGATGTTTTTTATCCAGAATAACAATGTGGCTCTTCACATCATTATCATCATCATATCAGCCAAAGACGTCCACTGCTGGGCTTAGGCCTCCTCAAGCGTCGCCACATTCACCGGTCCCGTACGTCTCGCACCCAGCGGATCCCCGCCAGCTTCACCAGATGCTCTTAATTAGAAACAAATTAACTATGCGAACTCATCCCACCATCTGCCAACCACTACCGGACTAATAAGACTCTAGACAAGTGAAATTCTACCAAAAAAAACTTCCAAGAACTATCGAAATGTGACGTGATCACTTACATTTTGGCATTTCGACAGCACTTGGGGCTATAATTATTTGTCGAACAGTGATATAATTATTATTATATTTTTTTATAAAAAAAAAATCATTATTTTTATAAGAAACTTACAAATTTTTATAATTAATATTATAAGAAACTTACAAAGTTATCTGATCGACAGAAGGCACCATTTCACCAACATCCGCATTTGGTTGATATTTCAACTAGTCGTACTAACACCGACGGCACAAAACTAGACTTAATAATAATTGAGAAAATCTAGATGGAAAATCCTAACAACAGTTTGCACGACCCAGGCTTCGAACCAAGGACCTCATGCTCAGCCCGGTGTTAGCCCGGTGTTCGGCAGTTGTCTGTGTGATATATTTTTTTGTCTGCTGTTCTCCATAATGTGTTAAGTACCTTTGAGAATGATCAGTAGTTTTCTTTATGATTTAACATTCAAAAATGAAAACGGCGACTTTGCTATGTACAGTCAAGGGTCAAAAGTGCAGTCATACTCTCCCAAAATTCAAATGGCTAGTTTTTGTAGAAAAAGTTAAATTATCCACAACTGATTTAATATTTTGTATAGAAATTAAAGTCCTACTAACCGCGAAATGTTGAAATTCTGCTGACTACAAAAAAATGCCTTTTCTGTTTTGGTAGAGTGCGACTGCAATTTGGACCCTTATAGTACAACTGTATGGTCTAAAAGAAATAAATCATTTGACTTTGACTTCATACCCCCGTGCCCCCTTTGGGGAGGGTCATGCGTTTCACAAACTCGTGCTTTGTATCCAGCAACATGCCTTGCTTCGCTCGTTCATTCGCTTGCTTGCTTGGTTTGGCTTTGTAGACGCAGGCCTACCTTGCCTTACTCCTTCTGAGGTGGCAAGGTGGCGTGGTCTTGAGGGAGAGCGCTACGGTCGTGTAGATCCTCAAGGCAAGTGTGGTGATGAACCTTCTCGTGGTTGCCGCCCCGTTATTGGTCTAATTCCATATGAAATAGACGCAACAGAAATCACCAGGCGACTTATCACAGGGGTGGCGAGGTCATGCCCCTGGGTGTCCACCATCGAACAAGATCAGATGATGGATAGCAATGACCTCCTGCGTGTTTTTGCCGTGCGCGGGGACCCGTACGGGGGGATGAAGGGATCCTGGTGGTTGAGTGGAGCAGGCTGCACACAACACACCACTTTGGCCCGGATTTCCTCTCAAACGGGAGGTCGTGGGGTAGCTACCCACGATCAATCGGCTGAGGCATCCCATAAGCGGGATGTCAAGCGAGGATCGGTTTAGTGGGGGGGGGCAGCCGGCGTGGCGTGGGGTTTCGGGATGAGTTGCGGCATAGTCTCGTGCCGTATACAGTCCCGTGATCTTCCGTCGCGTGCAGGTTCGTCTACTTTTCACTAAGCTGGTCCTATACCGAAGGAGTAGCTCTGGCGTCGCTTGTTGAACGAGCGGCGTCCCCAACTGAGGGCTCCGTGGCGGGTGGAGAGCTCCAACGGTGAATTATTTGATACCATACTCATGGATAAAGAGACCAAAAAACACAACAAAAAACAAAAAAACAAAGCTGCGTCCCGCTCGTCGGATGCGCTTACACAAAACACACCAAGGGCTGCGTCTTCAGATGCGCCTTTTACGACTAACCCAAGGGTTGCGTCTCAGGATGCGTCTAAGCAACAACCGCCTAAGACTGCGTCCTCAGATGCACCCAACACACATAAACGCTCGGCTGCGTCCAAGGATGCGATGAGGAAGGCAACCGCAAGGGATGCACCACAACAGGCTGCGTCCCAAACGATCCCAACCTCATCTGCGTCTATGGATGCGCCCCCTAACACTACCCTGACCGAAAAGCCAAGGACAGTTCTCGCTCACGGCGACTCGAAGAGCACTGCAAAAGTTGATGCGCCCAAAACACGGGTTGCGTTAGCGGCTGCGGTCTCCGAGAGGGACCCGACGAAGCTGGCCGAAGGCCATATGGCAGGCTCATCTAACGCCAATAAATGGCAAACAGCAACAAGCAAAAAGACGCCCCCCAGGGTGATGTCTGCTACGGCTGACACACCAATAGGCGAGGCTGCCACCGGCGCTAAGCGCAAACGCAGCACGAGGCCTAGAGGGCGCAAAAAACAGCAAAAAAACACCGAACCACCGGCTAGGGCGCAGAAGCGTTCGCGTCCCGAGGATTCCGTCACACCAACTGGGGTAAGCAAGAAGAGCAAACCCGCTCGCTCCCATATGGTTGATGGAACCCTGGTGAGCTACGCCGAAGCGGCCGCGTCGTTCAGGAACAACGAGCTGTGTGTCGCCGTCATGACCGAGCCCTTCTTGGACATGACGCAGGAGCAAGCGGAGGGGATCCGACAAACTATTGAGGACCAGCTCCGGGCTCTGCTGAAGGCAGTTCCTGAACCAGCCACCCCAACCCAAAATACCGCGATCCACTTTAGAGGTCGGGCCCACTACGCCGAAGGCGTCCTCAAAACATGGTGCGAGGACGACTTCACACTGGCCTGGCTCAAGGGGGTCATAAATAACACACCGTCCCCGTTACCGGAGACCAGACTCACCGTTCGGCCCCAGGCCGACATACCCAAGAAGGCATTGTGCATGCTGTATGTCCCCGAGAACAGCGAGGACACATCAGACCTTCTCGGGATGTTGGCGAGGCAGAACCCCAATCTAAAAATTAACACCTGGACTCTAACACACGCAAGGGTCAGTCAGGAGCCACCGTGCACCTGTCTCTACTTTCGTGTGCCGGAGTCCATGGTTAAAACCATTAAAGACCAGCAGAGGCGAGTATACTACCTTATGGGTAGTATATACATCCGGTTCCTGAAGGAAGGTGGAACCAAGGAGGATGCCGCTGCGCCTTCAACCTCAACGGCCTCGACTGCGCCTGGAGTGGAGCTTGATCCGCCGCTGCCTGGGCGTTCCCCGTCGCCTACCGCGACGGGGACCGCTGGGGAGGCGGTGGAGCTGGCGACTTCCATGGCAGCGCTTGAGGTCGATTCAACTGAGGGATCAACACAGGATCCACCCTCGCCCGGACTAACTTCGGACGAGGACTGCTTTCCGCCGGAGGGGAGAAGTAGGGACGAGGACAGCGATCCCTGCTCCTCTCCTTTGCGGGAGGACTAAGATCCTGCAGACCAACCTCCAGCACAGTCAAACTGCGTCGGCTACTTTACGCAGAGTGCTGGAGAACCAACAAGAGAAGACCATCGCCCTCATCCAAGAGCCGTGGATTAGAAGTGGCAAAATATGCGGTCTTGCTAACATCGGAGGTAAGTTGCTGCTAGACACCTCCGTAAGTAATCCGCGTACCTGCATATTGGTCCCAAAACATGTACCTAACCTTTTAATTAACGAATTCTGTTCAAGGGACCTGACAGCAACCAGGCTTTTCAGAACCGAACAAGAACGCCCAGACATTGTACTAGCCTCGGCATACCTGCCAGGCGACGCGGACGTGCCTCTACCAGAGCTCGCCTTGCTGGTGGAGTACTGTGAAAGGGAGAAACTAGAACTTATCATCGGCACAGATTCCAACGCGCATCACACGCTCTGGGGTAATGTCAAAACCAACAACCGAGGTGAGGAAATGCTTGACTTTATTCTTAGCAATAACCTTGTACTACTTAACAAGGGTTCCGAACCCACCTTCATAAACGCAAGATCGCAAACAATAATAGACCTAACTTTAGCAACTTTAGGTGTATCCAACTCCATTCAGGACTGGCATGTGTCCAATGAGATATCATGCTCAGACCATAGATGGATTCGTTTTACAATTAACTTCAACTTAACCACACCACAGCCAAGAAGAGTTCCTCGCAACACAGACCAATCGAAGTTCGTCAGACTTATAGGTACTGAACTGGGTAGGTTACCCTCTCTTCCGGCTGAAATAACGATAAACAATTTAGACGAACACGTAAACAAAATCACTTCCATCCTATTATCGAGCTATGAACAGTCGTGTCCCCTCACCTTACCCAGGAGAGGGATCAGGCAGTCCTGGTGGAGTCCTGAACTGGAGAGACACCGACACAAACTGAGAAGGCTATTCAATAGAGCTAAGAACACACGGTCGCCAGTAGACTGGGACCGTTACATAACAAACCGCAAAACATATAAAAAACTAATTCGCCTCCGAGGTAAAACAAGTTGGAGGCGTTTTTGTACTAACATTGAAAACAACAACCAGGCAAATAGGGTCAAAACTTGTCTTGCTCAAGAGGCAGACCTGTCTATAGGATGCCTAAGAAAACCAGATAACACTTACACAACAAACGACGCAGAAACTAGCGAACTACTCCTAACAACCCACTTCCCGGGCTGCCAGATTGCCACCCAGCAAAGCTGGGAACCGTACAGGGAAAGGGCTACGAGCAGCTTAGACTGGGAGGTGGCGTTAGAAGTTATCGACAAAGATAAATTAACATGGGCAATCAACACCTTCCTGCCTTTCAAAGCAGCGGGGATGGACGGTATCTTTCCAGCTCTGCTCAGATGGAGCGGTGCTCTGCTAGCTGATTACCTTGTTAAGGTCTTTCGGGCTTGTCTGGCTCACCGATATATCCCCTTGAAATGGCGCGAAGTAAAAATAATATTTATTCCGAAACCAGGTAGGGGCGACTACACCCAGCCCAAATCTTTTAGACCCATAAGCCTCTCCTCTTTCTTTCTAAAGACACTGGAGAGGCTGGGGGACAGGAAGATAAGAAACCAGATTTCGATTCAAAAACCTCTGCACCCGAACCAACATGCCTACTGTGCAGGCAAATCAACTGAATCAGCGCTCCACAGCGTAGTCTCACGCGTAGGCAATGCTCTCAAAAACAAAAATCCAACCCTAGGCGCCTTCATTGATATCGAAGGTGCATTCGACAAAACTAACTTCACCAGCATCGGTCAGGCACTCAACACGCACGGTGTTGCGCCGACGCTCGTAGAATGGATTAACAACATGCTAAAAAACCGTGCTATTCAATTTACTGTGAACACTACCACACGAGGAATCGTGAGCAGGGGCTGCCCACAAGGTGGGGTGCTGTCACCACTTCTGTGGAATTTAGTCGTAAATGAGCTCATTGCAGAGCTCAACGCCAGCAGTCTTTACTCGGTAGGATACGCAGATGACATAGCAATTCTAATCTCGGGGCAATTTGAGGGCATCTTATGTGATCTCATGAGAAAGGCCTTCAAAATAATCGAGAGCTGGTGCACAAAACACGAACTGTCGGTTAACCCCGTAAAGACGGAACTAATAATGTTCACTAACAAACGAAATCTTGGACCGCATAGGCTTCCAAAACTTTTCAACACAGAATTAACACTTAAAGAGGAGGTCAAGTACTTGGGGGTAATTCTTGATAGCAAATTGCTCTGGAACAAGCATCTTGACTACAAACTCAACAAATGCACAATCGCACTCTATCAGTGTAAAAAAATGTTAGGAAAAACATGGGGGCTGTCTCCAAGGATTACTCTCTGGCTATACACAGCGGTAATCAGGCCAATGTTGGCTTATGGTGCTCTGGTTTGGTGGACTAGGACAGAACTCTCGACCACCATCACCCGACTCCAACGGTTCCAGCGACAGGCCTGCTCAGCTATCACCGGCTGCATGAGAACCACCCCAACAGCAGCCATGGAGATAGCCCTACATATAACTCCCCTGGACCTGTACATACAGCAAGAAGCGGCGCTAGCTGCTATCAGGCTAATGCATCTAGGCATATGGGGTAAAAACCACACAAGCCCACACGCTAAAATCCTGGACCGGGCGATTGAGTATCAACCTCTCATCGCCGCTCCGTGTGATAGAATACAAAAACAACCTATGTTCAACAAAAACTATAACATACAAACAATAGAGGAAGAAAGGGATCAGTCAGGAGCTAATGAAGTGCGAATCTACACAGATGGCTCAAAAACTAATAGCGGCTCAGGTGCTGGCGTTCACTCCCTTGACCTCAACATTAACTTTCACATACCGTTAGGCACACATAGTTCAATTTTCCAATGTGAATGTGTCGCCTTAACACAAGCCGCAAAAACCGTAAAGCGTTTAGGTATCCAGAACTACGGAATCAGATTCCTATCTGATAGTCTGGCTGTGCTCAAAGCTTTAGAAAACAAACTAACCAACAATAAACTAATCTTTGAATGCCACCTCGCCCTGGAGAGTATATCAAAATCCAATCGAATCACCCTCCAGTGGATCAAGGGGCACAGTGGATCCCTAGGCAATGATGCCGCAGATGAACTTGCGAAAAGGGGCTCCGAGATGTTGGTGCTAGGCCCGTACCCACTTATCCCCTTGCCTTTCTCGCAATTTCGTGCGTGGATTCGTCAAAGATCAACAGAATTGCACAATAACAGATGGTCACGGGCTACAGACTGTAGACAGTCAAAAATGGCTGTACCGATAGTAAACCCGCGTCTCACCAAGAAACTCCTCAGCCTGAGTAGAAATAACCTCAAAATAATTATAGGGACACTAACGGGCCACACCCTTCTTAACAAACATTTATTCAACATAGGCGCCACGGACAGCCCACTTTGCAGGGGCTGTTTTAACGCCGAAGAATCAGCCGCCCACGTAATCCTGGAATGCGAGGCCGTGGCTTCTCAACGCGAAGAAACCCTCGGAACAGTGAGGTCGCTCCGTGAAGCCTGTGAAGCTCCCAGGAAGCTTCTGTGCTTTTGGGCGGAGTTGGGCTGGCTATGTTAGCCAGTACCCCCACGCACAACGGACCAAATGGGAGTCTAAGTGCGGAAAAGGGAGTCCCTACTACTACTACTACTACTACCCCCGTGCCTCAAAAAGCACGTTAAGCCGTTGGAGATCCGGACCTGATCTCTCCCTTGTCATGTTGGATTGCCGTCCTGAAATACTATGAGAGTAAGGGAGAGAGAGAGCAACAGTTTTTGTGCTCACGCTTGTGAACACATTATAACATGATAATATTTATTTGTTCATTTATATGTCCCGAGTTAATGGGTAATCTCCGCTGAGATTGGCTGCTATTTCCGAAATTTGGTATGGAAAATAACATTTCCTTTTCTCCCTTACGAATGTCAGGTACTATAAGGGGCTTGTAAAACGGTTTTTCAGAATGTGCTATTTCAAAACTTGGAAGGTCAGACTTGTCGTAACCAGTAATAATGGCTATCGAAACAGTGTCAATTTTACACGTAACAGAAACTCAGCCTATTGATTTCTGTAATATACCATTACGCCTGGCTTTTTCGAAGGGATTGGCAGAGGATTGTCTTTATACTACACCCTTATTTTGCCAGATATGTTTAAGTCCCATGAACCGAATAAAGGATACCATATTGCCATAAAGGTGCATTGAAGGAGTCATACACATATGAATGGTTTCTTGTTTTGGATTTTTGTTATTTTATTTTTATTGTTAAATTTTTATGTTTCTACTCGTATATAGTGTATAACATTATCTTGGAAATACTGTAAGATGTTGTACTTATTAGTGTCAAATAAATAATAAATATATTAGGCACAAATAAAGACTAAAGGCTGCAAGTCATAATTTCTAGACCACTTAACTAGAACTCATCTTCTGACCTAGAAAACGAACACAGCGTTTAATACTCAGCCAGCAGTAGCGACCACCTAGCCCAACGAGCTTATCATTGATTTTACATTAGAATATTGTATCGGCGCGGCGGTCACTTAAATAAATTGATGTAAACAGCTTGGATAAAGATAAGATAAGATAAGAAGTTTTTATTTGTATAGAATGTAGGTATTACAATAAGGTGTTAACAAAAGTTCAGGAATCCATGTACATTCTGCCTTTCGGCATACAAACACTTATGGGTTGACACCGGTACATACATAAAACATTACAGGTTGCCAGCGCAGAAAAATATTTACTTATATACTATCACAAATCATCACTCAAAAAATCTGATATAGAATAATAACATTTTTGTAACAATAAATCTGTAAGTCGTTTTTTGAATATTCTAAATGGTTGTTCTTTAATAACTTTAGGCAACTTATTGTATACCTTTGGCGCCATACACATGACGCTTTTCTTTAACAGTGTGGTGTTGTAGCTACCTGCGTGCAGTAGACTTTGATACTGAGATCTCATACAATTTGTCCTCTTTCGTACCTCACATAACGATGGAAACAGATGCGGGTTGGTTTTTACAAAAATGGCTATTTCCAGAATGTACAGACATGGGAAGGTTAATAATTTATGAAATTTGAAAATAGGAACACAGCTGTCTGTAACCTGTAAGTTAAAAATTGACCTAACGCATCGTTTCTGGGCTTTGAAAATGTTTTCTCTTTCACTACAATTACCCCAGAATATGATGCCAAACCTCAACGTTGAAATAACGAAGCCATGGTAAGCAATAAGGACTGTATTAAAATTAACTTTTTTAGATAGATTGTATAGCATGTATGCGTAAGTACTTAACTTTTTACAAATATATTCAGCTTGAGGTTTCCATGTTAATTGATTGTCAATTAATATTCCCAAAAATTTAGCCACCTTGACATTTTGAATCTTATGACCATCATAATTAACGTTTAAGTCTTCGGGATTAATACGTTGGTAAAAATGCATGATATTAGTTTTTTGTATATTTATTTTTAAATTATTGTAATTAAGCCAATTAACTAAAGATTTAAGAGTGTTGTTGATATCATTTTCATAGTTTTCTTTACTTGTGCATTTAACTAGTGCTGTGCTGTCATCAGCAAACAATATAATTGGATGGTCTATTTGGAGTGGGAGGTCGTTGATATAAATTAAAAATAAAGGCGGGCCGAGAACGATTCCTTGCGGGAATCCATGTTTGATGTTTCTAAAAGAAGATCTGAATTTTATTACTCGTTTTGAATTCAAACAAATATTAGAAATTTCCGTATATTGTACACGATCAGTAAGATAGGATTTAATTAAATTTAATGGATTTCCTCGAATCCCGTAAGCTTGAAGTTTATTTATAAGTGTCTCATGATCTACGTAGTCAAAAGCCTTTGTCATATCCGTGAAAATGGCGCAAACTGGTATTTTATTATCTACGTTTACCATAATCGTTTTTAATAAATCGAATATAGCCATATTAATGTTTTTATCTTTACAGAAACCTTTTTGTTCGTCGCAAAGTAAGTTAAATTTTGTCAAAAAATTGTACATTTGTTCGTATATAATGTTTTCTATTACTTTAGAGAACACAGGAATAAGAGCAATGGGTCTATAATTTGACATATTTTCTTTATCATTTTTTTTTATAAACAGGTTTCACAATTACTGTTTTGAGACTCTTAGGAAATACTCCGGAAAATATGCTTGCATTAATGATGTGACTCAAAGGACCAGAAATCACATCAGAAACGAATTTTATGACTTGTGTAGAAATGCCGTCGTAACCAAAGCTCTTTTTATTTTTCAATGATCTTATTACCCTTGATACGTCTTGCGGTACAACTGGGGACATGAAGAACGAATTTGGATTATGATCTATTTCCTTAACACGATGAGACGCAGATTTTGGTGAATCCGAGACTTGGTCAACGAAAAAATTATTAAATGATTCAGCTTTATCTTTAGGGTTAGTTATTATAACATCATGATTATTTATCTTAGAGATGGGTTCCTTAAAATTATTATTGTTGTTTATTATATTCCAGGCTGTCTTTGATTTATTTTTTGAGTTTAGAAGTAAGTAGATATTTTGGGCTTTTTGAGTCAGCTTGACGATTTTTTTTAATTTTCTAGAATAATTACGAAACTTTTGTTTATTCTCCTTTTTGGGTTTTTTTCGTTGCTGCCATAGTAGAAAGCGTTGTCTTTTACTGCATACACGAATACCCCGTGATACCCATTTAATTGATTTTCCGAATTTAACAGTTGTATATTTTATGGGGAAGCACAGATTGTATAGTAAAAGAAATAAATCAAGGAACACATCATATGCTAAGTTTGGGTCCTCGCTATTATATACCTCTGAAAAAGTCAATGATAGCAGATGGTTTTTAAATTTGAGTAGATGTTCATTCGAAACATCTCGTGTACTTTTATGCCAAGATTGTATCTGAAATGATTTCTTAACCTTGACGTTTAGAATTTGCGCTGTGTGATCGGACAATGCTAAGTCTATTACTTCCCATTTGCATTTTTGTTTGTAATTGTGAGCAAAATTATCTAGACAAGTTGAACTGTTAAGCCTAGTGGGAACATTAATTTCTAATTTGAGGTTGTAGCTCAGGAGAAAGCATTCAAGTTCCAATGTAAATCTGTTTCTCAACATTGTATTTATGTTAAAATCACCACACAATACTATTTTAGAGCCATTTTTAGTACATATAATTTTTAATATACTGTCTAAGTTTCGTAAAATTTACTTAAGTTACACATTTTAGGAGGTCTATAAATACACAGAACGATGACATTTTGTTTAACCAGTTTTATGGCACAACATTCAATTATACCTTTTACAGAGTGTCTCATTATGTCTGGTAGTTCCATGTATTCAAGCGATTGTTTTAGCAATATGCAAGCTCCTCCGCGCTTTATGTTATTTCTAGAGTAACATGCTGCTAATTTATAATTTGGAATGAGTAACAGTTTCTCGTGACCAGACATTATAAAATGCTCTGTTATACATAAAATATCAATGTTTATTTGTTTGGATAAAAGTTCTTGAATGTGAACTGTTAAAATATCTGACTTATTTAAAAGACCAGCAATATTTTGGTGCAAGATATAAATATGATCAGACACGAAAAAAATCAGAGTTTGTGTTTACAATGGAATCATCATTAAGGTTAAATTCTGATTCACTATACACACACGATTCCTTTTGGTCAATCGTAGTTAGCATTAATATATTACTCATTATATTCCTCATACCACTATTATTAAGTCTTCCAGTATATTTTGAGAACATAGTGCCATCATAGGATAGATTAAGATTAGAGTCCAGTAGCGTAGCATAGTTGTATGTATGAATGTCCAAATAAAGTAGATTACTAAACATCTCAATACGCGAATTAAACATTACGGAAGATGATGAGAATTTAAAAGTTGGTAAACAAATAATTACATTTGTGTGTTGAATTTTTGTAAAGAAGATCTTATCTCTAAAATTAAATTTAAATAGTTCATGGATTTTTGAAAGTCCTCTTCTCCGATCAATATGACACAGAAGTCATTTTTTGAAAAATCCACTAATTTAGTATGTAAATCACTAAGAAGCTGCATGATCCCGCTGTTTGGATATAAATAGTGACATATCTGTGAGTTTTTAAATGTTTCTTCAGCAATGGGTAAGATCTTATTCGTTTTGTTGGCACTGACAATGCATAATTTATTTATTTTTGTAGATTGGCTGCTTTCAATTGTGTCAGGTATACCTACATCACTTTGAGGCGACGATGTGAATTTTTCTTTGTTTACAACTTTTGGTGTGGGAATTTCTTTTAAGACTGACTTTGTTTTCTTCTTAGACTTGTGACGTGGGGTTGCAATTTTAAGACTTTTGCAAGGACTGTCAGTGTCCATAGTTAACTCTCTTGATGCTTTTTTAAGAATGTTATGTTTGGACATTATATCATTTAAGGCTTTTTTAAGTTCACTGTTATCGATAGACAAATTATTGATTTCTTCATGTGCAGAGTTCAGTCGCAAAGTAAGTTGTTCAGTTTGTTGTTTATATTCTTGGATTTGAGGGAAGTTTTCGTCTACCGATGTGTTTGGTAAGCTGTGGTGCCATCTAGGTTTGAATTGTTCATACTATTATCAGACGACACTGCTGTTTCTGATAGTGTGCGTGTTTTTCTAAACGTTATATTTTCGAAAAAATTCATTGTATCTTTAAATTATTTCCTTAAAAACTTTAGAAAAGAATATGTCCTCACTGGGGTTTGAACTCGCGGTCAGTATGCGGATCGGTTGCCAACCAGTCTCTTAGCCGACTAGACCAGCTGATAGTTAACTTTGTTGACGAAATTATACTTCACTTGGTTATATTTATAAATTTCAAATCGGGTGTGTCGTTAAAAAATTCGCATATTTTTCCATTTATGGTTATCGATTTGTAAAATTTTGATACACTTTTTTATCACTTTTCGGTACTTTACACTGTTAATAGTTTGAGGAAACACTTTGTTTAGAGATGAAATGTTAGTTTTGTTGTTTTGATGAAGTAATAAAAGCAATAACAAAGTTGACGTCTTTGTCAAAAGAATCAGCACTTGTTCACTTTAGTTGTTAAAAGCTTTTTAATATCCATATTTTAGCACTGAATAACACTGTCACTTCGTTATTGAAGTTTACTTTAACTATTGAACTGTTTAAATTAGATAATAACTTATTAAAACTATTTTTAAAACATAAAATGATACGGAACTGTACTCGTAGGTGTGGTAAAGGCCTTAATAATATCAAAGAAAACACAATCTCATTTACAAGTGAACCAATTTTTATTAAATCTACGTTAATTGTAAAGGGCTCTCGTAAAAATCTACAAAGCCCCGTAACAAGGGAACGATAAATATGTACATATATCAAAATACCCGAGCCTCACCTTAGCGTCAATGATGTCTGGTATGCCTTTCTTATGAAAATTTCATTTATTATTCCGTCTGGCTTCTGCCTCATCATAATACAATAACAATTTCTGTTGATTCTTGCAATTTTTGTGTATAATAGCATTTGAAGAGGATCCAAATGCCTCCCTTGGGACAAAAGGGGTCTTCAAATAAAACCGTTTGAAGAAGCAGATGATCTTCAAGGTTTAGGTTGTTGACGGACGAACTATTTTGTGAGGGAGGTTTAAATGCGTACAATCTCATCCTACAACACGTGCGAAAGAGATAAATTTTAGCAGTCCATATCGTTTTAATTGCTGGGACAAAGTTCTCTTTTCTACGAGACTGAGTCGCCTGTAGGAAGCGGACATAGTACGGATTGATAAATGTTATAATTATGTTAGCAAATTTTTAGTCCCAGGTTATGCCGTCTCACCAAGATGTTCCTCTTCTGTGTTGTACTACATTTTGGGAACAGTGATGAATTATTATTATATATACACAAATAAAAGTGGCATTATGGTTTTGAACACAAAAACTACAACTAGTAAGCAGATTCCGAAGCAACATTTCGGAAAGGCAAATACTTTAGTTGCGGATAAATTTGAAAGAGAGTTACCGCGGTCCTGGCAAAAGGAACTGAAGGAACACGGGTGGGTAAACATCTGACAAGCCCTCCCGCTTCACCCAGAATGGGAGAAGTTATTGGATGATTTCCAAATAATAAAAAAAACGGGCAAATACTTTACAAATCGACATAAGTCTGCGCCAGAGATTAAACTTTTAGTATCGGCTGTCATAACCATCTGTGAAATTGGTTACAGCTGGAAGCCATCGTCAACTAACCTGTCGAAACTTCCGACATTAATTTTGCCAGGTTATTGGGTAGTAAAAGTTAGATGACAATCGTCTTACTGCCTAGCATTTAACTAACTTTGTTGGGTTACGCTGAATAGTACTGAGTATCAGTATGTTATGTGGAGCCAGTATGTCCTGTATTTTGGACCTCTATAAACCAGTAAAAGGGAAACAATAAGCCTTGTGGTAAGATCAGTTTTCTGACTTTTGGGTTTAAAAGGGTTTATAGATCTATGAAAGATAACCAGGAAACACAGCTTAATGTGCTTTCATAGGCACGGCAGTATCAAATCACTCAATTGAAAACTCCGGGCAGCCACGAAACTTCTAAACCCAATCAAAATCAAATAGTTTATTTCGAATAAATCTTATAGGTACTTTTGAAATGTCAAACAAAATATGAATCTGGTTGCACATTCACAAGCGTCAGTAGCCCTCTATGGAGATGAATGTGCAAGAAACTCCACGGACACTCTTTTCCATCAGTTTTAATTACAATTATTTGGTTACATCATTCTTGTTGGATAATACATATGTTAGGACGATGTAAAAAGACGTGCACTTAAAAGCGTCTAGAGTAAAACAAACAATTCAAAAATGAAATAAGTACGTAATTAAAAGCAGGCCGAATCAGTTAAGTTATGACCAATCCCAAATGATGGCGCCCGTTCACGAACATGGCGCATGGATTGGCACCACTTCACACCATGAAGGAAACCGAAAGATGCAACGCATGTGCCACTATCTGAGAGATATTTGAGAGAGAATGACACACTCAACGGCCAGGGCACACACAAGTTAACGAACGACACATATGTACAGTGAATAGTAGATTTACAGTCGGAACTCACACGTGCACATAGTCTGCACATGTGTTGTGCAGTTATATAATACTAAAAGAAATTGAGTTTATACAATACAAATATATGCATACAGTCTTCAGCAGGTCCAACAATACCTCAAAACGTTTTTGCCCATCACATGTTTTTGCGCCCTTGTGGCTGCGGAGCAGGACCAGCATAGAGCCAAGCATTTTTATGAGCAATGTAATCGCCCAACTTATAACATGCTTGCCTGTATAGTGTGCGTTTTATACAAGTTTTAAATTTCGTCACATTCAGTTCTAGAATGTGGGGAGGTATTTTACTGTAACATTTTATACAGTACCCCATAAAAGATGACGCTACTTAAGCCTGCCTGAAACCTGGTTGAACTAATTGGTCCCTATTTCTAGTAACATAATTATGTCTGTCGCCGTTTTTACTATAAGGATGTAACAACACTTTACCCGGCCTACGAATCGCACCGAGAAACTGACGCGCATAAGTCGTAGACGTTACCCACGGACGCGAACGGTGTCCCACTTAAATACGCTTGTCAATTTATTCACGGTGTTTAAGTCATGGACCAAGTGATTAATCAAGGCACTATGTATAATGGCCGGGCAATATAAATCAAGTCAAGTCAAATCGGACAATGTAATGAATACTGATTAAACTTCATTATTTATCACATTGTCTGGTCATTATGAATATTGCTACGTTACTGTTGGGATTCGATAGTTATGGTACATTAGTATGGTTTTTATTTTAAATATTCGTTCAGCGAGAAATATTTGCGATACCGTTATTTTCACAGAAAAATTATATTATTTGGTCAGCAGGTTTATAGAATCGGTTCATCATCATTATCAGCCTATTAATGTTCCCACTGCTGGGACACAGGAGAGGGAATGGGCCGTTATCCAACACGCGGGCCCAGTGCGGGTTGGTGGATGTCACATGTCATCGATCTTACATTATTCTACCTTAAAATTATTTAGTAAAACACATATTTTTATTACCCTGCCCAACAAGTGATGGGCATTATTCAGAAAGAATCAATTTAATTATTTCAATAGTTTTTAGCATATTGCCTGATCATATTGAGCATTTTTCAAATTGTCTGGGCATTATGAAAATGCTGGATTAATCAATCGGTCCATAACATATGTACTAGTCAACCACTTAGTTCAACCATTTCCAATCTAATAATAATATCAGCCTGTTACTGTACCATTGCAGGATAAATGCCTATTTTCGTACAGAGAAGACAATAAAAATATTTTCCCGGATTCGAACCCACGAGCTCAAGCACAAGAGGTGCAGTCTTAACCACTGAGCACCACGACATTCCATTTTAATTGTAGCATTAATTGTTACAAAGCCAACGATTACTTTATGAAGGTACTAACGTACTAATTTTACTTTAAAACTTCAATTAGTTCCAATCCAGGGTTGGCTGCTTTGAGATAGTATGTGCTTAGAAAGTTTTGGATCCATAACAGTTGTACAAAGTGCCTGGACTTTTTAGTACTGAAGTTGCCGCCAGCTATTGTTGAAATATAGAGTATTTGTTTGTATTATGTCGCTGTTTAATAAATTTGGTTGTATTCAGCATTAGAACTTTTATGTTAACAACTTTGTAACTCTCTTTGTTAAAACAAAAATATGAAAAATCACAGCCAGTTAGTTTTACAGCTCAATGAGTGAAAATACTCACCTAAATTAGGTAATTAGTTAATTTCACCTCGATATGATATAAGCCGACAGAAGCTGATGGCGCAAATTGGTGAAGAAGAAGTTGTTGCCATGAAGACCGAGGTATCGCGACCCTCAGTTATTAGGGACACGATGCAAGGAGGCAGGATAATATTAGCAAAGATGAACAACGGTCATATATTATAGTGCCCCGCACTATAATATATGACCGTATATATATTTTTATATTTATTTATATTTTTACCAACTCTCACCAAAAAAGCAGATCATAGTATGCCTATCCGGCAATAAGGCTTTAGAAAAGCGACATTCTACGAGTAACAACAAAATCGTCGCAATACAAATGGAAAACCAGCCAAGTGCGTGTCGGACTTCGTTCATGGGTTCCATTACAAACCGAAAAATCAAGTTGGTTGTAATAGGGAAAATGAGGGAATTTCAAAGAACAATCTGATTTATCAATATTTGTTAGTAAGTATAAGTAATAATAAAAAATATTAACAAATTTGAAGTTCATTGGTTATCCTCATCTTCCTGCCCTTATCCCAGGCTACTAGGGGTCGGTGCAACACGTTTTCCTCTTCCATACCGACCTGTCCCCTGCCTCGCTATCACTGAATCCCTTTTCAAGATAATGGGAAGTTAACAATTTTTTTTATGGCTAACAATATGCTTTTACTGTGAAAATTTAAAGACTGGCTCCAACCGTTTGGCTGTAGAACCTGTGTGACAGACGACGGACAGACACGTGATTGGCAGCAATAAAACTCCGTTTGGATTCTTCGGGTACGGAACCCTATATACAAAAATGTATGGGAATGCCATGCGCAACTAAAATTTTACGCGATTAATCCCTTACATTTACCGAAAGGCAATATGATGATCAAGATCGGCATGTTGCCCATCGCCAGCCTAACCTACATTCATCCGTAAAAGCAAACAAAAGAACTGCTCTCACCCTGAAATTATTATATCCAAACTTTCAAACAGCTTCATGAATTCCCAGAAAACCAAACAAAATGGTTCCGCTCTATCTAAACGGTGTAGTTAACTTTCAGCACCGGATAGCACTCTGAAGCAATATTAGTTCTAAAGTTTAATTGCTCTAATGATCTGGAACTACAGCCGAAGTATGTGCAGGGTGAGGATGTGTGAGTATGTATGTGATTGTGTGAGTGAGACAAGTTGGCGCTCTATATATACAGAGTGGAATTTTTTGAATGATTGTTTGTCAATGAAAAGTTCTTTAAATATTATAAACAGAAAACTTTCTACTTATTCGTTGTCTTCATGTAGAGCTTTTGTACTTTACTGAAATTATACTTTACTGTATTAAATTATACTCAAATTTCTTTTTGATTTCAGAGAGTTAAAAGCCATACAAGAGGCCATAGATAGATTGACATTTTAATCAGCTATTGCGATTGCCGGCGTTATCGACATAGCCCGAAGAATTATCAAACTTAAGTGGCAGTGGGCAGGGCACATTGCTCGCAGAACGAATGACCGATGGGACCGAAAAGTTCTGGAATGGTGACCGCCTGAGGAAGGCCTCCCACTAGGTGGACCGATGAAATCGCATCTTGCGGGAAGGCGCTGGATGCGAGACGCACGGGATCGGTCAATGTGACGACGCCTAAGGGGAGGCCTATGTCCAGAAGTGGACTTCTTTCGGCTGAAATGATGATGTTGATGATTGCGATTGTCAAAAATCGAATCTTTGTAGGATTAGCATACTACTGAAATTTCGAGATCTGGAAAAAAAAAACAAAATCAAAGAGAAGAGTTTTTTTTGCCCTTTTGTAACTTACTTCCTTTCCTGCCACTGACTGTATTGCCTAGCCTAGCCTCTAGAAACAGTAACATTCCATTAGATAACGAATATCAGAAAGTAAAATATAATAAGGAATTGATGCGCTACCGAAATTTCATATGGTTATTAACAAACATTTGGACTTGTTATCGCCCCTATAAATAATATAATTTTGTTTGGGTTCCAAAGTTCAATTTATTAATAGGGAATCGAACTTTTAATAATATATCAAAATCGTGTTAACAATTATATGACATCAAGAGGCAGTTTTCTCTACTTACAGAATCACACCCTGTGTATTCACGCTAGTAGCATAGACACCATTTTCTATCAAGTGAGCATATATGTGTTTGTGTGCTAAATTTAGACGGCAGCTTTGAATAAAGCGCCTCTTGCTTCTAAATATAGTCGTACAGGTATAATGACGGAATTTTATGATACTCCTGTTGGATTGTGGATTGAAACATAAAAATACAACGTACGTAGAGACGTAGTAGATAATGAATGATGAAAAAAATATACGCTTACATCATATTATTTACACTCTTGGTACATAGTTGTGCAACTAACTATAGTTGCTTCATTGTAACGACTACTGGTACTAGTTGTAACGTTTCACAACAGCTGTAATTACCGTTTTCCTAATATATATTCGTAGGAACCCGAACAATAAACTATGTAAATTTAATATTGGTAAAATTGATGAGGAACACAATAGATGTCGATACAGGGTTCCTTTATGAATTTATTTTCGTTTATATATGAAGAATTTGTATAAATGCAGGTCGCCCCATGACCGCTATTGCTATACTAAAATGACACTACAGACATGTATGCTCTGTTTTTAATTTTCAATCTTCTATACCATGTTATTATGCAAATAAAATAAAAAATATTCTATTCTACTAGTCTGATGATAAAATAGGGAAAATATTAAAGTATTTTCTCGATGTACAAAAACGACTTTTCTACAGATTTATTATATGTATTGACAAGATTGTTGCTCTGAATGCACAGAACAACATGCCCTACCTAATAACGGAGAGCCGTACCTTCGTGCTTTGTCCTTCAAGATGGAGTTGTAGCTAGCCCGCAAAGAGGAAGAATTCTGTCTGACAATGGCCTGGAAGTTATCGACGTGAGTTTCTGTGAACATAACAGATAAAACAATTTAAACAACGATTTTCGTGTTCTAAACCCGGTTAAAATGGGCTGTTTTCCGCAACTCCACGACCATGCGCGTATTTTTCGTAAAAACATAACAGAACATAACAGATACTCGTAAAACGATTTAAACAACGATTTGCGTGTTCTAAACCCCACAGAAACCAATGTAACTTTTGAAGTTTCGGAGTTAACATTGCTACCTATACGTCTGAGTTACGATGAAGTAAAAAGTTGGTAAGAAAACTTTATTATTTAGTTACTGCCACGCAGTGGGTAACATTATTAACCAAGTTTACCTTCGATTGATTAAGTCATGATCAGTTCAGCTCGATATTTTGCTTGAGACTTAGACATTTGCTCTGCATTGGGACTAATTATGGGCAGATTTAATTTATGACAAAAACCCATTGGTAATTTTCCTTTGAAGGAACGATTAAATATTAGAACAGGTGAGTTTTGCAGATGAATTGACCAAGGTAGAAACTTTGTGGACCCCGATTCCACATCATAGATTTAGTATACGTTTTCACTATAAACATTCACACACACACTCAATCACACATAAACACAACCCCATGTCGTGTCCAGGCTATCTCTCTCCATTCTGGGTTGCCTGGAAGAGATCACAGAAGGCGATAAGGCCGCCTGTTGTATGTTTGTTGTTATTTTAAGGTTTCCGTGTGTAATGTTTTTATCTTGGTGTACAATAAAGTATATAATAAATAAATAAATAAACACAGACACACTCTCACACACACACAGTCACTGATATCTTGCGGTTGCATTTTGGCAGTTCGACAATAACTATCTTGTTTATTTAATCTTTTTACTCGCAGCTGCTGTGTACTAGTGTGACTTATGATAAGCCTTTCTATATCCACCAATACAGAAAAATGGTAAACTTCTGCGAAACACGCAATATTACATAAAAGAAGACTTTCCATTGGAAGTTTTAAACAAGCGCAAACAGCTGCAAACCGCATTGAAAATGGAAAAAGAACTAGGCAAAATAGCCTTTATAAAATATGACAAACTGATTGTACTGGACAGCAGTAAGAACACTTCACGCAACTACACAAATAAAAGAATTTTGTCAGAATCTCCAGAAACAAATAATTCTAACAACCAACAAGACAAACAGACAACAAAGCCAGTTCCAAAGAAAAACAAATCTGCCAACATGAAAGATTATATCTTACAAAAACCAAAACTAACCTTCAAGCACACAGGCAGTAACCATCAACAACCAAAAGCTTCACAGCAAGATACAGCATAGCAAACAAAAAAGGACCCTCCTCATCTCTATCTCCCAGTACGGCCGGTCACCGAGGGAGAGTTCGACCATAACCCTCCAAAGAAAAACAAACAAAAGAATAAAGCAATACATATCTGCTCTTATAATGTTAGAACCTTATCCTCAGCAGAAAAACTTCTTGAATTGAAAACAGCTCTACAACAAATTAAGTGTGATGTACTCGGACTATGTGAAGTGCGCCGTTTTGGTGAAAAAAATGATAGAAGATGAAGAATACATCATGTATTATATAGGCCAAACAAAGGGCCTTTATGGTGTGGGATTTCTAGTCAAAAAAGAACACAAAGAAAATATAATAAACTTCACAGGTATATCAGAAAGAGTTTGCTTATTGGAAATTGAATTTGAAAAGAAACCTTTTGCAATTATACAGGCCTATTCTCCAACAGAGAGCTCTACGCAGGAAGAACTGGACAACTTCTACAAAGACCTAATGATAGCCCACCAAATGACTTCCGCCAAATACACAATTTCAATGGGCGACTTCAATGCTCAGATTGGATTAGCAAAGCCCTATGAAAACAAGGTCGCTGGAAGATTCGGATGTGGAAAAAGAAGCAAAAGAGGTGGGAATTTGATCCAATATGCACATGAACATAACCTGAAAATATTAAATACCAAATTTCAATTAAAAAAGAAAAACAGATGGACCTGGATCTCTCCAGATAAAAACACGAGAAATGAAATAGACTATATGATGACAACAACACCATACTTGTTTTCCAAATATGAAGTGTTAACCAACTTTAACTTTGGATCAGACCACAGGCCAATCAGAGCAACTCTAAACCTAGCAACAAATAGAAGCCGACGACACTTTGGTACGCAACAAGCCTCTTTGAAAACAATAGAAGAACAAAAAGCCTACATCACGCATCTAAATGACCATATACAAAGTCTACAAACAATTCAAGAAGAGTTCACAATCAACCAATATTACCAAAAGATTGAGATCTCTATAAAAGACAGTTTAAAAAACATAAAAGGAAAACGAAGAAAAGATATTTTGAGTGAAGAGGCTAAGGAACTTAATAAAAAAAGAAGTAAACTGCAAAATAAAACTAAATTATGCAAAGAAGACAAAGAGGAGTTGAAAGAACTATACAAAAAAACAAATAAATCAATAAAAAAATGCTATGAAACCTACCGATCAAGTATAATATGCAGACACCTGGAAACTTCAAGAAGTGCCAAGAAAGCATTTAAAGAGCTAGACAACTCAAAAACTTGGATTCCATTCTTAAATTCTGGTCCTAACAAGAGCAAGTCCCGCAAGGAAGTTATCAACATAGCGACTGATTTCTATGCTAAGCTATATGGTCAACCAAATTCAATACAGACACACAAAGAAGTAAGAAATACACAATCCAATGTTGAAATGTTTGAAGAATATGAGGTCTTGAAAAACATATTAAAACTAAAGTTGGAAAAATGCCCAGGACCAGATGGCATCAGAAACGAGCATATTAAACATGCAAAGGGATTATTGCTTGCCCCATTGACATGTCTATTTAATAAGATCCTTACGGAAGAACAAGCGCCAGAGGGCTGGACTGAGTCAGAAATTGTCTTACTCTACAAAAAAGGTGACCCGGCAGACATAGCAAACTATCGCCCAATAAGCCTTATGTCTTGTCTCTACAAGTTGTTCGCATTATGTCTACTGAGTAGGATAACCCTTGAAATAGATGAACACCAACCATGCGAGCAAGCAGGTTTCAGATCAGGCTTCAGTACAATTGATCACATCCATGTGGTGGAACAGGCAATAGAAAAGTACATGGAGTTCCGCAGACCGCTGTATTTAGCATTCATAGATTACAAAAAAGCTTTTGATTCTATTTCTCACCACAGCATCTGGGAGGCTCTAACTTGTCAAAATATAGATACCAAATATATAAACATCCTGAAAAATATCTACAACAAAAGCACAAGCAGAGTCAGGTTAGAGAAGACAGGCAAATGCATAGAAATCAATAGAGGGGTGAGACAGGGCGACCCTATATCACCTAAACTATTTATAGCGTACTATGTACTGCAGAATATTATGAAGGATCTGCCTTGGTCAATGCAGGGAATCAGGATGGATGGAAGGTTCATGAGCCACCTAAGGTTTGCAGATGATATAGTCCTGTTTTCAGATAATCCAGAAAAACTAAACGTTATGATAAACGATCTGGAGGCTGCAAGCAACCAGGTGGGACTAGAGATGAACCTAACTAAAACAAAAATTATGACTAATGATAAACTGGTACCCATCTTGGTAAACAATGAGCCACTGGAATATGTTCAGGAATATGTCTACCTTGGAAAACAACTGTCTTTCAAAGCGAAAAGAAATTTAGAAGAAATAGACAGACGAATAGCCTCAACGTGGAAGAAGATTTGGGCCCACAAAGAGATATTGAAATCTCAGCTCCCAATTAAACTGAAGAAGCTTGTTATGGACTCAGCTATACTACCATGTCTAACCTATGGCTGCCAAACATGGACATTTGCAATAAAAGCAAAGTTTAAAATTCAAACCACACAGAGAGCAATGGAGAGAAGTTGTCTAGGAATCACCTTGAGAGACAGAGTCAAAGCTAGTGACATACGTAGCAGGACTAAGATAACTGACGCTTTAATCTTTGCCCTGAGACAAAAATGGAAATGGGCTGGCCATGTAGCTAGGTACACTGACAATAGATGGACAGTAAGGATAACAACATGGAATGGACCACAGGGAACCAGAAGCAGAGGTAGACCATGCTCCAGGTGGCAAGATGAGATAAAGGCAATTGCGGGCAGAAACTGGCTTGAGAAAGCAAAGGACAGGGACATTTGGCACTCTTTGGAGGAGGCTTTTACCCGAGAGGGGTCCATGCATGTGACTTGAATGTGTATTTTAATTCAATAATCTTTAATAACTAATTTATATCCAATCATAATATCTAATTTAATAATCAACTTCAAAATCTAATCTAATATGTAATTTGATAATCAATTTCTAATATCTAATTTGATTAAACTTACTCGTATATTTATTAAATTTAGCAATCAATTCTAATATCCAATTTAATAACCAATGTACAATAGATGTCTAATTTATAAATCAAAAATTAATTTAATCCTATGATTTAAGATATTTAATTTGATTTGAAACTTCCAGATTTAACTCTTATATTTGATTCATACGAGTATCTCTTGACATCATAGCAACATTTGAATGTTTGAATTATTTTTATTGGCTAATTGATTGTAATCAGGGCACATGAAAGACTGATTTTATTATTACTATTTATTTTTACCAATCCAACAAGTGATTACTTTAAGGAAATGAAATGCATGTATGGAATGAATAAAGCTTTTTTTATTTATTTATTTTTATTTTTTTATTTATTTTATATCCACCAATTTAATGTGATATATTTCTTTATTAAGTTTAATTTATGTCTTAAATTTCTACTTAAAAACTGTCCGAATTGTTCCGAATTGTATCCTTGAGAGTGACTCCACCTGCCTAGTGCAGCATGCGCATCTCCGTTGTGTGCAGTTTTTGCTCGTCACTCTTTTTGGTGGCCCAGGTTTCGCTTCCGTAGAGTAAAACTGGTCTTACCGCTGTTTTATAGACCTTGCCTTTTGTTCTTATTGCCATTTTTGGATCGCACAGAACCCCCGTTAATTGTAAATTCTTATCTCTTCCAACGGTCTTAAAACTTCAACGGCAGCGAGGACTTATTAACATGAGACGCAAAGCCGTAGCAACACTTCGGAGCGATCTGTCAAAATCGCAAAGCCATTGTTAAGTAATAATCCTTGTTATAAGCCTACTTCCTTTCCGCTCGAGCTCCCGCCTTTCAGTTAGTATCGAAACTTCTAAATAGTGTCTCATCAAACGTTCGGCTTCGGTTTTAGCCGTCTTCGGCTACCACCTTCACCTACGGCCAAACTTTCTGCTTTCACCAAAATGGGGCGAAGTTCTGGCCGAAAGTTTCTAGCAAGTGCCGAAATTGAAATAACTGTTACGAATGCGCGAAAGTGCGGTGAAGGAGACAATATACAGGCAGGAGTCATACTCAGTTGCACCAGTCACCATCGCCAGAACTAAGCCAAACCAAATATAAAATAAAACAAAAGTTGCCAATTTTGAACAGAATTTATTAGGGTTATTCAATATTGCTCGCAGAACTTGGGCTGATGTCTTGGTTAAGGTTGTGGGAGTCCGGTGGATGAGAGATGCACGGGACAGGATGATGTGGCGACACTTGAAGGAGGCCTATGTTCAGCAGTGATCATCTAACGTTTATAATTTTGTTAGGATTATATAAAGGTAATTTGCGATTAAATTCCTCATGTTTCATTAAAACAATGTCGTTGGATTGAGGATTTAATTATTAATTTAAATTGTTTTTGATCTTTGTTTAGCTTTGGTATTTTCTAGGAACAATAAAAAGGTAGCTTTTAAATTATTTTTTTCTAAAAATATAACCTAATTAATTACTACCATAATTATTTTTAGCGTTTAAATATTTATGAGGTCCTTCAGCAACAGATGTAGGTACTCATAAAGGTTTAAACATCGTAGTAAACAATTGAAGGTTTTAAGATACTGGAATGGAACTGGCGTGCCGTCTCTCACTCTATCTAACTATCATGTCCGTTTGTTTAAAAATAACCAAACAATATCGGTCAGCGACTTTGTTCACGCCAAATTTCTTGGTATAATATGTAGGTATAAAATATATCTCATACGACGGCATCGTAGCTTTCTGCCACTATAAGAATTTTCGTAATCGTACTTCCATATATTTTCAGGTCTATACCCGCGAAACTGCAACGCAGCAGCGGTCAGCTAGTGGTCTGGTATGTTCTTTTAGATACTGGTTCCCGTCAACCAGGTGGAAAACGGTACGATGGTATAACTTACCCTTGTCCTCGTGGTGGTCTTCTGTGCTCGCTCAATCCCGTGCCTGATCTAGGGTTATAAGGAAAATATATATAATAAAGAGAATCAGGGGCGTGGTCTTGTGGTATTCTCTGCATACATCAAGACACGCTCACGGCAGAAGCACATCGCTGCGCGCGAAATATATGCACAAACAAACGCACGGTTGATTTCCCTTACCACTAGCGGGTCGCGAACACAATTCCGGATAATGATTGGCTGGTTACTTATCAATTTCAAAGTACCAGTTCAAGACCGACATTTTTTTTCGTCCCGAGCCGGCAATCACATATTTTCGAGTCCAGTGTCAGCTGTCAACTCAATCACAAGCCGTCAAATCGATGACAGCGAGCTGACGTAGTGCTGCAACAAATAACAAAAAGGGAACGAAACGTTTCGTTTCGAACACTAAATGTTATTAGAGCAAATTAAGGTTATATAAAATATAACATTAGATCACATGAAATTACGTTATTTGTTTTTATAGCATATGAAAATTATATCATGTGAACGTTATTTCAAGTGATATCATAATATAATAACCTATCCACTTTCCCACTTTTGAGCTATACAGACTTTTGAGCAATTTGCTCACGGTCCGACAACTTTTTGTGAGGCAGGCTATTCTTAAGAAGCATACGCAACCGACATTTGATGTCCAACTAACCAAAAATAAACGTAGGTCTGATAGGGTTTGCAAATCATTACCACGGAGGACTGTGCTGGCAGGCCGCCATTTTCTCCATTTAAGCTCAATGCTCTACAATAAAATAAATAAGGAAATAAATATTTACCCCCTACCGCTACGAGAATGCAAAACCCAAGTCTCTACGTACCTTCAAAGTCGCACATATGAGTAGACTGAAAATCTTCTTAAGGTCCTATCATAGTCCCCACTCTTCCACCAACAAACTCACTGATATTTCGTCTACTCACTACATACATTACGCACACACACTCTGTAATTAGCACACTTTTACTCACACTCAGATCTCTCTCATCCACACACTCTTACTTACACTTACACTCAGATACTCTATAGTATACCCACGCATACACATGTCTATCTTATAATAATTTATTGAAGGATTGATCTGTATTTCATTATAATATTTTAATAATTGTTCCGTACGGTGCCGGGTTCCGTATGGTGCCGGACGTAAAGAATTTCACCATCCCATGTCTTCCCGTGGGTTTCGTAAGAGGCGACTAAGGGACAAACCAGAGAATGGGCAGCAGCGTTCTCTGTGCTTCTATAACAACCATACTGCGATTGCCAACCCGCCTGCCAAGCGTGGCGATTATGGCAAAACCCCCCCAATGAATAGCACAAATAAAAAATGGCCCCTAGTACCCGGCAGCTTGCCTACCCTCGACTACGGTAGCGGTCGAGGCTACGGCATGGCAATGGGTGCTAAGAATCTCCGGACGAGATCCGGCTACCCCAACAATCACCGACGACTGGACCTGGCAACGTACAACACGCGCACACTTCGGACCGACGAGAAGGTCACTGAACTCGAAGAGGAATTGAGCAGGTTGCGATGGAGTATTATAGGGTTATCTGAAGTCCGAAGAGAGGGGGAGGACTCGATAATCCTCAAATCCGGTAACGTGCTCTATTTCCGAGAGGGTGACCGGCAGTCCCAGGGTGGTGTCGGGTTTATCGTCCACAAGTCCCTTGTGAACAACGTGGTGAAGATCGAGAGTGTGTCGACCAGGGTGGCGTACCTTATACTCAGAATATCCTCAATATATTCACTGAAGGTCATACAGGTCTACGCCCCGACCTCGGCACACCCCGACGATGAGGTAGAGACCATGTATGAGGATATCTCCAGAGCCATGCATGGTTTCAAAACTCACTTCACCGTTGTCATGGGGGACTTCAACGCGAAACTGGGCAAACGAGACGAGGATGAGCTGCAAGTGAGGCAATTTGGAGTTGGACAACGGAACTACCGGGGTCACCTACTGGCCAGTTTTATGGAGAAGGAGGGCCTCTATATGATGAACTCCTTCTTCAAAAAGCGTGAATACAAGAAGTGGACCTGGTAGAGCCCCGATGGTGCAACAAAAAATGAGATCGACTTCATCATGTCAACCAAGAAGCAAATGTTCAATGATGTCTCTGTGATCAACTCGGTAAAAACCTGGAGCGATCACCGCATGGTAAGAGGCACATTGAACATGAATATTAAGCTTGAAAGGTCTCGACTGATGAAGTCCACGCTCCGGCCAGCACAGATCCAGGTTCAAAACCCCGAGAGCTTTCAGCTCGAACTCCAGAATCGTTTCGAGTGCCTAGGGAGCTCCGTGGATGAATACAGCAACGGGTTTGTAGAAGCTGTCCATACGGTCGGGTCTAAGTTTTTCAAGACCCGTCGTACAGATAGAAACAAAAAGCTCTCTGATCATACCCTCAAGCTTATGAAGGAGAGGCGTGCAAATACCGGCAGCTCAATAGACATATCTCTAAATCCTTGAAAAGAGACCTCCGCCGCTTCAATACCGAGCATATTAAAGACGCAATCGAGCGAAATAAAGGCTCCAAGGTGTTTTCAAGGGATCTGGCTATTGGGCAGAGCCAACTCACGAAACTGAAGACCGACGATGGCAGGATCGTATCCGCCAAACCGGAGCTTCTCAGGGAGTTCGAGACATTCTATGGGCAGTTGTACACATCGATCAGCAAGCCCGTTGCGAGTCTAGCAAACGACCCAAGAGCTAGATTGACCCGACACTATACCGAAGATATCCCGGACGTCAGCCTGTACGAGATTAGGATGGCTCTGAAACAGCTCAAAAACAACAAGGCGCCGGGTGATGACGGAATTACGGCCGAACTCCTGAAGGCGGGTGGAAAACCGGTCCTTAGGGCCCTTCAGAAGCTGTTTGATTCCATCATACTCAAGAGCAAAACGCCACAGGCATGGTGCAGGGGTGTGGTGGTACTCTTGTAACAAATAAATTTCCGTAACGGCTTTCAACGACATCTGGTGTCAAGCATTCTCTCATCTGTGTGTGTCACTAGGTGGTTGAGGCACTTTGGCACTAGATAACGTTGAGGTCGGGGCAGAATTTTAAAATTCTTTATAAAACCTATTAGATATTGTGTGTATTAATATAATTCAACAAGCACACAATTTCCTACATATCTAGGTTATTAATTTCTGGTAAACATAATTCATCATCATCATCATCATTTCAGCCGAAAGACGTCCACTGCTGGACATAGGCCTCCCCCAGGCGTCGCCACATTGACCGATCCCGTGCGTCTCGCATCCAGCGCCTTCCCGCAACCTTAACCAGGTCATCAGTCCACCTAGTGGGAGGCCTTCCAGTGTATCGTCTTCCGGTTCGCGGTCGCCATTCCAGAACTTTTCGGCCCATCGGCCATCCGTTCTGCGAGCAATGTGCCCTGCCCACTGCCACTTAAGTTTGGCAATTCTTCGGGCTATGTCTGTAACTTTGGTTCTCCTGCGGATATCATCATTCCTGACGTGATCACGCAAGGAAATTCCGAGCATAGCCCTCTCCATTGCCCTTTGGGTGACTTTGAGCTTTCTGATAAGACCCATTGTGAGCGACCACGTCTCGGTTGCATAGGTGATCACTGGCAACACACACTGGTCATAGACTTTTGTCTTGAGACACTGCGGTAAATTGGACGAGAAGATACCACGCAACTTCCCGAACGCCGCCCAGCCGAGTCGGATTCGACG
Source organism: Orthosia cruda (assembly GCA_964057195.1). Lineage (NCBI taxonomy): Eukaryota > Metazoa > Arthropoda > Insecta > Lepidoptera > Noctuidae > Orthosia > Orthosia cruda. Next base: position 3,294,117 of record OZ059826.1, on the reverse strand, counting down.
GTTGATCTCTTTCTCGAAATTGGACCTACCCAACTGGACCGTTTGTCCCAGGTAGACATAATGGTCTACAACTTCGAGTGTAGAGTCTCCGACCTTGATAGGAGTTGGTGTTACATGGGCATTCACCATGATCTTGGTTTTGTCCATGTTCATTTTAAGAACCACTCTTTCGGAAGCTCTACTGAGGTCATCGAGCATTTTACTGAGGCTCTCCATGGTCTCAGCCATGACCACTATGTCGTCGGCAAACCGAAGGTGAGTTATGTACTTGCCATTAACGTTGATGCCCAGCCCCCTCCAGTCCAGAACCTTGAAGACATCCTCCAGCGCAGCAGTAAACAGTTTCGGAGAAATGACGTCTCCCTGTCTCACGCCGCGCTGGAGAAGGATTGGTTTCGAGGTCTTATCCTGAAGACGGACTGACATGGTGGCGTTTTTGTACAAACACTTCAACACCTCAATGTACCGGTAGTCGATCTGGCACCGTTGGAGAGACTGCAGTACAGCCCAAACTAAACATAATTACTTAAAGAAAATATAGACATGTCGTCTCTATTGGCTAATAAAATGCTTAGTGTCTATGGCCGACAAGAGTGACATTTCTGTTCCATTGCTAATGGATACGGAGGAGGTCCAGAAATAAAATCCTATTAAGAAAAGAAAATAAAGCAATCTGAATGACTCGGAGGCGACAGGGAAACAGCCCTAAATTCAGAATTATTATGTGCCAGCAAGTGCTGTGAGTATTAGTGGAATTAAACTATATTTTCATGCTTGTGAGACATGTGCTTGTACGACACTCATCTTGCATTCTTTTCCATCAACAGGGCTCGTTAGGATTAATTTTAAATTGAATAATAAATATTAAAATATGGTCAACGACGTGAAAGAGTAACTGCTACAGCATTCAACAACAGGCTCCGAATACCCATGATATTTTGGCCGGGGAGATACTGGATACCATCTGCACTGAGGAACGATGCTGATTGTGATATCATACATCTGGTGCTAAGTTTAAAGGGTATTTTATATCCCATACACAAGTAAGTGTAATACCTTTAAATTGTGATGCTTCAGTGATGCCAGTGTGTTATTAAACTAGTTGACCAAATAAAAAGACTTTTACTTCTGTCGACCCTCATGCAAAATCATTCCTGCAACTGTCTCATCCTTAACATCTGCCCCTGAGCTGGAAGGAGAGTAAGGGAATTTGCCTTACAATTGTACGCCCAACGTGTCGCATGAAGCTTGATAGAAGTACTTGACAAACTTACAATTTGTACGACCAATGTGTCGCATGTAGTTTGATTGTAATACTTAATTACTTATTTTGTGTCTAGTAGTTATAACTTAAATACTTAAGAATTTAACCAAACTATAGGTTAACTTCATGATTGCTTAATTTAAAAACTTAAAATAACAAAACATTAACTTTATATAAAATTTAAAAGTGCGGTTATAGTCACATGTTTGATTTAAAAACTATAAACCATTTCACTGATAAATGTTTTGTTAAATTGAATATAAAACACTCTAATTTAACATCGTTATTATAACTGTTAATTAGGTTTAAATATATAAATGGAACTAACAATTGTTTTGTTCAACATGCATAAAGCATTACTTTATACTAAAAAAAAACAAAACTTTAACATTATATATAAATTTAAAAGTGGGGTTATAGTCACATGTTTATTTAAACAATATACCTTTCCACCAGTGAATGTTTTGTTTAACTGATAATTAGTTTTGAATATTTAGAACAAAAAGTGTTTTTGTTCAACATGCTTATAGCAATTTTATTTAACTATCTTCATAAAGAAGAATTAGTTCATATACTTAAATGTTATTATATTTCAACAGATCATAAAGCAACTGGAGATGTGGTCTGCAAGCAGTATCGTTCCCTGTGTAGTTGTATCACAGTGAAAGCATCAAGGAGATGGATTATCCCGCACATATGTTGTCTGATGAGGTACACTAGTGTTCGGAAACCTGTTGCTGAGCTGTTTATTTAAATAAAGAGTTAAATTCAGGAGGTACTTTTACAATTATATGTATCGTAGCTCGCTTTAAACATTACATAATGAGAATTTCTCTAATAATTATTTTCATACTTAATTATTTATACTAAAAATAAATATAACTTAATTGCAAAATTCTTTTGGAAGATATTAATGCCAAAAGAAAATGTGGGACATCTATAATAACTAGTTCATTATAATCCCACTGGCGCCCAAACTTAAAATAAACAATTTGTAGTGACTTATTAGGATGTTTTTACTGGGTCAATTAAAAGAAGTCAATTTTATAGTATTTTCTAGTTGTTATGTTGATTTCTTTCTGTACGGAATGCAACAAGCAATTCTATGATTGAAATACTAGTGTTTCTTGTACACAGAATTACCTAAATTTGTACATGTGAACAATGCTAAACTTAGTAGGTTTTTTTTTTCCTGTGTCAACTAAAAGAAACACAATGTGGTATTTATTATACTCTGATCACTATGGTAGATATGTTATGTTGTTTCCTATACGGATTACAATGCTATAGTGAAATTTTAGTGTTTCTTGTACACGGAATGCCTAAAAGTGTCCATGTTAACAATGGTTCTCAATTGATTTAGATACATTAATGTAAAATATGAAGATTCTCTAGTTATAATCATTGCTGTGTTAAAATATTTACACATAATTCAATAATGGAGGTGTAAATATTTATAATTGAATATTTGCACGGAATTCAATAATGGAGGTGCAAATATTTAATTAAGAAAGGGATGAATGAATGCTGATAGGGTATAAGGATTTTTTTTCTAAATTAATGCGTTAACAATCATTTAATAACTGGGTATGTATATGGATGGATGAAAGGAAACACAATTATGCAAAAACTTAGTAGTATTCTGAATTATAAAACTTAACTAAAGTAGACATTTGCCTACATCTATACAACGGATAGGTGCTCACTGTAACCCTTGCTGATTTAAAAAGGCGGGTTTACTTTTCGTTGCGAATCTTAACTTGATTTAGGTATTATCCTATATCTATACAATGGATGGGTACTTAATGTAACATTTGCTGATTTAAAAGGCAATGTTACTTTCTGTTGCGAATCTTAACTTGATTTAGTACTTGTCTACATTTACTTATATACATTTGAACAACTTGATACTTATAACACTTGACGATTTAAAAAAGCAGTGTTTCTGTTGTTGATAAAACTTAACTTGATCAGTTATTGGTCTAAACTTAAAAATAATAAAAGGTCACTTTTGAGTATAACCTGACTCTTAAACATTTAACATACTTAAATGCTTGATGAATCAAACATTAACTTAAATAAACTTAGTTAATCATAACTAGCATTTAAACTGACTACTTGGCGATTGTGTTTTGATATATGGATGCTTTTCATTGCTATCTGTTTTGGGACAATCACTGAGTATGTCGAATTAGTCTTAGATGAGAACAATCAAAGTTTTTATCTGCTAGTTATTGGACTTTTACTAATGCTCTAATATTTAGTACATTTTGTACATAATTAGAAACTTGAGAAATAAGTTTTGAACTTTATTTTTATAAAACTATTAGTTTTTTTTTTTTTTATAAAACTTAATGTAGGTAGTTCTCATATGAATTAGATTTTCTTGGACTGCCACAATTTCTGTTAGGGAGCAAGATAGATTCACAATATGCATGGAAATATGGTAAATTAAAAAAAAAATTGTAAATCAATTTTTTTTAACCGGGGTAAGATGTACTGTAACAAATAAATTTCCGTAACGGCTTTCAGCGACATCTGGTGTCAAGCATTCTCTCATCTGGGTGTGTCACTAGGTGGTTGAGGCACTTTGGCACTAGATGGCGTTGAGGTCGGTGCGGAATTATTAAAATTCTTTATAAAACCTATTAGATATTGTGTGTATTAATATAATTCAACAAGCACACAATTTCCTACATATCTAGGTTATTAATTTCTGGTAAACATAATTACTTAAAGAAAATATAGACATGATGTCTCTATTGGTTAATAAAATGCTCAGTGTCTATGGCCGACAAGAGTGACATTTCTTTTGCATTGCTTATGGATACGGAGGTGGTCCAGAAATAAAATCATATGAAGAAAAGAAAATAAAACAATCTGAATGACTCGGAGGCGACAGGGAAACAGCCCTAAATTCAGAATTATTATGTGCCAGCAAGCGCTGTGAGTACTAGTGGAATTAAATTATATTTTCATGCTTGTGAGACATGTGCTTGTACGACACTCATCTTGCATTCTTTTCCATCAACAGGGCTCGTTAGGATTAATTTTAAATTGAATAATAAATATTAAAATATGGTCAACGACGTGAAAGAGTAACTGCTACAGCATTCAACAACAGGCTCCGAATACCCATGATATTTTGGCCGGGGAGATACTGGATACCATCTGCACTGAGGAACGATGCTGATTGTGATATCATACATCTGGTGCTAAGTTTAAAGGGTATTTTATATCCCATACACAAGTAAGTGTAATACCTTTAAATTGTGATGCTGCAGTTGTAACAAATATATTTCCCACTAATATTAACATTATAAGCGGGATATTTACCATGTTTACTGTTTGTAGCGAGTTTCCGATATTTCGGTGCTGCTGCAAGCACCATGATCACGGATAAACCGCTTATAATGTTAATATTAGTGTTAGTGACCATGACAGTTTAAAAACTTATAAATATATTTCCGTAACGACTTACAGCGACATCTGACAGAGTTGCACTAGAAGCAATTACAATTATGAGAGAAAGCTAGTAAGAGATTCACGACTTTGACACTAGGTGGTTGAGGCACTTTGGTACTAGATGGCGCTGAGGTCGTGGCGGAATTATTATAAATTCTTTACGAAACCTGTTAGATATTGTGTGTATTAATATAATTCAACAAGCACACAATCCCCTACATATCTAGGCTATTAATTTCTGGTATACATAATTACTTAAAGAAAATATAGACATGACATCTCTATGGGTCAATAAAATGCTCAATGTCTATGGCCGACGAGAGTGACATTTCTTTTTCATTACGAATGTATACCGAAGGAGTCCAAAAAAATAAGATCCTAGTGAGAAACAGAATAAAGTAATCTAAAATGACTCGGAGGCGACAGGGAAACAGCCCTAAATTTAAAATAATTATGTGCCAGCAAGCGCTGTGAGTATTCGTGGAATTGAACTATATTTTCATGTTTGAGAGACATGTGCTTGTACGACGCTTATCTTGCATTTTTCCCATCGACAGGGTTCCTTGGGATTAATTTTAATCTAATCTATAAATAGAATAAACATGGTCAACGACATGTAATAAGAACAGCTACACCGCATTCAACAACAGGCTCCGAACACCCATGATACTTCGGCTGGTGAGATACTGGATGCAATCAGCACAAAAGGAACGATGCTGGTTGTGATATCATACATCTGATGCTAAGTTTATAGGGTAGTTTATATACCATCCACAAGTAAGTGAGATACCTTTAAAATTGTGATGCAGTAGGGATGCCTGTGTATTATTAAAATAGTTGACCAAATATAAAGACTTTTACTTCTGTCGACCCTCATGCGAAATCATCCCTGCAATTGTCTCATCTAGAATATCTACCCCTGAGCTGGCTGGTGAGTAAGGAAAGTTACCTTACACAGTGATGCCAGTGTTTTATTAAACTAGTTGACCAAATAAAAAGACTTTTACTTCTGTCGACCCTCATGCGAAATCATCCCTGCAATTGTCTCATCCTGAACATCTACCCCTGAGCTGGCTAGTGAGTAGGGAAACTTACCTTACACTCTTCTTCAAGAAGGGCGACAATGCCCGGTTGAAGAACTATAGGCCCATCTCACTTCTTAGCCACGTCTACAAGTTGTTTTCAAGAGTCATCACGAATCGTCTCGCGCGCTGTTTTGACGATTTCCAGCCCCCCGAACAAGCCGGATTCCGAAAAGGCTTTAACACCGTAGACCACATACATACGCTGCGGCAGGTTATACAGAAGACCGAAGAGTATAACCTGCCTCTCTGTTTAGCGTTTTTGGACTACGAGAAAGCCTTCGATTCGATAGAGACTTGAGCTGTACTGCAGTCTCTCCAACGGTGCCAGATCGACTACTGGTACATTGAGGTGTTGAAGTGTTTGTACAAAAACGCCACCATGTCAGTCCGTCTTCAGGATCAGACCTTGAAACCAATCCTTCTCCAGCGCGGCGTGAGACAGGGAGACGTCATTTCTCCGAAACTGTTCACTGCTGCGCTGGAGGATGTCTTCAAGGTTCTGGACTGGAGGGGGCTTGGCATCAACTTTAATGGCGAATACATTACTCACCTTCGGTTTGCCGACGACATAGTGGTCATGGCTGAGACCATGGAGAGCCTCAGTAAAATGCTCGATGACCTCAATAGAGCTTCCGAAAGAGTTGGTCTTAAAATGAACATGGACAAAACCAAGATCATGGCGAATGCCCATGTAACACCCACTCCTATCAAGGTCGGAGACTCGACTCTCGAAGTTGTAGACGATTATGTCTACCTGGGACAAACGGTCCAGTTGGGTAGGTCCAATTTCGAGAAAGAGGTCAACCGTTGAAACCGACTCGGCTGGGCGGCATTCGGGAAGTTGCGTGGTATCTTCTCGTCCAATTTACCGCAGTGTCTCAAGACAAAAGTCCATGACCAGTGTGTGTTGCCAGTGATCACCTATGGGACCGAGACGTGGTCGCTCACAATGGGCCTTATCAGAAAGCTCAAAGTCACCCATAGGGCAATGGAGAGGGCTATGCTCGGAATTTCCTTGCGTGATCACGTCAGAAATGATGATATCCGCAGGAGAACCAAAGTTACCAACATAGCCCAAAGAATTGCCAAACTTAAGTGGCAGTGGGCAGGGCACATTGCTCGCAGAACGGATGGCCGATGGGGCTGAAAAGTTCTGGAATGGCGACCGCGAACCGGAAGACGATACGTTGGAAGGCCTCCCACTAGGTGGACTGATGACCTGGTTAAGGTTGCGGGAAGGCGCTGGATGCGAGACGCACGGGATCGGTCAATGTGGCGACGCCTGGGGGAGGCCTATGTCCAGCAGTGGACGTCTTTCGGCTGAAATGATGATGATGATGATTTTAATAATTATTAGTTTTGTTTTGATTTTTACTTTGTCTTTGATTTTTAATAATTGTTTTTTTTAAGTGCTTGCGTTTTACTTAATTTTTTAATGCATGGCTTTATTCAAATATTTTTTTTCTTTGGGTGTTGTGCTTGATTTTGATTTTACTTTAAAACAAATGAATTTTAATTTGCACTTCTATTTGAATTTTATTTATGATTTTAATTGAACTACCTAACTTAATTTTTTAGTTTTCAATTCTTAATAGGTATTTGATTTAATTTGTATTTTTAGTGTGATTTAGATTTGAATTTTTAATGGTAATTAATTTTTTATTGGTATTTATTTCCTTTCAAATAATGTTGGCACGTTATCGTCTCCCTTCTGGAGTTAGGCGTTAATAATGGCTGCGACACAGTCTCACTAATGCGGCCATTTCCGTACAGAAATAATTATATTGTATACATGTTTTTGTTCCAAATAAATAAATAAATATCTGTTATTATTTCATATACTTGCTACACTTGGGGGAGGTCTATGTTCAGTAGAGGTTCACCTGCTGAACATAGGCCTCCCTCAAGCGTCGCCATTTTGACCATGCACTGCATCTCGCATCCACCGGATTCCCGCTACTATCACCTGGTCATCGCTTGGTCCACCACCACCACTTCGGTTCGCGGTTGCCACTCCAGAATTTTTCGGCAATGTGCCCTATAATATTCACTGCCAAACTCAAATAATTTTTGTAATCGCATCGTACTTCCAAATATTAATCTCTTACAAACAAACAATTTAACCTTTTCATAATATAAGTTAAACCACAAGTTTCGATGAACCAAGACTGATCTTTACCTAACCACTAAACTTAACTAAACCAACAGTCTTCGATGTTTACTAAGTAGATAACTTAAGTAAGACTTAAAGCCGCAAAAATAGTTTGTCATCCATCTTCAAAAACCGTATTGTGTAAGTTTCGGCCTTGTGCCTCATTGTCTCTGACCGATTATTACCGAGAGTGACCGACGGACCACAAATAAGTATCCGGTTGTTACGAATAAATGGCTAACTAGGGCCGACGCAGGAAATTGAAGGACTAAACCCACGAAGAAAATAGTTTCGTGGAACTAGATAAGTTCATGAATAGTTTTATTACCTACTGTTAAAGAAAAGATAGAAAGAAAATAAAATGTGACGCACACTGAGAATACAGACAAAAAAGAGAAAATATTAGAACTAGTATAATAATAATAAAACCAGCATGTAACTGTCCCACTGCTGGCCCTCTTCCCATACAGCGAAGCCACGAGCATTGATCACCACGCTTGCTCAATGCACGTTGGTGATTTCAAACTCATAGGTTTCCTTAAGCTAATTTCCTTCACCGTTTTCAGCAATGTTCAACATAAACTTAGAAAGTACTCGTATTATATAGTAGTAAAACACCAAATACCTATGCGAAACCATAAATATAAAAAAAAAAATATAACGCGGTGATGGTATTCTGAAAAGCCATTTTAGTTACCATAAGAAGGCAGAGGCACACCTCTAACCCGTCGAGGAATTATCATCAGCCTTTTTTAATGTTCCCACTGCTGGGGCATGGGCCTCCTCTCTGCGAGAGAGAGAATGGTTCTTAATCCACCACGCGGGGGTACATATTAGAATATCGAAGATTAAAATACCTACGGATATAATGCCACAGTTCAAAACATCGAAAATTAAAATAACGATTGTATCAAAATATCGAAAATTGTTACAACTAAGCATAAAATGTCGAAGATTAGAATGCCGACTGATTAAAATATCGACTGATTCAAAATGTCGATAGTCATTATACCTATGTTCAAAATGTCAACATTTAAAACACCTAAGTTAAAAATACCTACTCGTTAGAATATCGAAAAAAAAAATATTTATGTGGTATGAGTGGAAAAAATTTAGGTAGATTTGAAATTGTCACACTCTGCCAACGCATTGATATTAGTCATTATTCTGTCCTCCACTGCAAACATTTAACGTATTGTTTAGCGAATATTATCATGTCGGAAAACGGATTAGTAGTTTTCAAGCGCTCGCCGGCCGCTGCCGTGGCACCGCTCGCTTCGCTCGCTCGGCTCGCGCGCGGTTTGACACAGTTCTAACCTAACCTAACCTATTTCACCCAGTACAAAATGACGAATCATTCACCTGCAATCTGCCGCAGAATGTTGTCACCATTGTCTAATTATCTAGCCGCAGGCAGATTGTAGGTATGATTCGTTATTTTGTACTGGGTGAAATAGGCTAGGTTAGGTTAGAGGCCTAAGGCAAAGGGCCACCTGGTGGTCAGACGCGGGGTTCGTGAGTAACCCTCAAGCAAGTGAGCTCCTGTGAGCGAGCTGCATCTCCGGCACTTTCCTGGATAGAAAGTAGAGGACTACCCGTTGGATTAGTTTCCCGGCAACCCAGCTGTAGGCATTGAGTAGATGCGTTGAATTGGTATTGAGAGGTGAGCGTGCTTGACAGGTCCGGGACCATTCTGGAGAAATGGGAGCCAGCTTCTCTGGCGTCCCTAGCGGGGATTGAATCCGCTAGCAAGGTGCGCTGGTGCCGGTGCTTGCGCTAGTGCTGGCGTGCTGGGTTGCGTGTTGCGAGCGGCTTTACAGCTCCGGTACCATTCTGGATAAATGGTAGTGAGTAATCACGATGCGACTCACATTTTCTTTTGAGTACCAGGGGCGAGTACTCTCCAGGCATGACCTACCGAAGATGGTCCCAGAAGCCTCGTAAGGGGTTGCCTGGTATAGTGTGCCGCCTTATATAACGTAAAGTTGGTGAAGGTGGCCACTATAGAAAATCTCCGTAGTTTAAAGGGGCATGTCGTTTCGGGTGACGCAGGTGCTCTCGGGGCATGGTTGCTTCGGGAAGTACCTGTGTCGCATAAACAGGGAGCCGGACGCCTGGTGTAACCACTGCGTCGACTGCCGGGAGGACACGGCGTGGCATACCCTGGCAGAGTGTGCCGCTTGGGAGGAGCCACGCCATGGCCTCATCTCAGAAGTAGGCAGTGACCTGTCGCTGCCGGCCATAGTCGAATCTATGGTCAGCAGCGAAGAGTCCTGGGATGCGGTGGTATCCTTCTGCGAAACAGTCGTCTCGCAGAAGGAGGCTGCGGAGAGAGAGAGGGAGATTTCAACCGCTCACCCGATCCGCAGCAGACGCCCCGGGCGTCGGCGGAGGGCGGACAACGCCCTCTTCCAGCCCCCCTAAATGGGTCCAGGGGCGACGGACTCGGGGACGTCCGTCGCCCTCCAGATATCTGGACCCAAGGTGGTGGAGCGTAGTGTTCCACGCGCGCCCCTCTTAGACGTTGCTGGGGGAGTCCAACACCTCACTCCCCCCGAACCCGAGGTAGTGGCTCGCAGAGGCGGGCCGGCACTAGCCGGGGGTTGCGGAAGTATCGTTGTTCCCGCGATCCCCGGTGTAGTTTATGTTCACCGATATCTCCGTCAATAGTGGAACGATTTTAAAAATTCTTCTTTTGTTTGAAAAAGTATGTTTCCAAATTGGTACCATTTTAATCTGATGAAGAACTTCGGAGATATACAACAGAACTCTTCAATAAATAACGGCAAATCTCTCGGGATTGCTGTAATCGCATGTCTGTTTAATTAAACTAATAACAATAAACCGGTAAGATCTTAATAAAACAGGAATTGACATAGGTAGGTTTGCTAAGAATAGTTACAGCACTGATAAAAACATTTGTGCCACACGTTAAATTTAGTCTTGTTATACTTATTTATTTTTTACCTTTGTATAGATTCTTTTACCGATTGTTTTGTGAATGTGTGAACATTGTAGGCCTTCTTGATGCTAGTTAACACTTGTTAACTTTTTTATTTAATATATAATCTTTTTTTTTTTTTTTTTTTAGTTTTTACGACTTATTGTCATAAGTCGGGCCTGCGTTGTCCCCCCATATCTAAGTACTAATGCTGTAACATGGAAATATTGTAAAACCAAACCATTTTTAAAAGAGTAACCATGGAGTTTCTTGCCGGTTCTTCTCCATAGGGAACGACCAACCCGAACCGTGCACCTTTTGTCGACGTTTTATAAGTGCCCATGTAGGCCTATGTGAAATAAAAAAATTGATTTTGATTTTGATTTAGGTACTACGATTCTGGGATCGTACGCAATGTGTTTAATTATGTCTTTACCAAAAAGATGAAAATAGGCTGCTCCGTTTAGCCAAATTTTCTCCTTACCCATAGCTGTGGTATTATAATATCTGTGCCTATAGTGAACGCCTATTCAGAACTACGGTCCGAATACCGGTCGTCCATTTGTTAGAAGAAAAGGACGGGGTCTAATTCGAAAATGCCAAATATTCTCACGATACTTGCTGCTGGCTGGTGACCGTTTCAGACAGAGTTTTGGTTCTGGCTTACTGATTTTAAGGGATTGATATTCGGCAATATCTGTGAGCAATGATCTGTTTTGCCTCTACATATTTATTCTAGTGTTAAAGTATGTACATATTTCGTCAATTGGAAATAAAAGAACATTAAATAAAACAAAAATAAAATAAATATAGATTGTTTAAAAACGTATTTTTACTAGACTTCTGGGACGAAAATGACCAAAAAGACTGAATATATGATGCAGTCGGTGGTGCAATAAATCTAAAATTGAACGGAAATAAGTGCCGCCAACTACATCAGGAACTTTGCAACATTTTTTTTGATATTTAGGTATCTCCTACTAACCTATTTTTAGTTGATTTCAAAAAGGGTAAGAGATTCTCAATTCAATCAAATTCTGAAATCATAAACTTTATTCAAAAGAAGTACCAACCTAGTTTATTCTTCTAGCAAAACTACCTACCATACAGAGCCAAGTCACTACAAAGCCAAATAGGGGTGGGTAAACCCCTTTAAAACAATATTGAAGTTAATTATCCACCATAACTGAAAGCATCATCAATTATTACCTCGTGGACTCTTTAAACACACTTCAACTTTTTTTATCTTCTTAATTAATCACAGAAACAAATCTAACTAGATGACGTGTACTTGGCGTGTCAAAAAAGGAGGACATTTTTGATCCGTTATAGCTAACTCAACCAAAATTGGTTAAAATAATAATTATGCTAACCAATCTCTTAAAATTTTGGTAAAACGCGTTTATACGCCAATTGTTAGTCTTAAAAATGGTCAAATAATTAACTCTCGAACGTTTTCATCGCTAAATGTGATAAAGTGGCACGCTTGTTTTCACGCAGATGGAGGACTTTGCATTATCTAGTTACATTTATGTCTGTGGGATAAACTTCTAAGTATAAATTCATTAGGTTAAACATAATTAATCATAGACTATGAGCGTCGGCCATCTTGATTTCCTCTGAATGGACGCAATTAAAACTCTGTTTGAACTCCATCGTCCGTTTTCATATCTAGAGAGAGATGCAACTATTGATGATTGGTTGATTATTACGTAAGAGACAGAGAGGGAAGTATAGTCATTAATTCACAAAGGATGAATGCGTTGGATCGGTGGTGCAGCGATATTTTTTTTAAAGTGGATCTAATGGTACTCTTGGGGTTTGTTCGCTGCGTTCTTGCTTTACAAGGTTATGTTTCACTCAGGAAACTGAATATTGGAGAAATTGTGGATCGTTTATAATTGTCATCAACTGGTAGGTATTTATACTGACAAGCTATAAACACATGGTGTGGCATTAGACCCACAAACAATTATATGAATATTAAAGTCTGGCTTAGGTAGTGTTTTGGCGAAATTATTTCACAACATGGAATCCTACGCCCGATATCAGAATTATCTGAAATCCGTCCTAAGTAAATGTATTGAATTGATCTTGTTCCTAAAATAACGATCTTATAACCTCATTCCTTCACCATAAATCATAATGCAACGTTCGATAACACCACGTCAAAATTTTCCTCAACACAAGGCACTTGTTGATGACTTCTGACATCGGGTTGAACCCTAACCAAAAGGTCAAACATACCCAAATAATTAGCACTTGGCATTTGTGTCAGATCTGATGATTAACGAGAAACCTTTCTCAAGTCCCATAGTCGCTTGTAACACACTCGGAAATCTAATCATACGTGTCAGACAAGCTCGTAAAACAAGGGGGTGAGGTGGGGCGTCCCAACACAAACCCTTTCGGGACACTTTTGAGCTCCCATAACATAAAATAGAAGAAGCTTACAATTTAGGCAAGTCTAGCCATTGTATTCAAAATAAAGATTAAAGTTGCTGGGTAAAATTTGGCCAATAACATAAAGTCGACCTGACAGGAGTTATGATCAATTTAAAAGAAACTCTGGCCTCTGAATTTCTTCTCAGAATAGTCAGCTAAATGCTATAGTTGATCTAGTTTAAATTGATACAAAAGATTGATTTTGTAAACTGATTATTGTGAATTTAAAAAATAAAAATATTGCTATTTAAATATTACAATACATGGAACTTGTGGTCGGTGTACAGTTAGACCTTATTAATAAGCTAAGTAAGTAATGGTGAGTAGTAAGTTATTGTAAAGAACTTGGCTTTCTTTCACATTTATGTTTTAGTGGGTAGTAATTAACACCGTGTGGTTTCGTTTTGACACGTTCAATTTGAATGGCTTCTTTGCCTGTAATAACCAATAGGAATTTCATAATATCATGCCTGGTTTCCTGAAAGGGTTTCATATCATACTGCAATCAAACGGGATGGGAAATATATATGAGGCCGCTTCTAGGAAATGAAGAGCGTACAGGGTTTTTTTTCTAGGTGTTTATCCGCTAATGAGAATATGAAATAGACTATTAAACATAAAATTGAGTATTATGCAGTTCTTGCACGTTTGTCTTAGCAGAGATCTGACCTCTTGGCTTTTCTTACTTTATCCTTTTCTGATTTATTTCCTAGTAGAATCTAAGGCAGTGGAATCTTTTGTCCGGAACTCATCAAGCTTCATAGCTAGTGGTTGTCTGGTGGTCACCACTTTTGATTTTATGTGGCAGGTTGCCTGGTACTCACGCTCAGCACTCGCGCTTAGATTACTAAAACAACGAAGCAGGTAGAACATAAGTGATTGATATATGTTAATTGTGTATTATGAACATGACTTGGCTAATTCTTGACAAGAGTGCTGTATCAACAGACCGTCAACGCAACCCGTTACTGAGGTAAAAATGACAGTTGTGTTTACAGGTTGCTGTTGGGGTCCGTTTTGGTTGCAAGCACGTTATCAAACTGCCATAGCGTCAGAGTCTGGTTATGTGCCCGGTTGATGGCCAAGCAGGTATAACTTTAACCTTGCAAAATGGGGCTTCCTTAAAGGAGCAGCAGCAGGATTTGGATGTTAAGCTGAGTTGCATAGTATGCTTCATACATACCCTGTCCTATGTTTCCTTTTTGCCAAAACGTGCAGCCAAAGTAGCCTATAAATTGCCAGCGTTGCGTGTTGATGCCGTGGAAGTGGTAAAATATATATAAATCACTTTCGTGTTGGCATAACAACAAGAAGAGAAGATAACCTCTGCCTAACCGTTCGGCGAAGACAGGCGTGATGTTGGTTCAAGTGTTATTTGATAATCAATTTATATAAGTTCGAACTTTATATTAAATTGACTATTGTCATAGAGGTGAGTGGTAATTCATTAATGCGTAACTAATCAAAATAATTATGCAAACAAACCGAAGGTTTGTTAATTTCAAAGGCAAGCAATTTAATTAATCTCTTGCCAAGTCTTATATCAACAACTAAGATTGTGAGTTTGTCATTTTCGCCAACCAATCACAGTGAGCTTACTTGAGCTTTTCCTTGTCAGAATCGATTTTTAAGAACTGAGGAAATATATTGTATATGTATGTGTATAGTAGAAAATATTCATCCTTTCTAACGAGCCCGCCGGCGGGCCGGCAAGTTGCCGGCAGGCAGTTTTTTTATTTTTGTTCGGCCTTCAGAAAAACTGAGAAATCGGCAATTTATAGCCATTAATCATAGTATAGTCTTATACCTTCCTGGCATCGTTACGAGTTTACCTAACTATTTATACTATTCAATAATAAAATAAACTGATCTGATCTCGCAGTGATGAAATACGGTACACTTTTATAATTTTCATTCGCTGATCTTTCACTCGCGCCATAAAACTTTATCACAATATATCAAAATCACACACATATTCACGAAAAACACTTCATTACGATAACCAATAATTTATTTATTTAATATTTCATGCACACAAATGTACAGAGGCGGTCTTAATGCCTTAGGCATTTTCTACCAGTCGACAACAACAGGCAATGTTTAGACATTATTTAGCAACGCGGTGGAGGATATGTTTAAGACACTGGACTGGGAAGGACGCGGCATTAATTTAAACGGCAAGTACATCTCACACCTGCGATTTGCGGATGACATCGTAATGGCAGAGTCACTGCATGACTTGCAGCTGATGCTGGACGGCCTAGCTGGTTCTTCTGCACGCATCGGTCTCCGGATGAACTTGGACAAAACCCAGGTTATGTTCAATTCACACGTCACTGGATTCGGGAATCCGGGATCGATTGTGGTCAATGGCGGTGCTCTCAAAGTTGTTGGATAATACGTTTACCTCGGGGAAACTCTGCAGTTTGATAAGAACAACTTTGAGAAGGAAGCTAGTAGAAGATGTATTCTTTTACTAGCCTAGGCTGGGTTGCGTTTGGAAAACTTCGTCGAGTCTTCTCGTCACGTATTCCACAGAGCCTCGAGACCAAAGTTTTCAACCAGTGCGTCCTACCTGTTATGACCTACTAGCTCGAGACGTGGACACTCACAATACCGCTGATTCATCGGTTCAAAGTTGCTCAGCGAGCTATGTTAAGGGCTATGCTTGGAGTCTCTCTAAGGGATCGAATTCGAAACGAGATGATCCGGCAGAGAACCAAAGTTGTCGACATAGCTAACAGAATAAGCAAGCTGAAGTGGCAATGGGTCGGCCATATAAGTTGTAGAACCGATGACCGTTGGGGTAGACGTGTTCTTGAGTGGAGACCGCGAACTGGTAAACGTAAGGTGGGACGTGCTAGGTGGAGGCTCCTCAGGCTAGGTGGAGTAACGATCTTCGCAGGGTGGCTGGTAGCAGCTGGATGAGAGTTGCCGAAAATCGAAGCAAATGGCGTGCAATTATAGAGGCCTATGTCTAGCAGTGAACTGCTATAGGCTGATGAATGTTTAGACAAGCAATTCTAATTACACGTCACTCAACAATAATAAATTGTAATAAAAACTATTTGGCTTACACAACGAAAAAACTTGGCGCCGCGCGCCGTATTCTCAAAAACCACAGAAGCATTAAGTGAAATATTCTTTCATTTAATTTTAGTGGTGTCCTACTAAAATGTTACTAAATTTGGTAATGACAAGTATGAATTGATTAGTCGAATGACACAGTCAGATAGTGTTACAAGTGAAAATATTACGCCAAATACCACTGTCTAATCGGAGCATTAAGTACTGACGTGAGTGCGCTTGACGTTTCGCGACAAGCAACGTTTCTTATGCACTACCGGTAGTACGTGAAACAGAGGTCGCACGATTGATTCTCAAGATAAAAAGTTAATAGATGTCGGTCCATATATAGGTGATTATCCGTTAGATGCCGAAACCTCTTCTTGCCTCAAAACTATACGGAATTCGAATCGTGCCAGTAACTGGGCTGTGGGAGCCGGACCTTTACCTGCATCTCATTAGGCTTGAAGCCAACGCCTTCTTTCTTGGCAAAAGACTAGTCAGATGACTCTTAGAGTTTCATATACTTACTGCTTCCGGTAACAAATAGATATAAAAGGGTAGTTTACAAAAAATATTTATTTAGTCCGACAATTAGATAACCTAAAAATATTAGCCACGTATTTTTCTTTTGCCACGAAAACAAAACATTACGACGATACAGTGCGTTGAAATTTCGTGTGACGTCATGGTGTGCTACACTTTATACTGACCAAGTGACGTCACAAGCCTCCTCCTGAACTTTGATGCGCTTTATCTTCGTTAATTTTTATTTATTAGATAAAGCAAAAAATACGGCTCCAATATTATTTGGTAATCTCACTGACGGACTAAATATAATTATCATTTTTCTACCCAGGAAACATCCCTATTAGCCTGAACGCTCCAGAGAACAAAAAAAAACAACATAGATATGCTCTAACTCTACTCAATAAACCCAGAACAACTATTTATTGGTAAGAGTTATCTTATAAAGGTAGTATATACCTTTATAAGATAACCTACTAAGTTCTTTCCTCAACCCTATTGGAACTGCGATATTAAAAAACTTTGTGTTCGAACTACCCTCATAGACTTATAGGATTATTTTTATTACTGAAACTGGATATGTTTCGCCGTTGGTTTCATCTGTGGCTTCGTTGGATTAAGGGAAAACATTTATGCCTGGATTTATTGGTTGGTTTGAGTGCACGCAATTATGGATGTAAGGAGGTGGGTACTTATGTAGGTGTTTTCTGTATAAGGTTTTTATATATAGAAAAACAGGCTAGGGCCTGACAAAAATGGCGAACCTTTATTGGTGACCGTGCCATTTAAAATAAAATGAATATTATTGTGGCCATAGCATGGTATCTAAGATTTAATAAAGCAAAGCGATTTAATATACAAAAAATAAATATTTTTACAAGCATTTATCTTGTAATGTGTGCATGTATTTTGGTTCGGGTCGAAACTTGCAATTGAATTGTAAAGCAGTTATCGTCAACCAATTAAGATGAAATGTTGCATACACGTTCAGTTTGTGTGACAATGCATGGTTAGTTATGTGACGTCATTCTAAATACAATATGGCGGACGGTCTTTTTTTTCACTGACATGTTAATATGTGTATCAAAAGAAAGGATTTTTAAAGAATATATTTTTGTAATTTTTCTTATCGCTACCAAGATGCTTTCATCGATAGAGTGTCACTTTTTAAAGCCTCTGGTGGACTCTGGCTCAATCTCTCACACAGATAAGGTTTGTGTACTAACTTTGGGAACGTAATACGATTAGTCTCATTTTGTACGTATGTTGTGTATTCGATGGATACAAAGGTGTGTACTGTAACCATCTGTTATTCCTCAAGATATGTCGATCTGAGTGACAAGATCTTATTTTATGTTGGTTTCGTTACAACTACGTACTTACCTCAGATATCAAGAGATACGATGAAGGTGTAGAATAGTACAATTTTTAAGGGGAAATCCAGTATGTGAATTACCAAACAAAAATGTTTTTTCTATCCTCTAAAGTACGATAGCTCAACCTACTTTCGAGTATTTCAAGACAATACATAGATTAATTTCGGAATTCGGAACTGAACTATATATTTTTACAATTGGCAGACAGTCAAAAATTCCAGACAATAATAATTGGATCATGGTGGAAATTTAGGAATAGCATGATCGATGTTATTACATGATCGGGAAATGAAAGATAGTCTAGTTGCGTCTAGACTAGTGTAATTTTAGTTTGAGGCACGAATTCTCAAACGAAGTTATCTATTAAACAACTTGGTGAGCAGTGGTGGCCAAGTTGTAACGGCCACGAATTACAAGTTACCAGCCAGGCGCTTTACTTTGTGTAAATTATTTCATCAGTACTGCTCTCAAAACGGTGAAGGAAATCAACGTGAGGAAATTGCATGACATGTCCTAGAACCAAAACTTCGAAGACATGTGATAGCCACCAAACCGCACTGGGCCTGCGTGGTGGATTACGGCCCATTCCGTCTCACAGAGAGGAGGCTTGTGTCCCAGCAGTGGGAACATTAAAGGCTGACGATGAATCTATTAATATACTTGCTAGATTCTTTCAGTATAGGTCATATAGCCGTCAATACATCCCTAATCAATATGATTAAACTATTCAATGGAAAAGAAAAAATTCTGAATGTCAATTCAGAAGCATTATATCTATCGTGATCCTCAATATTTATTTCCATCAAAAACGATAGATACATAGTTTATTCTTCGTGTTTCTGCGACAAAGAAAGCAAATTTATAACGCTTATGCTATCATCATCATCATACTATTCTGCCCCATCGACCATCCGATCTGCGAGCAATGTACCCTGCTCATTGAAACTTAAATTTGGCTATTCTTAGGGCTATGTCGGTAACCCTGGTTCTCTTGCGGATCTCTACATTTCAGATTCGATCACGCAAGGATAATCCCTCTGGGCCATTTGTGTGGCTCTGAGACGTGGTCACCCACAATGGTCACTCATTGTGGGTGACCACGTATCAGAGCCATAGGTCATAACTGGCAACACACACTGGTCATAGACTTTCGTCTTGAGACACTGTGGTAAGTTAGACGAGAAGATACCGTGCAACTTCCCCAATGCTGCCCAGTCGTGTCGGATTAGACGGTTGACCTCTTTCTCGAAGTTGGCCCTACCTAACTGCTGCTATGCTATAACGAAAAACCAGTCGACAATTAAAAAAAAAATGCTTTATTATACATAATGAATATAATAATTATACATATTCAATGATGACAAAAAATGTCATTAGCTCTTGGCCGAAAACATTGATTAAATCTCTCGAACATAATAAAGCAGTACTTAATCATTTCACTGATGAACGACATTATCACTTTGTTGAAAATCAATTGAAGAGCGTTCACTACTTATGTAAGTACTTTAGGTACCCAGTCAAGTGACACACACAAACTCACCCGTACACTTTCGTCTGAGAAATATTCGGTAATTCTATTTAGAAAATACTTCTCGAAAAGTCATTAAAAACGAAAAAAGTCTATCTAAATCAGTGAAATAAAAAGATAAAATTGTATGTTTGTTTTTATGATTGTACAGAGTAAAAAAAAGGTGTTTAAAGATAAATTTATTTGTTGTTTTTTATGTTTATAGTCAGTCCAGATCAAATAAACATCAAAACCAGACTCTACAATCTGCTACCTACTACTACGATTTGGTACACAAGAAATAGGAAAAGAAAACGAGGTGGACAGTTTCGAAGGTGAGAAAATGAAATAAAGATCATAACAGGGAAAATATGAACCAGGAAAGTGCTAATAGATCAGATTCGATAATTTTTGAAACCATAGAAAATAGTAGTAGGATGATACCCATTGGAAAAGGAAGAGAATATAACAAAAATAAAAGGAAAAATAATTTACGGGCGATCTGAGGTCGGGAAGTGTGAATTTTTTTTAAGTTTATCTCGATTGCCGGCAAAACTACAAGTCCAATGGAAAAAAAAATCGCAAAGTTGTAGGTAATAATAAGATCTACAACTTTTGTATTTACACATTTTTCACATAACCTCAAAATTTTAGTGAAAAATTTAAATAACCAAGTTTTTGGTTTTTTGTTTTCATCTTCACAATTTTATTTGTTTTCCCTAAATTAGGTGAACACTTACCTTTTTATGTCCCAAACACACTGTATTTTTTTTTGGTTTAAAATATTTATTTTTACTCCTTATTTCTATTATCTATCTATTTAAAAGGAACTTAATTTTTAATCAAAAATACTCACGTGAAAATATCTGGTTTAAAAAAAAAGTCGGTGGGCTTTTTGTAAATTGGAATCTCTACAAAAAATATACACGTTTCAGGTTTCATCCTACTTCATCCTATTTTTTCACTTTTTACCATTTTCAAAGGCCCTTGTCTATAAAGAGAACAGAGTGGATAGAAATGCAGGAGGCCTTTGCAAAAGTTGGGCTAATAGACTGAGTTGTCGGTGTCACCGACTTGCTAGTCGTTAGGATAAGTTTTTATTATTGTAAAAAATGTTGCCTGAATAAAGGCTTATATTATTATTATTGACTCACTGGTCATATCAATTCAGGGCGATTACCAGGACTCACGGTGACCATGGTGGCTAAGAAGAGCCGACGACAGAGTGGCTTGCAAACAGCTCATCAGACTTTCAGCAAATAAGAAAATGTAGGTATGTAGTCAACAAGAGTGATGTAACCAATATATTTGTAATTATTAACTGTTTTAAAAGAGTGTCCCCCTATGAAGTTTCTTGCACGTTCTTCTAACTACGCTTTGGAATGCGCAGTTAGCTTTTTTGGACTGACCAACTCCTTGACAGCATAAAAATGCCTGTAAATTGTATTTATTCCGAGGGAACAAATTCCCGGGATAAACATATCCTATGTGCTATTCCTGACTGTAATCTATCTCCGTGCCAAATTTTATCCAGATCTGTTTAGCCGTTTGACCGTGAAGAAGTAACAAACATACAAACATACACACTCACAAACTTTCACCTCTATAATATTAGTGTGATATGATTTATTCGCTTATTCTCGCACTGGAACGCCTAGCAGGAATTAAACTAATGTTTGTATTTGTTTCCAGGCTAGCTATCTATCTTTACCTAATGTAGGTTTATAGAGCAGGGGAACGTGTTACCGAGACCCAAAAGCATACTATGTCCTAACCCAGTTTATATATTAGGTGTTTGTCAAATTGCATGCAAATCTGTTCAGCCGTTGAGGCATGATTGATTAACAGACTAGTCCAGTTGTTTTGTTTAAAAGTCTGATAGAGACTTTCTAATTTAGATCATATATACAGGAGTAGGAAATAGGTACACATGTACTCCATCATCATCAGCCTTTTAATTTTCCCACTGCTGGGACACAGACCTCCTCTCTGTGAGAGGGAATGGGCAACATGTACTCCAACCCACTAAAACTCGACGGTGTTCACCTGTGCCACTTGTGGCAGGAACGTTAGCAATCACCGCGAACCCGCTGCGGCTGACAGTCACCGGACCCTCCTCCGGGGTAATCACTGGCGCACCAGAACACGCCTTGACCACCCCAGGGACCAAATCAGCCCTTTGTATTGCACCCTTGGTCCCCCTGTGACGGGTCAGGTCAGTGGCCCCACCACCTACCATTTTTCGGCCGCAGGGGATAGAGAGAGCGGTCAACACTATAACGACATTCCTCCTCCCTGAGGCCCCACCGCATCCGAAGTCAGACGGTGGCGAACCGGTAGCAAAAGTGGCGCAATATTTATGTGGCACTCCTCAGCCGCGATGCCTCCTATACGACATCGCGGCCCACCTCAGTTGTGATATCGCCTCTGTTGCCAAGCGGCATCGCAACCTACTTGGAGGCCTAAACGTCGTGACCAAGCCACGGCCAATGGGGCTCCCCACCTCGACAATGCCGTATATAACCCCGGTGGGGGCACCCACCGGGTGTATATACGCCTGTGTCGCCTGGTATGTACGCCTCTGCCTTTGACTTCCAAGAATACAGTAATAATATTCAGTAAATAATGAAACACAAATCTATGTTTATATATCCTACTTCTACGCATGACTAACATTATAACTCCATACAGTTATCCTTCATCATTATCTGCCTGCCCTTGTCGCATATTACCTACTTGAGGTCGCCGCGACACGTTTTCAATTTCTATAGCGTCCTGTTAGCCGTCACTGACTTCCTTTTCTTTCATTTTACTCCTCACACAGTCCGTCCAACTGTTATTTGGCTTTCCCCTCCCTCTCCAGCCATTCTCATGTATATTCCTTCCTACATGACAAAATCGTATCTAAAGGTACACAAAAAATAAAAATTTAATAATCTCATTTAATCGCTAAGCAATTAATTACTTCGGCCTGCTATAAGATTTTTTTTCTGGACGACTGAAGCGAAACTAATTGATTTTTAGACTCGTGTTACAAAGTACAATTAATCATTCTGACATGTTGCTCGTTCGATGCTCAAGCGTCTTCTCACCTTTCAATTTAATTGAATTTTCACGTCTTTTCACAGGGGAAACAATGCGTCGGGGGCCGGCGGAGACGGTATTGTCAAAACTTTCCCTACTAACTAAGCGTATACTATACATACACGTAGAGCCGTGGTCGCCCAGTAGTAAAGGCCTATATATAGATAGGTCGTGGTTTCAAACCCAGGCAGACGAATTACTTTGTTTAAATAATTTCATCACCACTGCTTTAGAGTCGGTGAAGGTAAACTCCGTGAGGCAACCGGCATGTCCTTCAACCAAAAATTCGAAGACATGTGACATCCACGTGTGTGTCACATGTCTTCGAATGTCCTGGAACCAAAACTTTAAAACATTAAAGACAAAGACATTTTATTTCAACTAGGCCACCAAGCGGCACATTTGAACGTTAGATACATTAAAATTTACAAGGAATAAAAATTGTTTGTACAGAGCATTCGGAAAGTAGCTTGTTATGGAGAAGAACGAACAAGAAACTCCATACTTACTCTTTAAAAAAAAAATAGTTTTTTTACAATATTTAGGTACATAAGTACATACATTAATAAATTCATAAATGTGAGGACAATGCACCCAGTATCACTCACATTAATCTGACTTTCACCAACCCGCACTGGGCTCGCGTGTTGGATTAAGGCCCATTCCCTCTCACAGAGAGGAGGCTTGTGTCCCAGCAGTGGGAACATTAAAAACCGGCCAAGTGTGTGTCGGACCACGCGCAGTAGGGTTCCATAGTTGTACAATAATGTGGACTAAGAAGAGGGCTTTTTGTTGTTTCATGAACATTTAATCTGTTTCGGCGGCTCACAAATACATTTTTATGTAGGTCGACTATTACTCGTAAACTTGTAAAGCCTATTTGGTTGTGATAGTTTTCCTTTTAATTACGTTATATATACTATTGCCGTGATTTTTTTACATATCCAAACGCAAATATTTAGTTGGCAAGGGGAGGGCTTGATTCTAAATAAAATTTGCAATTTATAGCTTAATTTTACGCAAACGGATCCCGGAATCGAAAAATGGTTTTCACAAACCTATAATATTTTTGAAAGTCCTATACAACGATACACCACACCATGAGATTGATGAGATAAAAATAACATCGACATTTTACGTGTACATGAGGCCTTAAATATATTTTTTTATGATTTTATTTTACCACTTTGTCGGCGTGATTCACCCCTTGTATGCCGTAATTAACTCACACAATTAAAAAGCCATTGTGTCTCGCGTATATTTGCGTTAATATTTCCAAATAATAGCTTTCTAGTACCAAGAGTCTCTGAGCTAAAGCTGCGGACAGACGGCAGAACAGACGGACATGGCGAAACAAAAAAATTTAAAACGCTGATGATGTTGACTACACGTTTACAGTACCCTGCATACATATACATAAATGTACGTTGACTCATAAAACTTGACAACATTTGCCCATGAAAATTCTGAATATGGCTATAACAGCCGAAACTTGTGCTCAACGAACAATGCGCGCTTGCGAATATTATTGTTAATGGCGTCTCTTCACTGCCGTGTGACCGATCGATACTGGAAATATGAAATAACGTAAGGGACATTTATCGAAAATGAGTTATATACATCGTTGGATTCGAAATTTCTTGCTCTTTCGATTGGTATATTTAAAATCTCGATATCTCAAAAATAAAGTCCCTTTCATCACATATTTTCCGTAGCCCTAGACCACTTTTTTTCTAGAAACTAGCTGTATATGACATTTCAATTTAATATTTGTATAGAAACTAATCTAAGTCTCTTTACTAACAGTCTTTGGTATTTACATTTAAACAAAATCGAGTACATTTTACAACAGATCACATAAGTTATACCATAATTTGAGATGTTTTACTATTGCCTTATACATTAGTGTTCTCTAAGAAGGTACAAATATCATGTCCCTTACATTAAATTGTGACTCAAATTATCATTATCATATTGACCCTTACGCTAATTTGTCAGCATCGAAATAAAATTGACTTGTCCTTTACATCACACTGGACTGCGTGATCCATACAATTCCACAAAACTTATCTAAAATAAATAAATAAAATAAAATCTTTATTCATTCCATACATGCATTTCATTTCCTTAAAGTAATCACTTGTTGGAATGGTAAAAAAAAATAAAAAAATATAGTAATAATAAAATCAGCCTTTCATGTGCCCCGATTACAATCAATTAGCCAATAAAAATAATTCAAACGTTGCTATGATGTCAAGAGATATGAATCAAATATAAAAGTTAAATCTGGAAGTATCAAATCAAATTAAATACTAAATCTTAAATCACAGGATTAAATTAATTTTTGACTTATAAATTAGACATCTATTGTACATTGGTTATTAAATTGGATATTAGAATTGATTGCTAAATTAAATAAATATAAGTTTAATCAAATTAGATATTAGAAATTGATTATCAAATTACATATTAGATTAGATTTTGAAGTTGATTATTAAATTAGATATTATGATTGGATATAAATTAGCTATTAAAGATTATTGAATTAAAATACACATTCAAGTCACATGCATGGACCCCTCTCGGGTAAAAGCCTCCTCCAAAGAGTGCCAAATGTCCCTGTCTTTTGCTTTCTCAAGCCAGTTTCTGCCCGCAATTGCCTTTATCTCATCTTGCCACCTGGAGCATGGTCTACCTCTGCTTCTGGTTCCCTGCGGTCCATTCCATGTTGTTATCCTTATTGTCCATCTATCGTCAGTGTACCTAGCTACATGGCCAGCCCATTTCCATTTTTGTCTCAGGGCAAAGATTAAAGCGACAGTTATCTTAGTTCTGCTACGTATATCACTAGCTTTGACTCTGTCTCTCAAGGTGATTCCTAGACAACTTCTCTCCATTGCTCTCTGTGTGCTTTGAATTTTAAACTTTGCTTTTATTGCAAATGTCCATGTTTGGCAGCCATAGGTTAGACATGGTAGTATAGCTGAGTCCATAACAAGCTTCTTCAGTTTAATTGGGAGCTGAGATTTCAATATCTCTTTGTGGGCCCAAAACTTCTTCCACGTTGAGGCTATTCGTCTGTCTATTTCTTCTAAATTTCTTTTCGCTTTGAAAGACAGTTGTTTTCCAAGGTAGACATATTCCTGAACATAATCCAGTGGCTCATTGTTTACCAAGATGGGTACCAGTTTATCATTAGTCATAATTTTTGTTTTAGTTAGGTTCATCTCTAGTCCCACCCGGTTGCTTGCAGCCTCTAGATCGTTTATTACGTTTAGTTTTTCTGGATTATCTGAAAACAGGACTATATCATCTGCAAACCTTAGGTGGCTCATGAACCTTCCGTCCATCCTGATTCCCTGCATTGACCAAGGCAGATCCTTCATAATAATCTGCAGTACCGCTATAAATAGTTTAGGTGATATAGGGTCGCCCTGTCTCACCCCTCTATTGATTTCTATGCATTCGCCTGTCTTCTCTAACCTGACTCTGCTTGTGCTTTTCTTGTAGATATTTTTCAGGATGTTTATATATTTGGTATCTATATTTTGACAAGTTAGAGCCTCCCAGATGCTGTGGTGAGAAATAGAATCAAAAGCTTTTTTGTAATCTATGAATGCTAAATACAGCGGTCTGCGGAACTCCATGTACTTTTCTATTGCCTGTTCCACCACATGGATGTGATCAATTGTACTGAAGCCTGATCTGAAACCTGCTTGCCCGCATGGTTGGTGTTCATCTATTTCAAGGGATATCCTGCTCAGTAGACATAATGCGAACAACTTGTAGAGACAAGACATAAGGCTTATTGGGCGATAGTTTGCTATGTCTGCCGGGTCACCTTTTTTGTAGAGTAAGACAATTTCTGACTCAGTCCAGCCCTCTGGTACTTGTTCTTCTGTAAGGATCTTATTAAATAGACATGTCAGTGGGGCAAGCAATAATCCATTTGCATGTTTAATATGCTCGTTTCTGATGCCATCTGGTCCTGGGCATTTTTCCAACTTCAGTTTTAATATGTTTTTCAAGACCTCATACTCTTCAAACATTTCAACATTGGATTGTGTATTTCTTACTTCTTTGTGTGTCTGTATTGAATTTGGTTGACCATATAGCTTAGCATAGAAATCAGTTGCTATGTTGATAACTTCCTTGCGGGACTTGCTCTTGTTAGGACCAGAATTTAAGAATGGAATCCAAGTTTTTGAGTTGTCTAGCTCTTTAAATGCTTTCTTGGCACTTCTTGAAGTTTCCAGGTGTCTGCATATTATACTTGATCGGTAGGTTGCATAGCATTTTTTTATTGCTTTATTTGTTTTTTTGTATAGTTCTTTCAACTCCTCTTTGTCTTCTTTGCATAATTTAGTTTTATTTTGCAGTTTACTTCTTTTTTTAATAAGTTCCTTAGCCTCTTCACTCAAAATATTTTTTCTTTGTTTTCCTTTTATGTTCTTTAAACTGTCTTTTATAGAGATCTCAATCTTTTGGCAATATTGGTTGATTGTGAACTCTTCTTGAATTGTTTGTAGACTTTGTATATGGTCATTTAGATGCGTGATGTAGGCTTTTTGTTCTTCTATTGTTTCCAAAGAGGCTTGTTGCGTACCAAAGTGTCGTCGGCTTCTATTTGTTGCTAGGTTTAGAGTTGCTCTGATTGGCCTGTGGTCTGATCCAAAGTTAAAGTTGGTTAACACTTCATATTTGGAAAACAAGTATGGTGTTGTTTTCATCATATAGTCTATTTCATTTCTCGTGTTTTTATCTGGAGAGATCCAGGTCCATCTGTTTTTCTTTTTTAATTGAAATTTGGTATTTAATATTTTCAGGTTATGTTCATGTGCATATTGGATCAAATTGGATCAAATTCCCACCTCTTTTGCTTCTTTTTCCACATCCGAATCTTCCAGCGACCTTGTTTTCATAGGGCTTTGCTAATCCAATCTGAGCATTGAAGTCGCCCATTGAAATTGTGTATTTGGCGGAAGTCATTTGGTGGGCTATCATTAGGTCTTTGTAGAAGTTGTCCAGTTCTTCCTGCGTAGAGCTCTCTGTTGGAGAATAGGCCTGTATAATTGCAAAAGGTTTCTTTTCAAATTCAATTTCCAATAAGCAAACTCTTTCTGATATACCTGTGAAGTTTATTATATTTTCTTTGTGTTCTTTTTTGACTAGAAATCCCACACCATAAAGGCCCTTTGTTTGGCCTATATAATACATGATGTATTCTTCATCTTCTATTATTTTTCACCAAAACGGCGCACTTCGCATAGTCCGAGTACATCACACTTAATTTGTTGTAGAGCTGTTTTCAATTCAAGAAGTTTTTCTGCTGAGGATAAGGTTCTAACATTATAAGAGCAGATATGTATTGCTTTATTCTTTTGTTTGTTTTTCTTTGGAGGGTTATGGTCGAACACTCCCTCGGTGACCGGCCGTACTGGGAGATAGAGATGAGGAGGGTCCTTTTTCGTTTGCTATGCTGTGAAGCTGTTGGTTGTTGATGGTTACTGCCTGTGTGCTTGAAGGTTAATTTTGGTTTTTGTAAGATATAATCTTTCATGTTGGCAGATTTGTTTTTCTTTGGAACTGGCTTTGTTGTCTGTTTGTCTTGTTGGTTGTTGGGATTATTTGTTTCTGGAGATTCTGATAAAATTCTTTTATTTGTGTAGTTGCGAGAAGTGTTCTTACTGCTGTCCAGTACAATCAGTTTGTCATATTTTATGAAGGCTATTTTGCCTAGTTCTTTTTCCATTTTCAATGCGTTTGCAGCTGTTTGCGCTTGTTTAGAACTTCCTTTTAGAATTTTTAGTTTCAAACCGATTGTAGTAAACGATATTATGACTGGTCTTACCTTCTCGCCTTTCTTCTGACTCCTTCAATATGATTGCTATCATATTGGAAGTTGAAATATGTATTAATAATTTTTATTATTCTTTCCTCTAATTCATGGTAGGATTTTTCATCTTCCTCCACTCCGAACATAACCAAATTCTTACGTCTTATATGTCTCTCCAAGTTACTAATTGTGTTGCCATGTTCTTGAATATTTTTCTCAAGACCTTCATTTTTCATTTCCAAGTTTTTAAATTTCTCACTATAGCTGTTATTAATTGTCTGTTTTATGTCTTCTTTAATCTCTAACATTTCGATTTTTTGCTGTCTTATTTCTTGTTGCATGTTTAATAGTAACTCTTTTATTTCCTCCATCGCTAGCGTAAGTCAGGACAGCGCCCTCTTTTGGAATTAGCAAGTATCACTTCCTAACTCAATTCAAACTTGAAGGATCGTATAATTTCAATCAATATTTAGTTGGAAGTTCTCAGAAGTCTAGCTAGGTGGCGGCAGTAGTAGCAATGTTGTTGAGCGTTCTACCGTAAGTCGCTAGGTGGCGTTACCATTATAACACGGGTGCGTTGCAAGTTTAATATGAGCCAATTTTGGAGGTTACAACGAAAATAAAGTTAGTTTTTCGGCACTTTACACGGCTTTTTTCAGGTTTATCGCTCTACTACACTCACAGCAATGGTGTTCAGCACTGTTAGATCACTTGCTTGGTGTTTTTACGCGCAACAGTTTGAGGAACGTTTTTGCACTTTTTCACAATATTCACTGCTTAAAAACTGTGTTAAAGAACACAGTTTTTAAGCAGTGAATATTGAATATAATCCATGTGAGATTAAACAATGTTTATATAGTTTAACACTTATTATGTCCGATTAGTCACTTGGAAGATTTTAAAACTGATTTTATTACGAGCACGATGTTTACCGTGGCACAGTGGCGCCGTCACGTATAATTAGGAGAGTGTAATTCCATCTTTATATTAATTCTATTCTTTTTTGCCCATAATGGATCAAGCCAGAATCCTGTACCGTAAAACTTATCTAAACGAATATTATTATGCGTCTCTGTCACACACGCAAAACGGTGCAACTTGTCTGAGCTAGATAGCAATACGGATTTTGTGTGTGATTTAGCTTGAACCACGTGCGTCGATAACATTGTTTACGTGCGTCTAAAAGTAAGAATAACATGGTTTGTGACACTAAAATCTTCATTTAAGTAATAAATCATCGTTTTCGTTGATCTAACTGCAAGTAGTGAAAGTTTTATCTGGATTCCAAACATGAGTGATAAAAAAATATTTTCACATTGGTTTTTGACCGCAGGCAAAAATTTATAAACATTAGGTAATTAATTTGGTTAAAATTTCCTTTATGGGCCGCTGATTTATGGCGCGGAGGGGAGGGGGGAAGGTGGGGGGGAGGTATTTCGACCTCCCTGTACGATCCCCACCACTCGGAGCCCCATGGTTATGGAGATATCCATGGTTGAAGTTTTTAGGTAAGAATAAAAATTTCTATCAATGTCCATCGATTTTTGGGGCGGGAAGGGGGGTTGGGAAGTGGGGGGTAGTCGGGCTACTCCATTGTACCATCCCCACCCCACGGAACCCCATGGTTAAGGAGATATCCATGGTTAAAATTTTTACATTTACTATTTAACAACAAAGTCGACGGAGCCCCGTTGCGCGGGGCTCCTATTTCTGTCTGAAGGGTCTAAAGTAACCTAACACGAAGAAGATGACGGGAGCTGAGTTCGCTCGCTTTGCTCGCTCACTTCAGCTCCCGTCATCTCTTCGAACCTAACCTGTCCGTGTCGGGGTGCCCTAAGCTCCCGAGCTCGCTTCGCTCGCTCTTGGACTAATTCTCATTTTTTACCTCACGAAAACCATACAAAAAAACATTAAATTTCCGAGTCTTGAAAATTTGTAAAAAGCTTTCTATATATGAGTACTCCCTACAAAAAAAAAATGAGCTTCCAAATCAACGGCCCATAATGGAAATTTTATCCATTATTTCTTACTACCTTTTTTAAATTTTTGTTTAGTCATCAATGGAGTTTAGTCATTTAAGATTGGAGTTCAGTTATTTAGATATAATAATTCGAATCCTAATAAAACATGCCTTCCATTAAGTAAAATATTGGTTAGTATGATGTATAATTGTTAGTAGTATTATGTAGGTCATATAAAAATAACTACTTATTAAGCAGTTAACGCAGGATGAATGAGTGTAAAAACGTTTTTTTTTATAATCGATCAAGGTTAAGTGACACTTGCCTCAGTCGATCCGTGGATAGTTGACCATCCATTTCATACCAAGACCCCTCCGCGGTGCCTCGGAAAGCACGAATAAGTTGTTTGTAACGTTGTTTCTAGTTGCAATACGACAGTCGTAGCCAAAAAACAATACATTGTTTTTTGTTTGTAACGGACGTTCTGGCTTACGTTACCTACGTCCCTTACGTTAATTTTTGCTTTTATAAAAAACATTATTTTATTATTGTTATGACTAGAATTGTTTTAGGAAATGCAAATATGTAACTATAAAATAATTATTAAATAAACTATTCATTTCATAACAATAACATGTGCTATTTTTTGCTGAAGTTACTTTTAGTCATTTGAAACCCACAATAATAAGGTCCTTTACGTTAAAATGTTAACCCTAGTTTATTTCACCGCTGTCCTTTACGTCTAAAATTACGTTATAGACGATGGTATTCTATCATTCAATTATTTTTAACAGGTGTATTTCTTCTGCAAACCATGAAAAACGTGCAATTAATTCATTGGATAGTTAAATAGAGAATAGCGATACAGAAATGGAGACTTAACCAACGAAAGCAAACATCGTTATCCCGAATAGTAGAAATGAGATGAGTATAGAAAATGATATGGGATATGAAATTATAAATACGGCAACTCTTTCTCTATCTCGATCACATAAATTTTTCAAAGAAAATCGTAACAGTTTTGGTTCTTTTTCATCTGATGAAAAAAGATATTTATCAAATAGTACCACGTGTGTCGCAGAATCACCCTATTCATACAAATCAGATGTTAATATCATAATTGATAAGGATCCTTTTAACGATAACAATATTAGTAACTAACCTCACAGTCGATACTTTTTCAAATCTAATCATTCCAAGCAATGTACATCAACAGGATAAAGCAGAGGTTAGGACCATTATCGCCCACCCTTCTTATTGTCTCTCACTTTCAATATATGTGTACTTCATACGCTAGGAATCTGCGTTCGTCTGACAATCTTCTCTTGCTCTGTCCTTCACATACTTCTGATTTGAGCATTTAAGCGGAAGTTACTGCATTATTTTCTATACCATTAAATTATTTGTCTTAATCACCTTTCTTTTAATTTATAAATGTATGTTTATTTCAACTATAATTTATATGTTGTTATTTAATTTAACTTCAATTTTTTTTTTTTTATGGGTCAATCTGCCTAGCCTTTTCCCAACTATGTTGGGGTCGGCTTCCAGTGTAACCGGATTCAGCTGAGTACCAGTGTTTTACATGGAGTGACTGCCTATCTGACCTCCACAACCTAGTAACTGGGTAACACGGTACCCCTTGACTAGACTGGTGTCAGATATCAAGCTTCTGACTACTCGTAACGACTGTCAAAGATCTTCAAATGACAGCCGGGACCAACGGCTTAACGTGCTTTCCGAGGCACGGAGGAAACTCGGTATTTTGAAATGGTCATGCCCACCCACGAACCGACCTCGTCAAGCGTTGCTTAACCTTGATGACCGACCAGTGCGGCTACTATTATTTATTTATTGCCATGTTATTTCTCCACCACCCTTGATTGACTGGTAGAGAATTCCTCAGGCATTAAGTCCGCCTATATACTTGTTTGTTGCATGAAGTTTTAAATAAAGACGCGGCTCCTGACATATCGTTGACACAGATATCGCTTGAGAACCATATTCCATTTACACTCCCACACAAAAAAAACCACACAAAAATCTGCAGTATCATTTCAATGCAATGTGAATGAAATAGATCATAGCATGACTTCAGAAGCCCCTGCTTGTGAAGTAATGCTATCCTTAATTCACCATCCATCATTCATATTTTTGAACCAGTTGCACCTTCTTTTCATTTGATTTAGGAAGATGATATTTTAGGAAATGATGATCTAGATGTTAGACCAAAGAAATCATCGTGATACATCAAAATTTACAAAATCATGCAAAGATTTTAAAATTGATGGAAGACAAAATGATTTAACTTCAGGAAGAAAAAAAAAAGAATTAATTTCAGAAAGTTCAGTTGATAATAAAAAAAAAAACAAATCAAGAA
The DNA here is from genome assembly GCA_964057195.1 of Orthosia cruda. Classification (NCBI taxonomy): domain Eukaryota; kingdom Metazoa; phylum Arthropoda; class Insecta; order Lepidoptera; family Noctuidae; genus Orthosia; species Orthosia cruda. The sequence goes on along the minus strand of OZ059826.1, from coordinate 3,261,027 downwards.
GGAGGAAAAAGATAACTATGAAAACAAATAATAACCATAGTCATGAAGATGCAGTACAAGAAAAGAAAACAAACCAGAAAACAGCCATAAATTTAAACTATATAGGCATAGTAGGTCACGAATGTTTAAAATTATATTTTTACAATTATGTTAACAGTATAAGCAATATATGGTATACCATTAAGACTTAAGAGACCTTTACTTTGAAAAACTCTGAATGTTTATTTCCTTTAATGACCCATACATCAATGCTGTTCATTTACATTAAAAATTTTGTTAACGTATATCAGCCGTATTCATTATCATTTAACGTAAGGACATGCTATCTTTAAAACTATAGGCTTTGTTGATTTTTTGCTATTTTGGCTTTAAAGAATTAATAAATCTAAGAAACTTTGTCTGAGACACTTTTTACATAAAACATACAGTTAAAAATTATAGTCAGTTTTGTAAGAAAGATATCTTATTTTTGCTCTCCTGAAAACCTTAGTTTTGTCCCTTACGTTACTTCATATTTCCAGTATCGCGATGTTGAATAAAAAACAATGGACTCTCCAATGGCACATACTACTTGGTCAAAATAAATGTGCACTTGGTGCTGTCACGTCAATCTAAAGTAGTGTATGAAACTGCACATAACAAGGTATTAAAACATTCGTGTGATGATATTAAAAACACACACTCATGTTTTAATACCCCTTAGTACATGAGTAGATAAACGGAACAGAGACAAAACTTCCTAAGAACGTGCAAAATTGTTACCTATTTTGGTAGGGTTGTCACAATAGGTGAAAATATAAAAAAACAATTTGTTAAATAGTTTTATTATTTATTATGTATGAATGATAGAATACTTTACAAATTACTTACTCAATATTTTTTTTATAATTTTGTTTTTTAATTATTTACTGTAATGTTTTTGATGAAAAATCGTGTTAAACTATCAAAATTAAACTAACATACAAAATTACCGTGACCGTGCTACTACCCGTTGAAGAGTTCCCTAGTGAGGAGACAATCCTGGCCGCAGCATCAGGTTTTCTGGTCTATTTCAGCTCAATCAGACATCAGGAAGTGGTTCAAATCTTACTTGCAATATTTGAACTTAACACACATACCTACTACATACCAACCCACCCACATACCTACAAATGTTTAGTAAAAGCTTGTAATAACAATAAAAAGGTAAAAACACACCGTGTAGTACCCTCTTATTATCAAAAAAAGGATCATACAATAAAATTTTACTTACCTATTTTACTCCTTGGGATAGTTAAAGTATGATATATTTTTATATTTTCTACTATTATTCATACACACAGACCAATAAACAACAATTATTAATAGTAAAATATAACGTTTTTACATTAAAATTAAATACAATTCAAACGTGCAACTAACAAAACAAACAACGTGAGTTGCACAGACCCTGAGATTGTCCACTGGCTATGCCAACGTAAACCGGTTTTATCCAGTCTCGCCGCGTACGCGACAAGCGGCCAGTGTTCACGCACTCATGCGTCCGCGTGCTTGTAGTAGTGCAATCGATTCGCGCGGTTGTATGAAGCTTTATCTCTGTTCCGTTTATCTACTCATGTGCCTACGACAGTCAGTAGCCAAATTTTAAAATTAATTTAATGGAAAACACTACTTCTGCTCTAAAAGTTTCCATTATGCACCGTCTTTTAAACTACCTTCTACTCTAATTTATTAGAAAAACAGTCCAAACTTGTACTAAATAGAAAAGTGCCAGATTATTTCTCATTTCGGAAAAGATATCGGAATCCCCATAAACTATTTCATGATTGCTTGTGACAGTTACTCAAAAGTGGTTGCGTTGTTTATTTTGTACACAAACTCTGTTTAAAATATGAATTAAATTAGATAGATGAAGTTTTAATAAAGATTGAAAAGTTATTAAGGCTTTCGCAACCGGAAGCTGACAAAGTGTCATTCGATGACAACAACGGCGATGATTGAAATGGCAAAAACCGGTCAACTGCGAGTCGGACTCGCGCACCGTGGGTTCCGTACAAACAGCTACATTCACCAACATAATTAGGTAACTAGGTCAACGTGAGACGGTAATAGGTAATAATAATAACAACTCCTTTACATGGATGACTTGAAGCTCTTTGCCCCCAGCAATCTTCAGCTGATGGAGCTACTGAAGGTAACTAAAACTTTTAGTAGCGCCATCAGGATGGAGTTTGGTGGTGATGGTTTTGGTTTGGACAAATGTGAGGTCATGCATGTAAAGCGAGGGGAGATTGTGGAATCCGTAGGAATTTAACTCGCGGATTTCATAAACCTGAGATCCCTCTCTCCAAACGAAACCTATAAGTATTTGGGTATGTCGGAAGCGTTAGGTATCAGCACTACTGACATGAAGTAATCGTCGAGGGAATGCTTCTTTGGCTGCCTGAAGAAGGTATTCAATAGTCTTGTTTCGGGTGGAAACGGGGTGCGCGCCTTCAACGGTTGGGTGATGCCAGTATTGATGTACTCTTTCGGCATACTCAGATGGACTCAAACGGAAGTCGACACCCTGGATAGTCCCGAGTCCGTACACTGACTGACTGCTTATCGAATGCATCACCCACGATCGTCGGTCATGAGATTGTATATCCCGCGGAAGTGTGGAGGCCAAGGCTTTTTAAATGCCAAAAACCTCCACAACTGCGAGATATGCAATCTCAGGGAATATTTTTTACACACCGACGTGGGTATGCATCGAGATGTAGTAATAGTGGACTCACCCCACTCTCCTTGGCGAATGAGAACTGGCGCAAGCCTGTAGTGCTTGACACTAATGACCGCAGGGACATATGGCAGAGTAAGAAGCTTCACGGGCGCTTTTTCCTGGCCCTATCTGGGTTCAACTTGCTAGGTCCACCCGTTTCTGAGAAAATCGGTCGTGACACACGCACAGACAGACGGACAAGAGATTGATCTTATAAGGGTTCCTTTTTTACCTTTTGAGGTACGGAACCCTAAAAATGTAAGGTATTGATCACGTCACATTTCGATATAGCTTGGTAGACAGAACTCAGGCCTAAGTAATAACAGCTATGCGGTTCGATTTTTAAGGTTAAACGGCTTGCCGAAGTCGGTCCGTGCATGGGTGACCATCTTACCTCATCTTATCGAGTTTCGTCCGTGCCTCGAAAAGCACGTTAAGCTTTCATTGGCAGCATCCAGGCTGTCATTGGTAGATTTTTGACATTCGTTACGGGAAGTCAGAACTCAGAATATCTGTCACCAGTATTGCCAAGGGATACCGTGTTACAAAATTACGGAGTTGTGGAAATCAGTAAAGCAGTCGCTCAGGCGCGGATACCCCTGAGTAGCTGATTTTAAAATGAGAATCATGTCTAAACGGCTAGACGTAATTTTTTGGAAAAATATTACGTTTCATTAGACCATTTTCTTAATAATTTGATCTAAGTAAAAATTGAGTTTTATCTGTATAACATAGTGTAATTTATTTGTAAATTGATGTCCATCACGGATAAACAAACGACAATCGCACTAAAACCGCCGGGCATATTTTAATGAAACTGAAACCATCTCAAAGACTGCATTGGACTTGAATTTAATCATCTACATTTTGATCTAAGGCTTTTTAGGGTTTTGTACCCAAAGGGTAAAAACGGGACCCTATTACTAAGACTCCGCGGTCCGTCTGTCTGTCTGTCTGTCACCAGGCTGTATCTCATGAACCGTGATAGCTAGACAGTTGAAAATTTCACAGTTTATGTATTTCTGTTGCCGCTATAATAACAAATACTAAAAACAGAATACAATAAATATTTAAGTGGGGCTCCCATATAACAAACGTGATTTTTTTACCGTTTTTTGCGATAATGGTACGGAACCCTTCGTGCGCGAGTCCGACTCGCACTTGGCCGGTTTTTATTTAAAGTCATATAATAATAAATAAAGTACAAAAAACTACTGAATTTCGGGTCGCGCGGTTGTGAAACGGGTGCGCGTTTTGTTCCCCCAAGGTTGTTGGCGACTGTCATCATCTTAAGCTGTATCCGATTTTTACATTTTTTATATTTTTTTAACCCCCGACGGAAAAAGAGTGGTGTTATAAGTTTGCGTGTGTCTCTGGCATCATAGCGTCTCAACGGATGAACTGATTTTTTTTGTTTGAAAGGTGATTGTGTCGAGAGTGTTCTCAGCTATGTTTGAATAAAATCGGTTCAGCCGTTTAAAAGTTATGGGCGTTTTACTGTTATCATCGGAATGTTTTCGCAAGATAAATGTGTCGGGGGTTTTTTTTAATTTTGAACTTTTACTTGTTCTTTGGACTGGAAACCGAACCCAATATAGTTGAGGCATAAAGGGCTAGGCTGATTAATTGACTGACAAGACGTGCTCTAAGGTAATATTACGTTTCCATGACAACTATATTTGAATTTAAAACAGTATTAAACACTATTTTCGCTATTTGAATGTGAAGTGAAGACGCCAAATGCTGCCACATCCTACTTATTATTATTAAGACGAAAGTTTGTGAGTGTGCTTTAATGTTCGTTAATCTTTCACGGAAAAACTACTGAACGGATCTGGATGAAATTTGGCACTGAAATAGATTATAGTCTGGAATACAACATAAGATACTTTTTATCCCGGGCATAGGTTCCACGACAAAAATATTTGACTGCCACACGAGCGAAGCCGCTGGTAGAAGCTGTATAGTTATCCATAAAACTTTTAAACAGAAGCCTTTTAAAAAAAAAAAATTGTTTTACAAATATATTGGATAGATGCCTCCACAATTTTTTTACGTCTAATGGCCTCCTATTCTTTACATTATTTCGAAACGTAAAGCAAAGAGTTTTGATCACTTTTTTAATCCTTTGGAACTATTTAGTTTTTATACTGAAATCCCACTGCAAAAGTTTGCTGGTATTTTGTTTGTATTCTGACTGCAGATTTCTGCAGTCGGTTGGTTGGTTGTCAGGCTCATTTAATTTAATTAGGTATTGAGACGTGGCTGGCCTGATTTCTTAATTACTTGCAAACATTTGTATACCCTCAGGCATAACTTACGCACTCTTTATTGCCTTTATTATTGTACCTGTGTTAAACAAATGAATAAATTACTTATGACATGGATCTTAGGCTATTAATAGATCTCCCCTGGTAGGTTCCCGCATTGTCGAGGCGGGGGAGAGGCTCAGAAACCGTGGTTTGTCTCAGTACCGAGGAGGGGCCGCTCGTCAGGGCTGTAACGGCCAATAAGTAGGTTGCGGTGCAACCTGTTCTAATCGAAACTCGGGCCTCCCATACCCGTACGATATCGCGGATGAGGGTTGGAGACGCGGCGGGAGAGGAGTGCATCAACTGATGGCGGACGCGGTGGGGTTGCAGAAGAAGTACATATCCCCTGCGGCCGAAAAGTGATAGAAAATAAAAAAGTCTGTTAATAGATAATAATTAATTAGTTGTAACTATGGAGAGTTGGTTTTGGCACTTGGAAATAATAGTTTTGAAGTCAAAACTTTGATCAAGATGTTCGATTGTTTTGACACCTGATCGAAACAGTTCGAGTAAGTATGATTAGATTGAAGATAACTGATCACGGTATTGGTATTTTTTTTTTCAGAAATATTCCTACTTATAGATACTTATACTCGTCAATATTGTGTGTGGGCAATGGGCAAGATGGCAAATAACATTCTATCAGAAAATATTATTGTCAAAAGGTATACAATGACACCAGTGTGTGTTGCCAATGATAACCTATGGCTCTGAGACGTAGCCACTCTCAATGGCCCTCATTAAAAAGCTTACAGTCACCCAAAGTGCAATGGAGAGGGCTATGCTCGAAGTTTCCTTGCGTGATGGAATCAGAAATGTAGAGATCCGCAAGAGAACCGAAGATTTGCCAAACTTAAGTGGCAGTGGACAGGGCATATTCTTCATAGAACGGATAGCCGATGGGGCAGAAACGTTGTGGAGTGGCGACGGCGAACTGGAAGAGGTTGCGTTGGAAGGCCTTCCAATAGGGTGGACCGATGGCCTGGTGAAGGTTGCAGGGATACGCTGGATGCGAGACGAACGAGACCGGTCAATGTGGTGGCGCTTGGGGGAGCCCTATGTCCAGCAGTGGAAGCCTTTCGGCTGATATGATAATGATGACAAAATTACATAGTGCACTACCAAAATGTTTCACGGTTTTTTCCCAAAAACATTGGCAAGCTAATAATGCCGATGATAGATGTGTTTGTGCTCTAAATTTTGTGATCAATCCAACGTTTTAAAAAAAAGGCGATTGATGTTTAAAACAGAGAGCAAACCTTTTATTAAAGTACAAAAATAATGAAAAGAATAAAGATATTTTACATCAACAGATAAAAACTTCTTGTTTTAAATAATAGTGAGCAGAAATATCTTTGTTCTTACAATACAATAATACGAAATTGCCTCTAGAGAAATAACACCGAATAAAAAATATTATTACGAAATTTACGAACCGTTTTATCGACTCATGATTGCAACTAGGGTTGCCAGTAATTTTCAAAACTAATGAGATTTTGTTTTCAGGCGCCTTAAAAATAGCAGACGTCAAAAAATTAAGTAACAGGTGTCTCAAAATAAAGTTTATATTTATTTAGCTAATTGCGTGAACGCAACGAATCCAAGGGGCGCGGGGGTTATGTCAATCAGTAGGTAGCTTGGCTCTTGGGCATTCAGTCGCTATGGAGCGTTTCTCGGGATCCCATATTCAGCAATAGCACTTTTGTAGTAAGATACTTCGCACGGGTAAACATTTATTTTGCTATAAATTGAGATAAAAACTATCTTACATTTTTTATTTTACGAAAAGTGCCTGTTTGATCACTATCTCGCCTGATGGTATGTAATTATGTGGTCTACCGTGAAGCACACTTGCCTAGAAGTAACCTATTTACTCTTGACTTAAAAAAACCCCAACCCAGGAAACAAAGACTCCGGCAGGGAATGCCACTCCTTAGATGTGCGCACAATGAAAGTATTAGCAAAACGCTTTGTGTGTATGGGTGGGATGTCCATAATGTACTGATGGCGCATTGCCGAACGTCTTGTAATCCCGTGATGGAAAGGGCTAGGTGGAATCAGATTGTGCAGTTCTATCGCACACTCCCCGTAATGAAACCGATAAAATACCTATCTCTAAGCTCCTATCTCTAAAGTTGACCAAACTGCACACAGTGTGCAAAATTACATGAAAATCGATTCATTCTTTTAGGAGTTTATCGCGGACAAACAACCTGAGACGATTTTTTTATGTAATACTAGCTTCTGCCAGCGGCTTCGCCCGCGTGTAAAAAATAGATAGAAGCCGATTCTCAGACCTACTGAATATGCGTATAAAATTTCATAAAATCTGTCAAGCCGTTTCGGAGGAGTATGGTAAATAACATTGTGACACGAGAATTTTATATATAAGATAAAGAAGATTTTGGCAACCCTAATTGTAACCGAAAACATCAAAAAAGTTTGTTCAGTTGTTCCGAGTGTTGAACGGCTGAAAATGATTCCTTTTGTTGGTCAAATAATTGTGAGAGATCTCATTTCAAAACCTTTTCCAAAGTTTTATTTTTACTCTCAAAGGGTAGCATTCAAAACAAAATAATACTCTGTGTTTTGGCATTCGCAAATAATCTTTAACTTTTTAACTTTTGGTTTGGAAATTTGGTAGAACAATAGTAAGTAGATCTAAGGGCTTGTTCATACAGAACATCTGTATTTCCAGGATCGTTTTAACGGACCCGTCGCTACTGGAGGTAATGTTCACAGTACCGTTTTAATGCATCCGTCGCTACTGGGGGTAATGTTCACACCACTTTACCATACCGTTTTAACGGATCCGTTGCTACTGGGAGTAATGTCACGCCCCGCGTGGCTTCGATCCGATAAAACGGATCAGTATTTTAATACTATTGTGTGTGTGAACTCGCTTATACAACTACATACGTCAGCGCTGAATAAAAACGTATACGATAAAGCAAACCTGTAAAACGGACCCCTGAGTGAACGAGAACTACTTTAGAATGACGATAAAGATGTGACTGCGCCGTTGGTCCAGTGATCGCAAGTGGTACTTCCAAGCAAGAGGTCGTGGGTTCCATTCCCGGTTGCGACACAGTGTTATTGTTTTTTTTTTTTCCTCTTCAATTTCTCATTATAAGCTGGAGATACTCGTAGATGTGAGTCCGCTTGACGGCAATAGAATTGCACAGTATGAGAGTGTAGATACAAACCGGGCTAATCTATTATGAAAAGCAAAATTTAAAAAAAGGCGACACATTTTTTTCTTGCTTTTTAATTTACATTTATCTAGAAGACACGCTTTCTATCGAACATACAATTATGACACTCATATTATCTTTTGAACGGCGGAACCGATTGTCATCAAACATAACAAAGAACACTCTCGATAATGCCACCTTTCAAACAAAAAACAACTAAATCAAAATCTGTTTATCTGTTTAGGAGCTATGATGCCACAGACAGATACACAAACACACAGATACACACGTCAAACTTATAACACCACTCTTTTTCCGTCGGGGGTCAAAAACTGTACCAGTACGCCCACAAAAATAAAATTAAATGCCGCAGTATTCTTTAATAGCTAATTTAATTAGAAGTAGCTGTCGCTCGTGGGGTTCACTTCTATTGCCTATATCCCGCGTGGAATGATGATTTCCATTTCCTATGTAATAATCTGATGTATTAGCTAGTACAGTAACTTTACGTTTCATAAAAAACCGGTCAATAGTTTTTGCGTGAAAGCGTAACAAACATCCCTTCTTCCATTTTCTTCCATTCCATTCCATACTAAAAAAAATAACAACACACACACACACGCACAGACACATTGATTATATTTTAAGGAGGATTTCACAGCAGAACAGTTGAAAAAAAAACAAAGAAACATTTATTAAGCACAAACAGAGCCACATGTTATGTATGCCTAGGAATCTGCTGACATTGCGGAAACTAAGTGTTCATAAACCTTGCAAGGGTGCAATTACCTTGAGCACGAAACGCATAGCTCAGAAATTACCTGACTTGCTGACTCAGAAACTACGTAACAACGAGACAGGAAGTTACCGACGATGCAATTACCTTGAAGCCAATGAACGTCAGTAAATCAATCGATTTCGAAACCAATATTAATAAGCATTTTTTGCAAGAAGAAGGTTTTGCATATTTCTACATCGAGTAGGATGGTTTCCCGTAGTTATAGTTAGTCTATTGAATTATTGTAACCATTCCATGTTCCAACCTCGACTTGGAATGGACATTTGTAGGATAATTAATTCTAATTAACTTTAATAATTAAAAGTTTAGAATAATTTCGGGTTTCTTTCCAATACCCCGGCTGTGATAAACGTAATTCATACAAAAACTGTCCAAAAAAACAAATAATAAAGTAAGTAAAATTCTGTCTATCTGTATACCTAAAATTCAGTCTTGCCTTTCAGTTAATCTGAATAAGCGGATTGGTACATGTTAGTAAAGCTGGAGTATGAAGACGTGACTAGAAGTTTGTACAAGAAATGTCTGCGTAATGTAACGTGAAATGAATCGGCTGTATACTTTGCAGATTTTTGTCCAAATGGATTGGTATTTTGGGTAGGTCTGTTTGTAGTGATTTAACTAAACTTGATTGTAAAGCATGAATTTGCAAGTTAGTCACATTCCATCAGCGATGTACTTTTGAATTGTCAAAAAAAAAAAAAAAAAAGATGACTCTAGTCGCAAATTCGCAAGCGTCAGTAGGTCACAATGGAGAAGAATTTGCAAGAAACTCCACGGACACTCTTTTCCATCAGTTCTAATTACAAGTTTTTGATTACATAATTCTTGTTCAAAAATACATATATAATGTGAGAACGATGTAAAAAGACGTACACGTAAAAGCGTCTAGAGTAACAAAAAATAAAAAAAATACAATAACAGGTCGAGGCAGCTAAGTTATGACCAATCCCAAGTGATGGCATAAATTGGTAAGAAAATCAAAATTTATTCAATTTGTCATGCACTGCCTTCATAGTGGGTCCACACTACACAGACTTTGCACAGACTTGATATACATTGACACTGATATTTGCTTGTACTGCTGTGTAGCACAGACAACATTCTATAGAAGTTGATGAAAGTCTGTGTAGTGTGCAGGCGCTATTAGACTTTTGACAATCTTTATTGCTGATGGAATGTCTATTCCTCTATAGAGTCCGAAGTGTAAATTTCCCGCTCTTTAGTACATGATAATAAATAAATGTTTCTTAAGCATATACTGAAAACAGTATATGCTTAAGAAACATTTCTCCAACAAAGAAGCTTGAAAATCGACAAACCCCAAACAAAATACCTAAATTAATAGGACAAGAATGGAAATTGGAAGACACGATGGCAGCCTACAAAATGAACGAAATATTCCTTTTTATTATGATACCTCTTTGATTAGTTTAACGGATTCTACAGCCTCTTCACCAGTTTGAGAAACTTATTAATTTCTAAAAATGTTTGTTCATTGAATGAGGATTGAGTGAAAATAAAAAGAAATAGACGTAGTTCATTATCATCATCTGTTAAGCCTTTTTAACCGACTTCCCAAAAAGGAGGCGGTTCTATGTTCGACTTCATGTTAGTTTTTATTTTTTTTTTGTTTGTGTTCACCGATATCTCCGTTAATTGTGGAGCGATTTTGAAAATTCTTTTTTTGTTTAAAAACGTATGTTCCGAAATTGGTCCCATTTTTTTTTGGTCAAGATCTGATGAAGAGCTTTGGAGATATACAACAGAACTCTTCAATAAACAATGGCAAATCTCTCGGGATTGCTGCAATTGCATATAAGTTTATTGTTTATACCATTTCATAACATAACATCACGCCAGTACGCTCTTAAGGGGTACGCAAATCTCTCATTAACCGACTTCCCAAAAAGGAGGAGGTTTCTCAATTCGACCGTATATATTTTTTTTTATGTGTGTTCGCGGATAACTTCGTCGTTTATGAACCGATTTTGATGATTCTTTTTTTGTTGGAAAGGAGATATCTCAAGGGTGGTACCATGAAAAGGAAACCAGGATCTGATGATTGAATCCTAGAGAAATCGAGGGAACTCCTTTGTAGTGTATCTATCTCACTCGCACGTTCACTTTGCCATCCCCACTTTCCCCCACACAGACATACACAATCTCGTGCGCACCGCGTTAGTATTACGAGAGCCGCTGGCCAGAGTAGACGTGTTGAAGTGTGGTCATTTAGTGCGTGAACGAGCCTGTGAATTGCCCCATAGAACCGGTCACTACAAATGGCGGCGAGGATAAAGTAAGAAAAATATTGGTGTAAATAAAAAGAAGAAGGATTGGGGTAAGTAGATAATGCATGACATGACACACGGTTATTTGTTATCGTTAGGCGCCCACATACCGTTATGAAAATAAGACATTTAAGCAGGTCCTAAGTGTAAAAATTAAAAAAATTACATAGTAAATACCTATTTGTTGTGTTAACATCATACGAATGCTTAAACATAACTATGTAGCGGAAAATAAATTCTGCCTAAGTATTGAGTAAATAACCATACCAGATTTTAATAATAAAGGACATTTAGTATTACGAAGGTAAAGAAATTCGTGTTATTCTATTCAAAGAGCCAAGGGCCATGACTAAGTTGTGTCTAATAACAAAAAACTGTGTCGTTAAAGAAACATCAAACTAACTATTCTAAAACGATTGTAAATTATATTGGTGGGTGTAATGTATGGAATGAAACACGGTCAATTGCAAACTGAGGTACATTTATTGTGACGTTCTATACTAGGTATAAATGTGGGTAGAATATAAAAATGTGTATACATGACACTTTTCTCCCCATAAAATTAACAACTAATTCTTATTACTTATTACAACTTATACCTAAAACTTATGTTTATTTCTAAAATAAATCAATCAATGTGTACAGAACCTGCGTAAAGAAACTTAATACTTATAAGTAAATACAAACTTGCTCACACACTAGTAAACAAACAAATACATCTTCTTATATGGTTATTTCTTAACATTTCTATTTACCCTTGATCGTAAAATCATTTTATGTGGACTATGGGTCCGTTGTAGGCGTTCCCGACTATGAGCAACATCAGTAATAGTACTTAGATCGGGCATATTATTAACGTCAGGTTGTGTCTGTACGACGTTTGCGGCGCCTGACTTACCGGCATTGCTTACATCATCGTACCCTATCTCACACAGCTGTGGTGGAGATATGCTTTTTTCATGTGTAGTTAAATCTTTTGTTGGAGTGGACCTAAGATCATCGTTATTCTTATCAATGTCTGTACTGTGACAAGTGTTTTCCTGCACTTGTGTATCATTTAAATTAGCACCTGACCAAGACTGCCTCGCCCTTTTGGTGGTTTTATTTAAAATTTGATCTATGTGACGTTTATGAATACGACCGTCGTCTAATGTCTTGACTTTGTAAGAAAGGGGACCTGTTTTATTTACGACAATACCTTCTCTCCACTTATGAGGACTGCCGCCCGAGTAGTTTCTAACTAACACCGAGTCACCGGGCACTGCTTCACGCATGACGCCGCCGTGCCTAGTCTCTTGTTCAGTCTGCCTGTCGCGAACCAAATCCTCGGTACATGGCCGCAGCAGATCTAGCCTACCACGTAAGCGGTGTCCTAACAGAGCAACCGCTGGCTCTTTTTGCGTTGTTGAATGCTCTGTATTCCTGTATGAAAACAAGAATTTACATAAAGCGGCATTGTAGTCTTCGTTTGCAACGGTTGCCTTTTTTAGGACTTGTTTAACTTGACGCACCGCGTTTTCAGCGGCACCATTACTTGATGGATGGTAAGGTGCTACTAAAACACGTCTAATCCCGTTTTTATTCAAGTATGACAGATATTCTGCTGAAGAAAAAGGTGGCCCATTGTCACTGACTATGCTTATTGGGAATCCAAATCTAGCAAACATTTTACGTAAACAAGCTATGACAATTGATGCTGACGTACTAGATAAACATTCAACTTCTATCCACTTTGAATGCGCGTCTATTATTATGAAGTAATATTTATTATGATTAGGTCCTAAAAAATCAACATTTAAACGTGTCCATGGTTCCGAAGGCCACGGCCATGCGTGAAGAGGTGCCGGTGCTGGATTATCTCTTTGAGAGCTGCAGGCGGCACATTCGCGACAAATTCGCTCAATGTCCGCGTCCAAACCCTCCCACCATAAATAATTACGAGCTACTTGTTTCATCTTAACGACCCCAATGTGCCCACTATGCAATTCATTCAAAACTATGGTGCGAAGACTAACAGGAATAACTACCCGGTAACCCCAAACTAAACATCCGTGTTCAACAAATAAATTTTCTCGTTTTGAATAATAAATTTTATCCTGATCCTTCTCCGTTCGATTAGGCCAACCGAATTTAACGTAACCTATTATCTTGTTCAATTGACTATCTTTTGTTGTTTCAAATCTTACTTCTTCAAAAGTTACTGGCAATTTTTCTTTAACAAAATTGAGGTAACTACTATCGAAAAAGTCGTCGCGGCTTTCTTTAACCGTACACTTTAAAGGCAAGCGAGATAAAGCGTCGGCAAAGCAATTATTCTTAGAAGGAACAAATTCGATATCAACATCATATGCAGCCAAACGAACAGCATATCTTTGCAGTCGACTGGCTGCTGTTTGAGGTATGCCTTTATTTTTTCCAAATATATAGCTAAGTGCACGATGGTCGCTTCGTAAATAGAAATGCCTACCATACAGATACTGGTGATGCCGCGTCACACCGAAAATAATGGCTAACGCTTCTTTGTCCAATTGTGAGTAGTTGGACTCGGCAGCGTTAAGCGTACGTGATGCACAGCTGACTGGGCGCTCGGAGCCGTCCGGGTACCGGTGCGCGAGCACTGCGCCCAGTTCGTACGCACTACTATCCACAGAAAAAATATTGGTCCGCTGCTTAATACTTGTTTTATTTTATTGAACGCGAATTCACATTCATTACTCCATAGCCATTTGATATTTTTCTTTAGCAAATCGTATAATGGTTTTAATACGCTACTTATATTTACACAAAACTTGGCATAAAAATTGACTAAACCCAAAAAACTTTTCAATTGTGTCACGTCTTTTGGTCTAGGTGCGGCAACTATTGCTTCGATTTTTTTTTCATCAGTGTGTAATCCATGTTTATCGATACGATACCCTAAGTACGTTACGCTATCTTTAAAAAAATCACACTTTGACCAATTTACACGCAAACCAGCATCTTGAAATCTAGATAATACTGCCCTTAAATTATTAAAATGATCTTCTTTATTTCTACCTGTACAGCATACGTCATCTTGAAATACTACACAGTAAACGGCAATCCACTAAGAGTTTCTTCAATGAGTTTTTGGAAATTTTCCGGAATGCATTTAATGCCAAAAGGTACCCGCTTATAAACGAATGTGCCGACATGTGTGGTGATCGCTGTCATTGGTTGTGAATCTTCAGTTAGTATCAATTGTTGATAAGCATGTGATAAATCGAGCTTGGAATATTGTTCACCCCCTCAATACGAGGCAGGGGATAATGGAAATCTTTAAGGCGCGGGTTTATAGTTATTTTGTAATCACCACATATGCGAATTGTACCATTTTTTTTTACAACAGGAACGATAGGAGTTCCATAATCAGAACGTTCTACTCTGTAAATTACATTTTCCTTCTGTAAACGTTCAAGCTCACGTTCTACAGGGTCGCGCAGTGCTAATGGCAATGGGCGAGCTTTTACAAAAAATGGAGTCGTATCTGCGAGATGTAACTGTAAAGGAGTTTTATAAGTACCTAAACCATCCGCAAACACTCCTGGGAACTCTCTAAGTAAGGTTGTAACACAATCATCTTGCTTAATACTATGACATTGCATAATATTTACACGTAAACATCTAATCCAAGTGCGGCCTAGTAAAGGTGGGCCTCCATTTTCAAAAACATACAAATCTAATTTTTGATATAATGATCGAAACTGAACATTAACAGTTATGTAACCAATAGGCTGAATAACATCACCAACGTAGGAATTTAACTTTAAACATTTTTTGTTTAATTTTATATTCCCAAATAATTGATCATAACAAAGCTTTGAAATGGCCGAAATTTTACTACCAGTATCTACTTCAAATGTAATAACCTGATTTTCTACTGTTAAATCAATATGATATGGTTCATCATGATCACTATAGTCCCCAAAATGAAAGAAATAAAATTCACTGTCAGAATCAGAATTATTAAAAAATAACTGACCTTTAGAATTTTTCACAACCACTGTCTTATCATTTTTGTACTTACGACACACTATCTTCAAGTGTCCTCTCTCACCGCACTGATCACAATTATACGACTTAAACCTGCACCTGGCTGGTGCATGGCCGACCTTGCCGCAGCGCGAGCACGCTGCCGCTGAGCCTGCGAAGCGCGCAGCCGCCTGCTGTGGGTGCGCGGGCGCAGCGGCCGCAGCGGCGGGCCTGCGCTTTGTCCCCGCCGGCGCCGCTACGTGATGCAATCCCTCGCTGCTCGCGGCAGGTGGATGCGCCGGACGCCGCCATTGCCGCATGCCGTTCCGCCGCTTCCAATGCCAAGGCGAGCTCAAGAGCTCGCTTATAATCCAATTCGCGTTCGGCAAAAAGCCTGGATCTCATATCCTCTTGGTGAAGCCCCGACACGAACTGATCCCTCAAATTGATTTCAAGAGTATTTCCAAAATGGCATGTCTTAGCAAGGTGCTTTAAACTGTGCAAATATTCGTTGATAGACTCCCCCTCCTTTTGCTTTCGTTGCCGAAACAAATGACGCTCTGCAATTTCCGATCGTTTTGGTTCTAGATGATCTTTGATTAAAGTTTTGAGTTCTTCAAAAGTTTTATTCTCCGGCAATTCTGGCGCACACAAATCGCACATTAACTCGTAACACGTAACACCAACATGCGTCACTAAAGTAGCCACGTGCAGTTCGCTCGGAATGGCGTTTAACGTTGTAAATTGTTTAACGCGCCGACAGTAAGCGTCCCAATTGTGAGATCCAATCTCAAATTGCTCAATTTTTCCAATGGGCATGATTGTGTATCGTCACAATCGCAGGGAAGAAATAAAACTTAGGTAAAACCGACTGCGCCAATGTAATGTATGGAATGAAACACGGTCAATTGCAAACTGAGGTACATTTATTGTGTCGTTCTATACTAGGTATAAATGTGGGTAGAATATAAAAATGTGTATACATGACAGTGGGTAGGTAAATAACAAAATTTACTTTACGATTTCAAATCATAACATCTGATTAAAATAATAAAATCGATGCATTGTTATTTTGAACCTAACTACTGCGGCCTAATAATTCAAATAGGGGTTTCCATAGATCGGGAAATACGTTTTGCTTGACTACTTAAGTTTTATGGCGACATATTGTGATTTCGTTTCCATTCGGACACATTTGGACACTATTCGAAATTGTGGTACATCGATGCTATGGAATTTCGGTAATTCGGAAGTTTGATTTGATGACTTAGGAGAATTAGTCATGGGGCACATGACATTCGAAATCAAGCAGTAAACCCAAAGATTATATAGTCGCTCTAGTGAAGTTTGCAGTTACAACCACGCCTATGTAGAAATCCTAATGAAAGAACTTAAAACATAGGTATACACGCACTGACTGTTTATGTGAATATGTACATTGTAGGAACATATATACCTAAATGCCTACGTATTTATTCATTGTTTATCGAGCCTAACCCTTAAAATAAACAGGTTAAAATTGAATCGTCTACCGATTAAAATGTTAATGACAATAATCAGTAACCTATAATATCACCAAAGGTGGCTAGGGCAAAAAAAAAAAAAAAAAATTGTGTATGTCTTAATAACCAATACAATATAAAATTAAATATCCACATTTGTAGCCGTAACTACTTAAAGGAAGGTCTCAAGTTTAAATTGAATCACGTCAAGCCACGCAGATTCTAAAAAGCTCGTAATGGGCACGTAAATATTTGCAACATCCTAAGGCCAAGCAGTCATGTTTTGGTTACATAAGCCATGCATATGAGTCCAAATTCCTGATATAAACAGCGGTGACTCATGAAAAGACAGTGCTATATAAAATACGGGTTTCAGTTACGTAGTTTTAGGGCTAATTAAACGTAAAAAGAAAAGGAATGATTGATTTATAAATGGATAAAGTTAGTTAAATTACAAACTAAACAAATTAAACTAATAGAGTTAGTTAACAAATTCGTGTTAACTCTGAAATAATCTTTTCAAGACCTCGTTGTTTATTCATTGCCTACGAAGCATATACAGTACGTTTTGGAACTTATTACTTTCTGGGCACGAAAAAATATTTATGAGCTAGCTTCTTCCAGCGGCTTCACAACCGCGCAGGTCGAAATTTATTCCTAGTGGACAATACACCAGGGTAAGTGGCCTATGGGCTGTTCCGGACTGTGATCTGTCTTTGTGCCGAGTTTCAGCCGGATCCGTTCGGCAGTTCTAGCATGGTTGGGTGCCGGACATGAAGCCGTCCGTCCATACTTTCGCATTTATAATATTAGTAAGGTTTCCGATCTGTCTGAAATGACAGTTGCCTACCATTCTACAAAAGGGTTTGAGCTGCTGACCCTATCAGGTATGTACATTTTTGAGAGTGTAATGGTCGTGAAAACAGATTTACACCATTGCATTTGGAACATTCTTAATTATTTTTGTACACAAGACATACAAAATAAAATAAATATTTGTACAAAGACGAGTTTAGCTCTGGATTCGGTTTTCTACTACCAAACTTTTGAGTGGTGGAGAGAGTTAGTAAAAGAGGGTAGATGTAGTCAGGTGTAAAAAGTGAAACTAACACAGAAGGAATAAAATAAATCAAAAATATACTACGTACGTAACAATACCCAATATATACAGTTAGGCTGTTTGATTCTTGACCCATCCGTTTGTAAACTTCAAAACATTAGAGTTTTCTTACTATATACCAGTCATCTTATGGTGGATATAAGATGTTTCAAAATTATAAAAAACTGAGTTAGTACAGGCATCTGGTCGCGCAACTACTATGACCATTTTGTTCATTGCAGTAAGATTATTAAAAGAAAAAAAATATATTGTGTTATAGCAGATATTGGAATTAACTGTCGTCACGCATTGTTTCCTTATATAAAGAAGCGCAGAATAGAATTTGATAAAATAAATACAAAATACGAACTATTTAGAGTACTACTATTTATGAGTTTATTCTGAATTCAAAGAAAAATGCTAAATATCAAGATGTTGAGTAAATATTCAATCTGCTAATATCATTGAAATGACAGCGAGATTGGTAAACTAATAGTCACTGACTTTCACTCTATAATATATTAGTATATGACTGTCTTATTAAATCGATGGCAAGTTGTTGCTGAGAAAAAATATATTTAAGCAAGATTAGACCTAATTGGGTTAGAATACCCGTAGAATAATTAGTATATGGTGGGTCAGGTTTCAATCTTGTTGATTGTACACATAATTATATTGTGTCATTGTAAAATAAATTATTTTCAACTGAAAATTTAAATAGAGGTATCGTGACACTGAGATTCACGCCACTATACAATAATACAACACAGAATTTACACTTACAGTTTTCTGGGTATTTAAAGCGGGACGCCTGAATGTATTAGAGTAGATACGATGAGCAATGGCGATCTCTTTACTTTTCTTTACACATAAGTATGTATGTGTTACAAATATATAGTTTGAGTATGAGTTCTTCATTAATGTCAAACGGACAAAAAAGTTAGTTTATGGTCAAACTAAGATTTGCCTGACGGCTAAGCGTATTTCAAGCGAAAAAAAAAAGAACGTTTTTATTTATTTAGACTTCATGCACAAAGGTACAAAGGCGGACTTAATGCCTGTATGGCATATGGTTGGCTACATCATGGGCGGGTGATGCCAGTTTAGCAGGCTGGATCCAAGGTGGCAGATGCCATAAGGTATGACTAGATCCTAGGCGAGTTATGTCAATTTAGTTAGATTCAAGGCGGGTCATGTTCTGTAATCGTGCCTATTTCATGTGGAATGAGTATTATGAAGGCTAACCACAATATACGTAGATAACGATATGATTTAAAGTGGTGTACAGCTTGGAGAGCGCGCTGGATCAGAATAGCCATATGGGCGCAAATCTATTAAAACTACCAAGTACACTGCTGTTGTAAAAAGATACCTCGGGGACCAGACAACTATCGAAATGTCAGTTTTAACAAAGTGCGACATCGATAGCCTTTAAGTTATTTAGCTGTGAAGATATGCAATGTTAACGTTAACACTGAACTGTTTTTGTAAAACTATAAAGGTACCTACATAAACAGTTTCGTAGGTGACCACACTCGATTGGTGTAGTGGATTGTCAGATTTCCAATGTCACGAAATAGTACTCAGTTATTCGGGGACGTGTGACGTCTGCCGGGCAACGCTTAGCTCTTGTGATGGATTGAGGCCTTGTCCCTGTCGCAGAGGCGAATGGAGCATTATAGGCTGATTATGCTTATAGGAATAGTTGGAGTAAAAAGACGCTGCCATTTAATTGGTTGGTTGTTCTGCCATTAGATTGGCGGGTTTTGCTACCATTCAATTGGTGGGCTGCTGCCATTAAATTGGTGGGTTGCTGCCATTAGATTGGCGGGTTTTGCTACCATTAAATTGGTGGGTTTTGCTATCATTAAATTGGTGGGTTTGCTACCATTAAATTGGTGGGTTTTGCTGCCATTAAATTGGTGGGTTTGCTACCATTAAATTGGTGGGTTTTGCTGCCATTAAATTGGTGGGTTTGCTACCATTAAATTGGTGGGTTTTGCTGCCATTAAATTGGTGGGTGGTTGCTGCCAATAAATTGGTGGGTTGCTACCATTCAATTGGTGGGTTTTGCTGCCATTAAATTGGTGGGTGGTTGGTGCCATAAAATTGGTGGGTTGCTGCCATTAAATTGGTGGGCTGCTGCCATTAAATTGGTTGGTTGCTGCCATTAAATTGGTGGGCTGCTGCCATTAAATTGGTGGGTTGCTGCCATTTAATTGGTGGGTCTTGCTGCCATTAAATTGGTGGGCTCCTGCCATTAAATTGATGGGTGGCAGCTGCCATTAAATTTGAGGAATTGTGATTTCCATTAACATACATCAACTCACACTTTTTTTTTATTTCCCAGTGACAATCTAGAAAACGTAACAAAATACGTAAAAAACTAAAATCACAAACAAGTACTCATGTCACACATACTAATGTCCACGTACTAACAAAATAATTATAAAAGTACACTGTAAAATTACAGTTTTCAGAGATTTTGGTGATAGCTTTATTTTCTCTCATTAAATTGGAGAAAAATAGGAGAGTGAAGAGATATTGAGAGCGTGAAAAAAAGACAAGAATCTGTCACGTGAAGAACAAACAATATAATTATGATTACATTAAGCATACCAAAAATACATTATACAAAATGAATTTATATTAAATATATTCTTAATAAAATCATTAATGAGGAAGGGATGTAGTGTATCTATCTCACTCGCACGTTCACTTTGCCATCCCCACTTTCCCCCACACAGACATACACAATCTCGTGCGCACCGCGTTAGTATTACGAGAGCCGCTGGCCAGAGTAGACGTGTTGAAGTGGTCATTTAGTGCGTGAACGAGCCTGTGAATTGCCCCATAGAACCGGTCACTACAACGCTCAAACGGCTTGACGGATCTGGGTGAAATTTGGCACAGGTAATTCCTCGTTAATTTAATTAATAAACCTCGGGATAATTTTCGACATTCACGCGGGCGAAGCCGTTAGCAAAAGCTAATAATAAATAAAAATCCATAATAAAATAAATGCGGTCGATAGAATGAAATGCGACATAAATGAGTAGAAGTTATATAAGGGCCGCTTGTTTCTTAACAAATGTAATCAAGTAATAATGTAATGTTTAGTAGTAATCGTAGTAATGTTTTATTGCCATAAAATAGTTCCATTTTCAATCTACTTCGATATTTAATCAAATTTTAATCATAGGATACAACGCTATTAGTAGGCAACTCAGTAAATGTCAGTACAGTCTATGAAATTAAAAATCACAGATTACGAGTATGTTAGGGTCAGCTTCTAGTCTGGCCGGAACTACCGGACTACCGGTAACTTTTGTCAAATTTCTACAAATTTGTCTTTATCAACGGGTTAATAATGTGCTTTCCCAGGCACGAAGGGGTCACCCATCATCCGACTAACTCCTGCAGCTGTTATTATTAAGCCACGAGCTTCTCTTAAGCATTTTATGACCGCGGTAACCCTGAAAACTCACACTAGTTTAGCTGATAATACGCGATGATAGGTAAAGTCGGCAATAGTTTACATAAGCCTTATTAATTTAGTACTTAGCTGTGCCCGCGGCTTCGCCTATCCTTTTTACCTTACTACCTACCCTACCTACCTACCATTTTTTTTCTAGGGTCGTTCTTTCAAAGAAAATCTTAACACCGCCATTCAGAAAATGCACAATGCCATCTATCGAATATGGAGTTCAACTGTCCGAGTATCTGAATTGCGTGAACCGATAGCGATTTAAAATTAACTAAGTAATACTTCAAGTTACGCAAAATTATGATGTATAAAAGTATTCACCATTGGTTTCGTACATTTTACGTGATGCGTTCACAAATAAACAGATAAACCGACAAAATCCAAAAATGCGAGACAGAGATGAAATGTTCCATACAAACGTCGTTTAAACATTTACGAGGAATTATATCAAAACAAGAACTCGGAAACGTAATCTAGTGATGTCACCAAACTGTATATCCAATTGCCGAAATTGAATTGAATAGCGATGTTTCCTGGATGATAAAAATTATAATTCTATTTAGTCCGTCCGTGAGATTATCAAATAATATTGCACCCGTATTTTTTGCTTTATCAAATAAATATGATGACAAATAGACATGCTATGCAGTTGTAACGTGGGATCGGTTCAGGAACAATAATACTGGAATGTCAGTTTATTTTGCGGTACCCCCGAAACACGTCACAATAAGAATTGTAGAAAATTGTAGGGTCGCTGGTTGCAGTTGGCTGGTAAAACCTGATTATTTTGTTATTAATTTAAATTTTGAGGGTGGAAGAAAAAAGAACAGTAGGCCTGTCCCTCTGAACGCCTCAGCATAGCCAGCCAACTTCACTCTGCGACGACCTGCCTCGAATGAACCCCCTCAGCCTTTGCCGAACAGTCAGTTTAGCTGGACAGTCAGCCCCAACCAGGCAAACAACAGGCAGCCAGACAATCTCTGGTCCCCGCCAGACAATCTCTGATCCCCTCCAGACACCTCCTGAAGTCACAGAACAAAGACATCTTAGAAAATAAACTTAAACCAAACACACATGTTTTACGGTTAAACAGAACATACAAATCATTAAAACTATGGTAAACAATATCTTATACACCGGGTTTTACATAGGCAAACATAATTAAAGGACCATCTGCCACCTTTCATAGAGACTGGCATGACCTAAGAATATTATATCCCGGGATACACCACGTCTACACCGATCATATACTACGGCCTGACGTAACACGGCCCGGACCCTTCCCAGTATATGGACCGTGACTAAGGCAGCGCCTGTCCACAGACACCCACAAAGGCTAGGCCAGCTTAAAATAAAATATACAGGGTGTCCCAGAAATCGACGTCAAGCCGTAAATGGGTGATAGACCAAGTTATAACAGTTCTCAGAAAAATAGGAAAAAAAATCTATCATGTTTTTAAAAAATTATGTTCACTTTAAAAATTTACTAAAAAAATCAATCCCTGTAATGGTTCTTTAACTCCAATTGCTACAAATCCCATAATTTATCAATTTTTTTTATTATTATGTAATCTTGAATAATGCTTGTGTAGATTTTTGCCTAAAATTTAAAGCCAACTCCTCCTACTTAGAAGAAAATTAAACTTTTTCAAAACCAAATTATTCAAATTTACTGTTTCGCCCAACTTTAACTGACTGTACTGAAAAAAAATGTACTACGCTAGTTTAGCAAGTAACATGAAAAATTGGCGCATTTAATAAGGATTCAAAAATGGTGTAACACTTGCTAGATTACGTTTTCAATAATTGGTCAATTTTTTTTTTGTAAATAGTATCGGTTTTTACCCAAAATGTCCATACTTCCTTAAAATGACTTTAGCTTACCTAAAGCTTTGCTAAACTCCGTTTCTAATTTGATAGAGGCGGAGAGAGTCTCATTATGGGATTTGTAGCAATTGGAGTTAAAGAACCATTACAGGGATTGATTTTTTTAGTAAATTTTTAAAGTGACCATAAATTTTTAAAAACATGAGATAGTTTTTTTTTCGTATTTTTCTGAGAACTGTTATAACTTGGTCTATCACCCATTTACGTCTTGAAAAGGTTGAATCACTATCATAACTTTGCTCTTAAATTACGTAAAATTTCGATTTCTTATCTCGCTCACACTTCGTAAAATGACTCTCTCCGTCTCTATCGAATTAGAAACGGAGTTTAGCAAAGCTTTAGGTAAGCTAAAGTCATTTTAAGGAAGTATGGACATTTTGGGTAAAAACCGATACTATTTACAAAAAAAAAATTGACCAATTATTGAAAACGTAATCTAGCAAGTGTTACACCATTTTTGAATCCTTATTAAATGCGCCAATTTTTCATGTTACTTGCCAAACTAGCGTAGTACATTTTTTTTTCAGTACAGTCAGTTAAAGTTGGGCGAAATAGTAAATTTGAATAATTTGGTTTTGAAAAAGTTTAATTTTCTTCTAAGTAGGAGGAGTTGGCTTTGAATTTTAGGCAAAAATCTACACAAGCATTATTCAAGATTACATAATAATAAAAAAAATAGATAAATTATGGGATTTGTAGCAATTGGAGTTAAAGAACCATTACAGGGATTGATTTTTTTAGTAAATTTTTAAAGTGAACATAATTTTTTTTAAACATGAGATAGATTTTTTTTCGTATTTTTCTGAGAACTGTTATAACTTGGTCTATCACCCATTTACGGCTTGACGTCGATTTCTGGGACACCCTGTATATATAGGCTCTGCCTAAGAAACAAAATACCACCCGACAGAAGTTTTAGAAAGTCGGACACGAACCTGACGGAGGAAGAGAAACCCGTCGGGAAGATGGGTTGGCTCAATGTCAACTCCACGCCACGCGTGAGGGATAATAAGCCCAGCTCACTGTTCACACAGCAACACACCAACAGCACACGGGCCGCCGGTATAACGGACCGCTCGGTACACGTGGCCCGCTGACACCGTTCACAAAACGCGAGCAGCCTTATTGGTTGCAGAAACGCACTATACGCGTCTCTCAGCAAAACCGGCCTCTCTCATCAGCAACAATCACCAGGACATGATCAGGGTTTCGGCCCAAACAGCACGTTGGCAAGCGGACGACCTAAACTCTCGTTGCCGCGCTGCCCAGTAGAAAAAGAAAAAAAAGGCAGCCAGCCTCTACACGTCAGTCGCAATCCAAACGTCAGTCCGTTCGGAAACATCGCACAAAAATCGAAACTATATAATTTCAACTAAACATTTCAAGAATTTTAATTCTTTAAGAAATCACACGAAACCATTACCCTTTCGCAAAATACACAATTCCAGGTCCAAATCACATCCAACAAATCATTCAAGTACAATTTAAATTAAATTCTATGAAAAACACTATTAATCAATTCAACAACTCGGTTTGCGTGTTTCCGAACGCTGCACAACGAAATGTCAGTCGTTAGCCTGTCAAAACAAATCAAAGTAAACAAATCATTAGAGGTTAACTGTTTTCAAAGTAATTTCAGTGAAATGAATTTGTTCAGAGTGAAATTACTACCCCAAAGTGTAGTTCTATAGTCCAGCGAGGCGCTGAGAACAAGGAAGCGTCGCAAATTGAATAAAATATAGTAAAACCGAGCTATGAACGAGGTAATACAATTTTCCTTTAACAAGAATTCATTCTACCAAAAAAAAAGTGTTACACAGTCGGAGGATACATCTGGTATCGGTCAGCCAGCTCGCGAATATGTATCCTCCGACTGCACAGCATGATTTTCTTCTTGGATACCTCTTTTTAGTTCGCTTTTTAAGCAGTCGGGTTTTTTGAGTTTTTAAATTAACTTTTTTTATTTATAATTTTTTAGTTTTTTTTTAATTAGGTACATTTAAACATATAAGTGTTATATATTTTTGAAATCACCTCTTAAAACCCTTTATTTCGATACCTCACACGATGGGTTTGGAAGAAAAAAATATTTTCTTCCTCCACAAAATGGCGCCCAAAAACCCGCCATTTTTTCTTTTCCAATTTTTATGTAGCCAGTGACACTCGCAGGGTTAAGACAAATCGATTAACGTAAGAATCATCAAAATCGCCCAACGCGTTTGGTCTCTAGTACGCCACATAGGAACAAACATACATACATGCTTACATACATACATACATAGACTGATAAACACATTACCCTCCTTCGGCAGTCAGGTAAAAATGTTGATTATTTGATTTTATTATTTTCAAATGGAAAACTCTTTAAGCATGATAATTTCATTAGGTCCCTTAAGTACAGGTTTTTAATTGAATTATTATTCACTACTTTTGTCTTAGTGATAAGTCTGATGATGTTAAATATCCGCATATATCCCACATGCGAGATCACATCCCTAACAACCCTGTCACTCCCCTTGTTTGAATATAATATTGTGGGTCCATATTGCAAATTAAATACAACTTCGCTTGAACATACATACCTAATTCCTTGTGATTACTCGAGTTGCACAAAATAATAATGTTGCTATGTATTTATTGTTTTAAGCAAATTAACTTAACAGTGTATGATGCTTTTGTGTCATTGGTGGTTAAGTTTTATTTTTAGAGTTCCTCAGCTTTTGGCTTTTGGGTATAAACGAAACGCCTTAAAAAGTGTGGAAAACGTGGAACGCGGGTGGAAAACCGGTCCTTAAGGCCCTTCAGAAGCTGTTTGATTCCGTCATACTCGAGGGCAAAACGCCACAGTCATGGTGTAGAGGTGTGGTGGTACTCTTCTTCAAGAAGGGCGGCAATGCCCAGCTGAAGAACTATAGGCCCATCTCACTTCTTAGCCATGTCTACAAGTTGTTTTCAAGAGGCATCTCGAATCGTCTCGCGCGTATGTTTGACGATTTCCAGCCCCCCGAACAAGCCGGATTCCGAAAAGGCTTTAGCACCGTAGACCACATACATACGCTGCGGCAGGTTATACAGAAGACCCAAGAGTATAATCTGCCTCTCTGTTCAGCATTTGTGGACTACGAGAAAGCCTTCGATTCGATCGAGACTTGGGCTGTACTGCAGTCTCTCCAACGGTGCCAGATCGACTACCGGTACATTAAGGTGTTGAAGTGTTTGTACAAAAACGCCACCATGTCAGTCCGTCTTCAGGATCAGACCTCGAAACCAATCCTTCTCCGGCGCGGCGTGAGACAGGGAGACGTCATTTCTCCGAAACTGTTCACTGCTGCGCTGGAGGATGTCTTCAAGGTTCTGGACTGGAGGGGGCTTGGCATCAACGTTAATGGCGAGTACATCACTCACCTTCGATTTGCCGACAACATAGTGGTCATGGCTGAGACCATGGAGAGTCTCAGTAAAATGCTCGATGACCTCAGTAGAGCTTCCGATGAGTGGGTCTTAAAATGAACATGGACAAAACCAAGGTCATGGTGAATGCCCAAGTAACACCCACTGCTATCAAGGTCGGAGACTCTACACTCGAAGTTGTAGACGATATTATGTCTACCTGGGACAAAGGGTCCAGTTGGGTAGGTCCAATTTAGAGAAAGAGGTCAACCCTCGAATCCGACTCGGCTGGGTGGCGTTCGGGAAGTTGCGTGGTATCTAATCGTCCAATTTACCGCATTGTCTCAAGACAAAAGTCTATGATCAGTGTGTGTTGCCAGTGATCACTTATGGGACCGATACGTGGTCGCTCACAATGGGCCTTATCAGAAAGCTCAAAATCACCCAAAGGGCAATGGAGAGAGCTATGCTCGGAATTTCCTTGCGTGATCACATCAGAAATGATGATATCCGCAGGAGAAACAAAGTTACCGACATAGCCCAAAGAATTGCCAAACTTAAGTGGCAGTGGGCAGGGCACATTGCTCGCAGAACGGGTGGCCGATGGGGCCGAAAAGTTCTGGAATGGCGGCTGCGAACCGTTAAACGATATGCTGGAAGGCCTCCCACTAGGTGGACTGATGACCTGGTTAAGGTTGCGGAAAGGCGCAGGATGCGTGACCTACGGGATCGGTCAATGTGGCGACGCTTGGCCGATCTTGTTGGCTCGGGTCGGCCTATGTCCAGCAGTCCCATTATAAAAAGATTACGGTATTTTTATTTATGTCAACACTACTTGGTGATTCGCGAAATATGGGCTTATGCAAAAATATGAACTCAAGCTCCAGAAATAAAATCTTTTTTGCGGTAAATAAATCAACACTGTACAATCAGCGTAAATATTCATCCCGACTATGGAACCCTTCCCTGTACGTGGTCCAACTCTTATTTTGCAGGTTTTTGTATTTAGATTGTGAGATTCAATGCAGAATGGCTGTATGTTTAATATGGTTTGGTCATTTATATAGGATGAATGATGGACGGGTAGGTGGGATGGATTGGTAGATGAGTAGATGGACCCGAACACAAAACTGCGGTGCGACGTCGCATCGTAAAAATCTACGAGCGTGTTGCTGTTTACTGTTTAGCTGTTTTCTGCGTTGCGAATTCCCATCGCGTCAATTCGCAACGCTTTGTGTTTGGGCCCAAAATGTGGGCGGAGAAGCTAGTGCCTGGTTTCCGGTGAAAATAACAAAGTTAACCGCATCAGTTTTTGTGTGATCCATTACCCAAAAAAGGGCCTACTTCTTCTTCCTGGCCTTGTCCCATGTAACTTAGGGTTAGCGCAACATGTTTTCATCACGTGTCTCACACAGTCAATCCAGCTTCTTCGGCCTTCCCTATATTTTTAATCATAACTCTTTTAGTAACATGCGTTTCACCCCTCCTCATCACATGGCCGTACCAGGACAAACGGTTTAATTTCAACTTTTCTGTCACAAATTAATTTTGGTAATACCACCTTCATTGTGCGTCTTACGGAGTGAAATTCGCTGCCATAGACTGTGTTTCCTGATACCTTAAACTTAGTAGTCTTTAAGTCAGTAGTGAATACTGAAGCCGAAGCTTCTAGGGAAGTGTACTTCACCATCGCTTACCATCAAGTGAGATAGTGGTCCAACGCGAGCCTATAATAAAACATGTTTGTAAAAAAGAGCTTATATCTACAAAAGAATAAAATCTTGCCGCTTGACCTGTACGTCAGACCAATGCCTCTGAAAAATAAGACGCCTATAAAATGTTCTATTGTTTGAATTATTTATTTCCTTCATTCATTTTAAGGACCTTCCCAAGGCCTGCTCCCAAGGTTGATTTATTTAAAGCACAAGTATAAAAGAAAACCTTTTGAGGAAAAGGTCGACAGATCATTTAGAATTAATTAAGGAAGTAATTAGTGAGTTAGGGATGTAATACGGGCAGAAAATTGTCGGGTGTGATTAAATTTGATTCATAAGAATATTTTCAGGTAAAACTATCTTCTGCCAGTGGCTTCGCCCGCGTGGATGTCGAAAATTATCCCAAGGGAACATATACCTGAGATGAAAATAATCCTATGTTCTATTCCTGACTATAATCTATCTTTGTGCCAAATTTCATCCAGGTCCGTTCAATAGTTTTTGCGTGAAGAAGTAACACACAAACTTTCGCCTTTATAATATTAAGTGTGATTTAAGCACCACTTCAAAAGTACGTTCAATAGACACCTTGTTCAATGGTTGCAGTTGAATGGAAGGTATTCATTATATTCCCTACTCTTTTGAATTTATGCCTAAATAATAATTAGGCTACAGCTACCTTTAACGAAAGGTGAGAAATGGTTTTCGTGACAAGCCCGAATATTAATTAAGTGACCATTTAGGTGTTTTTTTATATGCTTACACAGAGTTTAGTACCAACTCCACATCCATTTGTCGTGAATTTGAAATCTAATTTAGTATCTCAATTAAAACCAAAGAAAATATACCTAGGTACACTTACATTAGTAATTTAATTACACCGGTAAAGGTCATAAAGTTTGTAATAAACGTGACTTTTATTATTCTAATTAAATCTACGCCTAATCAACCTTTACATGATATTAATTTTTTTTTTTTGGAACTACGTTTCTGATGGAAGTCGTGTCCCAAGAAGGTTTTTAAGTATAGGTACAGAAATATTTTTTTAGGTATAAGTACAGTTAAAGAATACTGGCAGCTTACTTGTAACTTCTATCAAGCAATGTAATTAATAGAGCGCTAACTCTATAAGTGTGCTGAATTATCAATGTATTTTTTAACTTCGAAATACCTTTCAAACATTACAAATATCTTGGTACCGATATTGTAAGCACTTTTACTACCTTCGATTTTAGTACGAAAAACATTTTTGAATGAACCACCGTTAGTTGTTATGGGTGTAAATTCATCTATCTACTCAGGAAAACTTAAGAGAGAAATTAAAAAGTTATCTTGTGCACATAATGTTAGTTTCTAATTGTTTAATTTAAAACGTTTTTCTGAATTTAAAGTTCTCTATCGTAACTGTACTGTGATAAATACTAGACTGCTTCTTCCAGAGACTTCGCCTGCGTCAAAGCCGACAATTCGGCTGTCTCTTTTTAAAACCTAGTAAGGGACACTTTACAAAAATCGTTTTATTGCATAATCTTGTTAATCTAGTAAGTCCCTACCAAATACAAAAACACCGGAGTTGAAATTTCACATAAAACCAGATATATTTAAGCATCGATATGTAGTAAGTGCACTATTCACTCCCTCGTTGTCAGTTTAAAACCCACTAAGTCATTGTAACCATTTCAAAACCTCTTCAAAGTCTCTGGTCTTGCTAGGTTTCTATTCTTTACAACCAATAGTATTTATCTTACCTAACATAAATACATTTCAAAGGCTGACCTATTTTACGTTTTTGTGCTTTCCTGTAAAATTTCGTTTTAGATCCTTACTAGTTTTTGAAATGGGGAATCCGAATTATCCCAAGGAAACGTAGTTCCAGGATAAACAGTATCCTCATGTCTTCATCCAGGACTACCCATATACCAAATAATGATGGGAAAAGGCAACAGACAAACAGATAGAGTTTCTTGCGCATTTATAATAAAAATATGGATATGGATAAAGCCACAGGGTCACCGACCGATGCAGCGATGCTCTTCTAACTCTGAGTGGCGGCTCTTTGAGATAAACTGGCGCCAGATAGACGCAAGATAGACGCAAAGGGTAAAGAACTGACGCAAATTGACGGGTAACCGGTTACCACGGCAACCGCAATCACATAGTAAGAGCACAAAGTACAATATATGTAAGTGGCAGCGGGCCTTCTATTTTGTGGTAAGGGTCAAAGCAAATAGACGCAGTGTTGATGCGAATATCTAATAATGTACATAGCATAGTTACGTCGATCTCCAAAATGTAATGCTCACATCACGATAAAAATATTTTTTCTTAGCGTATTCGATTTTCGAATTTTGAAATGCGATCGTCTTTTTGACGGGATAGAAATATGTGAAATGGTTAGGTAGATATAGGGGTCAATATGTTAAGAGAGGTTACGCACTGCATCCGATCCGAATCCGAGAAATTTCGGTTTCGAAGTAACCGTCGGACTTCTTGAAGGTAAGCTTAAGCACTACATCCGAACTCTATCCGTCATAATTCAGAACATTTACAATTCGGATACAATTCAGCATTCAATCACACGGACTCGGATCGGATGTAGTGCGTAACCGCCCTTACAGTTTGACATAGACAGCCCCTTTATTTTATAGCTGTCAGGGTGGATTCTCGCCACGGGTTTCTTGGAGCGCACGTTGTTTCTAGTTTCTTATGGTTAAAATTCAGTTTTTATTTTATTTTACTACTGTTGTGACTTTTTTTAATTTTTAAGTGTGTTGTCCTAGACTGTAGAAACAGGTTTGTACCGTGTTTGTCCACCCCTTGCTCCTGTTTCATCCATAATGGATAGAAACAAACCACCTGATCCTGACCCTCCTGATACCCCAACCTCCTTAACTTCTTTTCCTCCCTCGCCGAACCCGAGTCATCGCAGTTTGCAGATGTGGTCTGCAGTGTGTCTGACATGGAAGTCCTTCATAGTACGCGCAAACGTCCCAGTAATGCAGAACTACCTACACCAACATCTCCAAACAAACAACCTAAGAGCCAAATCGGCCGTGTAAGATACTCCGTTTTGGATAAAGGACCATTCATTGTTCACGTTTCTCGTGTGGAGGCGCAGGTTAATTCTGGCACCACTCTGCATCCCGTTAATTTTAAGAAATTTTTAATTATTAATAAAATTGCAAATATTATCCGCGATGGAGTCAACAAGGTTGGAAGAAATAGGGTTTCAGTTGAGTTTACATCCCCTCAAGATGCAAATGCTTTTATAGTCAACACCTTGTTGTCCAAACATGGATATACGGCTGCTATTCCGACGTTCAACATAACCAGGATGGGTGTTGTAACGGGGGTTCCCTCGGACCTTAGTGAAGAGGAGGCATTAACCTACTTGTCTGTGCCCTCAGGTTGGGGGCAAATTTTAAAAGTGCGTAGAATAAACCGGAAGGTCCAGGCTGAAGGGAGAGTGGAGTGGAAGCCTACAGAGACCTGTGTGCTTACCTTTGATGGACAGGCCTTACCGAAGCGGGTATTTTGCTGTTACACTTCCCTTCCTGTTGAGCAATCAAAATCAAAATCAAAATTTCTTTATTCAATTAGGCCATTAAGCGGCACTTTCGAACTTCAAAAATAAAAATTAAATGTAATAATAATTGATTCTACCGTCCATTCGGAAATGTAGCTTGTTATGGAGAAGAACGGACAAGAAACTCCAAACTTACTCTTTTAAAAAAACAAAAATGTGTTTTACAAGTATTTGGTTACAATAATCTTGTAGGAAAAATACATATATGTGAGAACGATGTAAAAAAAAAAAAAAAAACGCACTTAAAAGCGTCTAGAGTAAAACAAACAATTAAAAATACAATAAATAGGTAATTAAAAACATGCGGAGGCAGCTAAGATATGACCAATCCCAACTGACGGCGCCCGTTCACGAACATGACACATGGATCGACACCACTCAGCTCAACCATCATGAAGGGAACCGAATGATCCAACACATGTGCCACCATCAGAGAGACATTAGAGAGAGCATGACACACTCAACTGCCGGGGCACACTGAAGACAACGAACGACACATAGGTACAGTAAATGGTAGATTTACAGTTAGTACATAGTACTCACATATGTGCTGTGCAGTTATATAATCCAAAAAATAAATTGAGTTTATACAACACAAATATACATTATAATTATTCGTACAGTCTTCAGCAGGTCCAACAATACTTCAGAACTTTTCTGCTTATCACTTGTTTTTGTGCCCTAGTGGCTGTGGAGCTGGAATAGCGTTGGGCCAAGCATTTTTATCAGCGATGTGATCCCCCAACCTATAATATGCCTGCCTGCATAGTGTGCGTTTTATACAAGTTTTAAATTTCGTCTCATTCAGTTCTAGAATGTGTGGCGGTATTTTATTGTAACATTTTATACAGTACCCCCTAAAAGATGACGCTACTTTAGCCAGCCTGAAACCTGGTTGAATTAATTGGTCCCTATTTCTAGTAACATAACTATGTCTATCGCTGTTTTTACTAAAAAGATGTAAATTCTTTCTAACGTACATGATGTTTTCGTAAATATACTGACAAGGTACCGTCATGATGTTAATGTCCTTAAACAGTTCCCTTAGAGAATCGCGCCGGCGAAGATTGTATATCGCTCTGATGGCTCGTTTTTGTAGAACAAAAATTGACTGAATGTCTGCAGCCCTTCCCCATAGTAATATGCCGTAAGACATTATACTATGAAAGTAACTAAAATAGACCAGCCTCGCGGTATCTACATCAGTAAATTGACGAATTTTTCTAACAGCATAAGCCGCCGAACTTAACCGCCCCGCAAGTGATATTAAATGAGGACCCCATTGTAACCTTGAGTCTAGCGTGATACCCAGGAAAACGGTTTTGTCGACGAATTCTAGCTTCTCGTTGTTTAATATAATGTCACAATCATAACTTTTGACATTCGGCAAGGCAAATTTTACACACTTAGTTTTTTTAGCATTCAAAACTAAATTATTAGCAGTGAACCAATTTAGAACTTGCCGCAATGCATTATTTACGTCGGCAACGTTACTCGTACGTCTATTTATGTTAAAAATCAAAGAAGTGTCATCAGCAAATAACACCATGTTCAGTTTGTTTTTCAATAGATGGGGTAAATCGTTAATGTATACTAAAAATAAGAAGGGACCTAAAATTGAGCCCTGGGGTACCCCCATTTTCACGTTCAACCCCGACGAATTGACACCGTTTATTTGAACTAATTGCTGTCTATCATTCAAATAGGATTTTACTAAATTTAATGCTGATTGGTCTAGCCCGTAATGCTCAAGTTTCAAAAGCAATGTTTCATGATCAACGCAATCAAACGCCTTCGACAGGTCGCAGAAGATACCTATGGCATCTTGTCCCTCCTCCCACGCATCAAAGATGTGTTTTATTAAGGTGACACCAGCGTCGGTTGTACAACGTCCTTTGGTGAAACCATATTGTTTCTCGTGTAGGATGTTTTTCGTATTAAAATAAATGAGCATTTGATTTAGCATTATCTTTTCGAATATCTTGCTGAAAACCGGCAACACGGATACTGGTCTATAATTATTTGTGTCTTTACTGTCCCCGGATTTAAAAAGTGGTATAACCTTACTATATTTCATTAGATCCGGAAAGACTCCTTGATCTATACACAAATTAAAAATTAAAGCTAAGTACGGCGCTATAGTCTGAATAATGGAGGTACAAACTTTGATGGACATTCCCCATAGATTTTCTGTCAGTTTTATCTTTATTTGCTTAAAAGCTTTTATCACTGTTATTGGGTTTATATGTGAAAAGTTAAATTCAGTCGGGCATGCTGAAACGTTAGCGTGTAATAAACCATAAGCGAGCGACGGCGAAGAATTTAAGGATTCAGTAGTTTTAATTGGAATGCTGGTAAAGAAATCCACAAATTCTTGAGCAACTTCTTTGTTATCTCTAATAAGTCCATGTGTAGTCTCAAGCGTGTAATCAGTATTATTTCTTTTGTTCCTGTTTGTTTCATTGTTAATAATTTTCAATACATTTATCCCACCATCCAATGCCATAAGTGCTGTAGATATGGTTATGTTGCAAATGTCTCTAGGTCAAACCCACGCTGCAGTAAGTGTGGCCATGATCACCCTGGTGATGGTTGCAACATTTCTGAGGGCGAGGCCTTCTGTGTGCTTTGCTTGGGAAACCACTTCGCTAATAGCAAGTCTTGCCCCGAGCATGGTAGACAGAAAGCCATTAAGGGCGCGGCGAAGCATGAATTGTCCATACAAACGTAATACCTAAATCATTTGTAAGTTGGGCATATTTCCACCATATTATGCTGATATTCGGATTTAGACAGTATTTATCTAGGTTCCTACGTCTTTATTTTTTCAAAATACTTACCTAAAATAAAGTTTAAGCGAATTCCATTTCGTACATTTTTACAGCGTAAATGACATGTTTTCTTACTAATATTTCTGTATTATAAAAAACAATATCTACAATATTGTCGTCGTAGGAACATAGCTCATATTATCAAGTTACAAATAATCGAAAAAAATATAAAAATCATTAAGTTTTCATTCATCATTTTTGGTATTACGGAACACATCATTATTAATCATACTTTTTCAATAGCGAGTATTGCTGTCGCGTCAAACCAATATCAATGTGTGCGTGGTCGTACTGCTCACGGTTGTGCATCGCTCGTACGGGTTTTATTCGGGGCACTTCGGGTGTGCTTCGGGGATGTTTCATTCACTGTTTGTTGTATTATTTGTGATTTGCTTGTTGTAGACGATTACTTTACTTACTGTGCTGTAAGTGCCTATTTATTTATTTTCTAAATTGTACTTATTGTAATATTTCTGACACTATTGATCTATTCTATGAAATTTGATTTAGATTTGCCTTGTGATTTGAACTTTGGTATTGAGTACCTAATCTACTTTATTACGGACTGCGTTGTTTACGGACTTTGTTATTATTTACGATTTGGTTTGGTTGCCGACATGGACGCCGAACGTTGGGATGTTTCTCACAGTAATTTATACCTATTTCCCAATGACATAATAAAATAAGTTACATTAATAGGTACATTAGTATATCTTATATACAAAATTCTTGTGTCACAACATTATTTACCATACTCCTCCGAAACGGCTTGACCGATTTTTATGAAATAGATTTTAGGTAGGGTAGGGCAGGTAGGGTAGATAAATATTTGGTGTTTTTATGGCAAAAAAAGTTTGCCGGGTCAGGTAGTATTTTGTATAAATTGTTATTTACCTACCTATCTACCAACTTGCGATGCTTTGTTTTTTTCGTTTGTTTATTCATGTCATGAATGAGACAATGCGGGCGTAAGTAATTATCTCAAGGACACCGCTAAGACTTACCTACACTGGCATCTTTACTTACCTACTGTGACGTTAGTTCGGCTCACTCAGGGTAGGGTGACCATACGATCGGAATTGCCTGCACAAGCGCGGGTTTTTGTAAAATTCCTATTACATAAAACAAAAATTAAAAATCCAAGGACATTCTAGTTTTTTAAATTATTCTAGGCTTTTTATCTGGACTTCGGTGACCCTTATTACCCTGGGGAAGCAGCTCCAATAAACTTTGATAACTGGCTGGCTTATCGACTTCATAATAAACTGCAAAAATATTTACAGAGCCACGACGATCAAGTAAAAAACGCCTTTGGCCATCAGTTTCCAGGCGGAAACACGGAACAAATAAAGAAAATAAGCGTCCCATGAGGTAAATAATCGAGCCTAAACGGTCGATTATCATCTTATGCATGGCATCTACTGCAGATTACCTATGTATACATATTATAATACCTACAAGCCAAATCTTATTAATCGGCGAGTTTTGTGTGGATCTTTGACACTTTGTTTTCTGATTACAATTATTGTATTTCGTTCAGTCGATTATTTATGGTCGCCCTACACGATTTTATCACATTTCGATTTGCATTTTTTAAATAGATGAATGATAATATATAAAGTAAGAACATCACAAAATATATGTTTATTCAAAATAACTACTTATTTTTATTTTTAATATTCTTAGCTCAGAGCGCTGTTATTTATCTGTACCTACCTACTTATGCGTAAATAGGCATAGGTAGGTACATTATTGGAATATTTTTATTCTAATAATACTTTGCCTAAGTAAAGCTTGTATTATTTTACTTGCATGTATTATTTATAATAACAATACATATTTGAGGTTTATTAAAAGTAATACCTACATAAATAAGACAAAATAACGCCGGCGTCGCCGCATCTTTTCGGTGTCGGTGTATTTTGTACCTACCCATTGTTTCCCGTTTTTTGACACCGACTTCGGAAAAGAAATTTATTTTTACCTTTGTAGTTTTTTGTTCTGGAAGTCGGTTTGATTTTTTGTTAAAAAGTTTTTCTCTTTTTAGTTTTGGTAGGTACCTCCAATTAACTTGATTATCATTTATAGCCAAAGTACATCTCATGGCGATTCCAATAAGCCCAAACACGACTAGGATACATTGTTTTATATTAGAATTCCAGTGCTTACCATCCGGCTTCATCATCTGATCAGTTCGATGGTACCATTTTCATCAGTACCATTTATTTATAAGTATTTGCTTCATTATAGTCGCTTAACTATTCGAGATATCTTATTCCCGTGACTTATTTAGCATTTAGGAGTTACAGTGGCCGTCTGTGGTCTTCTTTATCAGTTCCACTTCACCAAATGATACTTTCTGAGTGGAAATGATTGCATTGTTGATGAAAATATCAAAATCGCTATATTTTTGCCTATAATATTTGAGGAGTTCCCTCGATTTCTCTAGGATTCCATCATTAGATCCTGACTTGATGATTATGGGACCAACTAGGAAGTATACCCTTTCAAACGAAGGAAGAATCTTTGAAATCGGTCCAGGCGTCTTTGAGTACTCGGGTAACATAAATAAATAAAAAAAAGATGCCGACGAATTGAGAACCTACTCCTTTTTTTGAAGTCAGTTAAAAACACCAATATTATAAACTTACAACATCGCTTTACAAAAGTACCCATTTTGGCAAGGTACGCATGACGTACGATATCTACTAGATTCTCTCTAGGTACAAAGCCAAGCGATATGTAGCTAGCTATCCTAAACTTGAGGATATTGTAAAGAAATTTCGTAAAAACGCATTACTAGTCTGTTAATAGGTTTAAAGAATCTTTATTTCTCATAAGAACATTACAGTTCACTTACATGAGTTTTAAATTTTTACATTATAAATATCGTCATCTAATGACGAGGCATGCAAAGGAAAAAAAAATACAATAATTATCATCACAAACCAAGAAAAAAGTGTACTTCTAAACACAGCTGGCTAATTGGTCACCACTACGGTACCCACATTTTAATTTTGTTAGGACCGTAAGTAAATACGGTAGACAAGAACACCAATTTCTGCCTGTGTGCGATAACTATAGTCTCGGAGACCGCTTACTGTTTATTGCTATTATTGTTTTGCTTATATATATCTATGTTTATATTAGGTATATTTGTATTACATTTATATAGATATGTAGGTTATTTATGAGTAGAGTTTGTGTGTGTGTTGGTGTTATGTTTGTCTAAAGGGTGAGTGTGTTGTGATTTTGTGAAAGTTAAGTTTTACCTTAATATTACAATTTGATAACCAAAGTACACCAGCAATAAATAATTAATAATAATAATAAAATTATAAATCAATAATAATATTAAAATCATTAACAAATAACAATAATAGTACCATAAGTAATATAATTTACTTGGTAACAGGTATAATTTAATTAAATAAATTCAGTTTAAGTAATTTTATTTGGTAATTCAATTTAATGATATTATATAGTCCCTTAGTTTTCTTTTGTAAATATTAATACTTTTAGATTCTTTAATTTCATTTGGCAGTTTATTATACAATTGGACCCCTTCATATAAAAAGTTCTTTTTTCCATATTTTACTGTCCTAGGAGAAAACAGAACCAGCTCGTTTCTATTTCTTAGGTTATATGTGTATGCCTTTTTTGTTAGTTTAATGTTGGTTTGTGTAGTATTATCCAAGATCTTTTTTACTAATATACATATATAGTAACTGTATAGTTGAGACAGATTGAAGAGTTTAGTTTTCGCATATAGCTGTTTGGTAGGTGTTAAAAAGTCGTAGCAGTATAATCGTTTTATAATTTTGTTCTGTGTCCTCTGTAGGTAATTGAGGTTAGTTTTGGATGCCGATCCCCATATCTCAATTAGGTATTCTAAATTAGACTTGACTAAGGAATTTATTTAATTTACCAACGATTCCCCAAAGTAGTCAACTAAAGAAAGCAAATAATGAACATACCTAAATAATAACATTCTATATGCTTCCGAGACGTTACAACGATTAGGTAGCTATCTATCGCGGCGCTGTGCGCAGCCGTATGAGTAAAATGAGTATCTACTCGCACAAGTCGCACACACACAGCGCCGCGTGTGCGTGCAAACTGAGATAGCAATACTCCGAACGAATTTTTCACGCGACTCGAATTGAATTTGCGAGCTTTGTTCGCCGCGCTCTTAAGACTGTCATGGCTGAGAAATCGATCTCGTATATTGAGGCTAGCAAAGCGATTCCAGCAGTGTCCTGCAACTACGCCAATGTCACTAAGTCACAGTCTTACCGTAAAACCGTCAATCTCAAGCCCAGGACCCATGCCCCACTTTCTGTGGAAGTGGAAAGTGAGGAGCGTGTGGCATAAAAAGCACGACCTCATAATCCTCTTGAACAAATACAAGCCGTTGGCTTGTTCCAAAGCTGAGACTTGGCTCACCCCAAGTCTTAGCTTCCGTATGCCACATTTTAACATTCTTAGGTGTGTTAGATCCGATGGGTACGGAGGGCCAGCTCTCTTCGTTAATAATCGGGTCCCACTTTCTCCCTTTTCTTTGCCTCCATTCGATGGCAATTTGAGTATTGTAGCGGGAAGGGTCGAGGGCATCACAGTGTTTTCAATTTATATTGCACACCCTCATCCTGATTTTCTAGCTGTTTTAAGAAACCTTTTTACCAATGTGCAAGGCCCATTGATGGTCATGGGTGACTTTAATTGCCACCACTATAGATGGGGATCTGAACGCTGTGATGCCTTCGGTGTAGCGCTGGTTGAAATTTTGGATGATCTAAATCTCTGCATTTTAAATAATGGCTGTCCAACTCGTAGATCTCCTCCTGGTCAACAAAAGAGTTGTGTAGATCTAACATTTTGTTCGGTGGAATTGGCTGCATCTATTCACTGGGAATGTACGGCCTTGACGCATGGTAGTGATCATTACCCCATTGTCATTTCTTTAATCAATAGAACATATTTAGAAAAAACCTCGCCTCCACTTTTGAAATACAACCTATCCAAACCAGATTGGACTAGGTTTGTCATTATTGGAGGATAAAATTGATTCTCTTCCTAAATTAAATTCATGTTTATGAAACCACTCTGGTCACCACCATGCCAAAAGTTGTTATGAGAGTTTTGTGACAGATGTTACCTCGAGTGCAGATTCTTCTTTTACGCTAAGAAACAGTGCCAGAAATAAAATCCCTTCACCACCATGGTGGAATTCAGAATGCACTTCCGCGGTTAAAGTAAGGAATGAGGCTGATAGACGCTCTAATACAGATATGTGTACCAACAACCTTCTGGCATATCTCCAGACTAACGCTAGAGCCAAACGTCTTCTTCGCAAGAAGAAACGTGCTGGCTGGGTGAAAGTCTGCACCTCCTTGTCTCCTTCTACTCCAGTCTCAGTAGTTTGGCAAACAATTAAAAGGTTTAGACGTGGATGTTTTCCCTCTACTTTTTCACCAATAACTAGGGAAACAGCTGAACTTTTCTTTGACAAAATAGCTCCACAATATGTACCCCTCTTATCCGAATGTGTGAATATAGGTAATGTTTCTAATTTAGCAGAGGATCCCTTCGATGCACCTTTTACTTTGGAAGAACTGAATGTGGTACTCCATCATGTCCGGGACTCAGCTCCTGGTATTGATAGGGTGCCATATTCTTTCATTTGTCATGCTGGTGACAAGGCAAAAACCTACTTTCTAAATATAATTAACTTTTGTTATAGTCAAGGCTGGGTACCAGACCAATGGAAGCTCCAAATTATAATTCCCTTATTGAAACCTGGCAAACATGCAGATGATCCGAATGGTCTTCGGCCTATTGCTTTGTCCTCAGTCCTGGCCAAACTACTGGAACACTTAATTAAAAATCGTCTCGAGTGGATAGTCCAGTCGAGAGATTTACTGCCGAATTTCCAATTTGGTTTCAGAAAAGGGCTTGGTACAATGGACAGTATCGGTGTCCTAGTTACGGATATTCGCCTAGCCTTCTCAAAAAACCAATCCCTTGTTGCCGCATTCCTCGACATCTCCTCCGCATATGATAACTTTGTCCTTCCCGTACTCAGGCAAAAATTGCAACAGCTGAGTCTTCCGGCTAAGATGATCCAATGCATATGCAATCTCCTTATGTCCCGGTCACTGGTTTTGAGGGTCCAGGGGGAGGAGTTTGAGGATAGGCAGACGTGGAAGGGGCTCCCACAGGGCTTTGTCCTCAGTCCGCTTCTATACAATTTGTATACGGCCGACACTTGGTTCTGTTTAAACAATGATTGTCAAATTCTACAATACGCCGATGACATTGTTTTGTACGTGACAGATCCTTCGATCGTCGACGCTGCTTCATCTCTATGCCTCTCTTTGGATTCTTTGAACCAGTGGCTTTTAAGCCATGGCCTTTCCCTTTCCGCACCTAAAAGTTCGGTAGTAATATTCTCTCAAAAGACAGATTCCTCAGGTCTCCGTGAATATTTCTGGTCATAATATCCCTGTAGTAGCCAAAGCTTAATTCTTAGGCGTCATTTTGGACCCAAAATTAACAGGTAAGTATCACGTAAATTCTCTTATCCAAAAATGTGAACGGAAAATTTCAATTTTAAAAGTTCTAGCTGGTGTTTGGTGGGTGCTCACCCTTACACCATGAAACTAGTAAACAATGCTTTAGTTCGCAGCGTTTTAGATTA
Source organism: Orthosia cruda (assembly GCA_964057195.1). NCBI lineage: Eukaryota > Metazoa > Arthropoda > Insecta > Lepidoptera > Noctuidae > Orthosia > Orthosia cruda. The sequence goes on along the minus strand of OZ059826.1, from coordinate 3,219,504 downwards.
TGGAACATTTCACCTGATTCCTTGTAACAAGGGCGCTCTGGCGGGGCTGGATAGGGTTCAGTCCAAGTGCCTTCGGATCATCTCAGGTTGTATGAAGTCCTCTCCTATTAACGCCTTGCAGGTTGAATGCGCTGACCCTCCCCTTGCCCTGAGGCGGCAATATATAGCCTCCCGTTTTCTGTCTAATATAATTTCCAGATCGTCCCACCCCCTTTTAGCGAGATTGAATGAGCTTAATACCATATGCAGAAGCTCAAGTTTTTGGAGACAAAAAGAAATACCTTTATTCCTTAGAGCCTTCCGAACTATTCAAAATTTAGCGTATCCGATTTTCCAGTATCCCAGACTCCACCTTTTTAGCTTCGCTTATGAAGTTATTTCTTTCTCCCCCAAAATTTTCTATGATATTGGTATATCAAAAACATCTCCATCGGCGAATTCGGCCTTCAATGCGGTGGTAGGCGAGCGATGGGATGGGTTTCAATTATTTTTTACTGATGCATCAAAATTAAATGATATTGAAAACACTGGTGCCGCTGTTTACTACCAAAACTCCAGAATAATCTTACAATTTAAATGTCCGAAAGAGTCTTCTGTATTCACCGGTGAGTGTGTGGCTATATTGGAAGCCTGCGTTTTTATTGAATCACACACTAATATTGATAAAGCCGTCATTTTTACAGACTCACTTAGTTGTTTGCAGGCCTCAGCACAAAGTCCGTTTAAAAGTAGAATACATAGCCCTTTAATCTTAAAAATTAAAAAATCTTTATTCGCATGTGCTAGCAGTCAAAGAGAAGTTCAGTTAGTTTGGATACCTAGTCATTGTGGCATCAAGGGTAACGAATGTGTTGATGTACTGGCTAAAGATGTGTGTTCAACTGTAACGGCCGATCTCTCACATAATTTGCACCTGAGTTATGATCTGTTGTCCCTTCCTAAATTGAATCTTCAGAGTTCATGGCAGGAGCATTGGAATATCTCTAGCAGAAAGAAAGGCAATTTTTTCCATGCTGTCCAACCGGCCATAAATCGAAAACCATGGTTTCAGAAAGGTTTTCAAAACTGATATTTCTGTCCTTTGCAGAATCCGACTAGGTTTTTGCTGCACCCCCGTATTCCTCCATAAAATCCATGTACGCGATTCCTTTCTCTGCGAGTGTGGATTAGGCGAGGGTACCCTGGATCACATTTTTTTTTAATGTTCTAACAACGTCCCCTCGCTTGATTTGTACCGCCGTCTTCCTAAATTTAAGATCCCTCTCCCAATAAATTTCCCCTCTCTTCTCACTTATTCCTCCCCAGAACTCCTTGTGGCACTGATGATTTTCATCCGTCACAACAATATAAAATTATGAGTCAAAACTTTAAATTATCTCCTATTTGTATGTGGCATACAATGTATCTTTAATGTGTTAACAATTATATTATTATTTATGTATTTTTTGTTTGTTTCAGTCCTGTACTAACACAACAAGTGTCAACTGTATTAAATTGAAGAATTTCAAACCTATTTACAGTTCCGGTTTTTAATTTTTTAATAAAACATTCTTGCTCTTCCTTTTAACTTTAGACATTGGCAGAATAGTCCACATCGGCTTTGCTTGCCATAAAAAAATATAGAATAGAATAGCTGTCAGGGTGGCTTTGGAGTGTGAAGCTGTCAGAGTGGTTTTGGAGAGTTTATGATGGCGTGCGGTTGACCCTGCCTAAACCACTAATTATAAATCTTTTTTATCTATAAATCAGGGCAATATTATGGATAACCAATAATTTTGAAGATAAGAATTACTCTGTTTACACTATAGTCCAGTTAGAATATGCGTTGGTTCAATGATCACAAGCACGGCTGCTAAGCATGGGTAGGTTCAATTTCCGGCATAAATTCACCCGTTTCAACTATTACTAAGTACAGTTAACGATCAAAAGTGCAGTCACACTCTCCCAAAACAGCAGCTACTATTTTTTTTAGGCAGTAGAATTTCAACATTTCACGTTTAGTAGGTTTAGTCTATACTCAAATTTCTATACAACATATTAAATCAGTTGTTGATAATTTAACTTCTTCAACAAAAACTAGACATTTGAGTTTTGGGAGAGTAAGACTGCACTTTTGATCCTTGACTGTACATAAGCTGGAACCTAGTGACAGAAACAGAAACTTCTAAAAAGGCATATTTCCTCTTTTTAACCGATTTCAAAACGGAGGAGATTCTCATTTTGACTGTATTTTTTTTTATGCGTGTTAGAAGATTTTACAAGGTAAACCGATTTTGAGGATTCTATTTATAAGAAATTCGACTCTATTTATTTGAAAACTGGTGCTTCTCATTGCTCCTATTTAAATTTAGTTAAGACCTGATGAAGAACTTTGGAGACATACAAGAGAACTCTTCAATAAATGACGGCAAATCTCGGGATAGTTGCTATCGCATGTCTGTTTATTGTTTACACCATTTCATAACATAACATCATGCGGGTACGCTTTAAAAGGGCACGCAGGTGAGTACAGTTCATCTTGGTACACTCTCATTCCACTGGTTTTGTTCAAGTTTCATGTTATTCGGGTAATCTATTCTAGCATTACAGGTACCTTATAACTTACTCATTATGTACCACAACTAAAACGTTCTAGAAAAATAAAAAAGTTTTTTACAAAAAAATATAACCGAATTCCAAATAAAACACTGTAAAGTGAAAAATTACTGCAATTACGGCAGTCGGTGTCAAAAAACGAAGGAACGAAAACAGGAACACCGACTTCCGAAATTGAAGTGTTTTTTAGAATATAATGGAATAGAATTGAATATTTATTTGCCAGAAACATGGTGTTTACAAAGGTGTTCATTTCATAACATTGCATAGTGCTACATGTCTCATCGTTTTAACGACATGCAAAATCAAATTCAAATTAAATGTAATTGAACATGAAATTCACTTTGTAGTGTTTTTATTTGGAAATCAGTTGTATCTTTTTGTGAAAACGTTTTTTTATATAAATAGGTAATTCTATCTTACGAACACATGAATTGATTCTAAACCAATGTTACGCTTGAATGTGTTTTTATTAACGAACAGTTTCTATATAAACATCAACCTTTCTAAAGTTTAAAGGTCAGGGTTAGGGAAACATTCAACCATTGTTTCATAATGGAGCTATTTGGGTAAGTAAACATTATACCAGGTATGCGGAAATAACATGGAGTATGAATTAATTAATAATATTATGTTTATATTTGGGAGTGTTGTTTTTATGTCCGAAAATATACAAAATTATTATTAAAATGGTTTTTGCAAGCAAATTTGGATCCACACTACTATTCTAATTGCGAAAGTAACTCTGTCTATTCGAACCGATTTAGATGAAATTTGTTATGAAGATAGTTTGAGACCCAGGGAAAAGGATGATTTCCGGGATTAAATCCTTTTATCCCGGCAATTATCCTTAAGGGGGTGGAAGTTAGTACAGTGAACCAATAATTTCTCAAGTAAGGCAGCCTACACACCTACAATATTATTGCGCAACGTAAAAAAATAGGCTATTCGAAATACTAATGCTACGCAGACTTCGCGGGAAATAGCTAGTATAATAAAATGTTGAAAAACGCTAGGTTTGCAATATAGAATACTCTTTATTATGTACACCATATAAATTATAGAACTATATAATTTATATGGTGATATAAATTAATAATAAAAATATAATTATAGAATTAATAATATTACAGAAAGTATAGACGAAGAAAAAATTACACTGGGTGACATAATGGGTGGCCTTATCGCTAAAAACGATCTTTTCAAGACAACCTTTGGATGGATTTTAGAAATGAAAGGAAATAATACTGTAGGTAATATATATATATATATAGGATATATATAGTAATATAGGATAGGAAACAAGAATAATATTCTAGATTTCTTACTATCCCGGCCTTGTACATGCTAAAGTCACTTACACGAGCACTGCAGAGACATAAGCCGTGCAATAAATGATACAAGCATTCCTGGCCACACGAGGCTAATAGGTACACAAGCCAGGGTAATAATATTAGTGGTGGAAGGCGTTAGATATTATAGGTACCTACTCCTCAAAAATGGAACCACATCTCATACAAGTAAAATTTATAAAAAACCCTGACACATTTTTATTTCATGCTACATAATTTATCTACTAGTAGTCACGTTTCGATCGACAATCTATTGAACATGTAATTATGACACGATATCTTGCGAACACACCCAGATTCCAACAGTAAAACACCCATAACTTTAGAACGGTGGAACCGATTTTCATCAAACATAGCTAAGAACAGTCTTGATAACGTCATCATTCAAACAAAAAATAACGAAACCAAAATTGGTTCATCCGTTTAGGATCACTGATGCCATAGCCAGATACACAAATACACAGGTACACTCGTATAACAGAGGGCGACAGTTAGTGTGTTGTCCTCTATGTAACTTGTGGCGGCACACGGAGTCGTTACTTGGGGCTTGTCTATCATGGACGCAAGTAGGTGAGTGATCAGTTTTTGAGAGACGTCTCTGGGTGTCGCGTTGTATCTTCTTCTTCCACCTTTTCAAAAAGATGATAGTTCTGTCGTGATCAGATTTGCTCGCTTTGAAGCACTTTTAGTCTGTTTGTCATCGATTCACTAAGAAGTAAAAGCTCTTTCTTGCTACCATAGCCATACAAACTTGCCACCTGCCCGTGGACAAGCATACAATCGCAGTCGCTCTATAAAATCAAAGATGGCGCCCACAAGATCCATTGCAAGCAATTCTTCTATGAGAGCGATTTTTGAGGATTCGACTAGTCTACACAGTGATACGAATGTTGCTACGTCGTAGCTTTCGTAGCCTGCGCTTGCTACGCTTTTGTAGCGTACTAAGCTGCTACGACAATCATAATCATAATCATTTATTCATTTGCGAATATGGGTACAAAAGTAAAGATATTATACAAACAATAGTGTCCATTAGCCATATCCTACCATAAGGTATGCAAATTACAAATACACAGGTATCCTATAAAACTAGAATTTAACAGTGAAAATATATTACTTATGAAGGGGGATAGCTTAACATTATATATGTGTATCCTGTAAATATTCAGTGACAGAGTAGTACGCTTTTTTAGTAGCAGTGTTTTTATATTGTTTTCAAATATATTAATATCACTTATCTCCAGAATTGAATTTGGTAAATGGTTATATATGCGTGGAGCCATACATAATATACTTTTGTTTAATAACGCTGTTTTATTGCTTGGTAAACATACTTTGAATCTGTATCTTTTGCTATTTAACTTATTAAAATAGTTTGTATTATTCCTAACGAACATTATTACCTCCAATATATATATATATATATACATGGCAACGTAAGAATCTTTAATTTCAAAAATGATGGTCTGCAGCTGTCAGTTACTTTAATGCTATTTATGGCTCGTATACATTTCTTCTGGGCTTTAAACACTGCTTCTTTATTAGTAGAATTACCTCAAAAAATAACACAATACTTTAGAATAGGTACAACGTAGCCGTTGTAGGCTGTAAGGACTGTAGAAGTGTTGACCGTTTGTTTAAGTTTAAACAATGCATAAGAAAATGTGTTCAATTTAGTGCATAATGTATGGATATGTTCTTTAAAATTCAAATTATTATCTATCTGTATACCAAGAAATCTCGTAACGTCAACTTCTTGGTTGCTATTATTTTGGTAATTTATGTTCATATTTGCTATTTTACTTACTCTACTTCTGAACGTTATGAAATTGGTTTTGTCGAGATTGATATGTAAATTGTTTGATGTTAACCAGTTTACAATGCTATCTAAAGTCATATTTATCTCAAGTTCCATGTGTGATTTATTATCTCCTGTGAACAGTACTGTACTATCATCAGCAAATAGGATTGTGTTGTATTTTGTCGCTTTTGGAAGATCATTGATGTATATTATAAAAAAGGGCGGATCCAATACACTTCCTTGTGGAACGCCAGATATAACCTGTCTACATGAGGATGAATAAGTTATCATTTTTTTTACATTCGGACATATCCTTGTTATTTGTGTTATTTGCGTTCTATTACTTAAGTATGATTTAATCAGGTCATAAATGTTTCCTCTGATACCATAAGAGTATATTGTGATCCACATAATCGAAAGCTTTTGTGAGGTCCATAAACAGTGCGCACGTTTGTTTACCTCGATCCATGTGGGTTAATATGTTGTGGAGAAAATTATATACTGCTATATTAATTGTTTTATTTTTACGAAAACCAATCTGTTCTTTGCAAAGTAAATTGTTTCTTTCAAAGTAATTATAAATACCATCATGGATCACTTTCTCGAATATCTTCGATATGACTGGTACAAGTGCTATTGGACGATAGCAGCTCATGTCATTTTTATTATTTTTCTTGAATAAAGGTTTAATTATAGTTAATTTTAAATTTTCTGGGTAGACTCCATTTGCTATACTTAAATTTATTATATGACTAAGTATAATTGATAACTTATCACCCACGTGTTTTATGACATTTGTTGATATATTGTCATATCCAGTACTATTTGTGTTCTTTAGGGCTCTAATTATTTGGTATATATCTTCTAGTATAGTTGGACGCATAAATATTGAGTTTGCTTCGAACGGGATTTTGCATCTTGAATGGTTTGGTGTGGAAGCTTTAGTTTTATCAATGAAAAAATCATTGAAATAGTTTGCAATCTGTATATTTAGTTTATTGGTATTTATAATTTTCCAAGCAGCTTGCGATTTATTTCGGGCAGTTTTTATGTAATTTTCATTGCGAGACTTTTGCGTTAACTTAATGACCTGATTTAATCGAGTGGATAAATTTAAGAATTTGGTTATATTATTTTCTGTAGGATCTTTCCTGTAGTCCCATAAAAGTTGTCGCTTACGTTTACAGCAGAATATAAGACCTTTTTTAATCCATCGAGGGCGAGATCCTGCAGATATTTTTATCTGTATAGTAGGGAAGCAAAGATTATAGAATAGGAGGAATAGTTCATAAAACTCATCAAATGCTAGGTTGGGATCTGTATTGACAAAAACGTTAGTGAAATGAAGAGAATTTATGCATTTTTTGAATTTACGAATGTTCTCTTTAGAGTAGTCTCTTCTTTCTATGTTCCATGATTTACAGAGGAAACTAAATTTGATTGGACATGTGAGCAACTGAGCAGTGTGATCAGACAGCGACAACCTTAATATAAAATATAATATTTTCAATGCATGTTTTGCTTGATAACCGTGTTGGTTCGTTGACAAGGGTCTATAATAAAATATGGTATAATTATTATCAACCAAATCTAACGATGTTTGGACGATTAAAATGTATTATTATAATCATTTTTATTCATATAACCATAATTTGGCAAGCGTGTAAATAATTTCCCTAAACTCTGTTATTTTTAATAAAACAAATCTCCTAACGAAAATTACCGTGAGACGCAAGTTTATTTATCCACAACACCAACAAAGTTCGACATCACAATAAGGTTGATTTTAGCATGTTTCGTCGAGCTCAATCACTCAGGGTCAGACTGTGAAAATAATGGATTCCTGCTATTAAAAGATGACAGGGGATGAATAAATTTGTTTATAAATAGCCTTTTATTTTTGGCAAAGCAAGTTTCATTATGTTTTTGATTTAATTGGAATTAATTATAGCGGTGAAAGGACTTGTTGGGTTAAACCGACAAGCTGCCTCAACAGGTAGGTACTGGGTACTTTTTACAAGATTTTATTTAACTTGATATCTTGCAACTGAATTCTAAAACAGTTATCTCCTACCGATTGAGCTCATATTTTGCGTACACATTTGGTTTGGATGGCAATGCATACTTCACTAAGCCCCAGTTTTTTTATCTGAAAGTAGCTCAACCTATGGTTAAATATGCTACTAATGGTTTCAAAATTTAATTACGTTATTTCATCAATAGTTAGTCTAATAAATCGTTAAATTAACTCTTCAACTTATTTGACCATTTGTGAGGCTGACAATTGATGAGAAAACGCATTTTATTGAAACTTGAAACCATCGGTTGTAACTATGGATAAAAAAAACTGGACCTTAGTGTAGTGACATCATTCTAACTGCAATATGGAGGACTGCCCAAAATGGCGGACCAATTCTTTTTTATCAAATCAAAGTGTTTGCTCAGAGAATGCCGAAAAAGCTTTTTTAAATATATTTAATTTAAAATTTAATAAAATATAAATAAGGTATTTTTTTTTTAAAGTATAATATGCTCGTTTCTTTATTGCTTAGCGGTTTCAGCAGGGTCATCCAACCAAACTTTAGCATTTATAATATTAGCAAGATTGACCACGTGTAATTTCATTCATTCATCGTTGGCATTTCAGCTAGACTACTGTCTAGCTGAAATGCCAAAATGTAACGGATAGATAGCGCTTGATAATCCCATACATCTTTAGGCACTTGCACCACCACCGACGATCAGCGAGCAGAGAGTAGAGCTCTAGATAAGAGTTGGCGAGCAGCGAGTGTGTAGTTCCGATAGTTTACCGCTCGGCTATGAGGTTTTCTGTGACAGGCGATTACTCGCACCACTCGTACGGGCGGTTCGTTCTGAACGCGTTGGATGGATGGTGTCTCGGCATGAGTTCTGACCGCCAAGCGAGCATCGTCGAGCCATTATCCCTGAGCGATTATTATCTTTGATAGCTCTTGTCGCTGCGATAAACTTGTGATGAGAGGGTACTCGCCGGTACGAGTACATTTGTGGGCACCGGTACCGGCCAGGGGATAAACAGAGCCCGGTTTGGCGCCGAGCCGGTGCCGTGCCGGTGAGTCGAAAAACACCCAATGACATATTTTTAATCGCTATCCCAACAATTTCGTTGATAGACTGTCACTTGTCTAGTGCTAGAGAGCACTAGACAAGTGACAGCCACTTTTTACTATAATATTTTTGCCAATTTATGTAGAGAGTAGTTATTAAAACTAGTATTAATTTATTTATTAAGGAAGCAAACAATTTTAAATTACTTTAAAGATTCTGTACCTATCTATAGCAAAGAACTAATATTACCTTCTATAAGATTCGATAAGACATAAGTTACGGTACTACGACAATGCTTTTATATATAAATCAGGCGCTCTTTAAGAACTGAATTGTTAACAAATACGTACCCACCTTAAAAACAAACGAATCCTAAAATAAAACCAGTGCTTTCTGTTCTGTTTCACACAATAAAACTAAATTCATCCGTTCCAGTTTATTCGGGTGCCATTGAAGGGTGCCTCCGAAGGGTGCCCAGCAGGAAACCTGCCAAAGTTAATGGCTTACGTAATTGTGGGAAAAACTGCGTGACCCAGATTCCTGTTATTTCTTTACAAATAGCAGGATGTTTTTGTTAATAAGTGTTCTAATGTGTTTTGTTTTCTTTCTTTGTGGAGGCAGGTAGGGGTAAAAGGATACTTAGACCATGGCTTGGATTAAGGGATTTTTGTGTCGGGCGCATTTTTCAAATTTCACGCGAGTGAAGCCACTGCCTGGTAGAAGCTCATGATGTTTATAGCTTTAGTTTATCGAATTTTAGAATGACAAAAATATTAAAATGGGAGTTTGTGAAATGGCATTGTTATCGTTGGCCGCAGTAGCGGGCAACCACACGTCACCCTTCGTGGTAACACTTTAACCACCCTCACCTCTATGACGTCAAAGCAATATCAATGTCAAAATGTTACCACTGACTTGCGGTCGATCCTACAGTCAACTACGGCGTACCTATGTTCTTCTTCTTTGGACGGAGGATTGGCTTCTGATCCTTGGCACTAAGCATATAAGCGGCAGCGTGTCTACTGATAAGACTATCTTTGGGTTATAAGGATTCATGGCTTAGTCATAACAACTGCATGGTTCGATCTTCAAGGTTAAGCATCGCTTTTCGAGGTCCATGGATGGGTCACCATCAGTGGATGGTTTAAGTTAGATGGTCACCCATCCACAGACCGACACCGTCATACCGAGACTCCTACGTGCGTCGTAAAGCACATTAAGCCGTTAGTCCGGTTGTCATTTTAAGAAATTTTACAGTAATTACGGTGCCCGACCCTTTGTGCCTATTGGCCTTGTTTGTTCTGTCTCTAACTGATGGACGGAAGTGGTTTTTTTTTTTCCTACACCTCCGGTATTCTTTTATGATTAATTTCGTTGCGGGATCCAAGACAGTGAAAGTTCGTCGAGCTTCATAACTTCGGCGCTTTTCTGGTGGTCGCCACTGTTGTTCTGGGTAGCAGGTGTTGCAGTAATTTGGGAATAGTGCGGTGGGATTGCACAAAAAAAAAGAAGAAAAGTCGTAACGGTAGTCAGAAGCCCTAAAATCTGACTAGATCGACAGTTCCTCCATGTGAAATATTGGTACTCAGCTGCATCTAGTTAAAATGAGGACGTTAACCTACCAGCTTGATGCACTAGAGTCGATCAAAAACGAGCCAAGAGTGTCATCGGCAATGAGGCACTGGTCGAGTCAAAGCTCCAGAGCCTTAAACATCGTCGCCGAGTTGCCAACTTGTCGGTTTTTTATCGGTTGCATTTCGGGGAGTGTGCGCAATGTGTGTTCAGTACGTGAGTGTGGACATCCCACACATACGTACTGAACAAAACGTTTTGGGTACGTCAAGGAGTGGAATTCCCTACCGGAATCTGTGTTTCCCGATAGGTACAATCTAGGGGTATTTTAGTCAAGAAAGAGTAGGTTTTTTCCAGGTAAGCGTGTTTCACCATCGATCACATCATCGCTTACCATCAGGTAAGGTAGTGGTTAAGCGCGAGCCTATAGATAACATTAAAAGAAAAAACGGTTTTCCAGGCGAAAGATTATGTCTGTGTCACAGATAAATTTGAAAGAAAGTTACCTGTCTCAAGTAACTGAAGGAACACAGGTGGGTTTTAGTCAGTAAAAGTCTGATACGCCCTCTCGGTTCATCCAGAGCGGGAGAAGTCATTGGATGAATACCGACATCAAAATAAAATAAAAAATGCGGGGGATTAGAGAATTCCCTGTTCTACTATTCATTTTATCAGGAATCGGAAGGCCCATTTACACCAAGAGAAGATTTACTGCCCGATGTTGTAATGATAGTACCCAAAACGCGATTCATCACTACAATGAGCTCGATTCCCCGGAGTGCCATTTCCTAAGCCCATTCATTTGCAATCACGGCGAGAGATATATGCACCTAATAAATCAGATGATCACCTCCTCAATAACTATGAGATCGTATTTTAACGCAACATTGGGAAATATACAGATTTGTAATTGGTGCGTGCGCGAAAGAACTTAAGGCCCGTATTACAGATATTAACTTTAAAACATTGGCGTCTATCCGGGACCACGGTCGTTGCAATACGGCCGAAACGTCGGGTCAAATAGGTAAATAAACAATCGAAATCATCGCGTTAAATTCCCGTGATATATTGTTTTTCCGTATTACAGATGTTCATACTCGACTCAAACTCAAAATTGGCCACACCTACCGCTTAACTGCCGACCAATCACAAAAACTCTCGAGTTTGTTATGATTCTTCAACTTGGCATAATTATGTGTAGTAAATAGAGCAAGAGCCCTGTCGCCTCAACCGTTACTGAATTCTTCCTACACAAAATGTGTGCTAGGTATTGAAAAGTCAAAGTTAGCAAGTACGAGTACGTTCCAAGTAAATGCTAACACTACTCCACTGATTTTGTGTTAAAAGAGTTTGGTAACGTTGGGGCGCTAGGATCTTGGTTTTCCCCCCCGGTGGTATTCCACATTGTCGAGGCGGGGGGGCTCAGTAGCCGTGGCTTGGTCACCCACGGCGAAGCAAAACAAGAAAAACAAGCCAACCAATTACAATTGCAATTCCAGGTTGCCTGGAAGAGATCGCGGAATGTGATAAGACCGCCCATTGTATGTGTATTAGTATTACAAACAATATTATATATATATAATATTATATTATTATTTATTTTATTATTTATTTGTGTTTTGTATTAAAAATGAGACATTTCTACTTTTCAAAAAGAAATTGACAGATCTATTAATTAATAAATGTTATTACTCAATTAGCGAATTTCTGACCGATAAGAATTTAAATTGATAACATGACATCTCTGTTTTCCTGACTTGTACTTAATATTTTTTTTGGTTGACTGGAACTTGACGAATTTGTAATCCCATTATATTAAAATTGACACTGTGTATTGTATTGCCTATTTCAAATTATTTTCTGAATTTGATCTTTACATGGTAAATTTGTATTGATTTAATTGAATGTTTTTAATAATTTATATTAAATGGGTCTTTATTATTATAGTAAAAACTGTTTGCATGCCTTAGTTAAGATAGTTAGTATAAGGATCATTACATTAAAACTGAACATCTGTAACCTGTACCTACTTTCTGTGCAAATAAAGATTTTTTCTATTCTATTACGTTTCTTTTTATAATTGTATTTTAAGGTGTACAATAAAGCATATAATAAATAAATAATTGTTCATTGCCAGTTTCAGTCGAGTTGCCTAAAAAAGGGAGTTGTTTAAAAAATATAGCCATCAATCATCATCATCTGGTTAACCCATTTCTAAATATGTTGAAGTCGGCTACCAGTCTACCTTGATGGAACTGAATACCATTATTTTCCATGGAGCGACCGCCCCTCCACAACCTAGTCATAAACATAGTTAGCAATGTACATATTTGAATTGTCCGGCAAAGAACTTTAGTAGGTTACCGAAACAGCTTTTAGAATTAGCCAGCTAAAAAGTGACTACCACTTTCAATACACTCTGCAAACCAGCTCAGTGGCCGGTCGGTTAACACAGCTATGGTATTTGAAGCACATGAGTTCCTCAGCGAGATGTACCGACGTCTTACAAAAGGGTGCTGTTTGATAAACTGGATGCCAAAACCGAAGACAGTTGTTGTGCCTAACTTATTTCTTTCTTATTATTTTTACCTCTTCCACAGCCTGGTTTGTGTCCCACAATAGACAGCGAAAGGCCAAGTTTTTAGTATTTCTGTGAACTCGTCTACTAAAGTGAGAACCAGATAACAAAAAAATAAAAGTCATAAATCCTTTTTTTTACCAAAAGGTATAATTACGTAACTTAAAAACATGATTACAATACCTTCTCTATATCTCCATAAACAAAAGTTTATGGAGATATTGTAAGAATTTTGTCTCAAATGAAAGGTATAGGCTTAGAACCATTGTATCCATTTAAATCGGTCCACGTCCACGCGTTTATGAGATATAATTTCTGAATGCCAAGGGAAACGGTCAAGGCTGCCCCTTACCGCGATACGTTTGTTTTGATCGTGTCAGCGACATTGCCTTTACATTTTATTCGTATCGTTTTGAAATATTGGAATACATTAGTAGACAGGTGTGAACGACTGTTATTTTTTTGTTATCTCGTTCTCACTTTAAGGTAAATAATACTTGTGTCTGTAGTGGTTGAACTAACATTTTATGGCACTTTATATTTACGATTCACCAACCCTTCAACTATCTTATATAACTGAATAACTTCTTATCCTACAAACGGAAACAATTCTCTTACTGGCTCTGTTTTTATCTGCTCACATAAAATAAAAATTCAGCCTCTTTATGCATAATTTTTGAATAAAGCCTTTTTGCCTGATGTTTTCAAGCCTCGAGGGATACACGGTAGGTTCGTATTAGACACTTGTTGAATACAGGTAAATCGAAAGGAAAACCTTTTCCTTTTACTGCGTATTCAAATAAGTAACGTGTAAGTTATTTCAGTAGAATCTAAGAGAACATATTTATTTCGGAAAATGGTTTGAGAGCTTGAGTTTTAGATATAGTGATTTAATATCAGAGATAAATATTGTTTTAAGTCCAAAATAGTATATGGGACTGGCAACGTGACCATTGGTTATGGACTTCTCTCTCCTTCTTTTCAAAAAAATTGTATATTTTATTTTACGTTAGGCTCGCTTTTGACCACTATCTCGCCTGATGGTAAGCGATGATATGGTCTATGATGGTGAAGCACGCTTGCCATAAAGTAACCTATTCACTTTTGACTTAAAGGCCCCAAGGTTGTACCTATCAGGAAACAAAGACTCAGGCAGGGAATTCCACTCATAAGCTGTGCGCACAATGAGTGTATTCGCAAAACGCTTTGTACGTATGGGTGGGATGTCCACCATGTACTGGTAGCGCATTGCCGTACGTCTTGTTGTCCGATGATGGAAAGGGCTAGGCGGATTCAAATTGTGCAGTTCTATCGCACACTCACGGAAATGTAACCGATAAAAAACCGACAGACTGGCCACTCAGTGTCGATGTTCTAGGCTCTGGAGCTTTGAGGCGACCAGTGCATCGTTGCTGATAAGCCTCTTGGCCCGTTATATCAATTATTATACCTATTATGTTAATAGCAAATGTTGATTCTAAATATTTACTAAATCACAACAATGAAATTCCTCAAAAACATGCAATCGCGTGGCAGCCAGAAATAGTACATTATGGTACAAGTGTGTAATGTTGGTGATTACCGCTGAGGCGCCATTGAGACCCGAGCCGTTAGGTGAGGGTCTTAAGAGAGCCGAGGATGGTAATCATCAATACACACGTGTATCATACGACGTTTTTCAACACACTTGTGAAGAAAATAATACTAAAAAATCATTTCCAACAGTGAAAAAGAGTTGTGAAATTTTTTTCGCAATGGCGGGCAAAATTAATGTTTTCCTGCGCATCTAAAAATAAAAAAAATATAATTTTTAGCCTATGGCGATCGGACAGACTACAATTTTATTTTTATGGCTTTTTGCGGATTGCGTTTTAGCCACTTAGCCACGTACAAAATGGGGAATTTCAAGTTTTCTTTATTACATACATCAACAAAATTTATATTTGAGTGAAAGTTTTATTTATTAAAAACGTACGAGTTGAAATTATCTATTTAAATACAAAGTTGCATGAAATGTGTTGCATTTGTACTATGAAGCACGACCTTTTTTGTATCTAAACTTTTTTAAGAACAAAGCAACTCAATCAATAAATAAAAATAAAAAACTCTTTATCTCACTTGTGAATAATAGTAATTAAAAAGTCACAGTTTGATAACAGGTGTCATTATGTGCCTAATTGTGGTGAAATTAGAGCCACTTTATGAGCAAGTGTGTTGAAAACTTTCTTATCTTGTAAATAGAGGCCTGCGGCAATACGAAGATGAGCGACGTGCATTTGTATCTTGTGTGTATAACACTTTGTTATTTTAATTTAAATCTTAGCTATCAAACAAAATTTATTTTGCTGTAACAACGTGTTTGTCGGTCAGTTTATCAAGATCATCAGCGCGGACGCCGTGCGCACGGAATTCGTATCGTCTATAAACGCGCCCTAAGAATTAATAAGGATGATTAAGGATTGATTGCGAGTTAATGTTGAGCTAAAACGCCAACAATAGGTATTTCTCGGGTTCACATGAAGCTCACAAAATCATTTCTGTTGGAAAGAAGCTAGACATACAGAATGTTTTGATTAAATCTCGCATAATTTTAATGAAGAACATAACCCTTCACTCAACAGACGGAAACTAGTTGATAGAAAAGGCCCAAAAAATCGGCCCATTTATTTTTGTCTCTCATCGGCTATTTGGTAAATTGCCACCAGATGCATATCCTTTGTGAATTATAGCCCGTCATGGTATGTTTATTGCCTACTAAATCACTATGGAAAGGTGTGCTGATGTAAGACTTTAGTAAGACCGAAGAAGTGATTTAGAACGACGTACACCAGTGAGTCAAATAAGGCGTGTCGGACGTAGACAGAACAGTCTTGGATATGTATTTCATAACTACAGAACAAAGAATAGTTGCACCAGCAGTGACTATATGTAGACGCTATGAATTTATTCGTGCCTCGTTGATCTCGCGGTCGCTGTGCGGATGGCCGAGTGTGAGCTCCCGGGTTTGATAAGATAAGATATTAATGGGTCACTTGGTCAGTCCCATGTAATATTTTAGACTTAAGAGAATCGTTATAAAATGTCAAAAAAAGTTTCCAGTAGATTTAAAACTATTTCGACTGAGTTGTGATTTTGCTCGCCGCGTTTTTTTTTTGCATGTGGCACCTCATCAAAAGAAGAAGGGTGATTGGCACAATTCTGATCAAAGATGTAATTACTATCAATTGCATAACGTAGGTATATATTATAAATATTCCATCTATGTTGTCTGTGACTTGATGACGTTTGTGCTCGAGGCAGTTTGTAGTATCCTGAACCTGTAGAGCAAGTCAATACGTACAAATTCGACGAAATGACAAGCATAATACCGGCTCTAGGCACTCGTGTTGGATTATAGTTACCAAATACTGAGAAAGAGCGGACCCGAACTCCTTAGACCAATCAGTAGGCATTTTATACAGAGTGTAACTGAAATATGACATCACATATTAAAACTGCTTATGACTTCCTTGAAGAAACTTGTTCACATAAGTGGGCACAAGCATTTTTTTAAATATGATCGCACCTTTCCGTTACATCCATTGATATTTTGTAATTTACGATGAGTCAAAAGTCATCTCACTTTTCAAAAGTTTGAATCAGCGTTAATGACCTACAGTGATGGATCCTTTTATGTCGTGGTGGCCCAGTTGCTAATACCTCGCCTCTCGTGCTTGAGGTCGTGGGTTCAAATCCGGACAAGTACCAAAGTGACTTTTTCAATTCAGATGTACTTTATAAGTTTATCTTGGACATCGCTGACAACGGTGAAAGAAACATCGTGAGGAAACCTGGGCTTATAGTCAGTATTTGTAAGTTTGAACTCCACTTGTGTAATTGCGGCAAGGCGTTCCAGTGCCAGGGATAACAAATAAATAAATCCCTGTTTTACCTTTTTGGGCACAGGTACATAATAATAATTTTGTGGAATTAAATAAATAAACAGTCGGGCTTACGCACCGTGGTTGTCGTCGGACCCACATCACGACAACCCCGACGTGTTGTGTTTGCAACCCTCAGGGAAATAGTCTTATTGCTAGGTTTCGGCTCACTTGCGAATCAGCTCTCAATACATTTGAAACAGTCATCTTTTACGAGTATAAATAATCCATACTGGATGTACACTACTAACGCCTGTATGGAAATTCGTTGCCTATAGTAATCACATCGGACATACAGATTGTTAATTATCAACCTATGCGACCATACTCTCTGAAAGCTTGGCACAGGCCTCCCTCCACTCTTTTCACTTATTACGGACAGTAGGTAAGTTTAAAAAAATTCTAATATTTCAATCAATTAAACAATATGATGACATTGAAATATTTTATCACAACACGCCAGTCTCAAGTAACACTCGAGCCAGCACTTCACATTTAATTTCCAAGCATTTAAAACCAAGACAAATTACTAATCTGATTTTATTCTCTGAGCCATAATAAATGACTCAAGTAAATACGCTTTTCACAAAGAAATGTCGGCTATTTTTACACAAAAATCTTCTGAAGTCTAAATACGAGACGCCTTGTCTTAATTTTCATCACATTAACCTATTTCGCCCACTTGGTCTTAAGGTGGGGGTACACGGGCGATTATAATTGCCCCATTATTAGTAATTACAGTTAAATACGACGTGAAAGCAACAAAAACGTATCAAGATTCTAATACCACCATTTTGAGCGATTTGGAGCAATTTAATTACAAGATTAGTAAGTGTGTGAACACATTTAGGTACCAAACTTCAATCTACTAATATTGCTCCACTACTTCGCATAGTTTTCTCGGAAATATTATAACTGATAATATGGCTTGTCGCCATGGGACTGAAACTTAACTAACGAAAGACGGTTGTATTTACTATACAATTATGTACCTCTGCATAACCCTTTGAGGAGATGAGGTGCGACGCAATACTATATGTAAAATTGGCAGTTTAAGCGCAGCCACCAATTTCGAGCTATATCAAGATTGTAAAATAATCACTTAAGACACCATTTAAATATGTGGACCAATGTTTGATACACTAATGAATAATTGATCACCTACCTCCAGCAACTGTTGCCAGCAATAGTTGCTTATAAAATTGCTCGTGTAGTCGCACCATTACATAGAACGACCAGACCACGTGACGGATGCGATACGTCTCAATCTTTTTCAGGATCTAAGACTAAGGAGTCTGCAAATTAATTACATTACGTCCTATTTAGACTAGGCGGAGAGCTTTAAATATAAAAACATTTAAAAGAAAATACTACCGACATCCAAATAAAAACACTACAAAGTGTAAAATTAATACAATTTCGGCAGTATATTGTATTTTTTTGTTAAAGTGTTTTTATTTTTTTAGTTGTTGTACATAATGAGCAAGTTCAATAGTAAGATAAAAGTTATGCCTGAATAGATTACCCGAATAACATAAAACTTGAACATAACTGGTGAAATGAGAGTATACCGTGGTGAACTGTACACATCGGCGTGATGTTATGTTATGAAATGGTGTAAACAATAAACATACATGTGATTGCACCAATCTCGAGATATTTGCTGTTGTTTATTGAAGAGTTCTATTGTATATCTCCAAAGTTCTTCATCAGATCTTGATCAAATACGAATGGGACCACAACATGAAAAGCATCTGCTTTCAAATAAAAAAAACATCAAAACTGGTTCACCTAGTAAAAAGTTCAGAGAGGACACACATAAAAAAAACAGTCTAATTGATAACCTCCTCCTTTTTCTTGAAATTGTTTAAATATAACTTATCTTACAGATACGAATAGTACGGTTAGCAACAAGACACTTGGAACATACATATTCGTCGATTTTTCGTAGATCTGTGACTGTCCTTTCGGGTATTTAAAAAACACAAAGCTCTTTGTTAAATACTGGCATTTAGCAATACCCGATTAGCCTTGTAGCCGTTTCCTTATCAAATCGTTTTGGGATAAGGAAAGGCAGGATGATAGCGCAGCCTATAGTCTAACATTACGCCAACTGCCATACTATTGGCGAAAAAGAGTGATCGATCCCATACACCTACAGAATTTATAACCTACTAGCTGCCGCCCGCGGTATTATTACTTCTCCCAATATCTTTATAAATTATATTGTTTTGTGTTATTCCGTTGTATAAGCTATATTTTTGTAAAGCTACATCAACACGTTTTAAAAATTGATATTAGTTAATGTGAGTTTGGGTAATATTATTATGTGGTGCCTTGTAATATTATTGAATTTTGATCTATATTGAATGTTTAAATTGTATTAGTAAAATGAAATTATAGAGAATGTGTTAGTTTTATAATTTTAATGTATGTGATTTTATTTACTCATGATTTCAGACGCAAAGTGAATTGTTCCTCAATAAAAAAGAAAATTGTCACTTGGTTTACTAGAGCCAGAGTTTCATAGTTACCAAGTCATTTGCTCCACCGGCCATCAGTCCTATGGCCAGTAGCCTCTTCAGCTTGATTCGTCAATTTTCTTTATAATTCTATAATTCCTGACGGCCACATAAAAAAAACACTACTGAGTATTTAATGAATTTGTTATTTTATAAATCATGCAACAAATTCTCCCCCTCTAAAAACCAAATATCGTCGAAAAAACCTCTTCACGCCTTAAACTGTAATATTATTCAAGATGCTCTCGTAAACTTAATATTATCAGCATTACCCCAGCTACCTATAACACCTGCTACAGGTAAGTAATCAGGTTTACGTACCTACTCTCAATTTCAGGTGTTTGGCCCAAGTCATAAAAGGCATCAGTGATTTTATTAATGATAAAGCTGACTTACACATAATGAATAAGGGTCTGTAATGTTTTACAGTCTTCGTATAAGAACTATGCAGCAAGAAATTATAGAAAATATACTTATAGATGATATACGGGGTTCATCAACATGCCGTTTGATAAAATAAACATTTAAATATAAAATTACAGGTAATGATCGGCTTAGCATTCTAAAAAAATCACTAAGGTCCTTAGTGCTGTGGCATGTCCATAAATGTATAGCTATATTTAATTGTTCTTTTTTTTACAAACGTTTCGGGTTTAAAAATAAATAATTGATTTACTTTGACCGTAACCGCTGTAGCCTTAGGAAGGCACGGCGAGGTGGGGGACGTGACGGAAAGATTATGAGTTTACATGAGAGCGATATTGTCGTACAGATCTTACGATATTATAAAGCTATACAGATATAACTTCGTATAAATATTAGGAAATATTATATTCGTACTACTATATTAGTAAGTAAAATAAATAAATAGGTACGTTTTATTAAAATTGAAATTTTTATTTCAATAACAGTTAATTGTCCTCCAGGCCGAAATTCGACCATGGTGGCCAATCACAGTGGTGACTAGCCATCAGCGAGATCATCTGTTAACAGATGGTTTTGTGTGTATTTGTTGTGAACACGCATTGATTCAACTTAGCATCACAACACAAATCTCAAACGAAGTTGTAAAAAACATGTTTCTTGCCACACATAAATGTTGTGCAATTTTTGTTTACTCCGAATACTCTATCGTTAACTCCGAATACTCAGTCTCTTTTAAATAGATCTTTCTTTTCTTTTAGCGTCCATTTCAAACACAAACGCAAAACATATGTTTTGTTTTACTAGCTACGCTCTCATAACTTAAACCTGTCATCAACATCTGTGTATCTCATACAATATTTACACATTCAAAGCTTTGTTAAGTGACTTTCACGACTTTTGGGCTCTTTTGAGACTACATTCTGAAGAAACTGACTTCTTTCTAAGACTCTTAAGTGTACTTTATGTTTAACAAGTTTTGTATGCATTTTCATCCTGTAATGTGCCCGCGGCTGGGACACAGGCATCGTCTGTTGTGTTGCTGGTGAGTTTGTAGCACATCTTCTTTTTTCCAACTGAAGCACTAGAAAGTAGTAAAGTACGGGTGTTTTGGGGGACTGTCCCTATAGCTACAACCTAGGCGTCTTTAAGTCTAGAGTGAATAAATTATTGCTAGGTAAACGTGCTTCACCGTCGACCACATCATCACTTACCATCTAGTGTGGTGGTGGTCAAGCGCAAGCTTATCTACTCGTATCATCATCTTCCTGCTCTTGTCGCATTCATGTTACTTGTGGTCGGCGCAACACGTTTTTATCTTCCATACCATCCTGTCCCCCGTCACGCCATCACTGCCTCCCTTTAGCGCAAGCCTATCTATAATAAAAAAAATGTAGAATTTCTTCTTTTGCCTTCAATCTTTTTGGTTTAAGGAGATACCGGTTTACTCACGGTATTTTCTATCACCGTTTTAATTGCAGTGATGATGTGTTAATGTTTTTAACATGAGCAAAAATTGACGGAGTCCGCTAGGGCCGATGCCTGGTCGCGGATGAATTTGATAGAGAGTTACCGCGGCTCTGGCACAAGAAACTGAAGGAACACGATTGGGTTTTAGTCAGTAAAAGTTTAACACGTTCAGTTTTTTTCTCGCTTCACTCAGAGCGGGACAAGTCATTGGATGAATTAAAAGGCCAAAAATAAAAGCAGAATGGTTGACTGAGTGATTATCAAGCGGGGTTTGTTTTTTCTTTCTTTCAAGATCTATATTGGCGCTTACACCTTCTTCTCATCGCTCTAAACTACTTGTACCGCTACAAAAGCAGCATTTAGGGCGGTGGCAAACTTGTTGGTTTGTTATAATATATGGTTTTTGTACCTACTTGTTTTGAACTCAATTTCGTCCTTCACAGTTTTTATTTGTTTATGCTCATGCAGTTTTTTGGTTTTTAGAAACCAAGGAGCGTTATTAATAACGCTAGTAATAAATACATAAATAATAATAATAATCCGAGCGAATTCAAATCTCTGTTTCCGTACACCTCAGACACCTCTCCTCGACCGAGACTTACAATTATTTGGGTATGTCGGAAGCATAACAGTACTGACATGAAGCAACTGCTGAGCGCTTCTTTAGCCGCCTGAATTATTAAATAGCCTTTTGTCGGGCGGAAATAAGGTGCGTGCCTTCAACAGCTGGGTCATGCCGAGACTCTTCACAACCGCGAGGTGTGCAGCCTCAGAGAATACTTTTTGAAAGCTGAAGTGGGTATGCACCGGGATGTGGTTGCAGTGGACAAGGGACTCACCCCGTTGTCCATGGCTGAAGAGAACTGGCGCAAGCCTGTTATACTAAATACTGATGAACGCAAAGAGGAACGACAAGGCAAAGAGCGACACGGACGCTTTTATCGGGCGCTCCATGGACCCGATGTAGATTTCAATGCATCTGTATCCTGGCTACGTTTCGGCAACGTTATTGGGGAAACTGAAGGTTTGTCTGTGCAATTATGGACGAAGTTATACTGACGAATAGCTACCGGAGACATATAATGAAGGACGGGACGGTTGATGTGTGTCGGGCATGCCACAGCCCAGGTGAATCCATCCGACATATTACACCCTATCTCTGGTTGTTCTCGTCTGGCTAACGGCGAGTACTTACACAGACTTAACCAAGTAGCCAGGATTATTCACCAGCAATACAATCTAATGGATTCTGAGGTACCGTATTACAAGTATGTGCCCGACCCAGTTCTCGAAAATGACCATGTCACGTTGTACTGGGATCGGTCTATCATCACTGATAGGACTATTGTTGCCAATAAGCCGGATATAGTGGTGATAAACCGATTAGCGCGCCGTAAAATGATAATCGATGTCACCATTTCACATGACGAGAACCTCGTGAAAGCTGAGAAAGAGAAACAAATGAAGTATATAGACTTAGCACACGAGGTTTTCGACATGTGGAATGTGGACTTGGCGATCATTGTGCCGATTGTTATTACGGCCAACGGCCTGATGGCCAATAGCCTCGATGATCATCCGTTGAGGCTGTCATTACGCGGTTGGACTGAGGGCCTGGTACAGAAGGCAGTAGTTTTGATACGGCTCGTATTGTGAGGAGGTTCCTGTCTCTGGAGCCCTAACCACCGGTAGCTTGGACCCTGTTCCCGATACCGGTGGGCCTTTATTTTTATATTTTTAAATGTTTTTTAAGTTTACCCTTTTTAAATATTTAAAAATGTATTAAATAAGAATATAAATGAACAAAGGAAAAGATAAATAAAAAACTAGACCCTTTATGTGGCCCAGTGTGCAAGTCACCCCCTGCCATTTTGCAGCCTAGTAGTTCAACAGTGGTCAATAGTCATACTATAGCTCTAGGCAATCGATCCACTGAACCTCCCAAACCCATAGCCATCTTTGTCTCCATATTTAAAAATAGTCCTGCACCAAACGGGGATTGTCCTTATATACGTAGTGCATCCAGGCATAATCATCGGTTGGTGTCACATATCATGATACAAATCTAACAAAGCCTCTGCGAGTTGGCTTCAGCCCCTGGCATGCCCTTCAAAGGTCCGGGATCCCAGAGTCCCAAAATTGTTAAATAGATAAGTTAGATAGTTTGTTGTATAAATAATTTTAATGAAACTTAACATCAAGAAGAAAACTTTCTTCATAATTAATTCGGTGTTTATGGATCTTCATTATTCATTCAAAGTGTCCTAGTTTTCATCTTTATTATATAAATACCAATTGAAACTTCGCATAAGATTCCAAAGTAACTTTGTGCTTATTGTTTTAACTGCTTCGTAATAAAAAGCTTTTGAAATACCTTGGCTCTTTTTAATTTCATTTAGACTACTCAGATACCCAGTGTTCTATTGTCCAGTGTTGATTGTCTTATTTATAATGGTGGTTTGAAAGTTATTAAGTTGACAATAGGTACGTCTAATGGTTATGCTTTTCAGATAAGCATTAATAGGGCATATGACAAAAAAACTATTTATTCTTTCAGTTAGATTACCTAAAAATATAAGTACACGTATTTTTTCTTTTGTCACGTGAACAAAAATTACTATGATACAGCTAGTGCGTTGAGTATTTGTGTAACTCAAGGTGTTCTACACTTTATACTGACAAAGTGACGTCACAAACCCCCACTCCCGAACTTTGGTGCGCTTTATTCTTGTCAATGTTTATTTTTTTGATAATGCAATAAATACGTATGTGTGTGTTATTTGATAATCTCACTTAATGACAGACTAAATATAATTATCATTTTTAGGGTTCCGTACCTAAAGTGTAAAAATCGGACCCTATTACTAAGACTCCACGGTCCGTCTGTATGTCTGCCTGTCACCAGGTTGTATCTCATGAACCGTGATAGCTAGACAGTTGAAGTTTTTAAAGATGATGTATTTATGATGCCGCTATAACAAAATATACTAATACACCTACAACAAACGTGATTTTTTTGCCACAATGGTACGGAACACTTAGTGAGTGGGACACTTGGCCGGTTTTTCTATCCGGGAAACATCCCTATTGATATCTGCTGAAACATGAAGAAGACCCCCGACCTCATTAATTAAGACTTGGCAATGAGATCTAAAAATGTAATTTTACTGTTGAAATTCTTAATATTATAGGCTTAATGTACTTTACATTCATACTTATATTACAAAGGCGAAAGTAACTCTTGTCTGTATGTTTGTAACTTGTCATGACTTAACAGTTGAATGGATTTAGATTCATAAGTAGACCACGTCCGGGATTAGGATAATTTTCGCCGGGTATGTGTCCCTTTCCCTTTTTTATAATTGCCGACTATCACGCGGGCGAAGCCAGTACTGAAGAAAGTATTTAATACAAAAGTCGTCGCATCATTATTCCCTCATTTGTTCACTTGCTATATGTTCTAGCTTGTTACAAATGAGAAAGATAGTACACTCCACTCGACGACGCTTCTGCAGTATTCTTCACTTTTAGAACATTATGACAAGTTACGTTTGTGTCATTGTCATTATGACTTCTCTTTCTGGGAATACACGTACACGAGTTCTTTTTAAAGTTTCAAGTACTTTATTTTGAAGAACTACAATTCAATTCAATTCTCAATTTTTCATTATGTATCATAATCTAAGTTAAATCATAGGTAGTGAAATAATTATATTCCTATATATCCTCAATCCGAGTGAATCGGCCGCCCTACTAGCGGATACGTTCTACCCCGAAGACAGAGTAGACCAGGACAACGCTGACCACAGGCTAATTAGAGAAGCAGCCAGCCGAGTAAATGAGTGGGCCCATGATGAACATCATGATCCCCCATTTACGACGCTGGAGCTGAAGTCCGCCGTGGCGGGTTTCAATCCCAAAAAGGCACCAGGAGGGGATGGACTGACTTCTGATATCTGCAGTCGAGAGATCCACCAGGACCCGGACGCTTTCCTTGCCCTCTACAACAAGTGCCTCGAATTGGCACACTTCCCGACCACCTGGAAGGAGGCTACAGTCGTAGTCCTCAGAAAGCCGGGCAAGGATAGCTACACCACCCCTAAGGCATACAGACCAATAGGTCTACTGCCTGTTCTGGGGAAGGTCCTGGAGAGGATGGTCGTAGCGCGTCTAAAATATCAGCTTGTACCTTGGTTTAGTACTCGTCAGTTTGGCTTCATGCCCCAGAGGAGCACCGAGGATGCCCTCTATACGCTAGTGGAGCACGTAAAGGACAAATTGACCACCACTAGGGCGCAAAAACAAGTGATATGCAGAACATTATTGTTTTGTAGAATTGTTGGACCTGCTGAAGACTGTATGAATATATTTGTATTATATAGACTCAATTTCTTTTAGTATAGTATAACTGCGCAGCACGTGTGTGAGTACTATGTACCCAACTGTAAATCTACCATTTGCTGTACCTCGGTGTCGTTCGTTGACTTGTGTTTGCCCTGGCAGTTGAGTGTGTCATGCTCTCTCAAATGTCTCTCTGATGGTGGCGTGTGTGTTGGATCATTCGGTTCCCTTCATGATGGTTGAGCTGGGTGGTGCCGATTCATGCGTCATGTTCGTGAACGGGCGCCGTCAGTTGGGATTGGTCTTAACTTAACTGCTTCGGATGCTAGTGTTTTTCTAGCGTTTATTATGTAACTGCACAGTACATGTGTGAGTACTTTTAATACTTTGTACCTGTACGTAGTATAGTATGTAGTGATTCTGGGTGCATTGTCCTCACACATATAAATTTATTAATGTATGTACTTATGTACCTAAATATTGTAAAAAAAACATATTTTTTTTTAAAAGAGTAAGTATGGAGTTTCTTGTGCGTTCTTCTCCTTAACAAGCTACTTTCCGAATGCACGGTAGAATCAATTTTTATTCCTTGTAAATTTTAATGTAACTAACGTTCAAAAGTGCCGCTTTGTGGCCTAGTTGAAATAAAATATCTTTGTCTTTGTCTTGTCTCAAGCTCTGCCAATGCAGCCCTCGCCCATGTTCAGGGTTGGGGCGTCCGAAATAAGCTGAGGTTTGCACCGCACAAAACCTGTGCGATGACCATAACCAATAAGCTTAAGTACAACACTCCAATACTGAACATGGCCGGGGTCGACATCGGTATGGACAAGAAAATGAAGTTGCTGGGTCTAACCATAGACGATAAGCTCACTTTTAATGAGCATGCCGCGAACGTCTGCAAGAGGGCAGCTAACGTATACAAGCGACTGTCCCGAGCCGCAAAGGTGAGCTGGGGATTAAACACGGAAGTCATACGCACAATTTACACAGCAACGATTGAGCCCATAGTAACGTATGCAGCCGCAGCCTGGGCACCCGCTACAAAAAAGTTGGGTATACGGAAGAAGCTAGGCTCTGTTCAACGAGCATTTGCTCAGAAGCTCTGCAAATCTTACCGTACTGTCTCTCTGAACTCGGCACTGGCGCTGTCTGGGATACTACCTCTAGACCTGCGCATACAAGAGGCAGCCGCCCTGTATGAAGCGAGGAGAGGGTCATCCCGGTTTGTGCCAGGAGACAGGGAGATTGAGAGTGCGGTAAGATTTGCAGAAGCCCCTCATCCAGCTACGCAATTGCCCCTGGAGTTCATGTGCCTGGCAGATCAAGAGTTACTAGACAGTAACAATGTGCAGGCGGTGCGAATCTTCACCGACGGCAGCAAGATTGAGGGGAAGGTCGGAGCCGCATTATCCATTTGGGATAATGATGGTGAAGTCCGGAGTCTCAAGCTTAGCCTTGCCGCGTACTGCACAGTCTACCAGGCGGAACTCCTGGCCATTTGCAAAGCGACCGAAGTGATCCTCGCGCGGCAAGAGGCGAGCTATGGTTTGTACAGCGACTTAATGTCAGCATTGCAGACGCTTGCAAACCATGGCTCTCTCCATCCCCTGGCGGTTCACGCGCGCGCCAACCTGGTTCATGCCCTGGGCCAGAGCAAAGCTGTGTCTTTGTTCTGGATCAAGGCCCACGCCGGCCTGCCAGGGAATGAGCGAGCGGACGAGTTGGCTAAGGAGGCAGCATTGTAGTTACGGAGGAAGCCGGACTACGACCAGTGTCCGGTTTCATTTATCAAGCGAGAGATCCGTTTGGAATCGCTTGATGAATGGAATCGAAGATATGTGTCGGGCGAGACTGCCTCGGTGACGAAAATGTTTCTTCCGGATGCAATAGCGGCTTTCCGTATTGTACAACAGGTGCGGCCCGAAGGCGTCCTCACGCAAGTTTTGACGGGGCACGGTGGGTTCTCTGAATACTTGAATCGCTTCAAGTGTAAGGAGAGCCCATCGTGCGTCTGCGATCCAGGCGTGGCAGAGACTGTCCAGCACATACTCGTAGAGTGCCCGTTATTTATCAGGGAACGCTACCGACTGGAATGTGAGCTGGACAGGAAAATAACGAGGGAGAGCCTGCATGGGCTCATGGACAAGAAATTTAGGGAAAAGTTTTTGGAATATTGCATTAGAGTAGCCACTGCGGTTATACATCGAAATAAAACCTGAGGCGCACCGTGCTTCATTAATATTTCTGTATGATATTTAAATGCAAGCACGGAATGCAGCCAGGACACGTGTAGCCGGCAGTATTTCATGTTAGTACCTAAGCTGTTAATTGTGTAAGACATTTCTGTATATTTTGTTTGCAAAACTGCACTTTTGTGTTTTTGTATCCCTATTTGCTATATATTTGTATTTCTCTGTGATAACAGCACTTTTGCACAACCTTATTTATAAATAAATAGTATATCTTGTAAAACTGTGATAAAAATCCTTTTTGTAATTTATATATATCTGAGATGAACAGAATTTCATGTATATTTTTTGTATTTTGAATCTTTTCTTTTTACTGTGATAAATAAATAAAAACATGCCCATAGTTAGTTAAATGAACCCACACAGTATACATGACGATGAATGCAAGATGAACTAAAGTATGAAGAATAAAAGTGCGAGAGGCATGAAAGATTGAAAGTAATGAATGAAGTTTGCAAATAATAGGCACCAATATCGTTGGTCTTCTTCTTCTTCATCGTGTCGATGATTCCATTTTCAGATTTTAAATTAGATGTTGTGCTTCGACCAGAACTCAGCCACGTCGACAGCCCTAGCGTTGGCCTCGCACAGGTCCTTCATGGTGCAGGTGTTTGTGCACAGAGAGCAGGACAACAGATGGGGCATCGTTTGTGGTGTGGTTCCACAGTCACATTGTGGCTGATCGGAGTATCCCCATCTGACCAGGTTGTACCTACAGCGGCCCACTTGGCTTCGCAGCCTATTTAGGGATTTCCAGGTATGCCAAGGCAGTTTATGCCCAGCTGGGAGCTTTTCTGCAGGATCTATATAGTCAGTTGGAGGGGGGTATTTGAGGAGCCACAATTTCCTACGCGCTTCGCCAGGGCTGTTGTCGTATGTTGTTTTAGCCGACTTAAGGAAGCTGTTTCGACTCTTTAGTCGCCCCCGTGATTGTTCCGCGTTGTACAGTAGGTGGCGGTTATCGGTCTCCTGCTTGTGCTTTTCGGAGGAACAGGCAACTTCCCTACGGAATATCGTTGGTGGGGATTAGTGTTAAGAAAAAAAAAAAAAAAAAAAAACAGAATTAATTATATTAGTCACAATTATGGACACCGTCCAGCACAGCATAGATCAAGTAGAGCAGGGAGAAAACTGGGTGTTTAATGTGATAAATTTTATTATTATCATTTTAAGTATTAGTAAGTTATGCTGTTTAATTAAATACATAATTGAATTTGAGAATTATAATTATTGCTTTTTAAAATTACTCATATTTGTTTTATTTTTTAATTATAATTTTTATTTATTACGTAATTAATATTTATTATTCCTAAAGTATTTATTGGATGCTTCATATTTATTAAAAGAATATTTTTCGTTTTAGGGGTAGTCGGGTAGGGGCACAGATTACCTCCCAAATTGGGAGGTAATCTGTGGGTAGGGGTCAATCGAGATGACGCCACTAAGGAGCATTTTGACTTCAATACCGGACAAAAGTGACAATTACAAATTTCTGCAAATGTCACCCTTGTTGGCGTTTTATTACACACAAGTAATGGTACTATCATAAACCGGTTCTACCTCAGACCCTTCCCCACCGCTCGCCTGGGTAGGGTAGTCGGAAACTAGACTTAGTTTAGAAAGCACGTCTACTTTCATTGTTTTCAAACTTGCAGCTAGTGTTAAAAGGGGTTTCACGTGGATTATAGAAAGTTTTAACTATGGAATCTGAAGAACAAGGTATGTACTTAATTTTAATGTATATTATCTTTAGTACGATTGACTATTATGTATTTTTAGAACCAGCATCAATAGAGGGGGCAAAAAAATTAAAACCTTGTAAGTTTTTTTTTACTAATTAGTAATTTTGAAATAGTACCGAGTTAGATTGGGTTATAAATATACATTTATGGTAAATTATAGAGTTTCACCATATCAAAACGGTAAAAACTTTTTCCACATCTTTCCACCACTTCAAAAAAAAGTACTTTAAAGTGTTAATGAAAGTGTCAATTTTAACAGAATTTTAAACTGTTGTTTTTATTACAGATTCGATACCACATGAGATTGAGATGTCTCGGAAATCGTTGTATATGCTTTTTAAAGCTAGCCCAGCTAGAAGATCGTACGAACGTCGAACTGTACGGTTGGCATCCAATGACGCCAACCCTTCACAAAATCCTAGTGCACGGTACAACTGTAAAAAAATACTTCATCCCTATCGGACAACTATCCGAAGAGGCCGCAGAAGCTCGTAATAAGCACTACCGCTGATACCGGCAAAATTGTGGCCGAAAATTTTTGAGGATTGAATGTAATCAAGATGTTCTCAACAGGCTGCTTCTCACACATCAGATCCTTTTGTAAGTGGTGTACGGAAACATAAACCTAGCAAAAGCCATTCCTTTATGAGTGAAGCCATAGAGCTGTTCGAGCTAGAAAAACTGGATACAGAAGAAGACCAATCATCGAGACTTGCGCACTCAGACGAATCCAAAAGTTTTTCTTTTGCCGTAATTTTTAAAAACGAAAAAAATAACTTTTATACAAAAAAACGGCATAATATATGATTTCCTTTATTCATATACGTATTTTTATTAATTTCCAATAAAACAAAAGTGCTAATCAATTTTTTCCGGTTTTGAAGTCAAAATGCTCCTTAGTGTGACGGTTACTAATTATCCGCGGCGTGGAATCCAGTGATTCAAAAAACATTACCTCGTTTTATGCAGTCGGCGAACTTACAGAATAAGGACACGGTCAGTGTTGTGTGTAGAAATGTGAGGGTAGAGGAAGAATTTTCTGCCCCAACGGAGCCAGTACACCGAGACACCAGTCTACCCGGGACCACGGTCGTTGCAACACGGCCGAGACGTCGGGTGAAATAGATAAATAAATAAATAATCGAAATCATCGCGTTAAATTCCCGTGATATATTGTTTTCAATTATGAAACGCGAAAGTTTTAAAGTTAATAGGGGTAGGTAGGCGTATCTTTATTAGTGAGTATTTTTAGACAGATACCTACATTAGATATTTATGAAGATATTTATAATTTAACCTGTTTGGGAACTTATGTTTTAAGAATTAGGTAAACTTCAACCGTTCATCTAGCGTATCATCGTAGACAATAGAACGAGCGAGCCCAAAAGATGCCAATTCATTCTTGCTTTGAAGACAACTTTGGGTTATAACTAGGTGATGGGACCAAAGACGATTATGCGTAAAAACACTTATTACGAAACATTTTCCTAAAACGATATTTCTTACTCACACATACAGTGCTAATGTAGTGTGACGAAAAAAATAACCTTTTACTCGTAATTTATTTTACCTACACCTATTGGTTTACTTAACATTATTTGAATAGGCACAAATTGCTGAGGGTTACACGTTTACCTAGTCTTTAAACCTACTATGTCGCACCTATATTGTAATGTGTAACTGTTTTATGTCCCAATAAAGTAAAATAAATAAATAAAATAAATTGCTAAAATTAACTTTTAAATACTGTACATATATGTCGCCGCGTAGGCGTGAATTTGCTAATTCATTATCCTAATCATTTTAATTGTCAATCAACACAAACTCGTTAATCCTGTCATCTCTGAGATACCAGTTGAACTATTTCAAGGTCTATTTAAGTTGTGTTTTGGGTTCAGCGCCATCTATTGGCTTATTGTGGAATTAGTTATTGAACTGTTTGAATAAGGATCATCTGATAAGCTAATTTCAATGTTTAATTAATACGAGATGTTTAAATAAAACGGTAACACTTATTGTAGGACTTTTAGATTTGTTCTCATTTCAACTGTTGCCCATTTGACGAAGTAAATGTGTTTGATTATGACCTAATGCTATTCTTATTATGCAAAGTTGTCAACAATGCCGGATGTTATAATTTGAATGACCAATGACTAGATTTAATAATAATAATTTAATACGGGATCTTAACAACTTTGAGTAAATGATTAAATACCAAAAAGTCTTAAGACTATTTTACACAGCTATGTAATAATGGGAAACCTTCTGATTAGTAAGATTGTCAGATCACCGGAAACTTGGATAGTTTTATGATGAGATTCCTATTTAAATAATAATTTAAAAACTACTTTGTATTTGTGAGTATTGGGGTTGTTTAATGTTAATATAATTAACTGAGCAGCATTTTAGTATTGTTTGCTAGCTTTATTCAACTATCCAAGTAATTAGTGTCTAAACAAAAACAATGTAGAAGTTCCGCCCACTTAGAACTTAGAACGCGCATCGCGCGTAGGTACTTACTTTACGTACGTGTACAATAATAACTGTTTAATAAATCTGATTGATGAGATGTTTGAAAACCTAATAAACATGTAACGCTAATTGTCATAAAGTGATTGTGTAAACTATAAAAAGATTTAAAAGAGTATCCTAGAGTTTCTTGCTGGGTCTCCTCTAGAGATCGACAAGGGATTTGCGACCGAGCGAGCCACACCATGTGGTTTTAGCTTCAAGTTCGAATGAAAACTCAAAGTGCCTGTAACTCAGTCAAATAAATACTTTCGAGTTTCAATCCAGTGATGTGTGTTATTGAAGTTCACCCGTTCCTATGAAGAATGAAGGAATTGCCTCTAGGGATTAGATTTGATGATGGTGGTCCTATAATTCATAGGTACCTCGATGTGACATATACATTTTTGAAAAAGATGCACGAAGTAGTTAGTGATGGGTAAAGCAAAAGGAAATTTATCGATATTCTGTATCAAATATTGACCATTAGAAAAAGCTAATGGGAATGGGTATTTTCCATACTTACACAAGATGATTTCTGGCTGCCTTACTAAACAAATACTTAATAATAATAGTCCTTAAGAAGTCCAGACGAATTTATCATTCTCAACTGAGACTAGCGGTCGATTCGAGGGATATTATGGTACAGTACAACTATTTTCTTAATGTCCCTCGACAATTATCGCATTTCCGAATACAAATGAATGCTAATTTCCATGTCCATCAATTCAGATTTATCGTGTACCTATTATAATTTGAATTCAGAACTAAGTACTTTATTGTTGTTTTGTTTTGATTTCCGAGAGATGTAAAACTATTTTCCTTTAGCAGCGTTCCTTCCATTTTTAAATAAATTGCATTAAGTTAAAAGAATATTAACAACTCTATATACTTCCAAGTTGATCGAGAGCGTCCGGTCTGCACCAAGTGCAAAGGACAACTGAAAGAAATCCGACTACTAACGAAACATGAAGTTTGTCGAGGGACATTAAAAAAAACAGTAGTACTGTACACATGTGTGACAAACAAAGGTCCACTTTCAATTCTCTCAGTCTCATAATCCTAGGGGACGGTAATCCGACATGACACCGGAGAGAGATCAGTCATAAGACCAACGGATTAGCGCACTTTCCAACGTACGGGGGTTTAACAACGAGAACTTAAAAAAAAACTTTAAAGCTCCAGAGCCTTGAACGTCGTCGCCGAGTTGCCAGCTTGTCAGTTTATATCGGTTACACTTCGGGGAGTGTGCGATGGAATTGCATGATCTAATTCCACCTAGCCCGTTTCATCATCGGACTACCAGACGAACGGCGATGCGCCATCGGTACATGGTGGACATCCCACCCATACGCACAAAACGTTTTAGTAACACTTTTATTATGAGTACAGTTAAGGAGTGGAATTCCCTGCCGGAGTCTGTGGTGCCCGATAGCTACAATCTAGGGGTCTTTAAGTCAAGAGTAAATAGGCTTTTTCTAGGCAAGCTTGCTTCACGGTCGACTATATCATCGCTTACCATCAGGTGAGTCAAGCATCATCACTAAAATTAAAATAACCAGCCAAGTGCGAGTCGGACCCGCGCACGATGGGTTACGTACCATAATCGCAAAAAAACGGCAAAAAAACAGGTTTGTTTTATGGGAGCTCCACTTTAATATTTATTTTATTCTGTTTTTATTATTTGTTGTCATATCGGCAACAGAAATACATCATCTTTGAAAATTTCAACTGTCTAGCTATCACGGTTCATGAGATACAGCCTGGTGACAGACGGACAGAAGACAGACAGACGGACCGCGGAGTCTTAGTAATAGGTCCCGTTTTTACCCTTTGGATACGGAACCCTAAAAAGCTGCCACTGAAAAATTATAAATGGAAAAATCCAATAAAACCCGCAAAACCAACCCAACCTGGGAATCGCAAATAGCCTGCCTGTCAAATCGATTTCAAGTGTAACATGCAATTTACAGGCAGATACTCCTTTAAAAATGTCCCTCTTCCATTTGAAAAATGTTATCGAAAAATTGTCACAAGCAAATCGTTCTCGTAATATGAAATTCGACACAAAGTTCCCGCAGATTCGTTTTGTCCTATAAACGTCAGTTGCACACGAGGTGTCTCGAATTTCTTGAAACCGCCATTTTAGTTGACAGCCGCGAACGACGTTGTATTGTGGAAATAGATAGATTTTTCCGTTTTGGGAGGTATTCGGAAATGGTTATTTTTCGCAAGTTTGTACCTTACTTCAAGAAGAAGTATAAATTTATTGTGATACCTCGTAGAAATGGGAAGTACGTATAAAAATTTAAAAATTAACTATTCAACATTCTGTGAAATTCTTATAATAATGACAATCTAAGAAGTCCGATGACGTTTCTCATTTTACATGCCGCGTTAATGTTTCGTAAATAATTTAAAATCAAATTCATAATCCTAATTAATTACTATGTTACCCATACACTATAAAAAAGAAAGAAAAAAGGCATCAAGTTTAATTATTATTAAGTATTTTTATAGCTGTCAAATATGACTTCTTAGATTGTCATGACTATAGTTTTATTTTACTTTTTTTTGAAGACATATTAACACCGCTCTACTTGAGGCACAAATATCCCTGAGTAGCTGATTTTAAAATGAGAATCACGTCTAAACGGCTAGTCGTAATATTTTGGAAAAATGTATGTAGACAATTTTTTTTGTAATTTTATCTAGGAAAATTTTGAGTTTTATTCGTATAACATGGTGTAATTAAATTGTAAAGTTATGTCTAACACGGAGATAAAAACGACAATCGCAGTAAATCCGCCGGGCGTATTTCAATGAAATTTTCATAATCCCAAAGACAATTTAATTATCTACATTTCGATCCAAGTCTTTTTTTTTTAAAGTCATAGAATAATGAGTAATAATGAATATCAAAGAAAGTACAAAAAACTACTGAATTTTGGGTCTCACGGGTGTGAAACGAGAGCGCGTTTTGTTCCCTCAAGGTCGTTGGCGACTGTCGTCGTCTTAAACATAACTAGCGAAATGTGGGTTTACTACAGATACACTGCTATTTCATACGCCAGTTATAATCCCCGGCACGTAAGTTGGCAAGAGTCGTTAAATGCGCAGAAGTCGTTTTAGAACGCGCGATTGGTTAGTCAGTTGACATAAGAATCGACTGAACAATCGCGTCACGTCCAAGTTCGCTCTATATGGTTGTGTTCATCTACGCCAAAAAACTGTTTCTGAGTAATTCTACAGGGAAAAACCCATTACTAGTATCTTATCATTAATCACATACCTAAAACAAATAATAATTATTCGCGCAATCATCAATCATGTCTAAACTCTAAACATTATTAATTTCTGCTCATAATTGTACCTAAATTAGTGCTGACAGTGTAGCTTTAAACCACGCTCACGCGGATAAAGCCGACATCACACTGCCATGCAATCGCAAAACGGAGCATACGTACATACATCAACTCACGCCTTTTGTCCCATGGAGGTAAACTACAGAACGCCACCTGCTACGATCCTTACATACTCCCTTCGGTTCACTCACGTTCATACATCTAGTCATACACGCACGCCGGTTATGAGCAATGCAGGAAATCCGACCAAAACGATAACTCATCATCACTCTTAACCTGTAAGCGAAACGAGCTCACTATCCTCCTCGTTAGCCTCAAAACAAGCGGTTATCAAGCTAATCCAAACATCGCGTGACGAGGGCCAATAGCTAATGATGTTTACCTAGGGTTACCAACTGTTTTGGACGAAATATATTAATATAGTATCTGATTTTAGAGAGGGTAAATGAAGAGTGTGAGGGATTTGGAATCCAAGGGATAGTAAACGTAGCAAGGCGTAACAAATAAAAAAATGAACTAATAATACAAAAAAAAAATGATGAAGATTATGTTTAATGTTTCTTTTTTGTATTGTTTTATCTTGGTGTACAATAAAGTATATGTAAATAAATAATACAAACAGCGGGACAAAACCCTAACTCAACGGAAACAGCTAGAGGAGGCATTTGCTAAAAGGCACACTGAATTGAGTTATATACAGCAATGACACATACTAAACAAAGAACTTTTCAGAATAAAGAGCATTATTATAAATGAAGAGTAAAGACGTACAAAAACTAGAAAAAAATATTGTCATTTTTAAACGGCTCCTTTTGCTCAACATGAGCACTTTTCGTTGTCTTTAACCTCCGACGGAAAAATACGGTTGTTTGTTTTGTTATAAGTTCGACGTGTGTACCTGTGTGTTTGTGTATCTGTCTGAGACGTAATAGCTCCTAAACGGATGAACCCATTTTGATTTCGTTTGAAGTGCGACTTTATCGAGTGTTCTTAGCTATGTTTGAAGGAAATCGGTTTAGTCGTTCAAAAGTTATGGGCGTTTTACGGTTTGAATCGGTGTGTTTTCGCAAGATATTGTGAAATATATTACATGAACACGAAGCGTGTTACTACTAGATAAATTATGTAACATGAAAATAAAAATGTGTCGGGGATATCTTTTTTATATTTAACCGACTTCGCAAAAAGGAGGAGGTTTTCAATTCGACTGTATTTTTTTTGTTTTTTATATGTGTTACCTCAAAACTTTTTATTGGGTGAACCGATTTTGATGATTCTTTTTTATTTGAACGCTGTGCTTGTCATGTGGTCCCATTTAATTTTCATCAAGATCTGATGAAGAACTTCGGAGATATACATCAGAACTCTTCAAAATGACGGCAAATCACTCAGGTTAGCTGCAATCGCATGTCTGTTTATTGTTTACACCATTTCATAACATAACATCACACTGGTACGCTCTAAAGGGGTACGCAGGTGTAAACAGTTCACCCTGGTATACTCTCATTCCACAGTTTTGTTTAAGTTTCACGTTGTTGGGTTAATCTATTCTGTATTCACTTTGGGCATTATAGGTAGCTAGCCTTTAGAACTGGTCCATTATGTAGGTACCAAAACTAAAAAGTGAAAATAAAAAAAACTTTATTACAAAAATTACAACCGACTTCCAAACAAAAACACTACAAAGTGAAAAATAACTTCAATTTCGGAAGTCGGTGTCAAAAAACGAAGAAACGATATCAGGAACACCGACTTCCGAAATTGAAGTTATTTTTCACTTTGTAGTGTTTTTGTTTGGAAGTCGGTTGTAATTTTTGTAAAAAAGTTTTTTACTTGTATAATGTTTCCTTTTAATTTCAAATAAGCAATGATTACTGAAAAGACACACATTATTTGACAGGAATATATTTAATTGAATTCAAAATTATAGTCAATAAAAAGAGAAATTTAGCGTACTCTATTGCTTTCGAAGATCATAAAATACGCCTAAGCGAAAAAGAGTACATAATAAAACTCTGTATTAGAGAACAGTTGGCAACCCTATATTTGCCAGCAAAATGTACCTTTATCCGGATAGCTGCGATTATCCGGGCCGTCTGGAATATCGGAACTTGTTTATGATTTAACCGGGTGGGATAAATGGATTTTGTTTTGGCGGGTTTAGGTTAACGGTCCGTAATGGGGCACGTCATGTTTGACGGTAGGATTTTGCATTACCTTGTATAAATTATTACACTTTTTGTCTTGGTATACTACCTATTTTCAGTTTAACCAGGCATGCGTAAAATAGATATTTTACATAAAGTGATCGCCATTTGAATTCAGAAAACCTAATACAAACTCACGGTTAGACAAGTTGTGTGTTAGCTTTTTTTCTGTAGGTTCGCGCTTGACCACTATCTCACCTGATGGTAAGCGATGTTGTGGTCGTGAGTGAAACACGCTTGCCTAGAAATAACCTATTCACTCTTGACTTAATATAAAGACTCAGGAGATGCGTACAGGTGTGAGGAATTCTTCACCGATGTTAATCGGCACAGAGATTGTGGAACGCGTCCACAAATTCACGTACCTCGGGAGTGTCGTGTCAGAGACTGGAGGAACTGAAGAGGATATCACTTCACGGATCGCCAAAGCGCGAGCTACCTTCGCACAGCTGAGACCTGTGTGGCAATCGCGGAAACTGACCCGAAGGGTAAAACTCAAAATCTTCGGGTCCAATGTCAAATCCATGCTGCTCTACGGGTGCGAAACGTGGAAGGTAACAAAGGACATCTCACGCCAAATCCAGGTCTTCGTCAACCGACGTCTTCGTCGTATCCTCGGAATTTACTGGCCCGAGATCATCTCTAATCTAGAGCTGTTGGAGAGATGCCACGAGACCCCGATCGACCGCCAGATCAAGCGGCGTAAATGGTGTTGGATTGGTCACACGCTCCAGAGGGATTCCGATCACATTCCTAAACAGGCCTTGGATTGGAATCCTCAAGGAAAAAGGAAGCGAGGCCGTCCCCGCCAAACCTGGCGACGCACCGTATTGGCTGAAGCGACGAGTATCGGAATGGCGTGGAGCGAGGTGAAGCGCGAAGCTCAAGATCGGTCTCGATGGAGGATTACTGTGGAAGCCCTCTGCCCCAGCTAGGGGCCATAGGATCTTACGTCAAAAGTCTTGACTTAAAGACCCCAAGATTGTAACTGTCATGAAACACAGACTCCGGCAGGGAATAGCACTCCTTAGCTGTACGCATAATAAAAGTGTGCGCATATTATGTGTTTCAGGGCGCGGTATCTTCTCGTCCAATTTAGCGCAGTGTCTCAAGACAAAAGTCTATGACCAGTGTGTGTTGCCAGTGATCACCTATGGGGCAGAGACGTGGTCGCTCACAATGGGCCTTATCAGAAAGCTTAAAGTCACCCAAAGGGCAATGAAGAAGGCTATGCTCGGCGTTGCCTTGCGTGATCATGTCAGAAATGAGGATATCCTCAGGAGAACCAAAGTTACCGACATAGCTTGAAAAATGGCATAGCTAAAATGGCAGTGGGCAGGGCACATTGCACACAGAACGGATGGCCGATGCTGAAATGATCATGATGATGAGGGCGCGTTAAGACGAATCACGTCCACGCAGCCTACGCGCGACTGCCGCGCTATCCACCTGGATTACCTGCAACCACGTTGTTACAACAAAATACACTAATTTATTTGACTGCTAAGAATTTAATTAAGAGAGCAAAGAAATACCATTTTCAATAAACAAATGCACGTCGAACATCTCATATCGTTTCGTCCCAAGAGAGTCTCAAGGTGGTACGAAGACCGTGACGTGCATTTGTTTGTCTCGGTTATATGTTGCCGAGAAGTTTAAATAATTATGTCACTTCGTAAATACACAGAATCCGCAAGAAAACTTTCACGTCGTCTAACTGAGGCTGGAAAAAGCAACATTCCTATGTAATTTAATGCAAAATCGCATTCGTTGCTGGTAAAGCAGATTTTATTTTAACCAAAACATTTAGTCACTGACTTAGTTCATTCCTAAATGTTACTGAGTTCCACATAGGTGTACTAAAACAAAACAGGCAATAATATTATCATAATAGGAATATAATTGAATAATTCCGGATACGCCGCGAGATCACGGTGACGTTGATTGAAGACATAAATTAGGGTACCGTCTCGCTGCGTGCGAACCAACTTTTCATCCGCCGTAGTCCGCAGTAGTGATGGGCTCAAATTGTACCGAGTTATATTTATTTTTATTGTCGAAGATAACTGTTTCGTCACTGTGGTGACCAACACTGTGACAGTGATGTCGTTCAGTGTTCCTGAAAAAGATTAAATTCCGGCATAGTTCACTGTGCGAGGGTACTTTGGAGTTGGACCTTTCTCCTTTTTTTAAACAATAAAGTGTCGCCATGTCACTGAAGTCAGTCGCAAAGTGCACTACTCGTACCACTCGCTGAAATGCCACCAGAGCTTTTTACCCTTCAAAACCAAAACTTTTCTTGCCCGAACTCTCATCCAGCCCATCATCGACTACGCCGACGCCTATTATTTGGATACCACCGACGAGCTTTTAAATAAACTTGAGCGTTTGAAAAATGTATGTATTCGTTTTGTTTTCAACCTTAATAAATTGTAAATCTAAAAACTAAAAAACACGCATTAATGGTAAATTGAACTAAAAAGTCGCTAATCCTGAAGATCCTGGTAAGGATAATGGTACAAACTATTTAAATTATTGTATTGTTATCGGTCCTTGATAAGTGTGCAAAATTTGAAATCAATCCGACATTTTGAAGGAGGTGAATATCACGCTCAAAGATTCCGTTACATAGATTCATAGATACATACATACCAAGCTAATAAAAGCCTGTTAAAAAGTATGGTCACGTTTAAATTTTTTGCAAGTTACTCCCTATTCAACTTTGCATTAACTCTTGCATATTGTGTGTTTGTTATTTAACATCCTTCATAGTCCTAAATTGCCTTCCTACCTCCGAGGATGTTTTTCCTACTCCCGTCCTTCTGACACACTTTGCAGGCATTTCAGCATTCTCAATTTACGGTATTTTAGTATTTCAAGAGTATTCAATAACATTGAATTAATGCTAATTAAAGATTGCATACAGAGAAATAATAAAAGACAAAACAATACACACCTCGGTTAAAGGAAAGCTTTTCAACACTTGCATACTCCCTATACTAACATATGGATGCCAGACTTGGGCACTTACAAAATCTCAGCAAACCAAACTACAAACTTGCCAGCGAAGCATGGAACGAAGCATGATGGGGAAAAGAAAAATAGATAAAATAAACCATAGTAAAAATAGGAAAGCTACAAAAACCCAAGATGTTGTGTTGAAATTAAGAACGCTAAAGTGGAAATGGGCTGGCCACGTAAGGAGAAGAGAAATGGAACAAAGTAGTAACATTGTGGTACCCAAGAGAGGGAAAGAAAAAAAAGGGGAAATCTTTCAGATGATCGGATGATATGGCTAAAATAGCTGCGAAAACCTGGACTAGACTGGCGCCGGAGAGAGAAGATTGAAAGGGGTTGGAAGAGGCCTTTGCCAAGGGGCACACAGAATAAAAATAAAACTATATATAGGAACAAATAAATATATAAAACAAATTATGTAAACGTCTGAAGGAGGCTATAAAGAAATAAATAAAGATTGCAGTCAGACTGAGAGATTTAATGGTCTCAAATTTGTCTTTTCATGTTTGGGTGGTAGCCAGGTTCACGTTAGATTTCTTAGTATATAGGAAACCATCTAGTTACAGACAACAAAAGCAAGAAAATTAAATTAAATTTAAAAACTTGCACCCAATCTAAGTTACGAAGCTCTCCTGTAACAGTTGCTTAACATTCCGAGTGAGTTTACAATCAAGTGATAGAAACAGCTTGCCTTGCCACTTTTACGTAACTGGCTCCCTTCCAACAAGCCAGCAACTTCCCACTTTTCGTGCACGACTAAAGTTTTTAAAGCACTTTTTGAAGTTGCTGCAGCTTGTGGAATCAAATAAAGACGTGATCGGCATTCATAAAGTTTAAAAAAAACGGTGTTTCCGTAAAATGAAAATGTGTTAAATCGTTGATATTCAAGGGTTAAAAGAAGCATAAATTCTCGAATATGAAACCCTATTATTTCATTATCAGGGATGCTTTAGGTTGTTACCACACCAATCGATCAATTGTGAATTGATGCCGTAGAATAGATCAATGGGCGAATACAAATGTTTAAAATAGTGAATTAAAAATATAAGTTTGTCGCGGGGCTCCGTTTTTCTGTCTGCTGGGTCTAAAGTAACCTAACATGAAGGAGATGATGGGAGCTGAAGTGAGCGAGCAAAGCGAGCGAACTAAGCCATCCGTGTTGGGGTTCTCTATGCTCGCGAGCTCGCTTCGCTCGCTCTTGGACTAATTCGTTGAAAACACGAATACACCCGAACTCCCGCGCTGCACAGCGATGTCACCTGCAGCCTAATTGCGTAAGTCAATTCGCCAAAGGAAACAATCTGGAACCTTCCCAAAAACGACTTTTCGTATTGCATAATACACTCTGAAAATGAAAGAAGTTGATCCTTTCATAATCAATATTTTGACGTAAAATTGATTGTAAGAATGAACGAAAGCGGAAGAATCGAGAGAAAACTTTAATATTCGTATTGTATAATGCAAATGTCATATATTTGACAAGCGTTAACTCCTTTCGTCGCTGTCATTAGTTTCATTGATGTGTCCAATAATTTTTGGCGCCTAGGATTTGTCGTTGCACTTATTTTTGTGATTTACTCGTATTAGTTTCTAAATTAATACGTAAAAGTGTAAGTAAACATCTTCTTGATTGATTATGAAAGTGATTTAGTGTGAAATTAATCTGTGTGTAAAATTGTAAAAGTGGACCCGACGGG
Organism: Orthosia cruda; assembly: GCA_964057195.1. Taxonomy (NCBI): domain Eukaryota; kingdom Metazoa; phylum Arthropoda; class Insecta; order Lepidoptera; family Noctuidae; genus Orthosia; species Orthosia cruda. The sequence goes on along the minus strand of OZ059826.1, from coordinate 3,177,054 downwards.
CTACGCTTGCTTCCTTCGGTCTGCCTAGTGGTCTGTGCAGTTCTGAGGAGTGATTATCAGCGGATATCAATGGAATGGATTATCAATTTTACATACCGCCGAAATACTCGAGAGCTCCAAGTAAGTAGCGTGAACTTAACCTCACTTCTAGCTATCTTCTAATTAGATTTTATTGTTTTTTCAGCATTCACAATGTCACGACGTTATTTGGTGCATCTCGGCGAAGAGGAGCTACTCAAAGCAATGCTTAAAATAAACCGTAGTCTTTTGAGAAGTGCCAGCAACCCTCTCGATTTGCCACACCACATTAACTTCGTGGCTAAGCTTTATGAGGAAGTGTTTCCACTTCTAAAACGGCGTCGTAATTGCGCTGTTTGCCCTCAGCGTAAGGTAACTTTTAAACCTTTCTAAGTACATATGGTTAAGTTTAATCTTTACAAAGTGTGTTAGACATAGGTTGGCAAAGTTAAATTATTTATTTCTATTAAACCTTTTTTGTATTATCAACATGCCAGCCAATTAGTCACAAGGTTGAAGCTAGTATTTCAAAACATAGGTAATGTATGTGGGGCAGAAACTCAATGGCCAGTAAAACCCAGTTACTTATTAAAAAAAAACAAAATAATATAATAATAATTTAACTTATAGAGTCAAATGTCTTACTAAATGTTTTACTAACCATTGTTTGAGTCCATGACTCAAAAAATTGTTAGTAAAACATACAACTATGTTAGTAACACATAAATTAACAAACTGACACTACAAAAACAAAACAACAAATAACAGTGGCTCACTGTTGCAATAACCCATGTGAGATGGCATAACAGCGACCCACGAAAACACAGTCTTGGTGACACAAAATCTGTGATGACTTGGTGATATTGTTGTTAGGTTATAGTGTTTGATTTTATTATGTATTAAATAAATACATAATAATCCTAATTATTTGATTTCAGATTTATGGATATCGCATTGATGAAACTGATGTTGCTGTAATCCGACCTCATGAATATGAGGAAGCTTATTTCAACAGAAAGCTTTTATCAGTTTTAATTTAAGTAGGTATATTTCTTTCTTCGACAAATTTTTTGTTGTAATTAATTTGTGACTAAGTTTTTGTAATTAATTATATCCTTCTGATAATTTGAACATGAACAGAGACTTGATTATTAAAAGATTAACCAGTGTTATAAGTATATAAATAAATAAATTACCCGCACTACTAGAACATACATAGGTACTATTTGTATAGCTATAGTATATAGGGCAGCGTATTTGATGAGATTTAAATGTTTTGTATTTGATTATGAGAATTATACTTTACCATGAATGACAAGGGTGGATCCAGGTTTTTTTTCCTGAGAGGGGCACAAAGGGCGGCAGGCAAAAAAAACAACAATAACTGTTAGAAATATTGGTGGTTTATTTCTACAAGTTCAATGTATAGGAAGGTTTATATTAATAATTTTAAAATTAAATGTTTTTAAAGACAGTTTTCTTTTATGTTTCCTGCTAAAGATGTCCAGCAATTCATTAACGTCCATTTTTGCAACGTCTTGATGGATATGCATTAAGGGCATGTAGTCTGACTTTACAATCTCTTTGATTCATTATTTAACAAACAAATAGTGATAGTTTAAATGCAAAAATATATATATTGTAGTTTACTAAATGTTAAAAAGTGTGTGTGTAGAAAAATAAGAAAATGGTTAAAAAAACATCGTTTTGAGAGTCTTTCAGTTTTTTTTTTGGTCGAGCGAAGTTTTCGATATCATGTTTTGAGTCTCAGAAATGAAAAGTACATGTAGTAAACTACAATATATATATATTTTTTGCATTTGGACTATTTGTTTGTTTAATAATGAAACTAAGAGATGTAAAAGTGAGACTACCTGCTTACCCCTGACCATACCGCTCTCGCAAACGCTGATTATCATCTTTCATTTGCAAGTGAGTGAAAGGGATACAACGAACAAAATTCGCAATTCCAGCCAGAAATAGACGAGTTTCACTCATGTTCTTTCTGTTATTTTATCCATATATTTTAACAACTCTGATATGTAATTTGATTTCCTTCTAAGTATATACTGTGATGGAGTCTCCACAGTACACTAAAATACCGTCTGGGGGACACGCGCCCGCCCTCTTAAATCCGCCCTTGATCTTTCTTCTTGACCTTTGTTGAATTAGCTACTACCTAGTAGGTGACATTGTTTTGTCTTTGATGGATAATTATTTCATGTATGACATCTGACTATTTAAATAAATATTGTATTTTCAGAATATATTGGTTTTATTTGATAATGGATAACTATTTATAAACGTCGGATCTTCCTTACTAATGGAATTTTCAATGTTCCGATAACCGTGTTTACCTGAAGAATAATAATAATATAATAATAAGAATAATACCAGCAGTATAACTTAAAAAGCTGTGCTGTCAAATTGCCATTTTAATTCCTCAGATGTCATCTGGCGATTGAAAAATCTGCCCTCAATCTATTGTCCTTGTTATTTTCTATGTTGTCACTTATTTCTTAGGTTAATTATTTCCTATTTTAGAATATTTGATGTGAATAAACTTTAATCTCGTTAGTGTACCTATAAGCTGTTTGAGTCCATTGTTTGAGTCCATGACTCAAAAAATGGTTAGTAAAACATACAACTATGTTAGTAACACATAAATTAACAAACTGACACTACAAAAACAAAACAACAAATAACAGTGGCTCACTGTTGCAATAACCCATGTGAGATGGCATAACAGCGACCCACGAAAACACAGTCTTGGTGACACAAAATCTGTGATGACTTGGTGATATTGTTGTTAGGTTATAGTGTTTGATTTTATTATGTATTAAATAAATACATAATAATCCTAATTATTTGATTTCAGATTTATGGATATCGCATTGATGAAACTGATGTTGCTGTAATCCGACCTCATGAATATGAGGAAGCTTATTTCAACAGAAAGCTTTTATCAGTTTTAATTTAAGTAGGTATATTTCTTTCTTCGACAAATTTTTTGTTGTAATTAATTTGTGACTAAGTTTTTGTAATTAATTATATCCTTCTGATAATTTGAACATGAACAGAGACTTGATTATTAAAAGATTAACCAGTGTTATAAGTATATAAATAAATAAATTACCCGCACTACTAGAACATACATAGGTACTATTTGTATAGCTATAGTATATAGGGCAGCGTATTTGATGAGATTTAAATGTTTAACTTTTAGATTTGTGATGCCGACTTAGATGGTGAACGCCCATGCTAGTATAAAGGATTGAATGAAAGGAGACTAATAATAGGTATTTACTAGGCAGCTTTGTTTTGTATTCATAACTGGCGTGCGTGTATGACTGGATGTATGAACATAAATTAAGCAAAGGGAGCATGTAATTTGATACGTACAATATTTTTTAAGTAAACACGATCACAGTTAAATAGATTGTGGATTGGGCTTACCGGGGAAACCTTGTTAAAAAAAACGCGTCAAGTATAGTTTTCGCCAAACTTATTGGCCGCCTTGAAGTTGGCTACAATGGCTGCGCACTAGAAAATCACATACACAAAAAGCACCGTTTCGTGCCTCGCGCATCCGGTAAACCAACTTCAGGGCGGCCCAGAAGTTTGGCGAGAGATATACACTATCTCACAGGAGGCGTGGAAACGTGTCATGAACTACAAAACATTTTCAAATTCTTGAATTTAATCAGTTGCAAATAAATACAATATCACTATTTTTTGTTGTATTATTTTCTGTTCCTACCCATATGTATTGAAACATACACTTAGCTAGCTGCTGACAGCTTATAGGTACACTAACGAGATTAAAGTTTATTCACATCAAATATTCTAAAATAGGAAATAATTAACCTAAGAAATAAGTGACAACATAGAAAATAACAAGGACAATAGATTGAGGGCAGATTTTTCAATCGCCAGATGACATCTGAGGAATTAAAATGGCAATTTGACAGCACAGCTTTTTAAGTTATACTGCTGGTATTATTCTTATTATTATATTATTATTATTCTTCAGGTAAACACGGTTATCGGAACATTGAAAATTCCTTTAGTAAGGAAGATCCGACGTTTATAAATAGTTATCCATTATCAAATAAAACCAATATATTCTGAAAATACAATATTTATTTAAATAGTCAGATGTCATACATGAAATAATTATCCATCAAAGACAAAACAATGTCACCTACTAGGTAGTAGCTAATTCAACAAAGGTCAAGAAGAAAGATCAAGGGCGGATTTAAGAGGGCGGGCGCGTGTCCCCCTGTGGAGACTCCATCACAGTATATACTTAGAAGGAAATCAAATTACATATCAGAGTTGTTAAAATATATGGATAAAATAACAGAAAGAACATGAGTGAAACTCGTCTATTTCTGGCTGGAATTGCGAATTTTGTTCGTTGTATCCCTTTCACTCACTTGCAAATGAAAGATGATAATCAGCGTTTGCGAGAGCGGTATGGTCAGGGGTAAGCAGGTAGTCTCACTTTTACATCTCTTAGTTTCATTATTAAACAAACAAATAGTCCAAATGCAAAAAATATATATATATTGTAGTTTACTACATGTACTTTTCATTTCTGAGACTCAAAACATGATATCGAAAATTCGCTCGATCAAAAAAAAAACTGAAAGTCTCTCAAAACGATGTTTTTTTAACCATTTTCTTATTTTTCTACACACACACTTTTTTACATTTAGTAAACTACAATATATATATTTTTGCATTTAAACTATCACTATTTGTTTGTTAAATAATGAATCAAAGAGATTGTAAAGTCAGACTACATGCCCTTAATGCATATCCATCAAGACGTTGCAAAAATGGACGTTAATGAATTGCTGGACATCTTTAGCAGGAAACATAAAAGAAAACTGTCTTTAAAAACATTTAATTTTAAAAATATTAATATAAACCTTCCTATACATTGAACTTGTAGAAATAAACCACCAATATTTCTAACAGTTATTGTTGTTTTTTTTGCCTGCCGCCCTTTGTGCCCCTCTCAGGAAAAAAACCTGGATCCACCCTTGTCATACATGGTAAAGTATAATTCTCATAATCAAATACAAAACATGTTAAAATCCAATAAGTTAAATATGTCCAAAATCAATGGGTTTGATTCCTAAATAGGAATATTGATTGTTCAAAAATCCTTTAGTTTTCATAAAAATCGGGCAAGTCATCAAGAGTGAATAGGTTACTTCTAGGCAACCGTGCTTCATTATCAACCACATCATCACTAAACATCAGGCGAGATAGTGGCCAAAAGCGTCCTGCTGCGTCCTCAGAACATTCTGCTGAATCCTCTTAAGGCCCTGCATTGCTTCTGCAGTCATCTGCTTGCGTCTTTCCTCCATTAGAGTGACCCACTGGTGTGCAAGAGGGGCCATCCGATTGTCTGAAAACATAATTATGTATCAATGAATTATTCTAAAGTTTTAGTCATATTTAAGTTTTACAAAACAAATAGGTAATACATACATGGTCTCCTCACCCTCCGCACGGACGCACGTGCACCATGAGTTCCTTAAAAAATAAAATAAAACAAATGTTTAATCCTCCAATAAGAATAATCAAAGTCAAATATTTAATTGCATATTACAGGTTATTACAAATAATAGCCGATCGATACACTGTGTTTTAACCTTATATAATAAACCAATGCAACTATTATTTGTACATATAACAAAAAACTGTAGTTTGGTCTATTGGTTTCACTGGTTGAGTCTTAAGGGAATAATTCCATGGCAATTTTAATTCTATTTATTATAATGTATAGATGTCTCTAAACCATCCATATATAATATATCATATATAATAGATATCCATTGATAAAGGACAATAAAATAAGTGTCATGCTATGTCATTCAAAACAATTAAGTATTGTAGAATTTACTTTATTGTACACCATAAAAGTTACACATCGATTTTATAAGAAAAACTTAATTATACAGGTACAAAGGCAATCTTATCGCTGACAGAGATATCTACCAGACAACCAATATCTATTTGCCCTGTATATATTTTGCCTTCTAATAACAGAAACAAATAAAATCATTGTACCTTTTGCATATTCCAGTACTATTAAAGATAAATAAAAATATTTAAGACGTGACAAGCATCATTAAAATTATTAAGTCAAATGATATAACAAAAACATAAACAAATCATTGTAGTTTTGGTGCAGGTTTTGGAGACTTTGTTTATGTTTTACACTAGTTAACAAATCCTCAGTTTTCAAAACCTGTTCAACGGTTTAAGCATGAATAGGGAACAGACATAGTTACATTCACATTTATAATATTAGTATGGATTAATATTATTAAGGATGTTAGTATGTATGCCACCAGTGACACCACTAAGGTTTAATTGCCCACTTCTTGGGATGATCTTTAAAATAATATCAATGACATGACAGGCAGATTTATCAGGAAATGTATAGCTTGACATGGATTCTTCACTTGACAACTTGCACACTCACAATAATTACAACTAATTTAATGTAATAACACACTTTGTCATACCCCGTTTTGGAGCAGCCATACCCCTCGCCGTTGAGGCGGCCTGCGAGCTCTACTCATTTTACAAGGTGTGCAGCTTAGCCATGGGACCTTCGTTCGACACCGATGCCCTGGCATCCTCCTCCATGAATACTAACAGGATCGGCCACTGGCGCTCAAATACTATAGGAATGACATGCCTGAAAAAAAATATCAACAGAACTTGAAGTAAAAGCAAGGAACGTAATTTTCTACCCTCGGGAAGGCTTACTGTTATACCTAACTTACCTTGCAGTGTCCGTATATATAAGTTTCTCTGTGCCTTACACTAAACTTTACAGAAAGAAATTGTATTTTTTTTTGCGACAGGACAGGCAGGAGCAGGACCACAAAACATTATTACTCTAGCGTTTACTTACTTTACAGTGTTGCCGTGTGAAATAAAAATGTACACACAAGTCACAACTAAAACTAAAATACTATAATTTGCTATAATTTTAAAATAATATTTAATTACATAATCATATTTAATATAAATGTGAAATTAATATTTAATTTAGTTTTTTTTCCATCTGGCAGCGCAGGAAACATAAGTATCATAGATTAAAAATCATGACTGAATAAATGCGTTTAATTACACGTATTACGCCACGGCGTATAGCTTAGGGTACCGTTTAAATAATTGTTTTTTCAGTTTTAGGGAACCATTATACATTTTTAATTAAAAGCATTGGCAGACCATTAGTTGCAAGTAAAAGAAAAATTAAATTATGTCCTAATTATTTGGAAATAAATCATTCGAGTTTGATGAAACATAACGCAGTATATTACCTTCAACTCAAAGGAGTCAAAATGATTTGTTTCAAAATTGGTTTCCCAATACCAAAAAAGTTGTAAGAAAATTTTCTTTCCCTTTGAAAGATCCGGTTTGATTCCTTTGGCGAATTTACTTACGCAATTAGGCTGCTGGATGGTTGTTCAGCTCTTTTGAAAAGAATAATATGCAAAAATAGAACCCCAAATACAATTAAAGTATGTAAAAATATTATTACCGCAGCTCACGAAAACCTCCTAAAAGGTATTACTCAAACCGGATAAATAGTTACTTAGTTATAATAGTCGCCCATTCAGTATATTTTTTGCCCGGTTAATAATTTCCCTATTATAAAAGGCTAATAGGGGACCAATATTTACAGAAGGATAGAAACTGCAATCCGAGATACAGGCTGCCGACTAGTTCGGATGCAGAAAGTCCTATATGTACAAACTCCTAGCCGTACATTCTCATTTTTTTTTGTAATATGTTTGTAATTATCTTTGTTGAATGAATATTATTTATTAATTAAATACGTCCGACGTCGTAGTCCGACCTCGGTCAACATCATCGATCTTTTGTAAAGTGAGTGAGAGTGAGAGTATGGTGATGGTGTGATGGGCACTTGTTAAATTTTATATCGTTCCATGATATGTTAACGTTATCCTAATGGATTCAATAAACGTTCGGTTGCATTGTAATCAATGCCTTGTAGCCACGAGCAAACTTTTTCCTTGCATTCTGATCTAGAAAGAGGATAAATTAAAAGCTGCTTGTTAATTATATTATATAAATATGGACCCAGGAAACCGTAAAAATTAAGTGCGAGATTCAATTTATATCCATTAGTCGTGCAGACATAAGTGGATCTCTTCTTGCCTGAGTTTGTTTTGGGGTCGTAAGACAGTTCCGAGTGCTTCTTCATTACCGTCAGAAGAATAAAAAGCTGTCTAGCGGTCAGTACCTTACAGCGCTGATACAGATCCCATGTAGGGTATATTATGGGTAGGTACTAAGGCCTCAATGTGGTGTTGGAAATTTAGTTGGCTATCTATTACAACACCCAAATATTTGATAGTGCTAATTTTTGACAAACTATAACCGGTAACTGTATTGTGAGGGTCAGAGAGGAACCGTTGCATTATTTCTCCATTTAAATACTTAATGGTTTTCAGCTGAAACGAGTTACACTGTAAGGTAATCCCAAAATAGATTCAGATCATATCACCAACAGCTTTAAATTTTCAATAATAAATACAAAATCACACATAGATAAATACAACCAAATAAATACACAATATAAATACAACACTTGAAACAAATTCAAATTCAATAATAATCATCACAATTAATTACATTAGTCTCTTACGTGCGACACTATATGTAACTTGTCTGTCACAACAGTGTCGCACATAAGGACAGTCCAACCTATTTGCTATCATGCTCAGAACGGTATTGGAGCTGTCTCGCACTCTGCGCAAACTGATTATCGTGCAGAGATATATATTTACTTAACTGTGTATTAAGCAAACCGTCAAACACCTTCGCTGTAACTGTAGCTAGAGAAATGGGCCTATAGTTATTTTTATCAGCTAAGTCACCGGTTTTATCTTTAACTATAGGCACAACAACAGTTTTCATAAGATCCGGCGGAAGATAAGAGTGGCTCAAGCATAGCGAGTAAAACATTGCTAATACTCTATTAATATGTGGGCCACCGTGAACCAGGTGTTCAATGGATAGAGAATCATGACCTGGACTCTTGCCTTTTGTCATAGTCTTGAGGGTTATGGCAACATCCTTGGCACTAAACCTCACTCCTACCATCCCTTCAGGTAACTCCCCATTGTAAACCTCACACGCCGGACCCAAAGGTGACTGAACAGAAAATTTACTCTTAAAGATTTCAGCAATGCCTTTACAATCACTTACCCCCTCGACACTCACCGGAAGTCCAGGTTTGGCGTTAACTTTGTTGGTGTTTTTTCAAAAGCCTCTAAAATCACCCTTAGCGTGCTTTTCCGCAAGACTGTCCATTTTAATCTGGGCTTGATGATCCTGACACCACTTCAAATGTGATTAAAAATTCTTCTGCTGGCACACATTTCATCGTACATAAGGCCAGTATTAGGTTTACCGCACGATACCCACTCCGTAAACTTTAATCTAGCCTTCCGGTGAGCCTCACTAACGTACCTATTCCAACCCAGTATGCGTGACCCACTCCTTTTCCTCATAATGCCCTCTCGACCAGCCAAGGACGCAGCACGAAGGGCGGTCACAATGTCAGAGTACATCACATCAAGAATACGATGGTGACAGGGGTCATTACAATAAAAATCAGCACAATTTATACACTCGGTAGGAAAGTTAACCAACCCTAAACGTTTATGACACTCTGTGGTATATTTCGCGATCTGTTCCTTACTTCTGGTGCCCCACGACACAGTGTTATCGTTCAATGGTATTTCATTCACTAATTTAGGTGTAAGTAAATCAAGGTCACATTCTATGATTAGAGGAAAATGATCAGACCACAGCGTATCATAATTAAAGTAAACATTAGTGACAGATCGTTTTTCCGATTGCGTAACTATACAATGATCCAACCAGCTGCATGTACCGTGAGCGTCACTTATGAATGTGTATGTACCAGAGTCCACACCGAGAATGTCAACATCAATACATGCCCAATATTGTTCACTACAAAAACTACAAAGCTCGTTATAAAATAACTCGTATCGGTCAGCATTGTGATCACCTAACATAAAAACCGATTGAATATTATGTTCGTCTATAATAGCACTTACCGCACTTAGACAGTCCGTAAAGTCCGGTAGGTTATCTGCACAATTAGTAGGCATATATATACTCATCACAAGCACAGGTCGGTCTCTTGTTGTCACTTTTAATGCGCTTATACGAGCGTTATCACACTGTAACACTGATACTTGTTGGAAAACACTGCTTCTCCATAGTAAAGCGACGCCGCCAAACGGCCTCCCACGCAGTATGCCGGCGGATGTGTCCACCGCCGACGTTCCTGTATATCCGAAGCCGCTGTCGATCGTGCCTAGATACGTACTTTCGTAAAAATGAATAGGAAGGCGATAGTGAATACTCTTGTAGCGGCATCTAACGCCGCCACCTTTTTGGGGGCCGAGTCACCCACGTCCGTAGGAAAGTACCCCATGCGATACCCTACACGTGGTCCCCGGGTGGTGCCAATCAGGTGACAATAACTGGTGGTAGGCTTCGGCCGAAGGCTTGCGACAACCCACCGGGCAAAGACGTACCGCCAAGCGGCCTAGCCGTGTTCCGGTGCGATACCTGGTGTAGCCACTTCAGGAGATGGGTCGAGATGGCGGTTCTATTGCAGACAGACCAGCCTGGCACGTGCTGTTATGGGCGTATCGGGTGACTGGTCGCGGAGGGTAGCGGGATCCGAGGCACGGTGCACCGCTGGCCGACCGCAGGTAGTTGGGGGCCCAAGTAGTGTGCCAGCCCCACACGAAAGGCTGCCCCGCCAACTGACGAAAAATCCCGGAATGCACCATCGTGCTGGTTGGCGACCAGAAGGGAGGGCCCGATGGTCATTCCCGGGGGGGCTCGGGCGTCCCCGCAGTCTCCAGACTAGTCCCCCAATGATGGCGTCCATTCAGTGCGTGTCTGAAGGTAACCAGCGTGAAGCCACATCTCACTTCCCTCTCCTAACCTTTCTTCACTCACTCGCAAATGATGAAAAAGAGAAAAATGTTAAAAGTTGAACAGCGGCTGCACCCCCTCCCACTCAAAGTGCACCTCACTAACATCAGAGGTCTGCACTCAAATCACATAGCAGTCCATCATCACCTGGAGACTGATAAGCCGGCTCTCTTTTTTCTTTCGGAGACGCAGATCAGATGTCCGTCAGATGTATCGTACCTAACATACCCAGGGTATACCCTGGAGCACAATTTTAAGCAACGCGCGGGTGTATGCATGTATGCCCGAGACGACATCTGTTATCGGCGTCTCCGAAACCTTGAGGACTCTAGGTTCTCTGTGCTGTGGGCTTTAGTGGACATGGGCCTTGATAAAATTGTTTACGCCTGTGTCTACCGCTCGCACAGCGGGGATCAGGAGACAACCAGGCTCACTGAGTACCTTAGTGAGGCGGCTGATACGGCACAGCAGCGGTACCCTTCTGCCCAATTGGTGTTACTGGGGGACTTTAACGCCCACCACCAGGAGTGGCTTTTCCCGTACCAGCGCACTGATCATGCTGGGCGGGAGACGAGAAAGCTTGCGCTTGCGTTAAATCTCGCCCAGCTGGTCCAGGGGGCAACGAGGGTGCCGGATGTTGATTCGCACACAGCCAATTGCTTGGACCTTCTGCTGACTACAGATCCAGACCGCTACTCGGTGTCGGTATCTTCACCTTTGGGTAGTTCCGACCATTGTCTGGTGAAGTCCGTATCCGTCCACTCCCCACCCGATCCCAGCCCAAGAGGCGCTCGGCGGGTTTGGCGGTACAAGTCAGCAGATTGGGATGGGATGCGTTCTTTTTTCGCATCGTATCCTTGGCAGCCTACTTGCTTCTCTATGGTTGATCCTTCGTCGTGCGCGGACGCCGTGTCAGATGTGTTGCGTCAGGGAATGGAGTACTTCATTCCGTTCTCTGACGTTGCAATGTCTAGCGCTGACCGGCCATGGTTTGGCGCCGAGTGCAAGCGCGCCAACACGCTCAAACATGAGGCGTACCTGGCATGGGTCGACGCTCGGAAGCGCAAAGCAAGCGACGTGGGTCAGCGCAACCGAGAGCCTACAATAGGGCTGCCAAGTCCTGCAAGAAGGTGATGCTAAGATCTCGATTTGACCACATAAGCCGTATTGGGACCAAACTTGCTTCCTACCCAGCGGGTAGTAAAGCGTTTTGGTCCCTGGCTAAGTCGGTTGAATCGAACTTCTGCCGTCCCTCACTACCACCACTGCTGAAGCCCGACGGGTCACTGGCCCACTCCGCTGAGGAGAAAGCAAACTTGTTTGCCTCTCTTTTTGCGGAATCTTCGCGTCTGGATTCTGGTGACGCGCGGCCCACTCCTTCTCCTGATTGTTGCGAGACGAGTATGTCGGACATTCGCATACATCAAAAGGACGTTCGTAGGGTGCTGCGCAATCTTGACGTGAACAAAGCTAGTGGCCCCGACGGAATTCCAGCAATTGTTCTCAGAACCTGTGCGCCTGAATTGTCTCCAATCCTGACACGCCTGTTTCGCCTTTCATATGAGACGGGAAAAGTGCCGAATGCCTGGAAGCAAGCTAACGTTCAGCCTGTGCCCAAAAAGGGCAGTCGGGCTGACCCGGCCAACTACAGACCCATTTCAATAACGTCCATCCTCTGCAAGAGTATGGAACGAGTGCTTAATTCCAAGCTCCTGGCATACCTAGAAGCTAACGACATCCTCAGTGACCGCCAATATGGCTTCCGCCAAAATCGGTCAACTGGGGATCTTCTAGCGTATGCCATTCACATCTGGAGTGAGGCCATAGAGAGACACAGGGAAGCGCTTGCCGTCTCCCTCGACATCTCGAAGGCTTTTGACAGGGTCTGGCATGAAAGCCTTATTGGTAAGCTTCCTTCATTCGGTTTGCCCAGTGGTCTGTGCGATTGGATTGCAGACTTCCTGAGGGGCCGGTCCATTCGAGTGGTTATTGATGGCCGCTCGTCTGAATTACTGGATATTAATGCCGGGGTCCCACAGGGGTCAGTACTCTCAGCAACGTTGTTCTTGCTGCACATAAATGATCTGCTAAAACCCGGCACCTTTGGGTATGCAGACGACAGCACTGTAGCTGAGAGATACGTGTCCAACGCGCGCGCTACTGGACCTCAGATCCAGTCTCTCCGGGAGGCCATGGTTGGGCGCTTGAATCTGTCCTTGGAGGCAGTCTCCGAATGGGGCGATGCCAATCTGGTCAAGTTCAATGCTGCTAAGACCCAGGCGTGTCTTTTTTCCGCTAAAAGGAGCCAATTCCACCCGGCTCCTTCTTTCAGAGGTGTGACCGTGCCGATAACTGACCATCTTGAGATTCTTGGCATTACGTTGACATCGACGCTCAATTTTGGTCCATTCATTGAGGCAAAAGCTCAGCTGGCTTCCAAAAAATTGGGGATACTCGCGAAGGTGAGACGGTACTTCACGCCAGAACAGCTGCTCAACTTATATCAAGCGCAAGTTCGATCATGCATGGAATACTGCTCTCATCTCTGGGACGGATCTGCCAAGTACCAGCTGGATGCACTTGATGCGATCGAAAGACGGGCTAAGAGGCTCATCGACAATGAAGTATTGGCCGAATCTAGGCTCCAGAACCTCGAACATCGGCGCCGAGTTGCCAGTCTGTCGGTTTTTTATCGGTTACATTTCGGGGAGTGTGCGTTGGAATTGCATGAACTAATTGCTCCTAGCCCGTTCCATCATCGGACTACAAGACGTACGGCGTTGCGTCATCGGTACATGGTGGACATCCCACCCATACGCACCAACGTTTTGGGAATTCCTTTATTATGCGTACAGCAAAGGAGTGGAATTCCCTGCCGGAGTCTGTATTTCCTGATACCTACAACCTGGGAGTCTTTAAGTCAAGAGTGAATAGGTTTCTTCTAGGCAAGCGTGCTTCATCGTCGGCCACATCATCACTTACCATCAGGTGAGATAGTGGTCAAACGCAAGCCTATCAATAATAAAAAAAAAAAAAAAAAAAAAAAAAAAAAAAAAAACCTACGAACTAATTACATGACGTCACACAAATTCTGCATCGCAACAACAACAAGAAGATTTTTCGGAGCGATTTGAACACATACTACAATAACCGTCGGGCAGTTGCCTGGATCCGTCTGGTCTAAGGATCCTCCCTTTTCAATGGAAGTTTACGGGACTTTTAACCCTGTTCTGCATATTTCCAAACACTTACATGACAAAAATCAGTTCTGAAATCCTTTAGTTCAATTCTTACTTTTTATTTTCATTTGGTATGGCAACCTGTCGTGCAAGTGGTAATCGCCCAGCCCACTGCGTTAACCATGCTACCTTTGACTGACAACAAAAACATGTGATATTGCTGTAAAAAAGGTCACGTTTGAGATAAATAAAGATGCATGGAAGAAGAACTTAAGGTAAAACGAAAGAAAATATATTTATTTGTCACAAGCCACTAGTGCACACAATATATAAATAGATAAACAAAAAGAAAACTTAAAAAAGAGAAAATAACAATATAAATATAAAATTGTGTGTCCCACGGCTGCGCCAAATAGGACCAGTTCAGCAAAATTTCGCGCAACTAGTGCCCGACGCTGGTTTTCAACTGGAGCTGTGACATCCTGGAGGATGTTGACCATTTAAAATGTGCACAGTGAGTGTCAATGAATACCTTGAATGGTACTCCAAACGCCTTTCCTATCCCAGTCCCATACACCAATGAACAATGGCTCCCAGTCGTCGAACTTGGAGATCCTGAAGTTTCTCTTCGAAGACATGTTCTTGAGGATGTTGGTTCCCTCTTCGTTGTTGATGACGGCTATGTACCCCTCTTCGGCGGTGCATATCAATTGAGCACGGGACCATTCCTGACGCCCCTCGTGCAGCTTGTAGTAGCTCCCCTTGCGGGGTTCGTACTGGTATTATATATATTGACTGAGTAAGATCGATAGCCTATGAATTGGGCGTCTCTGAAAAGGAAGCGTGCAGTCGCTAAAGAATTACTATATAAAGGTGGCAGGATCAGACTGGATATATAAGCGTAGGAACATGTTGTGGCGTAATTTAGGAATGGTCTGTGTCAAGCTTATGAGATTTAGCATTTTACGTTTTCATGCATATTCTGTGTTTCGGTTTGAAAGGCATGGACGCTAAAGTCACATTTGGGACATTTCGGCTTTATAAAATAAACAATTTCCATTGTACTAAACACATGCAATACTTTTTGTTTTGTAGTGGCCATTTATCATCAGATTGGTCACATGCTTGTACTGTGTAAGTCAGTGAAATTTTTTACGACGATGACAGACTAAAAGGACAATGAATCATGCTTACTATTATCAAATGAGCCACATTTAAAATTTATTGCCTTGTTTCTACGATGCCTGTAACACATGTAGGGTAGCAACCTGGTAAAATTTGAAGTATTTGGCTCGTCTCTTGGCTGTCAATATTATACAGTTCTCATTGGGTTCCGAACCATACGAGACAGTTATTGGCATGCCATTTATGAAACAGACAGAAATAAAGTAACTGTGATAGAATGTCGCTTACAATATGATATTTCCAAAATACAATAAACAAAATATTTACTTAGTTTTGGTGCAGCTAAATATAACGTATCATTATCATCATCAGCCTTTTAATGTTCCCACTGCTGGGACACAGGCCTCCTCTCTGTGAGAGAGAAGATGGGCCTTAATCCACCACGTGAGCCCAATGTGGGTTGGTGGATGTCACATGACTTTGATTCTGATTTTGTCCCCATTTTTTTGATATTAGAGTGCCTAGGTATGGTAGACATGGGATTGAACGATGTCGCGATTAGCAATTTGGGTGACTTCGGTTGAGTTTTCGTAAATACGATCGAAAATCACCATCTTAATCTTGTTCCTGATAAATTTCAAACCGAATGTCGATCTAGTGTGTTCCATCCTGAATAGCAGCTGTTCTATATGGACAATACTAATCGTGAACAGCGTAGTTTCATCCGCATAGCGCAGGTTCAGTACCCTCATATCTCCTATTGATACCCCGTCCGTCGTGCTTCAAGGGTAATCAACATTATCAATTCAGTGAAAATATTGAACAAGATTGGCGAGATTATACATCCTTGACGAACCCCTCGAATTGTGTGAAAATCATTCGATAATATGCCATCCGTCCTCTCTCAATAGTGAAGGAAAACATCTTTGAGGAAACTGGCATGGCCATAAATAACCAAAGAATCGAAAACATTCACCAACCCGTACTGGGCACACTTGGTGGAATGGGGCCCACTCTCTACCATAGAGGAGACATGTGTCCCAGAAGTGAAAACGTTAAAGACTGGTTTTACTAATTTGTAACGCGGTTGATTGTCCAAGGTGCACGAGACCGTAGGTATAAAATCGCTTCCACTTATCCCTTGTAACATTTTAGCTCTACATTAACAAGAAGTAAGAAATAAGTCCATAATAATATACTTTCATTTCAATCATGAATAGGTATATTTTGGTCTAAATTCATCCCATTCACAATACATTACATCTGGTAATAAGGGTTGACATTCAATCCGCGACTATTTGTAGGCAGTCAGTCGTGGTTCCTATGAATAGGCGGCAATAAATCATGTCGCTTTATGTATGGGTATTTTATGTTAAATGAACTGGTAATAACGAAATAATTTGGTTTCTGGTAATTAATGTTGGTTGGTTAGGTAACCTATAAGGCTTAACATTGGTCTCATTTATCTTCTGTAAGCCTACGTTTAATTACATATTGCAGGATGAAACTCGTGAGAATGTTGTTGACAGCTGTGGCAACATTAATTTAAAAAATATGTTTATGGCAGGCAACACTGATTGGTCTCGCTCGCTCACTCTTGCTCATTTATTTCATTCAAATTGTGTCATTTCTTTGACGTTTGCTTCGATTCCTTCTTCTTACAATGGTGGTTTAAAGACAGATTACGAATTATTTTATTTAACAGCCCACCCGAAAACTCTATACTTCATAAAATATAGCTTGATCTCTGTGACACCTGTCAGTATCAACACAGTAACAATAGCGCTTGACAAGCTAACAATGACGTATACGTCAGTTTGACATATGTCGCAGAGATCAAGCTATCTTTTATGAAGTATAGTCATCCATTTAGTAAATACAGTACAGTCCTAATCAAATATAGTTGGGATTACGTAGCCGACTGTAAGCGGCTGCAGCAGGCGATATGTGTCGCCGTAGCAATATTGTAGCCCAGTCATTTAGCATAATTAAGTGATCAACCTCGGAATAAGAGATAATAAGCTGAAAACTCGTATACACCTTCATTTTAGCGTTCTATAAGTTGTCTCAAAAGTCTCATAAAATACTAAAAACTTTAAGGGTCTAAATCATGGCATTACTTGTGTTTTACCACGAATCGGAATACTTCCATCAAGCTATGAACTTATCAACTGTCTTCTAATCATAATTCTTTTGCTTTTCATTTCTTCATTTTAGAAAGAAAGATAGAAAATAAGAAAACATTTATTGCCAACTATTACATAAATGATAACATAAAAAAACATAAATTAGCTTGAAGCACAATATTATTTCAGTATGTTAGAAGGAGCAGGCTCAGCAGATGCTGAGCAGTGTAAAGCATTGCTACTACGCTGGGCAATGCTGATTTACAGTCCGACCCCTTTCTCACAGCACTTATCATAATACTCTGATTTAGCAATATATTGGTATGTGTTTTTTTTTTTTATTATTGATAGGCTTGCGTTTGACCACTATCTCACCTCATGGTAAGCGATGATGTGGTCGACGATGAAGCACGTTTGCCTAGAAGAAACCTATTCACTCTTGACTTAAAGACTCCCAGATTGTAGCTATCAGGAAATACAGACTCCGGCAGGGAATTCCACTCCTTTGCTTTTAGTAAAATATGGGTACGTAATAATAAACATTATCACCAAATTTGAAGTACATAGGCCCTCCCCAATGAGACTTCTTTCTTTTCCTATGTGACATAGTTTTATGCAGACAGACAGAATAGACAGATAAATACTTTTGTATTAGTCGTAATCTCAGAAGCCACCACTTTCAAGCCATAATAATCTTTCAGCCAGCATATCCAAAAATTCTTTGGTATTCCTCTGCTCTTATAGCCGTATGTACTACCATCCTTCTTAAACTATCGTTGACCAAATCAAATCAGTATTAAATTATATAAACTCAGCTATACCCAATATTTAAAATCATGATGCTCATCAGAATTCCGTGCGAATGGCGAGCGAAATACCACCCATAAATCAAAAGAATTTCGCGTACGGATCATATTGATAAATCACTGGGACGATAGTGTAAATAAATTCGTGGTCGTGATATTTTGGCTGTAATATACCGTAGAGGGTAACATTCTGTGGTGAGTAACATACTGTGTAGGGTAACGAATATGTTTTTGGTCGGCTCGGTTGGCGTTTTCGCTGATAAATGGGCATCAGCTTTAGGCACTGGCTGATAATATGTTAAATTGCTTCTGCTTTAGGAATGTTAAATAGAACCTGCTTCGAGCAGTCCTGGTGTCAAAAAATATAAAGATGGATTATTTTCATTTTTTTTAAATAAAATAACACCTAATGAGACTTAACCAACAAAATTACGTATATACTCAACTGCTTACAAAACGACCACAGTTTCGTGGTTGCATTGTATACTGTGCGTGATTTAGGCAAGCCAAATAGGTTTAGGTTTAGAACGGATATATACGTGATCATAGTTCAATCGCACATTAAAAAGTCTTTCAGGTAAGTTAAGCAAAGTTTTATTATGGTGGGTTACATGTTTGTTACTCAAGCCCGACTCAACTTCTTAATGAAACTCGAAATACGTGAAATTGGTCAGACTTGATTAGGTCAAATGGATGTTTTTTTCCAGTTATTTTTTTTCCATAGGATAATATCGGACTTAGGTACATGCAGACAATGCCGCTGGCAGACGCTAGTACCAAAATAAATTGAAAAGTACGTTCCCATGGGATAGGTTTAAGCCGTTGTCAGCTAAGTAACAAATAAATAAAACTAATTGCCAAAAACTCGGGCCATACTTCAGTACAAATCCGACCACGAAACAATACATACTGTGGCCCTTAATTTATGTGCCGTAAGGCAGCGAGTCGTGCTCACGACAAATTTAAATTTAATTTGACTGTAACTAGGAATGTAACGGGGGCCTTTTAGCGGAGGCGGAGTAACAGCCGTTTGGGTCGATTTTCTAGGTTAAGCAACACGTGCCACGATCGGTCCATGGATGGGTGACCATACAAAACATACAGAGTCTCCTCCGTGCCTCGTAAAGCACGTTAAGCCGTCGATCCATGCATTAATTTCTCTGATAGTCGTTACAGTTAGTCAGAAGCCTGAAAACAGACAATTAACAGTCTCAATAAAATCGTGTTACCCAGTTACTGGGTTAGGGCTGTGGATGTCAGTTAGGCAGTAGCTGCATTTTAAACTTTAAATAACTACATATAATACTTGTACTTAGCTAAATTTGATTGGACTAGAAGCCGACCTCAACAAACTTGGGAAACAGCTAGGTTAATTCATTAATTCCTTTCTATGTGTTGAACAATCCGCAAACTGGTAATCGTAAGGGAGGACGCCCTCAGGCTAGGTAGAGCGACGATCTTCGCAGGGTTAAAATCGAACCAAATGGCGTGCAATTAGAGAGGCCTATATCCAGCAGTGAACTGCTATAGGCTGATGATTATGAATGTGTTGGTCCTTTAACCGGCGAGCGTCTTTCTAAGGCGTCTGTAATTACGCTGGATAAAGGATCTCCATTATAACTCCGTATATTTTGTTTGCGGAGGTAGTTGCGGCAGTTCCGCATTTGCGGAAGTGCCTTCCAACCCTTGTTGAATTGAAACTACCCACTCGAATAAATCACGTTTACCCAAAAACGGGTAGGTAGGGCCGTAACCTAAGTTAATTAGTGCAGAGTTATACGGCTACATAGGCATTACATCGCCGACTTTGCTTTGATTAGCACGCATAAAATAATTGTTGTTAATTGGATGAACTGAAACCGATATTTGAGAAGTTTAAGTATTAAGAATATTGTTATTATAGATCAAAATGGTAATAATAATAAATAAAACGTTTATTATAAGTATTTACTGCCGCAGCTTTGGTGTATTGGTCGCAAGTTCTACTGCTGAATAAGAGGTACTTTTTTTTCTTTGTTATGTTATGTCATGTTTTGTTATGTTATGTTATAAATAATTTATCGCTTTATAGACTTCGTTTGGGGTAAATATTTGTTTTCAATACAGTTGTTAAACATGGCGTACTTTCAGAGGCTATAATTATGATTCGAAAATTAAATCTTTCGCACAGTCATCTTTCTATTACGCGGTCGTGACTTTTGTTTACGAGCCCGATCATTAGTTTTGCAGTTAAGTTTTAAATGTTTTAGTCAATTTAAAAAAGTTTAGTAGAAAGGAGTTTTCATACTTAAAATAAAATGGGATTTTATTCGAGGCCAAAATGAATGAGTCCGTACGTCTTAGCATAAAAATCTCAAAAGTTTATTAAATGGTTGTTTAATTATATTGAATTAACAGTTTTAATTTCATTATTTTCACATAAACATTTGTCAAAAATCGAATAGGCTGTATAGGTTGTTTTCGTTGTAAAATAAAAATTTGGTTTCTCTAACTCTATTTCTAACTCTGTCTCTATCTCTATCTCTATCTCGATCTCTAACTCTATCTCTATCTCTAACTTTATCTCTAACTCTATCTCTAACTCTATCTCTAACTCTATCTCTAACTCTATCTCTAACTCTATCTCTAACTCTATCTCTAACTCTATCTCTAACTCTATCTCTAACTCTATCTCTAACTCTATCTCTAACTCTATCTCTAACTCTATCTCTAACTCTATCTCTAACTCTATCTCTAACTCTATCTCTAACTCTATCTCTAACTCTATCTCTAACTCTATCTCTAACTCTATCTCTAACTCTATCTCTAACTCTATCTCTAACTCTATCTCTAACTCTATCTCTAACTCTATCTCTAACTCTATCTCTAACTCTATCTCTAACTCTATCTCTAACTCTATCTCTAACTCTATCTCTAACTCTATCTCTAACTCTATCTCTAACTCTATCTCTAACTCTATTTCTAACTCTATCTCTATCTCTAACTCTATCTCTAACTCTATCTCTAACTCTATCTCTAACTCTATCGCTAACTCTATCTCTAACTCTATCTCTAACTCTATCTCTAACTCTATCTCTATCTCTAACTCTATCTCTAACTCTATCTCTAACTCTATCTCTAACTATCTCTAACTCTATCTCTAACTCTATCTCTAACTCTATCTCTAACTCTATCTCTAACTCTATCTCTAACTCTATCTCTAACTCTATCTCTAACTCTATCTCTAACTCTATCTCTAACTCTATCTCTAACTCTATCTCTAACCCTATCTCTAACTCTATCTCTAACTCTATCTCTAACTCTATCTTTAACTCTATCTTTAACTCTATCTCTAACTCTATCTCTAACTCTATCTCTAACTCTATCTCTAACTCTATCTCTAACTCTATCTCTAACTCTATCTCTAACTCTATCTCTAACTCTATCTCTAACTCTGTCTCTATCTCTAACTCTAACTCTATCTCTTTCTCAATCTCTAACTCTATCTCTAACTATATATCTATCTCTAACTCTATCTCTAACTCTGTCTCTATCTCTAACTATAACTCTATCTCTATGTCTAACTCTATCTCTAACTTTAACTCTAACTCTATCTCTATCTCTAACTCTATCTCTGTCTCTATCTCTAACTCTATCTCGATCTCTAACTCTAACTGTATCTCTATCTCTAACTCTATCTCTATCTAAGTTTGTATAACTCTATCTCTATCTAAGTTTAGAGCGTAAGTTTGGGGCGTACCTGGCTTGGGTCGACGCTCGATCGCGTAAGGCGAGTGACGTGGGTCAGAAGAAGAAGGCCTTCAACAGGGCTGCCAAGTCCTGCAAGATGGTGTTGCGAAGGGCTCGGTTCGATCACATTGGCCGAATAGGGACCAAACTTGCTTCTTACCCAGCAGGTAGTAAAGCGTTTTGGTCTCTGGCTAAGTCGGTCGAGTCGAACTTCTGCCGTCCCTCACTGCCACCACTGCTGAAACCCGACGGGTCACTGGCCCACTCCGCTGAGGAGAAAGCAAATTTATTTGCCTCTCTTTTTGCGGAATCTTCACGTCTGAATCCTGGTGATTCGCGGCCCCCTCCTCCTGATGGATGCGAGACGAGTATGTCGGACATTCGTATCCATCAAAAGGACGTCCGTAGGGTGCTGCGAAACCTTGACGTAAACAAGGCTAGCGGCCCTGACGGTATACCAGCACTTGTTCTTAGAACCTGTGCGCCTGAACTGTCTCCGATCTTGACACGCCTATTCCGTCTTTCGTATGAGGCTGGAAAAGTGCCGAATGCTTGGAAGCAGGCTAACGTACAGCCTGTGCCCAAGAAGGGCAGTCGAGCTGACCCGGCCAACTACAGACCCATATCTGTAACCTCCATACTCTGTAAGAGTATGGAACGTGTACTCAATACTAAGCTCCTGGCATACCTAGAAGCAAACGATATCCTTAGTGATCGCCAATACGGCTTCCGCCGAAATCGGTCTACTGGGGATCTTCTAGCGTATGCCACTCACATCTGGAGTGAGGCAATTGAGAGGCACGGGGAAGCGCTTGCCGTCTCCCTAGACATGTCGAAGGCTTTTGATAGGGTCTGGCACGAAAGCCTTATTGCTAAGCTTCCTTCGTTCGGTTTGCCCGGTGGTCTGTGTGAATGGATTGCAGACTTCCTGAGAGATCGGTCCATTCGAGTGGTTATCGATGGCTGCTCGTCGGACTACTTGGATATTAATGCCGGGGTCCCTCAGGGGTCGGTACTCTCGGCAACTTTATTCTTGCTGCATATTAACGATCTGCTAAAACCCGGCACCTTTGGGTATGCAGACGACAGCACCGTTACTGAGAGATACTTGTCCAACGCTCGTGCTACCGGGCCTCAGATCCAGTCTCTCCGGGAGGCCATGGTGGAGCGCTTAAACTTGTCCTTGCAGGCAGTCTCCGAATGGGGCGATGCCAATCTGGTCAGGTTTAATGCTGCTAAAACCCAGGCGTGTCTTTTTTCCGCAAAAAAGAGTCAATTTCACCCGGCTCCAACTTTCCGAGATGTGACCGTGCCAATAGCTGACCATCTTGAGCTTCTTGGCGTTACGTTGACATCGACTCTCAATTTTGGGTCATACATTGAGGCAAAGGCTCAGCTGGCCGCCAAAAAGCTGGGGATCCTTGCAAAGGTGAGGAGGTATTTCACGCCAGAACAGCTGCTCAGCTTGTATCAAGCGCAAGTTCGATCATGCATGGAGTACTGTTCTCATCTCTGGAACGGATCTGCCAAATACCAGCTTGATGCACTGGAGTCGATCGAAAAGCGGGCCAAGAGACTCATCAGCGATGAGGCACTGGTTAAGTCAAAGCTCCAGAGCCTTGAACATCGTCGCCGAGTTGCCAGCTTGTCGGTTTTTTATCGGTTACATTTCGGGGAGTGTGCGATGGAATTGCATGATTTAATTCCACCCAGCCCGTTCCATCATCGGACTACCAGACGTACGGCGATGCGTCATCGATATATGGTGGACATCCCACCAATACGCACTAAACGTTTTGGGAATACTTTTATTATGCGTACAGCTAAGGAGTGGAATTCCCTGCCGGAGTCTGTGTTTCCCGATAGCTACAATCTAGGGGTCTTTAAGTCAAGAGTGAATAGGTTACTTCTAGGCAAGCGTGCTCCACCATCGACCACATCGTCGCGTACTATCAGGTGAGATAGTGGTCAAGCGCGAGCCTACAAAAGATAAAAAAAAAAAAAAAAAAAGTTTGTATCGAATATTTTATGCGCAAAGAGGTTGTATAGCATTGAGATGGAGTTTGAATATTATATTGGTGTTCTAAATTCAAACACCAAAACAGTGATTAAAAGTGCTTTTTATTCACTGTTTTCAGTATAAAATAAAAAAGCTTTTTAGAGGAGGAATGGTATAAATTTTTATTTTTGTGTTATAATTTTTTTTTTTTTTTTTTAATATGAGTTCAAGTACAAGTGATGAAATGGAATTAACTGCACCCGATATTTTATCTGAGGCCAACACTGCGCAAGATGAAATTTTGCCTCCAAAATCTCGAGAAAGATATATGGCGACTTACGTTAATTTTATTTTATGGAAAAATAAAATTTAATTCTTTGACTTGATTTTACTATTTCCCACAACTGTATTGAAAAACGTCGTGTGATACACGGGTGTGTAGGTTATTGCAAACGAGCTGTCATTAACAAGCCCGAGCCGAAGGCGAGGGTTTTTAATGACACGAGTTACTTACGAGTTACTACTTTCCACCCTTGTATCACAATGTACTATTTTGATGCACCTTAGAGTAGTTTATCAAATGGGAACTTTATTTTTCATTCGAAGATAAAACATTTGGGAGTTTGTATTTATTGCTAACGTTTCTGTTTGTTAGAATAAGTTAAGTTTTGTTTTCGTTTTGTTTATTTCATGTTACGAAGTTATAGTACGTTTAGGTAGTAAACGTTACTGGACCGGAAGACGCAGTGTTGGAAGGCCTTCCACTAGATATACCGATGACTTGATCAAGCGAAAATCTGCTGGATACGAGACGCACAAGACTGATCAGTGTGGTGAAACTTGCGCCTATGTCCAGCAATGGCGGTTGATATAATAATGATAATTATGAAAAGTTATAGTACCCGGCACGTAAGTTGGCAAGGTTTTGGCGTAGTAGGGGTAAATCCGCGCATATTCTGCAAACTGACCAACCACCAATAGAGCGAACGCAATGTGGACGCAACAAGATTGGTCAGTCGATCCTTGTGTCAACTAACAAACCATTCGCGCGCTTGGAACCGTCCTAAACGATCCCCGTGCCGCGCTTCACTATCAAACATACCTAAAAAACGGCTTCTGGGCATCTTAAGACTCTTATCAACTTACGTGCTGGCTGGGGATTATATGAGCCCTCCCCCAGACAGGCAAATCATGACAATGCGACAATGTTATTTGGTAAGGAAAACATTATTATCTGCAGAACAATTTTAGAATAGTTTCTGTGGGAGCCTTAAATCTTAGTTAGTTACTTATCTTCGAAACGGTAGTTCTTCTGTAGTTACTGCCTACCCCTTTGGAAAAAGGCGAGAATTTAAGTATGTATGTATCTTAGAAATAAAAATAACTCGGGAATATAAAGCAAATTTATTTGAGGCTATAACTTATGATCCCAGTGTTGCTCATATGTTATCGTATCGGAGACTGGGACAGAATATCAAACACTTAATGTAATTAAGTTAAAAAGTTTACCCATATATCTTACTGGCAGTTTATTCGCGTCATTTGGTTGTTTAGGGGTCTTATTTTTACCCGACTGCCGAAGAAGGGTGTGTTTATCTCTATGAATGTATGTTTGTTCCTATATGGTGTTCCAGAGACAAAACGCGTTGGCCGATTTTTATGATTCGTATTATAATCGATTCGTATTAACCTTGCAAGATTCGTATTAACACTGTCTACATTCAAATTGTAAAATTGAAAAATGGGGGCTTTTGGGCGCCATATTGTGGGGGGCAATTTTTGCTGTTCTTCCAAACCCGTGTGGGGTGTCAAAATAAAGGGTTTTAAGACGTGATTGCCATTCGAAAAAAAAATTAACTAAAAAGTGTTAAATTCAAAAAGTTAATTCAAAAAATCTAAAAACCCGACTGTCTAAAAAGCGAACTAAAATTACGTAAACAAGAATAAAATCATGCTGTGCAGTCGGAGGATACATCTGGTTTTGGTCAGCCAGCTCGCAAATATGTATCCTCCGATTGCACAGCATGATTTTATTCTTGTTTACGTCTTTACAGTTCGCTTTTTAGGCAGTCAGGTTTTTTCACAAACGAATGGTTAGGGTAAGGGACGTTAAAGATTGCGTGACGCAATTTAAATTGCGTCGATAGGCGACATCGTACAAGCATTTTCTAGAAAACTTTCAAGTACAAGTCGGTTGACTTGCTTGAATATAATGCGTTTGAATTTGCCGCTGGTGTAGAGTGAGGTCTTCAAAATGTCAAATTGCATAGTTTTTTGGCTTTTAACACGAGTTTTATTACTTTTTTATTGTTGTGAATTTTTTCCAAATATGACAGATTAAGATAGGCGGGTTCTACCGACCACTGCTTTAATAGAGTTTTGTTTTCGAATTTTGTATCTTCCTTTTATATTTAATAGCACTTCTGAATGAGGAATGATTTTAATTCAAAGTTTGCTTCCGTGAGCGTTATAACAACGATTAACAGTTATATTTGTTTAGGGACCTTACTCGTCAGTGGCGCCAACTGGTGAGCACAAAAAACGGAAGCCCGCATTAGGGTACGTTCACACAGAACATACGTATTTCCAGGATCGTTTTTAACGGACCCGCTACTGGAGGTGATGTTCACACCAACCAACTTTCTACAAGGATGGACGTCTGATAAAACGGATCAGTTTTTTAATACTGTTGTTGTGTGAACTCGCGCATACAACTACCTACGCCATTGCTGAATAAAAACGTAAACGATAAAGCGGACCTGTAAAACGGACTGCTGTATATTTTGTCGGATCGGTATTTTTCACAGGATTCGGAATACTGTCATGTGTGTGAACTTGCTACATAAATCAGCGCCGAATAAAAATGTATACGATAAAGCAGACCTGTAAAACGGACCTCTGTGTGAACAAGCACTTACATCGCATTGCGTCTATGTGAACGACTTACAATTTCACTTAATGAAATGAAACCGCTTATTGGTGTGATTTAAATCGAATCGCGTCGACCCATAGTGAAGCTCGATACGATTTTTTTATTTTTTTACTAGTACACCTTAGGAATCTATGTTGACAATCCGTATCCCTTCTAAGCCGTATCCCTAAATGCAATTTGAATTTAGAATTCGAGATAATTTTATATTTACGAGATATTATTATATTTAATAAAACAAAAAAAAGTCAGGCAAGTCTAAGTTCAAACTTAATTACTGGCCGATACTTTTTAATGCCTTCTTATTACAAATGATCATTTGATATAAATTTTAAACACACAAAGCTGATGAGTCTATATTTGAGTTTAAGAGAGTTATGACTTTAAGTATACATAGGTATTACCTATCTACTGTAAAGGCTGCATGTTGAAGGTAACATTCTAGTTGGCTGGATTGGAACGTGATTGGAACACACATTCAAATTTCGAATTGGTTTAAAATTGTAGAATTGGCGATTGTTTACTGTGTGGCAGATTTGATTTAGATGTGCTAGCGTAATTGCTACGCTAGCACATCTAAATCAAATCTGCATCTAAATCATATAACATCACGCCATATTCCCTGAAGGTTAAGGTGGAGTTATATTATACCCGTATTTCACCAGTTAAGGAGGTGAGCCTATTGCGATGGTTGTGCTAGTGTAAAGATGATTACAATTTATTAAACAAAATATAAATTCCACAATGTAATTTATTGAAAACCTGAGAGGAGTTCTAAATTGGGGAGGAGAGTTATACGTAATTATGTTTTACAAAAATGAAAAGAATAAACAAACAAGTTCCACAACTCTTGCAACATTTGCACCAAATTATTCTCAAAAGAGATACAGAATGATTTGTGTGTGCTTAAGTTGTTACAAATGTACAAAGTTTTCTTTTTTAAAGTTATGGAATTTATTTTGCCTGGGTATATAGGTTGTTAGTAATTATTTTAATCTTAGTGAAGGTGCTTAGTGTTAAATTAATTAGTTAGTTAAAATAATTAATTTATTAAGAAATATTCGACTCAATAAGGCATAATATTATTTTCACTTAGGCTATTCACTGGCAGGTACATAAGTTATCTTGAAAATATGACATAATATTAAATGAGCTTGATATTATTATTACTCACATACATACACAAGCTCAAGTCTTCCATGGATACCAGATTTTCTTCATATACCATCTGAAGGATTTACGTGAGTCTAGGTAGTAATTAATTAATTCTAATTACAGATTTACAGTTCTGGATGAGAGGACCGGTCAATGTGGCGACGCTTGGGGGAGGCCTATGTCCAGCAGTGAACGTCTTTCGGCTGATATGGTGATGTTGATGATGACTTCTAAAGCAAAGCAAAAGTAAACATTACATCCATCGTGTTCCATCAAGCAAACTTGAGATCAAGGACAGCTCAACAAAAAAGCTCAAAAAATATTCTATTAATGCCTCAACCTATAGGAACCTTTACCCTGTTAACCAAAACACCCCTCGCTTGACATGATTTCAATAGTTCGCCAAACTTCTGAACTATTCAAAACATATACAAAACAATGCTACAGAATATTCAGATTAAATTAATCATGAATTCACAGCACTTGTCGCCAAATCACCTGGCACCCTCTAATTGTACACCCAAATGTTTTGAAAGTTACCCTCATTACAATGACCATTCTACCCTCAAGTAGTTCCTTAGAGACCCAGTTGTTGTTTCACACACCTTCGGCACACTATTATCATAACGGAGTAGATAGTCAACAGAGACCGTTGTTAATATTTCAGTATTACCTACTAAGTTTGCGAAGCATCAGGAATTTTCATGTTACAAAAAAATTAAATAATATGTATAAAATAACTGTCTGAATGTGAATAAACTTCCTAATACTTGTCTGTCCACCTGACTCCACCCGTTTTAGAGAATCTATGTCTTATGTTGTTATATGGAGCTTCATGACAGCATAACAGCTTTTTCGTGCCGGAACCAGCAGTTCGAGATACCATAGCGAAGCAATCAAAGGCGATTCTCGTAATCATAAGAAAGTTTCAATCTGACAAATACACTCGAATTTACCTGCATTTTTCACATTGATTGTCTTTCAGAATATCAGCTTGCAACTAGATTTGAACGTTTTTAAATACGGAAATTGATTGTCAGGATAATGACGGCTAAATTTTCAGCGCACTCAATCCATCTATCCTTTCTTATGACCTTCCTATCACTCTATTCACATATATATTCCTAAAATCTTTTTGTAAAACGCGTTTAAACCTTGCTCTTCATTCGACCGTACCAAAAAAACGATTAGCTTGCAACTAAAATATTTGACTGGTAAACATTTTTACCAAGGTATGAACTATTGCTAACACTGGAAAACAGTCGATGACTGTTTGTCTGGTTGTTACTGTTGACTTGTTGGCTTCGTACGGTTCTCTGGCGAGGGAACTCGAGCAGCGTTGTATGCACGAATGAAAGCCTTGTTGGAGTATTTCTTCTTGTTTATTTTTCTGAAGCTACATTGTACAAACCTTGGACTCTGTTGCATATCTACTCCTGTGTTTCAAACTACACGACCAACTAAGTACGTATTTGTGTTCGGATCCCCAGAACCCAGTACAGCTGAGTCAATATGATACCGTTTTTGATTCAATACAGGCTTCCGACGTCTTCATTCAGATGTGGGTAAAGGTAATCTTTCTTAAAAAAATACATATCAACATCTTGCTGAAATAGTTCTCAGAAATTTAATTTCTAATGGAAACGTTTCGGGTACAGTTGACAAAATGTTGGCTATGGTGAAAGAAAGAAAAATATATTTATTTGAGACCCGCATAGGGGACACGAGAGCTAAAATAATACATGTCGGACTTCGCACATTTAGGGTTCCGTACCAAACGGCGATATTAATCTATTTGTAATAGGAAAAATATGGGAATTTCAAAGAAAATCTGATTTATCAATATATTGGTATTTGTTAGTAAAATATATTGCCATATTTAGAAAATATCCGCTGAAATAAAAATAAAATCGCGATAAAAGACAAAAAACGGTGAAATTTTATATTTTGATACTCTCTCTACACCAGCGCTCCTTGCTGCAAACTCATACGTGGTAATCTGTCTTGTGATTTGATTCACCAACACCAACTCATATCTTTAAATGATAACCCTATTGATACTCATAATTTTTTAACATTCTTCTACAAAATTGGGACGTTACCATGCTATAGAAGCAGACTGTACCTACCTACTTGAAACAGTATATTCTACGAAATTAGAGTTAATAGAAGACTTAAGAAATGTGCCTGACATTTACGTTATAAAGGTTACGAGTTTCCAAGAAAAAGTATATAAGATAAAAACGCTAGCTCGAGTGTGTAAGTTTGATGACAACCTATTACTTGATTCTTTTTTGTTAGAAAAATGTATTTTGAGAGGTGTAGAAAAAGCTTATTTAAATGTCCAAGGGAACTTCCTTCCTTCATTGCCAAAACATTCCACAAGCCTGTTCTGAACCAAACGTTTCGTTCACTATATGATATTTAATTGCAACACCATGTCAGTGGGCTGTCAACGATTTGACAGCTTTTGATTGACAGCTGACACTTGACAAGAGTCGAGAAAAAAAAAATTGTAATGGACACACGGTGAATTCGGGTTCTTGTAGAAACATATCTAATCGAGATGTGTTTCGCCTATTGTAATTGTTAATTGCGCCCGCCGGTCGCGATCGGTGTTGTGGGGCGCCCGCGAAGTCGGTTTTGAATATATTTCACGCACATTGAAGTGCTTTTGCGGGAAACGAGTTATGTCTAGTGGACGCCGGAGCCTTGGGTCCAGACAGCCGTCAGTCTATACCTTATTGTCCTAATATTATATATATTCTCCTATCCTTAATCTCCCGGCATGGCACGGTATTGATCGACCCCCAGGGGCTCCTGGGGGTCGATCAATACCGTAGGCTTACCGCAGGAATCCCAGGTAAGTGAATATAATAGTACCGGCCAACCCTTGTGACATCTTACACTCGTAATAGGAACCAGCAAATCTCCTAATAAGGAGCAAATCCCCTAGCTTTCCACTGCTGCGTTACGGCAGTTTCGTGGGATACAGGTTCAGACAGGATCCAGGAGTCCCACACTGCTAATCGGCCCCAGTGCTGAGCTCCTGGCTTGGGACCCGAAGACCTGTATTTAACATGCCTGTATATTTTTGAAGCTTGTCTATTTGTAAAAATATCCCTCATTTATTTACATTAAATGAACAAGTCTCTGAAAGACTGAACACAAAAAAAATCCGGGAAATTACTGGTGCCTGCTTAGAGATTGCAGTTATACAGCAGAAATGCCAGTTGCATGACAGTTAATTTTTTTAAGATATTACCACCTGCCCCGAGAATGTGACATGTTTTTTTTTATTCCGTTAATGAATTTTAAATCATACATTTTGATATTTTAATTCAAATCATAATGATATTAGTACTTTGACATTATTATGCATTCATTAGCATTGTATTTTTTTTGACTTTATGATTGATATTTTGACATAATGATTAATTTTTTGACATTTTGATATTTTTTTTGATATTATAATTATTTTTTAAGGCATTATGATTTATTTTTGATATTATGATTTATATTTTCGACATAATTTCATAAATTTATACAATATTCTTATAATGTACCTAGTTTTGATTTGTATGTACCCAGCTTATTATTTAATATTTCTTCACCAGCAATGATACTACCATAATATACAAGTAATGTCCATGTTAAATGTAAGATCTCAATGTACCATATATTGAGAAATAAATATTTACTTACTTACTTACTAAGCGTGTCATGGAGTATCACCCTTTTACCCATAGAAATGACTGGCCTAAATCAATTTTGATACGAACATAACATTAGAATCGGGATATTTACCATGTTTGCTGTTTGTTTGTAGCGCCGAAATATCGGAAACTCGCTACTAATCTCTCGCGCTAATGTTAATCTTAGTGACCATGACAGTTTAAAAACTTATATGATACGGACATAGTTTGAAAATTGTCCTCAGATTGCGCGGACACCGTGAGTGTCTGAAAGAACAATTTATAGACCGTATGTTAATTCTGAAACAAATTTACTCTTAACATTGACACATAGTTTTTTGACCCAAAACCGAATTTCACAGGTGCCTGGAACTGAAGAAACATATACTAGGAACCCAAGTTGAGGATAAAATAAATCCAGAAAGGAATAGTCTGCAATAAACATACGTCTTCTAAGTTTAGGATCAGGGTTCTTGAAGTCTATTTTAGATGGAAATCCGATGACCACAGAATAGACTGATAGTCTCAGTATACCCATTTGGTACAATTTGTAATGAATCATACTGATATTGACTTAAACAGAGTATTTCTGACAACAGTTTATTTGTGAAATGGTGTTTACTATTTTTCACAAATATTTTCAGTTGCCGGTATTTTTATACTGTAATGGTTTAAGGTGGTTATCCTAAACTCATCGACATGTGTATCCTGCCCGTCCTAACCTACTGTGATCAGAGCTGGTCACTGCCCGAGTCACAAAAGTGCCACCTTGGGGTTTGTGAAGAATGAGCAATGGAGCGTAGTATTCTGGGCGTAAAAAGAGCTGACAGGATAAGAAACGCCACGCTGCGCTCTAGAACGGGGCTCACAAAGGTAAGAGTAAAGGCTGCCAGGCTAAAATGGGATTGGGCGGGTGACGGGTCACGTTAGCCTCATGATCAGAGACCGCTGGACAATAGTCTCCACAAATTGCGTGCCTGTTGATGGACGGCGCCGCCGAGGCCGGCCCAGAAAGAGTTGACCAGACGCCCACTGCATAGGCTGGTCCGAGATGGCTCAGGAAAAGAATATTTGGTGGGATTTGGGGGAGGCCTAGGCCCAGCAGTGGGACATTATAGACTAAAATAAAAAATAAATAAAAGAAAAATGTTTTAAGGTACCTACATAGGCTCTAGACAAGTGACAATCACACAACGAAAGCGTCGCGATAGCTGTTGAAAAAAATTCAAAAATGTACGGGAATGTCTATCGCTATCGAAATGTCACGTGACCATTATTACATTTTGGCATTTAGACCATCGCCTTTGCTGATAGAACGCCACTATGAAACCAGATTCTCTTGATTTTCAACAATTTCGATAGCACGTTTGCTCAATAAGTAAGAGCGGTTACGTTCTGCATCCGATCCGAAACCGAAGTAGCCGAAAAAATATGCTTACGCACTATATCAGAACTGTATCCGTCAGATTTCAGAAAATTTTAAATTCGGATAGAACTCGCAACTCAAATCACAGACTCAGATCGGATGTAGTGCATCCGATTCGAGTCCGTGATTTAAGTCTAAATGTGTAAGCAAGAAGATCGGACAAGTTTCAATTCCTAGTCAGAACACATCTATTAGCACATACCTTTATTGCCGTATATCTATGTATTGTTTTATTGGTGTCATAGAATATTATTATCCGCCTACATTAAGTAAATTATCAAAGTGAAACAATTTGATGGTGGTTCCGATTATGTTGTTGAAAAGCTAAACTTAATTAAAGTTATTTGCATCATTTTCTATCCTATAAAACAACAGAGGGGCATACATACATACATCATTTTAAGGCTAAGTCTTCTGTATCTTTCTATTCTGTGGAAAAACTAAATATTAAATAGATTTACGACGTAAACTAGTGTTGTTCAATTTTTAATGCTAATCTTGTTCTATGCTTTGAAATGAGCTTTGAGATTCCCGCTCCTTTGTAGATGATAAGAAGTAGAAAAATAAATTTACTGCCATATGCTCTGAATATAGTGTGTTTAAATTATTTATGAGTGACATGTTGGTTGGATAGTGGTGGGTGTACTTTAAGTGCACCTCTGCCCAATCCTTAACAGAACACGGGCGTGATGTTATGTTATGTTAGTTGGTAGGAAAACATCGCACGGAGACCAGCATGTCCTTGAACGTACAAAAGTTACGTGCTGCTTTGTTGACGCTGATCAATCAGTCTTAATTATTGTTCTCATCATTTCATATAACAGTGTGTCATAGATATGACTATTTACGTGTCTCTGAAGTAAATCCTGAGGTTTACTGTGTGATTGCTAATCGTCATCATCATCATTTCAGCTGAAAGACGTCCACTGCTGGACATAGGCCTCCCCCAAGCGTCGCCGCATTGGCCGATCCCGTGCGTCTCACATCCAGCGCATTCCCGCAACCTTCACCAAGTCATCGGGCTACCTGATAAGAGGCATTCCAAAGCAACGTCTTCCGGTTCGCGGTCGCCACTCCAGAGCTTTTCTGCCCCATCGGCCATCCGTTATGCGAGCAATGTAGCTGGTGCTCACTGCCACTTAAGTTAGAAAATTTTTCGGGCTTTGTCGGTAACCCTGTTTTTTTTGCGGATCTCTACATTTCTGTTTCGATCACACAAGGATACTCTGAGCATAGCCCTCTCCATTGCCTTTTGGGTGACTGCAAGCTTTCTGATGAGGCCCATTGTGAGCGACCATGTCCCAGAGCCTTAGGTCATCACTGGCAACACACACTGATTATAGACTTTCGTCTTGAGACACTGTGGTAACTTAGACGAGAAGATACCACGCAACTTCCCGAACGCTGCCCAGCTCTGAGTCGTAATCGACGGTTGACCTCTTTCTCGAAGTTGGCCCTACCAAACTGGATCGTTTGTCCCAGGTAGACATTGTCATCCAGAACTTTGAGTGTAGAGTCTCCGACCTTGATAGGAGTGGGTGTAACATGGGTGTATAACTTCAGCTTGGTTTTGGCCATGTTCATTTTAAGACCTACTCTTTCGGAAGCTTTACTGAGCTCATCGAGCATTGTACTGAGATCCTCATCGTGAGGTCAACCAAAGGTGAATGATGTGCTCGTCATTGACGTTGATGCCTAGATCTCTACGGTTCAGAACCTTAAAGACACCCTCCAGTGCAGCGGTGAACAGTTTCGACGTATGACGTCTCCCTGTCTCATACCTTGCTGCAGAAGGATAGGTCCCAAGGTCTGGTCCTGAAGTCGAACTGACATGGTGACCTTTTTGTGCAAACACTTCAACACTTTGATGTACCGGTAGGGGATTTGGCATTCTCGATCGAATCGAAGGCTTTCTCGTAGTCCAGATACGCCTAGCAAAGAGGCAGGTTCTTCTGTATGACCTGCCTTA
The DNA here is from genome assembly GCA_964057195.1 of Orthosia cruda. NCBI lineage: Eukaryota > Metazoa > Arthropoda > Insecta > Lepidoptera > Noctuidae > Orthosia > Orthosia cruda. The sequence continues at coordinate 3,141,855 of OZ059826.1, read as the reverse complement.
GCGTATTTTTGTGGTCTACGGTGTTGAAGCCATTACGGAATCCGGCTTGTTCAGGAGGTTGGAAATCGTCAAACCTGGGCGCGAGACAATCGTGATGACTCTTCAAAACTTGATCTCATACAGTTTTAAATTATTTTTCATGCCATGTTTGTTTATGTTTTCTCCAAGGAAAAGAAAGCTTGGCCCATCCCGTCAAACCACTGTGGGGACGCACCGTGTTGGCAGAAGCGACGAGAATCGGAATAACGTGGAGCGAGATGAAGCGTGAATCTCAAGATAGCTCGTGGTAGAGGACTCATGTGGACAACCTTTGCGAATCAACGGTAGAATCAATTATTATTATTTCAAATCAAATCAAATCAAATAATTTATTTGCATAATACAGGTTAGTAAGGTGTTACAAATAAGATTTTCAATAGATACACTGTATTATAACCGAATGGTGTGTAAATTTATACAAGTTTAGACTCACAATTTAAGTAGTGTTACAATAAAATTTAATTTCAAACATTGCATCATTTAAATTACAAATTAAAATGTCAGATTAATTATAAATGTCATATTAAATTATCATAGAAAATCATAATGTAAGTTAATTAAATACAGGTCATAATAAGTTGTGGAATTTCATAATGTCAGATTTATTAAATACCGATCATATTAAATTATTAAAAGGTACCACATAAAATTACAATTTAATAAAAGATATTCTTCTTATAAAATAGATTAAAACATCTAAGACTAAATTACAATATTTTTTTCCTGTAGATACTCTTGGACATTATAGTAACATCTTGAAATTAGGAATTTGTGTAGTTTTGACTTGAACTTTGTAATGGGTAACTTTTTGACATCGTCAGGCAATTTGTTATATATCGAAGATGCCATACAAAGAACACTTTTATTAATTAAGGCTGTTTTCCCATACGGTATTTCTATCTCTAATCTTTTTTTGTCACGTAGCTGTCTGTAGTAGCTTTTAAAAGCGGTTTTGTAATAGTCTGGATTTGATTTCACAAACAGATTTAATTCGTAAATATATAATGAAGGCAGTGTCAGAATTTTTAAGTTTTTAAAATATGGTTTACAGCTTGTAGTAGAGTCAAGATTACACATTGCTCTGATGCATTTCTTTTGAGCTTTAAAAGCGGATTCCTTTTCAACCGAGTTACCCCAGGATATTACACCATATCTAAGGATAGGTGAAACTAGTCCGTAGTATGCGGCTAATACAGTTTCTTTATTGACAATCTTCGAGAGTTTGTAGAGAGCAAACGAGGATTTATTAACTCTTTTACAGACGTGCTCTAAATGCGTTTTCCACGAGAGTTTATTGTCAATATGAATGCCAAGAAACTTTGTGTCTGTCACAGGGTGAACTATCTTGCCTTCGTAACTGACGTTTAGGTCTTTGGGCTGTGTTCTTTGGTGAAAGTGTAGAATTTTCGTTTTGTCCATATTTATTCTTAAATTATTTCTGGATAGCCATTGAATTATAGTAAACAGGGTGTGATTGACTTCATTTTCGTAATTCTTTTCTTTGTCACATTTTATAATTACTGTACTATCGTCCGCAAAGAGAACCATTGGTTGTGTAATATGTTTTGGAAGATCATTTATGTATAACAAAAACAATGAAGGACCTAAAACACTACCTTGTGGGACTCCAAATTTTATTGTTTTGATTTTTGATCTATGTTTGATCTCAAAACGTGTTTTTATTCTTTCGTTTAAATCTTTGACATTCCAAAGTACCGCTTAATGGCCTAACAGAAATAAATAATTTGACTTTGTCGCCCTCTGCCCCAGCTAGTGTACACAGGATCTTAATTTAAGTAAGTCATATTTGTTCACACGGGTTGGTCCACACAATCCACCAACCCGCACTGGGCCCGCGTGGTGGATTATGGCCCATCCCCTCTCACAGAGAGGAGGCCTGTGTCCCAGCAGTGGGAACATTAATAGGCTGATGATGTGATGGGATGACCGGATGATGATGTTTGTTCAAACCTATTTACACGTAATAAAGTGGCATAGCATGTGAGAGATAATTAAATATTTTTTAAGAAATGTCACATTTTATTTTGAATTACCTCCGGTCTATATAGTATTGTAACCGACTAATATTCCCCAACTTTTCGAGCGAGTTGTGCTATAAAAAGAGGCGCACTGTCTTTTGACAGATTTGCCTGGCTGGAGGCTATAGTTTCGTCTATACAGGAGAGACCGATTAAGCAGATAGTAAATCGTATGATTTAACTGTAAGAGAACAAGGAAAAAAAACTGCTTATCAGAAGTTGTCCGGTTATGAGCACTGCATGACAGTGCTCTGAACAGTCAGGTAAGTTTTCTTATAATATTATTGTTTATGCTGCCTTTTGATTTGTTTCATGTTTTGTTTTAACCGTTATTATATTAAAACTATAAATAATGTTTTTTTTTATTATTGATAGGCTCGCGCTTGACCACTATCTCACCTGATGGTAAACGATAAATGTGGTCGACGGTGTAACACGCTTGCCTAGAAGAAACCTATTCACTCTTGACTTAAAGACCCCAAGGTTGTAGCTATCGGGCAACACAGACTCCGGCAGGGAATTCCACTCCTTAGCTATTCGCATAAAGAAAGTATTTCCAAAACGTTTATTGCGTATGGGTGGGATGTCTACCATGTACCGATGGCGCATCGCCGTACGTCTTATAGTCCGATGTTGAAACGGGGTAGGTGGAATTAGATCAAGCAATTCCGTCGCACACTCCCCGAAATGAAGGTAGGTTAGTGAATAGGTTACTTCTAGGCAAGCGTGTTACACCGTCGACGACATCATCGCTTACCATCTGGTGAGATAGTGGTCAAGCGCAAGCCTACCTAAAATTAAAAAACAAAAATAACCAACTTGGCGACGATGTTCAAGGCCTTGGAGCTTTGACTCAACCAGTGCCTCATTACCAATGAGCCTCTTGGCCCGTTTTTCGATCGACTCTAGTGCATCAAGCTGGTACTTGACACATCCATCCCAGAGATGAGAACAGTATTCCATGCAAGATCGAACTTGTGCTTGATACAACTTAAGCAGCTGTTCTGGCGTGAAGTACCGTCTCACCTCCGCAAGGATTCTAATTTTTTTGGCAACCAGTTGAGCTTTTGCCTCAATGTATTGGCCGAAATTGAGTGTCGATGTCAACGTTACGCCAAGAAGCTCAAGATGGTCCGTTATTGGTACGGTTACACCTCGGCAAGATGGAGCCAGGTGAAATTTTCTCTTTTTAGCGGAGAAAAGACCCGTCCGTGTTTTAGCCAACTTGACCAGATTGGCATCGCCCCATTCGGAAACTGCCTCCAAGGACAAGCTCAAGCGCTCCACCATGGCTTCACGGAAAGACCGGACCTAAGGCCCAGTAGCCCGTGCGTTGGACAAGTATCTCTCAGAAACAGTGCTGTCGTTTGCGTACCCGGGCTTTAGCAGTTCATTTATGTGCAGCAAGAATAATGTCGCAGAGAGTACTGACCCCTAAGGGACACCGGCATTTATATCCAATTGGTCCGACGAGCAGCCATCGATAACTACTCGAATGGACCGACCCCTCAGGAAGTCTGCAATCCAATCACACAGACCAGCGGGCAAACCGAATGAAGGAAGCTTACCAATAAGGCTTTCGTGCCAAACCCTATCAAAAGCCTTCGAGATGTTGAGGGAGACGGCAAGCTCATCCCCATGCTTTTATTAATTACTGTGTTATTTTGGTTCTGAATATGCCTATTATTGCAACGCCTCCCACAAGTATAACCAGCGTACATTGTTCCCACTACAGGGACTCAGGTCTCCTCTCTGTGAAAGGGTATGGGCTATAATCTACCTCGCGGGCCAGGAGTGGGTGACAACCCAACATGTCTTCGTACTTTTGGTTCTAGGACATGTCGGTTTACTCACGGTATTTCCCTTCACTTCACTTTTTGAGAGCAGTGGTGATGAAACAAAGTAATGTGCCTGCCTGGATTCGAACACATAACCTACGACTCATAAGTCGGGGCCGTAACCACTGGGCCATCACTGCTCTCATTGGTAACAGAATAGCTATTTATGCAACTGTTACGTTATGGACGGTCTTTTAATACGAGTGCCATTTTTCGGTACAAGCGTAGCGCGTACCGAAATAGGTGGGCACGAGAGTTATTAAAAGACCAATAACGTACAGTTGCATACAAGATTTTATCTACGAAGGAAGGAATAAAACTCAGATATAGACAAATAAGTAATTCAGGAAGTGTGTTTAAGTATTTCATTTCTCATATACACGTCTTGATTTAATTTCTGGTAGTAAATTATTTGTAGCCGCAACTGCTCTATTTGTTATATCTGGTGGAGTATTTTCAATATCACTTAATATTGAAGACATTTTTAATAAAATTTGGAATAAAATTTCACTTAGAAAATTTTGCCCGCGTCCACTTTATTTTTATTTAGTCTTTATTAGGTATAAGACAAAGATCTTATAGCCGCAACAGCCAAATAGTATACGATACTTTTGTTCTAAACTTGTTCAATTTTTAAAAACATCATTTACATTGTCTTGATTTCGAAGTAATATTATAGGCACCTGGCTGTATGTTCAGAATGTCTTTGCTTGTGTTTTAAAATTTATGACGATTCGCATAATGCAACCCGATGTCGTTATGGGTATCATAATGAAACCGCTGTCAATTTTGTAATTCGAATATAACGAAACCGAAGTAGATAAATAAATATTATTAGACGAGTGTGTTGTTAAAAGCTGTGTATTAGTATAAGACAGTATTATTAAAATAATAAAGGTTTACTCAGCAACCTGGGTATATATATTTAAAAATAACAACTTAAACTGTTATTAGCGTTCCCGTTATTCCCTGAAATTCAGCTAAAATATCTGTTCGTGCGAACGGGTTTGCCGTAATAGGGGATTTGGAAAACACATTAATGTTTGTAAGTACTAGAAGTTCCTTTGCGTATGATTTGTTTATCCATTAGCTTATAATAGCTTTATTAAAATTCCAAAATATAAATCTGGAATTTCAAATTTAACCTCCTTGAACCTTCCTCGCTCTCGTTGTCTATCCTACAAAAACCATGTGTTTTGCGGTATAAAAAATAACCTATGGCACACTCAACGATAGTGAAAGCGAAATCTGATCAGCACCTCCAGGGATTACTTTTCACAAACACAAACTATATCTAAGGACCTACTCATCATCTTCTTCCTGCCCTTGTCCCATATTACTTGGTGTCGGCTCAATTTGTTTAACTAATTACTTCATAACATTAGTTTAGATCGCCCTTTAATAAAGTTAAGGTTCAAATTTTTGTTTTAAACCTCTATTAAAATGACAAACACTCGATAGCTTTCTAGGTAATAAAATAAGCACATAATTCCCCGCCAACACTTACCCTAAAGACTCAATAATATTGAAAAAAACGCGATAATAATAAAATCGCCACCGTGACAGCTGCTCACCCTCTTTACGACGAATCAGCGCGAAGCTATTTGTCGATAGGACGATAGTTATGATTTATTGGCATTTGGACCCTTTCTCACGACAAAAAAAGGCAAATTTGTTGATGGCTAACGTCAGCGGTAAAGCGGCATTCTCGCATTTTGCCCTTTCTATGCGTCTGCAAAAAAAAAACGGGCGAATAGGTTGTGGAAGTGAATAGGTTACTTCTAGGCAATAGTGGTCAAGCTTGAGCCTATCCATAATAATAAAAATTACAATGGAATGAACTTCCTTGCTCGTTATTGCACGGATATTTAAGGTTAAGCAAAATATGCCAAGGTCGGTCCGTGGATGTGTGACCCTTCATTGCATACCTAAACTCCTCTGTGCCTCGGAAAGCATGTTAAGCTGTTGGTGCCGGCTGCCATTTGTACATCTTGGACAGTATTTAAGATAATCAGAAGCCAAAATAAAACTGACACAAGTCTTACCCAGTTACTGGGTTAAGGAGGCCTGAAAGTTAGTCGTTCCATGTCAAATACTGGTGTTGTGCTGAATCTTGTAAGATTGAAATAAATTATTCAATTATTATTTTTTTCTAAATAAAGCTTTTTTCGTATTTTCTTCTTTTATTTGATACCCATGGCAGTGCACAAAAAACAACTTGTCCGCCATCTTGGGCCAACCACCATATTGGATTTAGAATGATGTCACATAGCTAACCATGCATTGTCAAACAAACTAAACGTGTATGCAAAATTTCATCTTAATCGGTGGAGGATAACTGCTTTCAAATTCAGTTGCAGGATTTAACCCGAACACACGTACATACATACTTACATACATCGCAAATCATATAACAATGAGATCTCTTAATAAGTTCGAAAAAAGGTTCTTGCCTTGTTATTATATTATTAGTAGGTATTCGAATATTTTTTTAAAGTTCAGACCACTAAAAGTATGGAATGTTTTATGAAACCAAGTATCAAACTCATAAGTTTGGTTATTACATATTTATATCACGCTTTATGAAATGAGGTTTGAACACTCCCTTATTTACTTATTTATCGAATGAAAAATCGTAAGACATAAATAGCGGTAATAATATTAAGCAGTTCTGTAGAAACAGCAAGTCAGTTACATATTCTCAAAGAAGTAATATAAAAAACCGGTCAAGTGCGAGTCTGACTCACGCACATAGGGTTCTAGTGTATAAACTTAACTAAAATAAATAGGTTAACGTTACAATTAGAGCTCCGAATATTGTTCTAATGAAGGGACAAAATTAACTTTGCGGTTCGGAAACTGTTGTCCAATACACCAATATACATATTTTTTAATTTTCCAAGTAAAACTAATTTTAATTTCGTTATATAAACTACTGCTTTGATTTTTTTCACATGTTTTTTTCACTCTTCTGTGGACACCCACGAGAACAGTACGCGTCGCTCGAAATAATAGATCGTCAACCTTTTTTGCCTTTACATTAAGTTCAACTTCGAAGAAGAATATAATATAAACAATTTTAATTTGAAAGCACACACTTGTCAGTTATTCCCAGAAACTTAGACGTGTTAGGTTAAAGAACATTATAAGGTAGGTATAATCGTATATTTTATTTGGATAACCTATTCATACATACACACATACATACATAAACTGACATCTTTTTTCCATGGGGTAGGCAGAAACTACAGAATGCCACCTGCTACGATCCTTAAATACTTATTTTGCTTCACTCCAGTTCATACATCTAGTCATACACGCACGCCGGTTCTGCGGCGCACCTGGCCTTTCTGAAGAACATCACCAATAAATTCTCAATGGTATACTTTCTACGGCGTCCCCTCCCGGCGTTACTATTCACATCTGTCTTGGAAATACATTTTCAACTTTTAAACCTACTACAGTTGTCAGCGATAACACCGCCATGTTTTTTTTGTTAGAGTTGTTTCTTTCTTGACGGAATTACGCTGAAAACAGGAGCCGCGGAATAGAGTGGGGATTATACAACGTCTTTGAAGACATGGATTATGCCAATGACCTATGCCTGCTGAGACATACCCACGCCGACATGCAAGCAAAGTTGCACGACTAACGTTAGAAAGCGAGCGGCTAAACATGGCCTAAAATAAACATCCTGAAGACCCAGGAGATGAGAACTGGTGTGAAGAATTACTCACTGTTGCTGATTGGTACAGAGGCAGTGGAACGCGTCCACAAATTTACATACCTCGGGAGCGTCGTGTCAGAGACTGGAGGTAGTAAAGAACACATAGCCTGAGCTACCTTCACGCAGCTGAGATCTGTTTGGAAATCGCGGCAACTGACTCGAAGGATTAAACTCAAGATATTCGTATCCAATGTCAAACCCGTGCTGCTTTACGGCTGCGAAAAGTGGAAGGTCACAAAGGACGTCTCATGCTAAATCCAAGCCTTCGTCAACCACTGCTTTTTTCGCATTCTCGGCATTTACTGGCCTGAGACTATCTCCAACGTAGAGCTGTCGGATAAATGCCACGAGAGCCCAAACGACCGCCTGATAAAGCGTTGCAAGTGGAGATGGATTGAGCACAAGCTCCAAAGGGGTCACGAACACATACCCAAACATGCTTTGGACTGGAATCACCAAGGGAAAAGAAAGCGTGACCGTCTCGTCAAACCTGACATCTGTGGACGTCTTCTGCCATATCTAGGGGACATAAGACATTGATTCAAGTAAGTCAAGTCTACCTCGACTCAGTTCCAGGACTGAATAAATGATGGCGCCCAACTGATGGCGCCCGTTCACGAACATGACACATGGATCGGCACCACTCAGCTCAACCATCATGAAGGGAACCGAATGATCCAACACATGTGCCACCATCAGAGAGACATTAGAGAGAGCATAACACACTCAGCTAACAGGGCACACTGAAGTCTACGAACGACTGATAGGTACAGTAAATGGTAGATTTACAGTTGCTACATAGTACTCACATATGTGCTGTGCAGTTATATAATACAAAAAATTATTTTATACAACACAAATATATTCATACAGTCTTAAGAAGGTCCAACAATACTTCGGCACTTTTCTGCTTATCACTTGTTTTTGTGCCCTAGTGGCTGTGGAGCTGGACTAGCATTGGGCCAAGCATTTTTATCAGCGATGTAATCCCCCAACCTATATTATGCCTGCTTGCATGGTGTGCGTTTTATACAAGTTTTGAATTTCGCCTCATTCAGTTCTAGAATGTGGGGCGGTATTTTATTGTAACATTTTATACAGTACCCCATAAAAGATAACGCTACTTTAGCCAGCCTGAAAGTTCAGAACTAGATATCCTAATAGATTAATTATTCCTCGAATGAAAACGGAGCTATATAGACGAAGTTGCTATCCTATGTGTATTCAGATTTATAACAAGATACCTAACGAAATTAAAGAACTTCCAATGGTCCGTTTCAGAAGGGCTTTGCGCAGGTGGTTAGAGAATTCCTTCTATACTTTAAATGAATTCCTTCAGTTTAAATTTAAATGACCAAATTGTATAATTACCAAACATTTGCATGTCATTATGCTATGATTAAATATGTTAAGCTACTGTTATACTACCTTTGTAAGAACTTTTGTAACCATAATTATCTGCAAATAAATCTTTGACTTTGACTTAAATCAGACTTCAGCACACCAAAGCATCTTTCAATGACGTTCCTGGCTGAATAATGAGCATTTATTTATTGATATTCCGGTGTCCCAGGGCATTGATTTTTCAAATGAGTCATCAACCATGGTTCCAGAGGATATCCATCGTCACCTAAAAGATAAAACATAGAAAGTACTTGCAGCAGTCCCTGTTCCAGACAAATTATAATGAACATTTATTATTTGTTACGAAGCGGCCATGTACGGTTGTCCCAATTGATATATTTTTTATATATGTGCAGTCTATGGCTCCAATCGCATCTGGGAATGGCTGTGGAGTATTTCTAAACTTTAACATTAACATTATAAGCGGGATATTTACCATGTTTACTGTTTGTAACAAGTTTCCGATATTTCGGTGCTGTTGCAAGCGTCATGATTACGGATAAACTGAAGTGATTGCGGGTGGGTGTTTATGAGGAGATAAATCGATCTATAGCCCGGTGTTTAGTAGATTGTAGTTGTGGCAAGTCATACTTCGGTCAGACGAAGCGTACGGTTGCTTGTCGAATTTCAGAGCATATCAGGGTGGTAAAGAACAATGACACCTAAAAATCGGCCATAGCTCAACATCTCTTGGAATCAGGATTGAACCACTGGATTGAGTCACATAACCCTCAGGTCATTTCGACAGAACGCCACTACATCCCTAGACTGGTGAGGGAAGCTATCGAGATTACCAAATATAAATATTTCAACCGGGAGGATGGATTTAACTGTCGAGAGCTTGGAATCCAGTGGTTCAGCTGTGTAAACCCCGAAAAAGTGCCGTAAAAACTTCGCGAGCGGACACAGTGAGTTCCGTGTGTCGGGAACAGAATCGAGTTGTGAGTGACAATGGTAGCGGTACCGAGTGCAAAAAACGAGCAAGAAAGAGTGTAGACCGATTTGTCTCCTCATAAACACCCACCCGCAATAACTTCAGTTTATCCGTGATCATGGTGCTTGTAACAGCACCGAAATATCGGAAATTCGCTACAAACAGTAAACATGGTAAAAGAAAGAAATAAAGAGTATTTATTTGCGCACACCAATACAAAATAGTAATCAGATAAAAAACTTACCTTAAAATAACATAATTGTATGTATAACCTGAATGACAAATAGCTCCTATTTCAGGATGTTTTCAGGAAAAACGGGCGATATAATATGAACCATTTTAATTTGAAAGCACACACGTGTCAGTTATTCCCAGAAACTTAGACGTGTCAGTCAGGTTAAACAACACTATAAGGTAGGTATAATCGAATATTTTATATAGACAACTTCTTCATACATACACACATTCATACATAAACTGGTGCCTTTTTCCATGGGGTAGCCAGAAACTACAGAACGCCACCTGCTACGATCCTTACATACTTCTTTTGTTTCACTCACGTTCAAAACCCCCTAGTACTTCTGGAAGTATTGCTCTTTCTGCTAACGATTCAGCCAATATGCAACCAGAAACTCATTTTCTTTGTATGTTTTCTTTCCACAGCGCTGGTGAAAGCGGTGAGCGCCAACGGTGAAAGCTGTGATACAGGAATCCTACTGGATAGCGGTAGTACAGCCAATTTTAGAACCGAGAACTTATGTGATAACCTGTGTTTGTCACAAAACGGCACAGGCTCCACGATAACATATATTGGCAACCAAACTAGTACTAGTGCACAATCTTTCAGACTAATAATCGAGTCTAATTGCGGTTACTATTCGGTTAACACTGACTGTTTAATTTTACCAACAACGACAAAACAAAACAACACGTTTTATCAGTAATCAGTCAGATATTCGACACACTAGGCTCAGACTCTGGATAGACGAAGTGTCGCAGAAGGTTGCATCCGGCTTGAAGGGCCATTTGTTGACGATTCTACATCAACTGCTCAGTTTCAGGAGCGAATAAATAAAATTCGTGGACTAAATCACAATCTGGTGTAATTACGTGTATACAAGTTCAAACAAACGCAGTGTCTTTGTCGTGGTAAGATCTTGAGTGATGTGCTGCTTGGAGCGGAAGACGTACCAGCGCCACCCGCGTCGCCCGCACGCCCCCTCATCCACCGCGCACCTCCAACCAATCGCAGGCATGCCATGCATAGACACAAGTGTAACCATTTTGGTGTACAATGAAGTATAATACATCCTATTTACCTAGTATTAACATAGGAATGGTTTAGGAATTAAGAATTTGGAGTATGAATCAAAACCTTTTTTAATGCTAAAGTATGACAGATTTTCAGGCAACAGAAAGTAAGTAAGATTGACAAATACTGCCTTTAAATTCTATAATCATAGTTTAGTCATTACGAGTATTTTGCTGGCTCAACATTTCCGTATAAATTATCTTATTATTTATTGGCAAATAAGCCGGGGGGCCTTGGAAGGCCTATCACTATGTGGATCGATGACCTGGGCCTGCAGTCTCGACATAGTTTGCGATCGTTACGTTAAGTAACGATCGTTATCTCTTACCGACAAAATACGCTTGCCGTAACGACGCTAACGATAAACGCAAGTCTCGACAGCCGAGTTAGCGTGCAAAATCTGTCACTATATTGACTTAACGTTGTCGGTAGGCTAGCGATGTTCGTATTCATAGAGCGGTGATTTTTTTGAAAAATTATGGCAGTTGAAAAAAATCCTTGTATCATAGGGAAAATTGGTAGACAAGATATTAAAAAAAAACTATTTTCTTTGAAAATTGTGCAGAAGATAGGTAAACCTTATCATGTTAACAATTGTTTGAATCGAAACTTGTAAGTAGCTTATGCCGTTTTTAAAAATACGCATAACAAAGTAGAAAATAGTTCGCTTCCTTGCAACACAGACGTTGAACATGGGAAACAAACTGTCAATGTCAATTGTCAAGTTTGTTTGTACACAAAATACGACAATGAGACAGAATTGATTAAAAACTGGAAAAAACCCGTATTTCTATAGTGGAGGACAGTGACACAGGCGCAGGCCTTAGCCCGAGTGCTAGCAAGCAGCGTGAGCGTCAGGTAATAACAACCTACAACAATTTACGATTCCTATTTTTGGTACTAAATTCAATTATTTGCTTATGTCCGAAGTAGTTTGTGTTTACTTAATGAATATCTTAAACGTTTCAGGTGTACTTCGGGGCATATTGATGCGCATTTGGCAACTATAGAAGCCCGTCCATATCTCCACACGGGCAAATTTTGAAACATGCTGAAAGGAGGTTCCCGAGGAACTCAACAAACTCCCAAACGGATCCATTAAGTCGCCCGAGCTGCGTTAAATATCAAGTTGGTTTATAAATGTAAGTACAAGCCACGTCAGTTTTATTTATATTTAGTAAAATACATTAGGTAACCTAATTACAGGTTTGGATATACTTAAAAAGCTGCGCCTGCACTAAGGCAGCAAAATTATAAAAACAAATCATTCAAACTGACAACCGAGGCATCATCACTGCTTCTTTGACTGAATTGGAGAGACGCATAACATCCTTAATTAGTGTAGAGTACACATTTGGCACTGACTGCCCGGATGCTATGCCATTTCCTTTTTTATTATTAGAATCACTAGCACACTAGAGCATTAAGAGACATTTTTAGTACATCTAATTTTTTTACAGATGGTGGCAGCTGCAACTCAAGTGCAATCAGACGCTGCCAGAGGCAGGCAAGGTACAAGCCGAGGCGTGGGTGCTATTTGCATAGGCTGCAAATTCAATAGTGGAGTTTTATAACTTTTGTAAATAAAAATAATAATTGATTTTATATGTTTTTTATTTAAATCACAGAGGGTCAATAAAATAAAATTATGTAAAACTAGTATTATTGAGTCTTCTTATGCACTCTGCAACAGCTCACCCAGTGCACCACAAGTCCTGTATAACAAAAACAAGATTTTAGGAGTATTCATACAATGATACATAACGGCATAAGTCGGACTTGATGCTATAAGCCATTATATATCACCTTTGGGTCAAATAAATGGAGATGCTAATGAAATAGGTATAAAGATCTAAAGAAAATTATATGTTATGCAAATATAGGTATACTTAATTATTAAATATAGTTGTCTGAACGAGATTGCTCTGTGCGATAAGACCGCCCATTGTATACTTGCTTTTATGCTTTTTTGTTCTGTATATATAATTGTGTGGTTTACAATAAAGAATATAAATAAATATAATAAAATATAAAATGAATATCTTAAAATAAATCATTTGATTTGGTACCTGTAACTTCTAGGCCATCATGAACACTACCATCATTGTCCACTATTTGCATGGGTGAGGTGGCCTCCGGTTCATGTAATTTATATTTTATATGCTTGTTGTGTAACACTGCACATGCATTGAGTGGGACAGACCCCGTTAAACAGACATCAGCACAGCAAAGCATCTTTCAACGACGTTCCTGGCTGAACAATGAGCATTTGTTTATTGATACTCCGGTGTCCCAGGGCGTTGATTTTTTAAAGGAGTCATCAAAGAGGATATCCATCATCACCTAAAAGATAAAACATAGAAAGTACTTTCAGCATTTTAATGGGCAACTGTTCAGACAGATTATAATGAACATTTATTATTTGTTACCAAGCAGCCATGTACGGTGGTCCCAAATTATATTTTTTTATATGTTTTATGGCTCCAATCACAACTGGGAATGGCTGTGGAGTATTTCTAATCTTTGCTTTAACTACACACTGTTCTTCTTGGGTCATAGGAAATTTGACATATCTTCTTAAAAGGTTTTCATTGATAGCCAAAGTTACAGCATGTACTAATCGGCTAACTAACTTTTAGCTTATGCTGCAGCCCCACTGCAAGCCAATATGTAGTTGTTAGCACCCACTTGACTATTATGAAGAAAATTACATTACATCTTGGATATTAGAAAAAAATAATAGAAATATGATTTAGGCACATTAAGTAGGTACCCAACGCATAGACACTCACTTGAAACTCCACAGAAAGTCCGTAAGGCCCTCATCTTTGAATAGATGGGCGAAGTTCACCAACGAGCTCATGAAACGTCCTTGTTTATTCGGTAAAGATAGATAAATTGGCCATCCTCTAAATCCAAAGGATTTTCACCTTCACGCCGGTTTCGTGCATTTTTCCGCCTCATTATTATATCGAGTCTGTGTTCTAGCACGACCAAAGCCCACGCTTAATACTATACAGCCATATTACTCTAATTATTATTTATTTATTGTTTTTGTAACCTCTAAAACCAATGATAACGATCGTTACGACTTATCGGGCTGTCAAAAATGCTCGCTAGGAAATTCGATATCATACCGATAAATCGTTAACTTAGCGACAATATACGTTAAGTTTGCGATGACAAACGTCAAAAATCGATAGCTTCCGATCGTTAGGACTTAGCGACCAATCGTTACGAGATAACGATCGCTATCTATGTCGAGACTGCAGGCCCTGGCCGGCTTCGAGAATCTACTGGATGCGAGAAGCACAGGACCGATCAATGTGGTGTCACTTGGGGGAAGCCTATGTCAAGCAGTGGACGTCTTTCGGCTGATATCATGTAGCAGGTGGCCCACCCGAAGGTGTACGAAAATGGGTGCAACGATTAACTAGTATCTGAAATCATCGCACATTTAAGAGATGAACTTAAAATATCTTAAGCGTCTTTGGAACCAACTTAATAGAAATTATGTTTTGAAGCCCAATAAATTTTTCCCCACTCATCTTTATTTAAGCGCTTGTACATAATTATTCTATAGGATAATTAAACTGAAAGGATTCATATTTCATCCATATTACAGTTGAATTATTGAATGCAAAATATTTACTTTCTATTTAATCGGAAAACACATTTTCACTAATTAATGAAAATAGTGAAGGTAAATGTTGCGAGCGAATGCAAGCTGTATTTTCGGCAGAGTTCATTTGTTTTCAACAAACAAAGCAAATCTAAATGTATTTACTTATTCAAAATTTTACACAACGTATATAATATATAAACTAAAAGCTTTATATAAAAATATGATATTTTTTTCAATTATTTTCATTTAATTACACCATTCCGTTTGGCAAGGATCTAAACTTACAAAAATATGAGCCTAAAATCACAACATGCAATGAACAAGAGTGGTAATCAATACTAACCATTGTTTTCTAAGAAGATTTTTTTGGCCTGTGTAGTAGAAGAACAGCAAAACGTACAAATAAGTCCATTCTCGACCAGTTGAATATGAAAACCAGACACACAACCGCGCTATCTCCCCGTGGTAGCGCAGTATGCATAAGCATTTCATTCAACACGGGCACAAATAAAACGCTGCTGGTGTTGTAGCACAGACAACATGACAAAAGGTGAGGCATCGTTTGGGATGCGGCTCCGCCAATCGCTCCATCGGTCATTGGAGTACCCCCGTCTAACTAAGTTGTGTCTGCAACGACCCACCTGGCTTCGTAGTCAGTTTAGAAATATCCTGGTGAGCCAAGACAGTTGGTGGTCCGCAGGCTTTTATAACTTGGCTATTGGCTCCTGTCTACAAACATACCATACAAATATACCTGGCTAAAAACAATATAGGTAACACCTAGTACTCATATTTTGTCAGTTATGTGTCTCTATATAGCCCTGTTTATACTTAATAACATAAATGTCCCTCTATGAGAGGAGGCCTGTGTCCCAGCAGTGGGAACTTTAAGAGGCTGATGATGATGATGAACTTAAATGTCAAGCTAAAATTCATGGTTGAACATACCCCTATTTGTCTACTGAGTTTTCCTATAGTGGCCTCCTTCACCAACCATTTCATGGTTGAACAGTTTCATTATCAAAAGCCTACGAAGCATGAATATCATTTCGTTTCAGTGCGATTCAAGAACAGCCTGTATCCCATTGAAATATTTTGCCGAAATTCTTGAATGTATCATTATCCTGGCAAAAGGATGGTGAGATCTGTTTTATAAGTATGAACTAAACATAATGGTATAGTTATTGGAATAGTTATTGCAAAAATTCTATACGAGTATTCATAGCATTTTTAAAATATTAATAAAAATAAGATGGGTTCATGAAAATCTTGTGGCTTAAAATTCACCGTAAGTACTAATTTTGTCAATATTTTAACATCTTAAATGAAATATAGATAGAAGGTAGATTGGCTACAGTCATAAGAAACTGAAGTAACGTGATAAAACCACAATCGGAAAACTCAATGTGTGCCAAGCATTAAATGACACGAGTACTAATCTTAGCGCTCAAGTCCTCGCGTGAGAAGAAGATTTGATGCAGCAAATATCAGAACTTGACTGGTACACGGTAATCGATCAGACGGTCCGACCCCAACAGATGAAATATTATGCTTATCTCGAAGACACATCGTTAAATGTTTTCTAATCATTATATTAAACTTGCGGAAGGAGATTCTATTTATTTATTATATTCTTTATTGTGCACTACAAAAATATATGTTCATTATGATAATATTCATTATCTTAATTAAAACAGCTCTCCAAAAATATATCCAAAAGGTGAAACAGTAAAATGCAATACAGCTTTAGAGGGAGGGTTCCCTCTAAAGCAGTTAAAATATTCATAGGTATTAATCGAGAACATGGATTTTCGTAGCTGTATTCTTGTATGCTAAGCTGCAAAAATCAAAGCCCTGGTACCACATGGCAGCGGAATGGATGATCTCACCTCGGTAGTCACCAGCTTCACTGACAAGCTTTTTTTTTTAAAACATAGAAGTCAGATTCTGTGTTATCTATACGAACTTCAATTAATAAAATCAAAAAAACCCGACTGCAAAGATTTAAACAAGAAGAAAACCATGCAGTGCAGTCGGAGGATACATATTCGCAAGCTGGCTGACCAAAACTATAAATAACCTCCGACTGGACAGCATGATTTTCTTCTTGTTTACATTTTTACAGTCGGGTTTTTTTAATTTATTAACATCTTTTTTAGTTATACTTTTTGTTTTCGAATGATTTTTAAACAAATAAGTGGTATATATTTTTGTAATCACCTCTAAAATCCCTTCACTTTGGTACCCCACTCGATGGGTTTAGAAGAAAAAAAAATTGCAACCCCCACAATATGGCGCTCAAAAGCCGCCATGTTCTTTTTTTTAACAGCATTTATCTAAGATCTCTTGGGCGGTCAAGACCTATCTAACGATGTCCTTATTATTAAAATCCGTCAAGTGGTTTGAAAGATACGAGGTAATAAAGAATATTGAATACACACAAACATACATACAAGATATGCGCAAACCTTTTGCTTGCAGCCAGGTAAAAAGATTTGACGACAAACAAATCCTACATAGCGTAATCAAGATTCTCCGATTTGAACATATACAACAGCCCAACATCAACCATTGGGCACAACACTCGGCTGATTCCTCCCTTTTCAATGGACATCCGCATTCCTCGATAACTCCATACAACGAGTGATAATCCACGCATACATTTGTTTGAGATCGTCGTACGTATGCTACTATGTGTGCGTGCCTGTGCTTGCTGATACTGGGTAGTTTTTTTGTATCTTTCTTTATTGGGGTATCGTACAATCTGTTAATTTACCTCTGAATTTGATTAATAATCCCTATGCTTGTAGCAATAAGGCTGTTGTCATGAGTAATCTATCTATATAATACCTTTAAACAAGCAATACTTGTATATATGTATATTATACTGAATCTCGGTAACAGCTTCGACGATTTACATGAAATTTAGTATGTGGGGGGTTTTGGGGGCTATTAATCGATCTAGCTAGGTTTCATTTTAAAAAAAAAAGTTCTTTTTTCAATTTTCACCCGAGCAGAGCTCGGCAGCACAGGAACTGTAAGTTTTGAATGGCGTAAATATGATTTATCGAGCTTTAGAAAGAGTCTGCCAGACAGCCACGAGAGAGAGAGCGCTCTACAAAGCCAAACTCAAGCTCGATGCACTTTTTAGGGTCAGGTATATTTCAAAGCCATCTTTTTTTGGTAGTATAATTTTGGAATTTGTATGTCGTGTGTGTAATATACTCGTTTCTACAATATCAAGTAGGAACCTACCGTAGATACTTATTATTTACCGGAGTCAATTTTAAACTCTGGGCGGCGACTGAGATTTTCGTAATGACGAAAAACAAGTCGTTTACAACTTTTTCCGAACCCTGGATAAAATTCCTTGATCCAAGCGTCCAGAATCTGCCATATTGCGCTTGTCATATTGTTTTTTAATAATGTTTCGAAGCAACCAGCATATTAATATCTATTTACTTTGACATCTATTATGCATTCCGTTTCTGTGGCAAATTAATATTTTGCGTTATTTTTGAACTTGAAATTTGGCATTTTTAAAAAATTACTCAATCGTGGTTACCTTCTTAACATAATCATTTACTTACCTCTAACAAAACCTTCTCAAAAAATGTTTTAACCGCATTTACTCTTTTATTTTCCTATTCCAAGTAACACTAACATTAAATCATAAAAATATTACAAACACACATTGTAAAGTCTTTTTATATAATAACATAAAAGTCTCATGTTATTGCATTAACTACACAGACTGGTCTAGAATGTTCCCACTTTCCCAGGGTGTGCAGTCAAAACTTAATTTTTAGTCAGCGGGAGCGACGCGCGACGTCACATCCATTTTTTGCTGCACGCTTTTAGTAGCACTAAACGTTTTCATAGTGATGGTGAAAAATGAAGATTTTTAAAAGCAGCAATTATTTTTGTTTCTTGGACTTTTGGTTGGTGCACTTTCATTGACGAAAATGGTTTATAAAATTGAGAATAGGACTATTGATAGATAGATATTTATTTATTTTCAGAAAAACGATTGAAAAATTCATCATCATCATCATCAGTCCACTGCCTCTCCAATAGCACGCCAATTATTTCGATTTACGGCATCTCTTATACAGCTGCTACCAGCCACTCTGCGAAGATCGTCGCTCCACCTAGCCTGAGGTGGTCTCACATTACGTTTACCAATTTGTGTTTTTCACTCAAGAACATGCCTATCCCAACAGTCGTCGATTCTACGGCTGATACGGCCTGTCCATTGCCACTTCAGCTTGCTTATTTTGTGAGCTATGTCCACAACTTTTATTCTCTGCTGGATTTACAGCGTTACGGAAGTTGTACAATTAAAATAAAATTTGTATTATTTTGTCAATATTGATTGGCTGAAGGTGGTAAATATGTCTATTGAATTTCACAAAGATGACCACATCGTCCGGCAATATCGGGCGTAGTAGTCTCGACTAGCACTGGTAATATATTTGGTAATATCTTATTCTCATTATAAAGGAACGGCAAAACATACCAGAGCAATAGTAAACAAACGAACTAAGTATTCACATAAATTAGAAGTAAGTAAAAAGACCCAATCTATCTACAAATTGTAAGGTGAACATTTCAGCGGTTCTTTTTATCCCAGATACTTTTACAGCGGGAATATTAATGGTTTGGATAACAGGCGGCAGGTATTACAAAATGTTCATATTTGATTGAGACCTTTGGTTTTAGATCTTGGGTTTTCCTGATTTGGACATAGTTTTATTTAGAAAGAAAAAAATATATTTTATTCAGCAAATACTTAGAAGCAAATAACAAATATATTTTTAGTAGAAATCTTGGGTTTACTTATGATAAGCAAAATATACGTAGCCATAATTTACATGGACTTATGAAATTCAACATAATGACCATTATGCGAAACTGAAATTGGCACAAATGCATTGACATAATATTTTTTGCCTTAACTACTATCCACATAATAAAAATGCAGCATAACTAAAAGCAGCATAATGATACAAACAATAGAACGATATTTTCACATCATTTACTTTGGAATAAAAATAATAAACAGTGACATGTTATTTGTCACTGTTCCAAACGGTAGCAGACACTATTTCGCATTAACGATTATTGCTCCAATCGAATGCGTAGGCGATTGACATTGCGGTAGACTGAATATTTTATTGTGTTCCATTTTTGAAGGCCAATCACTAATTATTTAGTGACAGTGATTACTGTTAGCTGACAGTGGTGGAAATTGTGAAGAAAATAATTATAAAAAATGGAAAATAAGTTGCATACATTCCAAACCACAAGAAGAGGTTTTGAAATAAATATAAATAGATACATTTACGAAAAATTTCGGAAATATAAAAACAAATATTATTGGGTGTGTGAATTACCTCGCAACGTAAATTATAAATGTAACTGCCGCGTAATCACAAAACAAAGTGACGAACATCATCACAAATTAATATTAAAACAAATAACAAATCACAACCATGAACCTAATGCTTCTCGAGAACATGTAAGTTATACATTTTTACTGTTTGCGTTGATGTAACTCTTATAAAACAAACATGTTCACGGCTCAAGGCCTCAAGGGTGACCCAAGAGCCATCCCCACCGCACCTTAACCTAATTTAATAGTGTGATTCCCAAATTATAATAAACAATGTAAGTACGTGATACCTTTTGTATTACTTCATATTCAAAATGAAAGTAGATATTAGATATTCAAAAACAAATTAAAAGAAGAAGCCATATCAAATTTGTACAAAAAACCTATAAAAATCATTGCTTAAAACTAATCTACAACGACACCTTCTTTTTTGCCTATTATGAAAAATCATTACTGTTTAAAACAAACTAATATAGACAAAAAAAACAAAAGCAATAAATGAACCACAAGATATAACGTTTGAATTAAAACAAGAACACTTTCACCAAGCATTCGAAGAATCACAACAAGAAAAAAATAATCATATAATAGTAATTGACAAAAAGTAAAATTCAAATCTTTATTGCGTAACACATGTGTTTAACAAGGTCTTATAAATAGTAATATAGTTCACATGGATCCTGTCGGGCACAGCAATTGAGTAAAAAAATAAGTACATTTAATTAATATTACGTAATTAGAAAAAATATTGTGACAAAAATAACAATTGTAAAATAAAGAATGTTATTCAAAGATTAGGTACAAAAGTCAAATAAAATTGTAAAATGTCAATCAAAATAATAAAATCAAATAAAAATGGCAATGTCAACAAGATAAAATACAATATAACACAATAATTTAGTGTAGTCATGAATACCTAGCTTAATTTATATACACTTAATATAACTTGGAGAATTAATAATGTAAGTTTTTATTGTAAATAAATGATGCCACAGAATAACAATGATAAAATAATTAATGTCAAAATAAAGTTTAGTTAAATAGTCAAATAATGGGCGAAAAAAACAACATCAAAACAGGTATTAAAAATAAAAATGGCAATGTTTGAAAAATGACAATTAAATAAAATACAATTAATTATGAAGTGTACCTTCAACCAGATACCTTCCCATATGACATGTCAAATCAAAATGTCAACGTCTTCGGATAGTCACGTTCGAAAGTCATCATTAAAAAATTCATTCAGTGTGTAATAGCATCCATCAACCAACAATTTCTTGAGACGTTTAAGCAATATTTTTTAATTTTTCTCGATTTTAATGTCATTGGGTATTTTGTTATAAATTTTTATAGACATGACATGAGGGCTCGTGCTGTGTAATTTTAACTTTGACGATGGTATTACAAGTGTATTCTCAAAGCGTAAACGCGGTGCGTATCGGCGAGGTTGGTCATCAATTTTTTGGTAAAAATTTGGGTTCTGTCTTACAAATTTACAGCTTTCTAGAATGTAGATGGATATCAGCGTTAGAATTTCTAGTTTCCTAAAATGCGGTCTACAAGTTTCATCATTATCAATGTAAACCATTATTCTGATGCATTTTTTGAAGGATAAATAAATCGTTACTATCTATACTATTTCCCCAGAGAAGTATCCCGTACTTGAACCATGAATACGCATATGCATAGTAAGTGGATAGTGCAGTTTTCAAGTCGGTTGTTTTTTTGAGCTCACGTAATGCATAAATAAAGCTGGATAATTTCGATTTTACTTTCTGTATATGTGCTTTCCACGTCATGTGAATATCTAAGTCCAGACCCAACAAGGTAAAAGTCACAACGCTTTCCAAATTTATACCGTTAAACGTAAAATTAATCGTTAAGGGTTTTTTGGTATGGCCTAAATATGACAAGTATGACATAAACAGAAGAATAATCATATTTACAGCAATGAAACTTTGAGTCAATTATGCCATACAAAATATATAATTATGGATGGAACATTCAAAGTTGTGCCAACAATTTTCCATTAACTATATACACGGTTGCGTCCACAATTATTCACAAACTTTAGCATTCGTATTCGCATTATGTACAAATAAAGGTTAAATACCTATACCTTGTTATTAACAACAATTATAGAATGTTGTGACGCAAATAACTTATATTAATCACCAATATTCATTTTAATGGACTTTGAATAAACAACAACAAACAAAAACAACACATCAAAATATTTTCGAAAACGCAACCGTCAAAGGATGTAATTTTCACCTCGGGCAAATTATAAACAGGTACAGAAAAATGGTTTTCAAAAATTATATGGAACGAATATGGCCTTTTCTATGGAAATAAAATGCTAATTAATGCATTAGCATTTTTACCTGAAGATGATATACCCATATATTTTAAAAAACATATCTCCAGAAGCAGGTGAATTATTATCACAGACCTAAATGCGTAATTTGTAAAAATAAACCATTTATAAATATGTATATTTATTTTTGCCATTTTGTTGTTACAGAAACTATAGCTGCATAGTTTTGTCAAAATTATGTGTGGGGTAATACAACTTCACCACCACTATTTCCACCCAAAGTCTGGAGTATCTACTAACTAACCACAAAAAATATACCGTGAACACAGAATAATGCAGAAGATTGACATAATAGATTTGGGCATCTAGTTGGTAAACATCATCCTCAATTTAACTTTTTTGCAAAAAAAAATATCACATGAAATGACACTTATATGTATACAAAAATATATTGAAATCCTAAAATTAGAATATGGGTCGCCACCATCACTAAAATCAAATAAATATTCGAAATACATTTCACGCCTACATAAAATTATAAATAAAAAAAAAACCAATACCATACATCGTAAACAATCATTCTTACAAGCGACTGCTAACAGTTTAATCTTAAAATAATACAAGAATTTATGTCTTTAATAGTAGTTTATGAAACTGTTGCATAATGAGGGGTATTAAAACATGAGTGTGTGTTTAAAAATCGAGCCGTAGGCGAGGTTTTTAATAGCTTTCACACGAATGTTTTAATACCTAGTTATGTGCAGTTTCATACACTACTTTATCTACACTCATAAATTGGGATTGAACCTACTAAATACCTCTTTTTGCATTTTCCATGCAATAAAATCGTGATAGCATTTGTCATAATTATACTTTTCTCAACTTTGCTGGTAATAAATTACGAGTAAATTCCTTCGCCACATCTAAAATATCGGGCGGAGTCAAATTTTCTTCACATTCACACATACATTATCAGACATTTTTAAACAATAATTTAAATAACTCATAAAATTCAGTTCAGCAAAACTTGCAAAACGTATGAATGGCGCCAAAACCCAGCACATCACCGCATTAACCGCGCATGCGCTAAGGCTTAGCACGCACTGCGATCTTTATTCGCGCGATTTTTTTTTGCCCATGGAATTGTATGAAGTTGTTCGCATTGCGGTAAAGAAATCGTGCGGAAATAATACCGCAAGAAATCCGTGTTTTGCCACAGAATCCACCGCACCACGGCGCGAATTTTATTCGCCCGAATATTTTGAGCTCTATGAACAGGTAGAAGGAAATAAAATACGCGTGAATAAAAATCCCAGTGCGTGCTAAGTCTAAAGCAGGCATTGTCATAGACAATTTAAAATTGGAATCAAATCTTTTTATAATAGGTACTATAAAATGGCATTACAAAAAAAATATTGATGGAAACTCCTTAGTGATTAACTTCTTGGATTTGTCCTGTATCGTAATAGAAAAAAAATTGTTTTATAGCATTATTTTGTTAGAGAAATAGTGTTATAATAAGATTCTATTTTTAAATCTCGGTATTGTGTTTATAAAGTATGCCAATATAAACTCGTTTTGAATTTTATAATTCGAATATTACGATATGAGAGTAGATAAAATGTATTATCTAATGAGTATTTATATTTATAAAATAAATTTTACATTCCCATTAATTACATGATAGTTAATGAAAAAAACAATGAATCATCTGTACTGTGTTTTATTACACCTATCTGTCTCGTATTGGATGTAAATGAAACCCTCGGATAGTTTAATACTTGTATTTCGACACAAATAGGTTTTTTACAGTAATGTTAGTGGAGCAATCAAAGTTGTTTACGTTGTGCAAAAACGAATATATTAAAAAAGTAATGTGGGGTATCTTAGAAACACTAAGAAAAAAGTAAACTTCTAACATTTTACTGCGTTTCATATTATCTAAGCTTGTTACTATGAACGTAGCACTAGGCGCCAACATCCTCCCGCCGTTGAAATCTTCAGTTTTCAACCCTATATTTCATTTGAGGAAGGCAGAGGGCAGAGGCGAACTAAAGGACGTCGTACAACTCCCGGTTGAGTCTTCACATCAGCAACTCGAGAAACTCCGTCCGATCCAGGAAATAACTTATCGGTTCTCCACTTGCTACGTTGCTGTAAGTCAGCGATATATTCACGCTGCCACCGACGCCAAAAATGTTGATGGATTTCCTGTATTCGTTGATAGCGTTGTAGATTGTTGGAGTTGCGGTCTTCTAAGGCAGGTGATGGAAGAGCAGCGAGGGGCCGGCCAATAAGAAAGTGACCAGGGGTGAGGCAAAGGTCTTCAGGAGAGGGGGATAATGGGCATAGCGGACGACTATTCAGAATGGATTCTACATGTGCAAAAAGGGTAGACAACTCTTCAAAAGTTAAATGGGAATTTCCCATCACACGTTTGATATGGTACTTAGCCGATTTCACACCGGCCTCCCAAATTCCACCAAAATGAGGGGCGTAAGAAGGTGAAAAAATAAAATTAATCCCTTCCCCGCTTGCAAAATCAGAAAGAGAGTCCGCGTTTATTTTAAAAAAATGATTAAGTTCCTTAGCACCAGATACAAAATTGCGACCATTATCGCAAAATACCTCCATTGGCCTTCCACGTCATGACACAAACCGTCGAAAGGTAAGAATAAACGCGTCCTTTGTTAAATCACTTACAGCTTGTAGGTGTATGCATTTATACGTTAAACATACAAAAAGACAAAGATAGCCTTTAACTAATTTCGGACCACGTCCTTTCCTATTTAAAATAAAAAAAGGACCAGCGAAGTCTATGCCTACAGTAGTGAATGGGAAGTTTGGCGTGACCCTTTGGGAAGGTAAATTACACATTAAAGGTTCCAACGGCTTAGCTTGAAACCGCCGACACTTGACGCAATGACGAACAGTTTGTCTAGCGAGACGTCTGCCATTAATAGGCCATATGTAATCTCTAATAATGCCCAGCAGCAACTGTGGGCAAGCATGTAAATTACGAATATGTTCATAATTAAATATTAATTTTGTGAGATAATGAGATGCATCCAGCAACACAGGGTGTTTTTTATCATGGTGATATTTTGAGGAATCGATACGACCGCCTACTCGAATTAATTTATCATTTGGGCAATAAAAAGGAGTTAGTGATAAAAATTTCGATTTAGATTTTAATGAATGGCCGTTGGCTAATGTTTTGTATTCGCTTGGGTAAGACTGTTGCTGTGCCAAACGACACAAGCAAATAAATGACTTATGTAGCTCATTTGTTTTTAAAGTACCTGTAACTATAGATTTCTTGTAAGACTTTAATTTTAAATTATTAATATATCGTATCGCGTATGCAAATATTCGTTTTAAATGATCGAAACTTTGATAGTTTTGAAAATTGATAAAGTATTCTGTTGAGGTTTCTAAGTTAACAATTGCAGAATTTTGTTTAGTTTCCAGTAAGTCATTCACATTAACCTCATTGTTATTTAAAACAGGCCAAGTGTTTGCCGATTGCAATAAATATTGTGGACCTGACCACCAGAACAAATTGTCTTTTATAAGATTAGGGCTGACCCCCCTAGATATGAGATTAGCTGGATTAACTGATGTTGGAACGTGACACCAAGAATTTACGTTCATAAATTTCTGAAACTATTTGCAACAAAAGTTTTAAGATTTTTAAAACTCGAATGATGCCATGCCAGTACAATACTGGAATCACTCCAATAAACCTCATTATTTACCTTATATCGCAAGGAATCTCTGACCGGCTTACAAAATCTAGCAGCCAAGAGCGCAGCACAAAGTTCCAAGCGCGGGATTGTAGTAGGTTTAGTAGGTGCAATCTTGGATTTAGCACACAATAATTTCACAGTGACTTCATTAGCAGAGTTCACTGATCGTGCATAAATACAAGCTCCATACGCACTTTGGGAAGCGTCACAGGAACAGTGAAATTCTATAAATATTGGCTCATCACAGAGTACATGCCTTCGAATTTTTATGTTCCCAAGTGCGGATAAAAAATCAACAAACTTAGCCCAGGTCGAAGCAATATTTTCAGGAATTGGATCATCCCAGCCTAATTTCTCCAGCCAAAGCTGTTGTAATATAACCTTTATTTGCATTACACATGGACTGAGCAAACCCAAAGGATCGAAAAATTTAAATAAATTAGATAATATTGGACGTTTAGTTGGGCGTTCACTATCCAACTGAACTGGCAATTGTATTGGAAAATGCAATGTATCCGTCGTTGGATCCCAGCCCAAACCCAGGGTGCTAGAAGACTCACTGAGTGTTAACCGTTCATTAACATCCAAAGAACATGAGTCAAAAATGCTAGTTATATTAGTTTTAAGTTTTCTTAGATTAAAGCAACCTAATTTAAGTGTCGCGGTAACCTCCTGTAGAATATGTTTTAAAATCGTGCTGAATTACATTTTTAATGGTTTCATCTGGATTTTCTTCGCCAAGCTGCCACAGACAACGTGTACTCAAATAGCTGGAACTTGCCATGCCGTAAGTTACAGTATTTAATCTTAACGTTTTGATAGGTTGGGACTCATCTTCTCTCCACAGTATGAGCTGGAGGTTTCGGTCCTCCTCATTAATTTGCATCAGGCGATACATTTTCTCTAGATCGCCGGTCAGGAGGTACTTGTGTTGTCTAGCCCGTACTAGAATGGAGAATAGAGAGTCCTGCATATTTTGACCTTTCATAAGAATATCATTGATTGACAATCCAGATTAAGTAGGAGCTGATCCATCAAAACCAACACGAATTTTAGTGGATTCGCTGCTTTCTTTAAACACGGCGTGATGACACAAGAAATATGATATATTAGGTCTAGATACATCAGACTGTGAGAGATGACCTAAATGTTCATATTCTCTTATAAAGATATCGTCAAATAAAAACTCAAGAAGACATTGAGCTGCTCCAATCAGACCTAGATTCCATTCAGAACTGGTGTGTGGTAAATGGGATGACTTTGAATGCCAGCAAATGTAATCACATTACATTTACGCGGAAAAAGCACCCCTTACCTTCTTCTTACTCCCTCAATGGAACATCACTGAAAGAGGTTAAAAGTATACGGGATCTGGGGGTTGTGCTCAGCAGTGATCTATCATTTGCCAATCATATTAATAATGTAATTAAGAAGGCTATGAAAATGGTTGGGTTTGTTAATAGAGTTTGTAGAGAATTTAAGGGAACCGTGGCCTTAAAAGTGTTATATAATGCCTTTGTGCGCAGTTTAGTGGAATATGCATCTCCCGTCTGGAACCCTACTTACAAAACCTATGTAGACCGTCTAGAGTGCGTTCAAAAAAAGTTCACTAGATGCTTGCGGTTCAAAGATCAGAAATGCCCCTATAGAGCTGATTACGTAGAACGAGTGAGTTATTTCAAGTTAGACACATTGCAACGACGAAGGGCTCTGAATGATCTGTTATTACTCCATAAACCGTAAACGGGATAAATTCAACGTCAGGTCTACTTGCTAAAATTAGCCTAGAAGTCCCTCGTTACTCTCATGTCAGGTCCAAGCGCACCACTAGATCATTTGTTACGGAGACAAGTCGCACAAATCTGGGCCGCCATGCTCCATTAAACAGAATGTTGACTTTGTACAACAGAGTTTGTTCTGTCGAAAACAGCATCGATATCTTCTTTGATACTCTGCCAAAATTTAAATCTAAAATCGTGAACATTGATCTGTAATCAGCTACCTACTCTAGCTGCTAATCTATAATGTATACTTTAATTTTTTTTTAATTCCATTTTTTTTTTTTTTTTTTTAATAATGTAATATCATTTGATAATGTAATTTTAATTAATGTATATGTGTCTTATCAATGATTTAAATAAAGTAAGTAATTAGCAATATTGCAATATTGTATTTTAAATCGTTCTGTGGAAATGTTATATATAATATTATAATGTTAACCTTGCTATATTTATGTTAATAATGTAACTTGACATTTTATTATAATTTCTGTTAATAATGTAATTTTGTTTTTAAAGTTAATTTTATTGAATACCAATTTAATCAGCGACATGTATATTTAAACTTTATTTTATTTCATTTTGATTTTACTTTGACATTATTTTATTTTAATTTATGTAATTTTCTTTGATTTCACTTTGTTTGTTTAAATTCTTATTTTATTTTATGTGACTTATTATGATAATGATGTGCATGCCTGTAAGTGACTTGCTTACACAGGATCTTTTCTGAATGATATTTTCTAATATTAATTTGTAAATGAGTCGTTGGTGTGCCTTGCTCAATAAATAAATAAATAAATAAAGTTGACATATTGTGATTTAAGTTGTGGGTTCCTACGGAATCTTTTCTCTAAATTATGAAAGCGTTTTTTTGCTAGTGTATAAGATTCACCCAGACATTTAGGTGAATCTATTAGTGGTAACCGAACAGAAAATCTGCCGGTATTTAATCGTGTCATATGAGTTAAAAAATGTTTTTCACATAATCTTTCATCGTGACTCAATGGTGATTTTAATGGCACTTCCTCAAGCTCCCAAAACTTTGATATTTCTACATTAAAATCATTGTCCGATTCAACTGAAGTCAAAGAATGATGACATTGAATATTGGATATATTATTTAAATCGTTTATTTTAATTGGGCCTGAAACGAGCCAAACAAATTGGGAATTTCTTAAAGTGGGATTATTAGGGCCTAGAGAACGCTGCTCGCAGCCAAGAATATCCCAAAACAAATCTGCTCCGATGAATAGATCTACAGTGGAGGATTGATTAAAACTAGGGTCAGCAAGGTGTACCTCGGTAGATATTTGCAGTTGCTGAGTGTTTATTGTGTATCTGGGAATCTAACTTGTTAATTCCGGTAATATTAGAAAAGTTGTTGTGACGTGATACGGTTTAATTAACGATTTTAACTGCGCCACACAACTCTCGGTGACTTTACTATTGACATGATTGCCGATGCCGACAATGTTAATATAATTGTTAAATAATGAATTACCTGATAAAGATAATTTGTCTCTAAGTGACTGCGTCATAAAAGACGATTGACTGCCGCAATCTAACAAGGCACGTACTTGTTCTGTTTTATTTGTTGTAGGATTACACACCTCAATTAAGGCGGTAGATAGTAGAATATGTTTTGAACCCTGTGTAGTATGATTCGCTATCGTTCCACATGATAATGTGGTAGCTGCAGCAGGGATGATTTTACCTGCAGCAGGGGTTTCTGTTACTACCGGAATGTGTAAAAGAGCGTTGTGCTTCTTCTTACATTTCCGACAAGGTCTGAGGTAGCAGTTTCGTGTAATGTGCCCGGACCTTAAGCAATTTGAACAAAGATTTAATTTGTTAACTTCAGTTATACGATCTTCCACACTCTTGGCCTTAAAAATAAGACAATCGTAGATTCTTTGTTCGGCCTTACAAACAACGCAACCTGAAGAAGATGAAGATTACTTTAACTAGCAGACTGACAAACTGATTGGAATGTAGCAGATTTATTATGCTTACGTTCGGCCTTATTGTAACCGTTAGACAACGTAGACGCCGATACCTTATTATTATTATGGCTTGATGAAGAGTGGTTTAGAGGACAAGGACATCTGCACGATCAATTCGAAATTTATTAAATTGTTGTAAGTCAGGTATTAAATTAGCCAAAGTGCCAAGCCATTCTTCCCACTTGGTAAGAGTACGGTTATCTAGCTTAGAACACAGTATATGTATTAATAAAACATTCCAATTATCAATATGTAGCCCCAGGCCAGACAACGCTCACAGGTTCTTGGTAACGTGGTCCACTAAAAAGCGAAGTGATTTATCTGAATCGCGAGACATTGGATGTATGTTTAATAAAGAAGACAAATGATGGCTTATTAACTATTGCAATTGCAATTGCAATTGCCAGGCAACACTATAATTAGAATTGGAGACTTCTAAGTTACTCACTATTCTCGCTGCATCTCCTTCCAAATAAGATAATAGATAGTGAAATTTATTGATAGGTGCAATGCGCTCATTATTATGTATGACTGA
The DNA here is from genome assembly GCA_964057195.1 of Orthosia cruda. Classification (NCBI taxonomy): domain Eukaryota; kingdom Metazoa; phylum Arthropoda; class Insecta; order Lepidoptera; family Noctuidae; genus Orthosia; species Orthosia cruda. The sequence goes on along the minus strand of OZ059826.1, from coordinate 3,111,157 downwards.
CTTAAATATGTTACGAAACTCAAGCCAACGGAAGAATGTTCCGTTAAATTTAGCAATTTGTATCTGCGGCAGTTTGAAACCTACTTCGTGATTGTCAGCATTCAAATGAGCAGCTGAAAATGGCTAGAATTGAGCATGTTGCCAGATTCATCGTGGCGGTTATTAGACTGATGATCTTGAATGAAAGTCTGAGCATTCGCAATGTTTGTTATGAACAATTGTTCAATATCATCCCTTTCATCAATCTCGACTGATAAATTACTCGAATTTAATATCTCAATTTGATACTGCAAGTCATCGAACCGAACGGACAGTGACTCAAATTTATTAAGTTTAAGTTTTAGCTCGGCTAATTCAATGCGTGTAACAGAATCATTTGGCAACAGACTCGTTAAAAAATTCCTAAACTTAGTAATTTGGCCCTTTATTGAACTACGTTTAACAATGAGATCTTGTAATTCATGCACAGAACCGTCATCCTTGCCCATTGTAATAATGAACAAAGTATACAAAACAAATGTGTATTTTTAGTAATAAAACATGAACGGTAAAATTATGCAAGAATACAATGAACTATTAATAAAATATTTGTCTTACGTCCCTCTTCCTGTGTCACCTGTGGTCTGGGAGTACCGGTGCTGAACCCTATACTCCCGATACCCCTATTTCTTGATGTAGGTACTCCGTGGATGAGGCTCGTATTTCTTGATAGTTTTTCGTTTTGCGGAAAGTCCTGTCACGGTCGCCAGATTTTATGTCTCGTATTGGACATAAATGAAACCCTCGGATAGTTTAATACTTGTATTTCGACACAAATAGGTTTTTTACAGTAATGTTAGTGGAGCGATCAAAGTTGTTAACGTTGTGCAAAAATGAATATATTAAAAAAGTAATGTGGGGTATCTTAGAAACACTAAGAAAAAGTAAACTCCTGACATTTTACTGCCTTTCATATTATCTAAGCTTGTTACTATGAACGTAGCACTAGGCGCCAACACTATCCATAAAAAAAAACAAAGAAAACAACAGTATTTCATTACCCGGTATTTAACAATCAACATAAAACAATGGGGTGATTTGATTTAAACATGTTTGGGTGATTGAAACAAGACTTTTTAACTTTTATGACCCATGTAAATCTATAAAAAAATATGTATGCCTAACAAATTTATGCAACACCAGATTAAGCCAAAACAAGTTAGACCAAATGACAGTGATGCTACCTTAGCATTATGCCAAAGTATTATTATACTACCGTATTATTATTCAAATAATAATACTGATACAACAATACTTCTGTTATTATTTTATTTATTTTGTTTAATTTTAAGGTGCTTTTGTTTTTAGTGCCAATAAACACATTTTTCTTTCTTTTTCTGTCACATAAAAGTAATGCAAAAATTTTATGCCAAACCATATTATGCCAAAAAATATGCAAAAAGGGGGATGCCCGAAATCTTAAACTCATTAAATCGAACTAAGAGAGTTGGAGGCCCTGTGAGTTCGAATCCAGACAGGGGATTTACTTTTTGTAAATTATTTTTGCTCTCAAAACGGTGAAGTAAGACATCGTGAGGAAACCGGAATGTCTTAGAACCGAAAATTCAAAGACATGTGACATCCGCCAACCCGCACTGGGCCCGCGTGGTGTAGTACGGCCCATTTCCCTCTCACAGAGATGAGACCTGCACGCACAACGGACCAAATGCCGCTAAGTGCGGAAGAAGGGGTCCATCTATCCTATCTTAAATCGATACTAAATCGAACTTATCTGTAATTTAACCAGTAAAATGGTACTATACTTTACAAGCCTAACTGCCCCGTTTAGGGAATAAATTGGCATCATCATTTCAGCCAAAAGACGTCCACTGCTGAATATAGGCTTCCCCCAAGTGTCACTACATTCACTTCCATGTGCGTCTCTCATCCAGAGATACAATGATATATCCTAAATATCCAGTCCCACACATAAGATTTTTTTCAAATTTTATATCTGTCAGTTGGTTGAAAAATATACATATAACAACATAATTTTATTGCCAGGAAAGATTGATGGATGCTACTATATGATCAGCAAAAGATTTACCTTTAGAATCAAACCCAAACTTACAACTAAACTTTCAACCACCAAACCACGACCACTATACCAATTAATAATTTTAAACCGTTCATCCTATTGAAACAATCCCTTTATCCTATCAGTATTTAATCTCCTCTTCACGCCTCAGAGAACAAGATCAAAGACAGAAGTCCTGAAAACTTTCCCTGTAGAACAAGCTTAGCTCTTTCATTATAACATTTTCTACCACAGTGTTTTGAAAAACTTATTATTATGGAATTTTATTTAGTACTTTCTAGCATTAGTCTGGTTAATGATTAATTTATCTAATAATCATGTAATTATGTTCTATGACCTCCATATTGCACACTTCTAAGAATCCAGTATCATCTATAAGATATGCAGTTGCATTTTCTGATGTCTAGTCTGGTATGGTCTAGTACGTCATATCTCCTGCTATAAAATTCTAGTTGAGATTATTGGTAGACCATACATTGGGCGGAAGAATAACAGCTGGCACAATTTTGGCAAACGCTAATTGAGAAACATTGAAGTTTCGCTTATCCCGATGTGAAAATGTCTTCATTACTTTGGTGGCAGGAATTTTCACAATTCATCATCATTATTATAATTTCAGCCGAAAAACACCTGCCACAAGCGTCACCACACTGATCGGTCCTGTGCGTCTCGCATCCACCGGACTCCCACAGCCTTCACCAGGTCGTCGATCCACCGAACAAGAGGCCTTCCAACGCTGCGTTTGCCAGTACGACTGCCAATGTATCTCTCCCTCAGAAGCTCTAGTTTGGCGGATACAATCCTGCCATTGTCGTTCTTCAGTTTCATGAGCTGGCTCTGCCCAATAGCCAGATCTCTTGCAAACACCTTGGTGGCGTGGTGGTTGGTTATTCCGCTTAATCGCGTCTTTAATACGCTCCGTATTAAAGCGGTGGAGGTCGCTTTTCTAGGACTTAGCAATCCGTCTATGGAGTTGCTGGTAGTTCCACGCATCGTCTAAAGACTGCAGGATCTTTTCGAACCTCTCCTTCATGAGCTTGAGAGTAGGATCGGATAGTTTCTTGTTCTTATTTGTACGAAGGTTCTTGAAAATCTTAGACCCGACCGTATGGATGGTTTCCACAAACCCGTCGTTGTAATTGTCCACGGAGCTTCTTTGGCACTCGAAACGAGTTCTGGAGTTCGAGTTAAAAGCTTTCGGGGTTTTGGATCTGGATCAGTGTTGGACAGAGCGGATACTTCATGCATCGAGACCTTTCTAGCTTAATATTCAAGTTCAATGGGCCTTTCTATACGAAAAACTGTCAATTTAACCTCGTGATAGCAACTAATTCTATGTTAAGTATTTTATACGATTCCCACTCAATTATACTTTATCAAGGAGTTTCTGTGGTATTTGATTGTGGTATAGAGAAGTTGCTACGGCCACCTTCCGGCTCCATCATCAAACTCTGGGTACCACATAGTTTAATAAAGCTTAAAAATACATATCCAATGAGCCCAAACAAGATGGTGCTATCTGGTCTGGTTGTCGATTTGCTATGGCCAAATTCCAGCTCGATCATCAGACCCTGGGCACCACATAATGTAATATAGCTAGTTAATATATATCCAATGAGCCCAAACACAATGGTTCTTTCTGGTCTGGTTGTCAAGTTGCTATGGCCACCTTCCAGCCAGTGCTGCCAACTCGTGTAAGCAAAAACGCGCTGTCAGCTCTTTAAAAACGCGCTAGAAAGCGCTAAATTGTCGCTGTACATACAAAAAGGTTTATTCGGCGCCAAACACAAGCAAAACGTCTAATAATTTGAGACATGTCATATACAAGAATTAATACATTATAGTACTTAGTGTTTAGTGATAATAAAATAATAACGTGTTAATATAATTATTTCATAATATAAAGGAAATAAATTAATTCACCATCGTCTGATTCTACTACAATTAGTACAATTGCTACTGCCGCCGAATTATATGGTTGGTCAGGTTGGTCTTGATCAGTTTTGGACTTGAATTTATATATATCTGTGCATGAAATTTGCCTCAACACGTCGTTTAGATGTTGATAGTTTGCGAACTTAATTTTTTTTTAAAGAAAGTCCAGTTTCAAAAAGCGCTAGATATAGCGCTAGGCGCTAGAACGCCCTATTGCACAAAAAAAGCGCATGATGTCGCGCTGAAAGCGCTAAGTTGGTAGCACTGCTTCCAGCTCCATCATTCGACCCTGGGCACCACATAGTGTAATATAGCCTCTCAATACATATCCAACGAGCCCAAACACGATGGTGATATCTGGTCTGGTTGTCGAGTTGCTATGGCCACCTTCCAGCTCCATCATCAGACCCTGGGCACCACATAGTGTAATATAGCCTGTCAATACATATCCAGTGAGCCCAAATACGATGGTGCTATCTGGTCTGGTTTTCGAGTTGCTATGGCTACCTTCGGCTCCATCATTAGACCTGAGTACCACATAGTGTAATATAGCCTGTCAATACATATCCAATGAGCCCAAACACGATGGTGCTATCTGGTCTGGTTGTCGAGTTGCTATGGCCACCTTCCGGCTCCATCATCAGACCTGAATACCACATAGTGTAATATAGCCTGTCAATACATATCCGATGAGCCCAAACACGATAGTTCTATCTTGTCTGGTTGAGGATCTTGGCTATGGCCATCTTCCGGCTCGCCAGCACCATAATAGTACCATCAGTTTCAATTTAATTGGATGCCAGGCGTAAAATTTTAACAGTTAGTGGGGACATTAGCTTCGAAAAAAACTCGGTCATTTATGTCAGGGGTTACTCTGACCAACACTTTGGAGAATACAGACGTCATGTTATATTAAGTTATGAGGTCGTCGGTTCCCGAATTGTCAAGTCGGGGGGACGGAGGGGGGTCTCAGTAGCCGTGGCTTGGTCACCCACGGTGAACCGAAGAGGAACCCGAGGAGACGCCCATGTGCTGGTTTGGTCCCTGGAGTGGACACGGTGTGCAATGTGTTCTGGTGCGCCGGTGATGAATTATTATAAATTATGAGATGAAGCCGCGTGCTTTCAAAATGATTGTGCGTTTACATATTATCGAATAATGAATTTCAGTTTTAGGTATATTATGTGGTTATTATCGAAGTGGCGGCTTCATCCGCGTTAAGTCGTAAACTATCCTGAGATAACATACTCCCGGAATAAAAAGGGTCCTTGTTTCTAATCCAGGACAAGGTCTACCCGTGTATACAATGTGTTTCATTTAAATCCGTTAACACTTGTACAGATAAAAAAACAGACAGACAGAGTTCTTTTCGCATTTATAAAATGAGTGTGAATACTACAGTGTGGAAATATGAATAAATGCCCTTCTGTTGTGTTTAAATACACAATTATTTTTCTAATCAAGTAATCTTTTATCAAACTATTAAGAATACATAATGGTTCATTATTAAATGAGCACGTACAGCACAGTATTGTTACAGTACGGTTTACACTAATATTTGCAGAGGTTCGTATTGTTGTCATGAATTAAAATGAATTATATAAGAACTAGGTGTCGAAATAAAACAATTTCAGTTCATGCGACGATAGAATACTTTAATCCCTAACAAGATTTTTATATGGGAAATCTTACACGGTAATAAAGGTATATTTTAAACTACTCGTACAACTAAGACTAAAAGCTATGACAATACGAACGAGGTGGAGGGAGGAAAGAGCTAAAACCGTAAATTACCATTCTATCATCTAGCGTACGTAACTCGAATCGAATGTGACTCTGGCCACCGGACCTTTGCGCCCGGCCCATGTGTTATAGCTGGGGGCATGCCGCACATTTGGTGGCCATCTGTTAACGTGGACGCTCTATCTGCGGCTACTCTGACCGTAGGCGTCCACACTAAGCGTTACAATTAGCATTTTCATATGTCGTAATTTAATTAAAATTGTAATTTGATAGGTTGGAAATATATATATATATATATATATTCCGTTCGTCTTATCGTGAAGACAGAGTTTACAACCTCACTCGATTCGTTATAAACTTACGGTGTTTGCAATAACCTAGTATCTAGCTTATACAAGGCATAAGAGGTTTTTAATAAATCTTCTTCGACATTTACCAAAGAGCTCTTTCTTACTGTCAATTGATCTAAAGTTTTCGTTTTATTTTAGGTCATATGTCTATTTGCTTAGATTCTATATAATAAAGAAATAGTAATGCATCTCATACATAAAACGCAAGCAAAGCTGCGGCAACCAGTAGTGTTATTGTTATGTACCTATCAACTTCGTAATTAATAAATCATGGTTATCAGTAAATGTTATAAGTGTAAGTCGCTAACGGTACAATCGCGGAGAGAAAGTGCGACTCTGAATCATAAACTCACTATAAAAAAGTAAGTAGAAATTAATATTTATAGAAATCTTACTTAATATTATAAATGTGGAAGTTTGATGGATGGATGTATGTTGGTTCCTCAATCACGCCAGAACGGCTGAACGGATCTGGATGAAATTTAGCACAGAGATATATTATAGTCTAACATAGTACATAGGCTACTTTTTATCCCAGTGAAATGTTCCCTAGGGATAATTTACGAAAGGTTCGCGGACGCAGCCGCTGGCAGAAGCTAGATAATAATATTATATTATTATATTTTTTTATTAATATATAATATTGATTTAAGTGTGTAAGATGTAGTTATAGTTAAAAAAAATAAGTATTTTATACACTGTGTATGTTTTTGTATGTGCGCTATAAATTGTACAATGTGTCCGAACTTGTAGTAATAAAACTTTAAGGCCGCTATATACATTCAATCTTATGGATAAAAATACCCCACATAAGGGATTTAAGCCCACACGTTTTTATTGCATTTCCTAAAATTTTGAGGCATTAAAGCGGAGGGATTATTTTAAGGCAACAATAAAATAAGAAACTAATTGTCTTGAAGCTGTGATTCTTATTTCAGTGTGTAGAAAACTCAAAGACTATTAAAATCATTAATAAAATCGATTGTTATAAGAAATCGAATCGGTACCGCATTAGTTCATCACTAAATCATAACACGCTGGACGAAGTGTAACAAAAAGCCCATAATAGGCATGTGTAATATAGAAAAAAGATGAATCCCTCAAAATTTTGCAAAATTTTAGGCAGTGCAATAATAACGTGTGAAATATGTTTAAAGATTGACTTTTGTGGCTTAATGCAAAAAATATCAAGGTACCTTTTGTGTGTTATTTGACAATTTTTTAGATTTTCTAAATCATGACCGTTAAAATATCATGAAATGTACGTTTCTATGAATCTTAAGTCCAAAGTTATGGTTGTTTGACAATGTGGATATCGTGATATTTTAGACAGGTTCTAAAATTGGTCTATCTTTGAGGGTGTGATGATTGCACCCCATATGAGGGGTGTTTTTATCAATAAAATAAGCTGCTATGCCCTTAAAGTTTTATTACTACAAGTCCGGACACATTGTACAAAAAAACTTTTTTATTAAAAAATATAACCGACTTCCAAATAAAAACACTACAAATTGAAAAATAACTTTAATTTCAGCACTCGGAGTTCCTGTTTTTTAGTTTTTTGACACCGCCTGCCGAAATTGAAGTTATTTTTGACTTTGTAGTGTTTTTATTCGGAAGTCGGTTGTGATTTTTTTGTAAAAAAGTTATTATTTTTCAATTTTTAGTGGTACATAATGGACAAGCTTTATAGTACCCGAATAACATGTAACTTGAACATGAGAGTGTACCAGGGTGAACTGTACACATCTACGTAACCGTTTAAAGCATACTGGCGTGGTAGGCAATGGTATGTTATGAAATGGTGTAAAAAATAAACAGACATGCAATTGCAGCAATTCCGAGAGATTTGCCGTCATTTATTGAAGAATTCTATTGTATATCTCCGATGTTCTTCATCAGAACTTTACCAAATTTAAATGGGACCATTTCGGGATTTTGTGAATCCTTTTACATATGATGGAGTTATGCCCGTACATACATTACAATACATACGAGTATATGTATATATAAACATCCAAATTCAGAACCACCTCTTTTTTGGGAGGTCGGTTAAAAATAGAAAATTAGTATTTGTTTTTTTTATGAAAATGTTAATATAGTTATCCAGTTTTAATCTGTTATTAGTCTCCAGTATCGAAATGCTGTTAAGCAATTAATATAATATTATATTATTCTGTAATAAGTGTCTGTGTTTTCAGATCTAGCAGCATTCGAAGCCACGAACATGGTAAAAGCACGCAAATACGTCGTGACCAAACACTTCGAAGGAATGCCGAAGTTTAGCGACTTCAAAATCGTGGAGTATGAAACGCACCCACTACCAACTAACCACATTCTTGTCAAGGTAGAATGGGTCAGCGTGGACCCCTATCTTCGGACATACAACTCCAACTACAAACTACCTCTCGACCAATTTGGATACCAGATTGGAATAGTCCAAGAGTCAAGAAACAAAGAATACCCTGTAGGCACTCGAGTAGTATCACACCGCGGCTGGTGCGACTACTGTGTTATCGACCCTAACATAAAGACGCAAGGTATAGATTTCACTGTCGTTTGTTTTGGCGCCTATAAATTACCAGATTTGAAAGGTCTACCTATATCCTACGGTATTGGCGCCGTTGGCATGACAGGAGCTACTGCCTACTTCGGACTCCTCAAGATTCTCAAACCTCAAGAAGGTGAAACTATCGTAGTAACTACAGCAGCTGGTGCCGTCGGATCCATAGTTGGGCAGATAGCAAAGATTAAAGGTTGCAAGGTGATAGGATTTACAGGCAGTGACGCAAAGGCAAAGTGGTTGACCGAAGAACTAGGCTTCGATAAAGCTTTTAATTACAAAACTGAAGATATCGCTGTAGCTTTACACCATGCTGCTCCAGATGGAATCGACTGTTACTTCGACAACGTTGGCGGAGAATTGAGTTATATCATTATGAAACAGATGAAGTATCATGGAAGAGTTGCTATATGCGGGTGTATCAGTGCTCTTGATGAGGTTCCATCCAAAATTTTCCCACCAAACGTCTTTCAGCCGATTGTCATGGTAAGGCAGCTCAAAGTTCAAGGGTTTCTAGTATTCCGATGGCAGACTAAGTGGCCTCAAGCGTTCGCTGAACTGACGGAATGGATCAAGAGTGGCAAGCTGAAGGTTAGAGAACACGTGACTGAAGGTTTTGATAACGTTGTTGATGCCTTCGTGGGGATGCTCAAAGGTGATAATTTCGGGAAGGCGGTGGTCAAAATCTCATAAGGGTGATGATGGAGTTTATTTAGTAAATTTATAATTTGGTAGTGGCATGTGTAGTTTTAATTACATGATCGTTTGATCATATGATCGGTCGGTTTTTTTTATTAAACCCTAATATTAAATTGAACAATTTTCAATTTATTAATTCAGTAACAATTTACATTGCATTCGAAATAATCAACATGAAACAGTAGGTATTGGATGTACAATTAATTAATAAGAATACAAGAATTCAATTTAAATTAGAAATTAGAATAACAATATAAATATTAATTTTAAATAATATGGAGTACCATGCACACATAATTTAAAATAAAAACGTCATTAAATTAATAGCAACTTAACCCGAAAATAATAATCAAAAATCTATACTAATATTATAAAGCTGAAGAGTTTGTTTGTTTGTTTGTTTGTTTGAACGCGCTAATCTCAGGAACTACTGGCTCGAATTAAAAAAATATTTTTGTGTTGAATAGACCATTTATCGAAGAAGGCTTTAGGCTATATAACATCACGCTGCAACTAACAGGAGCGAAGAAACAATGAAAAATGTGGAAAAAACGGGGAAAATTATTCATATTTGAGGGCTTCCGTTGCGTGCGCTGCGAAAACGGTTCAAGATACCAAAAAAATATGTATGAAAGAATTATTTCTCTTGAAATGATCTAAAAAAATGTCCGCGACAGTATATGTCTATCTTTTAAGATTAACTCACTAGAACCGTTTTTATGGTAATCAAATTTGGTCGAAATTAATGCATTATTACCAATTATTTGTTAGAGTTGTATCAACATAATAATATTAATCTTTATCCAAATAAATGTGTTGTTGATTAAGAGTATTTAATTGTAAACAAAATTGTCTTTGACATTACTTAATTTCAATGAACATCTTAGAAGATATTACAATTTAAAAATAACTCCGATATAAAATTCACACGCGCCGCATGATGTGCAAAACCTGACGCTGCGCCTGGCCGGCGGGCGAGGAGTGGCGTTGCTTGCGGGCGACGCGGAGGGGGGGTGTAGCTCTACGAGGTACCATGCCGCGCGGCTCAGACGCGCGGTCGGCTCCCTTCTGAACGGTTGTATGCAGCGTTATTTGTTTTTGCGATATAATATCGTCGTGTAATAATACTTTTTCAATACTATTATATTTTGTTTTAAGGAATAATATTTTGGTTCTAATAATTTCACAATTATCAACACTTTTTTTTTAGTTTTGATGTAGATAATTAATTATAAGTAGGTGTCATAGTTTTCTTTATAGTATTATTGTTTTAAGGATAGTATTTTGTTTCTAATAATTTAACAAAAATTAACACTTTTTTTTTTTGTTTTGTTGTAGATAATTAATTATAAGTAGGTGTCATAGTTTTCTTTATAGTATTGTTTGTTTTAAGGATAGTATTTAGTTTCTAATAATTTAACAAAAATTAACACTTTTTTTGTTTTGTTGTAGATAATACCTGTAAATAGGTGTCATCTACATAATTATTCTTATTAGGTTAGGTTTTAGTTTAAGCATACAGTTAGTTTACCTTATTTTCGTTTTACGGTAATTCTTTTGACATATATTATATCCGATTAAATACAGGTAAAAATAATTAGATTCCTAATTATTAACCTTACGTTTGTTTTTTTCTTGATTACGAGTTACGGTTTGGTTAAGTTTTCATTTCCTACGTTCTTTCTTCGTCACTATAATGCCTAGAAAAAGAACTCAGCTTTCTCGGCAGACTGCTACTGCAAAGCGGCTGCGAGTTTTGCGCAGCAATGAAACAGAGGATGAAAATATGCATAGGTTGGCTACTCAACGAGCAATCAGTGAACAAAACCGTGCTAATGAATCGATCGTTGAACGCTCGCAGCGTCTAGCCTCACAAAATTTCCGAACTTCGGCAAACCGACAACGGGAACAAAGTGCTGAACGTTCTCAACGTTTATCTTTACAAAATTCCCGAACTTTGATAAACCGAGAACGGGAATCAAGCGCTGAACGTTCTCAACGTTTAGCCTCACAGAGTTCTCGAACTTTGGTGAACCGACTGCGGGAATCAAGCGCTGAACGTTCTCAACGTTTAGCTTCACAGAGTTCTCGAACTTTGGTGAACCGACTACAGGAATCAAGCGCTGAACGTTCTCAACGTTTAGCCTCACAGAATTCCCGAACTTTGGCTAACCGCGATCGGGAATCAAGCACTGAACGATCCCATCGATTAGCACAGCAAAATGTACGATCAGCAAGAAATAGAACTCGCAGGCAACTTAATTTATTAAATGCTGCGTTTGCTTATGATTGTACCCTTGACTATACTGAGCTAAATGATATTGATATTGGCAGAATGGATGAAATATGCAACTTATGCCAAGCAAAAAATGGGCGACTGAAGCTCCTGGACTGTGTTGTAGTGGCGGCAAAGTAAATATACCTATAATTCCGGAACCAACTACAGTTTTAAAAGAACTAATGTCAGGCTCACATCCATCATCAAAGCATTTCTTAAATCACTCAAGACAATATAATACACTATTTCAGATGACTTCATTTGGTGCCAAAGAAATTCGTGAGGGAAACTTTATGCCCACTTTTAAAGTCCAAGGGCAAGTTTATCACTTGATCGGTAACTTACTTCCAGCTGAAGGGGCACAACCCGAGTTTTTGCAAATATATTTTGTTTCCCATGCAGATCAGGTATCCTTGCGCTCAAATTTAAATCCAAGCTTGCAAATCGATCTTATCGACGTTTTCCAAACATATCTTCACGATCATAATACGTATATTCAAAGTTTTAAATACAATCTGGAAAATAGACCACCGAATGACTTAAAACTTATTATTCATGCTGATGTGAAACCTCCTAACGAGCATCGAGGTCGGTATAATGCGCCAATAGTAGATGAAGTAGCTGTTCTTTTGATAGATGAAGACAAAGGTCCCCGAGATATTGTGTTGACTGCGAGAGATGGTGGACTTCAACGAGTTTCTGAAATTCATAGATCTTATGACCCACTTCAGTATCCTTTACTGTTTCCCTTTGGTAATGACGGATACTGTATAAATATTCCACAGAAGAATACTGCTGCTAGATCTAAAACTGTATCATGTATGCAGTTCTATGCATTTAGACTCATGGTAAGAATAAATGACTTTAACAGCATACATTATTTCAAAGGATTATTCAACCAATATTGTGTTGATATGGCGGCAAAAATGATTTCTGAGAGGCTTGACTTCATCAAAAGAAATAAAAAAAATTGAGAGCAGAAGAGTACATTCATTTAAGAGATGCCGTGTTTAATGATGCGAATATAAACGCTTCTAATATTGGCCAGCATGTTATATTGCCATCGTCATTTACAGGATCCCCCAGATACATGAACGAAAAAAGTCAAGATGCCATGACATATGTCAGGAAATTTGGAAGACCAGATCTCTTCATTACATTTATATGTAACTCCGAATGGCCGGAAATAAAAATTGAGTTATTACCCGATCAACATTCTTACGACAGACATGATTTGGTTTCTAGAGTATTTCATTTAAAACTCAAAAAAATGATAGACCTACTAACGAAGAAAAATATTTTTGGACCATCAAAAGCCTTTGTTTACAGCGTAGAATGGCAAAAAAGAGGTTTACCTCACGCCCACATTTTATTGTGGCTGGCTAACAAAGTACAACCAGATTCTATAGATGCAATAATATCGGCTGAAATACCTGACAAACAACAAGATCCAATTCTTCATAATATTGTCATAAAAATATGATACATGGTCTTGCGGATTTCATAATCCTACGTCACCATGTATGAAAGAAAACATTTGTTCTAAAAAGTACCCTAGGCATTTTATTTCTGAAACACAAACCGGGGATGACGGTTACCCAACCTACAGGCGCAGGTCTCCAGATAATGGTGGAAACACAGCAATAATTCGTGTCAAAGGTACAGAAGTGAGCGTAGATAATCGGTGGGTTGTTCCCTATAATCCAGTGCTATCACGAATTTTCAATGCACACATTAACGTAGAGTTTTGTCAATCGGTCAAAGCTATTAAGTACATCTGTAAGTATATTCATAAAGGTTCTGATCAAGCCACATTTTCGTTACAAAGTAATAACGATGAAGTAGAAAAATATCTAAATGGTCGCTATATAAGTTCCTCGGAAGCGCTCTGGCGAATTTTCCAATTTCCTATTCATGAACGTTTTCCGGCAGTAGTTCATTTAGCAGTTCATTTGGAAAATGGACAAAGAGTTTATTTTTATAATAATGCAAACCTTCAAGATCGCGTTAATAATCCTTCATCAACGACACTTACAGCGTTCTTTGATCTTTGCAAAAGTGACGATTTTGCAAAAACCCTTTTATATCACGAAGTACCCCAGTATTACGTATGGCAAAGAAATTCATTTTCTAGAAGAAGACGTGGGCAAAATGTTGAAGGATATCCCGGTGTAAAAAAAGACACAACTTTAGGCCGTGTCTACAACATTCATCCAACTCAAATTGAATGCTTTTATTTAAGAATGTTACTGCAACATGTTCGCGGTCCAATGTCATTTGAACATCTAAGGACCGTGAATGGTGTTATTTGCCAAACTTATCAAGGCGCTTGCAAGAAATTAGGTTTACTGGAGGGAGATGAACATTGGCAAAATACAATGTCAGATGCTGTCATGTCCGAGCCAGCCACAAAATTAAGAGAATTATTTACCATCATCCTTATATTTTGCCAACCATCTGAGAGTTATGGAATAAATTTCGTAATGCTTTATGTGAAGATATATTAAACAGAATGCGTAATGAGAATCAGGATATGACATTAGCATATAATGATGATATATACAATGATGGACTAATCATAATTGAAGATAAAATTCATGAGATTTGCGATAAATCACTAACCGATTTTGGGCTTCCTGTATCAAAAAGGATTAATTTACTTAATCATCTGGATCCGTTAGAAGTAGCGTTGCGAAAACCGTATGATCTAAATGAATTAAATGAGTATATTACTCAAAATGAACCAAAATTAGTTAATGACCAGGTGACCGCTTATAATTGTGTTATGCAAAGTGTTCATTTTAGTGAAGGAAAAGTATTTTTTTTGGATGCTCCCGGTGGAACCGGCAAGACCTTTATTACTAATCTTATATTAGCAAAAGTAAGGTCTCAGGGAAAGCTAGCTTTGGCAGTAGCGTCGTCAGGTATCGCTGCAACTTTATTAGCAGGTGGACGCACAGCTCATTCCACTTTTAAACTGCCCCTCACTGTTTCTTTACAAAAAGATAGCGTGTGCTCTATACGTAAAAATGGCCCTTTGGGAAAAGTTTTACAAGATGTCAGTTTAATTATCTGGGACGAATGTACCATGATCCATAGAGCTCATGTAGAGGCTCTAGATAGGACTCTTAGAGATATTAGAAGCTGTGATAAAATCATGGGTGGGATTACTTTTATGTTTGCTGTGGACTTTCGACAAACTTTACCAGTAATAGTAAGGGGAACTAGAGCAGACATTGTAAAGTCTTGCCTTAAAAGTTCCCCATTATGGAAGTTTGTTAACATCTTAAAATTAACTACAAATATGAGAGCACATTTGGGGGGAGGTAGTATAACTTTTCCTTCAAAGTTACTTTTAATAGGAGACGGGAAAGTACCTCATTTTGAAAATAAAATTGAAATTGATCGCGATTTAGGAGAAAGAATGAGTAACATTGAGGACTTGATATCGAAAGTTTACCCTGAAATCAGCGAAATAGAAAATAAAGATCATCAATGGATGTGTCAAAGGGCAATATTGGCGGCGAGAAACAGTAGCGTGGACGAAATTAACGACCTAATTTTAAGTCCATCGACCACATCATCGCTTACTATCAGGTGAGATAGTAGTCAAGCGCGAGCCTATAATAGATAAAAAAAAATAAAAGTAAACTTCCAGGAGACATAGTTACCTACACATCTATTGATAATGTAATGGATCAAGAAGATGCGGTCCATTACCCACAGGAGTTTCTTAATTCTTTGAACCCAAGTGGCCTTCCCCCATATTCCCTCAAGTTAAAAATAGGTGCCCCAATAATTTTACTTAGAAATCTTAAACCACCAAATTTATGTTACGGGACCCGACTTCAAATCAAATTTCTTCGCAATAACGTGATCGTTGCAATAGTTTTGACTGGTCCAGCAGTTGGTCAAACAGTGCTTATACCTCGCATCCCAATGATTCCAAATGATTTACCTTTTAATTTTAAAAGAATTCAATTTCCCGTTAAGCTATCTTTCGCCGTTACAATTAATAAATCTCAGGGGCAAACATTTAAACACGTAGGAATCGATTTACGTCAAGACTGCTTTTCACACGGCCAACTATATGTCGCGTTGTCAAGATCGGGTTGCGGAGAAAACCAATATGTTCTTCTGCCACAAGAAAATAAAACTAAAAATATAATTTACGCAGAAGTACTTTAAAATAATTATGTTCTTTTAAAAACTTAAAAACTAAATTGTCTAAAATAATAACAGAAATTGATGCGGACAAAGTCGTGGGTAACAGCTATAATTTATAAGGTGAGGAGGTTGTTTGCAAAAATAAATATGATGCCCAAAATAACTATTCCACGCGGACGAAGTCGCGGGCACAGCTAGTATGTAATAAAAGTCGAACACAAATCTCAAACTATCAAACCTAAGTCAAAAAATAACATGTCAGTTTTAAGCATATTTCATCTATTGAGTAGAGACATCTTTCTAACAGATATGCCTTTAGCCTTTCTTTGATTGAGCCTGTGTACCTACAGTCTGCTTTTTAACTTCAGCGGTAATTAATTAAATATTTTAACTGCCTGATACTGTGGACTGTGTTTTACTATTCTAAGAGTCGGGGTGATTTTGTTTGCAAAGTCTTTCCTACGCGTACACTAACGCGAACATAATATAACATCACGCTGTATTCCTTTCAGAGATGCCTTTCAGAGATGCGATTTTAGTACACTTACAAGCCGCCATGTATGTTTAAGTCCCATGAAATAGGAGTGAGCCTATTGCCCACAAACAGGCTTCTGGAGAAATTCCTGAAAACTCAATGACATGAACTTGCATATTTTCGGAATAATATCTAACAAGATAAGGGTATGTTCACATAGAACATACGTATTTTCAGGATCGTTTTTAACAGATATGTCGCTACTGGATGTGATGTTCACATCGCATTTACAGTACCGTTTTAACGGATACGTCGCTACTGGAGGTAATGTTCACACCAACCAATTTTCTACAAGCATGCGCGTTCGATAATTCGATGCAATTGCCAAATAAAAATGTGTACGATAAAGCGGACCTGTAAAACGGGCTGATGTATATTTTGTTAATCGGTATTTTTTACTAAATTTGGAAACTGTCATGAGTGTGAACTCGCTCATACAACTTCATACGTCAGCGTCGAATAAAACCGTATACGATAAAATGGACCTATAAAACCTACCTCTATGTTTACGAACATAAATCTGTGATTTATAGAATATTCAGAAATTTATACCCTGAATATTGTTATAGCGCCCGGCACGTAAGTTGGCAAGATTTTGGCGTAGTGGGGATAAGTTCGCGCTTATTCCGCTAACCGACCAACCACCACATAGAGCGAACGGAACGTAGCCTATCCTTGTGTCAACTGACCAACCAATCGCGCGCTCGGAACGGTCCTAAACGTTTCTCGCATTCGCTTCACTTAATATCTAAAAACAACTTCAACTCACGTGCCGGGGATTATACATTTTAATCATGTTGGTGATATTCCAAGGCTAGGAATGCGTATTATAGCTTCACAAACTCAACTTCAATCAGTGTGATGTACTTTAAAAAGAAACTTGTTTCTTGAAGTTTTAATGTTGATGATAATTATGACAATGAAGGGAGATTGGCAATGGAGCATAAATATTTCAAAAACAAGGGAGCTGAGTGTTGCTAGAACCTTCGTGAACAAGAGGCTTATCAAACACGGTACTTGGTACAACACAAACTAATAAAAAAGTAAGTTAGACATTCTTTATTATATCAGTTGAAGGTAAGCATTGTTTCAAAATGATTAATATTTACCCACGTAGGAGATGATAGGAGCCTTTTTGGACTCGTACGGGGTTCTTTTTTAGCTCTTGATTGACCTGTGAACTTGAAATTTGGTTATATTTTTTATTATTACGTATACTTTACTATTTAATACCAATATATTGATAAATTGGTACGGAACCCTAAACGTGCGAAGTCCGACACGCAATTGGCCGGTTTTAGGGTTCCGTACCCGAAGGGTCCAAACGGAGCCCTATTGCTGTCAGTCACGTGTCCGTCTGTCTGCCTGTCGTCTGTCAAACAATTTTGTCACCAAGAATTTTTTATCTTCCCATTGTCTTAGGAGTTTGAAATTTGCTGATAATGTTTAATATTACGTATATTTTACATAAAAATACCAATATATTGATAAATCTGATGTTTTCTTCAGTACGGAACACTAAATGTGCGAAGTCCGAAACGCATTTGGCCAGTTTTTTGTTTTCTTTTTTATGTTTTATCTCACGTGTCTCATAAGCGGGTCACAAATTAATCATTTGTTATTCTTTTCGTTGTCACCAATTGCATATTTTATTCGGTGATTTTTGATAAGATAAAAAAATACTATAGCAATAAAACAACCCTTTCAGTTTGTGCAGAGCCTATTTATTTTATTGTGTCATAGTTGCTGTTGTATTGTGTCTATGTCAATATATTGTGTGTATCAAAGTTTTCTATTCTGTTCTTTAAAGGAGAATAAAAATGGGTCACTCAATTGAAATAAAAAGGCATTAGTAACCCGACCGTGTGTAGTAAACCTAAGTTTATTATATAACCATGAAAGAAACAGAGCTTCTAGAAAGCTGTCTGTTTCAACAGTAACAATCATTAACAGATTGCTAAACTAACTTAACCTATAATAAATATATTTACCTACAGTCTGAATTTCTGCAGCCATGATCATAAACTGTGACATTCTTAGAACCTGTGCGCCTGAACTGTCTCCGATCTTGACATGCCTATTCCGTCTTTCGTATGAGGCTGGAAAAGTGCCGAATGCTTGGAAGCAGGCTAACGTACAGCCCGTGCCCAAGAAGGGCAGTCGAGCTGACCCGGCCAACTACAGACCCATATCTGTAACCTCCATACTCTGTAAGAGTATGGAACGTGTACTCAATACTAAGCTCCTGGCATACCTAGAAGCAAACGATATCCTTAGTGATCGCCAATACGGCTTCCGCCGAAATCGTTCTACTGGGGATCTTCTAGCGTATGCCATTCACATCTGGAGTGAGGCCATCGAGAGGCACGGGGAAACGCTTGTCGTCTCCCTAGACATCTCGAAGGCTTTTGACAGGGTCTGGCACGAAAGCCTTATTGGTAAGCTTCCTTCATTTGGTTTGCCCGGTGGTCTGTGTGATTGGATTGCAGACTTCCTGAGAGATCGGTCCATTCGAGTGGTTATCGATGGCTGCTCGTCGGACTACTTGGATATTAATGCCGGGGTCCCTCAGGGGTCGGTACTCTCGGCAACTTTATTCTTGCTGCACATTAACGATCTGCTAAAACCTTTGGGTATGCAGACGACAGCACTGTTACTGAGAGATACTTGTCCAACGCTCGTGCTACCGGGCCTCAGATCCAGTCTCTCCGGGAGGCCATGGTGGAGCGTTTTAACCTGTCCTTGCAGGCAGTCTCCGAATGGGGCGATGCCAATCTGGTCAGGTTTAATGCTGCTAAAACCCAGGCGTGTCTTTTTTCCGCAAAAAAGAGTCAATTTCATCCGGCTCCAACTTTCCGAGATGAGACCGTGTCAATAGCTGACCATCTTGAGCTTCTTGGCGTTACGTTGACATCGACTCTCAATTTTGGCTCATACATTGAGGCAAAGGCTCAGCTGGCTGCCAAAAAGCTGGGGATCCTTGCAAAGGTGAGAAGGTATTTCACGCCAGAACAGCTGCTCAGCTTGTATCAAGCGCAAGTTCGATCATGCATGGAGTACTGTTCTCATCTCTGGGACGGATCTGCCAAATACCAGCTTGATGCACTAGAGTCGATCGAAAAGCGGGCCAAGAGGCTCATCAGCGATGAGGCACTGGTTAAGTCAAAGCTCTAGAGCCTTGAACATCGTCGCCAAATTGCCAGCTTGTCGGTTTTTTATCGGTTACATTTCGGGGAGTGTGCGATGGAATTGCATGATTTAATTCGACCCAGCCCGTTCCATCATCGGACTACCAGACGTACGGCGATGCGTCATCGGTACATGGCGGACATCCCACCCATACGCATTAAACGTTTTGAGAATACTTTTATTATGCGTACAGCTAAGGAGTGGAATTCCCTGCCGGAGTCTGTGTTTCTCGATAGCTACAATCTAGGAGTCTTTAAGTCAAGAGTGAATAGGTTACTTCTAGGCAAGCGTGCTCCACCGTCGACCAGATCATCGCTTACTATCAGGTGAGATAGTGGTCAAGCGCGAGCCTATATTAGAAAAAAAAAAAAAAAAAACGCCATTTCAGCAGCGGCAACCGTGACGACTATACAGAATGCTCTCAAGGTGCTGACGGCATTGCATCTAATAACGTACAAGTACCCTGACCCGACCTGTGTATTTGGTAAGTTGTCTTTGATCTCGCATCGTGTGTGTGACGTGTAATGTCACGCCTGCAATCCCGGAAGGGTGAAGCAGAAGCGGTGGTGCACCTTAGTACTCTGATATTTTGAAAGTTAAGTTTTAATGATGTATGGAGTTTTTAGGGTTCGTTAACAAAATGAAAAGACTGAACTTTTATAGTGCGACTTTTTCTTTCTGTCTGATTGTCATATATCTGCTTGCTGCTATCTTGCTGAGAAACTACTAATGTTATCGACTTGTGATTCGAAAAACTTATAAACGACGCTTATCCATGGAATAATTGCTTCTTTTTCGTCTTGTTTATTATATATCTCTGCCTAGCCCTTCAGGGACAACGAGCGGGATGGTTATAGTGTTTAATTTGTAGCTTTACGGCTGTTACTCAAATAGAAACATATTTTCATATTTTCTCATCTTAAATATTATTTCATGACGTGTTTTGACAAATACTTGTAGGTTTTAAACGTTATAAGTTTTAAAACTTGTAAGTTGTAATCGCTGTAATTTGTAACAAAGAAAATTGCAACCATATAAGTTGTAAGCGTTATACATAAGTTTTGTACGTTGTTAGTCGTTAACGTATTAAGTCGTAAGTGTTTTATGTAGACGTGGTAATTGCAACCCTAATAAACAAAATGTTTCTTGTTATATGGCATATGACTACATAACTACGTAAGAGCCGGTACAACAGGATGTGTGATAGCGAACCGACTGGTCTAAGTTATTAAGACTACAGTGATGCTAATAGAGGCAGACGGAAACCCTTATCTTGAATCTAGGGTAAGTAAAACACAGCTTAATATATTGATGAAGTACTTGGTAAAAGTGAATAGGAGAAATAACAGTAGTATTAGTAGAAGCAATAACAGTGAATTTTTTTTTACCTATTTACAAGGATGGTGTACAGGTTGCAGAAAAAGGGTATGTTGATGAAAGAAAAAAATTGCGGGCATCCGCTGGATGCGAGACGCACGGGATCAATCAATGAGGCGATGATTAGGCCTTGATGATGTATATAAAACAAAGCGACGCAGCCTGGAACTATACAACCGAACAAGATGTCATTAATAAACTGTATAAAAAATGATTGAAGGACGACATGTCGATAGGAAAACTCCTTGGAGGATCCAGCTCCAACAGCTACCTATTCTACACCTCAGGCAACCGATATAATTACGACAATCGGCAGGAATCGTCAACGATATCACTTGGAACTGGGAGAATGTTTTACTGTATCTCAAAAAATCTCAAAAGCTTGACGATTCGACAATCGCTAACTCCTCTCAAGGTCAATACTTTGGTACTAATGCAAAAATTGGATTAACGCCCTCGAGGTTTGATATGAGGCAGAAATACTTCATGGCTTTCAAAGAAAGGGGAAATGAAATTGTTAATAGCGTCAATGGGAACAATTCTTTAGGTTCCCAAGGTGATGTTGTTCGCTAGAGCACAGCATACTCTTACTTGGTTCCTATCAAAGATCATCCAAAGATGCATGTCTTGAAAAAACACTATGGTTAAGAAAATAATCTTTGATGCATTTAAAAATGCTGTTGGAATAGAAGCTTACACATACGATAAAATGTACATCATCATCAAATCTAGATAGGAAGTTATTGTCTCCGATGGCGTAGTCAATTCCCCAAAACTGTTTATGTTATCAGGAGTTGGGCCAAGTAAACATTTATGCAGCCAACAATTTCTGACCTGCCAGTTGGAAAGAACTTTCAGGATCACTTGTCTACCATCATGGTGTTTAACATGACAAAACTAGTCTACCCGTATAGGCCTTGAATCCAGCTTCTGTTATGGTAGGCTTCGTCTCTCTGAACAAGTCTGACCCATATCCTGATTATAATACCATCAGTTATGCGTCCTTCGCGAAATATCTGATGAGCTATTGCACCTTCACCTATGTTTTAACCGACTCGGTATGTGACCCCATGATAGCAACAAACGTCAACACAGAAATTATGTTTTCAGTAATAAACAAACAACTATACAAATCCAGGGGATAGATTCTTTTGAAATGTAATAATTTTATGGATTACCCTCTCATTTACCTTTTGTTGTCTGAAAATAAATTATTATTATTGTCTTTCTCGGGACCTTAGGGTCCCGGTCCTTTGAAAGGCGTGTGAGGAACCGAAACCAGCTCATAGAGGCCCCGTTAGGCATGTATCAGGAAATGTGACACCAACCGACGGTTATCCCAGTATGCAGTACGCAACTGCACCCAAGGACAATCCCCGGTGGGTGCAGGACTATTGCAAATTAAAGAGAAAAAAAAGTAATGGTCTATGGATTTGGTAGGTTTAGTGGATCGATTGCCCAAAACTATAGGAAGACTACCGGCCCCTGCCCGACCATTGTTGAACCAGGAGGTGACTTGCACTCTCCGTTCAAGCCAGCTAATTAAGGCAAGAGAGAGGTGAGAGCTCTGGTCCCCGTCAGTTTTTACTCCAACTGGCCATTAAAAGGCAAGCCAGAGATGAGGAACAAGACTTCTCCCTGGAGATCAGGTCCGTGGGGTCGCCACTGCCTACCAGCTCGCCACAAAGCTGCCCTGTGGATTAATAAAATATAAATAAAAAATACTATATTTTTATTATCCATTTATTTATTATATTTTTAAATATTATTATATATATAAAAAAAAACATTAAAAAATGCAAAAATAGTAGCCCACTGGTATCGGGAACAGGGTCCAAGCTACCGGTGGTCAGGACTCCTGAGAGAGGAATCTCCTAACAATACGCACCGTGACCAGGAGTACCGCTTTCTGGATCAGGCCATTGACCCAACCGCCTAACGAGAGCCTCCTTAGATATTGGTCGAGGCTTGTGGCTATTAAGCCTTTGGCTGACACGATTATCGGTACAAAGATCGCTGTGTCCATATCCCACATGTCGACAACCTCGCGAGCCAAGCCAAGATACTTGATTTGCTTATCTTTCTCGGCTTTCACGAGGTTCCCGTCATGCGGCCCGGTAATGTCAACAATCATTGCACGCCTCTTGATTCAGTCCACCACCATAATTTCAGGCTTATTGGCTACAATAGTCCTGTCAGTGATGACGGACCAATCCCAGTACAATGTGATATTGCCATTTTCGAGAACTGGGTCGGGTACATACCTGTAGTACGGCACCTCCGATGCCACAAGAGTGTATTTCAAAGCAAGTTGCTGATGGATAATCCTGGCTACAAGGTTGTGCCTATGCAAGTACTCTTCGTTAGCTAGACGAGAACAACCAGAGATAATGTGGCGGATCGATTCACCCGGGCAGTCTCTCGGACGCTGATTGGTCTACATCGGACCTATGTAGGGCCCAAAAAAAGCGTCCGTGAAGCTCCTTACTCTGCCATACCTCCCTGCGGTCGTTAGTGTCAGGCACTACAGGCTTGCGCCTTTATTTGCGAAATATGGGTAGTTTTCAGGGTGACATTTTTATATAAGTTCTTTAGTCCATATCCTACCATGGCAGGTGTGCAAAATATTACAATAAAATGAATAAAATATTACAAAATTAATTATTACAAAATTGCATCATCTATACATTATATAATTATACAATTGAAACAATTAATCAACTTAATTATTACATAATGTTCTGATTTAAATAATTATCAACAGAGTATTAAGCTTTTTACCCGACTGCCGAAGGAGGATAATGTGTTTATCAGTATACATATGTATGTAAGTACGTACCTATGTATGTATGTTTGTTCCTATGTGGCGTTCTAGAGACCAAACGCGTTGGCCGATTTTGATGATTCTTACGTCAATCGATTTGTTTTAACCCTGCGAGTGTCATAGGCTACATAAAAATTGGAAAAGAAAAATGGCGGATTTTGGGCGCCATTTTGTAGGGAGGATCTCTTTTTTCTTCCAAACCCATCGTGTGGGGTATCAAAATAAAGGGTTTTAAAATATATAACACTTATATGTTTAAATGTACCTAATTAAAAAAAAAACTAAAAAGTTGTAAATAAAAAAAGTTTTGGTTTTGGTCAGCCAGCTCGCGACTATGTATCCTTCGACTGCACAGCATGATTTTCTCCTTGTTTACGTCTTTTTAGTTCACTTTTTAAGCAGTCGGGTTTTTTGAGTTTTTTTAATTAATTTTTTTAAAATTAAATACTGTTTAATTGATTTCTAAATGAATTGAAATTATTAGATTATTTTATATACTTAGGTAGATTGGATCTTCTTTTGGACTGTTTGATTTGCAAATAAGTTTTTGATTTAAATAGGTACCCTATTTAGGTTAAGAAGAAATTATAACCATATGTTTTTTTGGTTAAGAAGATATAAATCAATAATATTATCAAAACTACGACCGACTCACAAATTGAACAACAAGAAATGAGAGAAACGAAGACAACGTCATGTTGACGAGAGCGACCGCCGCAAAGCAAGCACGCCTGCCACCTCCGGCCTCGTCGCCCAGCTCCGCCTCGCCGCCGCCGGAAACCAGCCCCACCGTGAGCACCGGCCGCGGCAGTTGCGTAGAGCTCTAGCGACGAGTACTTCTCTCCGCCGACGACACCACTATCGGCGTTACCGCGTTAACATTGGTGAATATATACACCTTAAACAGAAAAAAACCGTAGAATCCGTACGGTAACCGTATAAAACCAAATGGTTTACCAACTTGCTTTATTTTCAAGCAATAAGATCAGAGGAAGCGGTAAATCAAGATTTGGATAATTCAACTGAAGACCAAGTCAATTATGGGATAATGGTCATTACTCGTTTGCAAGTGATATATATCTCTGAACTGCCGTGTATAGACATTTGCTGTATCTCTGGTTTTAATGAAAATAAATTTGTTACTTCATCAGTGACAGTATGATTTTTAAAAACAAATAAAGATTAATTTGGTCGTTAGAATCAGATGTTGAGTATACTCGTATATTCTACTCTAGCCTGAAAATGTATATGTTACGGCTAATACCCGAAGTGCGGCTACACCTAGTTTTAGCCGGTTAGAACTAGGTGTAGCCACTTACTCTTGGTTAAACCTAGTACGAGCCGATTGTTTTCGGGTAAAACTAGGTCTAGCCTTCATCATGCCGGCTACAACTAGGTCCAGCCATTCCCTGTTGGATAAAACTTACATGTACATAGTTGTAGCTGGCAAGCTATCGGCAGAGCTTTTTTAGATATTAAAAAAACATCCAATAAAAAGAAACGTAGAGAATTTTTTTTATTCTTATAAATCACATTGTAATAATTAACACAAATTATTAGGAGTACAATTTTTAATATAATAGGAACAATCAGGAACATTTTTTTAACAACAGACAATAAGTAGTTGCATATTATAATTTAAAGAATGTTATTATAATTATAAATCACACTTTTATAAAGTAACATAAACTATTTATTAGAACAACTTAAACTTGAGTGACATTTTGAGTTGCACAAAATACCAGCAGCTTTGCAGAGGCACTTTTTGTTGCCACATTTGGTTTTGCAGTGGCATCTTTTATAGCCTTGCCCACCAGAGGTCGATTGTGCATTGGCTATTTGGCGTAATGATTTCTTTTCGGGTGAAACCATGTCAATATCTAAAAATTTTGAGTCACACACAGTGAACTGATTTCTTGAAAATAGTTCTGTTATAGTGCCGTATTTGTTTCCTAATTTGTATAACCCCTTGTCGTTACATTCAAGTACAACCATTAACACATTGGGAAAGTCGCCTCTACCTCTGTCCACGTCAGGAATTTTTACTCGGACTGTATCACCGACTTTACATGGGGGAAACTTTTCATTTGATGAAGCCGTCATTTTTATAGCTTGTTTTACCAAACCTTCCTGTGCGCCTTTCCTGTTAGTGTCAATTTTTAGTTTCTTTTCACACAGCTTACATTTTTTCTCCTCATTCTGGTCACAGAGCCCGCAATATGTCATTTCGAATTCTTTCTGGCAACTGCCTGATGTTGATGGCTCATTCTCTTTTGATGGCTCATTTTCTTTAGTAGCTTCGTCACTCTAATCATCAACTAACTCTCTAAGAATTTTCTCAAGATCTTCCTCACTTTCTATATTTGCAAGGACTTCAGGTGGTAGATCAGATGATTTCAGCCCGACCTTTACATCAGAACCGAACATTGTCTGGTACGGCGATTTTTTAATTCCGTGATGGTAAGCTCTATTTTTCATTAGCTGAATAAATCGTAAGCCTTCTTTGGCAGTTCTCTTCAGCCATCCAAGTCATAAGCATTTTTTCGATGTCTTGATTGGCACGTTCAACACTACCTTGTGACTGGCTGTGTCGTGGTTTCCCATGCACAATCTTCAAACCTGGCCACATCTGCGTCAAACTTTCCACAACTCGATTCACGAACTCTCTGCCATTGTCGGATTGAAGTATTGAGGGTGATCCAAAGATACAATTTCTTTGATACTTCTTCCGCAGTCTTACTTTGTAACGGATGAAGTTGTACGAATTTCGTGAGGTGGTCCTGATAAACTAGTATAAACTTGTAGTCACCATCTGGGTTTGTCTGCATGTCTATCAAATCTACTTGGCAACGGCTGTTTAGCTCGCTGGATAAAATAGGCTTTACAACAAGGCCTTTTTTGGTACATTTTTGTTTCATTTGACATGGTTTACATAAACGAAGATACAAAAGAATCGCCTCCTGAGTAATATTTGCATACTTCTTTTTAGCTTCTGCAACCATTCTGTTTCTTCCGCCGTGCCCAACACACAGATGTATTTCATGAAGAACATCAAACAAGTCTTCATTCTTGACAAAATATTTGATATTTTCGGAATTTTCGGTGCTCAACACAGGAGAAATTAACTTTTCGATGTCGCCAATACAACAAACATCGAAGCGCTTCAAACGGCGATATTGTAACGTAGAACGTTTCGTGGATATTTTGGCAGCTTTAACACCTTCTATAAACTTGGAATACTGCACATCATTCATATAGCTTTGATTTTCACCATGTTTTGTGGCTAATAAACACTGAAACTGTTCCAAAAAACTTGACTTCATAGTCTGTAGGTCTTCATTCATAGCCATTCTAAATTCGAACGTATGAGTGCGCAAAAACAAGAAAGTACGTCTGTTTTGTACAACAGCACAACGCGTACTAAACTCAAAGCGCAAGGGCAAACGCGGGTGTACGGGAGGCGGGGCGGCACGGGCGCGCGAGCGCGACGCGTCTCGCGTTGTAAGGTAAATTCCCTTACTCACCGGCCAGCTCAGGGGTAGACATTCTGGATGAGACAATTGCAGGGATGATTTCGCATGAGGGTCGACAGAAGTAAAAGTCTTTATATTTGGTCAACTATTTTTATTAATACACAGGCATCACTACTGCATCACAATTTTAAAGGTATCTCACTTACTTGTGGATGGTATATAAACTACCCTTTAAACTTAGCATCAGATGTATGATATCACAACCAGCATCGTTCCTTTTGTGCCTGTTGTTGAATGCTGTGTGGCTGTTCTTACATAGTTTTGCTGACCATGTTTTATTCTAGTTTATTATTATTAAATTAATCCTAAGAAACCCTGTCGATGGGAAAAATGCAAGATAAGCGTCGTACAAGCACATGTCTCACAAACATGAAAATATAGTTCAATTCCACGAATACTCACAGCGCTTGCTGGCACATAATTATTTTTAACTTAGGGCAGTTTCCCTGTCTCGTCCGAGTCATTCAGGTTTCTTTTATTCTCTTTTTCACCAGGATCTTATTTTTTTTGACTTGTTCGGTATCCATTCGTAATGAAAAAGAAATGTCACTCTCGTCGGCCATAGACATTGAGCATTTTATTGACCCATAGAGATGTCATGTCTATATTTTCTTTAAATAATTATGTATACCAGAAATTAATAGCCTAGACATGTAGGAGATTGTGTGCTTGTTGAATTATATTAATACACACAATATCTAACAGGTTTCGTAAAGAATTTATAATAATTCCACCACGACCTCAGCGCCATCTAGTACCAAAGTGCCTCAACCACCTAGGGTCAAATTCGTGAATCTTTTACTAGCTTTCTCTCATAATTGTAATTGCTTCTAGTGCAACTCTGTCAGATGTCGCTGTAAGTCGTTACAGAAATATTTCTGTTACAGCGTGAGCCAGGCGCCTGTTACTTTTTTCAACTTGTTTGCATCTAGTTTTATCCAACAGGGAATGGCTGGACCTAGTTGTAGCCGGCATGATGAAGGCTTGACCTAGTTTTACCCGAAAACAATCGGCTCGTACTAGGTTTAACCAAGAGTAAGTGGCTACGCCTAGTTCTAACCGGCTGAAACTAGGTGTAGCCGCACTTCGGGTATTAGCCGTAACATATATACAATAAAAATTTGCACGACCCGCAAATCGAACCCAGGACCTAATGCACAACGGAGGCGCTTGTAACCACTAGACCAAAGAGGCAGTCAATACATAGAATCTTTTTTAGGGCTCCGTAGTCAAAAAGGAAGTTTCGCCATTTCCATGTGTTCGTCGGTCCGCCCGCAGCTTAGCTTAGAGACTCTTATATTATGTGAAAAAAATCGCCGCAGTAGCACGTACGAGGCTCAGGCTGCCTGCCTGCCTGCCTGAAAAGAGGAGCGGAGCCAACCAATCGAATTGCATAAAAACTCCGCTCGCTTATAACGAAATTAAAAGGCAAACTTTAACAGCTAAGTAAGCTCTAAACGTTCACGTGTAATCAACTGCGGAACTCTATTAATGCGCGTGGCCGGACACACACTAGGCCGGTTTTATTTTTATTTTGGACACTGGCATGAAATGCATCCGTAAATCAGCTTTTTCTGCTTTTCAATTTAATAACCTGTAAAGTATCGACAAAAGAATTTAAAGTGAGAAATTGCACGCTGAGTTTTTATTTAACCTCAGTGGAAATGGAAAATTGGTCGAACGAGGTACTTCTCGCCACGTAAGCGTTTTCCAACTTATAAGTGGTAGCTTAAAAAGTCTCCCGAATTTAATTATTCCCGGAGAGAAAGGTTTTTAATGATGTACGTGGAAGATAGGATAATTAATTAAAAGTTTTTAAGTTAATAAACGCTTATATATTCACTATTTATTAAAAATGCGTTTCAATTTTGCAGTTTAGACCTTTTCATTATTTTGTATGTAAATGAAGTGTGTTGATTAAAAGGAACCCTGTGTTTAAGTGACGCCTCGTAAACTCATTCAGTCTTATTACAAAAAGCGGTTTAACTAAAATCCCAGGTTTAAATCTCTATAAACTGTGGTTTACACAAAAATTATATTACAAATAATGGTTTAGCGATAAACCATAGACCAAATTATGGTCTAACGCTAAACATCGGCGGCCCCTAGTTTATCTTGTATTGTATCTGACAAAGTTTCTCTTTTAAGTTATAGCATCTTTTTATTGTGTTGTATTGTTTTTACCCGAAAATGGATATTAACAAGGTTGATTTAATTAATATTGAGGATTTTTACCTCAGTACTCCAATTCTCAGATCGTTTTTATTTTTTGGTCCATCACAATATATTATTATACATATTATTAACAAAGAGGCAATTGTTCTATTATAAACTACGATAACTTAAAAATGCCAAAGCTTAATGAACTTTGTTCAGCTTGCGATGGTTTTGTTGAATGTTATGGTTTCATATAACGCGCGAGAATGTTACGTTTCGTTACACGTCCGTAGATGTATTATTAGTAATTAATACGAATTCAAGTAATTTGCTTATATCTAAACAAAACTTCAATCGATAAATAACAAATGTTTATATCCATGCAAAATAACAAAGTCTCAATATTTTTAACACTCCTTAACATCATTGAATTCTTATCATATAATCAAAACGTTTTCTTTTCTGGGCATACGGAACGTTGCAATATAATGATATTATGGTGAACGAATGATATTTGTATTAATCTGTGGTTGATGTATAGACAATGGTCCAAATGACGGTACTAAGAAGACCACGGTTTTTTTGAGTTTTGTAATACGAACAAATTTAGTCCATGGTTTTGCAGATAAGCCTGGACTTGATAGTACAGGTTTAAACCATGGTTTATTTCGTTTTTTGTAATAAGACTGATTATGTTTAAGTAAATACCAAGTGTAGTAAAAGTAAAAGCTTGTATGTTTGTTACTCAATCACGTCAGAACGGGTAAAGGGATTTGGATGAAATTTGGCACAGAGATAGATTATAGTCTGGAATAGCACATAGGCTTATTTTCATCCCGGTATAATGCTCCCTTGGGATTAGAAAACACATCGCGGGCGAAGCCGCTGGCAGAAGCTTGTCTAACATAAAATACCATGAGAACATCACTGTCAGTACGTCGTGTCCAGCGCTATCTCGTAAACTATCTCTGTAACAACTCACTATCAGCTCTTGACTTCTGCATTCACACTGTCATTTGTTAGTGTGAATGCACCTGTCTGCAGTTCTGCACTCCGGATCGGCGAATGAAGTTTTACTGAAAAATAGAAAAATTAGATTTTCAGTAAGACTTTCCCGTAGGAATACAGGCATAGGCATTGTTTTTATATCAGTAAAATTCATATGGCAATAAAGCTAACCTCTATGAACAGGTTTTTTTTATTAATTAAATCTTTTAGGTTTGAAAGTAGGTACTGTATGTTTAACTCTAAGGCGATTCGCACACTGCATCGCAAACAGCGTAGCGCGGGAGTGCGTGTTCTTAAGTTGCTTGAAAGTATCTCTATTTGCATTGAAAACACGCGTAGTGTAACACACAGAAAACGCATTCACGCGCAGTGTCGTGACTTCTTCGAAACCCACCCCGCAGCGTAAAGCGAGGCAATATGTGAATAGCCTTAAAGGGAAACGCAAGAAAATTAGTATACTTTTATTATGGAGCCAACATCGAAAACGCAACAAATGGGCTTCAGCTCTCTGTATTTTGTTGACTTATGAAAACTTAAACAGCAGATTTTACTAATTTCTGAGTTGGTCGTTTAGTTAAGTACCTAAAAGTTGTTAATGCTTATGAGTACTTTCATGAATTAAAAGGCAGCTTGTATATTATATGAGCTTCATCATCATCACCGTTTTTTATTGTTCCCACTGCTGGGACACATGCATTCTCTCTGTGAGAGGGAATGGACCGTAATCCACCACGTGGGCCCAGTGCGGGTTAATTGATGTGTGAATGTCTTCGAATTTTTGATTCTAGGACATGCCGGTTTCCTCGCGATGTTTTCCTTCACCGTTTTCATCGCCTACCTGGGTTCGAACCCACGACCTACAACTTGTAAGTCACGGCTGTTGTTACTGGGCCACCACTGTCTCAACTACAAATTACAACTTTGTGCTTCAAGTTTTGAAAATACGTAATCGGGAACCAGCACTGAATGTCCGTTCTATTTTTTTTTTTTTTTTTCTTTATTGATATAAGGGGTTTTATCACTGAGTGATAATGTCACCCCATAAAAGAAAACATTGCAACTTAAAACTAAACTATGGGTAATGAACAATTAATCTTTACTTATACTACTACTTATCTATATAGAAACTTAATTTATTGGGCACGTCCGCTAGACATGTCGTAACGTAACATATTCAGACAAACCCACCCATGCTCAGTCGATCTTTAACAGTCGACACAGCATCAGTAGTATATAATTGGGGCATCTGGATCACATGAGATCCAGACACCCCAATTATATCTATTCAAATAGATAAAATGTCTATTCAAATAGATAAAATGTCTATTCAAATAGAAGAAACATTGTTTTGTTTTGAATAGATGATCTATTCTAATATAGTGTTTAATTGATCGGAACATATCTATTCAAATAGATGTTATTTATTTATTTTTATTGTTTTGTTTTTGAATAGATTGTCTAATCTAAATGGAAAACCTACTGAAATTATATTGTTATTCAAATAGGTTAATGTTTATTGAATATTTCTTCTTCTTGATTTGAAATGATGGAGGGCTATCAGATATAAATATATTCTAATTAGCTATTATAACTGGTGGAATCTTATTCAATAGCCGCCAATTAACATTGTTCGCACTAACGTGTCGTCAAAGATGTGTTAAATTATTGGTCCACTTTATGAGTTATACTCACTAGAGCACTGTGTTAATTCATAATGGTAATAATATAGTTTCTGTCTTGGAAAAAAAAAAATCATCAATTTAGTTACAAATACCTTTATTCACAATCCACAGTTTTAAACATGTAACACTACGTTTTAAAGCACATACATTTGTCCTATGTTTATCTATTCAGATTATAGAACAGTTTTATATTAACAGTTTAATAAAAACAAGGAATTTCATCTTCTGGCAGCATCTGGTAGCATAGAATGTCTTCTGAATCAGGAAACACTATATCACGCACTATATTTCTTGTTATTAATTGAATGACAGGCGGAGTATTTGATGACCTTACAGCCGATTTTTCTGGACTAGGATGTATTTTGCCAACTTCAACAAATGTAAGTAGCTCATTGTGGCCAGTCTTGAGTGTGAGATATCGTGTATTTTCAAAAATGGTGGATTTTACTGAGTTTTGTCCTGTCTTATTTGTACTATCCTGAAGTTTGGATGAACTGGTGTTCATTATTTTCTGGTCAGTCATGTCTTGAGTTAATAGAATCTCGCCACTAGCATTCTTGAAAATAAGTTTAGATATGCCTTCAGAAGCATATTTCACTGAATCTTGCATTGTAGCTAATATAATTTATTTTTAAATTGTTTAATTCAGTTTACAATTCAACCTTTTAACTTCAATTGTAGGAATCGAATGTCGCATAAAATGTCTGAAAGTAAATTTATTGTTACTTGCGACTCCATTACTAATAGCATTTAGTAACTTATTCAGCAGACAATCAATCTATGCTCGTCCACTTTAGATATTATTTATATTTTTGTTTCCTTAAAAAATAGACGCTTTGATTTGTCAACATAATCTGTTCCTTTTACAGCATTTAAATAAAAGCAATCAGGAAAATATATAGCATGTTGCATCCAGGGATCATCGTAATACTCCCAATCTTCGATACCACCTCCACACGAAAAACACATAACTTTATCGGTTAAACCATTTCCACAGTAAAAGAAACCTGCGTCAGCCATTTCCATCACCAATCTTCGTTTTGAATCTACTGTAGCCCAATAATGTCTGAATGAACATAAACGAATTTTGTATTGATTATATATTTCATATCGCGGGCTGGAATATTGTTGAATCATTTTGTGAGTCTTGATACGGGTATGTATGAAAGCATAATGAAGTCGTGTATCCGGTGTTATCAATATATTAAGACGTACTCCGAGTCGACCTTATGGGCGAAGACTTACCTTTACTTTTTTTTCTTTTGAATATTATAGCACAGTTCGTTGCGGTATTCTGTATTTAATGTATTTGTTATGAAATAAAACAAGAAATCATTTACTCAAAAACTTTTAATCTTAATATATTGTTATGATATAAACAGCTATACAAATTACTTTCTAACATAATTTTTTTCAAAACAATCCTTCTTATCTTCTAAATTACTGTTAAAATACTTTTATTATCAATCCACTTTTTTAAACAAGTAACATTTTTTAAAGCACATACATTCGAATGATACACACAGCTAAATATATTACTAGACATTCCATAATCTTCAAATAATTTCTGTAAACGTGGACAGTTCTTATCTTCTAAATTATATATTTTATCATGTTTTACAATGTTTTTTAACCACAACACTTTTTCACATCCTTTAACATAAATGTTTTTATCTTCCAGGTAAGGTACAATATATTGATGTAAGTTTAAGTATGTTATAAAACCCTCTTTCCAGAAAATATTTCGGTTTCTCTCTATCCAACTTACTTGCAATCTTTCTTTCATTGTAAGTTTGTAAAATGGGAATGGTGGTTTGATTAATAATACCATAACTTGATTTCCACATGCTATTGCTATTTCTTTCACGACGAACTCGTTACTTTCCATCTTAAACCCTTGCACATCGACTATAGCGTTCATAATAATTTCTTTACAATACCGCTTAAGGGCTTATATTCAAATAGACGATCGTTGATGATTAGACAATAGGCAGATGTATTTTCTGGTATATCTTCAGAACTTTCTATTTCCAGTCTCACATCTACAGCCCCAGTTTTCAAGGCTTCGTTTTGTCTTGAGCAATCAATTACAAATAAAGGAGCCTTTTCTTTAAATTCGTCCAAACCAAGCATTGGTTCAGACCGAGTGTTATAATAAGACTGACGAAATTTGGTAAACATTTCATATAATATATAATACTTATCTTCAGAAAATTTCGCATTCACCGATTCGTATGGATAGTATTGAGAATTTAAAAAAAGAGTAACATTAGTTAATTTACAATGGTCAAATATTGAGCAGTCTTTACTTTTCATATTTTTTCTATTTGTCTGCAAACCAAAGATCACATACCTTGGTTTTTCGAGTTGTGAAGCAGTTTTAACAACCCAGGTATGTTTTGTAGTTTTAGGTAATAAAGGGTATTTATACAAGTCCCAATTTCTAAAAGCTATTTGAATAGGACGATCCTTTTCTAGGTGTTTGAGTAAAGTTAATCTTTCCCGATCTGAAACTTTTATATGAGGCATACGCCATTGCAGTCTCTCTATATTTACTTCAATAGTGTCATTATTATCAAGTATAACGCTATTAAGATTCGAACTGCTTCTTTTAACTATAAGTTCATGTTTACAGTTAATGATAATTTTATTATAATCTGCCGCAAATCCTAAAACTTTATTCAGAGGTATAAGGGCACTAAAAATACCATCATTATCTTTAATCCCTTTCAAATTCCAACCCCAAATAGCGGCAGCCTTACTTTCACCATCGCTCATTGAAACATATGATTTTAGAGTTGTAGAAATACCTGCATTTTTTATTCGGTCAATCTCTACACCGTTAATTTCATATCGAATGTCTTGAAATAGAAATGATATATGATTATTGGTAAAATTAACAGTCTTTCGTGTTAGTTTTCCTGCCCCATCTTTCGAAACCGTGGTGGCTCGACCTTCAACGTAAATGTAGCTGGCTGAAGGTAATACGTACAGATCTTGTTGATTTATGGGTATACGTATTTCATAATTTTCATTAAAACAGTTGCTATATGGATTATAAGTATGATTTTCATAACTCACTATAGAGTTGTCGAATTGTGGTAAATCATTCACATGAAGAATACTCATAATTTAAATCCCAAAGCTCGAAGAAATAATCTATTACTTTTAGTAATTTTTTTTATAGTTCGTATTATATGTCTTCGTCTTTTGATGGTGCGAGAACGAGTAAAACTATTAACTTTGGCAGCCGTTTTTATATTGTAAACTATCATATTTTTTTATTTTATTTTTCTCTAATCAAATTGACATTCATCTCTTGTGACAGATAATGTCAAAGTGTTGTCTTATGTAGCAATACCTAACATTTAAACCATGTTTAAGTACCTAATGCAACCTTTTTTTTTCCAAAACTCTTTAAGAAATTTAATGCATAAATGTCCACAATTGAATAAGTTATTATTTTGAAAATTATTGTAATTATATTTAATATTGTTAGAACCTACATAGCGAACAAATTCTATTGGAGGTTTCAAGTTGCCGTAACTGTCAAAGTACTCAACATATTCATTTATAATTACATAGGCTACCCACTGTGTACCAGAATTTTTAGAATTATCTAAGTTTATGATTCCACACTCTTTTGAAAACGGAGACTTCGGTAAGGTATCTCTCATATACACTCCACGAAAATATGGAACGTTTTTGGTAAAATGTATGATATCTATATTGGTAAGAGCACGATTAGGTAGCCTTTGATTTAGTTTTTTTTCTTTAAATTTGTATATATCCCAAGTCCATCCTTGTAACGGTTAAGCCGCAGTCCGTTGCCAATATGTACACCTTCCACATTCTTACTATGTCTTTTCATTTCTTCTAAACGCTTTTTTGCAACTCTATATTCGTTTATGGTTTTGACGATTCCAGCAATTCCACTTGCAATACTGCCAGCAGCGGACAAACCAGCAAATATTGGTATTAAAGGTAGAACCCCTCCAGTCTTAGGAATTGGTATTATGCGTGGAATCGTGGCAGATGAATCACGATTCAATTCTCTAGCAGCAGCGTAGGCCAATTCTATTAGTTTTTTCCTACACTTCGGTTTAACCTTTTTAATGCATTTTTTAGTATTGTTTACTAAATTTTTAAAGTTTTTTTTGAGCCCTGCTCCAGAACTTACTTTTGATAACATAATATTATTAACTAAATTGGCAACAAGTTTTTCTCCTGCCCCTGCATCGGAAGACAAAGCACGCTTTTTTGCCATTTTTAATAAAATTATATCTGCTTTGTGGCGATCTTCCAAACTTTTGGAATTGTTATATGCAATATCGTGATATTTACAATATTCGTCTAACTTGTTTACACCTTTATCACCTCGAGCTAATCTTTCACGTAATTTAGTTCCTGGACCACAAAAATTATAACCTGGCAAATGGAGCTCAAATGGTAAATTATTAATTAAATTATTAATAAGTCCTTCTCCTTTCATGTATACAAACAGAATGAGATGACCGTCATAAACCATGATGTTATATTGATAAAACACTCATAAAACATTGGTATCATCAATCCAACTATTTTCGCAGGATGATAACCCCAACCATTTCACGAAAACTTTTCTGCCTTTGCGTTTTAAAACTTTTTCAACAAGGTAAATGTCGGGATGTTTGGTTTTTTGTAATTCTTGATCGTAAAATGCCCCTAAAATAGGTTGCTGTTTCACATCTTGTAATAAAAATGTAACAGGATTTGTGTTTTGAACTTTAATGATCTTGAATATCTCTGTTGACCAATTAGAAGTGTAACCTTTTTCGAAACAACCTTTATGTTTACTTATTCGAACATAATCGCCTGTCTTTAACTTAGAGCATTTCGTTTTCGCTCGATTTTGATTGAAATATCTCTGTAGTACTTTTGTTTTATTGCTATGATTAACTTGAGCAGGCGGTAAACCAATTGTTCTATGTATTGTATTATTATATCTAGTAATGATTTTTGCAAGTGTCCCGTCAGTCCATTTATAATTCCCCTTCAAACTAAATTCCTTGAAAAGCTTATTCTTTATCGTCCTTATTAATCGTTCTACAATTGAAGCCTTTTTCGTTGAATAAGTGCAGTAGTGGTTGATAGAATTGTTTACTAATATTTTTTTAAAGCTTTTATTGTAAAATTCTTTTCCAAGATCTGTTTGCAAGTTTCTAGGGATTCGTTTTTCTCTACTTAACAACGTAATAAAAGCTTCAGATACAGATTCTTTGTTTTTTTGTTTAAGTGGAATAGCCCAAGCGTACTTAGAGAATCCGTCAATTATAGCTAACATGTATTTGTTGTTGTTGTTGAATTTGGAGAAACTTTGCATATCCATTAAATCAGCTTGCCAAAGGTCATCAATATGTTTTAATATTACATGCCTTCGAGGAAAATTTATTCTTGCACTTCTATGAATTTCGTTTACTATGTCTCTTTTCACTTTGCTCATTCTGTCAACTGTCACTTCTGAATTACAAAATTATACTGATATTCAGTTTATATGATGAGTCTTTTTATTCTTTTATTACCCCCGCTTCCTTTAACTCTTCAATAATTGATAATATTTCGTTGTCAAGATTAGTATTACCTGCAGTTTTAGATGCGATTAGCAGTTTAAGCCGATCCACTAATTCATTAGGATCATCCCAATACACAAGTTCGGTATTTTTTTTATATTTTTTAAGATACGGCAGTCCAGCACCTCGTTTTTGTTTAGATTGAATTTCTGTGGGTTCTTGTAAACGTTTATTAGACTCAGGAAATAAAGGTTTGATCACTTGAGAATATTTTAGACCCTTATCACCTTTAACTTGACCTGCAGGGTCAAAGTCTCTTTTATGAGCATTAGTTGTGATGAGTATTTCTTTATAAACTAATTTATCTTTTAAATTGACTAAACTTAAATCAGGCTTCTTGCGAAGCAATAATTCTTTTAGACCAGGGGTTATTTCATACTTTTTATTAGCTACGCGAATAAAATACGCTTTATCAGAGTTCTCGCGAGTGGTAGAGAAATTAACAATTGTATTTCCAATCATATGCTTATCATTTTCACTACGTACACCAAATGGTATATTCATATCATCATAAATTTCAAAGATATCTTCTTTGTTCAGCGACATATTATTAACTTTGTCTGATTCAGGTGTGTTACCTTCTTCGTCTTCAGAATAAAACTTTTCTGATTCAGATGATTCATGTTTGTACATATCATGTGATTTATCACGCAAAAACATTTTTGAATCTATACCAGTATTTTTATTTTGGTCATCATAAGTATCTTCATTTTTTATTATAGAAAATTGCTTGTTAGCTGCTATAGCATTAAGAGGGTCAGCAAGAGGTTTAAAAAAATACTTCAGATGAGTGTCAGTACTAAATTCATAATCTTTCATTTGTTTCACCTTTTCCTTTATAGCGTCAGCAGACTTTATTAATTGATCTTTAATGTTGTGGTCCATTGTACGACTTATTTGCAGAAGTATTTATGCTCAAATGATTTTTTTTGTCTTCGTTTATAATTTATATAACCATTAATCAAAATAAATAAAGTTATCAAAGGACTGTCTATATCTGCCTTTGTTGAATTCACAATCCTTATTAATTGTTAAAAAATCATAAGGATGCATCCAGATTTTAGAACACATATCTTTGAACCTAGACCACTCCATATCAGAACTAACATGTTCATCATATATATGTTTCATGTTAACTTCATCTTGTTTGAAAATGATCAAAAAGTTTGCATTATCACGTATTAACTGCTTTGGTATTTTTGAATACGTTTGAGATAAATAAAAACAGTCTATACCTCTATGTCTTCCCATTGAAAAATAATTTCGTATGTTTATTTGTTTTTCACAAACTACATCATCAAATATGATAACAGAGTTCAACAATGCTTCGTTAGGATGAATAACATCATCATCAAAATTATAAATAAAAAGTTTTACATCAGAAACTCTTTGCAAAACTTGTTTTAGAAACCTGTATTTCGGCTGAAAGCTGGTCTTAGAATACAGATAAACATTGTTAAACTTTAATCCGTTTGCATGAATCAATAAACTAATCATAACATTCGTTTTCCCACAATTCGATGGACCACATATTATGCATCGAATATTATTTGGAAGAAGTACGCTGTGTTTCGGGCGTAGTGAATTTTCCTTTATATCAATATTTTTAACATCTAATGATACTTGTTGCTTGACCCACTTCATGTTTGTATCTGTTACGGAACAATTCAGGCTCTAGTATTTATAATTCTTATCAGAGTTATTTATCGAACCAATATTTGAGTTCCTTTAAATGCGTGGATAGTATGTATGAGTAAATAAAATAAATAAGACAAAAATTTGTGTAACTATTTTATTTAATAAAATTACACCTTTTCAACATAATCATTTTTTTTATAGTAGAATGAATACACAGCTATAGTTTGATACTTTTTTAAAGTAGATACTTTTATAAATATAATATTTAACTAAATAATACATTTTAAGAAATTGTATCGCAATGACCCCATGGTAAGGTTTCAATTTGATTTGGAAGTATTTGTCTTTTATCGTCACTTCTATTTAATGCAATTTTATTCACTTGTTGTGAATAGAGAACGTGTTTAATTGATTTAATTACATTCATTTTACGTTTGATAATTTTGTTTTTGTGTAGAGCAGCATTATAATCAGAAAGCTTTAATTGATTTGTTACGGGTTTCGTTATACCTTTTGCCTTCTTTAATGTTGCCTTTACACTTTTCAAACAATAAAGTTTAGCCCTTAAGCCAATGAATTCATAAATTACTGAGCCTCCGAGTTCATCTTTAAACAAGCCTGGTACTTTTTCATTAATTTTAGGTATTCCGTATGAATTATCCTCAGCAAAATTACTGGTATCAAATTCCGATATATTATTAACAATATCCTTATAAAAGTTATTCGTTTCTATTAAGTAAAGTAGGCTATCCGTGTCAGTGTAACATAGTTTAGCTTTTGTGCCATATTTGGTTTTGATAAAATCGTAGTGGAATTGATATAAGTGTTGTTTGGCATACTCCAATACAGTAAAACCGATGTAAATCGGTCTATCCAATATTAACTTTTCAGGGCTTAACTGAACAGCCGCAAAGTTTTCTGAAAAGATTGAAATACTTTTCAGGTTGGGTTGTGCAATAAGTTTTTCAGCACCTATATATTTATTTGTTTTATTATTAGAATCTTCCCACATTGTTACTAGCTTTACATTTACTTGCTTGCGTTTATTTTCTATTGTTTTTCCAAACACAGCATTGTTCAAAAGTTTGAAAAAATCCTTTTCGAACGCTGAGGTAGAAGCTTGACGCAAACGAGTATTTAAATCAATGTACTTTTGCAAGAAATTATCTTGTCTAAATCTGAGAATGCGATGTATTCGGCTTAAAATCAACCCATTATTCAAGCATTGTTTTAAATGTACGTAGTGAATAACGTAATTATATTTGTCATATAAATTCGCAATTAATTTTGTAGTTTTCCCACCAGGTGATACAAATCTTTCTGGTGCGAATGGTAAGTCACTATGCGAATCATGCAATATTTCTGGATAGGTCAGATCGACTTCCAGAATATATCCATATTCAGAATCATCAGATATATTCAAAACATCAAAGTTAGCATTTTCATTTTCTGATAAAAATTTAAATTCCGATACAGGCATTCTTTTCCTCATAGCATATCCGTAAAGATTGTTACAATCAAGATATATTAAAAAAGATGGAGGCTTAGTATCATCGAAGTATGGAAGAAATTTATTATTCGCTTTTGCATGTCGTAGGGAACACTGCGCTAATCCTCCACGTATTCCCTTTTCGAGTAAGTTATACATTTCTAAGTCATGCATCAGCTCCAATTTAACACCAGTACACAAAAGCATTGCGTCCCAGCTTAAACTTGGCGCAGATACATAATATGCTGTATCAAGATTGTAATATTCTAAACTTGTGTTTCTAAAATGTTCGAATATGTCACATAATAATAATACATCACATTTTAGGTCATCATCATCATCATCATATCAGCCGCAAGACGTCCACTGCTGGACATAGGCCTCCCCCAAGCGTCGCCACATTGACCGGTCCCGTGCGTCCCGCATCCAGCGGATCCCTGCAACCTTCACCAGGTCATCGGTCCACCTGGTGGGAGGCCTTCCAACGCAACGTCTTCCGGTTCGCGGTCGCCACTCCAGAACCTTTCTGCCCCATCGGCCATCCGTTCTGCGAGCAATGTGCCCTGCCCACTGCCACTTAAGTTTGGCAATTCTTCGGGCTATGTCGGTAACCCTGGTTCTCTTGCGGATCTCTACATTTCTGATTCGATCACGTAAGGAAACTCCGAGCATAGCCCTCTCCATTGCCCTTTGGGTGACTGTAAGCTTTCTGATGAGGTCCATTGTTAGCGACCACGTCTCAGAGCCATAGGTCATAACTGGCAACACACACTGGTCATAGACTTTCGTCTTGAGACACTGTGGTAAGTTGGACGTGAAGATACCGCGCAACTTCCCGAACGCTGCCCAGCCGAGTCGGATTCGACGGTTGACCTCTTTGTCGAAGTTGGCCCTACCCAACTGGATCGTTTGTCCCAGGTAGACATAGTCATCCACAACTTCGAGTGTAGAGTCTCCGACCCTAATAGGAGTGGGTGTGACATGGGCATTCAACATCAACTTGGTTTTGTCCATGTTCATCCTAAGACCCACTCTTTCGGAGGCTCTACTGAGGTCATCGAGCATTGTATTGAGGTCCTCCATAGTCTCAGCCATGACCACTATATCGTCGGCAAACCGAAGGTGAGTGATGTACTCGCCGTTGACGTTGATGCCTAGCCCTCTCCAGTCCAGAACCTTGAAGACATCCTCCAGTGCAGCGGTGAACAGTTTCGGAGATATGACATCTCCCTGCCTCACACCTCGCTGCAGAAAGACAGGTTCCGAGGACTGATCCTGAAGTCGAACTGACATGGTGGCGTTTTTATACAAACACTTCAACACCTCGATGTACCGGTAGTCAATTTGGCACCGTTGGAGAGACTGCAGCACAGCCCAAGTCTCGATCGAATCAAAGGCTTTCTCGTAGTCCACAAACGCTAAGCAGAGAGGCAGGTTGTACTCTTCGGTCTTCTGTATAACCTGCCGCAGCGTATGTATGTGGTCTACGGTGTTAAAGCCTTTACGGAAACCAGCTTGTTCAGGAGGCTGGAAATCGTCAAACCTGCGCGCGAGACGATTCGTGATGACTCTTGAAAACAGCTTGTAGACATGGCTAAGAAGTGAGATGGGCCTATAGTTCTTTAGTAGGGCATTGTCGCCCTTCTTGAAGAAGAGTACCACCACACCCCTGCACCATGCCTGTGGCGTTTTGCCCTCGAGTATGACGGAATCAAACAGCTTCTGAAGGGCCTTAAGGACCGGTTTTCCACCCGCCTTCAGGAGTTCGGCTGTAATTCCGTCTTCACCCGGCGCCTTGTTGTTTTTAAGCTGTTTAAGAGCCATCCTAATCTCATACAGGCTGACGTCCGGAATGTCTTCGGTATAGTGCCGGGTCAATCTAGCTCTAGGGTCTTTTGCTAAATTCGCGACGGGTTTACTTGTTGACGTGTACAACTGCCCATAGAATCTCTCGATCTCTCTCAATAGCTCCGGTTTGGCGGATACGATTCTGCCATCGTCGGTCTTCAGTTTCGTGAGCTGGCTCTGCCCAATAGTCAGATCTCTTGCAAAGACCTTGGAACCCTTATTCCGCTCAATCGCGTCTTTAATACGCTCGGTATTAAAGCGGCGGAGATCGCTTTTCAAGGACTTTGAGATCCGTCTATTGAGCTGCCGGTACTTCAATGCATCGTCTGAAGACTGCAGGATCATCTCACGCCTCTCCTTCATGAGTTTGAGAGTAGGATCAGAGAGCTTTTTGTTTATATCTGTACGGCGGGTCTTGAAAAACTTAGACCCAACCGTATGGACAGCTTCCACGAACCCATCGCTGTATTCGTCCACGGAGCTCCCTAGGCACTCGAAACGATTCTGAAGTTCGAGCTGAAAGCTCTCGGGGTTTTGGATCTGGATCTGTGCTGGACGGAGCGTAGACTTCATCAGTCGAGACCTTTCAAGCTTGATATTAATGTTCAATGTGCCTCTCACCATGCGGTGATCGCTCCCGGTTTTCACCGAATTGATCACAGAGACATCATTGAACATTTGCTTCTTGGTTGACATGATGAAGTCGATCTCGTTTTTAGTTGCACCATCGGGGCTTTGCCAGGTCCACTTCCTGTGCTCACGCTTTCTGAAGAAGGAGTTCATCATATAGAGGCCCTCCTTCTCCATAAAGCTGGCTAGTAGGTGACCCCGGTGGTTCCGATGTCCAACTCCAAATTGGCCCACTTGCAGCTCATCCACGTCTCGTTTGCCCAGTTTCGCGTTGAAGTCCCCCATGACAACGGTGAAGTGAGTTTTGAAACCATGCATGGCTCTAGAAATATCCTCATACATGGTCTCTACCTCGTCGTCGGGGTGAGCCGAGGTCGGGGCGTAGACCTGTATAACCTTCAGCGAATATCTCGAGGATATTCTGAGTATAAGGTACGCCACCCTGGTCGACACACTCTCGATCTTCACCACGTTGTTCACAAGGGACTTGTGGACGATAAACCCGACACCACCCTGGGACTGCCGGTCACCCTCTCGGAAATAGAGCAGGTTACCGGATTTGAGGATTATCGAGTCCTCCCCCTCTCTTCGGACTTCAGATAACCCTATAATACTCCACCGCAACCTGCTCAATTCTTCCTCGAGTTCGGCTATCTTCTCGTCGGTCCGGAGTGTTCGCGTGTTATACGTTGCCAGGTCCAGTCGTCGGTGTTTATTAGGGTAGCCGGGTCCACTCCGGGGATTCTTCGCACCCCTTGCCACGCCATCACCTCGACCGCTACCGTAGTCGAGGGTAGACGGGCTGCCGGGCACTCGGGGCCGTTTTTTCTTTGTGCTTTTCATTTTGGTTTGGGGGGGGTTTGCCTTAATCGCCACGCTTGGCAGGCGGGTTGGCGATCGCAGTTTGTTGTTAAAGTGCACAGAGAACGCTGCTGCCCATTCTCTGGTGTATCCCTTAGTCGCCTTTTACGACACCCATGGGAAGATATGGGATGGTGAGATTCTTTACGTCCGACACCATACGGAACATTTTAGGTAAAGATCAGTATATTCACCAAGGGAATTGATATTAAAACTATACCAAACTTTTTGTGCATGTGTATATTCATCTTCAGAAATATGCTCTAGTTTCATTGTGTTATAAAAATACTCTCTAGGTGGCAAACATTTTTCATCATACTTAGACCATGTGTCAATATATTCATATGGATAAATACCCTTTTTTCTCAATAAGCATAAATCGGCTTTATCGTCAA
Source organism: Orthosia cruda (assembly GCA_964057195.1). Taxonomy (NCBI): domain Eukaryota; kingdom Metazoa; phylum Arthropoda; class Insecta; order Lepidoptera; family Noctuidae; genus Orthosia; species Orthosia cruda. The sequence continues at coordinate 3,066,570 of OZ059826.1, read as the reverse complement.
ATTCTCTTGAAAGATTTACGAAATCTTGTACATGTAAATTCTTAGATAATTCATCTAAACTCGAACTTAAAAATTGATAAGAATCTATAAACTTTATTTGAACACAACTAGGCTTGTTCTTAATTGTGAGGCATTTCATTATACAAATGTATTTTTCTTTTGATTTTGGAATTATTTTAATAGGGCCATCGTATTTAACCAGTTCTTCAATAAAGAAATGAGCATCATATCCAGACAAATTATGGAAAACAACAGGTATAAATGGACATATTTTAAAAGTTAAATTGCATCGAGAGTGTGCTGCTCCTCTGTATTCGGATGTAACATGGTCGTGATCTCGAACTTTGTCACCCAATAACAAATGTTTACAAATATGGCAACGAGTAGCCTCTTTGTACTCTATTTGTTGTTTGACAGACAAAGCTTTCATGGGTCTATTTTTAGACAGTATGGAATTTATGTAAGTGACATCTTCAATTAAACGCTTCATAAATACTTCTACACAATCCAACCCTCTATACGTAACGTATTTATTCAAATCTGGATCGTGTGAACAAAATATGTAATATGCGAAACAGGATGGTTCATGCACTTTTAAGTTCTGTGTATTTTTAGATATATTTTCAGGACAGTTTAGTAATATACTTTCAAAATCAGCATAGATGATAAAATTTATTCTTTGTTGTCTCTCATAATTTTTAAATTGTATCATACTATCTTTTTTTGGTAATATAGTTAACACTTTAGAGCAGTCGTGTGAGCTATATTTTGAATCACTAGAAAAAACTTGCAAACAAGCATCGCAAAGTAAAAAATTACCTTTGTGATGAGTAACTTGACGACGGATAAGTTTCGCTAGATCTTTAATTAGACAGTAGTGTCCTGAACCATTCCGCTCAAAATACAACAAATTTACATGTTTGTTTTTCTTTGAGCTTGTCATGTATAGAGGTCCAGTCACACGGCACCTTTTATCTAAACCATATATATTAACACTTATTTTAGGGTTCGTTTTTTCAAACAATTTCATATCAACCAAGGTTGGTGGAAATGTCATTCCTTCAATATTTAAAACATCTGTATAGTGAGGATATGATTTTGTTCTACAAACATTATCCTGTGATGGGAATAGAGAAGCAATAATACTCCATAAAAAACAATGGTTGTCATTGTTCTGTATGTTTAAACAACTTTTCGTATTTCTTATAGCTGGTGGAAGCTCGATATACGTGCCGCCTCGCATTGGACAATATTTGTTTATATTAATTTCTAAGTGACTTATAGAAATAAATGACCAACCGGAATCACGTTGGTTAAATTCTGTCATTTTCCTCTGAAAAGTCTCTTTAGCATTAATGTATAATTCATTTAAATCAGTATTTAGGTAAATATTAGCATACTTTGTATTAAAAGATTTTAGCTGCTGTTCACCTGTTTTTGGTAATAAGAAGTAAGCAAACAGCTCGAAATTTACTTTAATACAATTATGTTTCATTAAAAATATTTTAATAAGTTTCAGAATATCGCTTTGATTCCCAATCAGAAAAGCTTCTGGAGTTAAATACTCCGCATCTGGTGCTGGATTTAGGCGATATGTGTTTATTCTGTTTCAAAAAGCAGTTGCAATTATTTCAAAGTTTTTTCAATTCAGTTTTAAGCAAACAGTTTGATTTATGCATATTAGTTCTCACATGATATTTATATTTCTGTTTTGGTAATTCGATTTTACATTTATCACATTCTATTAAAATATCTTTTTGAATTGTGTTGGTAGTTGGTGCAACTGGAAAGAAAACAAAATTGATTATATAAGTATGATGATTCTTTAATTGTATAATTATAATATGAATAACAAACTTTGTTACATGATTATCTTAGGTAACTAATAACTGCCTACTAGCTTTATAAATGTAGATAGAACCCATAAGTAAAACTCATATTTGTGTCTAATAATAAGAACTCATAAAGGTCTGAGGGCTAGATTTAAATTATTTGCGTGTTGCGCTCATAAATTTAGTCAGATGACCCCAAGCCTCAGTCCCCTCATCCGTCCGGTTTTTGAGAGCTACAACTGCCTGACGCCATCGGTTCATCGGCGCTACATTTTCGATTTCATCGCACCGATAAACCTTCAGTTCGATGTAATGCGTACCCGCTTTGGTAGGCAAGATTTGGCGAGCATGGCCCGTTGCCAGCCTTCGAGTTATTGACGAATGAAGAACAGTAGGGGGTTTTTTACCGGTGGTTGTCTGCGTGTTCCCGTCTTCTTCATCGCTGTCGGTGCCGAATAAATCTGTAGCGGTGAGATGAGGCATGCTGACTGGATTAATTTTCATCTTCTTTGAAGATGAAGATGACGACGTAGATGGATTGGTTTTCGGTGGTTGATGACCCGATCTCGACTCCGAGCTTGACGGCTTCGATCGCTTCTTCTTTTTTTCACTGATTACCACATCTTGCACGGAGCTCTTGTCGTCATCCGACAGAAAGAGGTCATCAGCAAATCTGGACCTGAAATAATATAAATAGCTGTGATTAGATACTATTTGTGAGCAGACTCACGTACATATCACAGTACTGTCCATTTTATTTCCAGTATATACATTCACCAAATATCTAATGTAATGTCTATTATACGATAAAAACTATTGAATGACCTAAGGAATCGAACCCAGGGTCTAATGCTCAGCAGTCGCACTTGCTGAGTAGTTATTCTATTCATAGCATATTTAATTTTAATTATATTCATAATAAATGTGATAAGAAACTATCTGGGAGCAGATACATATTAGAGAACTGCCTAATTTCTTTCCTTAAAATTGACAGAAATCAAATATCGAATAGACATAGTATGAAAAATACTGTTGACTGACCTAGGAAATCGAACCCGGGTACTAACGCTCAGCAGTCGCACTTGCTATTCTATTCATAAACATCATCTCACAAAACAGTAAAGAGTTGATGATACTTATTGAATAGATAACTTAAAGATAGGTACTTACATTATGAGCCGTTGTTTCACTTTTCACTTCAGATTTGGTAGATAATTAATTAGAAGATGTGAGGTCACCACCTTCAGGAGAGCTAATGTTGATCCAGCTTCCTGTCCGACCGCTTAAATACTTTTAATTATTATACGTCACAATCCCAAATATGGAGAGAGCACACGATTTTAAAACTGTTTACTCCGCTAAACTTCCTAACAACAGATGCAATTGCACATACTATAGAAATATCTTGGGTTTGCTTGTTAGATTTATTTAATTAATAACAAAGAAACGTACTTCTTATGTATTTTAAATTATACTAGTTTTAACCTTTCACTCGAATTCGATTAGGTACTGTCATTACTGTAAATATGCCTTTATACACTGATGTTGACATACGAGTACTAAAAAGATAAAAAAATCAATGGACAAACATACATTGTTATTTTTTATAGATATATTAGAGGTAAAACTGTTCAGAGATGGTGAATCTTTTTCTTCGTCTTATCTGCATACTGTTGTCATTAAAATGTTAGGTGGTAAGTGGTTTGGCATATAATGTATGGATATCCAAGTCAGGCAAACGGAATGATGATGATCTGCTAAATTTTAGTCTTGAGCCAAGGGTTCGAAATCTCTGCTCTACATAGTTTAACGCTTGGTTTTGAATTTCATCTTACCTTTTATGTTGGGAAATGTCTACATCAATAAAACAATCTATTTTGAACTCTATTAACCAATAAATAAATAAATTATTTAATATAAATAGCTGAAAATACCACCAGAATTCATTCCAGTTTTGAAGCCTGAACGGGGAAGCCTAGCGAGATTGTTCCAGTATGTCGGTAAGTGCTCAGAATTTTATGTATTTAAATTATTTTATGTATGTAGTAATATCGTTATTATCTTTAGGTAACTTATAGCAACATATTAGTTATTTTAGTAGGTATATTAGCACTTTATTCCCACTTACATCTTTCTCTTTTCAGGATACGGAAGATCTATTCAATTTTGTGTCAGTGGAGCAGCCGGCCGCTGTTCAAAGACCAGGACAAAAATCTCTGGGACTTGTTCCACCTGCCCGCAAGAGAGCAAGAACAGAACCAACAATATATTCATACATAAAGAAACCAGTGACACGGGGTACAAAAATAATTAAAATTGAAATTTACGACGCTGATAATATGCCAAGATCTGAAAATTCTATGTGTAATTGTGAAGCTGAGGTGTGCGCTCAACATGTGGTTAAGACTGTGTTATTTGATGACATATACAGCAGTGCCAAACAAATTATAAGCAAAATTCAAGACGAAATAGAAAATACATCATAGAAATCTGTGTATCGTACATAACTATTCATATTGTTACTATTAATTTATGCAACAGGCAAAAATTATGATATAATAAGGAGCTTTTATATCAGAGCTAGGTAACTGTAAATACAATAATAATAAATATAACTTGTTTTTCATATTAGATAACTATGTACTTATGAAGTATAAAAAAATATATATCTATTAAATAAAAAATGGTTTTATTGTTAATACCCTGGTAAATAATATTTTGCTTTAAATTCAAATATGAAAAACTAACACATAAGTATCAATAATGATATGCCTGGCCATGGATGGAATCGAACCTAGAACCTCATGATTGACATTTCCACTTTTGCATTTGCGTCAGCTTGATCAAAGAGACTGTTTAAAAGATAATATAATAACTTTATCAACAATGCATGTCAGGCGTCATGCAGTCGCCGGTATCAGATAGCATGACAGATATGGTAATGAATTAAATAGTTTCACTAATCAGATGACGTAACTAAGTCAAGTTGTTTCTTGTCTGATCGTGTTTGCCAGCCCATATTCCAGGAGTTAATTCAGTTGTAATCATCACATAAGCGTCTTAATACTCATAATATTGTCTTGATTCCTATCTGCCAGACATTGACAGCACGATGCTCAAGCGCAGTACAACTAACTAATTCTTAGATACATATGACACCGGCTTCTGCCTTACTAAGAACACCAAGTGGTTGGCCCAACAGACCGCATGACAACCATACGTAGTGGAGGCAACTTGGAATCGCTCTCATTTAGTTTAAAAATCGAAACAAACACATATCTTAATAATTTATCAATAACTAATAAGAAGATTGAAGATTCCGCTAATTTGAATAGCTAATTATAATTTACTTATTATTTATTATTTCTAATCAAGAAGAAGAACTATTCAATAAACATTAACCTATTTGAATAGAACAATGTAATTTGAATAGGTAGTCCATTTAGATAAGACAATCTATTCAAGAACAAAAAAAAAAAAAAAAAAAAGAAGAATCTATTTGAATAGATAATTTACGATGAATTAAACAGTATATTAGAATAGACCATCTATTAAAAAAAACAATATTACTTCTATTTGAATAGACTTTTTTACCTATTTGAATAGATATAATTGAGGTGACCATCTATTCAAGAACAAGATATATATTTTTTATCTATTTGAATAGATAAGTTCGATGAATTAAACAATATATTAGAATAGACCATCTATTCAAAAAAACAATATTACTTCTATTTGAATAGACTTTTTTACCTATTTGAATAGATATAATTGAGGTGACCATCTATTCAAGAACAAGATATATATTTTTTATCTATTTGAATAGATAAGTTCGATGAATTAAACAATATATTAGAATAGACCATCTATTCAAAAAACCATAATTAATTCTATTTGAATAGACATTTTTATCTATTTGAATAGATATAATTGGGGTGTCTGGATCTCATGTGATCCAGATGCCCCAATTATATACTACTAGCATCCTAGCCTCCTCCGACAAAGGAGATGCTAGGATGCTATTGCATACCCCCACATCGAACCCGTCACTAAACAAAGCATGTCTTTCTTGTATGTTCCGGTCACATTCCATCAACACGTGATAGGTATCCTCAATCACCCCACATACTTCACAGTTTGGTGAGGTACTTTTGCCCATTAGATATTTGAATTTATTGGATGGGATGTGGCCGGATCGCAACCTGAACAAAGCTACCACATATTTCCTCTCTATTTCCCTTCCTTCAAACCATGGGTAACGAAGCGGCTCAGATTGAATAGTTTTATACCAGATTCCCTTTAGTTTTGAACGCTCATCAAAATATTCGTGCCATCTTAGTCTGCATAGTTCTTTTACATGACCAAGCCAATCTGAATATAACGGTAAGCATGTGTAATTAATACCCTCGTAAGATGCTTGTTGGGCTGCTAAATCTGCTTCTTCGTTACCCATGATGCCGATGTGTGAGGGAATCCTTTGAATGGTGACGGTCTTATTCAGAGACTGCATCTTACAGATTGAGTCAAGAATACTTATGGCTATCGGGTTCCCTCGAAGACTCGAGGGTACACGAGCCAAATATTGGAGGCTGCTTTTTGAGTCCGAGAATATAACAAAATTATTTTGATTTATACTAAGTAAATATAATAGGGCTTCAGAAATAGCTATGAGTTCACAATACATAATAGAAATTTTAGCATTAATTTTGAACTTTGCTTTAATATTAAGTTGAGGATCAAAAAAAGCAGCTCCTATGTCTGAGCCATCCTTGGACCCGTCCGCAAATATTTTATAGTGTCGACTAAACTTATCATCCATCATTTTTACACAAGTAATATTAAGATCCGTGACATTAATGAGTCTTTTTGGCAAACTGATATCTTTAATTGCTTCACTTATTACATTAGCTAAATCTATATTAGTTACCCAAGTGTCCAAAGAGTAAATATCCAATACCGGACTCTAGTACAAGGGCATTTTTGTGTATATTCTGTGAACATCGACTAATAGTGGCAGTTTTTTGTTTCTCCAATAAACACCATGGCATTGGTCAGACAGCTCTCCCAATATACTGATTAGATTATTATTACGAACCGATTTTGATATTAGATAAAATTTAGCTGTCAAAAACAGTCTTCGAATAAATAACGGTTGGAGGCATAGTTCCCCTTCCATCACATGGATAGGCGTGCTTCTGATAAATCCTCCTATGGTCCTCATTGCTTGATTTTGCACTCTGTCAAGCTTAAGAAGATGACTATTTGCACAGTGTCCGTACAAAAAGGAACCATAGTCTATCCTACTTCTAATTATGGCTATGTACAGTTTTCTAAGATGCAAGGGATGTACGCCCCATTTGGTACCCGCTAATACTTTAAAAATATTTAAAAAAAAAACTTTTTCCCTTACCTCATTTATATGTTTGCCCCACTTTAAGGAACTGTCCAACCACATTCCAAGGTACTTGACACAATTTAGTTGTTCAATGGGGTTATTATTAATAGTGAGTTGGATATTATTTCTTCTTCTCCCCCTACTAAAAAGACACACCTTTGTCTTCATATGGGCAACATTTAGGCCAAAATCAGCCATCAAGCTTTGAAAAATATGTAATGAGTTTTGTATATGGGACACAGAATCGGTTAAACTCTTCTGTATATCATATAAAATGAAGTCATCGGCATATTGAGAAATGTAAACATTGGTTATGCTTCTACAAACATTAACAGTAGCCGCATTAAATAGTAAAGGGGACAGAGGGTCCCCTTGAGCTACCAGTACTTCGACATATTACACTATTGTCCCGTAGTTCAACGAATAGATGTCTTTGATGAAGATACTGCCAAAGATAATAGCAAAGAACAGAACCCACTCCCAAGTCATCCAAAATCCTTAAAAGAGATGTCAAGTTTATATTATTGTAGGCACTTTCAATATCTATAAAACAGCCAATAGCTGGTACACTATTAGAAAACCCTGATTCAACCCGTGTAACCAACCTGGAAAGACCATCATAACATGACTTAGATCTTCGAAAGCCCGTGGTATCATGGGATAATAAATATTTTTTCTCTAGAAACCATTCAAGCCTGCGTGTTATAATAGTATGAAATATCTTACATAAACAAGAGATAAGTGCAATAGGTCGAACATCGGCCGAACTTGAGCCCGGCTTCGGTATAGGAATAATTTTAACCTATTTCCATTGTTCTGGTACGTATCCGGATGACATAAACTTATTGTATAAGGAAGTCAGCAAAATTTTAGCGATATATGGTAAATGTTTTATCATAGAGTATGAAATATTATCAAGTCCCGGAGTTGTATCTGTTTTTTTAAGTGAGTTAACTAGTTCCTGTACCGAAACCGGCCTGGACAATTGCGAGTTACAAGAAGTAAATGTAGGGGTAGGTGGCGATACAAAATCGGGAGCTAGACTACGCAACAAATTTTCGGCTTTACCTTGATCAACAAAAGATGTAGGTGATCTGTAGCCTTTGACCCATCTCATGCGCTTCCACATTTCTCTTGTAGAAGTTACACTATCTATGCCATTGCAAAATTCCTGAAAGGATTTATTCTTAGCTTGTCGTATAAGCCTTTGAGCTTCACTCACTTTTCTTTGTAAAACTTCGAGATTTTGTGGGTTGGGATTTCTTCTAAAAGTAGCTAATGCAAGGCGTCTCTGTGCAACAATATGTGATAAATTTTGGTTCCAATATGGTTTTGGTACGAATTTATCTGACTGAAGAGGATTCTCGCTCACTCTAGTTGTAGGTATATATTGATCCGCTGCAGAGTTTACAATATCTATAAATTTATTATATGCAGATTGGTGATCTATAGGTAGTTCCAAGTTTGTTAAATCCGATTCTATTTTCTGAGTGTATCCTTGCCAATCTGCTTTATTAAAGATCCTCCGTTTTTTTTAAATATCAGGTTTATTATTTTCTGAGCACATTTTTATTATCATATGGTCACTTCCCAAGTTTTCATTCATCACCCACCACTTTAATTTCAAGGCCAAATCTGTAGAAACAACAGTTACATCTGGGGATGATTTTTGTATAGCCCCATTGACCAATTTCAAACGTGTATGTGTGTTATCATTGAGTGTACATACATTGTGGTCCATAACAGCGTCAAAAATCTGATTACCCCTGGTATCAGTTCTGGAAGACCAATTTGAGTGGTGGCCATTCAGATCACCTGCAATAAGAGTTTTGTGCTGTGCTATTGAAAAAACTTCATCCCAATCACTTTTGCATGTGTGCACTGACGAGGGGCAATAGATAGAAATAATATTTTCTAAATGACTGCAGTTGAGCAATTTAATGTGCAGAATTTGAATTTGTGAATTTAAAATATTTGTGTTGCATTGTATGGCCTTGATAGAACGATGGATAAAAACAGCTGTACCTCCATAACCATCGTCACGATCTGCCCTGAATACATTGTATCCATTGAGTCTGAATATGCTGTCTGGGTCAAACCAAGTCTCACTGAGTACAGCTATGTGAATTTTCTCTTGATTAAGTAAAGCTTCAAATTCCGTTATCTTTGGTCGCAAACTCTGAGCATTCCATTGTAGAATATTGATTTTTAAATGTTTATGTTTGTTGTTGTGATCCATTTTTTTATGTTAGATAAGAAAGGCAGCTCTGTTATGTACCCCACCATGAAAGATGTTAACCATTCAAAGATAAATTTTGCGCAACCCATCACTTTATTTTCCAGACTAGTCCCGCTATCCCAAATTTTCTCCTTTAATTTATCCCATAGCAATTTCAAAGACTCCTTTTCCTTTTTGTTTGAATTATCAGCTGTTTCGGTTTCTTCGTGTTGTATTTCAGAGCCACTGTCTGAACATGCCACCCAATTCATCTCGGTATCAGTTTGATGTTTATTCTTCGCGTTAACCCAATTCTTTTTATTATATTCCATATATTTATATATTTTTGCAGTCTTCTTCTTTGCTTTGGAATTTGAACTTACCGCCTTCTTTAATGTGTCAGCATATGTATCTTGAGTTTGTGTTACATGACCCATTTCTGTATTTGTTTCTTGACTTAACACTTGGTAATACTCTTTCTCGGTTTCCAGTTCTTTTTCTCTAGAGATCTCATGGTTTGGTTCAGGTGGAACGTATAGTGTTAAAGCTCTTTTGTATGTACAGTTAAAATCTGCCATCAATTCTCTTAACTTTCTTTCTTTTACATACAATCGGCATGTACGAGATAACGCCATATGTTTACCGCCGCAGTTATTACATTTATAAGCCGTGGTGTCACAATTAGGGTGAGACTCACCGCATTTTGGGCATATCACTTTGATTGATGAACATACTCTAACATTATGCCCATATCGCCAACACCGTGAGCATTGCGTGACGGGGAATTGGTAGGGGTTCACCTTAACCCTGCTATCAAAGATGTGCACGTAACTAGGCAAGGAAGACCCTTTAAAGGTTACTCTGACCGATTCTCCAGGTTCCCATTGGCCAGTATTTGTGTTGCGTCGTTTTAGTCTTTTAATACCTACGATTTCTGTTACACTGCTCAAACCCCCCAGTATTTCTTCCTCAGATCATTCTAAGTCTATATCTTTAATAACTCCGTACGTTTCTTTTATCTCTAGTGTTTTCTGACATCTAAGTCCCATTTCTTTCAAACATTTTGATTCACTTAATTTATTCGCACTCTCTTCGTTACTTATCTGAATTAAAACCTTAAATGCATTGATATATTTTATACTTGTAATGTCCGGTATATTCTCTGTTTTTAATAATTTTGCTAATCCAAACTGTTTTGGTAACTTATCTTTCGACGTTATGCTAATTTCAACGTTATCCACAGGTACTCTAATCTCATCATGAACTTGACTAGTTTGGGCAAAACGTTTACCCCGTCTCGTAATGTTTGTCCACACCTCATCTTGATCTATCTGTCTATTTCTTTTACTCGGTCTCACCGCGTCGCTTTCCCTATAAAAGGCAGCTTGTATATTATGTGAGCTTCATCATCATCACCGTTTTTTATTGTTCCCACTGCTGGGACACATGCATTCTCTCTGTGAGAGGGAATGGACCGTAATCCACCACGTGGGCCCAGTGCGGGTTAATTTATGTGTGAATGTCTTCGAATTTTTGATTCTAGGACATGCCGGTTTCCTTGCGATGTTTTCCTTCACCGTTTTCATCGCCTACCTGGGTTCGAACCCACGACCTATAACTTGTAAGTCACGGCTGTTGTTACTGGGCCACCACTGTCTCAACTACAAACTACAACTTTGTGCTTCAAGTTTTGAAAATACGTAATCGGGAACCAGCACTGAATGTCCGTTCTATGATTCTAACATACTTTAACCACATCTATTCATCTTATTAACAAAATCTACATTCAAGACCCTAAAACTGAAAATTATATACCAAAACCATTTCCAAAATACTTCAAAGATTATGATTAACATCTTAAATTCTTAGCACACATTGCCCTCATTCCATTGAACATTGAATTCTGAACAAGAGTAGGGGAAATGTATTCTAAAGCACACTTCACAAGTTTTCTTTTTCCCCCTTTCCTTATCCTTTGTGTGGGCTGGCTTTGAAAAGTAATCAATAAATGATTATACTTTTGCTTTGGGCCCAGGGTAAGGAACTTGGGAATGCAATGGTTGGTAAGTATTATAAAAGTAAGTAGAATTTTACGCAGGCATTTCCGCAGTGTTTTTTTTTATTGAACTGATTTGTGATTTTGTTGCAAAAGTATTTCCGACAACTATCTAATTTATGCAGAGGGGGATTTATGGGAGTGGTAACGGCCGCGACTTACAAGTTATAGGTCGTGAGTTCGAACCCAGGCAGGCGCTTTACTTTATGTAAATTATTTCATCACTACCACTCTCAAAACGGTGAAGGAAAACATCGTGAGGAAACCGGCATGTCCTAGAACCAAAAATTCGGAGACATGTGAAATTCACCTACCCGCACTGGGCCCGCGTGATGGATTACGGCCCACAAAGAGGAGGCTTGTGACCTAGCAGTGAGAACATTAAAACGCTGATGATGATGATATTCTAATTTATGTATTATCTACAAAACCACCAGATCGATATTCTGACTATCAAAGATCTACAAATCACATTAGGGTTCACGAGGAGATTGGAGGAGTGTAGGTATTTAACACGAATGCTCACCCATTAACAGGCTGACCTCGACAAGTGTTGCTTACCCTTGAAGATTGAACTGTGCAGCTGCTATTATTTACAAGCTCCTAACAAAAAAAAAAACTAAGATAAAAGTTTATTTGGAACTATAAAAGAAACCAGTTAATTAAATAAAATACTCACATGAAATAAAAAATACTGACTTGTTCTATTTGAACAATAATGCCAGACAAAATAAACCTTTTCGAAAGAGGGAACGGATATAAAACGTCATTCCAAACTTGGAGAGCCTCCAATTTACCACATTTTCAGTCTTGTACCAGACTTTTCCTGTAGGTACCGATATTTGTGCATGATACCGACGAACTTGGGTTCCAAATATATAGATATATTGTCTCCCTACTCAACTCTCCCACCCACCTTCTTACCTTATTTTCTCACTTTCAATATTTAAGTTCTTCTCACGCCCGAAATCTGTCCTTCTCATACTACTGATTTTATTTATTATTTCTTTCATATTCAGTCTACTCTTCTCTGGAACGCGCTTCCTCTCGAAATCAGGACGGCCACCAGTCGGTATGCTTTCAGGCCGAAACTGAAAAATAAATTTAAAATTTGAATGTATGCCTCAGAAATTTCAAACCGTGCCATCTATTGGAATCAGTTTTAAATGATTAATTCAAATAATCTTTGAAATGTGAATTAGGACCCCAATATCCATTAATTTTGTGCTTAGGAGAGTTAATTAAACAAGAACATATTTTTTTTATGATCGTCTCAGGAAAATCTTAATATTTCACAAATCCCAATAACAAATCGAAGCTTATCACGCCATCTAGTGCAATTTATTCGAACCAAACTTTCTTTCTTCGCTATGGACGCCCGTGCCAAGGGGTTGTCGGAAATATTGATATCGTCCTGAATCCAGTTAGACAAGAGCGATCCCCAATGTAGTTGCCAAAATGCTGGTCATATTGATTGAATCTTAATCCTGATTAGTCCAATTAGACATCTGTAAACCTCATAACAAAGATACAATCTTATTAATCATTTACTATTATCTCAATCAAATATTTGAACAGTCCAAACACTTGTTTTTCAGCGTGTTTTCATAAGGCGCAAATTATGTTAGACGAGTTGAGAAATATTTGTTTACGAGAAGCTAACCGTATGTGAAGTATTGTCACCAGAGGCGGAGAGTGGTGGTAAGGAAGTAGGTACACTGAGTGCATGTATATTAGCAGTCGTTGTGTCGCGCGTTTTTTGTGTGTGAAATATGGCATAAGCAAAGTTTAGGGTACAAGAGGAAGAGGGAAGGCCAAAATATAGAAGTACTGTGTGAAATATTATTTGGCTAGAAGATTACAATCAATTAACACGGAGTAAGATGCTAACACGAGATTAAACAGACAATATTAAATCGATCGATTAGATTTTTCAAGTAGGTGACACATCGCATTAGAGACGACGGAATTATTGTCTTGAAAACTTAAGCCGCGCTTAGAAGATCACCAGAGAGAAGAACTTAAGAAAAAGTAATGTTGAGGCTTGTACAAATAAATTGGAATTAAATTCTTAAGATTCAAGATTAGAAATGTCACATATTGTTATTTAGTTCGCCCCAAAACTAACCGCTAAATAGCGATGTTAAGATTTTCGGCAATTTGCGATAACCTCTTTTTACATGGAAAAAATAAATGATATTCGTTCTTTGTACGGCGTTTTCTTGGTGCAAACCATACATTGAAGACTTCTGTGTTTCTTTGGGAATTTGTACAAGATTAAATAAGAAATTGATGGTGGTTTGCCTCCCGTTGTATCCCAACCCCAAACCACTGTTTTCACTCGACAATCCAAACACAGCTGAGGTGTACTATATCTTCAGTTAATTATATATTCCGGCTGTGTTACTGTTCGTGCAAACAATTTATTACAATTGTTCGCAGTTCCAGTAGTTTTGTTAATAATTCTAAATAATTAATGTGGGGACTTAAAGGATATTATTGTTATTTTGGGGGTTTATGAAGATAGAAAGGGATTTGTATATTTTAATAACGAGATTAATCTTGTTTGTTAGCCGGTGTATTGTTTGCTGTTATTTTGTTATACTGGTGTTTATTTATTTTTATTGCGTTTTCTGCATATTTATTACGTGATTATGTATTATTTATTATATGTTGACATTTAATGTTTTTTTTTTTATTATATTTTATTTTTTATTACATTTATAGTTTTATTTTGACTTTCTAGAACGATAATTTTTAATTGTATTTTTTATCATTATTTTTACACATTTTTATAATTTGGCTAAATATGACACACTTGTTTGTTGTATTATGATTTTATTTAATATTTTGACAGTTTTAGTATTTCTATTTTGACATCGCATCATCATCATCATCAACCTATTAATGTTCCCACTGCTGGGACACAGGCCTCCTCTCTATGAGAGGGAATGTGCTGTAATCCACCACGCGGGCCCAGTGCGGTTTGGTGGATGTCACACGTCTTCGATTTTTTGGTTTTAGGACATGCCGGTTTCCTCACGATGTTTTCCTTCACCGTTTTAAGAGCAGTGGTGATGAAATAATTTACACAAAGTAAAGCGCCTGCCTGGGCTCGAACCCACGACCTACAAGTTGTAAGTCGCGGCCGATATCACTGCGCCATCACTGCTCTCTCAATTTTGACATTCTAGAATGATAATTTTAATATTTACACGACATTAAAATAATTTGAGTATATTATGACATTATATTCTGGATTTTTATTTTGATTTAAATTTAATTAATTTTATTTGTACTCTATTATTAATATTTGCATGCCATTATCTAAGGCAAACATGACGCGCAGATTTTTTTAAAGTTTCGACATACCTAACATGTTAGGTATGTCGAAACTTTAAAAAAAGACTACTAAAGACTTCTACTTGTTGTGCGTACTTTACTCATGTTTGAGCAAATAAATGATTACTTACTTTGCGAACCGCCAACAGCCACAGCTAACATTTTTTGTTAAGGCCGTACCCTGACCAAAAAATCAGCATGAGATATGAGCATTCCTATTGGCCTAGCGGCACTGGTGGCGCATGAATTACAGTAGTGAATACGCCCAGATTTTAGAATAAATTCTTTATAAAATCGAATATTGGTCTTTTGAAAAAAATAAATCTACTAAAATGTTCGTTATAAAATTGTCTATCCATTAATGTTAGTACAAAAAAATATTAATGAACACTTTACGAGGAGATGCATGCTATCAATAATTATTTCTCATTTTTATGGTTTTGTTGGAAGGAGATTAGTGAAACATATACTACATTTAAAAAAAAACTACAATTTAGGAATCAATAATATGTAGAAATTTAATGTATTTTTATTAGTTGATATTTTATTTTAAATAACGAGTGGATAGCTCCTAAAAACTGCACGAAAAACGGCTAGCGCGGCGTTTTGCTCGGGGTAGCGCCCTAACCAAAATTAATTAAACCAATAGAACCTTTTGAAACTACTCAAGTCGCTTCATTTACGACGAACAAACCCTAATCGTGCACACCTTTAGCTGTGCACATATTTATTTATTTATTATATACTTTATTGTACACCACTTAAATAATTACAGAATAAAACATTTATAAAGATAAGTGTACAATGGGCGGTCTTATCGCACAGTGCAATCTCTAACAGACAAGCTTTGGATGGACTGAACGAGAGGAGGTAGACATAGGGTTGTCAGTGTACAAAAACTATCATGAAATAATATAACTTAGACATTACATAAAATACATACATACAAATAAAATAATATACTAATAAATATCTAATACAGAACAGAGAATGGAGAAGAATAGTTACAAAGAAAGGAAATGATCCTTCACCATTTTCTTAAATGTCGGCAATGTTTGCGCACGCCTTATCTCTATAGGTAATGCATTCCACAAACGAGCTGCTTGAACCGTGAAAGATTTGTCGAAGAAGGATGTCGAATGCATACGAATGCTTAATTTCAGGTTTTCCGATGATCTCAAGGACCGAGAATGTGTGTCACAGAGGAACTGAAAACGTTCTTTAAGATAAAAAGGACTAGATGGATTAAAGAGCACATTATATAGCAAAGAAAGTATGTGGGCATTCCGGCGAAGGCGAATAGGAAGCCATTTGAGCTTAATTCGAAATTCAGAAACATGGTCATACTTGCGCAAGCCAAATATGAACCTGATACAGAGATTTTGAAGTCGCTCAAGCTTGTCCAATTGGTCTTGGGTGAGATCGAGATAGGGAGAAGAAGAGATTGTGCTATCGCAATTTTAGTGGTGATGGGAAGAAAGTTACGAAGCCGTCTCAGGGAGCCCGCAGACGCAAACAGTTTACGACTGACCTCCTGCAGTTGTTTGGTCCAGGAAAGGGTGCTATCGATATAAATCCCCAGGTTCTTCACAGTGTGAGCTATAGGAACAATGGTGTTGTTGAAAGAAACCTGGGGAAGTGTCGCCCAATCAATCCTAGAGACCGTTCGGGAACTTCCCACAACAGCCACTTGAGTTTTGGTCGGATTGATCTTCAGCCCAAACTTAGTGCTCCAGTCACCAATTCGAGCCAGGTCCGTATTAATAGTCCCAATAGCGTCCGATAACTCACCGAGAGGAGCTTGAGTATAAATTTGGAGATCATCAGCATAAAGGTGGTTGAAAGAAGATAGCTGTTGAGTGATAGCATTAATAAAGAGTGCGAAAAGTAGAGGAGATAAAACGCCAGCCTGCGGCACAACGGCAGAGGTCTAACACCAAGAAGAGAAAGATTCCTCAATGCAAATACGCTGCCGGCGGCCAAACAGATAACTATGAAACCAGTCAATTACCGAAGGAGATATGTTAAAAGAGCTCAGGACTCCCAGCAAAATGTCGAAGTCAACCATATTGAAAGCATTGCTGAAGTCAAGTAGAGCAAGTACAGTTTAACTTTCCCATTTCCATGCCTGACCTTATGTCGTGCGTAATATGCACAAGTGCTGAGGTAGTGCTGTGTCCCGGACGAAAACCAGATTGGAAGGGATTTAGCAGCTTCTGTTTGGAAAGGAACGAGCTGAGTTGATGATGGACTAGTTTTTCAAGGACTTTCGATAGGAAAGGAAGAATAGAAATGGGACGATAGTCAGAAAAAGATGCAGGATGAGATTTTTTGGGTAGAGGAATAACATGGGCATCTTTCCAGGCTTGAGGGAAGACACCACTGGAAACAGAGAAGTTGAGGATGTGAAGGATAACAGGAATAATGTCATCAAGGATGGGGACGATCATTTTACGGCTAACACAGTCACTACCAACAGCGTTGGACGAAATCGATAGAATACTCTTTTTAACATCACAAGCGGTGAATTGACTTATGAAAAAAGGGGAATAATCAGGTACCGGAAGGTTTAAAAGATTACTTAGCGTAGTAGCTTTAGTGGCCCTATCTAATTCGGGCGAAGTAGAAAAATGACTAATAAGTAAATTGAAATCCAAGTCTTTAGGAATCGTATTGTGAGACATTTTTCCGATTCTTAATGATTTGAGAAACTGCCAGAACTTAGTTGGATCACCGTTCTGAACAGAACGATGGATATATTGGCGGTTTGCGATTCTACACACCTTACTGCAGTGATTCCTAATTGAGACGTATTTTTGCCTGTTGACGTCATTGGGCCGAATTTTAAACTTAAACTTCTCATTTGCCTTTTTAGTCAGTAAAAGTTTAATTTCGTCGGTCAGCCATGGCGGCGGAAGATGCTTAACTCGCACGGCTCGAATAGGAGCATGTGTGTCGTAAACATCAACTAAGGTAGAAGTCAATACTTCAACTTGTTCATCGATGGATGAGGATGTCACTAGTGGCGTCCAGTCAATATTACTGGCATCCTCTCGAAGTCAATCAATGTCCATACCATCAAAATTGCGAAGCAGAAGAGTTTTGAGTTTTTGCTTAGGTGGTCGAATTTTATATGAAATGTAAATTAAGTCATGGTAGTAAAAGGCGTCAGCAGAACATTGGCCATGTTTAGCGACGTGATCAAAATATGAGACAACAATAAGATCGAGAAGTGAGGGAATAGAGTTAGGAAAATGGTGAGTGGCACCAAGATCGAGAATAGAGAGATTGACAGATTCAATAATATGACGAAAAGAAGAAGAGCGGGAGTCTTGTTTAAGAAGGCCCGTATTAAATTCGCCAATTATGATGCTATGACTGCAAAAGGGGCTGTATTAAGAAGAATCTTAGAATGATGCAATTCAACTTCCAGGAAAAGATGTTCACCAGCGTTCGGTGGAGGCGGCTGCGTGGACATGTTAACTATAGAAAAAGGAATATAATTACGAAGATAAATGGCCACCCCGCCACCACCACCGACCGCGCGATCATTCCTAATAAGTCGAAAGCCGGGAAGAGAGTAGGAGCAAGAGGGAAGACAAGGTTTTAACCAAGATTCTGAAACAAGAATCGCATGGATATTCTTACAGTCAAAGTTTGCCAGCATATCGGGGAAGTGGGCCGAGATACTCTGGGCATTTATGTGGACTACATTAAAGTTCCTGGAGACATCGGAAAACAGTGAACCAAGGGTGTCAGCTAAAGAAGGAACACTATCCAATGAATTAGCTGAATCAGTATCACTGCTACAGTCAAAGCTGAGCATAAATATAAAAATATAAATAAAGTCTTATTAAAATATACTTATACAAACAGTAAAGACTTACCCCGCTCTGGTTACCAAATACTGGACCATCACTAAATAACCGTGCTGATAGCTATTGTACCTATTGAAGCATACCCGCTACAGACCATATCGGTATAACCTTTTATTTTTTTAATAAACTGTTCAAATATTTAGAATTCAAATTCGTCAAATTCGTTTGACAAGAAAAGAGAAGACCATTTTTTTCTGACAGAATGTCATTCATAGAAAATTCTTGGCACAGAAGTCTTCAACCAGACTATTGATATTTTGTTATATCGCAGCTGTTAAAAACAAATAAATAATAATAATAATAGAAATAGCGAGCAGGATGGTCACACAGGTTCAAGACATGACACCAATTTCTCTGGGCAAAGTTCAACCTTTCGTTTTAAAAAAGGCTGGTGTCAATTTAGGGTTATATAATGAAAACTGGTATGTAACGTACCTATTATTATAATTTTTTATTAAGTTGTTGTGTACGTTTTTTTCATTAAGTTCAGACCCATTCATAATTTTGATTGTCCGTTTCCTTGTCTGCAGATATATATCAGTTGATAAAAGCCGATTTCGGCTCCACCGTTCGGGCAGGGCGCTTGGCCTCTTGTGAGCCTGCAATATTCGTGATTCCATACATTTTACAACAGCCTCAGATTTGCTACGAGAACTGTGGTGCTGTCTCAGAATTGGTGCATTCAACATTGGAGCAACGCTACTGAAAGCGGATTTTTTCATCTGGCTCGTATCTCCGACGAGTGGTTGACGTAGGTGTCTCTATCTTATTACATTTTTTTTTGTTAAAATTAACCTAGTGTGACTGTTCTTAAAATACCCCAGGCTGATAAAAAATCGTTTTGCCTAAAATGCCTTAGATTTCGAGTTCAAAGTCGGCTACTTCTGAAGAAGTAGAATCTGTGCCCAAACCAGCCGTATAAATTTGTAAGGTTCGTCTTCCTGACCTGGGCACCTTTCGACCGAAAACTCGTGAATTCCAAATTATGGTTTGTTTTGGAATTCACAGTTATAAGATTATAACTTGAAAGTGGTTTAGAAGGATAAAATATAACTAAAGGGATATAAACTAAATTCTTACAATTAACTAAAGGTTGTGTGAGAAACCCTTTACACTAATGTATAGAGTATTTAAATCAAAGAACCGAATAATGGTCGCGGATAATGAATTTACATTCATGAATTATTACAAATACAATCAACTAAACGGGCAAAGAGTTTTAATTCAGGAAGTAACAGGAGTTGATGAGATCAACTCGCATACAGGCAGCCCTTAAAGCGCCAAACAGCCATCATTTCCTAGTGTAATAATGTTAATGCTAATAAGAAGAAATGATGATGATGCACGGTTGGCGTAGTGGTTGAGCGATTGGCTGCTGCGCTGCGTGTCGCGGGTTCGATGCCCGCACGGGACAAATATTCAAATCAAATAGTTGTTCCGGCTCTGGGTGTTTGTGTATGTGAGTTTATATGTTTGTAAACGCACCCACGATACAGGAAAATATCCTTGTGTGGGGCATTTTTTTAATAAATAAAAAGAAAAATAAAAACTTCCCAGCACACTTTTGTGTCTGTTAGCCATAAGGACTATATAAGTAAAACAATAGTGAAGTATGAGGTTAATTAGACGAAGGGATTGCAAAGTGCATTATTTATCTAACATTGATAACTACGTTTATTTGAATTACGTTAATGAGTTAATTCACAATAGTCATGGTCCCCACCCAAGTGACGTGCTAACGCCTTACAGCATCAGGCACGTCGTGCGTGTAATGTTGAGCCTAGAACGCGAGTCTTAGGAAGAACTAAAAGCGGTCCCAACAATACATGTTTCCTATACTCCAGCATGTATACACAATCCTAAGGCAACGAACAGTTTTGTGCCTGAATGCCTCTGCCATTAAGCGAGGCATGCTTCCAGATTCACTGGACGCGGGCTATAATATATAGCTCTCTCTCAGCCTATTCACACTTTACAAAGACAATACAAAAATAATGCAAGCGTACCGTAGACTCAGTCTGTAGAAGCTCATTGCGAAAGATACTGGCCGTACGTCGGAGCGGATTTATTCATCGCTTCTCATTTCCTTAATCTGACCATTGCGTGGATTTTCGGGGCCACTAGGAGCGGCAGCCATCCAATATCGTGTCTCGCTAAATAGTGACGAATTATCATTGCCTACAATTGGCTTAGTGTGGTTTTAACGAGACACTTTCCCTAAGCATCATTAGACAATGTAGTTTGAGGTTCTTTGTGAAGCCTACCGTTGGAAGCCTACACCCTTCACCCTGGATCTGAGCGACAGCAAGTATTACGCAAAGAGGTTTGAGCTAGACCTTCTATAGGAAACATTATATTTTAACAACTAACATTTGGTTGTCATACGTGCACAATTAAGAGCAGTCATATTTAGCCTATTTTATACCGAAGTGAATATTAGCGGTTCCGCCTTCCATGTTTGTAATGTCAGTTAAAGCTCAATAAGGTTCTACAATCAAATGAATAATTGTTTAGTGTATAAATGATGAATTAGGGTATGAAAGTGTGAAAGAAGACTTCACCGTTTCCCTAGATCAAATCCTAGTGACAAAAATCTGCCAAGGTGTGGATTAGGACATAAATACTTGCCACGCTAGAACCAAAGGGAATTGATTGTGATTTTTCCCTACCTATGTAATATAATGATTTAAACTTACCCATCCATACTGGCACTCACTCACACTATATTAATATGAGATTACACTAAATTATAATTAACTTAATAATAAAACTCGTTACCACGATAACTACCACGACACGACTTTTGACTATTGACTCCAAAGCCATCCTCTATGACTCCCTACACTCTCGTATCTCGCCGCACCGACTTCTCCCGATCCTGACAATAAGTCAGTCTTCCCCGCCTAAAGCCAAGTGCCCATCTCTCATCGCCTCCCGTCAACTCCATTTCATCCTCAAACTACCTGCTTTCTCTTCAGTTCAGTTTTTTTCTGCATTTCTTAATCAAATTGGGACTGGTTCGTGTTAGACATCGGATATTTGAAGACTCTTTAGAATTTCGTTGGAATACTACTTTTGTCTTGACAGCTTTTACATTAAAAGGCAATTTATGAGTTACTTTAAAAGATTCGGTATTATTTTATCCTTTTAAAGTGTTCGTGTCTCATTGTATGTCCACATCTGACCGGCCATGCGCAGTTTTAAATATTAAATTATAGAGATAAATGACATATAGTCACACTAGCTATAAAACCTCACAAGTTTCTTTATCTAGCTTTATAATTTATTGGTTCAACTGAGTCAAAAAACAATCCAGTTTACTATATTCCTTTTCTGCTTCTACTAGTTTCTTACAAGCTAAATCTTGTCTTCGCCTATCTGGACCTAGTTTCACTAAATATTCTCCTAAATATTTTAATTTGGCGTGCAAATCTTGCAATTGTTGCGTCATTCCTTTTCCCCAAATCTAAATTTATAATAGTACTGCATGGTCTAATTACAATATTATGAAATATTGTAGAAAAAATGTTAGCAGTGCAAAACTTACATTGCAGTAGATACGTTTTGTACTGACAGGGTATGTTTAGGTCATGACGTCACACGTAGCGTGGGTGAACGGACTCCTCAGCACTGGACTCGAACGGACTCCCAGCTGCTCCACATCGGACCCGAACGATTTATCTCCCGGCGCCCTGCATATCCTCTCATCATCAAGGTTTAAGCATTCTTTCGGCACCCGGCAGCAACGTTCCTTTTCTGTCTTCTTATTTAACCTTTTCATCTCTTCAAACTAATTCTTGGATTCTGTTTCTTCTATATATTTTAAAATCTTTTTCTTCAATTTTTTCCGTCTTCACAAACTTCTATCAGTAAAAATCTTCATGATTTCTTCAACTACAGACTTTCGGTTTTCACGTAAGTTGCAAAATTTTGATTGCTGGCTAAGGGTCGCCATGTATTAGAGTGATATAATCAAAATAAAAGAGAAGTGTTCAATTCAACGATTCATGTAATAAAGCCCATAATTTCCACGGACTAAAAATTAGCTCTGAGTCGTTAAGGATTCAGTTCCAAATGCTTAAGCCAGAATTTATTTAATTTGATATTAATTTCTTCTGTAACACCTAAACAGTGGTCTGAGTCCAATATTATCCTGTTGTTTAAAAAAGGCGATCCAAAGAACATAGGCAATTACCGACCCATTAACCTTCTGCCATCATTTTATAAATTATTCTCGTCAACTATAGATAAGAGAATCAGTACTACGCTCGAAAATAGTCAACCTGGGTTTCGAAAGAGCTACTCCACAATAGACCACATACACTCTCTAGAATTGCTTGTTGAAAAATACCAAGAGTACCAACGTCCACTCTACATAGGGTTTGTAGAATACCAGAAAGCTTTTGATACAATACTGCGTCCTTCAATATGGAAGGAATCCCAAAAAGTGGAGAAAAAATACGTGCGAGTCTTAAAATACCTTTAAGAGAACAACACTAGTAGAGTGAAGCTAGAGACAGTAGGACCACCTGTCCCTATCAAAAGTGGAGTATGGCAAGGCGACCCCCTATCGCCTCGAATCTTCATAGCGGTACTGGAAATGATTATCGGTAGACTAAATTGGAATAGAACTGGTATATGCATAGAAGGGAAATATATTAGTCACCTAAGGTTCGCCGACGACATTGTCCTTCTTTCAGAAAATGGCACAGAGCTGGAGTCAATGTTACAAGAGTTACAACAAGCAAGCAGAGAGGTAGGGCTAGAAATTAACCTGAGCAAAACAAAACTCATGACAAATGCCACACAAAACTCTGTATTTCTGGACAAAACACTAGTAGAGTACGTTACAAGCTATATCTACCTGGGCAAACAAATTTCTTTCCAAAAACTAAACAACGAGGCAGAAGTAGATAGAAGAATAATAACGACATGGAAAAAGTTATGGAGCCTAAAGGAAATTTTAAAAAGTCAGATGCCAAAGTTATATTATAGTCGAAAAAACGTATAACCCACACTATTGTCCACGAAGTGACATCTGATTATGATAACGAACGCATGTTAAATGAGAAAAATAATAAGATAGTAATATTTAGTAGAAAAGCACTGCATACACGAATCGAGGGAAGCGGATGACAAGAACGATCTTATGGGCGATTTGCAAGAAATTGAGAAACCATTCTTTTAAATTAAGATAGCGATAGCGCGAAAATGTCAAAATCTGTAAATTGTGAGTTATATGTTTCTAAAAGTCGGCGGACAGGGGCCCGCACCCCAGCATTCGTTCTACATCGCGCAGTGTAGAATAGTCGAGGTGCGCGCACTTCCCGCCGAATAACAGTTCTTGGCACTACGTAACACAGTCTATTTTACAGCTCAGTACAATTGTATTTGTTATTGCATATACCGTATAGCATCACGACTGTTCGCGATAAAGTGTTCAGTGTTAGTGTAATGACAGTACGTTAGATATAATTGAAAGACAATAGTGTTTAGAACAGTGATTTAGAATAGTGAATCAATAGTAAAGTAATAGGAACGATCGAGAAATACACGGCTGTAGTCGCAAACCATCTAATTACTCAAAGCGGCCGCCAACTGTATTTAAATCCTTTGTACGCACCGACACCGCGACGCACGTGTGGATAAAATGTTATCGGTGAGTAAAAGGAGCCGCCGCCGGTACCTAAAATCTTTAAACTAGCCGACACACGTCTTAATACAATAGATCAAAGAAGCCGCGCCGGCCGCGGCATCTCGAATCGTCTTGACTGTGTTGTAAATAGAATTTCGACCGTATGCCGAGCGCAGAGAATAGTTTATTGTATGCACTTTTGTTGATGTCGGCACCTCTTTAATGTAAAATTTGTAATAAATCACGATAAGCAAACAATGCTATCTTCCGCCGCGGGCCGACTTTGTCGGCAAGCTTTCTCGAATATTTCGTAGACTTACGGAGTAGTATAAAAGAGCACCGCACTCGCTATTACGGACAGTTCGGTTCCAGTACTCGACCAGTTCACATTAGATATTCGTATAAGCAGTTCAGTTTTAGTCGTTGCTGAAGACAGTTCGTTTCCAGTACTCGGACGTTTCGGATCTAGTACTCGACCAGTTCACATCTCCTGATATTCGACTAGTTCACAACTTGCATTCGTACTTTCGCATAGTATTTGTTCGCCAGTCGTCATAATAATTAAACCAGTCTTTTATTTATCTCCACCTTCACCGCCCATAAAACAACAATAGAAACAGTAACTTCCATCCCACCATACTTCACACAACGACGCCAGCGGCTCAGCTTGGACTTCGCTATAGTTTCACCCAACACGAGAACGCCCGTCCGATACAACAACCATGATCAACGAACGTCTGGAATCCAAGCTCAATACTTCGTAATGTTTTAGCAAATCTGCATAGGGAATCCTAGTACGAAAGCATTTGAACTGCGTGGCACGAAGAATTTTTTTCTGAACCATTTCTATTGCTTGCTTATATTTATCTCATAATACGGGCACCAGATGGGTACCGCGTATTCCAATTGTGAACGGACTAGTGTTTTATACAAGCACAGAAAAGTAGAAGGCTTTTTGAAGTCTTTACAAGACCGCATGACGAAACCATACCTCTGAAAGGCTTTGTTAATTATGTTGTAGATATGGGTGTCTAAGTGTAATTTACAATCAAGTAGTACGCCAAGATCACGTGTGCACTCAGTTTTTTTCAATTGTATATCATTTAAGGTATAAGGGAAGTTAATAGTGTTTTTATTTTTGGTAAAAGAAATGAAGTGACATTTTGGAAGACTAAGATGAAGTTTATTGACCAGACAGTATCGTGAAAGCCTGCATAAATCTTCTTGCAGTAGCAAACAGTCCCGTAAGTTCGCACAAGCCTTATAGATTTTAATATCATCGGCGTACATTAGAAATTCAGAGTTGACTATGCAGGCTTTTATGTCGTTTATAAACAAGATAAAAAGCAATGGGCCTAAGACAGATCCCTGAGGCACACCTGATTCGACGACCACATAATCAGGCTCGAATCCATTAATAACAACCTTTTGAGTTCTATTAAATATATATGAAGCAAACCATCTGAGTAAATTGCCTCTTATGCCATTGAAAGCAATTTTATCGAGAAGTAATTTATGGTCCACCTTGTCAAAAGCTTTCTGAAAATCAGTGTACAAAGGATCAACCTGCATGCCCATGTTTTCAAATAAAAATTGAGTGAAAATGATTAAGTTTGTGGTAGTAGATTTGGATGTAACGAAGCCATGATGCTCGGGTATAATTAGGTGATTTAACTGTGGAAATAAGTGGCTGTGCACTAGACCCTCAAAGAGCTTAAACAAGGTTGATAAGATAGATGTGGGTCGATAATTCTCAACGTTACCTTTGCCACCACTTTTGTGAATGGGCGTAATGAAGGCCCCGTTCCAAACACAAGAGAAAATCCCTTCCCTGAGACATTTATTAAATATTATGTGTAACGGGACACAGATGGCTTGTGCAGTGTTCTTAAAGAAAGAAGGGGCAGGCCATCCGGGCCAGCTCCTTTAGTTAAGTCTAATGAAGTGAGTGCCTTAAGTATGACACTCTTTTCGAGGTAAATATCCGGAATGCATACAGAATTCTTGTCAAGGGTTTCTGGCGGTGTCCAGGTTTTAGGGTCAAAAGTTGAGGACTCGTATACCGAGTTGAAGAAGGCAGAAAACAGTGAACATATTTCCGCGGGGCAGTTAGATGATTTATTTTTATACTGCATGTTAGCTGGGATTCCAGAACCTTGCTTTCGGTTAGAGATGTACGTCCAGAAGTGTTTGACATTAATAGGTATGCTTTCTTCAAAAGTTTGCATATACTTATTGATACACTGTTCACAAAGTAGTTTCAACCGTTTACGCTGGATAGAGAACTTTTCATAATCAGATAAGTTACGCAGTTTTTCCATCTTATCGACGCGCGTTCTTTATTTTTGAAAGTTTTAATTAGGGAAGCGCTAAACCAAACGGGAAAGGAGGTTGATTTTTGACGTGACAATGGAACATGTAGTCTGACGATTCCATATATATAGTCATAAAAATCATCTATGGCCTGTTCACTGGATAGATTATGAAACAATTCGTCCCAGTTCAACTTATTTAGTTCTACATTAATTTCTTGGTAACTAGCTTTAAAGAAATTGTATTTTATTGTTGAATGACGCTTCATGGGTGTGAGTGGTGTCATCAGGAAAGTTAATACAGAAAACGGAGGGTGGTGGCTGTCAGGCTACAGCAGTAAAATGTCGGACTGTATCTGAAATTCAGTGTTGCTAATGAATAAGTCCAGAACACGACCCAAATTATTTTTTATTGTATTGTATTGAGAAGCATTCGTAATAGCCATCAAATCCAATAAAGATCGACTCACATTATTTTGTGACTGAGTACACACATGACTTGCACTGCCCGACTATTCAATGTCGGGCAGATTATAATCACCGGCTATATAAAATGTTTCAATACAGGGAGCCGTAAGAATATTTTCGAATGTGGATATATGTGACAAGTAAACATCATATTGTGTGCGTGGAGGTATATAGGCAGCGCTAATGACGTGGTGAGTGTTGGAGCGCGACGCAGGCACTTGGATCATAACGTGCTCGATGCCAGTGGGAGAGGGACACGTTAATCACCTCACTGCCGAAGCCCGCGCAGTACGGCTATCAGAACACTCCCGCCCTCGCGTTTGTTTGTAACAATGCGGTTACGATCGTCTCTAAAAACTAAGTAGCGGTCATCAATGAATTCTTTGTCCATTATTTTAGGTGTTAGCAATGTCTCAGATAATATGATCACGTCAAACGATAAGGAAAGATTGTTGGTATAAAGTGTGTGCAATTTAATGCGGATCCCTCTACAGTTTTGATAAAAGAATGATAAATTGTTGTTACTAAGCATTGTAAAAAAGGAGTGTACAACAAAAATATATATAAAAAGTAAAACAATTATTTTTATATTCGGGTGTATTTAAAAACTTGGATTCTGTTCGTAGTGGGTAGCGGTATGAAGTTGAATTACATAAAAGTACATGGTTATGAGTACCAACAACAGCTAATGAGCGAGTTTTAAATTACAAGTTCTGTAGGCATATTACTGATATGTGTGGCATACAATCTAGGGCTGTATCGTTTACGTACGTATTTGAAAAACTGAGGCGAGAAACATTACAAAACAATGATATAAAACCGATCTTCGAGACTTTATCAATTAGGACATACGGAAGGCGTGCTTTAAGAGTATTATTATATAAACATTTCTTTACAATAAATCTGTGTAAGCCTTTGTTTAAAATCGATATCTTTGTAAAAATAACAAAAAACAAAGCTATATATTCTGACGATTACACTGCGCAATCTTGCTGACATCGTTTTGACAGCGTACTGCAAATGTTTTAGAGCCATCGGTAGCTTTAACAAGTACAGTAGCGTTTCTAATCCAGACATACTTGACGTTATGTTTCCTAGCCATCTCACGACATGTACGAAATAAGTTTTTGTTATGAAGTGTGAGATGCTCGTTTATATAAATTTTACAGGAGATACCTAACATACCGATTAGGTCAGACGTAACATTATTAGACATACGATAGGCGCTTAAAACATTATCGCGAAGGGTGCGCGAGGCTAATTTCACGATTATGTTCTTAGGTTTGTTACTTTCCTGAGTACGTGCATGTGCGACACGGTGAACGGCTAGTACATCTAGACGGGGAATGGGGCACTTGATGGCCAATCTTTTCGACGAGCCCAAGGAGGTCTTCATCACGTTTCTCAGGCAGGTTGCATATCTCAATGTTATTGAGTCAGGCTTGCTGTTCCATCGACTCAATTGTTAGTTCCAGTCCGGATAGTTTGTCATTCATGTCGCTATCCAATGACAGAGATGACAGCTGTAGATCTTCGACTTTTCTCTCGAGGTTGGTTAAGCAAGTTTTGTAGGCTTGATTTTCCTTCTTCAAACTATCCATCTGCTGTCTCATCTCCTCAAACTTGCTGCTCATGAAATAGTAAGTAAGTAAGTATTATTTATTATAAATGTATTTATTAATTTATTTTTCTATTTATCTATAACTATAAAAAAAAACATTATTTAAAATGTCACCACACAACCAATCTTCTTCTTTTCGGGTGAGGTGTGGCCACCTCTGGTGTCAGAGTTAATTAAGCCGCCTCTGGGAATCCCCACAGGCCTCTGACTTGGCTATTTCAGACTTACATTATAACTATATAAGTCCAGGTTTCCTCACGATGTTTTCTTTCACCGTTGCCTGTGATGTCCAAGATTAACTTAGAAAGTACATATGAATTTGAAAAATTCACATTGGTACTTGCCCGGATTCGAACCTACGACCTCAAGCACGACAGGCGAGGTCTTAGCCACTGGGCCACCACGACACTTACACAACCAATAAACTACTGGCATTTCCGTCAAAGCAAATACCCACTAACCCTACAACGTTATTACATAATCTCATAGGTATCAATACTTAACCAGTACTTAGCATACATAAAATAAAGTAAAGCAATAAATGTTAAGGCGGCTAGGAAGAGCATTTTAATAACCTAACGCCCACTTTAAGCTGAAAGCTATTGCATTATAAATGTGAATAAAAGCAACTTATTTATACTTCTATTCTTTGCTTATTCTCTCAAGGCTTTTAAATTTAACTTCGCTGAAACTTGCTGAAAGATTTCGTATTTTTCTGGATTATCTATATTTTTCTGCAACTTTTTTAGCATAAGATAGCAATCTGGTGCCGAAAAACAAATCGTAATAGTGGTTCAGTAGCTTCAAAATCACCTTTGTAATTATTTATTGATTTAAATGAGTATCCATGGCATTTCTTGCACTCTCTTCTCCATCTTGTCTCCATCTCGTGAATTTGCTAAGCAGCATGGCTACCAGTTCTGCTGGACCTCTAACGGCAACATCTTCGTTCGAAAATCTCATGGTGTAAAGCAAATACTAATTTCCTCTGAACAATCTCTGTTGGCCCTGAAACCAAAACAGTGACTAGTTTTAAAATCTTCGCCAATCACTAGTATACGCTTTTATTTGTCTAAACTTATATACTGTTTTCATTTATTAATGCATGGATTTTATATTACTAATGCACACAAATACCTCACAAATGTAATAACAACAATTAAATCTCTACACTTACATTCATCACACACACACTATGTACAGAAAAACACACAATACTTTTTATACTCTTATGCTATCCACATTTGCAGTCGGCTTTTCATATACTCCATCATGTTTCCACTATCTTCTACAAAGAGATCACTTCGTAGGTCGCTAAGATTTTGGGTTTCTCTAACTTATAAATGGCTAACATAAATAACGTTAATACTGACCTGGATTCGTTGGAGGTAACGACGTCTTACAACTGTCTCCCGAAAGACTGTAAACTGTTTATTAATACTAGAGGAGGCATTACACTACTTCATTTAAATATCAGAAGTATAACTAAAAATTTTGACCAGCTCTGCATGTTAATATCCGACATGAACATTAATTTAGACATAATAATACTTACGGAATGCTGGCTTAAAAAATCCAATAATTTACCTATCCTTGCAGGATATACGGGTCATTATACCAGACTAAATCAAAACCAGAATGACGGCATCATCATCTATACCAAATTAGATCTAACGTGTAAAGTAAACGAACCAATATTCAAGGAAGGAAACTGTCTCGTTTGTCAATTAGATCGCAGTAACAGTGTGGTAGCCATATATCGATCCCCTTCTTCATTTACCCAAGAAAAATTTAATAACTTTATTAACAGCCTAAATGACGTATACGCCAATTTAAAAACTCAAAACATTATTTTGGTAGGGGACCTTAATATCGACATAAGCATGACTTCAACTGATCCATTTCGTGAAGAATACCTAACGCTTAATGCCTCACATGGCTTGTTTCCCTCGCATTCTCAGCCTACTAGAGCTAATTCGTGCCTTGACCACTTTTTCATTAAATCAGAATTTCCTTCTACAACACTCATTTTGGAATCCCACATAACCGACCATCAGCCCATTACTTTATGTCTTAATAAAAACATCTGTCCCAATCGACACCATAACACTAGAATATGTACTTGCTATGATAGTATCAAAACGGATTTAGAAAACACCAACTTCTCTGAAATTCTAGCAGTTACCGACGCAAACGTTGCATCTAATATGCTTGTCACACTCCTCTCAGACACAATTGCGAAACACACTAGGACATTAACAGTCTCCAGAAGCAAACGAGTTCTAAAACCTTGGATGTCACCGGGTCTCCTAAAATGCATTAGAAACCGCGATAGACTCCACACAAAGTCCAAAAAAGCACCTGATAATATGATCCTAAAACTAACTTATACGCGATACCGTAACTTCTGCAACAACCTCATTTGTAAATTAAAGCTTGATTATAAAAAATCCCAAATTCAAAATGCCGGTAATGACCCAAAAGCCCTGTGGAAAGCCATTAGGGATATAAAAAACACTCAGAAGACCAAAAATAGTGCAAAAGAATTATTGAAATTATCTGACAACCCGAAAATGTCTACTAACCAACCTACTTTAAAGAGATCGGTAAGAATTTAGCTGAGAAAATTTGTAACACCGCCAACATTCATATAAAAACCACCTCTCCACAAGAACTCGAACAAAACAGCCCATCCGATTCATTGGTCATCTTGGAAGTTACAAACGCCGATATAGAAGCATTAATCTTGGAACTTCGTTCTGACAGCGCTACAGGGTGGGACAATATTCCCTCTCAAGTCCTCCGACTAAATTGCCAGGTACTAACACCTATAATAACTCATATTTGTAATCTTGCCATAAGTAGCGGCGTTTTCCCAGAAGTCTTTAAGAAATCGCTTATACATCCTATTTTTAAAAATGGTGAAAGGGATTGCCTTAACAATTATCGCCCTATTTCAGTACTCTCAGCCTTATCTAAGATCTTAGAGAAAATACTGAATCGAGCGCTAAAAACGTTTCTAAAAAAATTTAGTATAGTAGCACCAAATCAATATGGCTTTCGCCCTGGTTTATGCACAGAAGACGCTGTAACTGATTTGACAAATACCGTTGTTGACAACTTAGATGCAAAAAATAGATGCTTATGCATCTTTTTAGACCTCTCAAAGGCATTCGATACAGTATTTGTCCCTACCCTACTGGAGAAACTACAAAAGCTAGGAGTAAGAGGTTTAGCCCATAAAATGTTTAAAGACTACCTCACAAATAGGAGACAACGAGTCAAAATTGAGAGCTATATTAGTGATGAAGAAACAGTGAGTTACGGTGTGCCCCAGGGTAGTGTTTTGGGCCCCACGCTATTCCTCCTATACATAAACGATCTCTGCTCACTCCAATTACCGTATACTAACATCTTTACCTACGCAGATGATACTGCTATCCTTGTTTGGGGTCCAAATTGGCAAACTGTTAAGGAGCGTGCCGAATACTCACTATCCAGAGTTATGAACTGGCTAAAAAATAACCTACTAACACTAAATCTAACAAAGACCAACTATATCGCATTTTCCCTCAGCAAAATTACCGACCCTGCCGAAAACTTCTATATTAAAGCTCACACTTGTTCTAATTGCAACGAATGTGACTGTCTTGAACTTACGCGGGTTGAAGAGGTAAAATACTTGGGCGTACAGATTGACCACAGACTGAAATGGAATAAACAGATAGATTTAGTCACAACAAGAGTGAGGCGATTGATATACGTCTTTAAATCCCTACGAGATGCCCTAACACATGACAAGCTAAAACTAGTCTATCTGTCTCTATGCCAGTCTGTAATACAATACTGCATCACAGTCTGGGGTGGAGCTGCTAAAACGCACCTTATTAAATTGGAAAGGGCTCAACGAGCCGTCCTAAAGGTAATGATCAGGAAACCTTACAGATACCCGACTGTGAGCCTTTATTCAAACTGCAAGGTCCTAACAGTTCGTCAGCTGTTCATCTTGAATGCTGTTCTCAAAAAGCATCGAGATGTGCCAATCCCAAACTCCAATAAACGCAGTTTATCATCTGTATGCCCTCGTGTGGTTTGTAGAACCTCTTTCGCAAAAAGGCAAACACGTAGCACAAGCGCTAAACTATACAACGATTTAAACAAGAAACTTAACATCATTTCATTATGTAGACGCAAAGTTAAATCGAAAATTACTGAATGGCTTCAACTACTTGACTATCAAACAACCGAAGACCTTCTTAGCTATCTAATATAAAATACAAACAATAATAACTACTAACTAAACCAATAACAATAACTAATTCAATTTATCCACTCTTACACAAACACATACACTCCCCCACACACACAGACACAAACACATACCACGATACACTATCAATCACATACTCACATATACTAACGCAAATTTAAAATTTATAGCGTAATTAACTTAATAATCAGCAACCTTATGTACAAACAGTTTTGTGTACCTTTTGCTGCGACTGAACACTGTCTCCCAAGATACAGGCTCCTGGCCTAGTTTGGGATTCAGTATCAGTACACATATATTGTTACAAACATCCTAAGACTGTCCATACTTAAGTAGGTACCATTGTTGTAATTTTTGTGTCAATAAACAATTTTTATTTTTATTTATTTATTTATTATCTACATAGACATCTGTAACATTTTTGGTCGAGCAATCAGCTTCATTTTTTTAAATGATCGACTTCTAGAAAATTCAAAAGTGCTCATAAATGATTTAATTTAAATAAGTGATTTGAGCTTTGAGTTTTAGAATATTACCGATAAAATAGTAGTTCGTCGTGGGGGAGGTACACTGAGACGATAACGACTCTCCTAGGGCGTGACCATAAGCTCTTAGAGTAAGGTTATTTGGAGTGTGTGTAAGGGACAGATGTATATGGCGTGTATACATCTGTCACTTAATCGATCTCGAAATAACCTTACTCTAAGAGCTTATGGTCACCCCCTGATATGACACAACCGCCATGCAACCATCGACGTGACGCGACGCTTAGAAAGATATACTGACAATCTGCAACCATTTCACTCTTATCCAACCTTTTCGGTTCTGCCTGGAACTTCGTAACAAAATTGTCGAAGTTACTTCCAGCGCTCTCAGATATATAGACAAACAGAATGATGTACACAGACTTGAAAAAAGTCCGTAAATAACAAGCACATTCAGATTGAGATGGACGGATGGAAGAAATGATAGACAAGCTCGTAGGATGTTACACTAATAAACGGACAGACAGTAACTGACAAATAAATGTGCATACAGACAAACAGACAGATGTATGTACCGGATCGACTTTCCACAGGATTTAAACGAACAAAATGTAACGATGTATTAACCTTTGCATTATGACTCCACCGATCTAAAGCTACACTATTGTCGAGTTCCATAGCTAAGTTTTATACCAAAATACCGGTACTGGCCGTACGCCCGCTCAGTGCCAGAATATCAATATTGGACCTGCTTTTGGACAGTTTTGTTTCCAAAATATTTTTTTCGTTTACATTATCCTATGCAGGTTAAGAAGAAATTCTAACCTTCAAATTATTCTGTGTAAAAATATTTTTTAAATATAAGTTATATAAGTAGTCAAAGTTGAAAAAATATCGTGTTGTTAATTATTTTTTAAACCAAAAGTATCTATCAGTTATACGAAAAATCCATTTTTCACCTTATAACCCATCCTCACAGCCGCAAACTCTTGACTACTTGCCAAGAATCCACCTTAAAGATTCGACGGATCCATTTGGCAACTATTTCCTATTCCATCCGTCTTCAGGTCTAACCCAGATTTAGAGACTATTCATTCCAATATGAATACGAGCGAGGATTTCAATTTGCTGACACGTTGGACCACACTATGTGGGGAAGACTAAGGGAATTCTGGAAAGTTATTTCACGTGGGTATTTTTAGGTACGTAACTATAGATCCTCGTTTCTTTGCCTCTTTTGATAAAAACTCCAAATAAATTGAATCTTTATTAAGGTTTGAACTATTTAACAGACAAATTGTTAAAAGAAACAATATACCACGGGTATTTAACGCGATGATTTCGATTCATTTATTTACCTATTTCACCCGACGTTTCGGCCGTGTTGCAACGACCGTGGTCCCGGGTAGACTGGGGTCTCGGTGTACTGGCTCCGTTGCGAATTGTGCGTGAAGCGATTAAAATTAAAAAAAACATAAAACGTTTAATCGGATGACGGTTACAAATTATCCGCGGCGTGGAATCCAGTGATTCAAAAAACATTACCTCGTTTTGTGCAGTCGGCGAACTAACAGAATATGGACACGGTCAGTGTTGTGTGTAGAAATGTGAGGATAGATGAAGAATTTTCTGCCCCAACGGAGCCAGTAAGTACACCGAGACACCAGTCTACCCGGGACCACGGTCGTTGCTTTAAAAAAACTCAATCAATAGCATCCCGAATTCTAGATCTGTGTCTGGATAATTGCAATTGACTCGCCTTTTATCACAGAGAGCTTATAAATAAACCGACAAAATGCGTGTTGACGTTTTTTTTTTTTTAAATTTTTCTTCTCTGCTTAATCCTGTCATGAATACAAGCGCCATGTTTCTAATTATTTAATTACTCTTATTTCATGTTGGCACAAGTTATTTTTGTGCCAACATGAATGCCAATGCTTAAAACTTATTTCTCTTCATACAATAAATTCTTTAATTCAGTAGACTCTCTGAAAGTAATTTATTTCTCATTGTCGAAGCTGCAAAGAGTCTTTTATTTCGAACTATCTTCTTGTTTAATTGAAATAGCGGAGTACTAATATTAGGTACGTCTCAAACATAATTATGTAAACCAAAAAAAACGTAGAATCAAATAGCTACCCAGACATACATACATAGCTATTCTTTCTGAAGACCTTCAATAATAAGATCCCTGTATGTCTTTTTAGTTCCGTATGGTGTCGGACGTAAAGAATCTCACCATCCCATATCTTCACATGGGTGTCGTAAAAGGCGACTAAGGGATACACCAGAGAATGGGCAGCAGCGTTCTCTGTGCACTTTAACAACAAACTGCGATCGCCAACCCGCCTGCCATGCGTGGCGATTAAGGCAAACCCCCCCAAACCAAAATGAAAAGCACAAAGAAAAAACGGCCCCGAGTGCCCGGCAGCCCGTCTACCCTCGACTACGGTACCGGTCGAGGCGATGGCGTGGCAAGGGGTGCGAAGAATCCCCGGAGTGGACCCGGCTACCCTAATAAACACCAACGACTGGACCTGGCAACGTACAACACGCGAACACTCCGGACCGACGAGAAGATAGCCGAACTCGAGGAAGAATTGAGCAGGTTGCGGTGGAGTATTATAGGGTTATCTGAAGTCGGAAGAGAGGGGGAGGACTCGATAATCCTCAAATCCGGTAACCTGCTCTATTTCCGAGAGGGTGACCGGCAGTCCCAGGGTGGTGTCGGGTTTATCGTCCACAAGTCCCTTGTGAACAACGTGGTGAAGATCGAGAGTGTGTCGACCAGGGTGGCGTACCTTATACTCAGAATATCCTCGAGATATTCGCTGAAGGTTATACAGGTCTACGCCCCGACCTCGGCACGCCCCGACGACGAGGTAGAGACCATGTATGAGGATATTTCTAGAGCCATGCATGGTTTCAAAACTCACTTCACCGTTGTCATGGGGGACTTCAACGCGAAACTGAGCAAACGAGACGAGGATGAGCTGCAAGTGGGCCAATTTGGAGTTGGACATCGGAACTACCGGGGTCACCTTTATGGAGAAGGAGGGCCTCTATATGATAAACTCCTTCTTCAGAAAGCGTGAGCACAGGAAGTGGACCTGGCAAAGCCCCGATGGTGCAACTAAAAACGAGATCGACTTCATCATATCAACCAAGAAGCAAATGTTCAATGATGTCTCTGTGATCAATTCGTTGAAAACCGGGAGCGATCACCGCATGGTGAGAGGCACATTGAACATTAATATCAAGCTTGAAAGGTCTCGACTGATGAAGTCTACGCTCCGTCCAGCACAGATCCAGATCCAAAATCCCGAGAGCTTTCAGCTCGAACTCCAGAATCGTTGCGAGTGCCTAGGGAGCTCCGTGGACGAATACAGCGATGGGTTCGTGGCAGCTGTCCATACGGTTGGGTCTAAGTTTTTCAAGACCCGCCGTACAGATATAAACAAAAAGCTCTCTGATCCTACTCTCAAGCTCATGAAGGAGAGGCATGAGATGATCCTGCAGTCTTCAGACGATGCATTGAAATACCGGCAGCTCAATGGACGGATCTCAAAGTCCTTGAAAAGCGATCTCCGCCGCTTTAATACCGAGCGTATTAAAGACGCGATTGAGCGGAATAAGGGTTCCAAGGTCTTTGCAAGAGATCTGACTATTGGGCAGAGCCAGCTCACGAAACTGAAGACCGACGATGGCGGAATCGTATCCGCCAAACCGGAGCTATTGAGAGAGATCGAGAGATTCTGTGGGCAGTTGTACACGTCAACCAGTAAACCCGTCGCGAATCTAGCAAAAGACCCTAGAGCTAGATTGACCCGGCACTATACCGAAGACATTCCGGACGTCAGCCTGTATGAGATTAGGATGGCTCTTAAACAGCTTAAAAACAACAAGGCGCCGGGTGAAGACGGAATTACAGCCGAACTCCTGAAGGCGGTTGGAAAACCGGTCCTTAAGGCCCTTCAGAAGCTGTTTGATTCCGTCATACTCGAGGGCAAAACGCCACAGGCATGGTGCAGGGGTATGGTGGTACTTTCTTTAAGAAGGGCGACAATGCCCTACTAAAGAACTATAGGCCCATCTCACTTCTTAGTCATGTCTACAAGCTGTTTTCAAGAGTCATCACGAATCGTCTCGCGCGCAGGTTTGACGATTTCCAGCCTCCTGAACAAGCCGGTTTCCGTAAAGGCTTTAACACCGTAGACCACATACATACGCTGCGGCAGGTTATACAGAAGACCGAAGAGTACAACCTGCCACTCTGCTTAGCGTTTGTGGACTACGAGAAAGCCTTTGATTCGATCGAGACTTGGGCTGTGCTGCAGTCTCTCCAACGGTGCCAAATTGACTACCGGTACATCGAGGTGTTGAAGTGTTTGTACAAAAACGCCACCATGTCAGTTCGACTTCAGGATCAGACCTCGGTACCTGTCTTTCTGCAGCGAGGTGTGAGGCAGGGAGATGTCATATCTCCGAAACTAGTCACCGCTGCACTGGAGGATGTCTTCAAGGTTCTGGACTGGAGAGGAATAGGCATCAACGTCAATGGCGAGTACATCACTCACCTTCGGTTTGCCGACGATATAGTGGTCATGGCTGAGAATATGGAGGACCTCAATACAATGCTCGATGACCTCAGTAGAGCTTCCGAAAGAGTGGGTCTTAGGATGAACATGGACAAAACCAAGGTGATGTTGAATGCCCATGTCACACCCACTCCTATCAAGGTCGGAGACTCTACACTCGAAGTTGTGGATGACTATGTCTACCGGGGACAAACGATCCAGTTGGGTAGGGCCAACTTCGAGAAAGAGGTCAACCGTCGAATCCGACTCGGCTGGGCAGCGTTCGGGAAGTTGGGCGGTATCTTCACGTCCAACTTACCACAGTGTCTCAAGACGAAAGTTTATGACCAGTGTGTGTTGCCAGTTATGACATATTGCTCTGAGACGCTCACAATGGGCCTCATCAGAAAGCTTACAGTCACCCAAAGGGCAATGGAGAGGGCTATGCTCGGAGTTTCCTTACGTGATCGAATCAGAAATGTAGAGATCCGCAAGAGAACCAGGGTTACCGACATAGCCCGAAGAATTGCCAAACTTAAGTGGCAGTGGGCAGGGCACATTGCTCGCAGAACGGATGGCCGATGGGGCAGAAAGGTTCTGGAGTGGCGACCGCGAACCGGAAGACGTTGCGTTGGAAGGCCTCCCACCAGGTGGACCGATGACCTGGTGAAGGTTGCAGGGATCCGCTGGATGCGGGACGCACGGGACCGGTCAATGTGGCGACGCCTGGGGGAGGCCTATGTCCAGCAGTGGACGTCTTGCGGCTGATATGATGATGTCTTTTTAGTGCCTCTCGGCGTTTCCACTCAAGTCTGCCTTGTAAATACCTTTTCAACCAACTTCAAAAAGGAGAAGGTTATCAATTCAACTGTATGTTTTTGTATGTTTGTTACGCCATTACTCCGCCAATTTTGAACCGCTATTTGATACCGAAGACACCGACTTCCGAAAAGAAAGTTAGTGTTCGCTTTGCTTTGTATTTTTGTTTTGGAAGTTGGTTTAATTTTGTTGTTAAAAAGTTTTTTATTTTTTTAATCACCCTTCATTCATCCTCTCAACGTAACCTAACTATCTAAGTTATACTCTTACCTCTACTTCTTCTTTGCGTATCGACGAACTCAAATGTTGTCTGACGAGTATGTAGCTACCTTGACAGCTTTGTAATTCGCCAAGTTCAGATCCTGTGAGGTGCTGGCGGCTGGGCACGAACGGCGGACAAGGAAGTGGCGCATACCGAGGTATGCTATGTACCCGAGGGTCCTGATGTGTGGGGTGCGACGGACGTACCTGAGTCCGTCGCCCCTGGACCCATTTAGGGGGGCTGGAAGAGGGCGTTGTCCGCCCTCCGCCAACGCCCGGCGCATCTGCTGCGGATTGGGTTAGCGGATGAAATCTCTCTCTCCCTCTCCGCAGCCTTCTTCTGCGATACGACTGTTTCGCAGAAGGATACCACCGCGTCCCAGGAATCCTCGCTGCCGACCATAGATTCGATTACGGCCGGCAGCGACAGGTCACTGCCTACTTCAGAGATAAGAGCACGGAGTGGCTCGTCCCAAGCGGCACACTCTGCCAGCGTACGTCGCGCCGTGTCTTCCCGGCAGTGGATGCAGTGGTGACACCGGGCGTCCGGCTCCCTGTTTATGCGACACAGGTACTACCCGAAACAACCATGCCCCGAGAGCCTGAGCCCGAGAACCTGCGTCACCCGAAACGACAGGGAGCCGTGCTCGAGCACCGGCCGGAGCGCCTCGATGGTAATGAAGCCGGCGGTAGGGCGTGAAAGCCTGTTCCACCATTCCGCCACCAAGACCTCGTGAAGCTGAGACTGACGCAACTCCATATGTCGCTGCAACAGCCCTTTGCCCCGCGCCCGCGCTTCCTCGCGCCACCGATACAGTGACGCGAGTACCTTTGCCTCCAGGTCCCAAGGCGGGGATCCGGCCAGTGCACAAGCCGAGGAGATCGTGCAATACCCCCTAATAACTCTGATGGCCATCGCTCTATGCGGCTTTCGCAGAACAGCGATGCTGCCGGCCGTCAGGTCAGCCGCCCAGATCGGGGTCCCATACAGGGCCATCGATCGCACGATACCCACGTAGAGCCGCCTATAGGCAGCGCTCGGGCCTCCCAGATTGGGAAGCAGCGTTGACAGCGCCCCAGCCGTGCCTCTAACTTGGGCGCCAGCCCCCGGAAGTGGGGGCTAAAATCCCACCGGCTGTCGAGCACCAATCCCAGGTATTTCATGGTTGACTCGACAGCGATTCGAGCCCCCCCAACGACGATGTGGGCATCGGGCGGTGGCGCCCGCCGGGGGCCATGAAAGACCATGGCCTCCGACTTGTTGAGGGCCACCTCCAGGCAAATGAATTCATCCATGGGCCAACCTCTGCAAGCATGCTTATTAAGCACGGCTTGATCAATCGCGTTAAGCAATGCTTAATCTAATTGATCGACTCCGTGCGACTGTTATCCTACTAATATTATAAATGCGAAGGTTTGGATGGATAAAAGAAAGAATGAAAAGGAGTTAATTTGCGCCAGGCATGGCGCATAACATAAAAAAAAAAACAAAATGGATGGATGGATGTTTGTTTCTCAATCACGCAAGAACGGCTGAACGGATCTGGATGAAAGACACAGAGATATATTATAATCCGGAATAGGACATAGTTTTCGGTACATTTTAGTGTTCGGTATTTAACAAGCATCAATCAGCCATCAAGATGAATCAGTCTAAGCAGCGTGGTACAATTTAAAAGCCTGATGAATTATAAAATTATATTATCTAGTGATGTGACGTAGATGGAAAAAATTACTATAATGATTTACAGAATTTTACAAAACACTTACTACCCCTCACTAATACTACTTAAACAAGGAAAATATTAGATGAAAGGATGAAGATTATTTAACCGTCATTCGGTGAAAACATAAATGTTAAAATATGGTGTAATTAACAATCACCGTTGATACACCAGCGCAATTTATGTGAATCAACGGTTCTTGTGTCCAAAATAGACTTTATTACAAAATTTACAAATAGTGAAATTTTAGCAAGTCATTTATTGATCACTTATTTATATCTAGATAATATAGGTTATGCAACACTCACCCAATCTGGGGTTACACTGAGATTAATTTATTTTCTATTGTTCACGGTAACGTGTAGGTTATACAAGAAATATGTTGTTCAAGGTGACTATAAGAAGGTAGCAGAGGTAAGATTAGCACTGTACAGACACTGTCACTCTGCTGCTGCGTAGTGTCAAGTGACCGCTGGTCGAGACTGATCCACGAACCGCAGGAAGTCCGCAGCTGTTAGTCATACCGTATTGAGAGGGAAATCAACTACCAAAATTTAACAAACCAGTTCCGTGCGCGGATTTTGCGACAGTATTTAATAAATCTTTGCAGTATTGCCAGTTAAAAACATCAGCTGCAAGCGTAAATAGTTATTCTTAAATTTCTAATTTTGCTACCCGGATTTCGATGTATTAGCAACCAAGTACAATATTACAAGCTGACTACTTGCAGTTGTTTGGTCCAGGAAAGGGTGCTATCGAGATAAATCCCCAGGTTATATACAGTGCTATAGGAATAATGTTATTGTTGAAAGAAACCTGGGGAAGTGTCGACCATTCAATTTTAGAGACAGTTCGGGAACTACCAACAGCATTCACCTGAGTTTTCGTTGGATTAATCTTCAGCCCATACTTAGTGCTCCAGTAATCTATTCGAGCTAGGTCAATATTATTCATCTCAATGGCATCAGATAACTCTCTGAGAGAGGCTTGGGTATAAATCTGGTGATCATAAGCATACAGGTGGCAGAAAGAAGAAAGTCTTTGAATGATAGTATTAATAAAGAGTGCGAAGAGAAAAGGAGATAAAACGCAACCCTGTAGCACACCGGCAGAGGTGTGACACTAAGAAGAGAAAGATTTATCAGTGCAAATACGCTGCCGGCGGCCAAACAGGTAACTATGAAACCAGTCAATTACCGGAGGAGATATATTAAAGGAGCATAGGGCGCGCATTGTTTATTTCATCAAAACCGGACCAAGTAGTTGTTTGCGTGAAAGTGTAACAAACATTCATCCATCCTCACAAACTATTGAAGGTCTGCACTCGAATTTCACCTCAGTCCACCATAAACTGGAGACTGATAAGCCAGCACTGTTTTTCCATACGGAGACGCAGATTGGAAGTCCGTCAGACGTGTCGTACTTTTCCTACCCAGGATTTATCCTGGAGCACAATTTCAAACCACGCGCGGGTGTATGCATGTATGCCCGAGACGACACTTGCTATCGGCGTCTCCGTAAACTTGAAGACTCCAGGTTCTCAGTGCTG
This sequence comes from Orthosia cruda, assembly GCA_964057195.1. Taxonomy (NCBI): domain Eukaryota; kingdom Metazoa; phylum Arthropoda; class Insecta; order Lepidoptera; family Noctuidae; genus Orthosia; species Orthosia cruda. Next base: position 3,024,128 of record OZ059826.1, on the reverse strand, counting down.
TGGGCTCTGGTGGACACAGGGCTGGATAAGATTATCTATGCCTGTGTCTACCGCACGCACAGCGGAGATCAGAAGACAACCAGGCTCACAGAGTACCTCAGTGAGGCGGCTGATACGGCACAGCAGTGGTACCATTCCGCCCAATAGTGCTACTGGGGGACTTTAATGCCCACCACCAGGAGAGGCTCTTCCCATACCAGTGCACTGATCATGCTGGACGAGAGACGCGCAAGCTTGCGCTAGCGCTAAATCTCACCCAGCTGGTCCAGGGGACAACGAGGGTGCCAGATGTTGATTCGCACACAGCCAATTGCTTGGACCTTCTACTGATAACAGATCCAGACCGATACTCAGTGTCGATATCTTCACCTTTAGGTAGTTCCGACCACTGTCTGGTGAAGTCTGTGTCCGTCTACTCCCCGCCTGATCCCAGCCCAAGAGGCACCTGGTGGGTATGGCGGTACAAGTCAGCAGATTGGGATGGGATGGCAGCCTTTCTTTGCATGCTATCCTTGGCAGCCCACTTGCTTCTCTTCGGACGATCCATAGTCATGCGCTGATGCTGTGACAGAAGTGTTGCGTCGGGGGATGGAGTACTATATTCCATTCTCAGACGTAGCAATGTCTAACGTCGAGCTGACCTGGTTTGGAGCCGAGTGTAACCACGCCAACGCGGTTAAACACAAGGCCTACCAGGCAAGGGTCGACGCTCGAACGCGCAAGGCAAATGGCGTGAGTCAGAAGAAAAGAGCCTTCAACACAGCTGCCAAGTCCTGCAAAAAGGTGATGCGAAGAGCACGGTTTGACCACATTAGCAGAATCGGGCGCAAACTTGCTTCATACCCAGCGGGTAGCAAAGCGTTTTGGTCCCTGGCTAAGTGGGTCGAATCAAACCAAAGTGGTTGTCACCCCTCACTACCACCACTGCTGAGACCTGACGGGTCACTAGCCCACTCCGCTGAAGAGAAGGCAATCTTGTTTGCCTTCCTTTTTGCGGAATCTTCGCAACTGAATTCTGAAGGCGCGCAGCCTCCTCCTTCTCCTGATGGATGTGTGACGAGTATGTCGGACATTCGCATCCATCGAAAGGACGTCCGTAGAGTGCTGCGTAGTCTTGATGTGAACAAAGCGATTGGCCCCGACGGGATACCAGCAATTGTCCTTAAATCCTGTGCACCTGAACTGTCTCCGATCTTGACACGTCTATATCATCTTTCAATAGAGACTGGAAAAGTGCCGAAGACTTGGAAGCAAGCCAACGTGCAGCCCGTGCCCAAGAAGGGCAGTCGAGCTGACCTCGCCAACTACAGACCCATATCTGTAACGTCCATCCTTTGTAAGAGTATGGAACGTGTGCTCAAAGGCAAGCTCCAGGCATACCTAGACTCGAATGACATCCTCAGTGAGCGCCAATACGGCTTCCGCTGAAATCGGTCCAATGGGGATCTTTTAGCATATGCCATTCACATCTGAAGTGAGACCATCAAGAGACACGGGGAAGCGCTAGCCGTCTCCCTCGACATCTCGAAGGTTTTCGACAGAGTCTGGCACAAATGAAAAAACTGATGCACACGCGCTTGGTAGTGGCGTGAAGCCGATCTGAAGCCGAGGTAGGAACCCTGGAATTCATTTCCAGACGTGTTAGGCAAAGTCCACATTCCCTGTTTGACTGCGACATCTCGTCCTCAATGCAAAAGCGCAATGGTAACTAACAGCATGAAATAGTGATCTATGATGAGGCAGTCGAACAGTGATAATAATACAATAGTAATGTAGGTAGGAATGAAAATGATAACAATATGTACATGAAAGGCAATGACAATAAAATGTTTAGCACTAATTGTTACTAATTAGGACTAATTAGTACTTGTAGTTTTAAGGCAGAGAATAGTTGTTACAATTATAATTCTACCGAAACACCAACAATAGAAAGAGTGGTTCCGCCATGTTAACACACATCAACTTTGTTTACGTTCTAGCAAAATTTTATAACAATAAGAATATTCTAGTTAGTTGATAGCATACTATTATAAAAGCGGTAAATGTCTATACAGTTCTTACCTAGCCATAGGTGATTATAAAATGTAACATTCATCAATATTTTAGTGAAAAAATATGATGTGGGTAGTTGTGTGGGTTTACGAGTGTGATTTAAAAGATGATCAATATGTGACCCAACCAACTACGATGAGAAACAATACAAGCAAAACAGTTTAATTACAAGACAGCTGATTATTTGGCCGTTAGGTACAAAGTACAAGGCTACTCACCAATATCACCACTAAACATAACACAGAATAAGATTGAACACTCACCCAACACTTTGGGGTAAACTTCGCGTACTTATAAGAAGGAAGAGTGCCAATTACTGTTGGCTTAGTTCTATTTTAAAATAATAATTTTGCATGGATAAAAATGTGAGTAGAATGATAGTGCAACTTGTCTGCTCGCTCACCGTCGATGCAATCCAAATCCTATCCTCGTTCAAGAACTTTAGTTCCGCAGGCTTATTACGTATCTTTTGCAAGAGCAGAACGATAGCGATTTTTGAGCAATAAATGCTCTTCAATACAAAAGTTTTTGAGATTTTGGCGGTTTTTTTTAAATGAGTGCATTTGTCAAACAGCGAGCGATAAGCAAACGATTGTGTAGGACCTACCATACCTACACTGCAGGTAATTCCGACTTTTATGACATTTAGCGTTTGATCGCTATCGTTTTGCTCTTGCTAAAGATACGTAATAAGCCTGCCGGGCGGTTCGCACCAACTTCACCTCGCTGCGTTCGGATACTTAGTTTGCGTTGATAGATAATTAACTGTAGGGATTTTATTATAATTATATTATTAATTACATGTATAAATAGGATTAAATTTATTTTATAAGTATTTAATAGTGAATTTAAGGTTGATTTTATTTGTAATTTGATTATTTTGTGTTATTAGTTTAAATTAGAAGAAGTTAAATTAAGTAAGGGAAGATTGTAACGAAACCGTTACATACCCCTCTTTTTAGTTCAGGATTTTTCCAAAGAAAAATCCACTGTTAAAACTAGGTTAACTTAAAATCCTTGACATGCCATGTCTCCAGTTCAGACTTTTGAAGAGATAGGAACTTAATCACATAATCCATTGTGGTTTAAAGATTGGATGAGTGTTCAAAATGAATAAAAACTAACTATTATAATTTTGATCAGCTCAAAACACCATCAATCAACTTAGAAATTGCCTTATGTGTGAATAACTAACAGAATGCAGCTAGTTACAGATAACATAATTTTACAATAGAATCAATTGCGTTAGAACATTCACTTAAGTCAACTTGTTTTCAAAACTAAACTATGATTCACGACAAACCAGCACCAATGATAACCATTTAAATGCGAAAAGTTAGGCAACGTAATTCGGACACGAATGAGCCTAAGTGGGCGCCAGTGTAAAGCCTCATTGGTAAGCTTCCTTCCTTCGGTCTGCCTAGTGGTCTGTGTAATTGGATTGCGGACTTCCTGAGGGATCGATCCATCCGAGTGGTTATCAACGGCTGCTCGTCCGGTTAGTTAGATTTCAGCGCCGGAGTCCCTCAGGGGTCAGTGCTCTCGGCAACATTATTCTTGCTGCACATTAATTATCTGCTAAAACCCGGAACCTTTGGGTACGCAGACGACAGTACTGTTGCTGAGAGATACGTGTCCGGCGCACAGGCTACTGGGCCTCAGATTCGGTCTCTCCGGTAGGCCATGGTTGAACGCTTGAACCAGCCCTTGAAGGCGGTCTCCGAATGGGGTGATGCCAATCTAGTCAGTTTCAGTGCTGCTAAGACCCAGGCGTGTCTTTTTTCCGCTAAAAAGTGCCAATTCCACCCGGCTTCATCTTTCCGTGGTGTAACCGTGCCGTTGACGGACCACCTCGAACTTCTTGGTGTTACCTTGACATCGACCCTCAACTTCGGTCCATACAATGAGGTGAAAGCTCAGTTAGCTGCAAAAAAGTTGGGGATTCTTGCAAAGGTGAGACGGTACTTCACGCCTGAACAGCTGTTCAACTTGTATATAGCGCAAGTTTTGTCATGCATGGAGTACTGCTCTCACCTCTGGGATGGATCTACCAAATACCAGCTTGATGCACTTGAGTCGATTGACAGACGGGCCAAAAGGCTTATTGGCAACGATGCACTGGTCACATCAAAGCTCCAGAGCCTCGAACATCGACGTCGAGTCGCCAGTCTGTTGGTTTTTTATCGGTTACATTTCGGGGAGTGTGCGACGGAACTGCACAATTTGATTCCGCCTAGCCCTTTCCATCATCGGCCTACAAGACGTACGACCATGCGCCATCGGTACATGGTGGCCATCCCCCCCATACGCACAAACCGTTTTGCTAATACTTTCATTGTGCGCACAGCTAATGAGTGGAATTCCCTTCCGGAGTCTTTGTTCCCTGATAGCTACAACCCTAGGGTCTTTAAGTCAAGAGTGAATAGGTTTCTTCTAGGCAAGCGTGCTTCACCGTAGACCACATCATCGCTTAACATCAGGCGAGATGGTGGTCAAACACGAGCCTATAGATTATAAAAAAAAACTATTAGGTTACGTAACGTTATCCTCGCAAACGTTAATAATATAAATAGAAAGAGCGAAAAATAAAATGTGACTTGGGTTCTCAGTCTCCCCTAAAGGACATACAGTACCGCTAGAATCTTTAGAAAACTTGTACACGAAACAGCAAAAAAATACAGCTGAAACTAAAATACAGCAATGTTGCGTGGCAGCAGAAATATATATCATCGTGGTACAGGAGGATTCATAATACTTCATCACAATTCCCTTACATGTAGCATGCACTTCATGGCCATAAATTCAGCGAATATCAAAATATTACACCACAACTGGTATACCAGACAATGTAATAACTCGTTATGTCAACTTGTAACGCAAAACCGTTTGATTTATGTGCACTAATTTTTATTACATTGACGTGCTTCTAAACGCGGGACGCAATATGCACGAATTTTGTGTAACAGTATTATTTTATGATAAATGGTGGCAAGTTAATATGTTTTGCGTTGAAACCTATTTAAATACGAGTACAGTAACAAATTGAACAGGGAGAGAGTTTTTTTCTGCCAAAGACCTTTATAATTCTATAACGCTTTGTATTTGTTTCTGTTCTTCCTTAGATGACATATTCGACTTCCTAATAATCGAAGTGGCACAGCAGCATGTGTGCTGGCCAACAGACTGGCTGCTGCCAACCATACTGTTCTGTTTACCATCAATACGCTGGCGATACCAAAAATACGCTGGCGATGATGAACCCTATGAATCATTTGTAAGTTCCATGGTATCTAAGTGTTTAAATTATGAAATGAATTGATAATTTAGTGAAGTTTTACGACGTATGGACTTCGCTAGACATGTCTGGCACATGTCAGTCGCACGACTTTTCCTTATGTCGCTACGGATATAAGTCGCGTGAAGTCGCCAGATGTGTCAAGCTGAATCGCTAGACTTCGCTTAATATGTCGCCGACACGTTTCACGAGACATTTTACCCCTAGTGTATCCCTGGCTTTAATTAACTGTCAAATGTTTCAGCTACCAGGAACTCTTGTATATCTACCAAAATCCGGACTGGACTGGAACTTTACGGCCATGCCAGACAAATACACTAGAAGATGTCATCGACACTCTGCCATGGCCGTGCCTGTCGGAAAAGTTCTTGGAGAAACCAGCTCCATCAGTTTCGTGTTTGGGTTTAGAAGAATCATATACGGCTACCAAAAATGAGTCACCGCGGTCAACGACTCCTCCTTGGAATACAGGAATCTTCTTCCTTACTTCAAGCGAAGTGAAAGACTTCAAGCTCCAAAGATAGCCAACTGTGCTACAGGCAGTTGCCGAGGAATCGCAGGTGAGTACCTTCGATTCCACCTGATTTTGGTGAGGAAGGCGGAATAGGGAACATAGGCATAGCTCAAGACAATAGCACAAGCATCAACGATTATCTAGCCTCATTCAAAGAGATGGGAAATGAGATAGTCGAATATCTAAGTTGAAAGCACGGTGTGGGCTACACCCGAGGATTATACGCTAAAGCATAAGGTTATAGACAAAGCACTGCATACGGTTATCTGGTACCGGCCAAAAAATGTCCAAATCTCTTCGTGTCGAAGAATATTTTAGTAACATAAATAATTGTATATAAACACAAGAATGCAATCGGTGTGAAAGCAAGTATTAATGGTGAAAAAGAAAGATTTATAAGAGCAAAAAAAGAAGTTATATTATCTGTTGGAGTTGTAAAATCCCCTCAAATACTCATGCTATCAGGTATAAGTCCGAAAAAAAGACTTAGCAGAGAAGAATATCACAGTTATTGCTGACTTGCCTGCAGGTGATAATTTCATAGACCATAAAATAGTTATGGTAATGCATAGAGCGAAGAAAGTATGAGACCCTGGACCATTTCATTTATTAAACATACAGCATCATCCGTTGTTGGTTATAAGTCCTTGGAATCATGCGCTGGTATTGACGCAACCTACCTACTATGCCACGATTACTTTTATTGAAGAAAGACTACATTTCCTACTCCAATTTTACCTACCTTTTGGCTTTTAATACGAGATCCGCAATAGAGCTATAATACCAACCAACTTATGGGAAGACAAGACGCTTACACACATCGTTAATTTGTACCCAAAATCGAGAGGAAAAGTTTGTTAAAATACTATAAATCCTCATGATTCTCCATTGATTGATACTGGGTACTTCTCTGAGAAAGAAGAAATGAATAACATGGTGAAATATGTGAAAGATATTCTTCCTGTCGTGAATACGACTTATTTTAAGAAGGTCAATGGCAGCATTATGGATCGTACTCGAGACAAATGTAGTGACTTTACTTTACTGTATGTGTGCTCCACATAGTACAAGGTTGTTCCAAGTTGAAGGCCTATGGGTTCAATCGTCTGAGAGTTATGGATGCGAGTGTTGAGGATGAGGAAGGGCTTGAAGATAAAAATACATTTTTTATTGATCACAGAAAGTTTTTAATCACGTATCTTTTTCGCACAACTAACAGAACCCTTATTCTTTGTAAAACAAAAAAGGAATAAAATAAAAAGGAAACAAATAGATATAAAAAGGTTTGTTGCTTGGCGCCAACATGGCCCCCGACGGTGTAAGCACCAATTTACTGACCGGCGACCAGCAACACCACTTTGCGAGTGAGTCTACGCAGCACGCCCCCTTTCGTTGCGACGTCTACCACTCTTACTACCCCGTCCTTCCCCGGGTGCACTGCCGCGATTCACCCTCGAGGCCACTGGTTCCTGGGCAGCGTGCCGTCCGCAATGAAAACTAGGTCACCCACGGTAAATGGACGAGCCTCCACTCTCGTACGAAACGCTGCCAGAAGTGGTCTGCCAGCCTCTGCGCCTTTCGCCAGTTAGCACGTCGGATTAAGTCTGCATCATCGAAGACATTAATTTTAGGCTCGCCGCTTGGGTTTCCAATTAAGAAGGTGAAAGGAGTCATGGCGTACTCCAATTAAGAAGGTGAAAGGAGTCAGGGCGTACTCCGCGTCAGCTTCCACTGAGACGTGTGTCAAGGGTCTTGAATTAATGATAGACTCCGCTTCCAGGAGCAGGGTGTTTAATACCTCCTCCTTAGGCGTCCTTTCCTTAAGGGTCACGGAGATGGTACTCTTCACCGAGCGGACTAATCATTCCCAACAGCCCCCCATAAACGATGCGGATAGGGGGATGAATCTCCAATCTATTCTCTTATTTGCGCAGAAATTGAAGAGTTCCGGCAGCATCTTTGCCGCGCAGACGAATGACGTCCCATTATCAGAGTAAATCTTTGTTGGGCATCCCCTTCTAGCAATGAACCGTCTGAGTGCCATCAGGGCAGAGTCGGATGATAAGCTCTCCACGATCTCCAAATGAACGGCTCGCTCTGTGTTGTACTTAAAAAGTGCAATCCATCTTTTGGCGGAGCGTCTGCCAATAGAGACGCTCAGAGGGGCAAAATAATCCAATCCTACGTGGGTGAAAGGGCGCTGGTGATGTGCCAACCTGGCATCTGGCAAATCTTCCACTGGTGGTGATATTGGCTTAGCCTTCCGATTGCGGCAAAACTGGCATCTCTAAGAAATTCTTCTGATGGATGGTCTGAGGCTAAGTACGTAGAATCTCTGGCGTAGTTCATTAACTACTAGCTCATTATATCCGTGGACGTAACTGGCGTGATAAGAGCTTATCAGAAGCTTGACAATGGATGTCGGCCATTTAGGACAATTGGGCGTGACTCTACATGCTCTGCGGCGACAGTGCGACCAGAAAGACGAAGGAGCCCGTCTTCACCGAGCGAAAGCGAAAGGTTCCGAAGCCTACTATCACTCGAAGCGGGACGTGCTGTTGGATCGCGAAATCCTCGGGGAAGGAATCTCGTTGAACTTTACGAAACAAATGGACCTCTGCAACGTTAAGGTCTTCAACGGAAAGGGTTAAAAGATTGCAATCATCTCGAAGTGCATTTAGAGAATATTTGGGATTTGGGCGCAAAAAAGGCCGAAACTTGTCTAAACACTGATGAGTTCGCGCTGTGGCACGAAGCAACCGAGTCCAACTGCTAAATCGTTGGTGATCCGCAACTACCGGAAAAGGTAGCTGACGTGGCTGATCAACTATCAGTCCCACCGACTCCGAGACTAGTTTCAGTTCTTCGGTCGTCGGAGGGACGGTACGCGTCGGTTCACAAGGCCAGTCAGAAGGTGGAGATAGAAGAAATGTGGGACCTGTGAACCAACGTGATGAGGTTGTGAACTTGTGAATGTCTCGCGTAGCGTCGTCTGCCACGTTTAAAGCCGTGGGTACGTATTTCCAACTCTGAATGTTCGTTGTCTCAGCTATCTCTCCAACCAGGAATGAGACAAAGGTCTTAAATGTGCAGGCGTCGCTACGGAGCCCCTTCAGAACGGTTAGCGAATCCGTCCAGAAATAAACTTATTTTATTTTATTTTATTTTATTCGGAAAACTTACAGCTAATTTAACAATTGTTCGTTACTATAATAAGATTAAGGCCAATTAAAGGTTTTCACTTATAGTAAATTAAAACAAATAAGAACCTTACAGGCAATAGGTAATACAAACAAAAGCACTATAGTATAACTACAAACACTCCACTAACGACAATAATGTATAAAATTAAACTAAGTAGAACATTAGAACAGTCCACTACAATATCAATCGGTACTTAAATAAAATAGATATAACTACAAACACTCCACTAACGGCAATAATGTATAAAATTAAACTAAGTAGAACATTAGAACAGTCCACTACAATATCAATCGGTACTTAAATAAAATAGATACGACTTGGGATTCAAATGCTTTTAAAGAAGTTATTACATAGGATTCTTTTTAATTTATTAATCCCAGTATTAAATAGATCGATGTCAACTTCCCGGCAGGCTGCATCAGAGGCACGACTCACTCTAACCAGGTACGCGTTTTGCCCATAGGAGGTTCTCACCACCGGTGTATCCAGTAGTACGTAGTATGTACCTGGTGCATATTTACGTAGACCGCACGGTCTACGTAAATATGCACCAGGTACAGCAGTAGTAGTGGCAGTCCAATCCTATTCACCATCTCTGGTATATCCGCCGATCCGTTCATTATTTTAAATAGTAACGTCAAATCTGCAATTTTCCTGCGCTCATAGAGAGGAAGAATATGAAACCTTTTGCATCGAGTGACATAATTTGGTAAATATACTTTTGATCGGAATTGAATATACCTTACAAATTTTCGTTGAATGCTTTCTAATCGATTGATATAAACGTTATATTTGGGGTTCCACACTTGAGAGCCATACTCCAAGTGACTGCGGACAAAAGAACAGTACAGTATTTTAATAGTCTTGATGCTTCTGAACTGTGACGAGATTCTGAGGATAAAACCAAGTGCCTTAGAGGCCTTTTTGACTATATTGTCTACGTGCGTGTCGAAAATAAGTTTGAAGATGAGTCAAAGGTTACTCCTAGGTCCCTAATAAGGTTTACTCTGCTTATTGGTGTATTCGAGATTTCATACTCAAAATGGATCGGTTTCGGTTTGCGAGTGAACGAACACACATAGCATTTTGATACATTTAAATCCAATTTATTGGTTACGCAGTAATTTTTGAAATTATTTAGGTCCTCTTGTAGTAAAAGGGCATCTTCATACGTAGATACCTGTTTCATAATCTTCATATCATCTGCATAAAGCAATATTTTCGAGTGTACGAAACAGGACGTGACATCATTGATAAATATATTAAATAAAAGGGGCCCCAATAATGACCCTTGTGGCACCCCGGAAGGAATGCTCATTGCTCTGGAGGAATAACCATTAAGGACAATAGTCTGACACCTGTTCTCCATGTACGATGTAAACCAGCGATACAGATTACCTCTTATACCCATCGAGATGAGTTTCTGGGTTAGAATATCGTGATCAATTCGGTCGAAACACTTGCTATAGTCGGTGTATATAACATCGACTTGAGACCTTTTTGACATGGACTCCGATAGAAAGTCACTACATAAAATTAAGTTGGATGTTGTTGACCGACCCCTCCAGAAACCATGCTGCTGTTCGCTAAAACTCTGCTTTAGAGCCGTATAAACATGTCTATAGACGATCTTCTCCAAGACCTTAGCGAACACGCACAACTTTGAGATCGGTCTGTAGTTCCCAATCTTAATTTTAGAGCCTTTTTTATGTATTGGTGTTATATACGCCGACTTCCAGACTGCAGGTACTACACCAGTGTTAATTGATCGTCTGAACAGAATCGAGAGAGGGACGCAGAGGCTTTTAGCACAGTTCGTTACGAATACCGGCGAGATTTTGTCGGGTCCAGCGGATTTATTAGGATCGAGTTGTTTTAGCAACTAATACACTTCGCCGTCACATATTTCAACAGAACCAATATCTGATGAGCAGCTCTCAACAGGGTGACCGTCACTGAGCCTGTTTTGTGCAGACATACCATCAGTACTGGCATTCTGTAAAAAGTTAGAATAAAAGTGTTAGCTCGTGGATGAAGAGTGGACTGTATAAAAAGACGGTTCGTTTTAAAGCCGTTATATTTAAATTACAGTAAACTGTCCCGGACAAACATTTAGTTTTAAGGAAGAGGTGTCGACTGGTGCGGTGGAGTCCGTGGTAGCGAGTGTCCGCCGAGCCGCGCCGCGTCGCCGCCGCGCTGCGCACACACACCGATGCCGTGTGAGTCACGCAGATGTGTGTGTAGCGTAGACGGCGCGCTCCAGCCGCTCGAAGTGTTGGGTAGAATTCCCAACATGCTGCCCGGGTTGAAGCGATGGTTTCAAGATATCTGGAAGGATATGAGGACATGCCCCTCAAAACGATGCTCCTCTTTAGTCACCTAAGTGACTTCCGTCACTTGAGCGCTCTTCAAAATAAGCCCGTCTAGTTGCCATCAGAGACCTGTGGATGAGAGTAGAATTAAGTGGCCGTCCAATGGAAACAGAAGGAATAGGAGTAGAAGGGTTGGGAGTTTAATAGGATGGGAGTTTAAACTAACTTTACTAGAGTGAGGCAGCTAGCCATTTCACATAATGAACAGGTTTTTTGTTAGCAGTCCAGCCCCCCACTAGGACGAAAGACTGATGGAATCAGCCTTCAGCCCGCGACAGACAAGGTCCGCTGTATTGTCTGTCGGCCTTTTTAGGTAGCATAAGCATGAAAGTATAAATAAAACATAATATGTACTGTGAATGAGGGTATATCAATGAATTTGTGTGTCAAAAAATAATAATTCAATGTAGACAGCCAATCGAAGGATCCCTGTCTTTGTACATGTATTTGAAGACAGAATCTTTAGGACAACGCTCACAAGACATGAACTGACAACTTGCATTGAATGTACCACTTGTGACTGAAGGTAACTTTGGCGTTCCTTCAGCGGCATGGTAACCACAAGTGTCAGTCGTCCTGAATGCAGCGTCTCCCAAATCTCTGCTTCTCGAGAGACAGAGAGCGCTTGGCTGTGACCTGCAACGGTATCTGTTACCGATGAATCACAAAAAAAATGTTATAAATAAATGATGTAAATGAGGGTACATAGAAAATAAAGTAGTGTATTAATATAAAGATTAATATACTCAAAATATCAATTTAACGAAGACAGCTTACCGAAGACTCCCTGTCTTTGTACCTGTATTTGAAGACAGAAAGTTTAGGACAACGCTCACAAGACATGAACTGACAACTTGAATTGAGTGTACCGCCTGTGACTGAAGGTAACTTTGGCGTTCCTTCAGCGGCATGGTAACCCCTAGTGTCAGTCGTCCTGAATGCAGCGTCTCCCAAATTTCTGCTTCTCAAAAGACAGAGAGCACTTGGCTGCGACCTGCGAAGGTATCTGAAACCGGGAAATAATAGCGGATTGGTATTTACCAATGTTCAAAAAAATTATAAGCTTGAGAGAGGGTGTGAATTGAGTTTGTGGTTATTGATAAAAAAATTGTTTCATTATTGTCATATTATATAATTATATTTTAATTTAATATCGTTAATGTAGGTAGATTTGAATAATTAAATGTCTGGTTTTGTGTATAATTAATGTATTATGTTCTTGTAAGTTCCTAATAAGTCAGTTCTGTAGCTAAAGAAATTTATAAAAAAGTCGCGGGTAATTGCCGAAATTTTTGAGTTTTGATCTCAAACCGCTGCGTTTTATAACGAGTCTTTGAGTTTTTTCGTTAGCCATTGTCATCGAAATAAATAAGCAAACTCGTAAATATATTTTAAACCAGCTTTAGCGAGGCTTTAATATAACTATCTTGCTAATGAATGGTGCAAAAAAATGGGTCAGCTGCGCACAGGTAGGTAAGTTGTTTGTCGCCGGGCGATCAGCTGTTATAAATATGAAGTAAACAAATATAATGTGTTATGAAAATGACTGACAATAGCTTTTTAAGCATGAAATATGATTTTGGAGAAATATTAAGGCATTATTTCATAAATAAGATGATTGTCACTGTGAGACTTAAATGAAGCTTTTATGATGGCACTCACTTAAATATAGCTATTTAAACATAGGAAATAAGATGAATAAAGGTATAAACAAGGGACAAATTGGAACGAACTCTCTGAATGTCTAAACCACCCACTGGATTGACGATGATCGGCAAGTTCTTTGTCCGTGACTCGAACGTTCGACGGGTCCGAAGTCCGTCGTTGGTCGACTTTTTGACGGTATCTTCTCCTCTGGGCGTGTGCGGGTGCTCGGCGAAGTTTCCTGAGCAGGATGATGACTCCTGCTGGAACTGCCACTGCTGTAAACCGCAACTGTAGAAGCTGCTTCGAGGTAGTCGAAATTTTTCGGAGACCGTTGAATTTAAAATAATCGGCGAGATCCTTGAAGGACCAATGTTAGATTTGAATTGAGAGTGGACTGTACAAAAAGACGGTTCGTTTTAAAGCCGTATTTAAATTACAGTAAACTGTCCCGGACAAACATTTAGTTTTAAGGAAGAGGTGTCGACTGGTGCGGTGGAGTCCGTGGTAGCGAGTGTCCGCCGAGCCGCGCCGCGTCGCCCCCGCGCTGCGCACACACGCCGATGCCGTGTGAGTCACGCAGATGTGCGTGTAGCGTAGACGGCGCGCTCCGGCCGCTCGAAGTGTTGGGTAGAATTCCCAATAAAAGTATTTGCTAAACATATTACAAATTTCATCACCGTCGCTCGAGGAAACTTGTCCGTATTGTTAGACTGAGGGGTATGAATTTGATTGTTTTTGTGATTTGACATAGCTCCAAAAAGCTCGAGGATTTTCACGTATATCCGATTCAATTTTATTGATGTAGTCATCAAACATATTTTTCTCGAGATCTTTAGCCCGCTGTCGCAATACGACAAACGATTGATAATCTGAGAGGTTACCATATTTTTTTAAATTTGCGTGATATTTGGCTTTTTCTTTTAAAACCTTAAATAACGGGCTTTTATACCAGGCAGGGTATTTGGCACGGGGAATAACTTTTTTTGTTGGTATAAAGGCGTCATGTAATCTGATAAGAATGCCGTAAAAATGCGACACTGCGTCCTCCATCGACCCCCCACCTAATTCATGCTGCCAGTCCACTTGGTCTAGATATTGTCTAATTGAATCGTAGTCCGCCAGCTGATATAGAAACTTAACGTAAGGGCGAATAGGAAGACTATGTAGCTGAACAAAGTCCGCAGTAACGCACAGAGCTTTGTGATGCGGGTCTTCGGGCACCAGCGAATCACCGCAGCAACTAACATTGACTTCGTTATTAGATAACACTAGATCCAGGATCCTATCGTTGACATTTGAGTGACAATTGTACTGTGATAAGTTACAGATATTAAAGTTGTCTATTAGGTTAGACTGGACAGTTCCTTGCAGGTTAGTGGGGCACAAGGATGTGCCATCATCGGTAGGAAGCCACATAATGTTTGGCTGATTGAAGTTCCCGAGAATAACATTCTTGTCAGTAGCATTCTTGAGAACTATATCTACAAGGTTATCCGAGAAACTATCCAACTGAGCTACCAATGAATTTCTCTGACCCTGACAACAGATGTAAGCAACACATATGTGCATTTTATATGCTACTCGAGGCTTCTTTTGTTGCAATGTTAGCGTGACCCACAAGTCCTCAGCAGACGAGCATCACTCATTACGCAAGTCCGCCACTAGCTCACGGTTAACAGCGATGATAACACCCCCCCATAGATTGACCAGTTCTGGAATAATCCCGGTCCCGCCTCCAAACGGGATATCTGTCATCAATCAGTTCCGAATCAGAGATTCTGTCTGCTAGCCACGTTTCCATTAAACAGACAACATCAAAACTATTAAGGCATACATTTCTGTAAAATTTACTTGATTTAGTACGTAGTCCCCGTACATTCTGGTAATATATATTAATAGGCATCATTTTAAATAAGCAATATGTTCAAAGTCAAATGGGTACGTAAAACATAAGGTACATTCAAATCCACGAAATAAATAGTCACTTCAAAATAAAAAATCATAGGCAAAACTTGACAAATTAGTACCTTAGTTAAATAGCAATTAGGTACAAAATGCACTGTGCAAAATAAAGCAGAAAGGTAAAAGCAATAATTATGGTAATTTGAATAATTTTGAGCTTTGTGTAATAAGCAATAGCGTCCAAAATCACTACAACAGTGATGTACGGACCGGCCGACAACGAGCGATAAGAAAACAAAAGATTGGCGAGAATGGAATGTATAGAAAAAACACGCACCTGTGGTTCCCAATCGTAAAGAAACTAAAAGAGTTATTTGAAACAATCCGCAAGAAAGTCGAGACGATACCTTTAACATAAAAACTTTTTAGGTCTTGCTCTGTTTTGATGCGATGTTTTGGAGACGTGACGTTTTTCGCACTAGAATTTGGCATCTCCTAACCCATACATGTTCGAAACCGAGTTCCCTGGCGCGGGCTTTGGTTTTATTCAGCAGGAGTTTATTTCCCAGTGTTAGGTGGTCGTTAATGTAAACCCTGTTATTACCCTGTAAGCCCAAATCTCCAGCACTCAATTTTTTATATTTCTTCGAGGCAGCTATAAAATCATTCTTCAGGTAACTGTTGTGCACGGAGCAAATTATGTTCTTGATTTGCTTGTCATTTCGTGTCGGCACTCTTGCTACGTAGTTTATCTGTTCCTTAGGGATTTTAAAATCAATTGCGCTGCCGATTTAGCCATAATTGCGAACAGGTCTTCATCATTGGATGTAGGCACTCCTTTGATCTCGATATTGTTCATGCGAGTCCTTTGCTCACCTTCCGCCTGCTGGTTCTCAAGTTTAATTATTCTTTCATTCAGATTGTTTATCTCTTTCTTAGCTATCCTCATCGTCTCGATTTCTTCCTCCAGAGTAGACACTTTGCTTGTTAAAGCTTTTATGTCATGACTAAAAGATTCAAATGACGATCTCACTGCCGAGAATTCTTGCTTCATGGTTCGTAGATCGGCGAGCTCACTCTGGATTGCCTTCACACTCTCTATCAACGTGGGTAGCGCCTCTAGTTTAGTTGATAGGTATTTAAGCTCCGACATGATAGTCTCCGAGTTCGCTGCAGGACCCTTCTGAGTACCAGTCTGAAGACTAGAGGCCTTAGTAGCCGAGACAATCTTGCAGTTCTGACATTTCCACGTCAATTTACGGTCTCCAAGCTTACGCCACCCCCCCTCAGTTATCCCAGCACAGGGAAAGTCAAACTTAGCCTCACAGGCAGTGCAGGTGACACCATATCGCGATTCCGTTTTACAACTCTTACACTTGAACATTTCGAGTTACTGGTGGAAAGTTTGAGAAACACCGACCACATCCAGTGGCAGTTTAGAAAAGTAAACAGTGGCAATCTGCAGCGCGTTTATCCGGAAAATCGGCTCGTCAAAGTTTACGCACTTATTGACACACTGTTCTTCGAGTTTTATTCGGTTAGACACGATGATCTTCCAAGTTCAATGTGGTTATGTTATACAAAATACACAATGATCTTCCCAGTTGTGTGCGGGTAGACACGATGAGCTTCCAAGTTGTGTGACTTGATTTGTTTTTCGTCTGTGCGCTTCAATCACATAGGCGCTGAAACGCGAAGCGATCAGGGCGGCCTGGAACTCCAATCTTGGGATTGAAGCAGGTTTTAGAGGAGCCAGCCTACCTTTTCCCCCTATCAGGGTTAAACTTACGTTATCTTCGTCGCCCGTGAAGCGCCAGTAGGCCACACAAGCGTACGCGCGTTCGCTGGCGTCGGCAAAAACATAAAGTTGAGCATCCTTAATGCGCCCGGGGCCGCGAAAGTAGCATCGGGGAATGGAACTGTTGTTTAAATTTTGAATTTCGAGCAGCCAATTTTTCCAATCTACGATCAAGTTAGCTGGCAGAGTCTGATCCCAGTCAATGCCCAACTGCCAGGTTTTCTGTAATAGCACGCGGCCTTTCATAATAACAGGTGTTAAGAAACCTGATGGGTTATAAATAGACATCAACAGGGACAAGACTGAACGTTTTGTGTACTTAAGCTTGTCCTCGCTAACGTTCCACGTAAGACCGAGTAAAAGAATTTGTGAGGGAAACGTCGGGCCTAAGCTCACCTCAGCAATGGCGTCTGTCGCACATAAGTCGGGAGGGATTAACGCTAGGGCTTCCTTACAGTTTGAAACCCAAGAACGCATCTCGAAGCAGGTCGCTTTAAGTATGGACCGTACATCAAAGACTCATTGTGAAAAATCGTCCATATAATGATCCTCGATGATAGACCGCACGGCATCGGGGTATCGTGATTGAAATTGAGTCGCGTTTTTGTTTTTCACCCATAGCGCGGTACACAGGCTGGACGCTGCGCCGAATATCATGGAGGACATTCGGAATTCCTGAAGCGGCATATCGGGACTATCTCTCCACAAAAAACGTTGGGAGTCCCTAACCTCGGATCTAATTTTAATTTGCGGGAACATCACCCTAATATCTCCCGTCAGGGCAACAGAGCCTTCCCTAAACCTCATGGCGATGCTAATAAGTGGCTGGAATAAATCGGGTTCAGTTAGCAGAAGCGAATTTAGGCTGACACCTGCGCACTTCGCCGCTGCATCGTGGACAACTCGCAGCTTCTTTTTGTGTGGGTGGACAACTCCAAAGTGTGAAAGATACCACGGGACCTCGCCGGACGGTGGACCCGAACATAATTCAGCGTATCCCTTGCTAATCATACCTTGAATATTTTGCTTGTAGGCATCGGCATACGCACCATCCTTAGCCATCTTGCGCTCAAGGTTAGTGAACCTAGATAAGGATAGGTTGCGGCTTTTAGGGACAATAGTGATATTATCGCGCCACAATAGACCGGCTTCGTACCTGCCAGAATCTAGGTGCTTGGTAGTCTCTTCTAGAATATTTAAAGCACGTTGTTCGCTAGCACTACGATGGTCTACCTTTGTTATCCCTATAGAGTCTAGTCGAAAGTATTCCTTGATCAGGTTGTCCAGCGATGAATTGTCGTCGACAGCGAGGGAGATATGGTTAACGGATGTGGCAGTGTTTGATCTTCCAGAAATATATCTGAACAGGACCCACCCTAGCGCTGTGTGAGCGGCAGCGGGTTGATCACGAGTGCCGCGGCGGACCGCAGAAGGGAATGA
This sequence comes from Orthosia cruda, assembly GCA_964057195.1. NCBI lineage: Eukaryota > Metazoa > Arthropoda > Insecta > Lepidoptera > Noctuidae > Orthosia > Orthosia cruda. The sequence continues at coordinate 3,005,904 of OZ059826.1, read as the reverse complement.
CACGTGCCAATTGTCCGCACCTATCAACAACATGGACTTTGCATCATCATTACATATGACGTCCACTAAATCGGATAGATAATCATACCTGGTGACGTCGTCTAAACGTGCGGACTGCCTGTTGATGCCCAGGTTGAAAATGGTTCGCGCTCTGATCTCAAAACTGTCTGCACCATGTCGACCCTTTACTTTGATGTCAACATAACATACGCAGGCCGCTGTGTACTCAAACCGCCAAGGCAGTCAATAGTCAGCCTACACGTAGGGCCCTTAGCTCCCACCGAGTCCGCCACAGATTGGTCTAACAGAGTTACCGAACTCCTATTGTCAAGTAAGGCATGCGTGTTAACGCTTCCCAGGGGTCCAGAAATAGTAATTGCTATAACCTTTAGTAGTGGCTTAAGGCAGGATGAGTTTGGTGGAGCAGTGTTGTGGGCCACGGTGACCGATCGCTGCTCGTCAATCGTGTTACTTGGCTTCAGCACCTTGGGGTAGACGATTCCCGCATCCGAGTGTACCGTCAACATGGGCTGTCGTCGCAGGTCGGGCTCTATACAAGAGGGTGTGATGCCGCTTCTCAACCGGGCAGCTTGCAATCTCGCACTTTTTCTTGCGAAGGCGGTGTTAGTGCGAGCCTTTTCTTAGACATCTACGGCAGACCTTATTCTCCATCACCCATTGCCACCGATCGACTAGAGACAGAGTTTTAAAACCTTCACAATCGCTAACCTCATGTTTACCGTTATTACAGTACTGGTTTACGTAACTTTTTGTTCACATTGACGTTTGACAAGTGTCGGCTCTGGCACTATGACATCAAACTTTATATGTAGTTTTGCCTCAATTTCGAGGAAATCGGCCAAAATTTCGTGTTTAAATTTGCCAGAACAGACCCTTGGCGATGCAAAGTCTCTCCATTTAGGCCTGAGGATAGGGGATAACTTGCCTATGATGATATTGACGAGGTCCGGTGAAGCTAGGTGCTCGGGCAGATTCAGCAAACGGATTATTTTGACGCAATTGCGGATGCGACAAGCAAAAATGTTCAGCTCTCGCGCAGACTCGGAAGTACTTAATTTAGGAAGTGCTTTTACCACGGAGATCTGGTGTAGTACGATGACTTCCGGCTGAGTGAACCTGGTCTCTAGCGCTTCGACAATCTGCTCCGGGACGTCAGTTGCTCTCAGTCTGATGGAGACTGTCTCACTGGCCACACCATGCAGCGCCGTGCCAAGTCATGTGATGTTTTCACTAGGAGAAAAGTACGTCTTGGATTGTTCGTATGATTTCTTGAAGTGAAACCAATCCGAGACGTTACCATCGAACTTCGTGATTTCACAATGTCTTCTTCCCTGTGCCTGTAATTGCGTCGACCAGCTGATTAAATGATGTACATAGATCTGGGGTATGATTTTTATTTTTGTAGCAACAATTGTTATCTTTAGCAAGTGTGCCTAAACCTAGTGCGTGTGATGTGTGTTCAGCCGGCTCAACTGATGAGTACGCGCCCGCGGGGAGCGTACAGACACAGGGGTGCTTCGATGTGCTGGCGGGGGCTGGATACGTGGGTGGGTAAACCCGTGCCTGGCGCGGTGGCGCACAGGTGATGAAAGAGTCAAACCACACGGGCGGAACGGCTGCGGCGCGGCGCCTGAGCGGCGCCGCTGCGGTTTTCTACATACAAAAATGCATTGTAGCCACATGGCGCCGTGCGGTGTGCTCCGGCGCCGCGCGCATCGGAATCGAGACGAGGCGGGGAGGGGTGTAAGCAGAGCGGCGCCGCTCGCAGTTGTTTGTTTGCGCAGATAACCCCTCATTTTGCCGCCGCTGCGGCGCCGCCGCGGCTCCGTAGAACGTTGCAACGCCGCTCTGCCCGTGTGGTAACCAGCGCGGCGAAATGGCTTGCGGTGCGGCGCCGCACCGCCCGTGTGGTTTGACTCGTAGGTCGTGTCGAGGCAGAAGCGGGGAGTGGACACGTCGGGACATGGTTCTCGTTTGCCCCGCACCGAATCCGCTAGCACCAACTGCGCTGGTGCTGGTGCTTGCACTAGTGCTGGCGTGCTGGGGTGCGTGTGGTGAGCGGCTTTATTGCTCCGGTACCATTCTGGACAAATGGTAGTGAGTAATCACGGTGCAACTCACATTTTCTCTTGAGTACCAGGGGCGAGTGCTCTCGGAGGCGTGACCTACCGAAGATGGTCCCAGACACCTCGTAAGGGGTTGCCTGGTATAGTGTGCCGCTTTCCATAACGTAAGGTTGGTGAAGGAGGCCACTATAGGAAAACTCAGTAGACAAATAGGGGTTCGTGCCCCCCTGTCAACAGATGAATGCGCTTTATTACCTTCGAACGCATGGGCTATTCAGACTTCGACTCGTTGAGATCGGGAGCCGAAGGAGTGCCGCGAGTAGCGGGATCGTCCATGTAATGAGTCAGCCTGGATAGTGGCTAATTTCGCTTGCAGTTCCAACTCCGCGATGGCGTTTTCACTCTCCGTTTGGGCATTTGCAAGACGACGAACGTACTCTGCCCTGGCGGTCAGGACTTGTGCTTTTAACCTGCTGGTAGAGCGGCCTGACCTTGCGCTCTGAGGCACGATGCTTGAAGATGTCCTGCTGGCGGGTGGTAAGGTATCATTAGGGTTAGTGCAGGGCGGGGCCGGCGCAATGGTGCCGTCAGTGGAGGCTCCACCCTCCTGAAGAGCACCTGTTGGAACGATACCTGCTGTACCAGTCTCCGCGATGGCGATCTTCGTCTGCGATCTTGTGGTGGGCATTACCAAAGTAGCCGTTTACTTCTGACAACAATGTTGAGGTTGAAGACGGGCTTGAAGATGAAAATACGTTTTTTATTGATCACAGAAAGTTTTTAATGACGTATCTTTTTCGCACAACTGACAGAACCCTTTTTCTTGGTAAAACGAAAAAGAATGAAAGAAAAAGGAAACAAATAGATATATAAAAAGGTTTGTTGCTTGTCGCCAACAGCGAGTGTCATGCCAAATATAGTAACTGGTGGTAACTATGTGGCAACTGTTGTAATTGCCGAGAAAGCATCTGATATGATTAAGTAGGAGCATCAAAATAATTAAAAATATCTATTTAATATTTAGGAGAATAGTAGAGGTTTAAACCATAAATTTTGTAATTTTTACTTTTAAAAGTCTTTTAATAAAATTAATATTGGCCATAAGTCATTTGTTTTAATGTTGAGAACATAGCTAGTATGACACACGCTATGGCATACGGCACATGTATAAGAAAAGTTGATGAAAGTTAATCTTGATCTACATGTGAAAGTAACTTTGTTTACTTGTTGCGTTTTCACGCCTTAACCGCTGAACCCATTTTGTCTTTAAACATTTGAACCGACGATGACTTCAAATGATAATAATATGGATGATTTCAAAGGGTGAACTGGCGCCAATTATCAAGCAATTTTGCATTGGCATACGTCTTGTTGTCCGATGATGGGAAGGGCTAGGCGAAATTAGACTGTGCATTGAGGCATTATGTTCCCTTGGAATAAATCTAGCCTATCACGCGGTTGAAGCTGCTGGCAGTAGCTAGTACTTTTATAAACCTCATAAAATTTCTTCCATTATTTCCTTACTCCCACAATAACAAATCCCACAAATAGAACAGAAAATAAAAATGCACCGCACAGCCATTTTTAATAGCAATCCCGACGTTTTCTTATCAACAAGCAAAGCGCATCATGGGTTTCTATTCTCAGCGTAAAGCACCTATTCATGGGTACAGGTGCATTCACTGGTAGCAATACACTTTCTAAGGAAAAACCTTTTAAGTTAAAGGCAAAAATAATGGGTTATTTTTGAACATTTTATTGCTGGGCTTTCGTGTTGGATAATCTGAGAGTAAGTGTAGAAATATTTAATTGTGCTGTGATTTGAAAGCGTAAGTCATTAAGTAATTGGACAGTTTGCAATTTATATTAGAACACTAGTAATTCAAATAGAAAAGTGAGAAAATTTTAATTTTTGCCACATCAAACTTAAAACACCCCTCCTGGGTGTTTTAAGTTTGATGTGTGTACCAGTGTGTTTGTGTATCTGTCTGTGGCATCATAGCTACTAAACGGTTGAGCTTATTTTGATTCAGTTATTTTTGTTTGAACTGATTTGACATTATCGAGAGTGATCTATATTTGATGAAACTTGGCTAAAGCCTTTCAAGAGTTATGCGCATTTTACTCATTGAATCGGAGTATTTTTGCAAAATATTATGTTATAGTTACAATTACTAGATAAATTATTTTAAAGAAGTATTCGAGTCAGGGTTCTTTATATTTTACTTGAGTTTACATGTGCTCTAGATAAAGATAGTGACAAAATACCTAAAAGAAAGAAAGGTATATACAAAAATTGTTTATTTGCGCCCGGCACGACACATGCCATTAAAGAACAAACAAATTAAAGGAATAACTTAATTGCTAATGCCTGGATAGGATTGACCATGACAATATTTATTGCAGATGGTATGTATTTTTTAACTGACTTCAAAAAGGAGGAGGTTTTCAATTCGACTGTTTTTCTTTTTTTGTGTGTTACCTCATAACTTTTTACTAGGTGAACCGATTTTGATAATTATTTTTATGTCAAAGCTGGTGCTTGTCATGTGGTTCCATTTTATTTGACTAAGATTTGACGAGTAGTTTTTGAATTATCCTTAATAATGCGTATTTGCATGGTATCATGGCTTATGGCAAGGTACCAAAACTAAAAAGAGAATAATAGAAAACGTTTTTACAAAAAAAATAAACCAGCTGCCAATCCCACTTCCAATCGCGCAGCTTAAAACCTGGCACTCTATAACTTTATTGATCTACATCTGACACCAAAAACAGCATCTGATCAACAAAAAAACATGCTGGAAATAACCGAGTAATTCCAGATCCCACCGAATGTCACCGTGACGGAGCCGCCAGTGTCTTTGTCGCATTGTGCGTAGTTTTTTTCGTTTGCAATTTTCTGTTAATCCGTTTTAACGCTTCCAGATGTGAGCTTGCATCTCTGTGGACGAATTGCGCCCAATCTCAAAGGATTCGATTGCCCTTACGTAAAGGTACACTTTGTAATATTTTTATTTGGTTTTCGGAGGATTTTTCTTGTTAAAAAGTTTTTATTTTTCAATTTTTTGTGGTACATAATGGAAAAATTCTATAGTAGGTAATGCCCACAGTGACGCCAGAACAGATTATCCGAATAACATGTCACTTGAACATATCCAGTGGAATGAGAGTATACCAGGGTGAACTGTATACATCTACGTACCCGTTTAGCTCATACTGGTGTGATGGTATGTTATGATATGGTGTACCCAATAAACAGACATCCAATTGCAGGAATCCCTAGAGATGTGCCGTCATTTATTGAAGAGTTCTGTTGTATATCTCCGAAGTTCTTTATCAGATCTTTACCAAATTTAAATGGGAACTTTTTTGGCATAACCTTCTTTCGAACAAAAAAATTATAAATATTGCAAATCTATACTCTATACTAATATTATAAAGAGGTAAAGTTTGTGGGTTTGTGAGTTTGTGACGTTGTAAGGGGTATTCTCTGGATCTACTGAACCGATTTTGAAAATTCTTTCACCAGTAGAAAGCTACATTATTCCTGAGTGTCATAGGCTATAATAAATTTTCAAAAAAATTAGAGATCCTTATGAAAATTGCAATAATGTAACCCAAGGAAGGAAAATGTTGCCTATAAAATTCATTCTTTGGCGTGCGCTGAGAAAAACATTGATGATAGGTAAAATTGTAGGTAAGTAGGGTAGGCAGAGTAGGCAAAGTAGGCAGGGTAGATAGGGTAGACAGGCTAGGCTGGCTAGGCAGGGTAAACAGGGTAAGCAGGGTAGGCAGGGTAGGCAGGGTAGGCGGGGTTGGCCGGGTAGGCAGGTTAGGCATGGTTGGCAGGGTAGGCAGAGTAGGCAGGGTTGGCAGATTAGGCAGATTAGGCAGGATAGGCAGGGTAGGCAGGATAGGCAGGGTAGGCGCGGCAGGCAGGGTAGGCAGGGTAGGTAGGGTAGGCAGGCTAGGCTGGCTAGGCAGGGTAAACAGGGTAAGCAGGGTAGGCAGGGTAGGCGGGGTTGGCCGGGTAGGCAGGTTAGGCATGGTTGGCAGGGTAGGCAGAGTAGGCAGGGTTGGCAGATTAGGCAGGATAGGCAGGGTAGGCGCGGCAGGCAGGGTAGGCAGGGTAGGCAGAGAAGGCAGGGTAGGCAGGGTAGGCAGGGTAGGCAGGGTAGGCAGGGTAGGCAGGGTAGGCAGGGTACGCAGGGTAGGCAGGGTAGGCAGGGTAGGCAAAGTAGGCAGGGTAGGCATGGTAGGCAGGGTAGGCAGGGTAGGCAGGGTAGGCAGGGTAGGCAGGGTAGGCAGGGTAGGCAGGATAGGCAAGGTTGGCAGGGCAGGCAGGGTAGGCATGGCAGTCAGGGTTAGCAGGGTAGGCAGGGTTGTCAGAGAAGGCAGGATAGGCAGGGTAGGCAGGGTAGGCAGGATAGGCAGGGTAGGCAGGGTAGGCAGGGTAGGCAGGGTACGCAGGGTAGGCAAGGTAGGCAGGGTAGGCAAAGTAGGCAGGGTAGGCATGGTAGGCAGGGTAGGCAGGGTAGGCAGGGTAGGCAGGGTAGGCAGGGTAGGCAGGATAGGCAAGGTTGGCAGGGCAGGCAGGGTAGGCATGGCAGTCAGGGTTAGCAGGGTAGGCAGGGTTGTCAGAGAAGGCAGGATAGGCAGGGAAGGCAGGGTAGGCAGGATAGGCAGGGTAGGCAGGGTAGGTAGGGTAGGCAGGGTAGGCAGAATAGGCAGGGTGGGCATGGTAGGCAGGGTAGGCAGGATAGGCAGGGTAGGCAGGTTAGACAGGGTTGGCAGGGTAGGCAGGGTAGGCGGGATAGGCAAGGTTGGCAGGGCAGGCAGGGTAGGCATGGCAGTCAGGGTTAGCAGGGTAGGTAGGGTTGTCAGAGAAGGCAGGATAGGCAGGGAAAGCAGGTTAGGCAGGATAGGCAGAGTAGGCAGGGTAGGCAGGGTAGGCATGGTAGGCAGGGTTGGCAGGGTAGGCAGGGTAGTCGAAGGGGCAGGGTAGGTAGGTAGATAGCTAGTTGACGGGAGCGAAGCCCCGCGGGTCAGCTAGTCGTTTATATATGACGGAAATATGCCCGAACATACATAAAAAAATATAAACATCCGAATTGAGAACCTTCTCATTTTTGGGCAATCGGTTAAAAATAACAATCTTCAGTATTAATAAGAAGTTAAATATTAAAAACCTATTAGAAAAAAAAAGCATCAACATTCCGCCTATTTTAGAATAGAATATTAGATGTTGAACATTATAAACATTTATACCCAAACTAACAGGAGACCAGAATCATGACAAAGCCCTAATATTTGCGGGACTGGAATCATTACCGATAAAGACTAATTTAAGTACCAGGACATTATAATCCTGAGGAAGTTTTATAAAATAGTAACAACGTCAAAGAAATAATAGTACATTGTGTATTAAGGGCGGTAAGTAAGGAATTACGATCGAGGCTCTAGTAGTCTACTTACCTAAAATCTTACTTGGTTTCCCTTGGTTTTTTTCAAAACCCTTGACCTTTTTTGTTTGTCATGAAACCCAAGGGCGGTAAGTAATATTTTTTTAATTTATAGCACAGCACACAGGTCATGCAAGTTCGAGCGAGTAGGAGTTTACACGCAATTGAGAAATTGTCTTAAAATGTTATCTAAATAGGAATTTATTTGCAATCTCGCTATATGTTACTTAAATACTCAACTAAAGTTCTTAATAATCGATTTTAATAGTTATTGTATCAAAATGTCGAAATTATATTTTTTTTTTACATTCCGTCATGGCTGACTACGTAAGTATTTGCCCTCAACGTTTCTGGACGAAACGTTTGTATAATCTGTGGTATAGGCAAAAACTCGCCAACTGCTTAAAAAAAAGTTCACGTATTTCGTAATAATAGCTGTGTTGACTTGTGTATTTAAGCTATAATTCATAATTAATACTCGCAAATGTGATGAAAAACATTGTATGTCTTACGGGCGGTACGGGAATTACGAACCTCGACTCAAAAAGCCCTCAGTCTTCGACGTCTACTAGAGCCTCGATCGTAATTCCTTACTTACCGCCCTTAATACACAATGTACAATTTTTTACTTTTCGCAGCAACCTTACAGTATTTTGTTTATTTATTACTTGTTTCTGCAGGTACACAAGAGGTACCAAATTTACCTGCCTTTACAGTGCACTTAGCTGCAAATACTGGTTAGTAGTACACCCGCGGTTCTGACATCTGGCGGATGTACCTAATTTTTAAAATATCACTGTACGGGTGTAGGTACACAGATTTTCAGGAGAGGTACGTAAAGGTACACAGAAGGTACCAAATAACTGCAAACAAATTAGGCAAATCTGAGAAGTACACTCGCGATTCTGATGTACACCCGTTCGCGAATATGTCAGGAATTAGAGATACAGCGGGGAATGTCAATTTTTTTTTTGCCATCTTTTACCTGCAAGGAAGACATAAAAAAGAAAACAATTTGTATGGTTCTTGGTCAACAAGATGCTTAAACTGTGAAAATTTGAAGAATGTAGCTCCAACCGTTTGACTGTAAAACCTTTGTGACAGACAACGGATAGACGAACACATGAGTGACAGCAATAGGGCTCCGGTTGGACTCTTCGGGTACAGAACCCTAAAAATGGAGTAAAAGTGAGTGCAATGGCCTTACTTTGAGCTGTTTCATTTAGCGTTATCTGCACCGGGCATTAACAGAAGTTGGCCGAGAATTTGGCAACATTATTTTTTATCGGTAAGTCAATCTGCCTAGCCTTTTCCCAACTATATTGGGGTCGGCTTCCAGTCTTACCGGATTCAGCTGAGTACCAGTGTTTAACATGGAGCGACTGCCTATCTAACCTCCACAACCCAGTAACTGGGTAACACGATACCTCTTGGCAAGACTGGTGTCAGATCTCAAGCTTCTGACTACCCGTAACGACTATCAAAGATCTTCAAATGACAGCCGGGACCAACGGCTTAACGTGCTTTCTGAGGCACGAAGGAAACTCGGTATGTTGAAATGGTCACCCATCCACGGACCGACCTCGTCAAGCGTTGCTTAACCTTGATGATCGACCACTGCGGCTGTTATTATTTAGTCACGAGCTCCTCCTTTTTTCCTCAATTTTTTATCGGTAAGTAAAGTTCTTAAATTGTGTTTGAAAAAGTAGCACTCTTGGTTTTCTTTTATCTTATTATACAGATTGCGCTATCTAGTTACATTTATGTCTGTGGCACAGACGGTATCACGTTTTCAGTTTTCTAAGCCATTTAATTAAAGTTATGCATAGTCTTGTAATGAAGTCGTACTCATTTAACTGTTTGCGTTAATTCACGGTTTCAATTTAGGCAACTATGAATGCAAGCTGGCTGGTTTCAACTTAATTATAATGCCTAATTAAAATTTGCATAGGATTCACGTTTATTTTGTTATAGAAGTAGGTATAAACAGTTTAAATGTAGCTGATAAAGTACAGTGTTAGAATTACAATTATAGTTAATTTTTTGTCAATTTATTTTAATTCATAATTAAAAAAAGACACAAACTACACACAGACACTGCACCTTCTGCCTAGCGTTTTTTCAACCTTGTTTGGGTCGGCTATCAGTTTAATTGGGCCCAAATCCCAGTATTTTTATAGAGCCATTGACTTTCTGACCACCGCAACATACATATTTGGTGCCACGGTACCTCTTTGGTAGGACTGAGGATTAAGAAGAATAAGTGTACTCTAAGTCATCATCAACATCATCATTGCAGCGAATGTCGTCCACTTCTGGACGAAGGCCTCCCCCAAGTATCGCCACATCCACTACAGATGCACCTGCTTAACCCTACAAGGAATAAAGTTGTAAATTTATATTATTTATGGAAGATTTAAATCGCTATCATTGTATGATGGCTTCCCACTGTGCATCACATTATGTGACATGCCACGTCAAGCTTATTCGTGCGAGTTGGCACGGGTCACCAGCTAGCTAAATCACATAATGTTGCTTATCAAACATATCCGATCCAGTCATTTCCATTAACTAAGCTAGTAACAGGAAATGTGTGAACAACACCCTCATAGTTAAGGATTGAAGGAGTATAATGGCCCGGCCGTTCTTACATTTATTCAATAGCTTCTTACAGGAATAAAAAAAAACTTTATTTCCCAAAACAACAAACAACCTTGCACAATTTAACAAAGCTTCGTAGACAAGCACGTCATAAGGTTACAACCTTGCACAGTTATTCCACAGGTTTACAGTTTGGCACTTAATAAGTTTGCAAGCTTGCACAGTTTTAAACAGTTATGTAGGTAGGCACTAAAAGGTTGAAAAACGGAACTGATTTATCCTGGTCCCCGTACTAGTTTAAACTGTACTACGGTGGAACATGTTGCCTTGATCACCGCACAGGTACCTTTAGTGTTACACAAGTGATAAAAACATATTATAAATTAGAAAAAAACATTTCGTAGACTGTACCGAACGTAAAAAAAATGGAGTTTATTATTTCTGTCTTTGTAGGTAATTCTTAAAATTGACATAGTATACGTAAAATACTTCGATGCTCTGTTTGTTTACACAAAATATAGTTGTTTGCAATATAATTTACTTAAAAACTAATTTAATAATGAAAAGAGTTTTAGGTCGGAAATGTACCGCTTATCACAACCACGGTAGATGGCGAACTTTTATGATTATTATATTACTATTATTATATTATTATTTTATGACTTTTATGATGGTCTTTGATAATTTATTATAGAGGAATGGTCCAAGGAAACTTAAATCTTTGCGCAAAAGAAGTTTAACAGCGAGGCATGGAATATACAATATCTTGCCTTCTTCTTGTCGCAGTCAGGTTGATATTTATGCTGACTTAATAATGTGGTCTTAATAAATAGCTGTCTTACTGTAAGGATTGGTAGTTCTGAGTACAACAATTGGGTGGGGTACCCAAATCTTTTGTGAGTCATTACCTTAAGAACTGCACGCTGTGCTCGTTCTAAACCAATAAGAATAGTCTTGAACGCACCCCCCATGCTGTTATAGCATAAGTTATAATGGACTGGCATAAGGAAAAATATACTAACAAGGATAAGTTTGGTGGACAAAATGGAATGCTCATATCCAGACGGCTGACGAAAGTTGACCAAGGTGAGGAACCTTGGTCAACTTTTACCGAAAGGTGCCCCAAGCTCAGACGTTAGTGGATATAGACCAGAAGCAGTACTATCAGCATTTGCTAAAGTCTTCGAGTCCACGCTGTGATCTTCTATCCAGTCGCAAGTAGCCTCACAGTTCAATGCCGCGCAGCATGGATTCCGTGCGGGCCGCAGCACGAATTTTAACTTGACGTGTTTTAAACCAGGAAGTTACAATACTGGACTCTGACGCAGGTGCCCATCTGGACTTCACTTACTTTGACTTCAGGAAGGCATTAGATAGTGTGGATAATGATATTCTGCTAAGTAGATTTTTCGAGGGCTATTTTTACCCTTGCCCTTCTAAAGTTCCTTTAAAGCAACTTGGGCAACCGCAAGCAAATGGTGAAATACGCGGGCTATACCTCAGAACCGTATTACACCCTTACGGGGGTAAGCCAGGGGTCGAATTTAGGACCCTTGGCATTCATAATCATGGTCAATGATCTCCCAGAGGGTATTGGGGACGCTGGTGGTCTATTATTTGCTGATGATCTGAAGTTGCTCATCGTGACATCGATCGGGTGGTCGGGCGTCGGGCGTCGCACTTAAATGCGACAAAGTGTAATATGATGTCCATCACGCGGGCCGTGGTACCCCGACATCACGAATACAGTTTGGGCAGTCACGTAGTATTGCGGGTAAGATCGGTGCGAGATCTTTGGGGCACTTTTTCTGAGGATCTGTCATTTCGAGCTCATGTCGTGCAAGTGTGTAAAAAAACGTTCAAAAATCTTGGCTTTTTCATGCGACAAACCCGTGAATTCACTAACATGGCAGCAGTGAAGTCGCTTTATAACGCGTTGGTTCGAAGCAACTTGCAAACTAGTGCTATCATCTGGAATCCTTATTTGAGACAAATAGAACAAATTTACACGGTACCTATTCATGAGGCGTCTATCTGGTTTACCCACTTATATACCCAACTATCTTTGTAATAGGCATGGTTGGGTATTATAAGTTGGAAGTAAGGCGCAATTTTGATCTGGTGAAATATGTCTTTATAGTTTTTCGTGGGATGCTAAACAATCCAGAAATATTTAAATCATTGGGATTACTCGTTCCAAACAGTAGGCTACGGTTAGGGCCGAGGAAGAATTTGTTTAAAACTCCGGTAACCCGTACAAACCTACTAAAGATTGCACCAGTGTGTTGGGCTGTTACGATTCCTAATAGCGCCTATCAGCGTTTGGAATTTTTATCCTGCTCTTTCGCGGAATTGCAGAGAGTGGCAGTTACTGTGTTGTCCTCTATTTAACCTGTGTCGACACCCGAAGTCGTTACTTGAGACTGAACAATCATGGACGCGAGTAGGTGAGTGATCAATTTTAGGGGGCGTCGCTGAGTGTCGCATTATATGACTACTTTTATTACGATTTGCAACAAAGAGTTTTATCCACTGCCTTCAACATTTAAATCCGCTTTGAGCAGTGTTTTTTGATAAGCGACGAAAATTTCCTTGCATCATTCGCTTCTCACGTTGTCGCGTCGTCTCAAGCTCGTGCCTTCACGCGCCATAGGAATCCATTCGTAGAAATATCCGAGCACTATACTCAAATCGAGTCGGCAATCGATTTTACTCGAAGGAATCTGATTCACACGTTTAATGGTATGCGGGAGCAGGTGATTCGAATAATTAATCGATACCCTACGTATTGGAATAGTTTTCTCTCCGCTTGCAGTTTTGTTCAAAACTGTTTTGCTTTTAAATAAAATGTACATCCGATTCATCTACTTTATCTTAATTCTTCTTTTCGTTTTGATCAACCACTACCATATTACACTATTGATTTCTATTTCTATTAAAAACGCAAAAGTTAGTGAGGATTGATGTTTGGACTTTTTTAAGCGAAACTACTGTCCGGATGTTAATGAAACTTTACAGTAATATAATTTATACAGCAGAATAACAATTATGGCAAGATTCACGCGGGTGGCAGCTAGCCGTGTCATAATTAATTATGTTTAGTTGTTTTAAATGTAAATGAGGATGGATGGAAATGGAGAGAAAGAGATAAAGAATACATTGATGGATTGAGTGAGGAATAATATGAATGAATAGGCATGTAAAGCGTGACGATTGAACGAACGGAATGCAAAAAAGAAGACATGTTGCGCTGATCGCAATTGAATAACATAGGACACAGGCAGAAATATTTTGTTTTTGAGCTAGCGCTTTTCCGGTAAGCACCCCAAAAAGGAATTTAAGCTAATATAAAATATATTTTATGATTGTCAGAAATATACTTAATATACCTATAGGGTAGCTATTTTCATTTTATTAATAAAATAAAACTTCTGTGGCACACGTCATGTCCAATACTTGGATTCATTCATTCCGTTTCCATTCAACCATTCGTTCGCTTGTCAAACTGTCTCGAAACCAAAGACCCGATTAGTTTATCGAAAATAATAAATAATCCCAATTTTTGGCTACAACATAACGCCTTTCCATGAAGGATAGGTATAGGTGGAATCCACATTTCGTTAGTTATCAGCACCATGTAGTAAAATAAGAAGCCTTTTTTAATATTTTTCTATTAGATAAAAATACTCAGGTAGTCTTCAGTCAACAATCAATCAGTCAATTCATTGCAGTTGTGATTGCCAAAATCAACAAAAGGATACGAAATCAATATTTTTTTAATTTTAGAAGAATTATTATTCTAACTACGTAGTTACCTAACTTAATATATATATATATGGCTATAAAAAAATCTAAACCCTATTTTTTTTACTAAAATCCTTAATTCTACTTGCATTTTTAATAATAATTTTTGAATAATAATCTTTTATGAGACTGATGATCCTAATACCAGACTTTGTGTCAATCAACAGTATTTTCGTATTCTTTTTACTATTTCAGGTGTACATCTGACATGAAACAATCTTACTTAAGCCTTTGTAGAAAGCCCTTTGTCCTAGCTTAAGAAAAGATACTTTATTCTTAAAGTAGGTTCACCATTTATTTTTAGGGTTGGCAAGGCATCTGTGGTGTTGCAAATGTCCATAGTGTAGATTACTATAGGTAGGCCGGCTGCTCGTTTACCACTCTGTGGCATAAAAAATACTGGCATTTTTTCCTGATTCGAATTTGGGCCATGTTGAGCCTCATCCCCTTTTGTACAAGTATGTGTGTTCGACAGGTACGCGTCTGCTAACTTTAATTTAATTTTGCCAGTTTCGATATGAATAAAAAGAATCAACCACAAATCATCGAATTACTGAAAATGCAAGTACCAGATGTGACACAAAACGCAATAATAAGCTTCATAGGTACGACTGTATCCACAGGCAAGAAATAGGCAACTTTAGATTTTTTTTAAATTATGACATCAAAATAGCCTAGCGCTATCGGTCTATCAGGCGAGATAGTGGTCAAACGCGACCCTGTCGATAAATAAATAAATATAAATTCCCACGGCTGGGCAAATCCTCGCCCATATCGTGTTGCCATCAGGATTTATAATTTACAGTATCCACATGCAAACTTCAATAGTATAATTTATTATCACAGTTAATGTTGATATTTTCCTGCACACATGCATTTCACATTTATGTACATTCTTTCTTTTTTTCTTAAAAAAACTTTACCACACACAAGGCATTTCTTCCTGTATCGTCAGTGCGACGTATCGAAGTTGGCTTTATTTATTTTTAGTTCGCCCACAATCTCGTTTGGCACTCAAATCAAAGAGTATTTCTGTGAAACTTCATTTTCAGAATGTTTTATTTTTTATTCTATTTCGTTGACATTTCATGAAAATGTTGGCTTCAACAAAAATTTTGGATTTTTCCGTTGCCTTTAAGTTTTACTTACACAGTACTAGTGTAGCCCGCGTCGCAGAATATGCCCCGTCTCCTTGTCTGCATTTCGTGCCCAGCCACCTGCACCTTTCAGGATCTGAACGTGGCAAATGACAGAGCTGACCAGGTGGCTACCTACATACTGGACATACAAAATTTGAGAAAAGTTGAGACAAAATTTGATTTCTTCGACTCGAATAAAAAGTAGAATCAGCGATGGTGATTGGCCATATTTCAAAATGTAAAGGATTGATTAAGTGACATTCCGATAGCACTTGACAATCTCATTCATTATTCACGTTTTCCTGTCACTGTTTTCATGTTCACACGTCATGCACGCCGGTCGTGAGTAGGTAGTTTGGTGCAGGCGGATCTTAATGTCTCATGTGCCTATTAGAGGCAACGCTCTGTCATGTTTAGTGATAAAGGTTTGAACTTTGTAGGTGCTGGCGAAGAGGTAAAAGCCTATATGCAGGAATTGGATGATAAAATTCACGATTTCGTCTATACCAAGGCAATTTCTTGGCAAATTTTACCATATAATTTTATTAATAGTAAAACCAGTACACAACCCTGTAAGCCAACTGGCTAAGGCCAACTAACCTAACTTCGACCTCTAAAGCCAGTTCCACGACCATTATATCTACAACATAACCCGTCGTTAAGACAATTCAGCAACATTAACGTGTGAACCACCCGCTTAACGTGAATAAAACTGCTTGTTTAGGTCTCTACCGGTGTGATTAAGTACGTGCTTACAGCATTTAAGGTTCTTCCTTAGAATTAAATATAAATGATATAGCGTCATAGGTCTGCCTCAGCGGTCTAGGGGCCGCAAGCTCTACTACTGAGCATGAGGTCTGGGTTCGATTCGCGGTTCGGGTAAATTGGGTTTGTCCTTCTGGAATTTCTCAGTTGCAGCCCATATCAGTATCGACAATAGGCTTACCCCGTATTACATGGGAATTAAGAATGAAATAAAGAAAGAAAAAGAAAGAAAGAAAAGGAAAAAAAAGGAAAGAAACGGAAAGAAAAAAAAGGATATAAAAGGAAAGAAAAGGAATGAAAAGGAAAGAAAAGGGAAGAAAAGGAAAGAAAAGGAAAGAAAAGGAAAGAAAAGGAAAGAAAAGGAAAGAAAAGGAAAGAAAAGGTAAGAAAAGGTAAGAAAAGGAAAGAAAAGGAAAGAAAAGGAAAGAAAAGGAAAGAAAAGGAAAGAAAAGGAAAGAAAAGGAAAGAAAAGGAAAGAAAAGGAAAGAAAAGGACAGAAAAGGAAAGAAAAGGAAAGAAAAGGAAAGAAAAGGAAAGAAAAGGAAAGAAAAGGAAAGAAAAGGAAAGAAAAGGAAAGAAAAGGAAAGAAAAGGAAAGAAAAGGAAAGAAAAGGAAAGAAAAGGAAAGAAAAGGAAAGAAAAGGAAAGAAAAGGAAAGAAAAGGAAAGAAAAGGAAAGAAAAGGAAAGAAAAGGAAAGAAAAGGAAAGAAAAGGAAAGAAAAGGAAAGAAAAGGAAAGAAAAGGAAAGAAAAGGAAAGAAAAGGAAAGAAAAGGAAAGAAAAGGAAAGAAAAGGAAAGAAAAGGAAAGAAAAGGAAAGAAAAGGAAAGAAAAGGAAAGAAAAGGAAAGAAAAGGAAAGAAAAGGAAAGAAAAGGAAAGAAAAGGAAAGAAAAGGAAAGAAAAGGAAAGAAAAGGAAAGAAAAGGAAAGAAAAGGAAAGAAAAGGAAAGAAAAGGAAAGAAAAGGAAAGAAAAGGAAAGAAAAGGAAAGAAAAGGAAAGAAAAGGAAAGAAAAGGAAAGAAAAGGAAAGAAAAGGAAAGAAAAGGAAAGAAAAGGAAAGAAAAGGAAAGAAAAGGAAAGAAAAGGAAAGAAAAGGAAAGAAAAGGAAAGAAAAGTAAAGAAAAGGAAAGAAAAGGAAAGAAAAGGAAAGAAAAGGAAAGAAAAGGAAAGAAAAGGAAAGGAAAGAAAAGGAAAGGAAAGAAAAGGAAAAAAAAATGTTTCTTATTTGTGATCCGCATAGGAGAACGAAAACTAAGCAAAAAAAAAACAATAATTAAAATAAAACTCCGTGCGAGACCAAAAAGGCTCCTCTCTTTCTATGACTGGTAAAATGTGGGTGAAGTTATGTTTATGATGTTGCATCCGAGCGCTTTTTTAAACCCTTGCCAATTTCGCCGTGCCCCGGGAGTAACAAACTAGTGAGCTTGCGAATTGGGAGAATTTTTTGTGGTTCAGATTTCCAAGCCCAGTTGGTAACAGTTTTACAAAGGTTCACACTTTTATTGTAGGAACTTGATAGTTATGTTGCTTCTGATACTGGGTTAGCCGAAAGTGATGCCTGTGTTTTATATACCGTGGCATTTTAATCGTCTTACAAAAGCAGTCCACTTATTCTGCTCATTTATATGAACAAAAATTGCCCCGGGAGTATCAAACTAGTGAGCTTGCAAATTGGGAGAGATTTTGTGGTTCAAATTTCCAAGACCCGTTGGTAACAGTTTTACAAAGGTTCACACTTTTACAGTGGGCACATGATAGTTCTGTTGCTTCTGATACTGGGTTAGCCGAAAATGAGTATGTTTGACCTGTCTTATATACACCGTGGCATTTGAATCACAAAAAAGCATAAAAGCAGCCCACCTAGATGAACAATTTTTTTTCATGGAATTCATAGCAAATTCTCAAAAAAAATGCATTCTTCATAGAACTTTTGATCAGATAAAGTGATTATCTGATCAAAAGTTCTATGAAGAATGCATTTTTTGTGTATGGACAATTCACAAAAATGCCACGGTGTATTGTGTGTGGTGTTTAAATAGTTTCATCTTAGGTGTCGGAAAGATATCACTGTCAGCGATAGAGCACCAGAGTACCCATAGTTTTTTTTTGTGATAGTGTTTTGTAACTATGTTGGTGTACAATAATACTAGTTTATGAAACTGTTGCATAAAATAAATGTATCACACGAATATCACACCTAGTTATGTGCAGTTTCATACACTACTTTATCTACACTCATACATTGGGATTAAACCTACTAAATAAAAGAAAAGTCAAAAAAGTAAGAAAAATTCAGTACAACAAAACGTATGAATGGCGCCAAAACCCATCACATCACGGCATTAACCGAACATGCGCTGAAGCGGGGGCTGCCACAGATAAGTAAAAATTGGAAACAAAAATTTTAAAAATAGGTACTATAAAAAGCATTTCCTTCCCGTAAAATGGCGCATAAGCTTTCTTTTATAAAAAAAATATTGATTATAACTCCTTGGTGATATTAACTTCTTGGATTTGCCCTGTATATAAAGTATGTTCCATCCCACCAAAACTAAAATGTGAAAGAATGTGAAGTTCTATATAACGGCTACGCTTTCAAAGAAGTGAGATCTAAGTGTATAAATTCTTTAAAAGTAGCTTAAATCATAGCTTCTGTCATAAACAATTGCTTTAAAATAACTTTTGTTATGTTCTTAGCTACTTCATAATTTAAATTGACAAGTTTAATCGTTGAGTTTGAGTACGTTAATTTACTCAAGCGTGTGCCAGAAAATGAGGTTATCATAAAATACAGGTTCCTCATATATTCCTGTTAAATACCTAGGGAAACAAGCTTAGCTCCTAAATACGGTACCTACAGCTTAACATATTCCGGCTTAACTAAATATTATGTTGAGCTGAGCTCACTTGATTAAAACCACTCGTTAGCCAGACCACGGACATAATGAAATTTTTACTCATTTTCAGTAGTCTGTTGTTCAGTTCGGTCACGGGCACCCACACGAAGAAATAAAGTTTGGTTCAAATAAATTTCACTAGATAGCGTGATAAGGTTCGACTTGTTATTGAGTTTTGTGAAATATTAACATTTTCTAGAGACGATCATAAAAAAGTATGTTCTTGTATAATTAACTCTCCTAAGCGAAATAGTAATGAATTTTGGGCTCTTAATTAACATTCTAAAGATTATTTGAATGGATCATTTTAAATTGATTCCAATAGATGACGCGGTTTTAAATTTCTGAGTCACGATTTATAAATTGGTTTTGTTACACATTTTGGTACAATGAAACTGTAAAAACGTGCAAAAAATACTATAAAACAAATCGTGGCCGTATTAAAAAACAAAGTATTCACGAACCGAGTAAACCCTTTTATTTGCAAATCGCTGCTAACGCCATTTATATTCGTGGCACGGCACCGAATGCGATCGATGTTCATAGAAAAATAATCAGCTTAATCAGACGAAAAACGCTAGCTACGTCCGTTTCTTTGTATGGTATGAGGCATCTGTATGCTAGTATTATATTATTTGTGGTGCAGTTATGTCAGCATTGTAGGACTGACTGCCTCGTTCATCTAGATGTGGTCACTAGCGCTACTGTTCAACATGAGGTCCTGGGTTAGAATCCCGGGTCAAGCAAAGTGTTGTTGGGTTTTTCGATCTGGAATTTCTCAATAACGATAAGTCTTTTTTTATCTATTGGTTCGTTCTTGACCACTATCTCACCTGATGGTAAGCGAAGATGTGGTCGACGGTGAAGCACGCTTGCGTAGAATTTACCTACACACTTTTGACTTAAAGACCCATAGATTGTAGCTAAAGGGAAACGCAGACTCCGGCAGCCTCTCCACTCCTTAGCTCTACGCATAATAAAAAAAGTTAATTAGAAAAAGTCTAAAAACTCGACTGCCTAAAAAGCGAACTAAACAGACGTAAACAAGAAGAAAATCATGCTGTGCAGTCGCAAGATATGTATTCGCGAACTGGCTGACCAAAATCAGATGTATCCTCCGACTACACAGCATGATTTTCTTCTTGTTTACGCCTTTTTAGTCCATTTTTTAAGCAGTCGGGATTTTTGACATTTTTAACTTTTCATTTATTTTGTTTTTAGATATACGTCATTTAAATATATAAGTTTTTATAATTTTGAAATCACCTATTAAAAACCTTTATTTTGATATCCCACACAATGGGTTTGGCAGAAATATATTATTTTTGCCCCACCATATTATGGTGCCCAAAATCCGCCATTTTTCTGTTTTCCAATTTTAATGTAGCTAGTGACACGCGCAGGGTTAAGACAAATCGATTGACGTAAGAATCACAAAGTACATAAGCGGCGGCGCTCCGCAGACAGAGAGTCCACTACGAACAAAGCGCCATTTTGAACGCACACATTGACATTTCGATTTTACAGGGAATAATGGGCAATATTGGACCGAGCTCAGTCGCGGCTGTCACGAGTGCTTTGTGCGGGCGTTTGTCACGTTATTCATACATAAAGTAGGTACTGTAAAGAGGTTGCATTGGCTGGGTTACGAATATTAATTGTTACAGACCGAATATACTTTAAATGAATTCAATATAATTTAAATTCGTTCTTTAATTCTGTTTAAGTTATAAAGGTCATTAAATTTTCAAGATGATTAGTTTGAAATTAAATATCTAGTAAATTAATAAATTATTTTAAGTCCATAGACGAAATTGGAAAGGGTATGAAACTTGTCATATTAATATGGTTTAAGTTTAAGTCATCTAGCTCATAAATATGTTTCCTCCGATTGCAGTGCATTATTTTCTTCTTGTTTAAGTACCTATATCTTTTTAGTTTGCTTCTTAAGCAGTCGGGTTTTTTGATTTAATTAAAAAATAATCACATTTATATTTTTGTCTAGCTTGGTGCTTTTCACATTTTTATGTTTTTGGTGGGATAATTATTACACCATTGTTACGTCTTTTTATCATACAATCTTCGTCGTATGTGGAGTCGTGATCTTTAATGGATATTTGATGCTCTGTCTATTCTCTAAATCGTGTAAGCATGATTGATGTATGTTTAGACGAATCGATGTATTTATGTTTGTAACTTATACAACCTACTTTTTTAAATTCGGTATCAATATAGTAGCAACCTTAGTGAGTCTTTCAAGTTTAGCTGTCAATTTTCGAAAAGGTGGGAGTGGTCCTTCTGTATACTTTCTATTTTGTGTAAGAATCATCAAAATCGGCCAACGCGTATGGTCCCATTGATACTTCGTACTAGAAAAGCTATCCTAAGCATAGGACATGCTCCATTTTGACAAGAGTTTAAACTAAAGTTCGCTGCAGCACTGAAACAATAATTAGTCGTCTAACAAAACAGTATAAACACGCAGCGCTAGAGCGCTTCTAAGGTGTAATTTTCTCACGACCAAAAAGACGGAAGCGCCGTGATTTTCATGGCACTTACGGGTTTTCGTTCAACGTTCTGCAACAAGTTTTCACTTAGAGACTAAACTGCTCACTGACTACAGAAGTGGTACCTACATAGCTTTATACCTAGCAAGCTTCATTATAATTCACACTTTTTTTCACAATTCATTATTAGTTGAAATAACCTTAGTGAAGTAAAATAAATCTTGTTTTTATTTATTTAGGTACTACTATAATTAGGTTTAGGCAGTGACATTCACCAATCCGCACTGGGCCCGCGTGGTGGATTATGACCCATTCCCTCTCACGGAGAGGAGACCTGTGTACCAGCAGTGGGAACATTAATAGGCTGATGATGATGATAAGGGACTAGCTGTCCCCCGTGGTTCGCTTCCGTCAACTGGCTACCTACCTACCTACCTTACACTACCCCACCTACCTACCTACCTACTCTACCCTAACAACCTACCTACCCACCTATCCTACCTGCCCTACCGTACATACCTACCTACCCTACCGTACACACCTACCTACCTATCCACCTATCCTACCTATCAGTACCAACCTATGTACTCTACCTTACCTACCTACTTACCAAATTGTTAAACTATTTATTTGAATAACCACAGTCAGTTCCTGTCTATACTCCATTTACTATAGCATTAGACAGAAGTTAAAAAAGGCTCTTTTAGATGCACACTTTGTTATAAAAATGCAACAAACACTATTGCAGTCAAGATTGAAGTGGAGTTAAATATAATTAATTTAAATAACAGCTGTCACACTGAATCGTACTTATTTAACCTACCTACCTTCTGAAATTACAAAGTCTTCATTTAATATTATTTAGTTTTTACATAAAATAATGTCGTGTCAATGTTTAAAATCTAAAAGAAGCAGGGGCGACAGTACCGGAAACGTATTTCATGTCACTATAACGCAACCAAATCTAAAATGTTACCTATTCCCTTCATAAGTTGTGGCAGCACGTTTTTTTTAATTGTCGGTTTATGATGTCATTTATCCGTCAAATTGCATAAATAATCTGTAGTTGTCAATTGTCATACTGTCATTCGCTTGTGGATACTTGTGAATGCTACGCCTTTTCTCGTTGTTATTGCCAAATTTTCGTGGTTTAGTTGTTATTTGTTACTTGTTGTAACAAATAACGTGGTTCAGTTGTTATTTGTTGCCGCAACGTTGATCACGATGTTAAAATATTGTCTCCCAAGAAAAAGAGAACAAAGCAAACACCGCTTCCTTCTGTAGAAAAAAGAACTGTCATAAATATTTATAAAGATGTCAAGGGGTCCAGGCCCGAAGTTTCTCCTGCTTAAAGGACGCAGTTAATTAACAAAACTGCAGAAATTGCAGGTAAGGATTATAAAATTATTACCATAATAAATAAATGTTTTGAAAGTAACATGCATGGTGAGGTAATAACATACATTATTAATCTTTTTTTTAGGTATATCTCGTGCAACCGTCTATAATGTACTTAAAGAGTACAATACAGAAGGTCGCCTGCAATCACCCCCTCCTCGCCAACGTAAATACTCAAAATCTGATGATTATGATGATATAACGTTAAGTGGAATACGAAGAAAAAATTATTATTTTTTCTTTGATAATGAGTTACCAACGTTGGACAAGATTCTGGAAGCCGTTAACAGCGATGAGTCTCTACCCGATTTTAAAAGAAGCACTTTATACAAATTAATAAAGAACAAATTAAAATTTACCTATATCAAAAGAAGTAGAAAAAGTGCCCTAATTGATAAACAAGAGATTGTATTACGGAGGGTGAAATATCTCCATGAAATTAAGGAACGAAGGAAAAAAAATATATTATTTAGATGAGACTTGGCTAAATGAAGGTACAGTGCTGCTAATATTTATAAAGTCTGAAAGAAGGAGGTTTTACATAACTTTTTAACCTATGTAAAACCTCCTTTATGCAAAACAATACAGTGAAATATTATTAGTTAACATAAAATTAAATATAAAATTAAATAACATAAATCTATATAATATTGTATTTACATCTATAACTTTAATTATACATACAGGACACACGAAAAACAAGGTATGGCAAGACAATACTATTAAGTCTTCCAAGAAAGCACATCGGACAGGTTTATCAACTGGTTTAAAGAACCCAACCGGAAAAGGAAGACGGCTTATCATTGGCCATATTGGTGAAAATTGATTTAAATGTATTTTTTCCATAATTTCAAAAGAAATACATTTAAATCAAGAATTAATCAACAATTGTCACATTAATAAAATTATAACTCCGTTCTTCGTCACTTAAAACTGGTTAAGTCTTAATGCCTCCCCTCGGAGAAAGATTTTTATGGTTGTAGATTAACCTGTTCAAGGACAGTAATGATGCAGTTAATTTCGGTTGCTACTCTTAGGTTAAAATCTATTTCCAGCGATCACGTAATTCAATGCCAGCGGTAAACAATTATTGATTTGCTTTTATTTCAATTTACAAGATCAACGGATGGGTTTTTAATGGATGGTGAATTAATATTTGAAGCCAAAAAGGGTGATATTGTAGAAAGATTTATTATTAACGTTGGTGAAACTTCTTCATCATCATCATCAGAGGATGATGAATAATAAGGATTTAAACATCTATCATCTCCATTATATCATTAAGGTGGCAAAACTTTTTCTCTTATTTAATAGTAATAAATCTCATATCACACTTCTGTCTCTGGAAAATGTTTCCATTGTTGGTATTTAGCTTACGAAAGTGTATTTTTGTTAATCCTCCGTCATTCTAAATTATTAGAGTTAAAAAAAGACTTATTGTCTGCGCCACATTAAAATTAGAAATTAAATATTATTTAAACATTTACTCACGCACTCAAATTATTACAATAGCAACACTAACATTCATTTCACATCATTCAATCAAATACGCGAGGACCAATCCCTAACTCCCGCGCACACCCTTTCCTATTTCCTAGTTCCGGTCATCCGGTCATTTTTCCGCTCGTCAGTTGTCAAAAAGTCGCAACTCCGGAATCGCGTATGCGCGCCCGTTGCTCCCGCTCTCAAAGAAAACTCAAGTAAAAGTGTTGTGTGTGAAAAACAGACTCTGTGGGTGGCTTACCAGCATTCAACTATAGTGAAAACTCCACTGCTAAAACTATCGAAGGACATTATTACTCAAAGCTCTGTTCCCGCACCCGTAAGTACCTACCTATCTGCCTTTTTTCCCGCTGCGCCCACAAGTTCTGGTCCCTCTCGCCGAATAAAAAACATAATATACTCTCTCAATCACTCATCTAAACGCATACAATACGTAAACGCTTCTTCATACAATTTTTAGTTCGAAATAACGGCAGCCATTGTCGCATTTCGCACCGCATACGCAACATCGCTAAATCGCATCCAACGCACACTATTTTCGCTATTTAATTAGTTGTGTATTCATATTTTGATATTCGCATATTATTTAACGCTTATTTCACGCATTTAAAAACATTTAACACATCCACGCACGTAATATTACTAGATACCTACTCTCAAAATGGCGTCAACAAGACAACCAAAAAAAAATCTTTTTGCAAAAAAATACTACCGACTTCCAAATACAAAACTACAAAGTGAAAAATAACTTAATTTTTTGAAGTCAGTGTCTTTCGTAGGTACCATTTTTTTGCGTTATGGACACCGACTTCAAAAAATTAAGTTATTTTTCACTTTGTAGTTTTGTATTTGGAAGTCGGTAGTATTTTTTTGCAAAAAGATTTTTTATTTTTCACTTTTTAGTTGTACGTACCTAATAGGCAAGTTAGTAAGGGAACTATTTCGCCAGAATAGATATCATGAAACTTGAACATAACCGGTGAAATGAGAGATCTGCTTACCCCTTAAGAGCGAACTGGCGTGATGTTATGTTATGAAATGTTATAAACAACAAACAGACATGCGATTGCAGCAATCCCGAGAGATTTGCCGTTATTTATTGAAGAGTTCTGTTGTATATCTCCGAAGTTCTTCATCAGATCTTCACCAAATTAAAATGGGACCAATTTCGGAACATACTTTTTGAAACAAAAAAAGAATTTTCAAAATCGGTCCACAATTGACGGAGTAATTGGTGAACATACACAAAAAAAAAAAAAAAAAAAAAAAAATAAAAAAACAAACTTGAAGTCGAACATAGAACCTCCTCCTTTTTGGAAAGTCGGTTAAAAAGAAGACAGCCAGTGACGATGAACACGAGGTTGACTCAAAACTATCTCTTCTCGAAGCTAAGACGGAAAATCTTTTCCAGATTATGCAGAATATATACGATCTTAGCCTAAAGGTTTCCGATCCAACATTTCAATCGCAATTTCTAGCACGCATTCAATCGGTAGATATTATACGATCAAATTTCATGGATACCCTGGACTCGTGTGTTATGGCTCGATTAGAAAATGATCCATCCGCAAAACCGAACTACGCCGCCTTACAATCTTTTGATGAACTGTATTGTTACGTAAAACATACAGCATCCACGCTCACACAAAATAATTATATTAAAAACACTCAAGACAATTCTCATAAATATGATTTGTTAAACCGCAAGTTACCGCCTCTCAAGTTAGTTTCTTTTGATGGTTCACCATATAATTGGTCGCCATTTTACGAGAATTTTAAAAGTCTCATCCACGATAATCTACATCTCTCAGACGCCGAAAAAGTTCAATATTTAGTAGGTTCTTTGTCGGGCAAAGCATTAACCGTTTGTTCAGGTATTACACCTACCGCTAATAATTATTTTATAATTTGGAATTCTCTTTTAGATAAATACCAAGATACTCGAGTACAAGCTTCCATTTATGTACAACAAATAATTAACTATAAACCAAATAAACCAATCGATACATTTCTCGAACAATTCTACTCTGCAGAAGCCGCTTTACGCCGTTTAAATATTGACGATCTCTCAGATTTTATTATTACTCACCTCGCACTTACTAAACTCGATAAGGAGGTAGTGAACTTGTTCGAGCAATCGCATAGACATATTCAAATACCTACGTTCGATCATCTTTCTAAATTTCTTATAGAACAAAGTAAAATACAAACGCTCCGCAATCCTAGCTCAAATACAAAACCTTTCTTGACTCAACGCTTCTCAAATAATAATAATAATACATCAAAATATAAACCTACTCAAGCATTCGTCGCAAATACTCATTCACCCGCAATACAAAATCGCTCATGTAAAATATGTAATGATCCTAACTCGCATCCTCTATATAAGTGTTCATATTTTGTTAATCAAGACCCGCGTGCTAGATTTGAACTAGTAAATAAACATCGTTTCTGTCGTAATTGCCTGGGATTTCACGATACTAAATTCTGTAAATCAATAAATACTTGTTCCACGTGTCAACGCAAACATCATACACTCTTACATGTAGCAAACTTTCATAATATTTTCAAAACCAAACCGATGTCCCCGCGATCGGAATTCGAACCTAGCGCTAACGTACCGCTGAACCTCAACACGCAGCCCGCGCTGCCACCGCCCGCTGGCGCCGCGCCCCGCGCCGCTCCCCTCTCTGCCGCTCTGCCTGCCGCGATCGTGTCGAACGTTCCATCGGCCGCCGCCGCCGCCGCTGATAAGTTTGCGCGCCAAAATTTAAATGATCTCGCGTTATCAATGACCGCTTCCACTTGTAATATCGCTAGTAATAGTACTACGGTTTTATTACCTACTGCTTCTGTATACGTTTATAAAAATAATAATCCAAATAAGGTTCGCGTGTTTCTAGATACAGGTTCAATGAGTAACTTTATCTCAAAATCATGTTGTGAGCGCCTTAACTTAGTCATTAATCCTGATAACTCAATCATTCTTGGTATAGGCCAATCTAAAGTATCTTCTATTGGACTTACGACATTTAAAATATTTTCCCGCTTTGATTCACGCTGCTCGTATATTATCCATGCTCGCGTAATAGAAAATATTACCGGCGGGTTACCTAGTCTACCTATAGATACGTCAAAACTAATTCATTTACGCAACTTACCTATGGCTGATGATTCATTCCATTTACCGGCTGAGATCGATTGTCTAATTGGCAACGAGTTATTCCCGTTCCTATTAGGAAGTGGAAAGGTTACATTACCCGGGTCATCAGTCGTCGCTGTACAGACTACACTAGGTTACATTGCCATGGGTAGAGCAGATGTTGACAACCGCTTAAATTCTCGCACTCCTATCTTTAAAAATAATAATATCTATAATAATAAATCTTTTTTCTGCGCTACCTCATCTAACTCACTTGAAACTCTCACTCAACGCTTTTGGGAATTAGAAAACGTCCCTGATAAAGTTCACAGGAGCCCTGATGATCAGGCCTGTGACCTTATTTATCTTTAACGCTACGCAATCACGTGATGATACTGGCAGATATACTGTACAGTTACCGTTTAAAACTCCATATTCTGAATTGGGAAATTCTTACACCATTGCTCACCGACGTCTCATTAATTTAGAAAAGAAATTAGACTCGCATCCCGAAATACGTAAAAATTATAACGCCACTATTCAAGACTACATCGATCAAGGATATCTGTCAAAAGTTGATAATCCCTCTCTTGAAATTCCGCATTATTATATTCCGCATCACGCTGTTTATCGCCCCGACAAACAGTCGTCCAAAATACGCATAGTTCTTGATGCTAGTTGTAAAACTTCATCTGGTAAATCTCTTAATGACATTTTATATATTGGTCCTAATTTACAAAGTAACATATTTGACTTGCTCATAAATTTACGCATGTTCTCCGTCGCTGTAGCAGCTGACATCGAGAAGATGTATTTTCAATTAAAACTCGAATCTAAACATCACTCTTTTCAACGCATTTTATATAGGTTCGATAACGCTAGTAAAATAGAAACTTACGAATTCAATAGAGTTTCCTTTGGTGTTTCAAGTTCGCCATACTTGGCTATGAAGGTTATTCGCCAACTGGCTGCTGAAAGTAAAGTTCAATACCCACTAGCCGCATACGAGGCTGAAAATCATATGTATATGGACGATTATATATGTTCAATAGATGGCGTTGATAAAGCCGAAAATACTCACCGCGAAATGGTCGCTATGTTTAAGTCCGGAGGCTTCAATCTTACAAAATGGGTCTCAAATAGTTCTCAATTAATGGAAAAAATCCCCGCTTCGCATAAAAATCCGCAAAATATTAATTTCGACACAGACGCTAACTCAAACGTAAAAATTGTAGGTATGCAGTGGAATCCTTTGGAAGACACCTTTCAATTTAAAATTAACGCTATTTCTCTCAAATGCACAAAGCGCACAACTCTCTCCGCAACCGCTCGCCTTTTCGACCCTTTAGGTCTTATCGCTCCTGTGACAGCATTTATGAAGGTACTCGTTCAAGAATGTTGGAAACATGAACTTGACTGGGATAGTCCAGTACCTACGCATATTGAAAATAAGTGGAATCAATTCCACAACGAACTCGCTTATCTCGAACAAATTAGAATCCCGCGTCATGTAGGTATATCTACGGATAGTCACGTGACACTCCTCGGTTTTGCAGACGCTAGTGAGCGCTGCTATGGGGCAGCCGTATATTTAAGGGTTAATGCTAATGATGCAAAAGGCTTATATTTGCCTATTTGTATGCTTAACAACTAAAGCATTACACTTGGAACTTGTTTCTGATCTTAGTTCTGATTTATTTCTCGCCGCTTTTAAGCGCTTCATATCTCGCAGAGGTCCTGTTTCGCTAATATATAGCGATGGAGGTACCAACTTTATTGGAGCAAAACGTAAACTCAACGAAATTTACTCTCTTATACAGTCCAAATCGCATATTAATTATATTAGTCAACAGTTATTGTCTGAGCATCGCGTACAATTTAAACATAGTCCGCCTTATGGCCCGCATTTTAACGGACTCAGCGAAATAAGTGTTCGTTGTGTCAAAACTCATCTTTACAAAGTCATAGGTTCTCAAATACTTACTTACGAAGAATTTAGTACAGTGCTTGTTCAAATCGAAAATTTGCTAAATAGTCGACCTCTATGTGTCTTGAACTCGGATCCTTCTGATATTACCGCATTAACGCCTAACCATTTTTTAAACATAACTCCGCTCAAATTCTTACCCGCTGAAGATGTTACCGACATCGCTGATAATCGCTTATCACGCTATCAATTACTCAATAAAATCACGCATTCATTTTGGCAACGCTGGAATAAAGAATATCTTACGTCTTTGCAAGAAAGAGAAAAATGGAACTCTCCCTCAAAACCTATCGAACTAGGTACTATTGTCGTAATTAAGGATAATCACTCTCATCCACTTAGTTGGCCTCTAGGGATAGTGGATGTTGTTTATCCTGGAAAGGACAAAATTGTAAGAACTGTTAAAGTAAAAACCGCGACTGGTTCATATATAAGGCCAGTAGTTCGGATTTGTCCGTTACCTTCGCAGTAAATTTAATATTACTCACTATTATTTTAATATTACTACTCTTTCTCTCCAAAAACCATCTGCCTTAAACGCGAATGCGTTCTTTCTTAACATCTTATCCTTGGCAGCCTACTTGCTTCACTTCGGCTGATGCTTCTGCGCAAAAATACCGCCCCAGGACCCGATGGCTTACCTGGGCAAGCCTGGGTCCTGGACTCCAGTTTGGCTTCCGCAGGGGGCGTTCTACGGTGGACGCCATCATGCGCGTGCGAGCCCTCACGACGGGGGATGCAGTGGCCCGGGGTGGGGTCGTCTTGGCGGTGTCCCTAGACATTGCCAATGCCTTCAACACCCTGCCCTGGTGTTGCATCAGGGAGGCACTCCGGTATCACCGGATGCCGCCCTACCTCTGTCACGTGGTCGAGGCCTATTTGACGGACAGGGCCGTCATTTACCCCAGTCACCAGGGAGAGTGGAAGCGGCGAGAGATGTCGTGCGGTGTCCCACAGGGATCGGTCTTGGGCCCGCATCTGTGGGACATCGGGTACGACACGCTGGTCCTGGCGCAGGGGAAGTCGCACCAGGCGGCGGCTGAATTAGCGACACGCGGGGTTGCGACAGTCGTTGATAGGATCCGGCAATTGGGACTTGAGGTGGCCCTGCACAAGTCCGAGGCCATGTCTTTTCATGGTCCTCGGAATGCGCCACCGCCGGGTTCCCAAATAACGGTAGGAGGTGTTCACATCGGCGTCGGGTCGACGATGAAGTACCTGGGACTCGTCCTCGACAGCCGGTGGAATTTCGTGGAGCATTTCCGACGTTTGGCTCCCAGACTGGAGTGGGCCGGGGCTGCCCTCAAGCAGCTCTTGCCAAATCAAAGTTGGGGGTCCAAACGCCTCCTGCCGGAGGCTCTACGCGGGGGTCGTGCGGTCCATGGCCCTTTATGGGGCACCGGTGTGGGCGCGTTCCCTGAGGCGACAACCAGTCCACCGGTTGAACGCGTCCCAAAAGGTCATGGCCATCCGGCTGGTCCGGGGATACCGCACGGTCTCTGGTGAGGCAGCGAGCCTCCTTGCCGGATTGCCGCCATGGGATCTGGAGGCAAAAGTCCTCGCGCACATCTGGGAATGGCGCGAGGAGGCGAAACGCCGGGGCGAAACTCCGTGGCCGCGACAAATCGTGGCTCAGCGGACAGAGCTCCGGCAAGATCTCATGGTGACATGGAGAGAGCGACTGTCGCAACCCAGCGCTGGGCACGTTACAATTGCGGCGATAAGGCCCCTCTTTGAGGAGTGGCTTGAGAAGCGCCACGGCGTCCTCACCTTCCGCCTAACGCAGGTCCTCACAGGACACGGCTGTTTCGGGAGGTTCCTGTTCAGGATTGGGCGGGAGGAAACGCCCGGGTGTCACCATTGTGTGGATCGCCCGGAGGACACGGTGGAGCATACGGTGGAGATCTGCCCCGCTTGGGCTGGGCACCGCCGTGACCTCGTGGAGGCGATCGGCGGTGGCAACCTCTCGCGTCCGGCCCTGGTTCAAGCCATGTTACGGAGCGTGAGGGAATGGGAAGCTGTCTCTTCCTTCTGCGAAGCAGTAATGCTCGCGAAGGAGGAGGCGAAACGCGTGAGGGAGACGCAACGGAGACGCCCTCACGCCCCTAGCCACCGCAGGTGAAGCCCTGGGCGTCGGGAGTCGCAAGCTGATTCCCGGCCACCGTAGGCGCGGGCTTGCGGACGGCGAGTAATGGGTAGCTCACCGTCCGATAAGGACCAGGCCCGAGTCGACGGCGTGTTGTGTTCCACGCGTGCCTCAAAGAGATGTCAGCAGAACTGACGGGGTCCACTAGGGCCGATGCCTATCTGGGTCGCGGATAAATTTGAAAACGAGTTACCGCGGCCCTGACTCAAGCAACTGAAGGAACACGGGTGGGTTTTAGTCAGTAAAAGTCTGAAACGCCCTCCCGCCTCACCCAGAGCGGGAGAAGTCATTGGATGATTTCCCACCCAAAAAAAAAAGAAAAAGGGAATGGAGTAATACATTCCGTTCTCTGACATAGCAATGTCTAGCGTTGACCTGCCATGGTTTGGCGCCGAGTGCAAACGTGCTGACTCGCTTAAACATGAGGCGTACCTGGCATGGGTCGACGCTCGGACGCGCAAAGCAAGCCACGTGAGCCAGCTGAAGAGAGCCTTCTATAGGGCTGCCAAGTCCTGCAAGAAGGTGATGCGAGGGGCCACATAAGCCGTATTGGGACCAAAGTTGCCTCATACCCAGCTGGTAGTAAAGCGTTTTAGTCCCTGGCTAAGTTGTGTTTCCGTGATATAAGCATCGCATTGGTCTTATGTGGTGCGAACTTCAATTTGTTGGTGACACCCCACTGGTAAACATCGGCGAGGGCGTCATACATTCATATTCTTTACTGTACACAAAATAAACATATACAAATACAGAAGGACAACGTTTGTACAAAGGCGAGCTTAACCCACAATTCGCCTTCCGCTCAATCTCGATCGCTGAGTCGCCATCAGATATCAGCACCACGTTGTTAGCAAAGGCTTGACAGTAGTCTCCCCTTTGAGCTACTTTAGATCTTCCACATACCTGTTTTTTTATGATTTGGTGTAATATATTCCTACATCTCTAAAATCGCTGTGTCGACATTCACAGGAGTGACGCCTTTAAGCCTTTTATTGAGCGATAAACCATCACCGCTCTTAACGTCATTACTTTTTATTAGTCATACTTTAACGCTTACTTTAACTGTTCGATGTAAAGTAAAACCGATTATATTTAAAGGGTTTTATAGCCTGGTTACACGACGATGACGGCTCACTTTGATGAGTCTGCGGCACTCTTTGTGGATGTAAAAATATGTAATTGAAATTTGGCTGTTGAGGTTATTAGATAATAAGGGTGCTGACTGGATAATATGGGGGGGGGGGTTCAGTGATAACAACCCTGGTTTACATGTCGTAGGTCGTAGGTTTGAACCCAGGCAGGCGCTTTACTTTGTGTAAATTATTTCATCACCACTTTTCCAAAAACGGTGAAAGAAAACATCGTGAGGAAGAACCACAAATTAGAAAACATGACATCAACCAAGCCACATTGGGCCCGCATAGTTGAGGCCCAATTCCCTCTCTCACAGAGAGGAGGCCTGTGTCCCAGCAGTAGGAATATAAGGCTGATGATGAAGTCAGCTGAACTCGAAGCATAAGCTGCCGAAAATTCCCAGAATCCTTTAGAATTCCTTTATTCTTTGGCTCCATTATTCTTTTGGAGTATTATACAACAGTTAACAGAAGTAAGTCTTAGGAAAGTTTACGTTACCATCTTAAAAACCATCTGCTATCATTGACTTTTTCAGAAGTATATAATAGCGAGGACCCAAACTTAGCATATGATAATTATGTTCCTTGATTTATTTCTTTTACTATACAATCTGTGCTTCCCCATAAAATATACAACTGTTAAATTTGGAAAATCAATTAAATGGGTATCACGGGGTATTCGTGTATGCAGTAAAAGACAACGCTTTCTACTATGGCAGCAACGAAAAAAACCCACAAAGGAGAATAAACAAAAGTTTCGTAATTATTCTAGAAAATTTTAAAAAATCGTCAAGCTGACTCAAAAAGCCCAAAATAACTACTTACTTCTAAACTCAAAAAATAAATCAAAGACAGCCTGGCATATAATAAACAACAATAATAATATTAATGAATTTCTCTAAGATAAATAATCATGATGTTATAATAACTAACCCTAAAGATATAGCTGAATCATTTAATAATTTTTTCGTTGACCAAGTCTCGGATTCACCAAAATCTGCGTCTCATCGTGTTAAGGAAATAGATCATAATCCAAATTCGTTTTTCATGTCCCCAGTTGTACCGCAAGACGTATCAAGGGTAATAAGATCATTGAAAAATAAAAAGAGCTTTGGTTACGACGGCATTTCTACACAAGTCATAAAAAATTCGTTTCTGATGTGATTTCTGGTCCTTTGAGTCACATCATTAATGCAAGCATATTTTCCGGAGTATTTCCTAAGAGTCTCAAAACAGTAATTGTGAAACCTGTTTATAAAAAAAATGATAAAGAAAATATGTCAAATTATAGACCCATTGCTCTTATTCCTGTGTTCTCTAAAGTAATAGAAAAAATTATATACGAACAAATGTACAATTTTTTGACAAAATTTAACTTACTTTGCGACGAACAAAAAGGTTTCCGTAAAGAAAAAAACATTAATATGGCTATATTCGATTTATTAAAATCTATTATGGTAAACGTAGATAATAAAATACCAGTTTGCGCCATTTTCACGGATATGACAAAGGCTTTTGACTACGTAGATCATGAGACACTTGTAAATAAACTTCAAGCTTACGGGATTCGAGGAAATCCATTAAATTTAATTAAATCCTATCTTACTGATCGTGTACAATATACGGAAATTTCTAATATTTGTTTGAATTCAAAACGAGAAATAAAATTCAGATCTTCTCTTAGAAACATCAAACATGGCGTCCCGCAAGGAAGCGTTCTCGGTCCGCCTTTATTTTTAATTTATATCAACGACCTCCCACTCCAAATAGACCATCCAATTATATTGTTTGCTGATGACAGTACAGCACTAGTTAAATGCACAAGTAAAGAAAACTATGAAAATGATATCAACAACACTCTTAAATCTTTAGTTAATTGGCTTAATTACAATAATTTAAAAATAAATATACAAAAAACTAATATCATGCATTTTTACCAACGTATTAATCCCGAAGACTTAAACGTTAATTATGATGGTCATAAGATTCAAAATGTCAAGGTGGCTAAATTTTTGGGAATATTAATTGATAATCAATTAACATGGAAACCTCAAGCTGAATATATTTGTAAAAAGTTAAGTACTTACGCATACATGCTATACAATCTATCTAAAAAAGTTAATTTTAATACAGTCCTTATTGCTTACCATGGCTTCGTTATTTCAACGTTGAGGTTTGGCATCATATTCTGGGGTAATTGTAGTGAAAGAGAAAACATTTTCAAAGCCCAGAAACGATGCGTTAGGTCAATTTTTAACTTACAGGTTACAGACAGCTGTGTTCCTATTTTAAAATTTCATAAATTATTAACCTTCCCATGTCTGTACATTCTAGAAATAGCCATTTTTGTAAAAACCAACCCGCATCTGTTTCCATCGTTATGTGAGGTACGAAAGAGGACAAATTGTATGAGATCTCAGTATCAAAGTCTATTGCACGAAGGTAGCTACAACACCACACTGTTAAAGAAAAGCGTCATGTGTATGGCGCCAAAGGTATACAATAAGTTGCCTAAAGTTATTAAATAACAACCATTTAGAATATTCAAAAAACGACTTACAGATTTATTGTTACAAAAATGTTATTATTCTATATCAGATTTTTTGAGTGATGATTTGTGATAGTATATAAGTAAATATTTTTCTGCGCTGGCAACCTGTAATGTTTTATGTATGTACCGGTGTCAACCCATAAATGTTTGTATGCCGAAAGGCAGAATGTACATGGATTCCTGAACTTTTGTTAACACCTTATTGTAATACCTACATTCTATACAAATAAAAACTTCTTATCTTATCTTATCTTATCTCTCCTTTAATATCTTAATTCTTAAATTGTTTAGAGGAAACCTCTAGTCCGGGGGAGTTGTCTGCGCCACATTAAAATTAGAAATTAAATATTATTTAAACATTTACTCACGCACTCAAATTATTACAATAGCAACACTAACATTCATTTCACATCATTCAATCAAATACGCGAGGACCAATCCCTAACTCCCGCGCACACCCCTTCCTATTTCCTAGTTCCGGTCATCCGGTCATTTTTCCGCTCGTCAGTTGTCAAAAAGTCGCAACTCCGGAATCGCGTATGCGCGCCCGTTGCTCCCGCTCTCAAAGAAAACTCAAGTAAAAGTGTTGTGTGTGAAAAACAGACTCTGTGGGTGGCTTACCAGCATTCAACTATAGTGAAAACTCCACTGCTAAAACTATCGAAGGACATTATTACTCAAAGCTCTGTTCCCGCACCCGTAAGTACCTACCTATCTGCCTTTTTTTCCGCTGCGCCCACACTTATGTTACCACCAATGTCAATTAATTATTATCATTTGTGGTGACTGATGGTAGCAGTGACTAAATTGTTAAGTGGTGTTTTGTGTCGTATTTATTTGGTTTGTTGAAAACATAATATGGACATATTGTGATAGTTGCTTTTAATAAACTGATTGTTACTATTTTTTTTTCATTTCATGTATCTATCCAAGCTTCGTGACGAGTAGATAGATAGAATATGCTTTAATGTATGCCATACAGTGTTATTTACATAAAAATCAAATACAATATTTATTAAAATTGTTCGAACTTGACTTGAAAATAAAAGGTTTCGTACTCCTGCTTCTGCGAGCCTCTTTTGTCTAAGGTTATAATAAATGGAGTATAAATATATTATTTATTTTAATTTATTTTTTATTTGACACCAATAAGTACAACATCTTACAGTATTCCAAGACGATGTTACACCACAAAATAAATAATGTTATACGCTATATATAAACATAAAAGTTTATCAATAAAAATAAAATAACAAAAACAAGAAATTAAAAAACGTAAAATTCTCCACATTACTCATCTCTCCTTCGTATCCCCATGGATTACACCATAACATTCTACTGTAAGGGACAGAGTTAAATAAATAGTCACAATAAATTAAGCTAACATCAGGCTGCAACAAGATTACGGAGTTGCAGATAAATGGAGACAAAAATGGACGGATTAGACGTCGCAGCGGCTGTGCTAGGATTCCGTATGAGTTTTTATTGCAAGCTTTTATTTACTTTAACCTGCCTCGGTGTCTGTTTGATTACAGACACCGAGCACGCACGATGATCTTGCAAGTTATATTTTTCCTTTAATTTATTAAATTATTTCCCAATTCATGTAATATATTATATACCTACTTTAATTACACATTTTTTTTATTTAAATATATTTTATTATTTACATATTTTAATAAAAAGTTTTTCTTTTTAATTATTAAATTTACTGACACTTATTATTCGATAGTTAAATTTATGATTGCATTTTCATGTTAAATTGTTTTAAGAGAATTCGAATGTCATAACTTAAATAATCTTAAGAACAAAATAAATCTTTGTAAAATTAATTCATTTAAGCCGTTTCTTTACGTGCGGTGTTAGCCTATAAGTGATTGTTACAGTTACAATTGTATATCTGTCAATCGCAATGTAATATTTAGGTGTAAATAATTCTTGGCTAATCTAATCAAATAAATAAATATTTGTCCCACTTCCCAGTGTCCAATTGAGCGGAAATTGCTCACACTTTTCTTTCTCATGACAATGTAATATTTAACTAATATAAAAGTTTATTTAAAATTTATTTTTTTAATATGAAAGCTGGTTTCATAAACAGGAAAATCAATCATGCAATTGCAGTAATCCCGAGACATTTGCCGTTATTTTTTGAAGAGTTCTGTTGTATATCTTCCAAGATCTTCATTAGATCTTCACCAAATTAAAACGCACCAATTTCGGAACATATTCATCGAAAAAAAAAAAAGTAGATCCACAATATACGGAACTATCGGTGAACATACACAAAAAAAACATAGTAACATACAGTCGAACATAGAACCTCCCCCTTTTTGGTAATTCAGTTAAAAATCGAACGAAGAAGCAGTACAATATCGCCATAAATTTCTAAATAGAATGTAACAACGCCGAGGAAGTATATTCTGAGTTTGGAATTGAGCAACTGTCTTGATAAATAATTATGGGCTTGCCTTGAGAGAAATACGTCACCGTAAAATGGGGTAAATTGAAACACAACTTAGAAGGGGATTTTCACGTTGTTTAAATAATGCTTGCTGTCATTAAGGATTTCTATTTTCAATGCCTTCTAAGAAACCGATAATGTAAGGAATCAAAGTTTTAATCGAGATCAGTGTGTTGTATCGTTTCACATTTACTTTTCTATTCGGGGTGAATATGACAATAAGTCGTAAGAAACTAAAAAAATAAAATAAAAGGATTATATATCTTATAAAAAAGTTAACAAATGTTAACTAGCATCTAGAAGGCCTACAATGTTCAGACATTCACAAAACAATCGGTAAAAGAATCTATACAAAAGTAAATAAAAATAAGTATAACAAAACTATATTTAACATGTGGCACAAATTTTGTTATCAGTAATCGATCCACTAAACCAACAAAATCTATAGCCCAATACATTTTTTCTCCATGGTTTGCAATAGTCCTGCACCAACCGGAGATTGTCTTTGGGTGCAGTTGCATACAGGGATAATCGTCGGTAGGTGTCTTATTTCATTTCACTGATACTTGCCTAACGGTGCCTCTACGAGTTGGCTTGGGTTCCTCGCACGCCTTTCAAAGGA
The DNA here is from genome assembly GCA_964057195.1 of Orthosia cruda. Classification (NCBI taxonomy): domain Eukaryota; kingdom Metazoa; phylum Arthropoda; class Insecta; order Lepidoptera; family Noctuidae; genus Orthosia; species Orthosia cruda. The sequence goes on along the minus strand of OZ059826.1, from coordinate 2,967,696 downwards.
CCGGGAGTCTATGGTGCCGAGACACAAAATATAAAAAACTAGAGGATGCCTCCCGGTTTCACCCGCATAGTTCCCGTTCCCGTGGGAATACATGGATAAAAAGTAGCCTATGTCACCCGGGGATAGAGTAGCTTCCCAACGGTGATAGAATTTTTGAAATCGGTCCAGTAGTTTTGGAGCCTATTCGGTACAAACAAACAAACAAACAAATAAAAAAAATCTTTCCTCTTTATAATATTGGTATAGATAATTTAGATATCACTTAGCACACAAATGACACAGTTATGACATATGGCTCTCAGACCTGGTCGCTCACAATGGGCGAGCCGGAAGAGTTTGCGTTGGAAGGTCTCCCACCAGTTGGACCGATGATATGGTGAAGGGATCCGCTGGATGCGAGACGCACGGGACGAGTCAATGTGGCGACGCTTGGGGAAGGCTTGTGTCCAGCAGTGGATGTCTTTCGGCTGATATGATGATGATGATGATAGCACACAAAGTGTATTAAACGTATATGTGGCAAACTAAAATATTCTAAGCGTGTCTCGAGGCTATTTTAACCTTTAAACTAAAATGCCCTCACTCCTACAATATGCTAGCTTTCAGACTAGAACTCCTACAGCATACCAGTCGATTCTGAACACAAAAAATCATGGCTGTAATCCCTGGAAGGTAAGGAAGAGGTGCACTAACAGCACAGCTACATTTTTGCTAGTATGAAGTGCCATGTCATAGTGGACGAGCCTATTGCCAACAACCAGCCACAAATGTTTTGGGAACACTTTTATTACCCGATAGCCGGTATGTTTGTTCCTATACGGCGTTCTAGGGACCATAGATAGAGGTAATAATGTACTACGCACTAGAGAAATCACCACCCTTCACTACTGTGTTCCATTCATGTGCGGTCTGCCGGCCGCACTTCATTCAGTTGTCAACCAACTCCGGCTGCGGGACCGACCGCTGGTGGTGCATCACTGCCAGTGGGTGATCCCGCGGTCGGTGCATCTCCTAAAGAGATCCCGGACAAGAGAAGTTCCCGAAAGCCAAAATCCCAGGCTTAGGGTAACCCGCATACCATCGTCCTATGTGCCCATCACCTAACAAAGCCATCCCTCCCTATCCACACAGATCCTGTCGATCCCCAAATCCCTAGGTCAACGCCCAGGCCTAGGGTGACCCCCCAAGGAACCCACACCCACATCCATAAAATTCCTTCCCCCCTATCCCTCAGTCCCGTCGCTCCCAGAGGAAGGGTAACCTCGGTTCCAAAAAAGCCCACCCCCCGACAATATGAAAAACAATGCAGGAAGACAAACGCACTACCCAGGTGGGTCCCGGCCAAGCCGGGGAATCCCACACCGCTTCAGCGGTTAGCTCCCAGCGTATTATGGGGGGAGCACCTAACTGCAACGTCGATCAACTGATGCCGCGCTTTTCTGCGCGGCCGGCAGCTGACCAAGCGCCCAATTCACAGGCTGCGATTAACGCGCCCTTACACTCGACTTCGCCTGCGACCTACGCGGCAATACCCACTACACTGGGCATGCCCCCCGCAAACCTCTGGCAACAGAGCATCTGGCAACAGAACATGCGGGGCAGCCACACCCATGTAGAAAGTGACCCAGACCAACATAGTAAGACTGACACGGGGAAGGATGACAGACCTGGCAGCTCTAACACTCTCCCGGCTGTAGCCGATGAAGTACGCCTGGCAAAGTGCGGAAAAAACCCAGCCCGGGGGAAGGAAGTAAGCGACCGAAAGCGCAGTGCGCGCGAAGGCGACAGCCAGCGCGAAGCGCGATCGGACGCTGAAAGGAGGGTACACGACCAGCCACAAGTACGCGCAGGGGCAACCCAGCGTGGAAAAGGGCCGGACGCGAGAGCACGCGATCGGTCGCTTGCACGTGAAGGGGAAACCCAGCGCGACGAGCGGCCGGACGCGGGGCCACGCGACCAACCGCAAATACGTGCGGGGGAAACCCAGCGCGAAAAGCGGCCGGACGCGGACCAAAGCGAGCGGGGGCAGGCACGCGAAGGGGCAACCCAGTGCGAAGAGCCACCGCAAGCGGGAGCATCTGCCGGGGCCGCCGCCCGATCCTAAGACACCGACAAAACACAAAATCTGACACGACCTAGACACAAGAGGGGTAAGCGTTCTCATGCCGCACGCCAGGCGTTGCTGACATCCAACGCCCTGCCAGGCAGCTCAATTCCGAAGCCTGTACCAACTGGTTAGGGGCCGGAGAAGAGGACGCGCCCCAACGACACAGCCTCACCCAGTACGCTTCAGGGGGACGCCAAGCGCGTGAGAACTCACTCCGCACAGGGGGGGCAGAGAACCTACGCGCGGGCCACAAAGGACATCCCTGCGCGGCTGGCGGTAGCAGTCTGCCTTCCCCACCACAGTAGAGAGTTAACCAGGGTGGAGGCCGAATATATAAAAACCGCCCTAGAAGACAGACTTATGGACGCGGATCCGTCGACACCACTCCCGTCCTTCCGCGGATACCCACGGGTAGCGGATGGCACGGTGCAGGTATGGTGTGAAGACGAGAACGCCCTGACCTGGCTGACCCAAAATGTGCCCCTCATAAAACTCCCCGATAATGACCAAACGCTGACGGTACTGAGACAGATCGACGTGCCCACCCGTGTCCGAGCCTCGCTCTTCGTCCCTCGCTACAGAGGTGATGTGGGCAAGCTCCACGGTATTCTGATCCGTCAGAATACCTGGTACAACATCGCCAGGTGGTCACTATACAGGGCGACTACCATCGGTGGTGACCGCTACGGGACATACCTGACCCTGGGGCTGCCACCGGAGGAAGCCGAAAGGGTCCTGGGGCGGGAGCGACGGATATCGTACCTGCTAGGGTCGATATACGTGCGCTTCTGGCCCACGACCCGCCCCTCCGACACCCAGACCGTCAGCACTGACACAAAACAGACAGAACCGACGATGACACAGACGAGCGACACGGACATTGTCCAACTCGAGGAGGAGATGGCCCGAGCAGCAATGTCCGATGACGCCGAACCCACAATGCCCGCATCACCCGGCTGGAATGTGCAACTTCTTGCCTCGTCGCCGGGGGATACGCACGACGACGAACTTTACCGGGAGGTGGAGACGGAGAGATTATCTGATGGATCCGTCTCCGACTAAATCTACTCCACCTCCACCAACACTCCTCAACGTCATCTAAACAAACCTCCAGCATAGCCAGACTGCCACGGCTAGCTTACGCAGGGCACTGGAGTTAAAACACCGAACCATCGCACTGATCCAAGAGCCGTGGATCAGGAACAACAGAATATGTGGCCTCGGTAACATCGGAGGTAAGATAATTCTCGACACACATGGCTCTGATAAGCCAAGAACCTGCATCTACATACCCAAAGAAATTCCCTTTACGCCACTGACCCAATTCTGTTCCAGAGACCTGACAGCTGTCAGGCTCCAAACCGAAGGTAGCGTTCCGGATGTTGTACTGGCCTCGGCATACATGCCAGGCGAGGACACAGACTGCCCGCCAAAGGAGTTCGCCGACCTGGTGCAGCACTGTGAGCGCGCCAGTTTGGACCTGATCATCTGTACCGACTCAAACGCCCACCACCCGCTCTGAGGCAGCGACACACCGAACTCCAGAGGAGAGGTACTATCCACCTTTTTATTCTCCACTAATCTTAACATCGTTAATCGCGGTTCAGAACCCACTTGTGGTGGGTCACGGTCCGTGGACAGACGATTATAGACCTAACACTCGCCACTGAAAACGCGACAAACCTTATCACAAACTGGCACGTATCGGACGAGCCTTCTTGCTCAGACCACAGAAGAATCCGCTTTACACTAACTACAAAAACCCGCACCGAGGCGAAACCCAAGGCGTACCAATGTGCCCGGGTATAAAAACCTTCTGGCCTCGCTCCTAGCTGGGCATCTAGCACAGGTAACCATAAGGGACCAAGCACAATTAGAATACACCGTAACAAAATTATCCGAATATCTAACCGAAGCTTACCACGCATGCTGCAAATCAAGAGCACCACAAAGCAGGAACGAGAGGAACCCCTGGTGGAACGCTGAACTTGGTAAACTCAGAGAAGCGCTGCGTAAGCAATTTAACAGAGCAAAAAACACAAGACTCCCGGCAGACTGGGAGTTATACAAAGAAACCCAATATGTATACAAAAAACAGATAAGAACCGCCAGGAGATCGGCATGGCGGAAATTCTGTGAATCCATTGAGACAAATAATGAAGCCGCCAGGGTACGGAAGATACTATCAACCGATCAGGACCGAACCCTCGGCACGCTGAAAAAACCCGACAACTCATACACACAAACTGATCACGAGACCAGCAAGGTTCTCCTCGAAACTCACTTTCCGGACTGTCAAATCCTTGAGGACAAGACGTGGGAAACTGATATCGAATGGAATCCAACGGAGCAAGACTGGTCAAGAGCCCACAATATAGTAACAGTAGACCGGATAAAATGGGCTATCAACACTTTTCAACCTTTCAAGTCGGCGGGGCTGGATGGTATCTTCCCAGCCCTGCTGCAGTGGGGGGTAGATTATCTAACACCATGGCTGCTGGAGATCTATCGAGCCAGCATAGCACTTAGATACATACCTCTAGCATGGCGAGAGGTGAAAGTCATCTTCATACCCAAACCCGGCAAAACCGACTACACACAACCCAAGGCCTATAGACCCATAAGCCTCACATCCTTCTTACTGAAAACCCTCGAAAGACTCTGCGATAGGCACATCCGTGATGGGCCTCTCCGGGTAAAACCACTTCACAAGCAACAGCATGCCTACTCCACAGGCAAATCAACAGAATCCGCGTTGCACAACGTGGTTTCTAAAATTGAATGCGCAGTGGACCATAAATGCTCAGCACTGGCTGCCTTCATTGATATCGAGGGCGCTTTCGATAAGACCACGTTCAACAGCATAAACACGGCCCTCGACAGACATAGCATAGACCCGACCCTAGGAGCCTGGATCACCAACATGCTCAAACTGCGAGCGGTTCAAGTCACGGTTAACAACACCACAAGAGCAGTCGTCGCGAAGGGCTGTCCACAGGGAGGCGTCCTTTCGCCACTCCTGTGGAACCTAGTTGCAGACAGCCTCATTAAAACACTCAACGACAAAGGTTACTTCACTGTTGGATACGCAGATGATATAACAATAATAATAAACGGAACCCACGAAAATACTCTATGCAATCTCATGCGTCAAGCCCTAAAACTAGTAGAGGAATGGTGCAGCGAGCACCAACTCTCAGTGAACCCCACAAAATCGGAACTAATTCTCTTCACGAAAAAGAGGAAACCAATGACAATGCAATTACCAAGATTCTTTGGAACAACCCTAAGCCTTTCAACTGAAACCAAGTACCTGGGTATTTACTTGGACAAACAATTGAATTGGGCGAAACACTTGAACTATATCACGACAAAAGCCAGTATATCCCTGTGGCAGTGCAAGAAACTGCTGGGCAGGAATTGGGGAATCAGCCCCATGGTCACCCACTGGCTATACACTACAGTCATCCGACCAATCATTACATACGGCTTGTTGGTCTGGTGGCCCAGGACAGACCTCAGCACAGCCCAAAGAGATCTCGAAAAACTGCAGCGGTTTGCTTGCATTGCAATAACTAGCAGTATGAGAACTACACCCACGGCCGCCCTACAGGCAATGTTGGGACTGCCACCTCTGCATCTTATCGTGCGGGAGGAGGCAGCCCTGGCCGCTTTTAGACTCCATCTATCAGGTACCCTAAATAAAGACTCCAGAGTTAAGCACACACGCATAAAGGAGGACGCGATCAACGAAAACCCATGTTAGCATCACCATGCGACAAAGCCCCAAAAACACACCACTTTCATAGACACTACAACATAATACTTACAGAAGAACGATGTGACTACTCGGGCTCGCAAGAGATGAGAGTATACACTGACGGATCGAAGACGGACTCCGGTACCGGAGTCGGGGTCTTCTCACACGACCTAAATATAAATATATCCAGACCGCTAGGAGAGTTCAACACCGTCTATCAGGCGGAGTGTGTGGGCATCATACTGGCGGTCTACGCCCTAGAAGCCAGGAGGGTTACGGACACTCACATACGTATACTCTCCGACAGCGCCTCAGTCCTCCAATCCTTACGGAAAAAATATATCACATCAAAATTAATACTAGAATACCACAACGCACTAGAACAAATAACCGTATCTAGTCGTAACACGGTGACACTGCAATGGATAAAGGGACACAGCGGATCATTGGGTAACGACGCGGCTGACGAGCTTGCGAGACGCGGATCCAGCACGACGGTCCATGGACCCGAACCTGTTGTACCCATCCCCTTCAACCAAATACGCAGGTGGCTACAGGAATTCACCCAGGCACAAGCGGAAACCTGGTGGACCTCGGCACCAGGCTGTAGGCAGTCCAAAGAGGCTTTGCCTTCTTTGGACAGTAGGCTTACCAGACGTTTGCTACGCCTGGACAGGAATGGCCAGCGCCTGATGACGTGGACCATCACGGGACACTGCTCACTTAACAAACACTTCCACACCATAGGCATAACGGATAGTCCTCTATGCAGGGCATGCATGGAGACTGAGGAAACCGTCGCGCACGTTCTCTTTGAATGCACAGAGGTCACCCATATAAGAACACAAACCCTCGGGTCACCCAGATCATACACAGACGTTCTAAGTAAACCAGGAGCCCTAATTAGCTTCTGGAGGGAGGTGGGCTGGTTGGAATAATCCACCCAACCAAGATAAGAACCGCCAGGAGATCGGCATGGCGGAAATTCTGTGAATCCATTGAGACAAATAATGAAGCCGCCAGGGTACGGAAGATACTATCAACCGATCAGGACCGAACCCTCGGCACGCTGAAAAAACCCGACAACTCATACACACAAACTGATCACGAGACCAGCAAGGTTCTCCTCGAAACTCACTTTCCGGACTGTCAAATCCTTGAGGACAAGACGTGGGAAACTGATATCGAATGGAATCCAACGGAGCAAGACTGGTCAAGAGCCCACAATATAGTAACAGTAGACCGGATAAAATGGGCTATCAACACTTTTCAACCTTTCAAGTCGGCGGGGCTGGATGGTATCTTCCCAGCCCTGCTGCAGTGGGGGGTAGATTATCTAACACCATGGCTGCTGGAGATCTATCGAGCCAGCATAGCACTTAGATACATACCTCTAGCATGGCGAGAGGTGAAAGTCATCTTCATACCCAAACCCGGCAAAACCGACTACACACAACCCAAGGCCTATAGACCCATAAGCCTCACATCCTTCTTACTGAAAACCCTCGAAAGACTCTGCGATAGGCACATCCGTGATGGGCCTCTCCGGGTAAAACCACTTCACAAGCAACAGCATGCCTACTCCACAGGCAAATCAACAGAATCCGCGTTGCACAACGTGGTTTCTAAAATTGAATGCGCAGTGGACCATAAATGCTCAGCACTGGCTGCCTTCATTGATATCGAGGGCGCTTTCGATAAGACCACGTTCAACAGCATAAACACGGCCCTCGACAGACATAGCATAGACCCGACCCTAGGAGCCTGGATCACCAACATGCTCAAACTGCGAGCGGTTCAAGTCACGGTTAACAACACCACAAGAGCAGTCGTCGCGAAGGGCTGTCCACAGGGAGGCGTCCTTTCGCCACTCCTGTGGAACCTAGTTGCAGACAGCCTCATTAAAACACTCAACGACAAAGGTTACTTCACTGTTGGATACGCAGATGATATAACAATAATAATAAACGGAACCCACGAAAATACTCTATGCAATCTCATGCGTCAAGCCCTAAAACTAGTAGAGGAATGGTGCAGCGAGCACCAACTCTCAGTGAACCCCACAAAATCGGAACTAATTCTCTTCACGAAAAAGAGGAAACCAATGACAATGCAATTACCAAGATTCTTTGGAACAACCCTAAGCCTTTCAACTGAAACCAAGTACCTGGGTATTTACTTGGACAAACAATTGAATTGGGCGAAACACTTGAACTATATCACGACAAAAGCCAGTATATCCCTGTGGCAGTGCAAGAAACTGCTGGGCAGGAATTGGGGAATCAGCCCCATGGTCACCCACTGGCTATACACTACAGTCATCCGACCAATCATTACATACGGCTTGTTGGTCTGGTGGCCCAGGACAGACCTCAGCACAGCCCAAAGAGATCTCGAAAAACTGCAGCGGTTTGCTTGCATTGCAATAACTAGCAGTATGAGAACTACACCCACGGCCGCCCTACAGGCAATGTTGGGACTGCCACCTCTGCATCTTATCGTGCGGGAGGAGGCAGCCCTGGCCGCTTTTAGACTCCATCTATCAGGTACCCTAAATAAAGACTCCAGAGTTAAGCACACACGCATAAAGGAGGACGCGATCAACGAAAACCCATGTTAGCATCACCATGCGACAAAGCCCCAAAAACACACCACTTTCATAGACACTACAACATAATACTTACAGAAGAACGATGTGACTACTCGGGCTCGCAAGAGATGAGAGTATACACTGACGGATCGAAGACGGACTCCGGTACCGGAGTCGGGGTCTTCTCACACGACCTAAATATAAATATATCCAGACCGCTAGGAGAGTTCAACACCGTCTATCAGGCGGAGTGTGTGGGCATCATACTGGCGGTCTACGCCCTAGAAGCCAGGAGGGTTACGGACACTCACATACGTATACTCTCCGACAGCGCCTCAGTCCTCCAATCCTTACGGAAAAAATATATCACATCAAAATTAATACTAGAATACCACAACGCACTAGAACAAATAACCGTATCTAGTCGTAACACGGTGACACTGCAATGGATAAAGGGACACAGCGGATCATTGGGTAACGACGCGGCTGACGAGCTTGCGAGACGCGGATCCAGCACGACGGTCCATGGACCCGAACCTGTTGTACCCATCCCCTTCAACCAAATACGCAGGTGGCTACAGGAATTCACCCAGGCACAAGCGGAAACCTGGTGGACCTCGGCACCAGGCTGTAGGCAGTCCAAAGAGGCTTTGCCTTCTTTGGACAGTAGGCTTACCAGACGTTTGCTACGCCTGGACAGGAATGGCCAGCGCCTGATGACGTGGACCATCACGGGACACTGCTCACTTAACAAACACTTCCACACCATAGGCATAACGGATAGTCCTCTATGCAGGGCATGCATGGAGACTGAGGAAACCGTCGCGCACGTTCTCTTTGAATGCACAGAGGTCACCCATATAAGAACACAAACCCTCGGGTCACCCAGATCATACACAGACGTTCTAAGTAAACCAGGAGCCCTAATTAGCTTCTGGAGGGAGGTGGGCTGGTTGGAATAATCCACCCAACGGCCGCCATGGCCCACGCACAATGGTCCACTTGAAGGACTAAGTGCGGAAACCAAACCCCATAACATAGAACATAGAAGTGTCTCGGGTCCATGCCCATGCATAGCCGACGCACTTGCACGGATACCGTGGCAAAGTGCAGCCACTGTGGCGGACCTCACATGAGGACGGAGTGCGCGGACTGGAGCGCTGGTCTTCCACCGATCTGTTGCAACTGCGTAAGGGCTAAAATTGAAAACACGCATCATCACGCCTTCAGCTCAGAGTGCACAGTTAGGAGAAGATGGGACGCGATAGCCCGTTCATCCGTAGCGTATTGCTAAGGGCGCCCCGGAGACTCCTGCCCAACAAACAGCAAGACCATACCGAGTGGCCCAAGCGAACCTTCAACGCAAGGAACTGGCGACCACCGAACTCTTTCTAGAGGCCAGTGAACGAAAGATCTCGTGGGCACTGATTCAGGAGCCGTACGTGGGGGGAGCACGAAGTATGAAGAGCTACCGTGGTGCGAGAATCTACCAGTGCGAGGTCGATGGAAGTGGGAGGGTTAAGGCGGCGATAGCCGTCTTTGATCATGACTTGGACGTCATACCCTACCCAAAACTTACTACAAATAACATCGTTGTGGTGGGGATCCGAACTAAAGCCTGGGAAATCGCAGTAGTCTCTTACTACTTCGAGCCAGACCAACCCATAGGGCCATACTTGGACCAGATGACCCGGATCAATGCGGAAGTGGCCAAAGGTAGGTTGCTGATAGGTGGCGACGCGAATGCGAAAAGTGCCTGGTGGGGCAGCATCAAAGGAGATCCCAGGGGAGAGGAAATGTCAGCTACCCTGGACGAACTCGAGCTTCAGGTGCTAAACACTGGTGACGCTCCCACCTTTGACACCATCAGAGGAGGTAGAGAGTATAAAAGCCACGTGGACGTCACGGCATGTTCGCTCGACCTTTTTGACCTGGTAGACGGCTGGCGGGTCGATACAGGTGCAACATCCTCGGACCACAACACTATATTTTTTAATGTAAATGTAAAAAGGGAAAAAAGGTGTTAACATTACTAGAACAACTAGGATGTTTAACACCAGAAAAGCGGATTGGGAAGCTTTTAAAAGTAAATTAGAGGAATTTAAAATTAGAGATGATGTCAATTTAGAAAGAATCAAACAGATAAATAGCAAAGTAAATTTAGAAGAATTAGTAGTCAAATATATAAATATTATCTTAGAATCAAGTAAAATCACCATCCCAAAAATAAATATTAAAACTAAACTTACCTGTCCGTGGTGGTCCGAGGAGCTCACTGTGAAGAAGAGGGAGGTTATGACGAAGAAAAACCGCATCCGCAATGCTGCGCCGGTCCGGCGAGCGAAGGTCGTTGGCGAGTACCTGAAAGCTAAAGAAGAGTATGAGATGCAGGCAAAGAATGCCCAAATCGCCAGTTGGAAGGAGTTTTGTCGGAAGCAGGATCGTGAGGGAGTTTGGGAGAGTTTCTACAGGATCATTGGTAGGACCGCCAAAAGACAAGAAGAACTGACCCTTTGCAGCGATGGTGCATTCCTCAATCCGAGTGAATCGGCCGCCCTACTAGCGGATACGTTCTACCCCGACGACAGAGTAGACCAGGACAACGCTGACCACAGGCTAATTAGAGAAGCAGCCAGCCGAGTAAATGAGTGGGCCCATGATGAACATCATGATCCCCCATTTACGACGCTGGAGCTGAAGTCCGCCGTGGCGGGTTTCAATCCCAAAAAGGCACCAGGAGGGGATGGACTGACTTCTGATATCTGCAGTCGAGCGATCCACCAGGACCCGGACGCTTTCCTTGCCCTCTACAACAAGTGCCTCGAATTGGCACACTTCCCGACCACCTGGAAGGAGGCTACAGTCATAGTCCTCAGAAAGTCGGGCAAGGATAGCTACACCACCCCTAAGGCATACAGACCAATAGGTCTACTGCCTGTTCTGGGGAAGGTCCTGGAGAGGATGGTCGTAGCGCGTCTAAAATATCAGCTTGTACCGCGGTTTAGTACTCGTCAGTTTGGCTTCATGCCCCAGAGGAGCACCGAGGACGCCCTCTATACGCTAGTGGAGCACGTAAAGGACAAGTTGAGGCTGAAGAAGCTAATTGTCCTGGTGTCATTGGATATAGAGGGCGCCTTCGATAGCGCCTGGTGGCCAGCCATAAGGGCCAGACTGGCTGAGGAAAAGTGCCCGGTTAACGTCAGGAGGCTAATAGACAGCTATCTCGACGGTAGGAAGGTCAAGGTTCGGTATGCCGGGGAGGAATGCACGCGAGAGACTAGCAAGGGCTGTGTCCAGGGGTCGATCGGTGGTCCAATTCTGTGGAACCTCGTTCTCGACCCACTACTGCAGGACTTTGAGCAGCGTGGAATCTTCGTGCAGGCGTTCGCGGATGATATCGTCTTGGTCGTGGATGGGGACACAGCGACTGAAGTCTCAAGCTCTGCCAATGCAGCCCTCGCCCATGTTCAGGGTTGGGGCGTCCGAAATAAGCTGAGGTTTGCACCGCACAAAACCTGTGCGATGACCATAACCAATAAGCTTAAGTACGACACTCCAATACTGAACATGGCCGGGGTCGACATCGGTATGGTCAAGAAAATGAAGTTGCTGGGTCTAACCATAGACGATAAGATCACTTTTAATGAGCATGCCGCGAACGTCTGCAAGAGGGCAGCTAACGTATACAAGCGACTGTCCCGAGCCGCAAAGGTGAGCTGGGGATTAAACACGGAAGTCATACGCACAATTTACACAGCAACGATTGAGCCCATAGTAACGTACGCAGCCGCAGCCTGGGCACCCGCTACAAAAAAGTTGGGTATACGGAAGAAGCTAGGCTCTGTTCAACGAGGATTTGCTCAGAAGCTCTGCAAATCTTACCGTACTGTCTCTCTGAACTCGGCACTGGCGCTGTCTGGGATACTACATCTAGACCTGCGGATACAAGAGGCAGCCGCCCTGTATGAAGCGAGGAGAGGGTCATCCCGGTTTGTGCCAGGAGACAGGGAGATTGAGGGTGCGGTAAGGTTTGCAGAAGCCCCTCATCCAGCTACGCAATTGCCCCTGGAGTTCATGTGCCTGGCAGATCAAGAGTTACTAGACAGTAACAATGTGCAGGCGGTGCGAATCTTCACCGACGGCAGCAAGATTGAGGGGAAGGTCGGAGCCGCATTATCCATTTGGGATAATGATGTTGAAGTCCGGAGTCTCAAGCTTAGCCTTGCCGCGTACTGCACAGTCTACCAGGCGGAACTCCTGGCCATTTGCAAAGCGACCGAAGTGATCCTCGCGCGGCAAGAGGCGAGCTATGGTTTGTACAGCGACTCAATGTCAGCATTGCAGACGCTTGCAAACCATGAAAAAAAAAAAAACATGGAAGTGTCAGTAAATTTAATTATTAAAAAGAAAAACGTTTTTATTAAAATATGTAAAAAATAAACTATATTTAAATAAAAAATGTATAATTAAAGTAGGTATATAATATATTAAATGAATTAGTAAATAATTTAATAAATTAAAGGAAATATGTAACTTGCAAGATTTGATTACAGACACCGAGGTAGGTTAAAGTAAATAAAAGCTTGCAATAAAAACTCATACGGAATCCAAGCACAGCCGCCGAGACGTCTAATCCGTCCATTTTTGTCTCCATTTATCTGCAACTCCGTAATCTTGTTGCAGCCTGATGCCTGCTTAATTTATTGTGACTATTTATTTAACTCTGTCCCTTACAGTAGAATGTTATGGTGTAATCCATGGGGATATGAAGGAGAGATGAGTAATGTGGAGAATTTTACAAACGGGAAACTGAGTTTGTGAGGCACGACGTTTTCTCATATTTATGTCGTGACTACATACATACACTCACGCCTTTTCCCCATGGAGGTAGGCAAATACTACAGAAGGCCATCTGCTTAAGACCCTTAGATCCTTTTGCTTCGCTGACATTCATACATCTCTGGGCTTAGTGCGAGTTGTTATTCGTGCTCAATCAAAACGTGAATTTGTTTAAAAACTGTATTTGATCCGTCTGGTGACAGTAGTGGAAAACGACTTTTTGTATACAAATTGATGTAACGATATGGTAAAGGAGCATTTTCTTTCACTCTAATTAGTCTTCTCCTTTCTCTGTGATATTTTTGTTAGGTATTAGTATATTATGTGTTATTGTATGTATGTATTTTATATTATTATGCCTAGGTATTATTATTTAAGATATATTGTACACAGACAACCCTAAATTCCTCTCCTCACGTTCATTCCATCCAAAGGTTGTCTGTAAGAGATTGCCATGTGCGATAAGACCGCCCATTGAACACTTGTTTATCCTGATGATTGTTTGTCCTGTATATATATTTTATGGTGTACAATAAATAATATAATAAATAAATAAGGAAACTTTTACGTTAACACAATCGTGTACGTTAAAAACTCCACTGAGGTCTCTGGTCACAAATAGAATTTAGGTATTGACTATTTTCAAATTCTACGATCTGGTTCGACCAAAAAACTGATTTTTTAGCGTGTCTTATGACGACCAAGCACGCTGACGGGTTTTATGACGTGCCGGTCAAAAGGTTAGGTTATCCATCGCAAGTGGGTACAGATTGATGTTCCATATAAAAATAGTTTGAGAGGCCTATTAAAGAAGACACAGTGTATGTTCATGTCTAGTACCTAAATATCAATATAGGAATGCGTTCCCTGTGAAGTATGTGTGGTATACCTGGAGGAATGATGTAATTAGACATTATTTTCGAATATTTTCACATTCTTTGTTGCACACAAAACAAGTACATACAAATACAAAAGGACAAATTATGTACAAAGGCGAGCTAGCCCATAATTGGGTTCTCTTAAGATGTACCTGTATCTACACTGGGATTAATAGTGCTAGGAAAAAGAAGAAGATCTATTGATCTGTGTTTTTTTATTTTAACTTTGAATTTTCTAAACCAGTGGAACCTTCTTAGGCTGGAGTCTAGACAATGTAACATCATAATCAGCGATAGTGAGTGTCAAAAAGTCCAAAAATTATGGGACCCGAGCGGAACCTACATTTCAGAAAGAATGCCTTTGAAGAGATATTATCATATATTCCTCATAGGTTCTGATGTACTGGCCATTTCAAATAAAAATATTTTTTTTTGTCTAAGAATTCTAATTTCAAATTAATTTTATTTTAAAAACATGGAAGTCTTTTTTCAAAATTAATCATTTGTCTATTGATTATCGATAAGTTTACAAAACATTTGAATATGTTCGTCATCATAGATACGTTAAAGATTCGAGTAATTGTGGAATACTAGCTTCTGCCAGCAGCTTCGCCCACGTGAAAAGTATTTAATCATCCCAAGGGAACATTATACCGGGATAAAAATATAGTATGGTAGCCTATATGCTATTCGAGATTATAATCTATCTCTGTGTCAAATTGCATGCAGATCCGTTCAGCCGTCCTGGCGTGATTGAGTAACAAACAGATCCACACATGCATCCATCCAAACTTTCACATTTATAATAATAATATAGTCATACTACCAGGATATCAACAGGCTTGGATAAATAAACTAGCAAGCAACCAATTGTTGTAAAGGATAGCGGATAGAAGAATACTCAAATAGTAAGTAACAAAAACTGTCTTTAAAATCACACACCGATTTATTCCTTCAACAATCAGTTTATCAAATTATAGTTAATTATAGACTATTTCGTAGGTACGCTTTCGTAATACTTAATCTCCAGAGTTTTTCATCCAAAAACGAACCGTGCTCAAACTAACTCCAAAAGCCCGCCAACATTTTTTCCCCGCCACTCATTCATTTGTTTTTCTTTTTGTTGTTTTTTTGGCGCGGCATCGAACATAGCCATAGCGAATAACCTTATACTAAAGTGGAGGACCTACAAGTACGCTTTCACCGCTGACATAGAGAATATGTACCAATGCATCTGGATAGCTGAAGATAATATGGCGCAACTCCCCTGCTGAAAGATTACAAGAATATCAACTTTGCACCCTGACATACGGAACCAAGTCCGCATCATGGTTAGCCATGAGAACTATGAAACAGTTAGCCCTGGATGACGGTCACAAATATCCAGATGCCGCCAAGATACTGCTCAACGAGTTCTACGTGGATGATGTAATTAGCGGTCTCTACTGTCTAGCAAAAGACCTACAGAGTTTCCTTATCAAACTACTAATGGGCGGCGGCATGAACTTACGCAAGTGGACAGCTAACCACTCCGCGCTGCTAGAGAGTTTAGATGAGGATCAACTATCAACTAAAGGAATATTTGATGTCAAAACTGAAGACTCGACTAAAACGCTCGGACTCTGCTGGAAGCCAAACCTTGACACGTTCATGTATAACTGGAGTCTGGAAGAAAAATCAAAGGATCGGACCACGAAAAGGCACTTACTGTTCGAAATTATACGATCAAACATAACAGTATCGGCAAAATTATTATTTCAAAAGGTATGGAACAGCAAACTTGCATGGGATGAAGAACTACCGAGTGGATCAAAATGAAAACTGAACTTCCAGATGCAAGAAAAATCATACTAAACAGATGGATTGGGGCACGACAATCAATAGAGTTACTTGGATTCTGCCACGCAAGTAAAAAGGGGTACGCGTTTGTCTTATACAGCCGAGTTAGGAACGGGAAAGACTGACTGTAACTTTGGTAGTCGCTACAACAAGGGTTGCAAAATAAAACAAGTCATTCCTTCCGACAAGTCCAATACACAATTTGCTATCTTTTACTAACAATTGCTGACGTCACGTTCCTGTGGGTCATGATAAGGAAATACTGCTCACGGCTTAGGAAGCGATTTCCGACATACACAGAACAAACTCAAGAAAACATCGAGCTTCATCCTATGGGACAACAGTCTGCCAACAGCAGACTTCCAGAAAACCAGCAGGCGGCCACGGATTACTGCCACTCTAAATCACAAGACAACATTGCGTTTAATTTCGATTAATTTGTAATGTGTGTGTTTAACTATGTACAGGCGATTCTTTCTCTCTTTCTACACTGATCTTAGCTACTTTTGGGGGTTGTTGATATGGACGGTCTCATCACCGTACATTTTTCTGCATACTGGGAACCTACTTTAGGCCAACGATGTGCGTCATAATTTGACCGTATAAAACATCATAACAAAGCAACCAACCTAGATAGTGATCTTATAGCCGTATTGCTATCCAACCCAAGACAAAGAAACAGTCGCCTTCAATCTACGTTATACTGTAGTTTACTTAACTCAAATATATTTAACTAGTGGATCTAACTGTGACGTGTTTCTCTCTAACCAACTAACGGCGAATCGGTGTACGGACTTACGACCCGTACATTAAACCGACAAGTATAATCTTTGAGTTTTAGTACATGTATTTACTCAAGCGTGTACCAGAAAATGAGGTTATCATAAAATACAGGTTCCTCACATATTCAAAACCCTGTTAAACACCTAGGAAAACAAGCTAAGCTACTAACCACGGTATAGCTTAACATATTCCGGCCAAACTAAATATTACGTTGAGCTGAGCTCACTTGATTAAAACCACTCGTTAGCCCAACCACGGACATAATGAAATTTCTCTAATTTTCAGGAGTCTGCTATTCAGTGCGGTCACGGGCACCCAAAGAAACTTTGGTTCAAATAAATTGCACTAGATTGCGTGAAGCTTCGACTTGTTATTGAGTTTTGTGTTGTGTGTTTTCTAGAGACAATCATAAAACATCTTGTGGATCTTTAATTAACTCTCCTTAGCACAAAATTAAAGAATATCGGGCTCTTAATAAAGATTTCAAAGATTATTTGAATAGATCATTTAAAATTGAATAAAACAGATGGCGCAGTTTTAAATTTCTGAGTCATCCACTCGATTTTTATAATTTATTTTGTTACACATTATGGCACAATGTACAATAATACTGTAAAAACGTGCCAAAAAGTTGTATAAAACAAATCGTCACCGTATTTAAAAAAAAAGTTTTCACGAGCCGAGTAAACCCTTTTACTTGTAAGTCGCTGTTAACACTATCTATATCCATGGCACGGAACCGAACGCGACCGATGTTTCTGGAAAAAATTTCAGCTTAATCAGACGAAAAACGCTAGCTACGTCGGCACGGTTTCTTTGTATGGAATGAGGCATCTTTATGCTAGTATTATATTATCTGTGATGCGGTTATGTTATAATTTCAGAACAGACTGCCTCGTTCATCTAGATGTGGTCACAAGCGCTACTGCTCAACATGAGCTCCTGAGTTAGATTCCCGGGTCAAGCAAAGTGTTTTTGGGTTTTTCCAACTGGAATTTCTCAATATAGATAATTTTTTTTATATATTGGTTCGCGCTTGACCACTATCTCACCATAGATGTGGCCGAAGGTGAAACACACTTGCCTAGAAATTTCCTATTCACTCTTAACTTATAGACCCCTAGATTTTAGCAACCGTAAAACACAGACTCCAGTAGGGAATTCTAGTCCTTAGCTGCACGCAAAATAAAAGTGTTCCCAAAACATTTGTGGCTGGTTGTTGGCAATAAGCTCGTCCACTACTACAAGGCACTTCATAACTAGCAAAAATGTGTCTGTGCTGTTAGTGCACCTCTTCCTTACTCTCCGGAGATAGGCGTGATGCTATGTGTTCAGAACTGACTGGTATGTTGTAATAGTTCTAGTCTAAAAGCTTGCATATTGTAGAGGTGAGAGCATTTTAGTTTAAAGATTAAAATAGCCCCGAGACGCGCTTAGAATATTTTAGTTTGCCACGTGTACGTTTAATACACTTTGTGTGCTATCATCATCATATCAGCCGAAAGACGTCCACTGCTGGACACATTGTCGCCACATTGACCCGTCCCGTGCGTCTCGCATCCAGCGGATCCCCGCAACCTTCACCAGGTCATCGTTCCACCTGGTGGGAGACCTTCCAACGCAAGGTCTTCCGATTCGCCCATTGTGAGCGACCACGTCTCAGAGCCATAATATGTCATAACTGTGTAATTTGTGTGCTAAGTGATATCTTAATTATTATTATGGGTTATTGTGGTATTTTTTTACGATATGACTGATTTACCTATCTGTAGAGTTATAGCTGCCAAGCATTCTTTAGGTTCTACATGAAATATCAGTATTTACCAGGTAAAATGGGGTGAATAGAAAAGTGAATGTGAAACTATTCAACACATTGATCTCGATTAAAGCTTTGATTCCTTACATTATCAGTTTCTTAGAAGGCATTGAACATAGAAATCCTTAATGACAGCAAGCATTATTTAAACAACGTGATAATCCCCTTCAAAGTTGTGTTTCAATTTACCCCATTTTACGGTGACGTATGTCTCTCAAGGCAAGCCCATAATTATTTATCAAGAAAGTTGCTCAATTCCAAACTCGGAATACACTCCCTCGTCGTTGTTACCATTCTATTTAAAAATTTATGGCGATATTGTACTGCTTCTTCGTTTGATTTTTAACCGACTTGCCAAAAAGGAGCAGGTTCTATGTTCGACTTTATGTTACTTAGTTTTTTTTTTTGTGTGTTCATTTGTTATAATATACGTTCACCGATATTTCCGTCAATTGTGGACCGATTTTGAAAATTATTTTTGTTGAAAGACTATGTTCCGAAACTAGTCTCGTTTTAATTTGGTGAAGAACTTGGAAGACATTTTTTTTTTTTTTTTTTTTTTTATTGAAAAAAAAAAAAGAGCAATACATTTCAGACTTATCACAATATTACACAAGTAGGTACATTACGTTATAAGATCACGATGAACCCTAACGTCTAAACTAGGCCGAGCCTGTATCTTAGACGTTAGTCACTTCCAATGTTGTTACAATCAGTGATGAGTAGGTACTTATATTAAGATTATACATTACAAGGCAAACATTATATCAATAAGAAATTCACAACTATGCTCAGCGTACAATGTGGGTAGAATTGTTACCATCAAGTATCATTAAAATGAAAGTATGAGTGTTTACTTATGTTTAGTCTTCTATGTACCCTACATCCGACTTAACATAACAGAAACAACAAAAAGTACGAACATAGGCAATTTTTAGAAAACATGATATTGATAATTTTATTTAATATTATTTTCTTGTTTTGTTATATTTATGTTTACGTACGTTTTACGTGTAGTTAATTTTATTTATAGACTTTGTAAAATGGATTCACCAAAATAGGTTTCAAATTAATTATAGATTTTCTAGTTTTTTTATTTTATAAAATTTTTATAACAATTTTATTCTGCCGGGTTTTAACGATTATTTTAAAATTGAAAATAGGTTTTCTACATTGTCATAGCTTTGAGATTTCAGCCAGCATATTAAGACCTTCTTGCATGAGTGTTGATTTAATGGATATATTTTTATAATTTTATTCAATTTGTTATACAGCATTGGTCCAAGATAACACTGAAATTTTTCGATAAATGTTGTTTTATACGCAACCGTAGGACACACCCTATCAATGCGTCTCGAGGTCATTGTTGTTTTATCAATAAATTTAATTTTTTGATGTTGTGCCATTACAGTTTTCCTAACGAATAACTGTCTAACTGTTAAAACATCACACTCTGAGTACAAATCGACTGTGGGATACCTGAAAGGCCTAAAATTCATAACCTTAAGTAAGGCTCGCTGTGCACGCTCAAGTTTAATAAGATGGGTTTTTCGTGCTCCACCCCATGACGTGATGCAGTATGCTAGAATAGATTGTGCGAGTGCAAAATAAATAGTTTTGCGGAGAACAGAATCAGCCACGTGTCTTAGTTTCTTAAAAATATATATCAACTTTCTTGTTCTCCCTGCTAGTAGATCGATATATGGACACCATGTGAATTTTTCATCAAGGAGAATACCAAGATATTTAACTGTTTTAACCCTTTCCAGATAGCCACAGCTGCATGTGTATTGATCGTTCCTGCTTTGACAAGAGTGAATTTGAATTTGCAAATTTTGAGCCGTTTTAAGTGATTGTTCCGTATTAGCGAAAGTTATGAATTTTGTTTTAGAAATATTAAGTGTAAGTAAATTTTGACTGAGCCATTTGACTGTTTTGTGAAGACCTATTTCTGCGTAATATCTTACTTCATCCCATGTACTACCATGAAATATTAAGGCCGTATCATCAGCGAAAGTAAATATTTGACAGTTTTGTATCGATAAGCTACATAAACAATTAATATAAATTAGAAAAAGGGTCGGGCCAAGAACGCTACCTTGTGGCACGCCAAATAATACTTGCGCGTCAGGACTATAAAAACCATCTATTGTTACTCGCTGTGATCTATTGTTTAAATAATCTTTAAACAAATCTAATACCTTGCCCCTTATACCAATTTTTTCCATTTTGTTGATAAGTACGGGAACAGAGACGGTGTCAAAAGCCTTAGCCAGGTCTAAGAATACTCCAATGCATTTATGTTTGCTATCAATATGATTAGCTACGTGGTTAGTAAGTTCAGTGACTGCCTGTGCTGTTGACCGGCCAACTCTGAATCCAAACTGATTGTGGGCTAATATTTGTTGTTTTTCTAGGTACAACAGTAGTCTCTTATTAATAATCTTTTCCAAGATCTTAGACAGCACAGGTAACACCGAAATAGGGCGGTAATTACTGACACAGTCTCTGCTCCCTGCCTTGTGAATTGGATGGACAACTGAGATTTTAAACACATTAGGAAACACACCATTCTGTATTGAGAGGTTTGCAATACGAGTTAAAAGTGGTACAATAATATTTCTTGTCATTTTGATAATTTTTGTGGAAATTCCATCCCAACCCACTGCGCTATCAGTTTTTAAGTTAATAATTATAGACTCAACTTCTTCCTCAGTTGCCTCCAACATAACCATAGAGTTAACCGGCGGACTAGAAGACTCTTCGATTTGATCAGTACATGGAATTATCTTTGAAGCTAATTGTTTTGCTATGTTAGTAAAATAAAGGTTTATTCCTTGTAAAGCTAATTCTGGAGTATTTTCGGTTTTTAATAGATCTAATGGCGGTGGTTTTTTAGTGTCTCTGTTTGTAATGTTGTTGATTATTTTCCATGACATTTTAGGGTTTTTGGCATTTTTATTAAGCTCATTTGCAAGGAAATTCCGTTTCAGACGTTTTAACAAGTCATTGCAATAGTTTTTGTATCTACTGTACGTAATAGCGAGAATTTCGTTATTGGGTTCAATTTTAGATCTTAGGTGCATGCGATCACGGTTTCTAATGCAACGAACTAAGCCTGGCGTGATCCACGGTTTGATGCAGCGTAATCTTCTAGTTGTTAGTAGTTTTAGAGTGTTGTTCATAATTGTTTTATTAAGGATGTTAAGTAACTGCGCTGAAGACGAATGCGCATCTTGTGATTCCATAATATGACTAAAATTTACTGTATTTAGGTCTTCAAGAATAGCTTCATAATTAACTTTATTAATGGCCATCTGTTATATGTTTAAATTAATGGTTTAATTGAATATTCTAATTCAACACAAGAAAGTACAGGAGAGTGATCAGTCAGAAGGGAATGAAGAACAAGTGTAGTCGTAGAGAAATTGCTCTTGACCATAGCGTGATCGATGCAGTTATTTTCTCTTGTTGGGTACAAATGGCCAGGCAAGAACCCATGGCTGGCTAGTAAATTGAGGTAGTCTGTCGAATTACGATCTTCATTATTAAGTTTCACGTCTATGTTTAAGTCACCCATAATGATTATATTACTGCGATCTCTGTAAGTGTTTAGAAGGCTATCCAAAGACGTTATAAAGTTATCCAAATTTTTATACGATGGTGACCTGTAGATACCTATAACGACAGTGTCCGAGTCAATCTGTATAACTAGGCAGGTAGCATCAGTAAGGGGTATTTCTGCAACTGAACAGTTTAGTCCCACTTTTGTGTATGCCACAATACCATCATTTTGATTACGATTATTTTTTGTGTAGTGGGTCTCATAGTTTTTTAAGCATGGGATGTATGTAGCTTTTGAATTCCACGTTTCTGTCAGAATAAGTATTTCACATGATATTTGTAGTCTAGATAGAAGGACTTCAAACTGGCAAATTTTTTTTGTGATGCTTCTAATATTCTGGGTTAAGATTTTTAAATGGCTTTTAGATGTTAGATCGGATGGCAAGAAAGATGTACATGATTCTGGATCACATAAAAATGATGGCCCAGCAGATATATTGTCTATATTAAGTACTAAATTATTATTAATTGTGGAATTGAATTTTGATTTAGAAATTTTGGTGACTTGATCGGAAAAATATCAATTTAATAACCGTTTGGTATGACGAATTTTGTCGTATGGTAATTAATTGTGTCCATATTAAGGAAGAGTTTAAAATGTTATAGATAGTAGGTCTAATACACCACAGAAACAGATGAACAATATTAAAACTAAAAACTAAGTAGTATCTTGTACAAGAAACTAAGCAATGCAGTAGACAAGAAACTAAGCAAAACAGTAAGGTAAAAACTAAAAATAATGGTATATGATAAACTAAAAACAACGGCAGATACATAACTAACCCTAGTCAAATTTGGTTTCGGAGTGTAGCTAGTTGAGCTTCATCTTTTACTTCAATGCGAGGAGCCTCGCTGTCTTTGCGGAGATATATTTTGCCATTAGTAGTCCAACAGAATTTGTATTCCTTGGTCTTCGCTACGTCTCTTGCGACGAAAAATAGACGACGACCTTTACTTGTTAAAGCCTCGGATATGTAAATTGGAGCTTGCTGTCCAGCGAATCCTATATCAGCCGTATTGAGGCGTTGGTTAGGATGGTGTTTATTATAGGATTTGATACCTTGGATGACATTGTGCTTTAATATGACAGAGGTAAATTCTGTAACAATTGTACCTTTTCCTGACTTCGAATTAACTCGAAAAACGTCTCTTATGGCGGCTTCCTGTACATTTACATCTAGTAGTTTGCAAGTATTTTGGACAATTTTGCATAAATCGGTTTTTGATTCCTTTTCAGGTGATATTGGGACATTTCTCAGTTCAATTGATGATGATTTTGAGTTTCTTTGAATATCTTCAAGTGATGATTCAAGCGTAGTTATCCTTAACAAGTGTTGCTTGCGTTCACCCTCCAGATTATCAACTTTTTTGCGCATCTCTTCATACTGACTATTCATAAAGAGTAAATTTTTTTCAATTTCATCATTTGAAAGTTTTATTTCAGTGTTTTGCTTCTTTATTTCAGCAAGCTCTGCGACAAGTTTATTCAACAGGGTATTTTGGGTGCCTTTCCATTCCTCAAGCATGATTTTGATCTCTTCTTTAAAAGAAACAAGCTGTTCTTCGCTTGATTGTCTCTGTCTTTTATTGCGTTGGGATGTAAAAGATGGTGTAGAAATCCCAGTAACAATATTTGAGACATCAGAATCAGATAGGGCATGTTGTACGCCGCTTCCTGTGAGTGCCTTGGAAACTTTGGGCATTTTTTTTTTCCTATGTTCAGATTCACTGTGGTCGCTGAGCCTATGTAGGTATGATGAAACTTTTTGTCCTGCTCGATCAGTGATATCGTTTCGCACACCACAAGCTTCACTTTACTGCGCGCCTAGTACTTTTGCTTGAATTAAAATTGAATATGTTTTGTTAAATACTGATATTTCATTGAAATTTGGAAGATAAGCACACACGTCTATACTCCAATGAAGTCAATGAAGTATCATATACAACAAAACTCTTCAAAAATAACGGCAAATCTCTCAAGATTACTGCAATTGCATGTCTGTTTATTGTTTATACCATTTCATAACATAACATTGCGCCAGTACGCTCAAAAGCGGAATGCAGATGTGTAAAGTTCACCTTGTTACACTCTCATTTCACCAGTTATGTTTAAGTTTCATGATATTCGGGTAATCTATTCTGGCATTATAGGTACCTTACTAAACAACTTGCCTATTAGGTGGGTACAACAAAAAAGTGAAAAAAAAAACTTACTGAGTTCCCAATAAAAAAAAAAACTACAAAGTGAAAAACTAACTTTCTTTTTGGAAGCCGGTGTCTTTCGTAGGTAATTTTTTTTGCGTTATGGACACCGAGATCCAAAAAGAAAGTTATTTTTCACTTTGTAGTTTTTTTATTTGGAAGTATTTAGTATTTTTTTGTAAAAATGTAAAGAAAGTTATTTTTCACTGTTTTCCTGTTTATGAAACAAGCTTTTTTTTGCTAGTCTGAATTGTCTCACTCCTGGAAAAAACTCCTCATACCTTCTATGTATTTCGGTGTTGTGCTTCAGGGTAACGGCAGACTGAGGAAAATATGACGGGATGGCTTCGATGGCTTCTTCGAGAATTAGCGATAAAAAAAAAAAAGCTTTTGTAATGTTTTTTTTTATTTACTTAGATATAAGTATATACAATGTATAAAATACTTAAATAATTAAGACTATATATTTACATATACACTAACCAAAAACTACTCACTAACTAAACCTAAAAAGAAAAATAATTTTCATATTTAAAAATTGGATTGTCACGAGAAACAAACGTGTGTCCTAAATTTATTGGACACTGCGAAGTGGGTCAAATGAAACTTGCAAGATTTGAATACAGACACCGGGACAGTTTAAAGTAAATAAAATCTTGTAATAAAACCTTATACCTGAAGAGGTTTTATCCAACTCATACGGAATCCCAGCATAGCCACCGAGATATCTAATCCGTCCATTTTTGTCTAAATTTTTCTGAAATTCCGTGACGTATTTCTCTCAAAGCAAGCCCATAATTATTTATCAAGAAAGTTGTTCAATTCCAAACTTAGCATACACTCCCTCGGCGTTATTACCAATCTATTCAAGTATGTATAGCGATATTGTTCTTTGTACTTTTTGCTTGATTTTCCTGTTTATGAAACCAGCTTTCATATTAAAAAAATATATTTTAAACAAGCTTTTATATTAAATATTACATTGTCATGAGAAAGAAACGTGTGTGTTAAATTTCAGCTCAATCGGACACTGGGAAGTGGGACTAATATTTATTTATTTGATTAGATTAGCCAACAATTCCCGTAAGTAATCACTGGGAACACACACTGGTCATAGACTTTCATCTTGAGACACTGTGGTAAGTTGGACGAAAAGATGCCGCGCAACTTCCCGAACGCTGCCCAGCCGAGTCGAATTCGACGGTTGACCTCTTTCTCGAAGTTTGACCTACCTAACTGGACCATTGTCCCAGGTAGATATACTCGTCCACAACTTCGAGTGTAGAGTCTCCGACTTTGATAGGAATGGGTGCAATTACTTACGGGTCATAGACGTAGTCGCTCACAATGGGCCTCATCAGAAAGCTTAAAGTCACCCAAAGGGCAATGGAGAGGGCTATGCTCGGAGTTTCCTTGCGTGATCGAATCAGAAATGAAGACATCCGCAAGAGAACCAAGGTTACCGATATAGCCCGAAAAATTTCCAAACTTAAGTGACACTGGGCAGGGCACATTGCTCGCAGAACAGATGGCCGTTAGGGCCGAAAAGTTCTAGAATGGCGACTACGTACCTAGTCAAGGCTGCGGGCGTCCGGTGGATGCAAAACGCACAGGACCGATCAGTGTGGCGACGCTTGGGGGAGGCCTATGTCCAGCAGTGGATGTCTTTCGGCTGAAATGATGATGATGATGAGCCAACAATTATTTACACCTAAAATTACATTGCGATTGACAGATATACAATTGTAACTGTAACAATAACTTATAGGCTAACACCGCACGTACAGTAAACGGCTTAAATATACAAAATGAATTAATTTTACAAAGATTTAGATTAGTGTTGTTCTTAAGATTATTTTAGTTATGACATTCGAATTCTCTTAAAACAATTTAACATGAAAATGCAATCATAAATTTAACTATCGAATAATAAGTGTCAGTAAATTTAATTATTAAAAAGAAAAACGTTTTTATTAAAATAGGTTAATAATTATATATATATAAATAAAAAAAATTATAATTAAAGTAAGTATATAATATATTAAATGAATTAGTAAATAATTTAATAAATTAAAGGAAATATGTAACTTGCAAGGTTTGATTACAGACACCGAGGCAGGTTAAAGTAAATAAAAGTTTGCAATAAAAACTGCCGCCGCGACGTCTAATCCGTCCATTTTTGTCTCCATTTATCTGCAACTCCGTAATCTTGTTGCAGCCTGATGTTAGCTTAATTTATTGTGACTATTTATTTAACTCTGTCCCTTACAGTATAATTTTATGGTGTAATCCATGGGGATATGAAAGAGAGATGAGTAATGTGGAGAATTTTACGATGTTGAAACTGAGTTTGTGAGGCACGACGTTTTCTCATATTTATGTCGTGACTACATACATACACTAACGCCTTCTCCCCATGGAGGTAGGCAAATACTACAGAAGGCCATCTGCTTAGACCCTTAGATCCTTTTGCTTCGGTGACATTCATACATCTCTTAGGGCTTAGTGCGAGTTGTTACTCGTGCTCAATCAAAACGTGAATTTGTTTAAAAATTGGATGAGATCCGTCTGGTGACAGTAGTGGAAAACGACTTTTTGTATACAAATTGATGTAACGATATAGTAAAGGAGCATTCTATTTCACTGTTATAAGTCTTCTCCTTTCTCTGTAATATTTTTGTTATGTATTAGTATATTATGTATTATATATTGTATGTATGTATTTTATATTATTATGTCTATGTATTATTATTTAAGATAGATTGTACACAGACAACCCTAAATTCCTCTCCTCACGTTCATTCCATCCAAAGGTTGTCTGTAAGAGATTGCCGTGTGCGATAAGACCGCCCATTGTACACTTGCTTTTATGATTGTTTGTCCTGTACATATATTTTTATGGTGTACAATAAAGAATATAATAAATAAATAAGGAAACGTTTACGTTACCACAATCTTGTACGTTAAAAAACTCCACTGAGGTTTCTGGTCACACATAGAATTTAGGTCTTGCAAACTATTTTTGCCGAATTTACCTTGAAATTACCAAATTCTACGATCTGGTTCTACATATAAACTGAATTTTAGCGTGTCTTATGGTGACCAAGCACGCCGATGGGTTTTATGAAAAATAACAAAAGGTTAGGTTAACATCGCAAATAGGTACAGATTGATGTTCCATATAAAAATAGTTTGAGAGGCCTATAAAAGAAGACAAAGTGTATGATCATGTCTAGTACCTAAATATTAATGTTGAAATGTGTTTCATGCGAAATATGTTTGGTGTACCTGGAGGAATGATGTAATTAGACATCATTTTCGAATATTCTCACATTCTTTGTTGTACACATAACAAATATATACAAATACAAAAGGACAAATTATGTACAAAGGCGAGCTTAACCCATAATTGGGTTCTCTTAAGATGTACCCGTACTTATACCGGGATTAATAGTGCTAGGAAAAAGAAGGAGATCTATTGATCTTTGTTTTTTATTTTTGTTAAACCAGTGGAACCTTCTTAGACTGGAGTCTAGACAATGTGACATCATAATCAGCGATAGTGAGTGTCAAAAAGTCCAAACCTTATGGGACCCGAGCGGAACATACATTTGAGAAAGTATAAACGAATGCCTTAGAAGAGATATATTCTTATATTCCCCTTGTTCCATAGGCTCTGCGGTACTGGCCATTTCAACACAAAATATTTTTGTGTCTAAGAATTCTAATTCGGAATTCCTATTTTTCAAATTAGTCATTAGTTCATTGATTAGCGTTATGTTTTCATCGCATTTGAATATTTTTCGTCATCATAGATACATTAAGAATTTGAGTAATTATGGTATACATTAACCTTCTCCCAGCGGCTCCGCCAGCGTCAAAAGTGTTTAAGCATCTCAAGGGAACATTATACCGGGATAAAAATATAGTATTGTAGCTGCTATTCGAGACTATCATCTATCTCTGTACCAAATTCCATCCTGGTCCGTTCAGCCGCTCAGGCGTGATTGAGTAACAAACATACACCCACTAACTTAGTAATATTAGTAAGATAAAATGAGTGCCGTCGTGGCAGCAACAACGTTTACGGAGCGAACACTACAAACGAACGCACCACCTGTTATTGGTTTGCCCGCGTCCGTTCTGGAAATTTCAACCTGAAAAATGAACCCCGTGATTGTCAGAAAACTTTGGTCGACAATGACGAATTAAATGCGGTTGTGGAAGCTAATGATACTTAATATACGGCTGAACTAGCAGCAGCTTACGACGTTATTATCAAAAAAAAATTGGTTCATTTGCGTCAAATTGGCAATGTGGTGCCCCACGAACTCAATGATCGCCAGCGCGAGGTACACGTCGCGACGTGCCTTGTACTGCTCAACAGGCACACAAACGAAGGAATTTTGAACCGCATTATTACCTGCGACAAAAATGGATTCTGTTTGGCAATCACAAGCGCTCAGCAAGTTGTTTGAATCCTGGTTCAGCACCAAAAAATGCTCTGAAGGAAAACTTGCCCCTAGAAAAGTGATGGTCACTGTTTGGTGGTCTAGAGCCGGTGTGATTGATCACAGCTTCTTGCCAAACGGGATGAGCATTACTGCAGATGTATACTGTGAAGTCCTGAACACAGTGATGGAGTAGCTCACACGTCTCCAACAAGCTTTGGTCAAGCGCTCGTCTCCGTTTCTCCTGCACGATAAATCGCAACCTCATACTGCTCAGTAGACGGTCTCCAAGTTACAAGAGTGGGGTTGAAAGCTCTCCGTCATCCGCCATACTCACCAGACCTTGCGCCTACAGACTTCAACTTTTTCCAGAATTTGGATAACTTTTTGGCGGGAAAAAAATTCAATACCCGAGAGGCAGTACAAAATGCCTTTGAAGAATTTGTTGTAAAGACCTTTATAACCACCAGCATGTTACTGTCCCACTGGATGTCCCAATGTTAGGACCCATTGAAATTAATGCTAATTTTTATCTGTGGTGCTAGGCAACTGGGCTTATCCTAGTTGTAAACGACCCTTTGTTCATATTGGCCTTGTTTGTTCTGTTTCCTGCTTGATATGAAGGGGAGTGGAAATTTGTACTTTTTTCTTACTCCTCCTTTTGATTAATTTCGTTGCGGGATCCAAGACAGTTAAATTTATTCTCCTGGACATCGTCAAGCTTCATTGTCTCGGCGCTTTTCTGGTGGTCGCCACTGTTAATTCTGACTTTCATGAGTTGCAGTGGTTTGGAAATAGTGCAATGGGATTGTCCCACTGGAAGGCAAAGGCCTCTTCTCATACAGACAAGTATTAATCACCAAGCTTGCTCAATGCGAGACGCACAGGACCAATCAGTGTGGCGACAATTTGGGGAGGCCTGTGTCCAGCAGTGGGCGTCTTTCGGCTGACATGATGATTGCTCAATGCGGGTTGGTGATTTCAGACTCGCCGATGACAGCGATGACCAGGATAAACTTAGAATGTATGTAGGAGATGGGCTTGATGAGAGAAACACTTTTTATGGTTGTCTTCGTTTATTTTGGCTTGTTAAACACCTTATACAATTTTTCCTTTAAAACTCGTCGTTACTTTTTCAATCGTCCGCCATTCATTCTTTTTCTCGCTCTCTCCCACTCCAACCTCTCATTCATCCCACTTACGTTCCATTCTACTACTGAATTTAATGTTTCATTTCACGGTTAACTTTAATTGTTTTAATTTAAAAGAAAATAAGCCCACAGTTCGGCCATTCTGACTTATAGTCTGACCTCAGACTATACTACGTTAAACTAAACTACTTACAATAGTTACCAACCAGTGTATTTAAATTTTTAATTTACTTCTGAGAACTCTCTTATACAACTGTTTAGATTCTAAGTTTTTTTATCAAAATATTATGTGGAACTTGATAGCAATAATACAACTTGTTTGTGAAAGAAACAAAATAAACATACTTCTCAAAAAAATACAATGAATTTTACTTAATTAATTCCTATCTTCTATCATCCTTACCACCTTACATACTTCATCGTCTTTAACTTGAACTTAAATTTAGTTACTTATTCACTACAACTTACAAATCTTCATGAATTTAGTTTTAATAACATGCACTTAAACTACTCAAATTATAGAAAAAGAAATACACTTTGTTATGCAACAACACAATGTGTTACATCTCATCATGGGAATATTATCATCATGTTAACATTTGTTTGTGTGACATTAGTCATTGATACAGAACTACAACAAAATTAGGTGTATTACAACAACAATGATGAGTTACTTCCTATAAGTAACTGATAAATCTTACACATCTTAAATTCTTAACTCTTAATTTTTACAGTGACTCCAAGTTAGATAAGAACATACTTCTTATAGCAACAAAATTTCAAAGATACACCGACACATCAAAGATTAAGTTATACCACATCGTTAAAAAAAGATTTAACTAAGGTTATGCCCCTAATATAGTTAGCATCTACCTATCACATTCTATTAGACAAAATAGGATGAGTAAGAGATTAACTAGTCTGACAGTGAGTACAGAATAAGCTCATGGCCACAACTTCATACAGTCTGTACCTGTTGAAGTCTTAATAGGTCCTTCCGCATTAAGGTCTACCTTTTGCACATGATATCTTCCTTTACCTACTTTTTTGACAACTTTATATGGCCCTAAAAATTTTGGTTTTAGTTTCATTACATTTCCAAATTGTGTTCTGCGAATGGCAACTATGTCTCCTTCTTTATATTCTTGTTCTTCTTTCCTTCTTTTATTAAATGACTTGATATTTTCCTCTTGTACTTTTAGAATGTGTGCTTTTAGAATGTGTGACTCCAAAATTGGCATATCTTCTTTCTGCTTCATTTTTGTTCCTATAAACAAATAAAAAGGTGAGGTATTTATTGATCTTTGATAGGTACTATTTAAAGCCCTTTGAACATGACTTACATACTTATACCAATGAGTTGGTTCCTGTACACACATCTTAGTTAACACAGAGATAATTACCCTATGGATTCGCTCGACTTGTCCATTGCCTCTTGGGATGCCTGTCGTGACAGTGTGATGCTGAATAACCTTTTGGTTACAGTAATCTTGACAATCCTTTCCTGTAAAGGCTGTCCCTTTGTCAGTGATAATTCTTGATGGATTGCCAAAATCTTTTTGATGAATTTTCAGTTTGTCTACTGTCTCTTTAGATGTTAAAGTCTTCGTGGGATATATCCAAACGAATTTGGTATAAGCATCAACAACAGTCAAAATGTAATTATACAATTTCTTCGTAGCATCCAATGGACCAAGATGATCACAGTGCAGCGTCTCTAATGGAAGTTCTCCTTTTTCTATTGGATGGAGGAACCCTTCTTGTTTTCCCTCCTTCTTACTGGCCAAAATACATGGAACATATCCAAGTATTATTTTATCGATCTTTTTAGTTAAATCTTTTATGTAATAATCTTTTTCTATCATATCAATGGTCTTCTTCTTTCCGAAATGTCCAACTTCATGAGCTCTTCTTATAATTTCGGTGTCCATGCCTTCTGGTATAACTAATTTCTTCTCTACTCCTTTGTAAACTAAATCATTTTCAATGTAAAAATCTTTGTATTCTTTCTCCTTCAAAATATCTCTTATTAAATTTAAATTTTCATCTTCTTTCTGGGCTTTACATATTCTTGCATGCAATTCTGACTGTATAAGGTAAACATGTGGGTTTCTGCTTAGTGCATCTGCATGTGACATCTTCTTTTCTGACCGATGAACTATTTCATAATCAAAATCTTGAAGAAACAAGACCCATCTAGCCACCTTGGTAGATATTTCATTCTTATACAATGTCTTCTGGAATGCTGAACAGTCAGTCACAATCTTAAAGTGAATCCCAAATAAATACTTTCTAAACTTCTTAATGCCTTCAACCACTGCTAAAGCTTCCAGCTCATAGCTGTGATAATTTTGTTCGGTAACACTAGTCTTCTTACTCATGTAATGAATAGGGTGCAACTTTCCATCTAGACTATCTTTCTGCAAAAGAATTGCTCCAAATCCATACTTTGATGCATCTGTATGCACCTCTGTATCCAAGCCAACTTCAAATATTTTCAACACAGGAACACTGCAAAGTTTAGATTTCAATATTTCAAATGCTCTTCTCTCTTCTTCTCAAAAGTAAAATGTCTTATCTTTCTTTAGTAATTCAGTTAGTGGTCTAGCTATAATTGCATAACTTTCAATATATTTGCGAAAGTATGATGTTAACCCCACAAAACTATGAACCTGCTTGGTTGACTTTGGTTCTGGAAAACGAGCTACTGCATCAGTCTTACCAGGTGATGGTTTGACAGTTCCATTTTCAATTACATGACCTAAATATTCTACTTGTCTTTGTAATAGCTGACACTTTTTCCAATTAATTTCTAACCCATATTCTGAAGATACCCTTAAAACTAGACTGAGATGATCTAGAGCCAGGGTTACCAACTCCTAAAAATAAATAGCCCTAAGATCAAGATGAAATAGCCCTAAATGCAATATTCAAAAGCCCCAAATAAAGCCCTGTATTGGGTACTATTCAATTTTATTTTTGTCTCGTTTTACTAAGGTAAATAAAATATTACTTAGTTTTAATTACTTTTTATTAGAACTTATTATAACTAATTAAAGATCCATTTTGTTAATAATTCTAAATAAATCTTTTACGTTCCAACTTGGCGTTTCATTTGAGCTTTCGGAGTTCTTTAGGTCATACATTATACAATGTTTACAATAAACAAAACTGTAACATTTTCGGCAATGGAGTAAATGTAACGAATGGTCTATCATCTCTTTTAAAATTAATCGTGTCATCATTAAACTTTGCAGCATTTCAAGGAATATTTGGTTTCTTTAGTAATGTATGAAATATTATTTATGGCCCTAAAAAAAGCCCTAAATATTTTTGGGCCCTAAAAGAGCCCAACGTGGATATTTTTGCCCTAAATTTGGGGCCAAAAACCCTAAGTTGGCAAGCCTGTCTAGAGCCTCTTTTTCATCTTTAGAGAGTACTACAATATCATCGATAAAAATTAAAACTATTCCCCGACCAACTAAATCTCTAAAAATGATGTTAATGAACCTACTGAAGTAGTTTGGACATATAGACAGACCAAAAGGTGCCCGCAAAAACTCGTATTGCCCTTCTGGACTGCTAGTCACAAATGAAGTGTACTTCACAGAGTCCTCATCTACTGGCAAATGGAAAAAACCATTTTCAAATCTAGTGTACTAAAAACTTTTGATTTACTCAATTTATCAATATGGTCATCTATGACTGGCAATGGAAACTCATCTTTAACCATCTTTTGATTTACTTTTCTGTAATCTACGCAAACTCTAAAGCTACCATCTTTCTTCTTGACCAATACTAATGGACTTGCATACTCCGAATAACTAGGTCTTATTATTCCCTTCTCCAACCACTCTTCAACCTGTTGCTTAACTACTTCTTCTTCTTTAATAGCTAATCTTCTTGGGCGCTGAGCAACTGGGATATCATCCTTCATAATAATCTTTAATTTGATAGGTGCCTCCTTGATCTTTGATGGCTTATAGTTGTCAATGAGCTCTTGAACTGCAGGGATCTGAGAAATTTTCTCCTCAGATTCGTTAGGTAAACTTAACAAACACAGACTGTAATCGTCTTGTTGTGGCATAAGCTTAACTGCACCTTTGTCTAATAAGATAGTCGCATTTACTAAGAAAGATTGACCTAATATGACCTGATAGGGAATAACACCTGATGGAACAACATAAAAACAGGTTTCAAAAAATTTATTATCAACTTCTAATAATGTTTTGAACTTACCCAGAGTACACACCTTCGCCGATCCTAGTCCTGTTAGTATAACTTTATCTTTGACGTATGCGACGTCACTTAACCCGAAAAATAATTCAGACGTTATTAAATTATAGTCACAGCCCGTATCTATTAACGTATCAACCGTAACACCGCACATTTTAACACTTTTCACAGACCTGTTCGTTTTGTTGTTGTTTACATTCAAAACATCAAACTGATTTTGACAGCTACGGCTTCTTTGACAACTGTCAACAGTAGTACCAACATCACAAGTGTGTCTGGTCGATCCATTCGGTCCGTCGTCGTTCAACTTGTTCACTCGTTCGGTGTTGTCACTACTACCAACATTATCGGTCACACACATTGAATGTCCAGTTCCGCTTGCTTTCTTTGTGTTGGATTTTGATGCATCACTAGGAACAACATGGCCGCTGCAATCTTTGCTTAGGTGACCGAACTTATTGCACCGAAAACATTTCACACCATTCGGACACTGACTGGCCAGATGATCCTTTTCACCACACTTAAAACACACACGACCGGATGGTGACGACCGCTTTTCGCCTGATGTTTTCTGCTTACTGTCACCGCTTTGTTTACTCGCACTGGCCGCACTATTTTTGCTATCGTTGCTTCTTTTCATCTTTGATTTCATTGTCTCGTATATTGAGAATTTTTCTTTCAGCACGCCGTACGATGTGATGCCATATAATAACGCCTTATTGCTTTCGTAATCAGTTATGCCGTCTACTATGTATTGTATAGCGATGTAATCGGGAAATTTCGCCCTTTTACCCAACTCCTTCATAATAAGCATGTACTGATACACAGTTTCGTCTTTCCTTTTCTTGCGGCTTGCCATGTATTCATGCATTTCTTTAGAATTTAGTGCGTCTGGAAATTCCTTGAGAACCGCCGTCTTTAACTCATCGTATGTCTTATACGTCTTTTCGGATTTAAGCCACAATTCCGCAGTACCCACGAGCGATCGTCGAGCGATAATAAGCTTCTGCTGGGCGGTCCACCCAAATATTTCAGCATTATCGTCGATTTCGGCAGCCCATTTTGACGAAGAATACGTTCTGTCTTCGCCACTGAACTTAATTATGCCGTATGTAGCATCCAGCGCCATCATGGCCGACGCTCCAGCCGCCGCGGCCGTACCGATGCCGGTAGGTATTCCGGTATCGACACCCCTTATTTCCTTATCCACAGGCATCTTCTTGTGGAGATCTTCGTTTGTAGTGAATAGTAGCAGCCACCTCGCCGCTTATTACCCAGCTACTTCCTCGTTCGTCTTTCTTCTTTTGCGTACCGCGTATCGCGTGGCACACGCCGGCGATCCG
Source organism: Orthosia cruda (assembly GCA_964057195.1). NCBI lineage: Eukaryota > Metazoa > Arthropoda > Insecta > Lepidoptera > Noctuidae > Orthosia > Orthosia cruda. The sequence continues at coordinate 2,932,077 of OZ059826.1, read as the reverse complement.
CTGCAGGCAAATGTTTCCAGTCAATCCCGGACCAGCCTCCAATTGTAGGAGATGGGCTTGATGAGAGAAACACTTTTTATGGTTGTCTTCGTTTATTTTGGCTTGTTAAACACCTTATACAATTTTTCCTTTAAAACTCGTCGTTACTTTTTCAATCGTCCGCCATTCATTCTTTTTCTCGCTCTCTCCCACTCCAACCTCTCATTCATCCCACTTACGTTCCATTCTACTACTGAATTTAATGTTTCATTTCACGGTTAACTTTAATTGTTTTAATTTAAAAAACTTTTTACAAAAAATACAACCGACTTCCAAATAAAAAAACAAAAAAGTGAAAAATAACTTCAATTTCGGAAGTCGGTGTTCTTGTTTTATTTTCTTCGTTTTTTGACACCGACTTCCGAAATTGAAGTTATTTTTCACTTTTTTGTTTTTTTATTTGGAAGTCGGTTGTATTTTTTGTAAAAAGTTTTTTTTATTTTTCACTTTTTAGTTGTGCTACATAAATTATATAGGCTAGGTAACAAATAAGCCCAAAGTGAAACCAGAATAGATTTACCCAATAACATGAAACTTAAACAAAACCGGTCGAATAAGGGTATACCAAGGTGAACTGTTTACACCTGCGTACCCCTTTAGAGCGTACTAGTGTGATGTTATGTTATGAAATGGTGTAAACAATAAACATAAATGCGATTGCAGCTATGCCGAGTGATTTGCCGACATTTATTGAAGAGTTCTGATGTGTATCTCCGAAGTTCTTTATCAGATCTTGATGAAAATTAAATGGGACCACATGACAAACACCAGCTCTCAAATAAAAAAAGAATCATCAAAATCGGTTCACCCAGTAACAAGTTCTGAGGTAACACACATAAAAAAAAAAAAAAATACAGTCGAATTGAGAACCTCCTCCTTTTTTTGAAGTCGGTTAAAAAGAAAATAAGCCCACATGTATATATTTATGAATAGAAAATGTCACATTGGTACTTATCCGGATTTGAGCCCATGAACACGAGAGGTGAAGTCTTAGCTACTGGCACTGGGCCACCACGACATCTACCCATAAAATCTTCGAAAATAAAAATATAAATATTTTAAGCTACATTTGCAGACCTTTTTCCTGCAGGAAATTTGACTTATGTTAAGGCCTCAGGTGTATTACGATGACATTTGACTGAAACATGATTTATAATATTTTTCCTGGTACAAAAGAATAATGGACACAAAATATAGCCTTGCTGCCGGCTAAATTGCCATTCTGTAAATAAGTAATGTATATTATCATTTTGGGTCTGTTGTAATGTATTTTTTAAGATGGAGGTACTCATAAATACCTGAGAAGTATTATTTTTCTTTTTGTACTTTTCTAGCCTCATAAACTGAGGCTAGAAAATTATTGGTTGAGACTCTCATCCAGCGAAGATCATCGATCCTTCTATCCGAATACGCAATCTTTTCCAAAGTACTCGTCATCTATCCCTATGGCCATCGGTTCTACAGCTAATATGACCGCTCATTATTTTCTTTTGCCATATTTCAGAATGCTGCAGTAAAATCAAAACGTGCAATAAGGCATAATATCTTCAATTTTATAATATTACTTATTACTCATTCAATAATGTAATTGTGGCTCAGTTTGTCAATTTTTGAATTTTTTACGTCCAAATAACTACAGGAACTTACCAAATTTGGCAAACTTGGTATCAACCTACTTGCAGGCAGAACTTACCAACTATAGCTTAAATTAGATACACAAATAAAAATATTTTTTGATGAAACAGCTCGACAAAAAGTTTGTCATCTCAAATCAAGCTCTACCACAAAACGTCGATACCAAGCCTTGTAATCAACCCAAGTTTCAAGTAAACATATTTTGTAGTTAAAATTCGGCAAAAATAAAATCAAGCTATCATAAATTACAAATGCAATGCATGATAAAGTCTCTACACCAAGCCAGTGCCAAGGTGGAACATGAGAAGAACCTAACTAAAACCAAGATAATGACCACCAACAGCTGGAAAAATCCTACAATAACCAATGGGGAGCCACTAGAACATGTTGAGAAATACATATACTTGGGAAAATTGCTAAGCTTTGGCAAAACAGTGACATACTATAAATAGAAAGAAGGGTTCAATCGACATGGAATAAATATTGGAACCTAAAAGAACTTCAAACGTAATATGCCCACAGACATCAAAACTAAAGTTATGAACTCGAGTCTCTTACCATGCCTGACGTATGGGTGCCAGACGTGGAAGTTCTCCTCTAAAGCCATAAATAAAATCAGGACCTGTCAAAGGGGGCTAGAGAGTAGTTTGCTCAAAAATAAGGTAAGATAGATAAAGTAAGACATACTAAGATAAGAAAAACCACCAAGGCGACCGACGCTCTAACTTATGTAGTAAAACAAAAATGGAAATGGGCTGGCCATGTCGCGAGATATACAGATCAGAGATGGACTGCGAGAGTAACATCGTGGAGCGGCCCAGCGGGCAAGAGAAGCCGAGTGAGACCACTAACCAGGTGGGAAGACGACTTCAGACGGACAGCTGACCCAAACTGGATAGACGTAGGACAGGATAGAGATGCCCATCTTTGGAGGAGGCCTTTACCCAATCCTGGGTTCTTGCTAACTAAATCTACTTACAATAATTTGTTATTACAAAAAACAAAAAAACTTTGTAAAAGCAAGAAATAAATGGCTTATTTATTTATGTATCATAAATTACGTCATATTTGTTTTGAAATTGATATTATTGGCCACGGTGGATGATGATCCGATCAAGTGGCGGAAGGCTATAAAGAGAACTCGATTTAAAACAAATTTCATATCACCCAAAGTATCACAGAACGCATCATTATTTTTCCAACTAGCCCACGACCATTGACACAACTCTGCTAATTCTCTATTCAGCATATTTAAACGAGGGACCCTCAAACCAAAAACTACGTGTATGTCCCACATTTACTCCAAATACAACTCAACATTCGCAACTTCAGAGAGGATTGAAATTAAGTAGCCGGGAAAACACATCTCGTTTTAACGAAATTGTTAAAACGAGAGAGAGAGAGAGAGTTGTTGGATATTTATTTATATCTAGAATTGTACAAATTGTACATTTAATTTTTAAATTTAATAAACTATTGAATATTGTACTGGATAATTTTATTTTCTTGCAATCGTAGTGAAAATTAGAGTGAAAAAACATACAAACACGGCGCTAAAATCCCATTATAATTCGGTTTCTATTAACTCCAACGACCTCGTAAAACTAGCTCGTATAGGTATAATGGGTCATTTTAGCCCCTTGTATAACAATCGACTATTATTATTGTTAACCAAAAAATATACACATCTCTTTTACAAACAAAATATATTTGTAGTTTTATCTATAGAACTGTTCATGATTAGGTCTCCAGAAATCATTTTACGTCGTTTGATGAAACAATGGAACGCGTCGATGCATGATTAAAACGGAAGGAAACATAATTCTAAAATTCCTGTAAAATATTCAGAAGTAAATTAAACCTATCGAATATTTCGACAATAAAGGATTTCCTTGGATAATGGCTTTCAATTTACCAGGGACGTATTGAAAGCAGCATTAATTAAAATATTTTACTAAAGGGGAAGTAAAGGAAGTGAAGAGCTGGGCTTTTCTTCGGCCAGAAAATCAGTATTGCTATTCAATGTGACATCCCCGTTGACATCGATGTGGACGAATATTTTTATGCGCATTGAGCCCCATTGAGCCCCTTTCCCTCTTTATATATTATAGGTAGGTACGTTTTGTTAATCTTGTGTTTAACAAAAGGGAAATCGTGAATGGACTATAAGGTCTAATCGTGTCATCCAAAACGACTTCATCTCGAATTATCAAATTTACAGTTATAACTTGTTATTTGTTGATATTACTCGAGGTTATTTTCGTTGTTATAGCAATTGTGTACAGTGGTGGTTGTATAATAGAAAATGGGTCTTAAATCGAACCAATTTGAGATTCTTTAACAACTCCCAACCCTGGCCCAGACTCACAAACTTTGGGGCTCTACCCAGAAAACTGTTCTTTCATTCATAACCGATGCTCTAAAAAGGTGGCAGATTGTAAAAGCAAAAAAAAATGAGCGCGTTGTGTTTTGTTAATTATGTGTGGTGAAATTCATGTCTTCATGAAATTGGTCTAAAAGATACCAGCGATCAAAGGCACTACTAGTCTCGCCCATTTTTAACCTACTTCAAAAAAGGAGGAGGTTTCTCAATTCGACTGTATACTATGTTTTTCAAAACCACACACTAAGTCAGTGTCGAAAAACAATAATAAAAACTAAAAATAAAACAGAAGACAGTTTGATTTTTTTGTTAAAAAGTTTTTTTAGGTACATGGGACTTAAGGGGTATATTCCCCAATGTTAACGCAGTACTGGCCGTGCGCCCGCTTGGATCCAGAATATCAATATTGAACCTCCTTTAGGACAGTTTTGTTTGCAAATTATACTTTTGTTTGCATATGCTATTTCAACATCCAAGTCGTTTTGGAGCGAAAAAACATCGTGTTGTTCATTATTTTTTAAAGCAAAACTATTAGTTACACGAAAAACCATTTTTTACAAATAATGTACATGAGTCAATAATAAATGAATATTTTTTCCAAACCTTTTAACCTAGCCGTTACTAAGGAGTATGCTTTAGAATATAGCCGTTTCACGGTACTAAAGCCATCGAAGACCCAAATATGAGGTTCAACCTAATCCTATACAGCTACACAACCCTTCGGAGAATTCAGGCTTGATGTTATGTTCTTCTACTAATAGTTCCTTTTGAATAAATTCTTAGTGCGTCCCTGTAAAAAAGTCATATATTAAAGTGTATCCCAAAACGCTGGGCAGCCAATCATGTGGGCAGCTCAAAAGTTTCATTTAATTTGTTACGCCTGCCGACTTTTCAAACTCATTCATTTTCTGTTTATTATTACTTTGGTCCTTATTGAGCAGCTGTTTTATACGCTAACGGACGAAGAAGTTCTGTGATCATTCGTGTGGGTCATAGTGGGAGTAATTAGATGTATTGAAGCTGTTTATTTGAGACCTAGGCAATATTACTTGTGGGGTACTACAAAATATATGTTGTAATTACAATGTAAATGTTTTTATTTAATTTCATGTTCGGGTAAGCCGTACCACACAATCAGTGATAATGTCCTGTGTTTAAGTCAATACCATTTATTGTGCTGTTGTCGAGCAGACATACGAAGCAATGGCTAAGAATACAAAATTCCTTCTAATTGTTTTTGAAGGGACGACTAATGACTATCACGGACACATAAATAAGACGCTAATACTCGCACATATTTTCATTGATGATACTGAATGCCAGGCTAATGTATGTGTCTATTTCTAAACATAGACTAGTACTAACAAACAAAACCTAAACAAACCAAAGAGCATAATTGTTATCAATCTATCTTAGATCTTAATACTTGTCTAAAACTTTCTCGTCCTATTTTAGTTTGTCCAACGTCTAATATTTTCCGTCCCAGAGTTCCAAAGTCCCACAATTTAGTCGATGACTGGTAGACACACGTTAGTTCCATCCTAATAAACAGTATCACAGTCTAGGCCAGTAATCCCTGGGAGTTATTGCTGTTAAGTCCTAGGCACAGAGCTCGGAGGCGACTCGGTGGCCGATGCACGTAAACCGCTGTTCACGTGGTACTGCACGTGTTTTTGTATTATAATGCAGTGATTAAACGGCAACATTTCGGTGTTGTTACTCTTTAAAACGTGTGTTGAAATTCCGTGTGACGTCTGATCCCAGTTAAATTGGTAATGGAAACAAACGTGCAGTACAATGTAGCGAGAACTACAGCTCACTGTCACCACATCCCAAGAAAACCAAGCGTGTCAGTGAGTCACTGATAATTTATCCGTAGAAACTGACGGCCTATGACAATTCTAACGACTCCTTTTACGGCTTGACAATTGCCTAATTGACAATTGACTTATTTAGTTAACACAGGGCGGATCACGAGATTTTCGTACGCCAGAATTGGACTCGATGGTTCAACTAGACTGAAGCAAACTCGCCGTGCATTCAGTTACCTTCAGAACCAGTCGTATCCGAGAGCTATTAAAAATGCCGTGTTTATTGTCTAATCAAACGTTTAGAGGGTCTCTATTATAATTTTTTTGGGTAACTTTATTACTTTTTTAAATCTACGGCTACAAATATAATTAGCAATGGCGTCTGTACTGACTGTCAGTGCAGTGGTTCCATGTTCTGTGGTCCCAGGCTAGCAGGACAATCTATTGTAGAATCTAGTTGTTTGTCAAAACAAGTTATGGAATAGCCAGTGGTAATAATAAATGGGATGAAATAACTTCTAGTAGGCTTTAGTTCTAAGCTAGGGCGTGAGAATATTAGGTATAGGCGTTAGTAAAGAGTATTATATACAGCCAGGCTTTTAATTAATTGGCAATCTTTCAAGGGCGTAAAGACTCATGAATATAAAAAAGTCGTGTGGCACTCGCGGTAAAGCTATTGCATAGCATTTATTCTAGATCCAGTCCTGGAAAATGCGTCAAAAAAATTAAAAACGTTAAAAACTCAAAAACGTAGCGAGCCAAACCCGCATTTATTTACGATTAATAAAACTCTAAAAATCAAAACAAAAATACCCTTATTCACATTGAAATAAGGTCGATTTTCTTTGACAAGCAAAAGTGACCCTTATTCTCATTAGCATAAGGTCCACATTGATCACCATTGTCACAGAAACAGCTCAGAGAGACCGATAAAAGGCAAAAAAATTACGACCAACAAAAATTTTAAAACCCTCATATCTCAGAAACGGTTGGAGTTAGCGCATTTCTGACAAAAAATTTGCCCCCCTGCCCTCCGCTACTTCATCGAGGAGAATAAGATAGGATTAACCCCCCCTTAACCGTTTACCTCCCCCCGCAAAAAAAAAAAAAAACATTCTAAAAATACCAACACGGAAATCGAAAACACGTGCAACAATCCTCCCCCCCCCCCCCCCGCCCCCTGCCCCTCACCACTTAGATTCCACAGAATTCAAAAACATTATTAAAAATCAAAGTATCACCGCCGTGCCCGTCGGAGTGGGGAGCGTGAGGTTTTTTCGTTACGGAATTTCTGGATTCGGTCCCCGCGCTCAAGGCCCGCGATAGAAGCTATGCAATAGCTTAACAAGTTTCACAATAAATCGGCAAAAAAGAGCTGTTTTGTTCTTTTTTATGGGTTTGCTCTTGACTCTAGTTAAATAATGATAAATGTAAATTAAGTTAATGGTCAAAGTTGTCATGCTTTACCTGTACCTACATGTTGCCTAAGTATGCGCAATTATTTAAGGTTATTGGACGATTCGCACGAATTTAACTCGTCCGAAAAGTGCGAATCGACCCATTTAAAAAATATATTTTTCTGTGGTGATTCGCCCGATGTAAATTTACCGGTGTGCGAATCGACCACCCAAAATTATGCAGTAGACAATTGGCACACACATTGTGTTTTATGCAATACCGTTAATATAAAGTACACTCAAGTACATAATTATTAAGGGCTAAATATTTTTATTGCTATGAAATGAGACACAAAAAAATCAAAAATGTCTTAATTAAAATAATTACTATATGATTTGTGGACGTATTCCACATGGGGCTCCTATTTTAACGGAAACTGATTGAATGACACCTGAGGTATGCCAGAAACGGCACCTATCGATATTTTTCACAATTTTATTTCACAAAATTAAATTCCACCTACGACTCATTTGGTACTTACTAGTGATGGGACGTTTTTTTAGGACATCAAAATCAAAGATTCGATTACATTCAGAAGAGAGTTTAATAAAAATAAAAATATAACTTCATCTTTTGCTTTTTAGGCAGATGTTGACAATTTATACCCAACGTAGTTTGGGTCAGAATCATGAAGAAGTCTTATTATTTTCGGGGTTGGAATCATTACTGGTAAAGAATAACTACATCTGGAGGCAAACCATCAGGAGGCCAGAATCATAAAGAAGTATTTGTATGGCTACAATCATAAGTGGTAGAAACTAAGGCAGTACTATGACATCAGAATCGAAAATCACCCGGTGCTCTTTTTACCGCTCATGTTCCAGCCTAGCTTCCTCATGATTATAATCTCCTGGTACTTAAATAGTTTTTACCGGTACCGGAATGAGTTGATAGCTTGTAGAGCTTACTCTTAATTATTTTTTTTGAAGTTTATATTGCTGTCTCCCTCTTATTGTTTTGTCGCCTGTCTATCTTATCTAACTTACATATGTCCACGTTTTAAGTGGTCATTACTTATTTAATGCATTGCTTTCCTAGATTCAAGTAAAGTATCTATTAACTTTGATTCATTCTTAATATTAATACCGAGACGGGTGAGCACGATTGTACTTTTTTATTTTTTGTTCTCTAAAATAAAATTTGTGCCAATTGCCTACTACATAAGTTTGCGAGTGATCGATTCGCACACCGATAAACTCACTTCGGGCGAATCGCCTCAGAAAAAATAATATTTTCAAAAGGGGTCGATTCGCACTTTTCAGGCGAGTTAAATTCGTGTGAATCGTCCAATAACTCGCAATTATGATTCGACGATCGTTTTCGATCATGTGTCGCTCGTCTGAGGAGTTTTGCTAATTAATTTAATTTGATCCAGTATATATAGCAAAATAAAAGTGTATAAATAAACTGTAGATTCACGTACATGCTCGTCCGGTTATCAGTTAGTTTATTCGGCAAAGTGTAACGAACGAAGCCTGTAGCCTATTTTTGCAGGGCTGGCCGGTTGAGGCATCTAAGCTTATACGTATTGGATGCGAATAATCTCGAGCTTATCCTAGCATTCCATAGACGCCGCTCTATTGCGATTGAAATCATGCGCCTCGCTTAAGCTTAAGCAATCGGAGTCAGTAGCTCGTAATTGGTGGCTTGGATGCTTATGCATTCCGCAGAATTCGAACGCCACAATAACAGAACACACAGAGCAATTAGAGAAGCCATCTATATCAATATTCATGTACAGTTGAAAATTTGTTTAAGCGCATATTGCTTATATGCGCTTAAACAAATTTTCAACTGTCACATTTATTGATTTATTCTTTTACCCTCTCACTGGAACGCCTTGCAGCAATTACATCAATAAAGCACAAACTTACAAATACTTACTTTAAATCCATGTTTCCTCACGATGTTTTTCTTCACCGTTGTTAGCGATGTCCAAGATAAACTTAGAAAGTACATATAATAGAAAAAGTAACATTTGTACTTGCCCGGATGTGATCCTACGACCTCAAGCATGAGAGGCGAGGTCTTAGCCACTGGGCCACCACAACATGTTACAGCCATAGTCACAATGTTCAAGAGCCGCCGATTTCTATGACTTAACAGTGACACTAACCCCAATTTTAAAATTGAAAAGTTTAGTATGTTTTTCAAACTCTACTTCATCCTGCAAACCTGTATATTTTGGCATGAATCCCTTGAGAGCCTAAAACGTGGATCGATGCGAGACAAAAAGGTTATTTAAGTGGCTGAATGCCCGAAATCGGCATTGTTTTGAACATTTTTTTGCCAAATCTATTGAAGATGTGGCAGCGAAAAAAAGATAAGTTAATTTTGATCATATTTCCGAATCTTTGTTGTGGCCGAAAGACGTTTACGCACAAAAACCTCGATACAATTGAATGGCAAAGTAACCTCTTACCGTGATCTTCTAAAAGTTTTGCCGGTGTTACTGACCAACGTACGTTTGTACAATTAACAACAATAACGTATGTTAACAGGACGCAAAACTTCACTGTCGTATATTTTGAAGTTTCATTTATTATTTTAAGTAATTTATATTATTATATTTTATAAAAAAATCCATACAAATTCCATCGTGCTTCTCTTTCCATTCAGTGCAATTTGACAGTGATCGCTTTATGGCGTTGCTAGGAGCACGTATGTCGCTTTTTTTCGCAAAATGCAAAAACATATTCGATTTATTTCTCGTCAAATCAATTTGTCAAAAAAAAAACAGGTATAATGCAGCCAGATCTTGAAGCCTGGTGGCTTTAATTGGAACTAACGCTAAAAAATCACAAAGAATATTGTCAAACTCTGTGTTATTATTATTCTCTGGCACTAACGCTGTCACTGGCATTTACATTTTTGTTGTATTATAAACGAATCATGTCGTTTAGTTTACTTACTAAGTCCATAACTAAAAAGTAATTAAACCTCTTTAAAAATAGAACTAATGTTATCTCAAAAACGGCACCACGTGACCTCCTCACCCCAGAGGGCTGGTGTATATCAAAACCCAGTAGGTGCTTTGAAACTATTATATTCCAGGATAGCGCAAAAATATATTATGATTTAAAGATAGGCTTTGGAAAGTCATATCGTACAAGTAACTAAATGACATCTTAATATTTTAAGAGAATATGAACCTATGAATTGTACAAATGATATCAGTAGTGTCCTAAATTCTAATAGATACTTTAAATATGCCTAAAAAGACAATGCCAAACCTAGTAAGTTCAAGTTAAGGTGATTTACAATTTGATGGGACTTTCTATTGTAAATAATGATTAAATTGATTAATGAAAGCAAAAAATCTCAATTCAAATTTAAAGTTTCTATTACACAGTTAACATAACACAGTCCATTTCAGTATAGCAGAACTCATTAAAATAATATAAATAAAATTATCTGGCTATAAAACCATTATTAAAAAAAATGTCACCTACTGTGTTCTTATATGTGGCAGTCGCATAGAAGCAAAAATAAATAAAATATTTATTCAATTTGCACGGCAAAGACTCGTATGACACTAGCCAGATTACCTATTTTAGTGATCTTTATTTTCGTAGCAATAAGGTTGCATTCATAGGCAAAATAACAGTGAACGATCTGATGCTAGCCGCCTGTTTGAAATAAGAACTTGCTCGGTAATATTTTTGTAAAAACCATCGGTAGAGTCCGTTTATGATGTGGGCCTCTGTGGTCGGCCTTGTGTATTTAATTTTCAAATACTTTTCGCTCCAATTTAAGTTTGCACCTAAGCTATCGATGCCAGTGGGCGTGGCTTAGAACCTCAGATGTCGATTGTCAACTGTTCGACCTCAGCCCCTTAATTGTCCCGGTAATTACAACATTTAACCAGTTAAAATAGTGTGACATGTTTTAACTCCAAATGCTCAATTCAAAAAACAGCCTAAGGTCTTGGTGTGTATTGACTATGGTTTTGAGATTGCCTTCTCTAGCAGCGGCCACTGAAACTACTCGGTGATCTGTGGGCTTATAGTTAAAGATTCTTTTAGGTAGAGAAATATAAACCCGTATTATCATCGTCACTATTTTATTTTCCTTGATTTTATAACCCCGGGGGGTTATCTGACAGGTTTTTGAAGCAAGCATGTTTAGGGTGAAACATTGATAGCTGAGTAGGTGCAGCTTGCTGAAGGAACCCATAGAATATTTCTGTAAAGTTTGACTCAGAAGCTCTTTGGTCAGAGTCCACTTTCAGATTTCCAGCTATCTTATTTTTGGTACTACTTTTCACCCTGAATATACTTGCTCAAACACTCTGACAAGTTTGTCCCTATAACTTAAGGTGTCCACAATATTCTTAATATTATTATTATGTACCAAAGCTACGTAAAAAATCCATTAATCTTTAGTACTTACTTTAGCTTTAAATTCAATTTAGACAGCCTGTTTTATAGCCTCTATATAAAAGTATTTACATGCAAAGTTAACTCTAGAAATAAATGTACAACCTTATCTCCTTATAAAGAAAATACATTTTCCAGTAACAACTTGAAATCTTTACTGCAAGATATTGAAAAATAAAAAGCTGTAAATCAAAATGGTTCTTTTATGTGATGCTAAACAATTTAGTGGGACATTAGATTTTCACTACATATTAAGAGTTTGTAATTAGGGAAAAAGAGATCATATCAAACTGTACTTTAGTCCAAAGTAATAAAGTGCGAAATTGAGTGTGTAGATAGAACACGATCAATTTCGCACAGTGCACAAAATTTGGAAGGCGTATAAAAATATACAATAAAGTTCTTAGACTACGTTATTTAAATTGTATAAATTGTAGTTCATTTTGTATGTAAATTAGATACGAATTTATTTATATTACGAACACAATTTCTTTGCTCAGATTATCTTGAGAAGTCTAAAGTATGTAATCTAGTTTCAAATTAGACGCCTGAAATTACTTTGAAACCATCTGCGGCCACAATAATGATGTCTGAATAACAAATCTCTTGAAGCTCTAAGTGTTTGTTTATTTAGTGTAATTTCAAAAAACTAGTTAATAAACCTCTTCATCTGCGGAGAATAGAATATATTATACTAGCACTTCACCCGCGACTTCGTTTGCCTGCTCCGTATTTTATCCTTCAGATAACTTTTTAGTTTCACCCCCTTAAAGGTTGTATTTCCAAAAAGCCCTTCTTAGTGCTCCCCTACATCATAAAAAGGAGCTGTACAGTAAAATTCTTCAAAAATCTTTAACACCCCCAAAATCGTCTTTTAGGAGTAGCTTTGAAAAACTAATAATGAAAACCTTTACTATTTACTTAGTTTAGTTAGTGTTTATGCCAAGTTTCAAATATATAAGTCCAACAAATTTCCATCTTTCCACCTACACCACGGGTATAATTTCCAAGAACCAATAAATACTTTATTGCAACATTTCATGTACATTCTTTTTATCAATCAAGAGCGCAAATGTAAAATTTCACATGTCCAATTTACAAACTGTAGAAATTTCATACAAACTTTCAACCCCTTTTTACCTCCTTACGGGTGAAATTTCCAAAAATTATTTCTTGTTGCGCACTGTCACTTGATGAAACTCTCTGCCAAATTTCATCTTTATACGCAAGTGATTTTCGATATTTCGTGATGTGTGAGTGAGTGACCTTTCGCTTTTATATATAATTGTAGATATATAGCTCGGTCAAAATAACTGAGCACCCGAAATGTCAAACAACCCCACTCTCCGGATCCCGCGCGGCGCCCCGCGTTTGCCTCGTGTGCCAATAACGAGAGTCGAACATCAGAGTGACATTGACATTTCGGGTGCTCAGTTGTTCGGGTCTCATATTGCAAGCGCGATAGGTAAAAACTTTTTTTGCTACCGAGTAAAGACTTCCGCAGACAGACGCGACACGACAATGCGATAACCCATTTTCATACAAAGTATTTTAACTCCTATGAAAACTTGTCGCATTTTTGCATTGTGCCTATCTGCGGAAGCCTTGAGTTTAATAAAAAAACACTGTTATTTTATTAAGTGCGCAATTATTTATTTTTAAGTAGGATAGACTTTTAATATAAAAAAAAACATTATACATTACTTAGAAGTTCTGTTTTCGTTCTAAATGAGTTTTTATTCTCCCACAAGGATCACAACTTTGACTATGAATACAACATCAATCACTGAATGCTCAAGTCATCTTGATTATGAGTAGTCAAGCCTTTTCAATAGATGGTGTATATCTTTAGTCTATTGTAATATATCTTTATTCTAATAAAGATTATTATTATTATTATTGTTGTTAGTTGGGGTCGGCTTACAGTCCAACTGGATGGACACATCTTTCATGGGGTACTGTGTTAAAGTTTTTAACAAAATACCTTGTGAGATAGAAATGAGTTTACTTGTGAGTAAAAAATGAAATGAAACAAAGGGACATCGCTAAACAACTGCCCTTAGCATGAATAGAAATTTCTCACTAACTCGTAACATTCAAATATTCATTAATTAATTATTACGGTTTTATTATTCTTCTAGAACTGTCGTGAAAAAAAAACAAATAATTAAAAGTTTTTTTCATGTTTTTGTTTGCCAAGAAGTACTTGTAGTCAATAAAACTACTTTTAATTACAAAAATTGTAGTCAATAAACCTACTTTTAATTACAAAAATTGTAGTCAATAAACCTACTTTTAAAGACATATGCGTAAGCCGAAATGAACAGTACCTTTTCATTATTGTTTATTTTTGTACCTATCGCAATACATCTCAAAACGTAGATTTCTTTAATTGCATTTATCTGATTTCTAGAAATTATTGGCAATATCTGGAAAGAAACGGCACTTGAATAGAACTGTCAATAAAAGTTACATTCGATTCTTCTTGATTACACTTGATTCGCTTAGAAACAAATTAAAAAAAAAACATGTTGGGGGTGTCGATTGAACTCGCTTTGAACGAAGTTCCTTTCGCCGGATACTATGTATTAATATAGAGCCAACTAGTATGGTCTTAATTTTCAATTGCGTATTGATTCATCATAAACCTTTAAATGACAGCCCTTTCCAAGGAACGAAGGAAACTCGATAAGTAAAGATGGTCACCCATCCACGGAATGACCTCGGCAAGCATTATTTTACCTTAAAGATCGACCGGTGCAACTGTTATTATTTAGCCACAAGCGCCTCTAAACGCCGTGCTAAAGTATCATAGCAAAATCTTATTCTTTTACAAGTTTGTGTACCTTTTTTGATGATGTATGAGTTTCTAAGATTATATTTTCAGAATTGTGACTATATAAAAAGTACTTGAAACATTTTTCATGCCAAATACTAATATTCAACTATTCAGAATTTCATATATCATTAAATATAATAAATATACTATTAAATATAATAATAATATTAAATATACTACATAGTTAAAATGTTTATACATTGCTAGGGCAACCGTCCATACTTTATTTAGCCATGTCCTTTAAAACTATTTTTAAAAGCACACTTTGTAAACAAGCATATTACAATTTTTTATTTTATTTATTTCACACCATAATAGATAATAGTTTAGTTTACTGTGGTAGACTGGTGCCTAAGCTAGGCTTTAAGGGCCTGTGTTTCAGGTCACCAGGTCTCCACCTCTCTAGCAGTTAGATACATCTCTTAAAAAGAATATTAAAAAAATATAGAATTACAGGTTGTATAGTATTAATAACTTTTAAAAGTCTGTAGCTCAAAATGGAGTGTTCAAAAAGAAAATACGGGAACAAAAAAAACAGAACAATATTGTGATTTGGCGTAGTGTTAGTGTTGTTAGTAAACATTTTTGCGAGAACGTGAGTAGGCGTGTGTATATATGTGTGAGTGTGTGTGTGTGGGTGAGGATTTATCTGATAGCATTCGGTATAGTAGTCACGGTGGTATGTAGTTTTTCTGTGTGTCATAGTTGAGTCCCAGTAGCCACATAGTAAGCTTTCTTTTGCATTGTTCCTTATTGAGTTTAAATATGGATTGAATTGTATTGATTTTGTTGTACAAAAATCTTCCCAAATAGCAAAAGAAGCGGTTAGAAAAAACAGTCGAAAGGGGACTTACGGGATTATATCGTCTTTTACCGTGTGTCATTGAGGGGTGATAGGTGAGTAATGAATGTTGTTTTAGTAGAGTGTTCAGGATAAAAAGTTGTCGTACTGTAAGTGTTTTAGATTGCTTGTATAGAAGATCTGTTGGATAACGGTATGTAAGAAAATGAGAGACTTTTAAGATAACTCTCTAGGCTCTCTAGAGTTCAAGCATAGTGGTTTTTGGTGCACCACCCTAAATTGTTATGCAGTAACTTTTCAATGACTGAACGAGGGCGAAATAGACTGATATCTCTAGTTTGTCGTCCGCCACTGTTCTCAGGGTTTTGAAAACATATATCAATTTACGTAGCCTAGTAATGAGTAAGTCTATATGTTGTACGCAAAATACGCGCTTAGACGTGGAGTTGCGGACACCAGCCCGTCTTAATCTAATCTAATCTAAGTCTATATGTTGTTGAAATCTTAGGGTGTTGTCCCAAGATATTTCACAGATTCAGCTTTAGACAGGTGGAAACAAGTGCAGGTAGCATCGTTCAGTGTTGAGCACGAGTGAACTTTAATGGTGTCTGGCACTGTAGGTAAACTTGATTTTTTTAGAGCAACGGTAACGTAATGAATTTTACTCGCATTTAGTGTTAGTAGGATACTACGCAGACATTTTGTGACAGTATTAAAGCCCGACTACGTATACGAGTATACATCGCGTCAGGAAGCCGCACTAAACAGGAGGGCTGTGTCATCAGTAAAACTTATAATTCTGCCCTTAGGAAGGGTGAGCATACCCAGGACGTTAACATAGATGAGGAAAAGGGTCGGGCCAAGCACGCCGTAGGTGACTTTCCGTTCATCACTAAGAAAATCATCTATCTATCATCATCTACACACTGAGTACGGTCACTGAGATAGTCTTTAAAAAGCCGAAGTTGAATCCCTCTAATTCCCCGTTTCTCCATCTTTTCAGACAATATAGGTACAGAGACCGTGTCGAATGCCTTAGAAAGATATAAGAATATGCCAAGGACTTTTTGCCCTTTGTCTTGATTTGTAACAATATAATTCGTCAATTCATGGATTGCTTCCGAAGTTGACTTGCCGGTGCGAAAACCAAACTGAGATGAGGAAAAAAGATTATGCTTTTCCAGGTAATTGATAAGTCCAGTGTTCATGATTCTCTCAAGTACCTTCGACAAGGCGGGGAGCACCGCTATTGGCCTGTAATTATCAACACGATCTCTGTCCCCATTCTTAAAGATTGGGTGTATAATAGATTTTTTAAAGACTTTTGGGAATTTGCCCGTGGAGAGTGCAAGATTATAGATGTATGTAAGAGGTGGAGTAATCAAGACCCGATGTCTTTTTAGGAGATCACTGGATATCTAATCCCACCCCACTGCGCTGTTATTGCGTAAAGTCATTAACAAATTGCCCACTTCATCCTCATCGGTGGGTAAGAGTACCATGGATTGGGGAACTTTAGTGCTGATTAGATAGATTAGATTAGATTAAGACGGGCTGGTGTCCGCAACTCCACGTCTAAGCGCGTATTTTGCGTACGGAACTTTAGTGCTGTCATCAGTAAACGATGCTGATGGACAGCTCACAATTTTCTCAGCAAGACGTTCACCAACCGCAGCTTCAGCCGACTCGTCGGGATCTTATGTGTTGTAAACATGACTAAAGTCAACTAGCTTTAGAGAGTTGAGATAGTTATTCTTGCTTGGATCACGGCATTGGTCATTGATATAAATTTATGTTAATATCACCGGTGATTATGATGTTATTATAGTGTGCGATACTAGTTAAAGTCGTGTTTAAGGAATTGAGAAAGTAGGTAATGTCTTTGTAGCTTGGAGGGCGGTAGATTGCTAGTACTACAGTATTGTGGTCTACTTTTAACAGGAGACAATTTGCATCTAATAATGAGGGTTCTTGTAGAGTAACGTTAAGGTGTGTATGTACATAGACTACTACTCCCTCATTCTGTGTTTTATTGTTCTTGGATGAGAAAGAGTTGTAGCCTGTCAAGTCAGGGATAGTGTGGGTGTTAGGTAGCCAACATTCAGTTAGGGTAATTATGTCCCAAGCTATTTTAGTCCTAGCTAGTATCGTATGGAGACCTTATATATTTTTTGAGATTCTTCTAATATTTTGATTTAGATGATTATATTTAAGATTAGAATGCTTGGAAACATGCTGGTCCTGCTCCATAGGGCAATCTTTAGTGTAGAAAAAATCAAACTGGTTAGTCTATACCAATATTAAAAACAAGAAAGATGTTTTTGTTTGTTTGTGTGACTGTTTGTTTGTTTGTACCGAATAGGCTCCGAAACTAATGGACTGATTTTAAAAATTCATTCATCTATAGCAATATTATAAAGAGGAAAGTTTTTTTTGTTTGTTTGTACCAAATAGGCTCCAAAACTAATGGAATGATTTAAAAAATTCTTTCACCTATGTAAAGCAACATTATTCCCGAGTAACACAGGCTAAAAATATGTTCAATAAAATTAGAGATCCTTATGCAAATTGCAATAATGTAACCCAGAGTAGCAAAATTTTGCCTATAAAATTCATTATAATTTTACATTTGACGATGCACAGCATCTGTGGGAGAGGGCGTTGTATACTTCCCGTCAGTTGTCAACCAATCACAGCTCTCGTGACGTCACATCCTTGACCAATCAGCGCCGAGTTCTCACGTGGTCCTACGTGGGGTGTTCGCTAGTGGCAGACATACGAGTACCACTAGCGAACGTAGTAGTAGAACGTAATTTACCTCATAGCGTCGTTACTTCCCAACTAAGTAACATCTATTGCGACTACTTTTAATATTTGAATCTTAATATGAGTGAAAATCAAATAAATAGTGGCAGTGTAAACAATTGTGATTCGGATAGAGAAGTGCAGGTAGGTGACGACTCGATGTCTACATCCAGCCGAAAACGCCGGCAGCTCTTCGCAATCTGATTCTTCGGACACTGAGGTAAACCGCCGGAAATGCGGTGAATGCAAAACGCAAAACCTGTTAATGCAAAACGTGGGTGCATCCGTTTCGACTCCGAATAACTTTTCAGCGGCATATATGTCTGAACCAGTTCCTAGGCCTAGCACAGCAACACCTTTAGACTTTAATTTGAACCACCCGCCGGCGGCTACAAATAATATGTCGAGTGGAGTTCCGCGTTTAAATTTAAGTGCCGTTAGTACGTCGCTTAAGGACCCCAAGGTGCCTCGCTGTAATCCGGATCACGTGAAGCGGCTTGAAGCATTACAAAAGTTCGGTGATTCATCGTGGAAGGATGTGCGCTACGCGGATGCACTCAATATTCATAACGCTGCACCTGGCTTTGTCGAGCTAGATATTAACGATGAACTTCGACAGTTTGTTAAGGGTAAAGATTATGCAGCAAATTCTGAGAGAGTAATAGCAGCCCTATGTTATGCCTTAATTTCACAACGCGAGTTACTCAATCAAAGTTTACAAAATTTCATTGATTGTACAGCTTCTTCTGACGTTTTACTTTCTGCTTCTAGCATTTTTGACAAAATTTCGGAATCATTTCTACCCTCATCAAAATTTCACAAAATTAGAAAAGGAAATCATGCAGTTAGTTTGCCGAAAACGTGCTGAATATATTTAAAATCGCCGAGAGCGCATCCTGAGTGAAATTGTGAAACCTTCGGGACGGTCTGCGTAAGATCCTTCCGAGTTTTAATTGCTTATTTGACGAAAATCTATTGCATGCTTACATTCAGAGCACAGGTGGCATAGATAAATGGACCTTGGTTCGGCTCCGAAAAAGATCAAAATAAGACCACTCCTAAGGTGCCAAGTAAACCAAATAGACCAAATATTCGTGGATTACCACAAAATAATGTGCCCTTTCGTCAGAAGGATTACGATTGGAACTTCAGAAAAGGCAAAAACTCCTCCAAGCAAACAAATAACAGGAACAAAAAGTTTCACAAGAAAGATCCTCAGCCAACTAAGAAGAAATATGACAAATGACTCACAGCCACACCAGTTCTACGGAGGCTGTCTCCGAGCGTAACGGAGACAGTGGCAGACGCTGCGGGCTCCGGAGGCCCTTCTCGGAATGATCACGGGAATGTGGCTGCCATTTACCTCCAAACCACCACTGATTTAACAAACAATACGAACCCTGCGCCGATTCAAGGCCGCATCGCAATCCCCAGAGATGTCGATCCAGGTAGAACAATTATTAGATGAAGGCGTTCTAGAAGTTGTAGATCATCGCGATGCCGGTCTGAGTTTTTTCTCAACCATGTTTCTCACGAACAAGAGCGAAGGGTCCAAAAAACCTATTTTCAACCTGAAGTGCCTCAATTGCCACATACGAGTAGTTCCGAAACCGTTCAAACTGATTTCTCACTTTCAGATACCCCACTTTTTACAGAAAGAGGACTGGACGGTGAAGTTGGATCTCTCCTCAGCATACTTTCACGTAAATACTTTGAAAACCCACCGTCGGTTCCTCAGACTAATTTATGGTCAAAAAATCCTGCAGATGACCTGCCTGCCGTTCGGTCTATCGTGTGCACCGAAAAATTTCGCAGCGTTGACCAACTGGGTGGCCCAACATCTACGATCCAAAGGTATGCGAGTCGTAGTTTACTTAGACGATTTTTTGATAGCCTGCCAATCGAGAAGTCTTCTGCGGTCTCAAGTGGAAACGTCCTGAATCGTTCTAGAGACGTTAGGATGTACAGTAAATTACAAGAAGTCTGTCACCGAACCGTTTTAAGAAATAAAATTGCTCGGGTATATTTGGAACACCAAAGAATGCTTCAAGTGTTTACCTCCAAAAAAGACCCAGACAATTCTATTGCTCTCGAAGAGAATTATTTGCAGGGAAAAAATATCTTTGATAGAGGCGCATTTTAGGCACTCTCAACTTTTTCAACTTTGTCGTTCGAAGAGGTCGTCTTCACTGCCACCAACTTCAAATTCTAACTCGGACTCTGAAGCGTCTACCTCCTCGCAAACCGACAGCAACAACACAGACTGTCACGGAGGATCTGAAATGGTGGGTCACTACTTTAGAAATAGAATGGTGGGTCAGTTTGCCTCCGGAGTTAATTCACCATTTCATGACCACGGATGCTGCAGATTGCGGGTGGTGAGCACAGTTAGACGGTCTTTCGGTTTCAGGAAAGTGGAAATCAGACTAGCCGTGCTCGCACTGGAAACGAAAGGAAACGTTTGCCATAATAGCAGCGGTCAAACATTTCCGATCTCAGCTTCGCGGTCACTATGGAGCCTGCTAGTCTCGTCATGCAAACGAAAATGTATGTCCAATTAATTGGTTAAGGAAAGTTTTAGAATTAGGAATAAGGGTACGTCTCCTTATTCCTAATTCTAAAACTGTATATCTAACCCGAATGTAATCACTCATTGTTCGTGTCAATTCGAGGTCCCACGCAAAGTGCATCACGGACTGTTATTGGTAATTGGATAAAAAAATTACTGAAAGATGCTGGTATCTCGGCATCTTCTGGCAGTATGCGCTCAGCTGTGGCTTCTTTGAAAGGGTACGAAAATTTACCAATTGAAGATATTCTCTCTCGCGGTAATTAGCGCAGACCGAATACTTTTGCCAAATATTATTGTAAACAGATTATAGGTAAAGTTCACCAAGTGCGAGTAATCTCTCGAATAATTTTTAACCAGTATAAGATAACATCGATGTTAATTTGATTAATTCTAATTTTGCTGATTATTACGTTATCTTATTTTTAATCATGCAAAATATTATATTTTTAAGTACCTTATTTGATTGGAATAACTAGAAGTACAAAAGTGTCCTGATTTGTACGATAAATACATATTGCTGTTTTATTTTTTCTAGTAAATATTCTCATATTCTCACATAGCGTCGTCGTGGTCACCAGGAGTTATAAACACATCTCTCACAGATGCTGTGCATCGTCACATGCCAAATAATAGTGCAAGTTTTACATAAAAATAAAACTTGTATTATTAAGTAGAGACGATACACAGCTTCATTTAAGGCCTCCTGGTGAGAGACTTCTATGAGGTAAAGAACACCACCACTAGCAAACACCCCACCTAGGACAACGTGGCTACCGGAACTCGGCGCTGATTGGTCGAGGATGTAACGTCACGAGAGCTGTGATTGGTTGACAACTGACGGGAAGTATACAACGCCCTCTCCCACAAATGCTGTGCATCTTCTTTGCTTAATAATACAAGTTTTATTTTTATGTAAAACTTGCACTATTTGGCGTGCGCTGAGAAAACTATTGATAATACATAAAAATAAAAAAATCGTATTCAAATAAATAGTTTAACAAATTGGTAAACCCTACCTGGGTAGGGTAGGGTAGGTAGGTAGGTTAGATGGGTAAGTAGGGTATGTAGCTTAGGGTAGGTATGTAGGGTAGGTTAGGTAGGTATGTAGTATGGTAGAGTAGGTAGGTTGATCGGTAGGGCAGGTGTGGGGTAGGTAGGCAGGGTAAATAGGTTGGCGCCCAGCCAGGACCAGGCCAGTTTACTGGAGCGAAGCCGCGGGGGTCAGCTAGTTTGTATTATATTCATAATTATAGTAATGCTATATTTTATTTATTTGTTCTTCTCTTTTGTTTAAGAAATTGACTCGCACACTGTTCCGTTGTTATTGAATTAGGTACTTTACCTTTCTTTGCAATATTTGTAAGTATGTGAGAACCATGTTCCTATTTATCAAGTGAAAGAATTCTTCGTTAAATCGTTGGAGCCGTTGCCGAGATTCAGATTATATACATACATACAAGAATTGCTCGTTTAAATATGTCTTTACCTCGGTAAAGACATATTTATGTCGGTTCTTGCCATACCGTAACCTCGACCGCTACCGTAGTCAAGGGTACAGGCTACCGGGCAATAGGGGCTATGTTTTATTTGTGCTATTCATGGGGAGTGCTTTGCAGGCGGGTTGGCGATCGCAGTATGGTTGTTACAAATGCACAGAGAACGCTGCTGCCCATTCTCTGGTTTTTCCCTTAGTCGCCTCTTACGACACCCACGGTCAAGCATGGGATGGTGAAATTATTTACGTCCTACACCATACGGTTAGTGATGTAGATACCAAAAAATATAAAAAAAAAAATATTAACTGAAAATTAGGTAGGTTTAGGTAGCACAGTTAGGTAGCATCAACATATCGGAATACTAAAACTATCGTTTTTACAATCAATTTGTCCCGTGTTCTGTTTGGTCATGGCACCTCATTAGAAAGAGACACACTACCAAAGGGAGCCCTCTCGCTCGGACCGGTTTTTGCGCCATAGTGCACAGTTTAGTAGTAAGAAGTATAAGGTCTTTGCTCACGGCCACGTCAAAAATTTCAGCAATGTTGCCATACAGAAGCAGTCTGTCGCTGGCCTTGCAATGAACCTTAGAGGTTAAGTGACGGAGTAAAAGTTACAGTGGAGACTGGGAAGATTTGATCCTACTGAAGACTTGGTTCATAAAAATAATAATGTTACTTCGCAACTGAAATTGTTTTAAAATGGTAATTCCAAGTCTACTATTAGTCTAACTATTAAAGCCGGAGAAGTAAAACTAATAGTAGAGTTAAGTTTGATTTTTTAAATCTATCAATGTTTATCGGCTTTATATTTTTTATAGTCTCACGAAGAACGAAGAAGAAGAAAAACGAAGTATAAGCCAACCAAATCAAACATGGAACCAACTATTTAATGTTGTGGTGGCTAGGACCTCAACCTTTCTACTAACTTGAGGACATAAGTTTTTAAGTAATAATGTGCCTTTTATAATTCATAATAATGCACCTTTTTCAATCCATATTTTGGACAACGGTGAAGAAAAACATCGTGAGGACACTTGGATTTATAGTTAGTTTATTATAAGTTTTATTTGTGCCCCATTGGTCTCATTGCAAGGCGTTTCAGTGCGAGGATACATGAATAAATAAATAAATCTCTATAATGATCTTAATATCAGAATCAGAAATTCAACACCACCAATTCTAAGCAACTTCGAAAGTCAGCTCCCCTTCAATTGGCCCAATCAGTTGTGTTTCCTGACGCACAGCCTCATTATCGACATGATCAAATTAGCCTGACTTTGTGACTTCAAACTTTACTTGTAGTATGAGACCCCACTGCAAAAATCTGCTGGTAAGTATATTGTTTTTGGAGAATTTGATTTTATGAATGTTTTTGATAGTAGAATAGATTACTGCAACTAGTTGTTAATTTTTTGTTCTTATATTTTTTATGTTGGCCTTTCACCATGAATTTCTCCAGTGTCGTGGGGGCGTATGCAACATCATATAGCTCTCAGTTAGCTGACATTTATGGGTTGCTAGGTTTAGCTGATAATCTTATTTTTTTCCTATTTTCTACACCACTTTCTTTCAAATTAATTTATTCTTTGAATTCACCTGAAAATTTTGTATATTGGGGTATAACTATCAAACATAAATTTGAATGTATTTAATTAAGGTAATTGCAACTAAATATTTCCAGGCAACCCTGTAGCAATCTATTGTACTATCAAGAATATTTATATTTTATTTTTTGTTTATGATGTTTATTTTTTGTCTATAGTCTACGTCAGAGGTGACAGGGACAAAGTCGACGATGGAGTGAGCTTACCCAGAAGAAGCCTGTTCACTCTTACTTTGAAGAGATTCGGGTTGTATGCGTTCTGAAACACAGACGCAGGCAGTGATTTCCACTCTTTTGCTGTGCGCATTATGAAGGATGTTTAGAAGCTCTTGGTGCGAATTGGTGGAATGGCAACTAGGTGAGTATGGTAACTTGCAGTGCGTCTAGATGTCCGATGGTAGAAGGGGGCCGGTGGGATGAGGTCGTGGAGTTCATGAGCACACTCGCCAAAGAACAGTCTGTAGAAGACCGACAAGTAGGAAATCTTATGGGGATGAGCCAAGCTATGAAGCTTGGCATCCACCAGTTTGACCTCGCCAATTAGTCTCTTAGTTCTGCGTTACACCGAGTCAAGCGCGGCAAGCTGATATTTAGCTGAGCCATCCCAGGGGTCGCTAAAATACTCCATGCAGGATCAGACTTGCGCCTTGCAAAGAGTTAATAACTGTCCAGGCATAAAGTATCGCTTGACTCTGTTTAGGACGCCCAGTTTCTTTGCCGCAATTTGGGCTTTGTACTCAATGGAGGCGCCGAATTTGAGACTGGATGTCAACTCCATGCCAAAGAGCTCGAGCCGATCAGTTACAGAAACAGATGCACCATGAAAGGTAGGCGTTTGGATGACATGAGTCCTTTTTGCGGTAAAAAGGCATGCTTGTGCTTTGGTAGCGTTAAAAGAGATTCTTAAAAATTAAGTTTAATAAAAACATTTACCTGCAGATTTTTGCAGTGTGATCTTATACTATTATAGTTCGGCTTGACTGCTTGAGCTCAGTAATTCTGTAACTTTGTACCAGTGTCAATTGTAATTCGAGAAGTTAGGTGTATTCGATGCTGTGCGCCTTTTCGAAAGTTTGTTGAGTATTTGGAATCGTGTAACTCAAGTTTTCGAGTCAATTCGAGCTGCTGGAATTGAGTGAAAGGAATATTTTTTGTATTAGTCGATACAAGGATCTTGTCCGATAATCCATATTTATTCATTAAAACTTTATGAGGAAGTACAAGGCAGATTCAACCCATAGGCGTTTTCTACCAATCGACCTTAGAGCGACCATATTATGGGGTTTAGCCCCTTGAGCGAGACAAAATGGCTTTTTAATGGTTACGGTAATTACGGATAACAACCGGTTATAAAACTTTTCTACACAAACGACCTTTTGTCCGGGTTCCTAGTGAAGTTTTGTGGTGGGCCCTTAAGAAGAAAGGAGAACCTGGAAAGTATGTAGAATTGATCCGAGCGACGTACAGTCGATGCAGTACCCAAGTTAGGTCTACATTGGGCAAAACTGGCAGCTTCCGTCTTGTCGTGCCTCAGTCCCTACCTCTTCCTGTTGTTAATGGACGCTCTGACATTGGACATACAGGAAGAGGCACTCTGGTGTATGCTGTTTGCTGATGACATTTTGCTGGTTGCCGAGAGAGGCCTAGAGGTCCAGAGCAGATTGGAGGGTGGTTTTTGTTGTTTAGAAATAAATATACATAGCTGAAGAAACAAAAAAAAAAAAAAAGATATGTTTACAAACTTATAACAACATGAGGGATTCATTAATCAAAGTTTTAATCTTAATATATGAAATTATTGTAATAATTTCTTTTTTTATAAAATGAGGGGGAAGCAGCAAAAACTTAACTACGCGCTCAGCGTAGGTGCGACCGGTGCAAGCGGTAGCTCAGGTGATCGCACGTGGAGGTGAGTGGTGGCACTGACTGGAGAGTATTGCCCTGAAATTGAGCTGAAGCAAAACTAAATTATTGTTTTGTGATTTTCCCATACCGATTTGCTCCGACTTCCGGTACCTAGGGTCGCTTGTCCAAGGGAATGGCGAGATAGAACGAGACGTAACGCACCGGAACAACTCAGGACGGCTGAAATGGAAATAGGTCACTGGAACAACTTGCGACCCTCGGATGCCCCTCAAGTTAAAGGGGAAAATTTAAAAGTCCATGATTAGACACTGTATGGATCAAATTGTCGGACTGTGAAAAAGATGGATGAAAAGAGATTGCATGTAGCAGAGATGAGAATGTTGAGATGGATACGCGGCCCGACGAGATTCGATAAAGTGAGATATGAGTATATTAGAAGAAGTTTGAATGTGGCGCCAGTGATAGAAACGTTGAAAGGAAACCCTTGTGCTGGTATGATCATGTGATGAGGTAGGATAAAACGCATGTTACTAATCGAGTTATGAATATTAATGTGGATGGATGGAGAGGGAGAGGAAGGCCAAAGAAAAGATGGATGGACTGTGTGAGGAGTGATATGAAAGAAAAGGGAGTCAGTGATAGCGTGATAGATGACAGGTCGGTATGTAAGAAGAAAACGTGTTGCGCCGAACCCAAGTAACATGGGATAAGGGCTGGAAGATGAAGCCGTTTGTTCACGACGCGACACAAGACACGACAAAATGTGGTCACTAGTCAGAGCTCCATATTTTTTTATGGACCGTTTATTCATTGCTTGACACCGCACTACACGCGACATGATTTACAAACTAGTACGAGCTTGTTGACGACACGACACACTGCATCGCACTGCTCACGCATGTCTCGTCGCTCATGCGCTTATACGCTACAATACAAGTACACTTCAGTATCGTCGCAAAATCGTGTCTAGTGAACAAACGAACGGACGACAGATTGTCTGCAGTGTGTCGTGTGTTAAAAAATCGTGACCGCAAATCGTGTCGTACGGCGCCTTATGAACAACCGACCTAACAAGAGTGAGGTTAAGTAAGAGCTAGTAAAAACCAAAAATGTGATACCTATTAGTTTTATCCGAATCTAACACATGGCAGCCGATGGCCAGTTTTGTCTCTATTTAACCGACTTCCTAAAAAGGAGGAGGTTATCAATTCGACTGTATTTTAATTCAAAATCAAAATCAATTATTTTTTTATTGCACATAGGCCCACATGGGCACTTATAAAACGTCGACAAAAGGTGCACGGTTCGAGTTGGTCGTTTCCTATGGAGAAGAACCGGCAAGAAACTCCATGGTTACTCTTTTAAAAATGGTTTGGTTTTACAATATTTCCATGTTACAGCGTTAGTACTTAGATATGGGGGGACAACGTAGGCCCGACAATAAGTCGTAAGAAGAAGAAAAAATAAAAATAAAAAGATTATATAAAAAGTTAACAAATGTTAACTAGCATCTAGAAGGCCTAAAATGTTCACACATTCACAAAACAATCGGTAAAAGAATATATACAAAGGTAAAATAAAAGAAGTATATCATGTGGCACAAATGTTGTTATCAGTGCTGTAACTATTCTTAGCAAAGGGCTACAAAGATGATTGAAAACCATTGTAAAAAGTCTAATTAATAGAAGGAAAGAAAAAATGAGATTGAGAATAGTTAGAGACATCCACATATTTGTGCCGTTTACGAGTTACCAGGGAAGCTGCATGCGCAGAAGGAGCGAAGGCCAAAATTTTTATCTTCAACGCAGTCCTTGATTTTATAATATTCTTTTTTAATAAGGATACGTTTGATGTAGTTTTTGAACTTTCCATCGGTCAGTTCTATGGCAAATGTTCTTTGGCAACTTGTTATAAAAACGTATACTGTTTATAAGAAAAGACTTGCTAGTTTTCGTTAATCTGAATTTGGGTATTACAATTTCGTGCTTACCACGTGTATTTAAATTATGGATATCGCTTCTAGTTTTGAAAAGCCCTCGATTTTTGCGGACATACAAAATACATTCCAAAATATAAAGTGAAGGTAAAGTCAGTATATCGATCTCTTTAAAAAAAAATTCTGAGGGACTCGCGAGGACCCATTTTATAGATTGCGCGGATTGCCCTCTTTTGTAAGATGAAAAGTTGAGTCTACGTCTGCTGCTGATCCCCACAGCAGAATGCCATAAGACATAATACTGTGGAAATAAGCATAGTATACTAACCTAGCTGTAGCTACATCGGTAAGCTGCCTTATTTTCCTTACTGCATATGCAGCCGAACTTAACCTACCCGAAAGAGTTCTAATGCGCGCGCCCCACTGCAATTTTGAATCGATAGTAATCCCTAAGAATACAGTTTCCGTTATAACTTCAAGATTTTTGTCTTCAAGATTTAAGTTTAGGTCACGTTTTGGTACATTTGGTAAAGAGAACTTTATACATTTTGTTTTTTTCGCATTCAGTAAAAAATTGTTTGCTGCGAACCATTTCGAGAGAATAATTAGACTTTCGTTGACATTTAAGACATCCATATCTTGCCTATCTATTTAAAAAATCAGCGAAGTATCATCAGCAAATAGAATTATATCCGATAATTTGGCCATCATAAAAGGGAGATCATTAATGTAAACAAAAAAAAGGAAAGGGCAGAGAATTGAACCTTGGGGCACGCCCATCTTGACTAGAGACCCGGAGGACGTCACTCCATTAACATTTACTTTTTGCTGTCTGTTTGATAAATAGGAAAGCACGATATCAGCAGATCTTCCACGAATTCCGTAGTGGTGTAATGGTCGACGCAGTCGCTTTTGAGAGATCACAGAAAATGCCAATGGCATCTTGGGACCTCTCCCAAGATTCAAAGATGTGGCTGATGAGTTTGACTCCCGCGTCCGTTGTCGACCTACCTTTCGTGAAACCAAACTGTTGACTATGCAGGATCCCATTTGAATTGAAGTGAGACAACATCTGTTCCAGCATGATTTTTTCATAGATTTTACTCAATGCTGGAAGCACGGATATAAGTCTATAATTAGAAGGATCACTCTTACAGCCTGATTTGAAAATTGGTACTACTTTACTGTGTTTTATTAAGTCAGGAAAAGTGCCGCTGTCCAAACATTGATTGAATATATAGGAGCAATTGAGTCAATAATATCTCCAAGAACCCTAACGGATATCCCCCACAAGTCTTCAGTATTTTTTATATTGAGACTTTTGAACGCGTTTTTAATTGTATCAATACATATTGGTTTAAATTTAAAGGTTTGTGCGTCTTTAGTAAAGTTTTCTTTAAGATGAGCTTCTGCTAATTTAGATGAGGAAGAAAGAGATTTCGTAACCTCTAACGGAATGTTGGTAAAGAAATAATTATGCAAATAATTATGTGTATGATGACCGATTTTGATGATTATTTTTTCATTTGAAAGCTGGGGCTTGTCATTTGGTCCCATTTAAGTTTTATCAAGATCTGATGAAGAAATTCGGAGATATCAGTCAGAACTCTTCAATAAATGACGGCAAATCACTCGGGATAGCTGCAATCGCATGTCTGTTTATTATTACAACCATTTCGTAACATATCATCACACTGGTACGTTCACCCTGGTATTCTATTATTCCACCGGTTTTGTTTTAGTTTCATGTTATTAGGTTAATCTATTCTGGCATTACTTTGGGCATTATAGGTACCTAGCCTATAAAACTGGTCCAGTATGTACCACAACTAAAAAGTGAAAATAAAAAAATATTTAAGGTTATTTTTCACTTTGTAGTGTTTTTATTTGGAAGTCGGTTGTAATTTTTTATGTAAAAAGTTTTTGTAATCACCCAGTCAAAATATTGGTTTCACACAGATAAACATTTTTGCCCATCTATCTACTTCCAACCCATGCCTAAAAGAAAACATAATTCTTTAACTCTTACTTCTAATAATTTAGGTCACATCCCAAAATAAAATGGGCATGAAAAATAAAATAATGGTGTATCAGCCACTAATCACCCCAAGTTATCAACTGATCTTGAGGAGTTCGAGTATCTCTACAAAGTTTCATCTTATCATACTGGTGCGTGATCGGATTACTTATTAGGTATTATAGGGAGGAAAATCCACCTTAAGGGACGAGTTCACCGCGCGACCGTGGCGGGAAACGCGCGGCACCCCTATATTGTCCTTAGGCTTTGTATGGGAGTGAGTTTTGCGTGAAATCCTGGCGCGCGCCGTAAGACCGCTAGCCGGCTTCGCTCACGGACGAGTTGTGTAGTCTATTTAAGTATATTTAGTACTATTTAACAATTAAATAACCATTTTTGGATTGACTACCATAATGAAAACGATAGTTTTTGGCCTCTTGTTGAATGTAATTCGTTGATAACCAATCTTTGTTTATTATTATACTAAAATACAATATCATATTATCGTCGTATTCTTCTTCCTCCAATAGTAAATTGATAACTTGGCTTGCCATTGCAATGTGCAATAATAATTTTCAACGATATAACTGATTTTAACGAATAAAATCGAGGCGAGTTTGTGATAGCGGTACCAGTATTCGTATAGCCGTTATTTCAACTTGCAATACCTAGCATAAACCTTTCATAGAATTATTCAAAATAATTAAGTACATTCACGAATTTGAGGTTATGTTTACAAGACGCATTTGCAAAGCAGCGCGCTTGTACAATTTTGATACTTTTTGTTAATATTGCATAAATCTCAGAATAATAATAATAATTTGATTTTATATTCATTAAATTGAGTAATAGCAAATTTTTATTTGTTTTTATTGTCCTTTGCCTAGGCAATGGCTGAACAAGCGTTTCAGAGCATTACAGTTAACGACTGAAAAAATAATTAAAAAGGGGACAAACTCTGTATAGTGATATTGAAAAAAAACCCTCAAGATGAAAGCAGCAGTAGACACCTGAAGACAGCCAGCAGAATATAGGTGAAGGCTCATACCAAGACATGGATAAAGACTTTTCGGGCGTGGAATACTTAGACGAAAACTTTTTTGATTCTGATTAACAGGTTCACAATCCCATGACGCACATGTGACATTGTGATTGTTTTAACTATTGTTTTTGCTAGATGGACAGTAAACCTGTTAAAAATGTAATATTTCCGTACGAATTCATTGCTTTTAAAAGAAAACATTACAATAGATTGAGAAGAATCATTAATTTTATTTCCATCACAATCTCAACCAATATTATCAGTGCGATAGTGTGTCTACACAGACACACTATTAGCCTCTTTATTACAAACAAACAAACACACGTTTGTTTATTTGTAATAAAGAGGCTAAATTGCTTAACCGATTTAAATGACACTGGCGCAGATTGGTTATAAATCCACATACATTGAGAGGATTTATGTACGTAGATATCGCCTAGGTTCACGCACATTAATACGCGGGCAAAAAGAATTGAAATAAGATATCGTTTACATTAACGCGATCGAGCAAACTCGAAATAAGCCTACAGTGGGCGTATTCCGAGTTTTTTAACGCACTCGATCGCGAACGATCTCTTATGTAAATTTGTATACAAAAAAAGCAGTTTCTCCATACCGTCACCAGACGGCGCTTATCCATTTGCAATACAAATTGACGTTAACTTTAACGCAATTGAGCGTGAGTAAAAACTCGCACTAAAGCCGCAGGACTCTGTAGGGTCCAGTCGCAATGGATAACTGGCAGAGAGACTTAGCTCTATTACGCACTAGCGGTTGGCCGGCTAGGCGGTTGGATGACGGCCAGCCGCAAAGCAGGCCGCGGCCTTGTACACAACCGCCGGGCACCGCAGTTGAAATTTTGTGGCAGTTAAGGCCGTACCCTGACCCAAAAATTCGCATGAGATATGAGCATTCCTATTGGCCTAGCGGCACTGGTGGCGCATGAATTATAGTAGTGAATACGCCCAGATATTAGAATAAAATCTTTATAAAATCGAATAATGGTCTTTTGAAAAAAATAAAACGTACAAAATGTTCGTTATCAAATTGTCAGTCCATTAGTGTTTTACAAAGAAAATATTAATGAACACTTTACGAGGAGATGCATGCTATCAACCATTATTTCTTATTTTATGGTTTTGTTGGAAGGAGATTAATGAAACTTAAACTTCATTAAAAAAGAAGAAAAAACTACCATTTTGGAATCAATAAAATTTAGAAATTTAATGTATTTTTATTAGTTGATATTTCATTTTTTTTTTCAAGAGATTTTTAGAGTAGATAGCGCCTAAAAACTGCACGAAAAACGGCTAGCGCGGCGTTTTTTTCGGGGTAGCGCCTTAAGTGCGTACGACCACAAGCGTATAAATATTAAAATGGAAAAGCGGCTAGCCGTGCGGTTAGCCCTCTTACGCACTAGAGGTTAGGCCCTCGGTTAACTGCTGGTGCGTACGAGGGCTTAATATTGTTTCTAGTAACTTTAAGTATATACCTATCCAGATGTTTGTTAGTTTTCACGCAAAAACTACTGAACATTACAGAAATAATAATAGCATACTAGCTTCTGCCAGCGGCTTCGCCCACGTGAAAAGTATTTTATTATCCCAAAACATTATACTGGGATACAATATAATTATGTGCTATTCCTGACTATAATCTATGTCTGTGCCAAATTTCATTATGATCCGTTCAGCCGTTCTGGCTTGATTGAGTAACAAACATACATCCATCAAAATTTTCACAATTATAATATTAATAAGACGTAAAATTTATAATTTATATTTATAGCTTAAACATCAAAATAACACATAAGTAGGATATAATTTATAAAGATATTGGGGGACATAAAGAATTAATACCACGCGTGCGTAGCCGCGGGAGGCAGCTAGTATTTCCTAAAACCCGCCAATATACTCACAAAGAAAGACTAAGTATCAAAACCGTCATTGTCTTACTATAAAGGGTTACAACATGCACGATAGTTACGCCACTATTATTTTCACGTCTTTTTTGCCAAGCTGGAAATACTTTCCTATCTGCCAAGTGTTGCTTGCCATATATTAATTTATTTTTAACCAACTTGAATTACCTATGTTGGTTCAGTATTTTTTTCTGTCCACAGATCTCTCAGAAATCAACCATTCTGTCAGTATACATATTAATCAACAATAAAGTGTTGCATTCTTCTAATCTTCATTCATTCATAAAAGTAAAACATGTCCGCAATTTATATGAGTAATATCTCCGTTAACAAATAAATACTACCCCAGTTAGCACGTTGGTCCCTAGGTCCCCAAGATTTGTACTTCTGTACCGTGATTCATGTAAACAGAGACTTACTGAAACATTGTTTTGTTACCTCCTTACTAACTTCTCAACTTATTGTCAGTGACAGTGGAAGTTATATCTTAAAGTATGATTCAGAAAGTTGTAATTTGATTGAAATGTGGAGTTAGTTATGACATTGAGAGTCTGAAGGATTAGAATTTTAAGGTTTTATGAATGTAAGTATAATGGTGTTAACTGCCGTGTATTTTTATATCCATCCTGAATATAACAAATGCCTTAAACGTGACATTCGCACTTGCGCTACATTTTCAAGTAAAATGGCTCCAAGGTCAAACCTTTTTCGTCTTGACTTAAAATTATAATGCCATTTATCAAGCCAACTTCTAAATGAAAATTATAAATTTTGACACAAAAGCCACGCCTTGTTGAGCCCAAAATTCTCGAAATATTCATGACCAGCTTATTCACTTTACGTTCCATTTTAAGCTCCTTAAATATGAAACATATTCTATGCAACGGGAGTGGTTACTGCAC
Organism: Orthosia cruda; assembly: GCA_964057195.1. NCBI lineage: Eukaryota > Metazoa > Arthropoda > Insecta > Lepidoptera > Noctuidae > Orthosia > Orthosia cruda. The sequence continues at coordinate 2,898,569 of OZ059826.1, read as the reverse complement.
CAAACTGCCAACAAATATTTAATTCCCGTTCCTACCATTTAGCGTCTCTCTCAAATAAAGCGAAAGTACTATTTTCAAGGCGTACCAACTAAAATGTTTACTAAAGTAACAAAATAATATTTTATTACAAGACATCCACATTCAATAAAACCTCAATCTAACTCGCTTTTAAATAAATTAGATGGTATTACTGTTTGGAGCGAAGATCTTGGAAAGAAGGGTGATGTGGTACATGATCTGAATATGCTTAAAATAGTCAAATAAGTACCTAATACTTGGGGTAAAGGGATCACTTTTATTAAAAAGGAATATATTGAAAGACAAGCATTCACTTCGCCTGCGTTTTAAAAATCAAAAATTATCTCATGAAAATCTAGTAACTATACTCTGGACAAGATGAAGGTAAAAAAATTACTAGCAAAGCACTGACAGCTCATTGACAGCAGTGCATGGGTGAACATTTTTAGTTCAATCTAATCTAATCTTCTAGTCCTATGAACTTGCATATTTTATGTTCTCAAACTATCTTTCATCTTTACTTACTCAGTTAAATCGATGTACAACAGATACAATATTCTATAACAATTTCGTTTTATTTTTGTTGTTGAGTTGAGGGTAACCTTAAAAAATCGTTTAGTTTGTTAGTAAACATTGTATCTTTAAAATGCCTGCAGTATAGATAAAAACGGATAGCCAGTGGAGCCAAAAAGTTTTGGAATGGCGACCGCGAACCGGAAGACGATGCAATGGAAGGACTCCCACTAGGCGGACTGATGACCTGGTTAAGGTTGCGGGAAGGCGGTGGATGCTAGAAGCAAGGGATTGGTCAATTTCGCAACGCCTTGGGGAGGCATTTATTCAGTAGTTGACGGCTTTCGGCTGAAATGATGATGATGATAGATAAAAAATCCGTGTAAAAGTTTTATTCAATACGATGACTATAAATCTATACAGACTTATATATTTACAATATTCGTCGAAAAAGTTACTTATTTAGACTTTTCTAAAATAAGTATCTAATTTCAGATAGAATCAAACCAAATAGCGGCTTAAAATACGCCACGATTCGCTGCGTAGTAGCAAATTCATGTGACAGAGGGACTGAGGGGTGGGGTACTGGGTAGCAAAAACCGAACGTTGCTTTGCAGCACTGTTTCTTTGTAGCTAAATACTTGTAGAGATTTATTGATTCACAGCCTAACTTATCTACCCATACTTTGTTTCTATCATCCAAGTTAGAACCCTCCTCACCGCAGTCGGCTACTTTGAATAGATTCCGTCTTTCGACGATGCCTTCGTCTTTGTGATACTACCTAAAAGTAAAACTATTTGGGACCTTTCAAATGCAAATGTAGGGTTTGCATTCCTTTTTCGTGGACAGTTTTTTCATTAAGTAGTCGGAGATTTTATGCTTGAGGTATTGTAAGTAATTCGTAAATGGTGGGCATAATAAATTGAGGTACCTTTTTCGTAGCTACATTAGTTCTCTTGGCTATATAGTGCCAATCCTAGGGTAGACTAACCCTCAACGCAGGAGATATTATAGTACACAAGTGTGTGCAAACACAGTTGCACTCAGTTTTCCCTTGCTTTGGTTGTCCGACAGGACGACAATCTGAAATAAGCGAAGAAAGATCAAAGACGTGCTTTCTGAGGCACGGTTGTATCATACCAACAAATCCAGGCTAGAACTGGTAATTTCTTACTCTGAACAACCAATGACACTTACCCGACCTGCCAATGGCACTCGCGCTTAGCAATCGTACTTGTGACCACAGGGCTAACTGGACAGTAAGCCCTAATGATTCTATTCCATTTAATGTAAAGGCAAAGAGTGTTATCTCTATAAAAACATCCACCCTATATTCTGTCAACTTTGTTGCATGCAGTAATTGTCAAAACTTTTTTTTATAGTGATATCCACTCAACAAAAGCTGAGGTATCGAAAGCGGGGGCTTATACTTCTTAAAAGATAGCTTGATCTCTACGACATATGTCAAACTGACGTTATACGTTATTGTCACGTTATTGTCACGTTATTGTTAGCCTGTCAAGCGCTATTGGATACTGACAGCTGTCGCAGAGATCCAGCTATCTTATATGAAGTATAATTGTATTAAATCAAATTCACTCATTTCAAAACATTCATTTACAGCTAGAATGCATTAGAGACTACGAATGCTACGAGTATATACATAATCAACGAAAGGTTTAAGCAGTCAGAATGTAAAAAATAGGAACGACTTGTTCAAGGTGAAAGCGCACCTATATGCACCGCAGGAGATTTTATATGAAAAGGAAATTTTATAAGGTAAATCTTTATATGAAATCGTATGCAGCCTCGCGCACCGATCCGCGCTTCAGCAAAATGCGGTAGATATAGCGATTCCACCAGCACGTGCCGATGACGTCATCAGATTCGGCGCGTTCGATGCTTGCGGTATTTTTTCCTACGCCTCCGTTATTCTTTTCTGATTAATTTCTTGGCGGGATCCAAGACAGTTTAATTCATTCACCGGGACTTCGTCGAGCTTCATTGCCTCGGCGCTTTTCTGGTGGACGCTACTGTTGAGTCTGGCTTTCAGGAGTTGCAGGGGTTTAGGAATAGTGCAGTGGGATTTCCCAAAAAGTGTCATTCCATAAGTGATGGTGGAAATGCCAAAATGTAATGTAAGGGATTGATCACGTGACATTTTGATAGCTCTTGGCTATTCCATACACTTATAACGTTTTTCCAATGGCTATCGCGACGCTTTCGTTGATGAAATGTCACTAGTCGTGTGCCAAAAGTCAGCAAAAATATTTTGAAATGAGATGATTCTTTCCTGGGCAGAATAATGATAATTCTATTAATCCGTCAGTGAAATGATTAAATAACATATAATATCAAATAAAAAAAATGGACAAATATAAAGCGCATCCAGGTTCAGGAGTGGGGGCTTGTGACGTCACTTTGTCAGTATAAAGTGTAGCACATCGTGACGTCTTAAGATATTCAACGCACTGTATCGTCGTAATTTTTGGTTTACGCGGCAAAAGAAAAAAATATGTTTGTATGTATTCTCCTGGCTCCCTCTTTACGCCGGAGAGAAAAGCTTCGTTGCACACGAACCCGATGTTATGATAAAATGACAAAAGTAATTTGTTACAATATCCGTCTTCACAAAAGTTCAGCCAAGTTCTGCAAAAGGTGTGGTGTTAGTGACAGAGGGTATACACCTAGCTAGATGTACCAGTAATTGATACAAAAAAGGGAAATACTCGTAAATAGTCCCGAATTCCAATAAAAGCACATATATAAAGTCGTAGCCAGTAAACATAAGATACACATGCGTAAAGTATTACAACTTTAAAAGACAATTATTCTCTAGTTATGGAATAATACTGTAACGAAAACTTGAAGCAATTTTTTTAATTCTTTATTAGTAAGAACAACATTCTTAATAATTAATTACGATCTAGCCTAAAATACTAATAAGCAATTTAACTCTAACTTAATATGTTACGTGATAGATTAAGTAAAAACTAAGAATAGTGTCCATTTGCACTTTTATACAAGTCCGTAGCACTTTCTTAGTCAGATTTTTTTATTTATTTTTTCCTTTTCTAGGGTTCATCAATAGGATGGACCCTAATCTTATTACAATCTAGCCTTATAAATAGACTAATAAGTAATTTAATTATAATCTAAACTATTACATTGTCTTTACTAAGAATGATTCCAATAGCACTTTTCTTATTGTCTCTATTAAGGCGAATACACTTCGTTCTTGTGTTTATTTGGTAGCACTTTCGTACGTTACACTATTCACCAACACTAAACACTAACTCGAACGGTTTTGTTCTCTTTAGTCTTCTCACTATGTTTGTGTGGTCGAGAAGCTGGATTGCCTCGACGTTCACATGCTGATGAAGTCTCTTTTCGTGAGCTTCTGCAAATTTCTGAATCACTTTATCGATGAACTCAACTTTTAGGTCCCGATGGGGGTCATCATTTCGTATGTACCAAGGTGCATTTACAATTGCTCTTAGCACTTTGTTCTGGAATCGTTGTATAATTAATATATTGCTCTGTTTGGTCCAGTCCAGATTCGGCCCCATAGCTGAATACCATAAGTCCAAACTGGCATCAGGACTTTTTTGTATAGCAATAATATGTTTTGCACAGACAGCATGGAGTTTCTTCCAAGCAGCCAATACATTCTTTTATATCGGAAGTCGAGTTCTTCTTTTTCTTCTTGACGTGGGCTTTCCAGCGTAACTTTGCGTCAAGGGTCATACTGAGATATTTGGCTGTATTCTCGTATGGGACTTGTTTATTATTAATATAAACTGGAGAATACTGGTGTTTTTTGTTGGTAAAATCTATGTGAACAGATTTGGAATCATTTAGTTTAATCCTCCATTTTTTGGTCCAGTCATAAACTTGATTAACAGCCATTTGAACCTTTTCTACTGCTTCTACGTGACTGGTTCCTACAGCCATTATGGCTGTATCATCAGCAAAGGTTCCAATCGTGTATTGCTCTAATTCAGGAATATCACAAGTGTATAGTAGGTACAGGACCGGGCCTAACACACTTCCTTGCGGTACGCCAGCTTTTATTTGTTTCAGTTCTGAATAGGCATCTTTTTATCTTATTCTAAAGACTCTTTTTAGAACGTAGGACTCTAATATATCAGCAAATTGCTTCGGTAACAAGCTCTTCAGTTCATGTATAAGGCCTTCATGCCATACTTTGTCAAACGCTTGCGCAACGTCTAGGAATACAGTAGAACATACTTTCTTGTCTTCAAGGGCGTTTTCTATGACATTTGTGATCCTATGCACTTGATCAATAGTAGAGTGTTTTTCTCGAAAACCAAATTGGTGCTCTGGTATTATGTTCTTGCTATCTATTATAGGTTTTAGTCGTCTGAGTAACAGCTTTTCAAATAGCTTGGACATTATTGGTAGCAAGGAAATAGGCCTATATGATGATTTTTCGTGAGCCGGTTTACCTGGCTTAGCTCTATCATTATAACTTCAGCCACCTTCCATAAGTCTGGTACATATTTAAGTCTTAGTGCGGCATTAATAAGGGTCATTTATTTAACCAGACCCTTTCTTGGTAGGTTATGAAGAACTTCTCTTGTTATTAAATCGTACCCTGGTGATTTTCGTGTGCTTATATTGAATTTTATTTCCCGTGCGACTTCTCTCGGCGTTACTAGTTTTATGGTAACTTCATTTTCCAGTGTCACCATATTAGGGAAAGTTTGATCTTCAATAATTACTCCGTCGTTTGGTTAGAAGATATTTTCAAGGTGTTCTGAAAATCTCTTCGCTTTTTGCTCGTTATTTACTGCCCATTGTCCATTTTCACATTTGATAGGTGGGATTTGGGTAATCGGCTTTTTTAAGTGCTTAGTAGCCTTCCAAAGTGAGTAATCTGTCCTTTGATCGTTATTTAGACTCTGAAGATAGGTTTTGGTTGACTCGTCTTTAAACTCTTCTTTCTCAATGGCATGCATGCCGACGCAAGCTCCTTGGTAACTTCAGTGCGAATAAATTTAACTTCATCTAAATCATTCGCCCCTGTCAGTAAATCGTCGACGTAGAAGTCGTGTCTGATGATCTCCGATATTTTAGGGTTTTTACAATCGAGTCCTAGTTGTTTAAGGCATCGTGTTGCAAGGAACGGTGCACTAGCCGTACCGTACGTGACGGTGTTTAATTCATAAACATTACTAGGCTCACAATCATTGTCACGCTAAACAGTCCGTTGCAAATACCTATCTGACAGGTGGACTACTATTTGTCTATACATCTTCTCCACATCCGCAGATAAGACATACTTGTGGAATCTGAACCGAAGAATTATAGACAATAGATCGTCCTGTACAGTTGGCCCGACCATCTGAAGGTCATTTAAGGACACTCCCGTCGTAGTAGGACAACTTACGTTAAAGACAACACGAAGTTTGGTCGTGCTACTCGACTCACGTAATATTCCGTGATGCGGAATAAAATAACCAATACACAAATTGGGGTTATTAATTTTTGTCATATGACCGAGTGACTCGTATTCTAACAAAAACTCATGAAACATTTTTTAAAGTCTGGCTTAACCTTTAATCTACGCTCTAAAGAATGTAAACAATGTGCAGCTTTCATAAAAGACCAGAACTAAAGGATCTTTCTTAAGGGGCATAACACAAAAACGACCATCAGACAATCGCGTCGTATTTTTAACGAAATTATCCTAATATGACTTTTCTTCGGGCATGTAAGAATTGGAATATTTCGCATTCACCTCCTCTAATTGCCAAAACTTTGTCAATTCTGTTCTAAGCCTTTCCCAGTCACTGTCGCCATCGGAAATAGTTTTAGAAAAATTACAATTTACATCATTCGACAGCAGTGAAATATAATTTTGAGTAATTGGACCGGAATCTATCCATCCTAAACGGGTTTCACATAATACTGGTTTTCCGGTACCTAACTTTAGACGTTGCGATCCTAACAACTCCCAAAAAAGGTCAGCACCTATTAATATATCAATATTAGCAGGCTTATAAAAAGTAGGATCAGCTAAAATAATATTCGACGGTATGTCGAAATTAGAAATGTTAATTTCACGGCACGGTACGTTACTCGTAATATATGGCAGAACAAAACAATGAAGTTCGAACGTAAAACTATCATCCAATGACGTCATCTTAACACGACATGTTTTGCCTACGCGCGAAGTGACATTGTTAAGGAGTGAGGCGTATTTATCGAAACAGTTAAAAAAAACAGGTATTCAAAAATAGCAACATGGAACAGATATCCATAAATTGAAAAAACAGTTCCTGCTTTTTTCGCCTGTTCCACAAATTCCACGACCCACAAAAACGGTCACAGTCACAGTCTGTAACAGCCTGTTCCGCGTTGTCACAAGTCACAACAGACCATTGGCGTAACTAGCGTGTGTGTACCTGTGTAACATAACAAGCTCTTCTCTGGTCTAGCTTAGGGATGTTTACGTTGTTAGAAAGAGATACAAACAAAAATTATCTGCACCTGTACCAGTTTGGGACTGGAACAAGCTATTTTCTCTTCTGACTTATTGTAATAGAAAGAGATAGCGTCTGTTCTCTGCCTGTCACTGTTACCCATTCGGATGCACACACAAATTATGAACTTACCATTGAACAAAAAAATGTGTGAACCATCGATTTTATAATGTAATATTGATTGTATTTTATTTAATATTTTTATGTAATGTATAAATAAAAAGGTGATGGTGAAATATTTATTTTAAACCCACACATCGCATAGTCGTGCTAAAAATAAAAATAGAATTATTGTAATATAGTGTCTGTATCTAAACGTGCAATGAAAGTAACATAATCTGTGGTTCTTTCTCTGTGAGTGTTTCCAGATTGGGTATTATTTCCCAATTTTAGGGAAAAAGTGCTAACTCTCGGGGTAAAAGAAAAATGGGTTAATATTGGGAATTTTTGTTCACAATATTTTCAAATGTGTAGGCCAAAGTTATGAGCAGGTTTATAAAATACATATTAAAAGTACTCAAACTACTTAAATAACTCTTTTATCGCAATTTTTTGTTTGTATGCTATGGTATGCTTTTCATTTATTTATTATATTTTTTGGAACTGTTATTTCCCTGGAACTGAAACAGGTGTAACAGATATCTAATTTTACCTGTTACAGAACACCTCTATTTGTTAATGCCAATAATGGATTTATTTATTTGTCTAGTTGTTAAACTGAGTTGTTTACACAATCTGTCCGTTATGAATGACGAGGTGCTACCGCTATCCAGAACCGCGCGAACGAGATGCACATAGCCATTGTGGTCCCGCAGTTTGATCAGGGCGGTCGACAACAACACATCTCGCTGCTTATGATCACGGGGATCTGCAATGTTTGTTGACAAAGCTACGTTATTTGTATCAGTGGTAGTAGACGGTAAGATAGATGCAGAGAAGTTGTTATTTGAATTATCACGAAGTGTATTCGCAATAGTGATTTTAGAATCTATGTGAATTAGTGTGTTATGCCTACGTTTGCATAGTTTGCAACCTGGTTTTTTACATTTGTTAGCATAGTGACCTGAGCGAAAACAGTTGAAACAAACTTTATAACTGGGTAGTAATTTGAGACGATCGTCATTGCTTAATGCGAGAAACTGTGGACAATTATTTAAAGTGTGATCATTGTTATTACATTTAGGGCACACTTTAGGGTCTAATTCAGTCCTAGAACTATTAAGGGATTGGGCTGCTACCATAGACTTGAGCTTAGGCCTTGATTTACCTGGCTTTTGGCAATGATTATGGCGAACTAGTTCTAAGGTCTCGATTAGATCGGCTCGATTACGTAGGAAGTGCATAAATGCGTCGAACTTACTCGTGCTATCTTTGTCCTTCCTACCTTTGTACTCCTCCCACACACGATAAGTCCTTTGATCAAGCTTACGTGTAACAATATAAATCAATAGTGTGTCCCAATATTTAACAGGCTCCCCTAATGACTCTAATGCTCGCAAATCTTTATTTAGGTTATCGATTAAACTCTTTATAGCAACAGAAGATTCCCTTGAGATAGACTCGACATTAAACAATACATATGATACATGATTATGAACCAATAATGCTTTGTTGTCAAATCGATCACATAACAACTTCCATGCCACAGAGTAATTGTTCGAAAAAAACTCGATAGATTTAATTACTACTGCAGCAGTTCCCTCAAGAGATGCTCTCAAGTAATGGAACTTATTAATTTCGTCAATGTCATCGTTACAATTAATTAGGCTAGTAAAGGTATCGCGAAATTCTAGCCAATTAGAATATAATCCGCTAAACTTTGGTAACTGGATTGTTGGCAATTTAACTGGCTTGTGCACGCTAGCATGTGTACTTTTACAGCTTTCCATCGATTTACTATCCTTATTAAAATCACTCAGAATATTCTGTGCTCTAGACAAGGATTTATAATAAAGAGACTCGAATTCAGAACGCTCAGAATATTGTAATTTGAGATCATCTACAATGCATTCCAGACGTAACTGTACCTCATCATACTGCTCGTACAACGACTCGATCTTGCCCATGCGCAATTGCAATTCTGAAACATCACAGTTTGATAACTCTTTGTCCTTGAGTGAGTCCAGAAAGTGGACAAACGCAGTCAAACGACCCTTGAAGCTGCCTCGCTTTATGATTAAATCCCTTTCCTCGGACATGCTGGGAGATGAGTGTTGTCAACCTGAAATTGATACAGGAATACAATTGTAAAAGACAAATAATATGACCTTAATACACGCATAAAACTACACCTAAGTGCAATAGCAAAACAACATAAACCTAATGATGTAATTACCCAACGGTATAAATAAACTATACATACAATCCAGATCCAAACTTATTATTTGTAAAACTATGACGCTAACTTAGTAATAATTAGGCACAACTAAAACACTAATCGTTGTTGAATACATAAATGATTCTAAATAAGTAATAATAACTTTACTATGTTTTATTTAACAATGACTTGCAATAATATCAAGCACTCACAACTTATAATAATATATGTATTATGTTAAGATACCTGCTAATAATATAATGAACAACTACTGTTTTGTAGATAGTTACGTGCATTAGTTACAGCTTTATAACTTAAGTTTAATTGATGTAGCATACAAGCTAACTATACTATAATCAGTATGATATTAAACTTAATTTTGCTGATGAATATAATACTAATTACACTGCAACAAGTACCTAATGATTTTCATATAACACAATACAATTGGTAAATAAAACTGACCTTTTATGAATATTTACTTTCACTTATATTACCTGAGTGTTGGGTGACGATATTAGACTTAATTTTATGTAACTTTAACGCCGTAAACCGCTAATAGTTTGCTCGAGATCACTCCAATCCACGGGCAATTAACCTCCACGGCACGTGGATAATAAAATCCTTAATTCCTTGATTATGATCGCTGATCTTCTTGATATAAAACGTTATCCAGCTCGTTACGGACCATGTGCGGGCATTTAAGGGATTTGCCGAATGAAAACTTCAGGAATACTCAGTGCAAGAAAAATGACTATAATAGGTGTTGACTACACGGGTTAAGTACAGAAAGTGAAAAAATATGAACAAAAGAATACAATTGCGCATCGCAATTGGAGGTAATTGCTCATTAAGTGAGTTGCTGCCATGCTGTGATGATCAGGCGCTCCAACAAGAAGTCTTTTTTTATCATAATACCGTGGTGGACAGTAGATGGCAGATATTGTTATAGGATATTTTTTGGTTTGTAGACAAATCGCCACTGCTTGGATGTCCTTCTCTTCGTATTTGAACTCTTCATAATGCTGTAGGTTTCCTTTTACAATGATGGCACTACTACCTCTTCCAGAATTGTCTGGGTGGATTGCATGGTATACTTTGTATCCTTTAAACTTAATGTGAGATTGCTTTGTGAAGTGACTTTCTGATATGAGGCACACATCAATCTTTTCTATGTCTAATACTACTTATAACTCGTTCTGATGTTTTTGTAACCTATTTGAGTTCCACGCCATAATTTTTAGTGTAGTATTCATTTCTGTGCCTTAGAAGTAGCAACTTTGTTGCTATTTTCAATTTTTATTAATCTCTCGTCGAATTTTGACATTAACTTTAAGATTTCATCCAACTTTTTGTCACTGTTCATATCAACCAAAGGCGCTTTGGCTATGCCTCTTGTAGCTTGGGCATAAGATACGTTTTTTGTCGTAGTTTGCATTGAGCTTTGATTTCGTTTGTACTGGTTGGGGACTTCGACTCTTCCAGAATGTGTATTTTCTTGAGGGGCAGTATTATTTCCTTTCGATTTTTTGTTTCGTATCTGCTGGATTTCTTTGGCTACGATACATCCCCTGTAGCTAGCTGGATGTGGTGCTCCACAGTGGACGCACTTTGGCTTCTCCTCTTTTGATTTACTGCAATCCTTCGTGAGATGTTTGCCTGTGCACTTTACGCACCTCGGCTCTTTGGAGCAGTACTTTTGCGTATGGCCGTAAGCCTGGCATCGTTTGCACTGAGGTACCAGTTTTGTGGATTTTACCGGTTGTATTTCCACATTACATCCCAATACAGTTTTGATGTTATAAATTTTGCTAGTTTCTTCATCGTTTGAGAATGTTAGCATGAACATATTGAGCGGCTCTTTGGTTTTCCAACTCAATTTGTTGACTGCTTCTAGAATTTTGTAGCCTTTGCCACGCAAGTCTTCAACAATTCTCTCCGGAATGCATGTGAAATGCAATTTTTTTGCCATAACTCTAACTGGTCTCTCTTGTTTGTTCTCATACGAGTGCCAAAGGCAATTGTTCAGTGAGATGGCCTTTGTAATTGCTCTGTACGAATCATCATTTTTGGCATTTACTTTGATTGTATCGCCGTTCATAATTTTGATGCTGAACGCGTCAGCTGGTCGGCTCTCAGAAAGAAAATCAAAGAATTTCTGGTAGTCCTGGATACCGTCTACTACAATAGGTGGTGCAAAGGAGTTTTAATGGTATTTGACTTACCTTTATTATCTTCACTTCCTTGTTCATTCAGAATGGGTTGGGCGGGAGAGGTGTTCAATTTTCTTTTCTTCCTGCTTTTTTGCCGTATCCATCCTGTTTCTCGAGCAAGTTCTTCTTCATCCGTTGTATATTCAACAGGTGGGGAAGAAGTCTCAGGGGCGGTTGTAGTAGCTGATTGCGGTGGGTTCTCCGCTTGAAGTTTCAGCTGCTGCTGGAGGTTTTCTATCTGACTTTTTAAGTCATTTAGTTCTTTTTGCAGCTTTTCGCGTTCTTTTTTGTTCTTCACAGAAGTACTTGTACAACAGATGTTCAGTCTCTGTTGATAAGTTCACGCAAAATTTTTCCTTTTTAGAACTCATTGTACAAGTTAAGCGAGTATTAACTTCGCCTTAACAATAATATTCACCTGCAGCCGTCAGCATTACGCAATAAATAGGTCATTGCGATGCATCCGACCGGCCGACGTTATTTTGATGCGTAAGAACTTTTACACTGTGGTACGCGCGCGATCGCATGTAACACAACTGCTCTCAGCAAAAATCGAACGCGAATGTCTGATGTGCGAGTCTGATATGAATTATAAAAACACTATGCTCATATGGTATAAGTATAGCAGAGCGTTGTCAATATTATTCATTCACTTTGTTCACTACACTAATTCAAAAGGTTTAGTTCTTTTTAGCCTACACACTAAGTACGTATTGATGAAGTCAGTGTTCGTGGGCTTCATGCTAATTTATGAAAATAGCTATAAAAATATATAATGAGGAAGGAAAGGATTTGAAACGGGCTTCAGCTGTCTGAACCTGTTTGGAAGAGTTAACTTCTTGATTAACCCTACGTACATTTTAATTTTTCATCATTACAAAAACCAAATCGAAAACTGTTCTGTCTTATGAAATGATTTTATTTAGTTTATTTATTTATTCAAAATCTGTTTACACTATAACATACAAAAAATCTGCCAAACTGTAAAACAGTTTGTCGACAGTTGCTCTCGTGTCACAATACATTACAAATAATGTTTAAACAATTACTTAAATATCCGATTATGCTAAGAAAAACAAATAAAATTCCATCGGGATCAGACAATCCCACATTTCACACCCATGATCAACTTGTATTGCCCAAGGCTGCACAATGCGAGGCCTGTTACAAAACATGGCTAGGGACAGAGTGACAAATAATGTTTTTTTAAATATTTTCCTAAGTTGGTATTTGGATCAAAAGGTTTCTTAGTTTTACATGTTGTCGGTACATTTAATCTGACTTTGTATTTGTATTGTCCGTGGGTGGCCAACCAGTAGGTGTCCACAAAAAAGGCTCAAATTTATTTTTTTACAGCAAAAATAAACCGACTTCTATAACAAAAATTACAAAACCGAAAAATAACTTTCTTTTCGGAAGTCGGTGTCTTTGGTACCTATTATTTTTCGTTTTTGACGCCGACTGCCGAAAATAAAGTTATTATTCACTTCGTAGTGTTTTTTTTTTTGGAAGTCTATTTAATATTAGGTCATTACATATGAAATTGGCGTTTTGTAAGGGAGGAACATAAAGTCGAAGTCTTTTTGAAATATAATATATTTATTTTATCAAAGTATGTACCATTGCTATCTATGCACTTTTGCCATTTCATAGGTAGTTTATTGATCCCTTTACTAAACATACCATTCGGACGGGAATCAATAAAATCTTTGAAGGCGCTTTGAACTGCCCAATCGGAGTTGATTTTCTTTCCTTGTAAGAAGTTATCCAAATTTCGAAAAAAATGGTAATGTGTTGGAGCAAGGTCTGGGGAGTACGGTGGATGTCTTAGACATTCCAATTGAAGCTCCTGTAATTTGATAGCCGTCTGTTGTGCAGTGTGTGGTCTAGCGTTAGCCTGACTGCAGCTCTGGCCTAGAGCGATTGACCAGCCTCGGCTGTTTAGCAGCTAGCTTCTCCATCATGGTTTGCAGTTGCTGACAATAGACATCCGCCGCAATCTTCTGGCGTCTTTAAGAAAGCTGTAGTGAATGACACCGGCACTAGTCCACCAAAAACTCACAAGTAATTTTTTTGAGTTAATTTTCGCTTGGAGCAGGATTTGGCTGATTCGCCAGGGTTCAGCCATTGCGATGAGCATTTCCGATTATTGTACAGGATCCACTTTTCATCACAGGTCGATTCGATTTAAAATCCCTTCATTATTGTGCCGGTGGAGTAATGTAACACAGCAGTCGAAGCGCGTTTGTCGGTTTGCTGCACTCAATTCATGAGGTACCCACCTTTCAAGCTTTTTCACCTTCCCAATTTGCTTCAAGTGGATTAAAACTGTTTTATCAGTAACACAGCAGCAGCAGCTAACTCGGAAGTGGTTTGCGATGGAACCGCCGCCACAATAGCCTTCAATTCTTCATTATCAACTTTGGTCTCTGGCCGTCCATGGGGCTTGTTCTGCAGGTCGAAATTTCCAGAACGAAAACGTTGGAACCAAAAACGCACTGTGTTTTCTTTTGCGACACTGTCGCCATATACATCATTAATCCTGCCAGCCATTTCTGCAGCACTGGTGCCACGACCGAACTCGTACACATAAATAACGCGATATTTGAAGTTTTCCATTTTGTAAACTGACTGGCGCAAAGAAAAAACCAAAAGAGGACAAAACAAATGAATTACGGTTTTCCAAATACAAAAGCATGAGTAAATAGCTGTATAAATTTCAAATTGGAATTCCAAACCAAAGAGGAGATATTTGAGATCAAAGTAGCCAGTACGACAAAACGCCAATTTCATAGGTACGTACTCAATATTTTTCTTAAAAAGTTGTTTATTTTCCTCTTTTTAGTTGTGGTACCTTATATTACTATAAAAATACGCATTATTAAAGAAGGTTTCCAAAATATCACGTTTGTTGCGTGGGAGCCCCACTTAAATATTTATTTTATTCTGTTTTTTGTTGTTATACGGTCAACAGAAATACATAATCTATGAAAATTGCAACTGTCTAGCTATCATAGTTCATAAGATACAGCTTGGTGACAGACACACAGGCGGATAGTTGAGTCTTACTAGACCTACTTACCCTAAAAACATCAAAATCGGTTCATAATTGGCGGAGTAAGAGCGTAAATCCACTTGCCCGGCAAAATATCCGCCTCGGATATTTTTAGCTTTCTTGTATCTGCTCCCCTATCCGAGAGAAATAGTTACAACATTGTAGAAGAAGGCCGTAACTGTTCAAATGTAGATTTTAATCTTTTTTCGAAAACTAGTAAGATCTCTGACCTATATTCATAATTATATAGCTTTTCTGCTGTCTATCCGGAACCGTGCATTTTTCGTCGTAAAAACATAGCCAGAGATACTTAGCGATCCTTACAGGAAAGGATAAAATTAGAGAACTTAATGACCGTCATTGACGCTGCAACTAACGTGGCCACCTACTTGGCCCGAGACATTAAAAGCGTTTTCCATCGACTTGAAAAGAAGAAGAACTGACAGAATTTTATAATCTGATATGTTCTTCCAGAAATACCTTTTTGCAAACGCCATCTCTTATTCCTATTATTTTGTATTTCATCTATATCATTTCGTATTTCATCTTAATCATTTCAATTGGGACTTACAAATAAAATTCTTTTCATGTTGGGTTCATCAAAAACTCATTTACCATTATTCGATTTTAAGCCGACATGGTCACAAAAAAAAAAACAAAATCTAAATATACATGGTAAATATCCCGAAAAAAATATTAATTCATTTACCATTGTCTAAGCAGAATTTCATTTACACTGCTCCCAATCAAAAGAAATAAGCTGCTAGATTTTAAAACAGAGACCACAAGTTCATAATAACAACGACGCAACGGAAAAATACTTCGTGAAATAATGAAAATTAAACGTCAGTCAACTATTAAACTGGCGTCGGGCAATCCTGAGGAAGACATGTTTTAAAATAAAAATAAATCATGTCATGATAACTTTTTAATTAGATCGTGAGTTTGACGTGTGGATTGAGCGCCGAACATAGGTCCAACTAAACTTCTGGAGCCAAACTATAAAGAGTCAACGCAATTTGATTTCGCTGTGAAAAAGAGATAGTGGTCTTCGTACTGTATAGCTCTCTCTCTCTAGCGCAGTGGAACTATGATAGTTTTGACACGTATTTTTTTCTTCCATTTCTATTTCTCGTTTCACTCCTAGTGAGGTTTCAGAGTAATCAATTGTTAGCACATGGGTGTAACGCTTGCATCTAGATTATTAACTATCTTTTATACAAATAATAATGGTATAATTATCGAATTATATCAAATTCGACAAAAGCAGACGGTGTTGCGCTTTTGGATGTCGTGACAGCAAGGTTTTCCAGTGCCGCATATTTCGACTTTAAATTTAAAGTATCCTATTACAGTTCCAAAGCTACAGCCATATGACATACAGACAGACAGACAAAGGGACAGATGGATAGTGAAGGTTCAATAATAGGGAACGGAACCCAAAACAATATTGGTAAAGAGTTTGCAATAAAAATAACATTGCTATTGTTACAAGATAGGCCAACGCCATCTATTAACGAGAGGAAGAACTAGGTAGTAACTAGTGGCGCCATCTAGTATTGAATAGCGGAACTGATGTTCTCGAAAGCTCGTGTCGAATGGAATTTTCCAGAAGGTTCCAACCGAACATTCTGGATGTTTCTAGTCGCTTCGGGAACAATGAGTTCGAAAGTCGAATGTTCTGGAAGTTTCTCGAATTATCTAGAACAGTATGGAACGTTCCAGAAACTTCTTCCGTGCTATATAAAGAGCGGTCGGATTCGTCGTGAGTCAGTTTCGATTGAGAAGCGATACAGAGCGACCAAAGCGGAAAATAGTGCGAAGTAATAGAATTGTTTAAGAAGTGTTTTTGTAATAAACAGTGATTAATTGAAGTCGGCTGTTTAAATAATTTATCCCTGAACCCCAGCTCGTAACAAATTGGTGTCAGAAGTGCGGGATAAATTATGCCGGTTCTACCGAAGGAAGAAACGGAAGGGATGCGTACCAGGAGTCAGCGCCAGCAAGACGTAGACCAGAGGCGCTTTGGAGACGCTCCCTCACCGTCATCAAGTGGACATCGAGACTCCGCGGCTGCAGCGGAACCAGCTCAATCGTCGGCGTCGCCTGACCTAGCTGCCCTTATGGCATTCATGCAAGAGCAGGCTCGCCGTCACGAGGAGCAAGCTCGCCGCATGGAGGAGCAGATGCAGCGCGACAAGGAGGAGCATGCTCGCCATCAAGAGGAGCAGGCTCGCCGCTTGGAAGAGCAGCTGCAGCGTGACAAGGAGGAGCAGGTTCGCCGCTTGGAAGAGCAGCTGCAGCGCGACAAGGAGGAACAGGCTCGCCGTCAGGAGGAGCAGGCTCGCCGCTTGGAAGAGCAGCTGCAGCGTGACAAGGAGGAGCAGGCTCGCCGTCAGGAGGAGCAGGCCCGTCGTCAAGAGGAGCAGGCTCGCCGTCAGGAGGAGCAGGCGCGCCGCTTAGAGAAGCAGCTACAGCGTGACAAGGAAGAGCAAGCTCGCCGTCAGGAGGAGCAGCTCTTGGTGATTAAGGACCTCCGCGGAGCCATTGGTAAGGAGATGAAAGAGGTAAAGGACCAGATCCAGCAGCAGGAGATCCGCATCGCCGAATTGGAGAGGATTGTTCGTGGGCTCAAATCTGGAGGAGAGGCCGTCGCACCTGCGGTAGTTGCGCTCTCGCCAGGTGGTTTTAAAGTGCCACCATTCGACGGCTCTTCGTCATGGTCTGCCTACAAGATACAGTTCGAGGCCGTCATGAAAGCGAATAGGTGGACCAAAGAACAGGCCTTGACTGCTCTAACCTTGGGTCTTCGCGAGCAGGCCTTGATTGTGTAAGAGGCACTTGGACAGGACGTTACTTTCGAAAAGCTTCTGGAAGCCTTGGAAGCTAGATACGGTGACGCGCACCTGGAACATGTGTTTCGGGTCCAACTGAAAGACCGGTCGCAACGGGTTGGTGAAACTCTTCAGCAGTGGGCTCTGGAGGTGGAAAAGCTGGTTCGGAAGGCTTACCAGTCGTCACCTGTGCTGATCGACGGGAACCTCGTACAGGCGTTCACGGATGGGATCCGCGACCTGGAGGTTAGGGCTGCAGTAAGGCTAGGTCATTTCAAGGATCTCAAGGACGCTCTAGCCCACGCTTTGGAGGTGGAGGCAGTACGGCGGGACGAACGAACTCACCGAATCAGGGAGGTTGCGACTTCACCCCGATGCTATGGCTGCGGAGAGAGAGGCCACATCCGATTGAGCTGCCCGAAGCGAAGGCCAACCTACGGTAGTAAGCAGCCGTCAGTGGAAGGATCACCTGAGGTCCCTGCTGGGCAACAGCAGCAGGGAAACGAGTAGATGCCAGGACTAAGGGGCGGGTGCTGGCTGGTGATGGAAGAGCCCCAAGGATCTCGATCTCACAATCCTGTGACGGGAACAGCCTGATCATCGAGGGCGAAATTAACAGAACACCATGCAAGCTGACATTGGATACTGGGGCTTCTTGGACTGTTGTCAGTTTCCAACTAGCAAGACGGTTTCTTGGGGACTTCTTCGGGGACCATGAAGGTGTACATCTGAGAACAGCCACCGGTCAGCACATAACCGTCCGAGGTGAGAAGGAGGTGGACATGAAGTTAGGAAACAAAGTTTACCGCCACAATGTTATCGTGGCCGACATAGTGGACGACTGCATTCTGGGTTTGGACTTCATGTGAAAACATCACTGTGAGATCGACGTTTATCAAGGCGTATTAAAGTGTGGCTCAGAGGAAGTCTTCATGGAAGGTGCAGCATCGGGAAAAGTGTACTGCTTAGAAAAGGTTATGCTTCGTCCAAGGTCTGAAACAATCATACCAGTTTGTCTACCAAGAAATTCTGGTCAGGAAAACCGATGTGTACTTATAGAAGGTTTAGATAACGATGCTTCATGGAAAATTGCACGCACATTGGTAAGAGGTACTAGTGTTTCATCGGTACGCGCACTCAACACAAGTGACCAGGACCTGGTGCTCAAGAAAGGCACATTATTAGGCACTTGTGACGGAGTGGTTTGGATGCGTAGATGCCACGAACACACAACCAACACCAAAGTTAGTGCAAGATTCGATGTGTCATTGCTTTTGAAGAACAGCCAGAATAACTTGTCGGAAGATGAAAAGAACAAGGCTAAGAAGATGTTAAACAAGTTCGCCGACATTTTCTCGACAAATGATGCCGACATAGGGAAGACTGCGTTAGTTCAACACAGAATAAATACAGGAAATGAGGTACCAATCCGCCAGCGACCAAGACGTGTTCCAGTGGCACGGGAACGGGAAGTGGACGACATGATCAAGGGTATGGTGAAAGACGGCGTGATTGAAACTTCATCCAGTCCATGGTGCTCACCGGTAGTATTGGTAAAAAAGAAGGACGGCAGCATGCGCTTTTGTGTAGACTATCGCCGACTAAACGACATCACGAAGAAGGACAGTTATCCGTTGCCAAGAATCGATGACACGCTGGATACCCTATCGGGAATGAAGTGGTTTTCCACCTTAGACTTAAAGAGTGGCTACTGGCAGGTCGAGTTAGACCCTCGAGATAAGGAAAAGACAGCGTTCTCTACAGGCAAAGGATTGTGGCAATTCAACGTTATGCCATTTGGACTGTGTAATGCGCCTGCCACCTTTGAGAGATTGATGGAACGGGTACTTACTGGGCTGATTGGTGACGCCTGCCTAGTCTACTTGGATGACATCATAATCGTGGGACGGACGTTTGAAGATCACCTCCGCAATTTAGAACGTGTGCTGTCAAAGATACGAGGAGCCAATCTAAAGCTAAGTCCAAAGAAGTGCGCGTTGTTCAGGCGGCAAGTGAACTTTTTAGGACACGTGGTGGACAAGGATTGGCCAGTTCCGGAGAACAAAACGCAAGTCAGGGCATTTCTCGGTTTGTGCTCCTACTATCGGCGGTTTGTGAAGAGCTTTGCTGACATTGCCCGACCTCTTCATAAGCTAACTGAAGACAAGATACAGTTCTGCTGGAATGAGAGCTGTGACGTCGCATTTCAGAAGCTAAAGGAACATCTGTGCAATGCACCCATCCTAGGCTATCCTGACAACGAAAATGAATTCATAGTTGACACAGATGCCAGCAACACTGGAATGGGCGGGGTATTGTCTCAACGAAAAGGAGATCATGAGGTTGTAATTGCGTACTTCAGTAAAGCCTTATCCAAACCTGAGAGGAACTATTGTGTCACTCGAAGGGAGCTTCTAGCTGTAGTAAAAACATTGCAGCATTTCAATAAATATTTGTTGGGGCGGAAATTTCTCCTGCGAACGGACCACGCTGCTTTGAAATGGCTCCTGCAATTTAAGAACCCAGAAGGACAGGTAGCAAGATGGATTGAGCTACTGCAAGAGTTTGATTTCGTAATTCAACATCGTAGCGGAACGTCGCACGGTAATGCTGATGCTCTCTCGCGAAGACCGTGTCCAGACCAATGTAAACATTGTGCGAGACAAGAAGCTAAGCAGGTAGCGGTAGTGCAGGTCTTGGGGACGGATCTTAGCGAAGAGTGGAAGGAAACCTTGCAGAGTGCTCAACAAGAAGACAGAGACCTAAAACCGATCCTTGAATGGAAGAAATCAGGTGCTCCTAGGCCTCACTGGAGTGATGTCGCAGCAACCAGTTCCATCACCAAGAGTTATTGGGCACAGTGGGAAAGCTTGGTTATCCAGGATGGAGTTCTGTGCAGGAAATGGGAGAACGCTCGCGGTGACCAGTGTCATCTACAAATGGTCGTACCTAAAGTTAAGGTGCCGGAGATCCTACAGCTCTATCACAATGGAAGTTCAGGGGGTCACATGGGAGTTAAGAGGACTTTAATCAAGATCCGAGAACGATTTTACTGGATCCATTGTCGAGAAGACGTTAAGGAATGGTGCCGCAAATGCACAAGTTGTGTGGGTGCGGCGATGAATGGACCACACATTCGTAGTAGTGGTGCATCAAAGATTTATGAGCGCATGAGACAGACAGGTCAACAGATGTCTGAGAGGATGAAGACCCGCTACGATCGGAAAGCGAACAATAAGGGCTTCGATGAAGGATCTGTTGTATGGTTACATAAACCGGCACGGAGCAAAGGAAAATCGCCTAAACTACAAGCAAAATGGGATGGACCTTATCGCGTAGTTACCAAGATCAATGACGTCACCTACCGAATTCAAAAGGGACCCCGAGGTGCATCAAAGGTCGTCCATGTGGATCGGTTGGCCCGTTATCATGGGTCTAACAATGCTCGGGACGAGCATGTCTAAGAGGGAGGCAATGTTACAAGATAGGCCAACGCCATCTAGTAACGAGAGGAAGAACTAGGTAGTAACTAGTGGCGCCATCTAGTATTGAATAGCGGAACTGATGTTCTCGAAAGCTCGTGTCGAATGGAATTTTCCAGAAGGTTCCAACCGAACATTCTGGATGTTTCTAGTCGCTTCGGGAACAATGAGTTCGAAAGTCGAATGTTCTGGAAGTTTCTCGAATTATCTAGAACAGTATGGAACGTTCCAGAAACTTCTTCCGTGCTATATAAAGAGCGGTCGGATTCGTCGTGAGTCAGTTTCGATTGAGAAGCGATACAGAGCGACCAAAGCGGAAAATAGTGCGAAGTAATAGAATTGTTTAAGAAGTGTTTTTGTAATAAACAGTGATTAATTGAAGTCGGCTGTTTAAATAATTTATCCCTGAACCCCAGCTCGTAACACTATTAATTAATTTATTTGAATTAAAAACGTCAATATATTCTTACTTATGATAATCAAATCAATCACGGCATATTTTTAATTTGATCCGTCCTAATCTTCTCACGTTCAAAAATATTGTAAGGACATGCATCTTGTATTTTCATTTCGGCTGACTTTTCACTAGTCATGACTACAGAAGAAGCAATATTGCCTGTAAAATGAGTTGGCATAATACTTGCGTCTGCTACTCTTAGTCTTTTCACACCATAGACACGAAGTCTGATGTCAACAATAGATCCCATAGCACAGGTCCCACTATAGTGGCCAAGACTCACCATCATACAAAGTGTGTAACATCGCCAGTACTCACGACTTCCCTTCTCAAAAGCATCACATCTAGGTTTCGTCAGATCTATCATCGTTGCTCCTAAAGTCTTGAAAGCTACACCTCCACTCCACTCCTCCACTTTCAAATAATGACAAATGTACTTGATAAAATCCTCCAAATCTCTGTCATATGAGAAACTGTCTAAGAATACTTTCGGTGGATCCTTAGGATCGGTACTTCGGAGCTGGATCTGACCACGAGAGTACGCGTACAAATTGCTCATAAGACTTATCAGGACTTGGTTGTTTTTGGCTTCATCATACAGCTTATTGCAGGTAGCATTAGGAAAGTTGAAAACTGACGCACAGAATTGCAACATTAATTTCATATCGTTGAAAATGAGGCCCATAACTTGGTAGTCTGGGTATTGCGTGTGGTGTTTTGAATGTGACTCATTTAATCCTCCTACCCAACAAACAAGCCTGTGGGATATTCACCTGGTTCGGTCGTTCTTTTGCAAAAAATCTTGTGTGTATTATGAGGCATAAAGGCAGCTATATTATGGTCATGAAGATTCTTTCCAACTGGTATATCACAGAGGCAAGAAATGTTTAGTTTTTCCAGATCTATCCTTGGACATAAACCTGATAGCATCAGAAGCTGATTTGATTGCACCAGCAGAAATGATAATCACATGTATCGTATCTTTTCATCCTTGTCTGTGATAACTTTAACACCTACAGCGTTTCTGTGTTCATCAAAAAATATTTTCGTAGCCAACGTACCTTTAGCCACAGCTATCTACGGACTGTCAGTAACACGTTGTAAATACTGAGTTGTAGCATGTCTTCTCATTTTATCAAACACTGTGACTAGTCCTCGTGAATATCCAATTTGATTGCCATCTATTTCGTCTATCATATCTTTACCTATTTGCTCAAAGCCTTTTAAATATTCAGCAGTGATAGGTTTCTTATCCCTGGTCACTCCTATGTACCCTTTGCTTCCAAAGATATGCTTGTGTGAAGAACTCGTGATAGCACTGTCGTAAATCGCTTCAGATTTAATTAAGTATGGTAGAACGTTATTCCATCTCCAGTTAGGATCTTTGGTGATGCAGTACCATTCTTAAAAATTCTGAGGATGACCTCTGGTGTAGATCATGTAGATCATCGCGCCAGTTCCTCCAAGAATCTTACCTTGGCTGAGCTCCACGTTCTTGGTGGCGCGGCATTGGTAGCTGTACTTATTGTTTTTTGATGTTAAATTTCAGTCGACCTTAGAGTGCTTCAGATATGTCACTAAACCTGGGATCTGAAAACAAGAGGTCTTTCGAGTGCTATTATTTAGGCAAATTTATAAAACCACCAAAGCTACAGAGCACGACGTCATATTTATTTTAATATTTGGAACAAAATATACAAAGTAGGAGTTAAACTTTACCAGGCAATGACTGAGTAGCGTCCACGGGCAACAAAAAAAATGTTGGTCGTCCAGCATCGGTGTGGGCAAATGACATTGTGGCAATTGCGGGGTAATAGAGGCATAAGCCTAGAAGTGGCATAAGTATACTTAAATAAAATAAAATAAATAAAAATAAAATAAAATAAAATAAGCCTTTATTGCTGTTCTATGAGTTTACAAAACATTTTTTTTTTTTTTCTTGTTTTTATTAATAACAAACGCAGAGAGTAAAAGAGTAATCTCAGATGAGACATACCAGTTATTGCAAGAAAGGAAGGAATTATTACAACAGAAAGAAAAGAAAGTTAACCGTCCCAAAATATCAGAACTCAGCAAAAAGATTAACCAAAACATCAGGAAAGACAAGAAAAATAAAAGGTATTCCACATTAAAGAAATATATAGAAAGAACCGGTGGAATTAAAAAAGCAATAAAGGAATTGAACAGTAAAAAAGATTGGATGCTAAAAGTAAATAACATAGATAACAATTATACAAACAAAAGAGTAGAAATACTAAAGGCAGCTACAGAATATTATCGAAAGCTATACCAAAGCAAAAACCAAAAAGAAACAACAAATAAAATAAATATCAAAGATTCTGAGGCAATCCCTAAAATAATAAATGTAGAAACAATTAGAGCAATCAATACGCAAAAAACAGACAAAACACCAGGTGCTGATCAAGTCACAAATGAACTGTTAAAATCTACTACACCAGTCATTGGTCCTATATTAACAGATATATTTAACAAAATAATAGAGACTGAAATTATCCCCGAAGACTGGACTAAATCAACAATAATATTATTGCATAAAAAAGGAGATAAAGGAGATATATGTAATTACAGACCTATAAGCTTGATGTCCAATGTCTACAAAGTCTTTTCAAAAATAATTCTGTCACGAATCACTTCTACCCTCGATGAAAACCAACCAAGAGAGCAGGCGGGTTTCCGCAGTAAATATTCAACAATAGACCACATATATGTTCTAAGGCAGGTTCTACAAAAATATAAAGAGTACAATAAAACATACTATTTGGGATTTGTTGATTATAATAAAGCCTTCGACTCCTTGGAACATGAGTATATCTGGGAAGCACTACGTATACAGGGAATACATGGAAAATACATACGTATACTCCGGACCGAATACTCCAAAAGCACAGCCCAAATTAGGCTTGAAACTACGGGTGAAGAATTTCCTATAGAGAGAGGCGTCCGGCAAGGAGACCCAATTTCTCCTAAGTTGTTTTCTGCGGCTCTAGAGATGATATTCAGGAACCTACAATGGGATCACGAAGGCCTGAACATAAACGGTGAAAAACTAAACCACTTGCGATTTGCAGATGACCTGATCTTATTTGCAGAATGTCCAATAAAATTAGAGCAAATGTTACAACAACTGTCAGATCAAAGCGCGAAAGCTGGTCTTACAATGAACACGGCAAAGACAAAGATTATGACTAACTCTTCACAGACGCATACCATCATAGTCAATTCAGAGATAATAGAATATGTCGAAGAATACGTATACCTAGGACAACTCATAGCCGCTGAAGACACCATGCATAAAGAAATTGATAGACGGATAGCCAATACATGGAAGAGATATTGGTCACTCAGCGAAGTCATGAAAAATAAAGACATGCCTATCAAAGAGAAAAGAAAAGTGTATGATATGTGCATTTTACCATGCTTAACTTATGGTTGCCAAACATGGGCATTGACAGATAACTTAATAAACAAAATAAAGGTATGTCAAAACGGAATGGAGAGAAGCGTAATGGGCGTCAAGAGAAAAGATAGAATAAGATTAGATAAAATTAAAAATACAACTAAATTTAAGGATGCAAAGAAAACTTGTAAAACTTTAAAATGGAGATGGACTGGACATATGCTTAGAGATACGAGTGGAAAATGGACAAAAACCATAACAGAGTGGTATCCCAGGAATGGGAAAAGAAGTAAAGGGCGTCAAACAAAAAGATGGGAAGATGACCTCAAAAAGGTGGCGGGTCCAGAGTGGACGAGAACAGCGAAAGACAGGCAGAAATGGAAAGCTTTAGAGGAGGCCTTTGTCGGAAGACAAGCATAAGTATACTTACGTACTTTCAAATGAGACGATGAGAAGCACGTTGTACTTCGGCTGAGCCAACCTGGTGGCAATCACGCTGCCAGCTGTTCCTTCACCGATTACGATGTAGTCAAAGCGGTCCCCAGCTTGAGAAGAAAAATTTAATTTGTTGGTTAAGTCGTTAAGCATCTCCAATGCTCCTTTGAAATACCAGATGCTCACACTCGACTCAAACTCAAACTTGGCCTCACGTACCAATCAACTTTTTTTTTGACAATCCCAACGCACTATTCCCAAACCACTGCAACTCCTGAAAGAACAGTGGCGTCCACCAGAAAAGCGCTGAGGCAATGAAGCTCGACGAAGTCCAGGAGAATGAATTTAACTGTCTTGGATCCCGCAACGAAATTAAACAGAAAATAATAACGGAAGCGTAGGAAAAAAACAACTGCCAACCAATCTCGAGAGTGGAATATGATTCTACAGCTTGACATTGTGTGTAATTAATAGAGCAAGAGCCCAGACGCCCCAGATGTTACTGAATTCTTTCTACACAAGTTGTGTGAATTGTGTGGTAGGTATTGAATGAAAATTAAATGCCAAGTTAGCAAGTACGAGTACTTTCCAAGTACATGCTAATACTACTCAATGCCACAGATTGTGTTAAAAGAATTCGGTACTGTTTAGGTGTCTGGTATCTTAGACTCGAGCACGTTAATGTCAAAAAAGCAAGCAAGTCAACCAATCACAACTGTCCATAATACAGTTTTAGATGAGTTGAGGAAGCATGAGCATCTGGAATACCGGCCAAGTATCTGCTTCAGTTGTGTTTCTGTTACTTTATTCTAATATTCTAATTCTAATAGCATTGTTGTGTTCCGGTTACAAGGGTTTTGACTGTTGGCAAATTGATTTTGCTGTACCGCATTTCAAAACTATACAAATCATCGCTGACATAGGAATTATCATTAACGAATTACCAAATTAGTCTGGTAGTCCGTAGTCTATGGTCAGAAGTCAGATAAGCTGTTGTTGCTTGTAAAATACAAGTATTCCGGAAAGACTGCACGTCCACTTCAACATAGCTGGGTAAAGATTTACCTCATTGTAATGAATGAAAATGTCTTCTTACCTACCTATTATCCAAATAAATTATGTAAATAGGACTCGCAATACGTACATTTCAGCAAGGCTGGTGGTGGAAACAAGTAGCCAGTAAGCTCCAACAGTATGATAGTAAATAGTGCTGCTTGGTTCTTTTTCAGCTGCGCTATTACTGATTCTGCATTCATGGTTGAAAACTCTGTAGAGACAAAATACAGTTTTTGTAATCAATTTTGTTGTTTGAAGTCTTCCAAGGACTTCGAAAAGATAGAATAAGATTAGATAAAATTAAAAATACAACTAAATTTAAGGATGCAAAGAAAACTTGTAAAACTTTAAAATGGAGATGGACTGGACATATGCTTAGAGATACGAGTGGAAAATGGACAAAAACCATAACAGAGTGGTATCCCAGGAATGGGAAAAGAAGTAAAGGGCGTCAAACAAAAAGATGGGAAGATGACCTCAAAAAGGTGGCGGGTCCAGAGTGGACGAGAACAGCGAAAGACAGGCAGAAATGGAAAGCTTTAGAGGAGGCCTTTGTCGGAAGACAAGCATAAGTATACTTACGTACTTTCAAATGAGACGATGAGAAGCACGTTGTACTTCGGCTGAGCCAACCTGGTGGCAATCACGCTGCCAGCTGTTCCTTCACCGATTACGATGTAGTCAAAGCGGTCCCCAGCTTGAGAAGAAAAATTTAATTTGTTGGTTAAGTCGTTAAGCATCTCCAATGCTCCTTTGAAATACCAGATGCTCACACTCGACTCAAACTCAAACTTGGCCTCACGTACCAATCAACTTTTTTTTTGACAATCCCAACGCACTATTCCCAAACCACTGCAACTCCTGAAAGAACAGTGGCGTCCACCAGAAAAGCGCTGAGGCAATGAAGCTCGACGAAGTCCAGGAGAATGAATTTAACTGTCTTGGATCCCGCAACGAAATTAAACAGAAAATAATAACGGAAGCGTAGGAAAAAAACAACTGCCAACCAATCTCGAGAGTGGAATATGATTCTACAGCTTGACATTGTGTGTAATTAATAGAGCAAGAGCCCAGACGCCCCAGATGTTACTGAATTCTTTCTACACAAGTTGTGTGAATTGTGTGGTAGGTATTGAATGAAAATTAAATGCCAAGTTAGCAAGTACGAGTACTTTCCAAGTACATGCTAATACTACTCAATGCCACAGATTGTGTTAAAAGAATTCGGTACTGTTTAGGTGTCTGGTATCTTAGACTCGAGCACGTTAATGTCAAAAAAGCAAGCAAGTCAACCAATCACAACTGTCCATAATACAGTTTTAGATGAGTTGAGGAAGCATGAGCATCTGGAATACCGGCCAAGTATCTGCTTCAGTTGTGTTTCTGTTACTTTATTCTAATATTCTAATTCTAATAGCATTGTTGTGTTCCGGTTACAAGGGTTTTGACTGTTGGCAAATTGATTTTGCTGTACCGCATTTCAAAACTATACAAATCATCGCTGACATAGGAATTATCATTAACGAATTACCAAATTAGTCTGGTAGTCCGTAGTCTATGGTCAGAAGTCAGATAAGCTGTTGTTGCTTGTAAAATACAAGTATTCCGGAAAGACTGCACGTCCACTTCAACATAGCTGGGTAAAGATTTACCTCATTGTAATGAATGAAAATGTCTTCTTACCTACCTATTATCCAAATAAATTATGTAAATAGGACTCGCAATACGTACATTTCAGCAAGGCTGGTGGTGGAAACAAGTAGCCAGTAAGCTCCAACAGTATGATAGTAAATAGTGCTGCTTGGTTCTTTTTCAGCTGCGCTATTACTGATTCTGCATTCATGGTTGAAAACTCTGTAGAGACAAAATACAGTTTTTGTAATCAATTTTGTTGTTTGAAGTCTTCCAAGGACTTCACTCGCTCTGGGTGAAGCGGGGGGCGTGTCAGTCTTTAACCATCTAAAACACACGTGTTCCTTCAGTTGCTTCTGCTAGGGCCGCGGTAACTCTCTTTCAAATTTAGCCGCGATCAGATCAGACGAGACATTCTAAACGAAGCAAAAAAATGTTTAAGGATGGTACCAGGTGGAGTTCTATAGTTTCTGCTTACTCTCGCGGGAAAGAGGCACGAGTGTTTGTATACGCATGTTGGCCCAGCATTTAGACAGTTAGGTTAGGTTACATCTAAACTATCCTTCTGCAGGGCAAACATCTCCCCACGCTGTCCCAATGTTTTTAGTATTTTTTCATTCTTCTCTGGAAAAAGTTATAAGGTCTTGATTCAATACCTACTGATCACCATAACAAAGCTTACAAAAAAGCCTTTCTTCAACATTAATAAAGATGCCACATTGAAAACTGCTCATCATTTTGTTAGTACCGAAATTCTTAAGAAATCCTTGGGAACAAATAATAAAGAAGGTATCGCACATCAATCACCCAAACCTGTCAATATGAACGTAAACCGAGACATAGAAATATTACCTACTGTTATAAATTCGGGAGCAAAAACATTACTATAGATCACTTTTATAATTGAATAATAAAAAAATAAACTAGCTTTTATATTAAAAAATTGCACTGTCACGAGAAATAAACTTGTGTGCACAATTTCATCTCAATCGGACACTTTGAAGATGGTCAACATGCAAGATTCAAAAATAAACACCGGTTCAGCTGAAACTAAATAAAAGCTTGTAAAAAGGGAATTATTATTATGGCGATGTGTTATGTATTCAATAACATCTAGCGAAACAAGTTTGACTGCGTTTTTTTTGTTAGGTTTTTGTGTTTTATCGGCTTTTAACGGATAAAACACGACAAAAAATTTCAAAATTTAAAAAACCCCTGACTCATTTTTATTTCTAGCTACATAATTTATCTAGTACATAGTAGATACGCTTCGATCGGCAATATATTGAACACGTAATTATGACACGATATCTTGCGAAAACAACCCGATTCAAACAGTAAAATACCCATAACTTTTGAAAGTCTGAACTGATTTTATACAAACATAGCTAAGAACACTCTCGAAAAAATCACCTTTCATACAAAAAAAAACTAAATCAAAATCGGCTCATCCGTTTAGGCGCTATGATGCCACAGACAGACACACAGATACACAGATGCACAGGTTAAACTTATAACACCCCTCTTTCTCCGTCGCGGGTTAAAAAATGTATGAAATTAAACATTTATTATGTAAAAATACTAATAATTACGTAACCTTGCCGTGAAATCAATAAATTGTCATTGAGTCACATGAAAAAATAAAAATTTCTTATAAGGACACATAAATATTATTCTTTTTAATTTATAATTATATGAATAAAATTTATAAAAATAATTGTTATAAGTTTTATTTAGTAGTTTATACCTATTTAATTTTTATATTTTTTATTATTGTAAAAAAAAATTTTTTTTTTTTCAAAAATTGCACTAATTTCATTTAAATTTTATTTTAAATTTTTTCAGAAGGAATGTCTCTGAGACCTTTTTGGTTGCTTGTGTGGTGGTTTGGAACTTGTTCATGCATCATTTCACTTACTTTTTAAAGACGTCCCATACAACTTGGGGTTAAAACACCCCAGAACTACTTTAAGCCCGGTCACACGTCGCTGGGGCGCATAGTACGGTTCTGACGCTGTGTGTACAGCTACTGAGAAAATCAACATATTTGCTCTCTTTACTATACAATCAACGCATTTTTTAAGTCTTGGGGTTAAAATAACTCCATCTTGTATGCCGAGGGTTTAACCAAATTCTGCGTCTTACTTGATAGCGAACTAAACCTTAACGAAGTTTCTGATGGCTAGTCACAAGTCGACTTATATCATACCACTAAGCGATTTTTACTAAGCGAAGTTGCAAGTACGTTCAAATGGATGCAATCCGATTACAATTTGCCTGATTTGTACTAGTTTTTTTTTTAGAAAATACGCGTTCGATATCGCCTATTGAAGCAATTTGAATTGCGTCGCGCCATCGGGATGGTATCTTAAATAATTCTTCATTGCACATCACATGTATATAACAAAGACCTTATAACATTAGTATAGTTCACATAGATCCTGTCGGCACAGCAATTTACTATAGGAATAAATACCTAGCTTATTATAAATTAATAGATATAACTGAAACATTACAATGCAAGCTTTAACCCTCAGTTTCCCACCTTAAAATTAACGGAGAATTAATGTGACAAATTGTCAAACACGCGTTATCTTCTGAGATTATACCCAAATTCAGATTAACGAAAACTAGCAAGTCTTTTCTTATAAACAGTATACGCTTTTCAAACAAGTTGCCAAAGTCAGTTATAGAACTGACCGATGGAAGGTTCAAAAACTACATCAAACGTATCCTTGTTAAAAAAGCATATTATAAAATCAATGACTACGTTGAAGATAAAAACATTTGGCCTTAGCTCCTTCTGCGCATGCGGCTTCCCTGGTAACTTGTAAACGGCACAAATATGTGGATGTCTCTAACTATTCTCAATCTCATTTTTCTTTCCTTCTTTTAATTAGACTTTTTACAATGGTTTTCAATCATCTTTAAAGCCCTTTGCTAAGAATAGTTACAGCACTGATAACAAAATTTGTGCAACATGTTAAATTTAGTCTTGTTATACTTATTTTTATTATATTATTTTTTACCTTTGTATAGATTCTTTTACCGATTGTTTTGTGAATGTGTGAACATTGTAGGCCTTCTAGATGCTAGTTAACATTTGTTAACTTTTTTATATAATCTTTTTCTTTTTTTTTTTAGTTTCTTACGACTTATTGTCATAATTCGGGCCTACGTTGTCCCCCCATATCTAAGTACTAATGCTGTAACATGGAAATATTGTAAAACAAAACCATTTTTAAAAGAGTAACCATGGAGTTTCTTGCCGGTTCTTCTCCATAGGAAACGACCAACCCGAACCGTGCACATTTTGTCGACGTTTTATAAGTGCCCATGTAGGCCTATGTGAAATAAAAAAAATGATTTTGATTGGCTGTTGAAAATTCATACAACCAATCACAGCAGATAACGCGTGCTTGACAATTTGTCACATTAATTCTCCGATAATTTTAAGGTGGGAAACTGAGGGTAAATGTAATTAAATGATGCAAGTGTTTTAAAATGTCGCGGGTCACACAGACCCAACTGTGCGCTCGCGAGTTAAGCTCGTCTTTGGATTAGTATCTGTATGTTTTTATGTAAGGATTAAATAATAAGATGGAATCGAATAACCGGGTGTTGCATCGACACTAAGTAACACAGGACTAGAGAAACGGTGACGGTAGTTTTTATGAATGTAAGTAAGGTATCTAGCATCATGGTTTTACTTTATTTGCCGTTTTCCTTGATGATATCTTTGATAAATAAATAAAACACTCATTATGAAAAACATAACAGTATTTTTACCAAAGCTGTTACTGCCCTAAAATGAATCCCACTGAGGCAGTAACGACATTTTAAAGAATTTGAAATCCCCTGGTTACACAAAGAGATCTCGTAGCCAAATCATTTACGAATGATTACACTTTCATATGATTATCCCTTTATTTATTTATTTATGTACTAGCTTCTGCACGCAGTTTCGCCCGTGTGAATAGTGTTATCTTATCCCAAGGGAACATTATACCAGGATGAAAAGTATGCTATTCCAGACAATAATCAATCTCTGTGCTAAATTACATCCAGATACGTTGATCCGTTTTAGCGTGATTGAGTAACAAACATACACACCCATCCAAACTTTCAAATTTATAATATTAGTAAGATACTTTATTGTGCACCAGAATATACAGGAACAAAAGAAACTTAAATCTAAAAATAAGTATACAACGGGCGGCCTTCCTTTTGTTATTTTAATCCACAAAATCACCCTGTATACAAAATACGCGAAATAAATTCTCATTCTCCATTATATTCAGATAATGTTTCGCAAGACTGTGAAATTTACGGATGATTGACTAGCTATCATAGAAGGATGTTATTGAAGTGTTACTTTAGCGTGAAAAGATGTAGATGT
This sequence comes from Orthosia cruda, assembly GCA_964057195.1. NCBI lineage: Eukaryota > Metazoa > Arthropoda > Insecta > Lepidoptera > Noctuidae > Orthosia > Orthosia cruda. The sequence continues at coordinate 2,866,230 of OZ059826.1, read as the reverse complement.
TACAAGTTTTACTTGACTGATATTATTATATGTTCAACTCGTTTCTGAAAAGTTTCCCCATTTTTGGTAAAGGCAGGCATGCAAGGCCATACCATTATCTATAGAAATTAAAATGCACATGTTACTATAAAAACCCGAACTCCAGTAACACCTAGAATTTACCGGAAAACATCGTTTATCTAACAAACATAATACTTACTTAACCAGTTAAACTTGGTAAATCCTAAGTTTTACCGGTATCGTAGATTTTACCGTAGTTCGGGATTTTACAGTAACAAATACGTTACAAACTTATTTTTTCTCTTAGGTCTGTATCATTTCCTTACCCTTGCCTCATGTGACTTGGGATTGGCGCAGCAAATTTTACAAGCTATAATTTATAACCTTTTCTTTTATGTAATTTATCACAAAATCCTTCAATTTCTTCTTAAATCTTCCTCTCCATCTCTATCCATCATATATATTCGTCGCTCTTATGGGATTGCTTTTTACAAGCTTTTATTTAACTTATTACTACTTACTTTATGTATGTATGTATTTATTACAGGGGTCAAATCTTGCAACTGAATTTTAAAGCAGTTATCCTCTAAAGATTAAGATGAAATTTTGCATACATATTTAGTTTGGATGATAATGCATGGAACGCTTAGTGACGTCATTGTAAATCCAATATGGCGGATGGCCCAAGATGGCGGGCTAGTTATTTTTGTACACTGCCATGATATGGGTATCAAATAAAAGGGTTTGCTGAGAAAAGCTTTATTTTTTATTTTATTTTCTTTAGCTGTCAGGAGTATTATTATTTTACTATATGAAATATAAAGTGAAGCTCGTAGCTAAATAATAGCTGCACGGGTCAATCTTCAACGTTAAGCAACGCTTGCCGAGGTCGCTCCGTGCATGGGTGACCATATTAACATAGCGACTTTCCTCCATGTCTCGAGATTGCATGATAAGCCGTTGGTCCCGGCTACCATTTGAAAATCTTTAACAGTCATTACGGGTAGTCAGAAGCCTAAGATTTGAGGCCTCTGACTTGGCGATTTCAGACTTACATTAACTATATAAGTCCAGGTTTCATCACGATGTTTTCCTTCACCGTTGCCTGCGATGTCCAAGATAAACTTAGAAAGTACATATGAATTTGAAAAAGTCTAAGTTGTTACTTGCCCGGATTTGAACCTATGACCTAAAGAACAAGAGGCAAGGTCTTAGCCACTGGACCACCACGACAGTTACTAGTTTAAATATATCCAGATTTTTTTTTAAATATTGAAGCTAAAAGAAAATTGCAAGACGAAAAAATTTCATAAAAATCATTGTTTAATCTGAAGAAAAAAAAAGATTGTTATTTCATATTTTATTGTTATAACAACTGTATGAGAACAGTATTTTCTTTTCCATCGCACCTCTTGCTGTGATCCTAATATACTTCTTTTGCTTCACTCACGTTCATACATCTACGCACACCGGTTATGAGTACTGCGCACCTGGCCTTTGTGAAGAATGTCACCAAATGATCCGGGATGCTCATGAAATGTGGGTATGCTGCACCTCTGCCTAGCCCTTCGGGGAACACAGGCGTGATGTTATATTATCACCAATAAGAGCCTCTCATTATGTGTATGTTATGAAAGTATAAAACATATTTTTCCACTACCTTGTCTATTATGTAACACATTACCTAAGAAATTATTTTCGAAATATGAACATTGTGACACAAGATTATAAATAAAAAAAAAAACAATATTACATAATAACAGTTACGAAATGACTTTTGTGTGAAGTTTTGATATCATTATGTAACTACAACGTAATTATTTTCTTTTTGGCCAAGTTCGAAAAACAATTAGCAATTAAAAAAAAAAGTAGGTAACTGAATAGGCTACTGTTGGTAGACGCATTCTGCCGCTACGCCCGCTCTTTTTCCACCGCCCCATCCGGCAGAATGATACTGAACCTGTTACCTATCAAAAAAGCGCGCGTTGATTGTGTGTATATAGTCTGTGATTTTTACTCTGAATGAAAAACTAAAATGTTTCTGCTGAATTGTTGTTGGAACTTATTTGCATTTAATTACGTAAGCTCATCAGGTAGTGGAAAGAGAATTGGCTTTATTTTAACACTCGCATGTAGAATCGCATGTAAATTGGCTACATCGCTCGTGTTAAAATCTCGACTTTTTATGCTCGACACGAAATGTACCATTTTTACAAAAAAATACTACCGACTTCCAAATAAAAACACTAAAAGGAAAAAATTTCTTTCTTTTTGGAAATCGGTGTCTTTTGTAGATATCAATTTTTTTCGTTATGGACACCGAATTCCAAAAAAAAGAATGTTTGTAAAAACATAAAATAATTTTTCTTTTTTTACAAACATTTTTTTTTAAATACTACATATTTTTTTGTAAAAAAATATTTTGCTTTTCACTTTTTAGTTGTACCTAATAGGCAAGTTACTTAGTAAGGTACCTGTAATGCCAGAATAGATTACCCAAATTTCATTAAACTTGAACATAACCGGTGAAAAAACATACATTTTGGTGGGTCCCTATGGCCTCAGCAACATTACGCTGGATAGACTCAGCTTCCAGCATTCCCACAGCTCGTAACATCTCCGCCCTCGTCAAATATTGGCGTTGCATGGCTACAATACCTCAATTTTAACTTTATCTTTCGTTTAAAAATGAAAAAAAACTGTAACTAAACGTAATTCGTATTGTTTTCTAAATTTCGCACAAATGAAAATTCCCTCTCCTACACATCAAGACATTTTTATGCCACCGAAACAAAAGAATTTTAAAAAATTTGAATATGGAATTCATCATCATTCATCATCATTTCAGCCGAAAGACGTCCACTGCTGGACATAGGCCTCCCCCAGGCGTCGCCACATAGACCGATCCCGTGCGTCTCGCATCCAGCGCCTTCCCGCAACCTTAACCAGGTCATCAGTCCACCTAGTGGGAGGCCTTCCAACGTATCGTCTTCCGGTTCGCGGTCGCCATTCCAGAACCTTTCGGCCCCATCGGCCATCCGTTCTGCGAGCAATGTGCCCTGCCCACTGCCACTTAAGTTTGGCAATTCTTCGGGCTATGTCGGTAACTTTGGTTCTCCTGCGGATATCATCATTCCTGACGTGATCACGCAAGGAAATTCCGAGCATAGCCCTCTCCATTGCCCTTTGGGTGACTTTGAGCTTTCTGATAAGGCCCATTGTAAGCGACCACGTCTCGGTCCCATAGGTGATCACTGGCAACACACACTGGTCATAGACTTTTGTCTTGAGACACTGCGGTAAATTGGACGAGAAGATACCACGCAACTTCCCGAACGCCGCCCAGCCGAGTCGGATTCGACGGTTGACCACTTTCTCGAAATTGGACCTACCCAACTGGACCGTTTGTCCCAGGTAGACATAATCGTCTACAACTTCGAGAGTAGAGTCTCCGACCTTGATAGGAGTGGGTGTTACATGGGCATTCACCATGATCTTGGTTTTGTCCATGTTCATTTTAAGACCCACTCTTTCGGAAGCTCTACTGAGGTCATCGAGCATTTTACTGAGGCTCTCCATGGTCTCAGCCATGACCACTATGTCGTCTACAAACCGAAGGTGAGTAATGTACTCGCCATTAACGTTGATGCCCAGCCCCCTCCAGTCCAGAACCTTGAAGACATCCTCCAGCGCAGCAGTGAACAGTTTCGGAGAAATGACGTCTCCCTGTCTCACGCCGCGCCGGAGAAGGATTGGTTTCGTGGTCTGATCCTGAAGACGGTCTGACATGGTGGCGTTTTTATACAAACACTTCAGCACCTCAATGTACCGGTAGTCGATCTGGCACCGTTGGAGAGACTGCAGTACAGCCCAAGTCTCGATCGAATCGAAGGCTTTCTCGTAGTCCACAAACGCTAAACATAGAGGCAGGTTATACTCATCGGTCTTCTGTATAACCTGCCGCAGCGTATGTATGTGGTCTACGGTGCTAAAGCCTTTTCGGAATCCGGCTTGTTCGGGGGGCTGGAAATCGTCAAACCTGCGCGCGAGACGATTCGTGATGACTCTTGAAAACAACTTGTAGACATGGCTAAGAAGTGAGATGGGCCTATAGTTCTTCAACCGGGCATTGTCGCCTTTCTTGAAGAAGAGTACCACCACACCCCTGCACCATGCCTGTGGCGTTTTGCCCTCGAGTATGACGGAATCAAACAGCTTCTGAAGGGCCCTAAGAACCGGTTTTCCACCCGCCTTCAGGAGTTCGGCCGTAATTCCGTCATCACCCGACGCTTTGTTGTTTTTGAGCTGTTTCAGAGCCATCCTAATCTCGTACAGGCTGACGTCCGGGATATCTTCGGTATAGTGTCGGGTCAATCTAGCTCTTGGGTCGTTTGCTAGACTCGCAACGGGCTTGCTGATCGAAGTGTACAACTGCCCATAGAATGTCTCGATCTCCCTGAGAAGCTCCGGTTTGGCGGATACGATCCTGCCATCGTCGGTCTTCAGTTTCGTGAGTTGGCTCTGCCCAATAGCCAGATCCCTTGAGAACACCTTGGAGCCTTTATTTCGCTCGATAGCGTCTTTAATACGCTCGGTATTGAAGCGGCGGAGGTCTCTTTTCAAGGATTTAGAGATCTGTCTATTGAGCCGCCGGTATTTGCACGCCTCATCTGAAGACTGCAGGATCATCTCACGCCTCTCCTTCATAAGCTTGAGGGTGTGATCAGAGAGCTTTTTGTTTCTATCTGTACGACGGGTCTTGAAAAACTTAGACCCGACCGTATGGACAGCTTCCACGAACCCGTTGCTATATTCATCCACGGAGTTCCCTAGGCACTCGAAACGATTCTGGAGTTCGAGCTGAAAGCTCTCGGGGTTTTGGACTTGGATCTGTGCTGGCCGGAGCGTGGACTTCATCAGTCGAGACCTTTCAAGCTTAATATTAATGTTCAATGTGCCTCTTACCATGCGGAAATCGCTCCCGGTTTTTACCGAATTGATCACAGAGACATCATTGAACATTTGCTTCTTGGTTGACATGATGAAGTCGATCTCATTTTTTGTTGCACCATCGGGGCTCTGCCAGGTCCACTTCCTGTGTTCACGCTTTTTGAAGAAGGAGTTCATCATATAGAGGCCCTCCTTCTCCATAAAACTGGCCAGTAGGTGACCCCGGTGGTTCCGTTGTCCAACTTCTTCTTCTTCCTTTTAAGTTGATGTTTAACGTTAGTTCTGTAATCAATGGCGTGTATCAAGTCTTCAAAACCACAGGTGTATGGGCACTTGGGGCCTTGGGGTTCTCCAGTATACTGGCTATGTTCTGGACAGGTGCACTGCACTCGAATTGTGTATCAAACTACTGTTACTAAAGTTACGATCACCCACCGAAAATACTCACTGCGAATTTATTTGCTGCAAATAATGCTTGCAGCGGCAATTCGCTGCCTGCCCGACACAAAGCGAGTTCTATACTAGAATTTCAATAGTAGCAAGGGCGTGTTGCCTGGAGCGTGGCGCTGAGTGGAATGGCTACTCGCAGCGAGTACCCGTGAGTGACACACACAGCGAATTCTCATGGTGAATATTATCCACAGCGAGTAAAATTTAACATGCTCAATTCTAATCGCGGCGAATTCAACTCGCGGCTAAAGAATCTATTCGCTGGCAATAGCCTGTCACACACAGCGAGTTCTCGCTGCGAGTAGCTAATCACAGCAAGTATTCGCCCTGTGTGACCGTAGCTTTACTATTGAAACTAATAGCTGCTAAATCAGACGAAATAAACACAGAATATACACTGAATTTCAAGTACCAAACCGAGTGGAGGCAACCCTACCGTGAGTTGGAACAGAGTAATTTAATCAAAAGTGCCCGCCCCTGCATACTTCAGCCATTATGGCCTGCGACAAACACGACATCTTTGGAAACACAAGCTGCAACTATCGTTTCATTAGCATACGAGTTGTGGAGGAAACTAAAGGTATTATCAGACTGCGGTTGATCGACGCTGATCTATATGTTTTAACCAAAATTGTTTTGTCCCTTTTTTAGCATGGTGAACAATGGAGGTCATCGCTGCAAACACTGATCAATAGTTAAATGACAGTATTCATAATTTTAAACCGACCATTTTCATCTACCTTGACATTGGCAAAATCATCGAATGTTCATCGATGGAGCTATAAACATAAAAAATTGAATCGAATTGAAATTTGTTCTTAGGCCCTAGACAAGTGACGTTCTTTTATCGAAAACGTGACGTTCTATTATAGACAACGTGACGATAGCGAAAATATGACAAAAATATATTGGAATGCCAAACTTTATCGAAATTTCACGTGATTCATCCCTTACATTTTGGCATTTCAACCATCACCATCACTTACATCAAATTACACTTGTCAAGAATCTTTTGTCGATTGAATGTCAATTGATTAATAACCACACTTAACATTTTTATTAAAGATAATTTAAAACATTAAAATTTTGTAGAATTAGAGAAAAAGTGCCAGAACGATAATTCAGGACCAGTCTTGAAGACAAAGAAAGATGAACTCTTTGGTTGGCATGACCTGCAGTACATTTTGTTGAAGCTATATAAATGAAGACAACGCTGGCAACTACTGCAGATGAAAGATAAAAAACTTTTTAACAAAAAATACAACCGACTTCAAAATAAAAACACTACAAAGTGAAAAATTACTTCAATTTCGGAAGTCGGTGTTCTTGTTTTGGTTTCTTCGTTTTTTGACACCGACTTCCGAAATTGAAGTAATTTTTCACTTTTTAGTGTTATTATTTTGAAGTCGGTTGTATTTTTAACCGACTTCCCAAAAAGGAGGAGGTTTTCAATTCGGCTGTATTTTTTTCTGTTTTTTTTTTGTGTGTTACCTCAAAACTTGTTACTGAGTAAACTGATTTTGATGATTCTTTTTTTATTTAAAGGCTGGTGCTGGTCATGTGGTCCCATTTAATTTTCATCAAGATCTGATGATGAACTTCGGAGATATACATCATAACTCTTCAATAAATGACGGCAAATCACTCGGGATAGCTGCAATCGCATTTCTGTTTATTGTTTACACCATTTCATAACATAACATCACACTAGTACGATCTAACTGTTTACACCTGCGTACCCCTTACGCAGGTGTAAACAGTTCACCTTGGTAATCTCTTATTCCACCGGTTTTGTTTGAGTTTCATGTTATATCTATTCTGGCTTCACTTTGGGCATTATTGGTACCTAGCCTACATAACTGGTCCATTATATACCACAACTAAAAAGAAAAAAATAAAAAAAACTTTTTACAAAAAATACAACCGACTTTTTTTTTGTTAAAAAGTTTTTTATTTTTCACTTTTTAGTTGTGGTACATAATGGACCATTTCTCCAAAGTGAAGCCAGAATAGATTAACCCAGTAACATGCAACTTAAACAAAAACGGTGGAATTAGAGTAAAACAGGGTTAACTGTTCACACCTGCGTATCCCTTTAGAGCATGCTAAAGTGATGTTATGTAATGATATGATGTAATGAAATGATGTAAACAATAAACATACATCCGATTGCAGCTATCCCGAGGGATTTGCCGTCATTTATTGAAGAGTTCTGATGTATATCTCCAAAGTTATTAAACAGATCTTGATGAAATTTAAATGGGACCACATGACAAGCACCAGCTTTCAAATGAAAAAAGATTCATCAAAATCGGTCCACCCAGTCAAAAGTTCTGAGGTAACTAACACCCATAAAAAAACAAAAAAAAAACAGCCGAATTGAAACCTCCTCCTTTTTGCGAAGTCGGTTAAAAAGGAACATTGAATGCTTTCGAACGTTGAAATTTGTTGAAGATTTGAACAACGAGTTATCAAGTCAGCGATAATTACACGTTCTTATATTTCTCCTTTTTGTTGGTTTAAGATGAAATAAATGCGCTCCATCTTCTTCTGTAGCAAAAGAGTTTAAGAGGAAATTATATCAGAAATTCGATATTATTAAACCTAAAGTAACATTTATGGATCCCCGATTCAAGTCGACATATTTATTAAAAAGCACTGCTTATATACATTACTAATTCACAAAATCAAATTAAATAGGGTATATAAATAAACTTAAACCCAACAATATTTGGGTAATGGCGGTAGAATGTACCGCACTCCCTTCGGTGTTCGAGCGTGATGATACAGCCGGCCAGCCAACATTCCTTTCACCTTGGCTAGCTTAGTACAAAGTACGGCAGTACGCTGAGAGTGAGTGAGTACGCGCGGGCGCACAGTGGTGAACGGTTGTCTGCGCTTCTTCTAATTTTGATATTTATAGTATACGTAACGGAAGTATGAGCTGCTACACCACTATAGTGAAACAAAGCTTTTCTTTCTGAGAGGAAACGGGCCATAATTCACTACGCGGGTCCAGTGCGGGTTTGGCAGTGCGGGTTTGGCAGTGCATTTTGTGGGACTGTCATTATGTAAAACTTTGACGTTCAAAATTGTTGTCTCACAGCCCAATCTGAATAAATGACTTTTAATTTTGATTTTGATTGATATATGTCATATATCTTCTAATGAGAACATTTTCAGTGTATTCTCGATGTTTTCTTTCAGGGATTTGAAAGTCTTCTCTTATTTAATCAGTCCCTCTTTATTGAGGATCGTGGTCACTGGATTCCGGACCAAAGATGCTATCACCACCTGCTGAAATTTGCTTGAAGATGTAGCTTCTTTCACTTGGTCTGAACATAGTATTGGCGACCAACCATGTGCACTTTGCCCTTCGGTATTGCCAATGATGGCCAGTTTTTGCATTATGTGGCTGAAACGCTTAAGGGCCTACATACACTTTAGTGCCGTAAAACGGTAACTTTCTAAAGCATACTCCTCAGTAACAGCTAGGTTAAAAGGTTTGAAAAAAATATATATTTATTATTGATTCATGTACATAATTTGGAACACAAGGTTTTTGCGTGTAACTAATAGTTTTGCTTTAAAAAATTTATTAACAACACGATATTTTTTCGCAACTTTTGGAAACTCTTCCAAAACGACTTGGATGTTTAAAAATATTTTTATACAGAAAAATTGATGGCTGGAATTACTTCATACCTAACATAGCATATGTAAATCAAATAATATTTTGCAAACAAAACTGTTCAAAAGGAGGTTCATTTTTGATATTTTGGCACCGAGCGGGCGCACGGCCAGTACAGCGTTACATTGGGGCGTATATATCACCTTAAGGCAAAATGTATGTAGACAATCTGGCCTTGACATCAAATTGGGAAAGTATAAAGACATTTTTGCGTTTGATTTTTATCATGATATTTGGAGCCTTCAGCACCACATTTCGAATGTTATCCTTTGTCTTTCAATTGCTCGAATTGTCCACGCCTTGACGTAGTGATAATGAAATTAATTAATTACAGGTACCCGAAAGCACCTGGGATCGTACTCGCAAAAAAGACATGGAATATACTTCAAACCTTTTGAAATAGAGTCAACCTTCTGTAATTTATATTGTGGTGTTTTCCAACATGGCTGTTAATGTGAACTAGAGGAATATGAGGCGAGAATAAAATAGTGTTAGTGACTATTTTATGAAGTTAAATGTGTTTGTCCGTGTTTTTATTTGTTATCGTTGGTATTAAAGAAGATACAGTACCTATATAACATTGAACTCCAAACTAAATGGGGTGGGATCGTTTTATGGGTTTGATGTAGTGTCTTCTTTTTCTTCCTGTCTCATTCCCAATTTATTTTGTGTCGGGCCTTCTTGTGCGTCTACCCCAGCAGCAGCAGTGTGCAGTTGACGATGGCGACAGTGTTGCACCAAGAGGATGGTGGTATGCTGTTTGTTATTTGCTTGGTGTTGATTGAGAGCTTTGTTTTAACGAGTATTATTATTATAGTTCAATTTCAAATAGTAGTATCTAATCTAGAAGGTAACCTTTAATATTCTAGGAAACAAATCATAATTTTATTTACACATGACTGTTTCTTTGAAAGCCAGTTACTCGGTGTTTTTATTTTTCCACAGACCAACTTCTCCAGCAATATTTATAAAACTGCCATCCTATGCCCAGGGTATTTGGGAAAAGGCAAAGCAGATTGAATTTAGAAGGAAACCTTTAATATTCTATGAAACAAATAATAATTTTATTTACACGTGTGTATATGTATATATCTTTGACAGCTAGTTATTTGGAGTTTTTATTTTTTCACGGACCAACTTCTCCAGCAATATTTTGAAGTGTTATCCTGCCTTCCTATAGCTAGAGTGTTGATAACTGACAAAATCATACTTTGAGGTGAAGACGTAAAACCCCGAAATAATTAAATTCAATTCTGTTTATGTCAACTAAATAAGTCATTATGCGGGAGTTTCTGGTGTCAAAAATAGACATAATTACGTAGTTTTTAATAGGCAGGTATGTTTAAACTATTTTCATCAATCATAGTTAATTTAAATCAATTATTAAATCTTATTAAAAATACGTCTTTAAACATAGAATTTTGGGGCGTTTTTAGTTTTTATCTCTATCTATTGATAGTATAAAAATACTATTAGAGAGATCTATAGATAATTTTTTGCTCATTTCGGAGTTATTAAATAGGTGAAAATGGCCAAATGTTAGATAGTGACACTCTAGTAATAGGGCGGTAGTATCTATCTTTTACCCTGAGGCACGTGTAACCTTTGTAAAATTTTATTCAAATATTAAAGAAAATAGATCAAAAAGATTTCAACGTGTCCATCACCTACCGAATCGTTTACATGTAGAAAAGAGAGATAATACCTATCACGTATGTTGGCAGACGTTTTAAGACATCAGTGAGAATATTAAGTAGCCTTAATACTGAATGGAAAGGCTCAAAAATACATAGACGGGTCTGTTCTATATATACTAGTAATCTTTTTTGATACGCTTGAAAAGCACATTGGCTTTCACTAAATTCTATTTAAAATTATATAGCGTACGTAGTACAGTCAAGCACATTAATTAATTTCGGCAGGCACAATGGCCAACGTGACACAACGTCGTGAAACTTTTGTCATTTAGTATGGAAAATTCTACTGCCGTAATGTGGTGTCAGGCAGGATAAATGCTCACTGTCAGCAAACGTGTTGTTAAACAATGTCAACCGTGACTGGTGGATTATGAAGGTCTTAAAACTATTGATTCTAGCATAATAAGCCGTTCACCGTTAACCGTCAATCATCCTTCACCGTTTTGACAGCTGCGTTGCTGGAGACTTATACAGTTATCAGTCTGCGTAGTATTTTCCCAACTATGTTGAGGTAGTTCTCCAGTCCAACCAGTATTTTATTTAGTGTTAGTGGCCTATCTGACCTTTATAACCCAGTAACTGGGAAACACGATGCCCTTTGGCAAGACTGGTGTTAAATTTCAGGCTTTTGACTACCCGTTACGACTGTCAAAGATCATCAATATGTCTTGGTGGACCAGTGGCTAATACCTCGCCTCTCGTGCTTGTGGTCGTTGGTTCAAATCCGGGCGAGTACTAATGTTACCTTTAAATTCATATGTACTTTCTAAGTTTATCTTGGGCATCGCTGACAATAGTGAAGGAAAACATCGTGATGAAACCTGGACTTTCTTTTTTTTTTTTTTTTTTTTTTATTATTGATAGGCTTGCGTTTGACCACTATCTCACCTGATGGTAAGCGATGATGTGGTCGACGATGAAGCACGCTTGCCTAGAAGAAACCTGTTCACTCTTGACTTAAAGACTCCCAGGTTGTAGGTGGAATTGGCTCCTTTTAGCGGAAAAAAGACACGCCTGGGTCTTAGCAGCATTGAACTTGACCAGATTGGCATCGCCCCATTCGGAGACTGCCTCCAAGGACAGATTCAAGCGCCCAACCATGGCCTCCCGGAGAGACCGGATCTGAGGTCCAGTAGCGCGCGCGTTGGACACGTATCTCTCAGCTACAGTGCTGTCGTCTGCATACCCAAAGGTGCCGGGTTTTAGCAGATCATTTATGTGCAGCAAGAACAACGTTGCTGAGAGTACTGACCCCTGTGGGACCCCGGCATTAATATCCAGTAATTCAGACGAGCGGCCATCAATAACCACTCGAATGGACCGGCCCCTCAGGAAGTCTGCAATCCAATCGCACATACCACTGGGCAAACCGAATGAAGGAAGCTTACCAATAAGGCTTTCATGCCAGACCCTGTCAAAAGCCTTCGAGATGTCGAGGGAGACGGCAAGCGCTTCCCCGTGTCTCTCTATGGCCTCACTCCAGATGTGAATGGCATACGCTAGAAGATCCACAGTTGACCGATTTTGGCGGAAGCCATATTGGCGGTCACTGAGGATGTCGTTAGCTTCTAGGTATGCCAGGAGCTTGGAATTAAGCACTCGTTCCATACTCTTGCAGAGGATGGACGTTATTGAAATGGGTCTGTAGTTGGCCGGGTCAGCCCGACTGCCCTTTTTGGGCACAGGCTGAACGTTAGCTTGCTTCCAGGCATTCGGCACTTTTCCCGTCTCATATGAAAGGCGAAACAGGCGTGTCAGGATCGGAGACAATTCAGGCGCACAGGTTCTGAGAACAATTGCTGGAATTCCGTCGGGGCCACTAGCTTTGTTCACGTCAAGATTGCGCAGCACCCTACGAACGTCCTTTTGATGTATGCGAATGTCCGACATACTCGTCTCGCAACAATCAGGAGAAGGAGTGGGCCGCGCGTCACCAGAATCCAGACGCGAAGATTCCGCAAAAAGAGAGGCAAACAAGTTTGCTTTCTCCTCAGCGGAGTGGGCCAGTGACCCGTCGGGCTTCAGCAGTGGTGGTAGTGAGGGACGGCAGAAGTTCGATTCAACCGACTTAGCCAGGGACCAAAACGCTTTACTACCCGCTGGGTAGGAAGCAAGTTTGGTCCCAATACGGCTTATGTGGTCAAATCGAGATCTTAGCATCACCTTCTTGCAGGACTTGGCAGCCCTATTGTAGGCTCTCTTGCGCTGACCCACGTCGCTTGCTTTGCGCTTCCGAGCGTCGACCCATGCCAGGTACGCCTTATGTTTGAGCGTGTTGGCGCGCTTGCACTCGGCGCCAAACCATGGCCGGTCAGCGCTAGACATTGCAACGTCAGAGAACGGAATGAAGTACTCCATTCCCTGACGCAACACATCCGACACGGCGTCCGCGCACGACGAAGGATCAACCATAGAGAAGCAAGTAGGCTGCCAAGGATACGATGCGAAAAAAGAACGCATCCCATCCCAATCTGCTGACTTGTACCGCCAAACCCGCCGAGCGCCTCTTGGGCTGGGATCGGCAGGCTTATTACGTATGAAACAGCAATCAGCAATATTTGCGCAGAGATTGTACAATCACCGCGCGAATATCGCTTTACGTCAAAAAATAGGCAGGCTTATTTTTGCGAAATAATTGCTCTTCAATCGCGAATCCGCATTATGAATTTGCGATAGCCACACCATAATAATTTTACGACAGCACTGCTAACAATAAAAGTCTGGTAAATAAAATATGCATTTATCGCAAGCTGATCGCGATAGTTTCGTATTACGCATGGTTTTTGACAGCAGAGCGACAGCCATCGGCGAGCAATGTGGCTGTCAAATTGTGATTACTTTTTCCCTTGTTGTTGGCTGAGTAGGTACAAAAGTTTTTGAGTTTTTGGCGGCATTTTGTTGTGTTATTTATTTTGTGGCTACCTCCTTAAATTATCCACAAATTAATTCCTAGTGAATATTGAAAATTGGTGTAGTTTTATGTCTCAAATGTTTACGCAACTGGACAATTTGTTGAATCATTGAAACAGACGTGATCTCGGTAAAGTGGAGGATACATTTTTATTGTAGTTAGGCTACCTCAGCGAAGCTTGCCAAAAAGTTTGACGCGCTAGGTATGTTTACTGCCAAATACTCACAAACACATTAGAATGTGTTATGTCCACAATAAGTATATTTTATAATATTCTTATTTCTATATGACATGACGACTATTCTGCCAATGTCTAAAGTAAATTGGAAAACAAGTGTTTCAACGATCTATTTCATACCTCAAATTATACGAGATGATGATTTCCATATTTTCCATTTAGTGATGTCTTAATGCGTTATCGATTCAATTTATTATAACAATCGAGTATTGGAAAGCAATTTTAATCGATTTTATACATTACCATTTTAATCATCCAATTTTACAAATAGTTTTAATAAAAGACAATGTCAGAAACCCATACATTGTTTTAGCTCAGATTAAATTCCTATATCAATCAATGAAAAATATCTGATTTAACTCAGAGCCATGTTCTGAATTAGTTTGTGCAAACAGTTTTGTTCGAGAACTCCGAGAATATAGATATTCATCCACGAACTTTTGTGTGGGTAACTTTTAACAATGTGTTTATAGGTAACTAGAGGACGCCTCGCGGTTTCACCCGCGTAGTTCCCGTACCCGTGGGAATACAGGGATAAAAAGAAGCCTATGTCACCCGGGGATAGAGTAGCTTCCTAACGGTGAAAGAATTTTTGAAATCGGTCCAGTAGTTTTGGAGCCTATTCGGCACAAACAAACAAACAAAAAAACCTGCCTCTTTATAATATTGGTATAGATATTATTCAATTTCGTGGAAGTAAAAGGGCAATATCGCATAAGTTTTTCCCTTACCTAGTTATTTCAATATAAATTTGAAAAAATACTCTTTGAAAAGAGTATATTTTTTTTTACTAAGCGACTTAGACGTGATCAAAAGATCCTCGTCAACAACCAAGCTATTTTTTTAGACTTGCGTATTAGTCTTTTTGTCTATCATTAATTGAAAGTAATTCATTTATTTCTACTACACTACCTCTCTGCAAGGGACACCTACACTTAGACTTAAACTGTATTTTTAATTCATTTTATTATATTAACAAATACAATAGTGATTTATTTACTACAGTCACTTGGCAGAATAAATGTAAGATGGCAAAACAAGCTAATGAAATTTAACGAAAACATCAAATAAATTTCATTTACAATGTCTTTTTTTTATATTTGGTGCACCAGTTCATGTTATACTTTGAAAACACGTAGACAATTAATGGAATTTCTTTCGTAAATAACTCACTTTCAGACGCGCAAATTTAAGTCAGCTAAGATTTCCCCATTGTTCTTTTTCAAATTAATTATTATATTATGTAAATAAAATGAAAATATCCAATATTCACTGCCATATTTACTGTTACAAATACTTTACATCTGCAATTATTAATTTAACGGAATATTGGAGCTAAATAGTAATATTTGAAAAAAAAACAGCGTCAACGAAGTGTTGCATTTTCATAAGCTGGTTACTTAATCAGACTATACATTTTATAAACCATTGGACATGTTTAATAGCTTCTGTTAAAAGAGGCTGTCAAAAAAATAGACTTGACTTAAAGGCCTCAGTAGCCAGGTCATTAAATTGATCGCGCAATAATTGTACAATTATTGCTGCTTGCTGTTCCTTACGTAATAAGCCCGCGGGTGGGGAGTGGACGGATACGGACTTCACCAGACAATGGTCGGAACTACCCAAAGGTGAAGATACCGATACCGAGTAGCGGTCTGGATCTGTAGTCAGCAGAAGGTCCAAGCAATTGGCTGTGTGCGAATCAACATCCGGCACCCTCGTTGCCACCTGGACCAGCTGGGTGAGATTTAACGCAAGCGCAAGCTTTCTCGTCTCCCGCCCAGCATGATCAGTGCGCTGGTACGGGAAAAGCCACTCCTGGTGGTGGGCATTAAAGTCCCCCAGTAACATCAATTGGGCAGAAGGGTACCGCTGCTGTGCCGTATCAGCCGCCTCACTAAGGTACTCAGTGAGCCTGGTTGTCTCCTGATCCCCGCTGTGCGAGCGGTAGACACAGGCGTAAACAATTTTATCAAGGCCCATGTCTACCAAAGCCCACAGCACAGAGAACCTAGAGTCCTCAAGGTTTCGGAGACGCCGATAACAGATGTCGTCTCGGGCATACATGCATACACCCGCGCGTTGCTTAAAATTGTGCTCCAGGGTATACCCTGGGTATGTTAGGTACGATACATCTGACGGACATCTGATCTGCGTCTCCGAAAGAAAAAAGAGAGCCGGCTTATCAGTCTCTAGGTGATGATGGACTGCTATGAGATTTGAGTGCAGACCTCTGATGTTAGTGAGGTGCACTTTGAGTGGGAGGGGGTGCAGCCGCTGTTCAACTTTGAACATTTTTCTCTTTTTCATCATTTGCGAGTGAGTGAAGAAAGGTTAGGAGAGGGAAGTGAGATGTGGCTTCACGCTGCTTACCTTCAGACACGCACTGAATGGACGCCATCATTGGGGGACTAGTCTGGAGACTGCGGGGACGCCCGAGCCCCCCCGGGAATGACCATCGGGCCCTCCCTTCTGGTCGCCAACCAGCACGATGGTGCATTCCGGGATTTTTCGTCAGTTGGCGGGGCAGCCTTTCGTGTGGGGCTGGCACACTATTTGGGCCCCCAACTACCTGCGGTCGGCCAGCGGTGCACCGTGCCTCGGATCCCGCTACCCTCCGCGACCAGTCACCCGATACGCCCATAACAGCACGTGCCAGGCTGGTCTGTCTGCAATAGAACCGCCATCTCGACCCATCTCCTGAAGTGGCTACACCGGGCATCGCACCGGAACACGGCTAGGCCGCTTGGCGGTACGTCTTTGCCCGGTGGGTGGTCGCAAGCCTTCGGCCGAAGCCTACCACCAGTTATTGTCACCTGATTGGCACCACCCGGGGACCACGTGTAGGGTATCGCATGGGGTACTTTCCTACGGACGCGGGTGACTCGGCCCCCAAAAAGTTCAGTTAGTATTTTTAAGTTTGTGCTTCATTTGTGTGTTTGCTGCAAGGCGTTTCAGTGCGCGGGTATACAAATAAATGAATAAAAATAAATCAAATGCTAACTGGGACCAACGGGTCTAACATATTTTCTGAGGCACGGAGGAATCTCGCTGTGTAATGGTCACCCATGGTCAAGCATTGCTATACCTTGAATTTATTTTATTCAATTACAACAGTTGGGAATCAATGACAGTAATTAAATTAAAAGATAAGATACATTAGAACACATTAAAATATACAAAACAAAAAACCAAAGTAAAATTTGAAGTCAAAACTTAAAAAGGTTAACAAAACTTTCATAAATCCCTCTCACGGACGAAGATTTTATTGCCATGTCAGAAGTACTTTCTGACATGGCAATAAAATCTTCGTCCATTCAAATTCAAATTAAATTTATTGCATCCATAACGTACATATAGATAGTAAATATAAGTTACAGAAACAATTATCTTTTCCCTTTGTTTATTTACAGAAATGTCTTACTTATTAGTAATGTTTTCACCATATTTTTTTTTTTCGTTTTGACAGTCGCTGCCGACTACAGATAGAGATTGGCGCGCTCTGTCGTTTGTCTACGGTTTCGACAAATGATCATTGAGCCGTCAGGATTTTGGTCGTATATTTATTGTGTTTTATTCATATATTTGTCTACGTTATACACATACATACTGTGACTCACCTTCTGTGTTTATACTATTTTGTTATTATTTATCTTATTCTATTTTATTGCTTTAAATATTGTATGTTCCGTTTCCGTGAATGTGTCCATGGCTTCAACAGTGGGTCCTATCAGAATATCAGCGCAGCGTTATTTTCTTTTTAATATCGTTGCACATGCTGAGGTAGGAGCCTTTTTGGTCTCGCACGGGGTTATTTATTTTAATTTATTATTATTGTTTGTGTTTTGCTTATCTCGTGTCTCCTGTGCAGGTCACAAATAAATATTTTTCTTTCTTTCTTTCTTTCTTTCTTTCTTTCTTTCTTTCTTTATGGACCCTGTCGGGCACAGTAACATTCTAGATACAGTCAGTGTCTAGGAGAGAGGAGTAACGCTTAAATTTACCTATATAATTAACATTTCAGTTATCTATTTACCATCTATCTGCTTTTATGTGGTTAAATTTACCCATATGTGTGTTTCTTTCTGTTTGTATGTTTAATTATGTATTATTTATAATTAGTTATTTATTCGATTAAATTTGAATTGATTTGATATTCATAAATTATATTATTTTACTTAATACCATATTTTATTGTGCGTCAATTAATAATTACTGTCATTTTACTTATCGAGTTAAAAGTAATCTTTATTTTTAATAAAATTAATAGTTAAATGTCCATATAATATTATAATACACGACACGCCTGTTTCGCCTTTCATATCAGACGGGAAAAGTGCCGAATGCCTGGAAGCAAGCTAACGTCTAGCCTGTGCCCAAGAAGGGCAGTCGGACTGACCCGGCCAACTACAGACCCATTTCAATAACGTCCATCCTCTGCAAGAGTATGGAAGGAGTGCTTAATTCCAAGCTCCTGGCATACCTAGAAGATAACGACATCCTCAGTGACCGCCAATATGGCTCCCGCCAAAATCGGTCAACTGGGGATCTTCTAGCGTATGCCATTCACATCTGGAGTGAGGCCATAGAGAGACACGGGGAAGCGCTTGCCGTCTCCCTCGACATCTCGAAGGCTTTTGACAGGGTCTGGCATGAAAGCCTTATTGGTAAGCTTCCTTCATTCGGTTTGCACAGTGGTCTGTGCGATTGGATTGCAGAATTCCTGAGGGGCCGGTCCATTCGAGTGGTTATTAATGGCCGCTCGTCTGAACTACTGGATATTAATGCTGGGGTCCCACAGGGGTCGGTACTCTCAGCAACGTTGTTCGTGCTGCACATAATTGATCTGCTAAAACCCGGCAACTTTGGGTATGCAGACGACAGCACTGTTGCTGAGAGATACGTGTCCGACGCGCGCGCTACTGGACCTCGAATCCGGTCTCTCCGGGAGGCCATGGTTGAGCGCTTGAATCTGTCCTTGGAGGCAGTCTCCGAATGGGGCGATGCCAATCTGATCAAATTCAATGCTGCTAAGACCCAGGCGTGTCTTTTTTCCGCTAAAAGGAGCCAATTCCACCCGGCTCCTTCTTTCAGAGGTGTGACCGTGCCGATAACTGACCATCTTGAGATTCTTGGCATCACGTTGACATCGACGCTCAATTTTGGTCCATTCATTGAGGCAAAAGCTCAGCTGGCTGCCAAAAAATTAGGGATCCTCGCGAAGGTGAGACGGTACTTCACGCCAGAACAGCTGCTCAACTTATATCAAGCGCAAGTTCGATCATGCATGGAATACTGCTCTCATCTCTGGGACGGATCTGCCAAGTACCAGCTGAATGCACTTGATGCGATCGAAAGACGGGCTAAGAGGCTCATCGAAAATGAAGTATTGGTCGAATCTAGGCTCCAGAACCTCGAACATCGGCGCCGAGTTGCCAGTCTGTCGGTTTTTTATCGGTTACATTTCGGAGAGTGTGCGTTGGAATTGCATGAACTAATTCCTCCTAGCCTGTTCCATCATCGGACTACAAGACGTACGGCGTTGCGTCATCGGTACATGGTGGACATCCGGGTGGGATGTCCACGCACCAAACGTTTTAGGAATTCTTTTATTATGCGTACAGCAAAGGAGTGGAATTCCCTGCCGGAGTCTGTATTTCCTGATAGCTACAACCTGGGAGTCTTTAAGTCAAGAGTGAATAGGATTCTTCTAGGCAAGCGTGCTTCATCGTCAACCACATCATCGCTTACCATCAGGTGAGATAGTGGTCAAACGCAAGCCTATCAATAATAAAAAAATAAAAATAAAACTGAGCCAATTAATTATTTATTTATGAAAATTAACAGGTGTCTGTTGTAATATGTTTAATAAAAGTAATACTCAATTTATTTATTTATTTATAGTTAATTAAAACGATGCAAATACCAATTACAATAATTAAAAGTATCATCATCATCATCATCATTTCAGCCAAAAGACGTCCACTGCTGGACATAGGCCTCCCCCAGGCGTCGCCACATTGACCGATCCCGTGCGTCTCGCATCCAGCGCCTTCCCGCAACCTTAAACAGGTCATCAGTCCACCTAGTGAGAGGCCTTCCAACGTATCGTTTTGCGGTTCGCGGTCGCCATACCAGAACATTCGGCCCCATCGGCCATCCGTTCTGCGAGCAATGTGCTCTGCCCACTGCCGCTTAAGTTTGGCAATTCTTCGGGTTATGCCGTTAACTTTGGTTCTCCTGCGAATATCATCTTTTATGACGTGATCACACAAGGAAATTCCGAGCATAGCCCTCTCCATTGCCCTTTGGGTGACTTTGAGCTTTCTGATAAGGCCCATTGTGAGCGACCACGTCTCGGTCCCATAGGTGATCACTGGCAACACACACTGTCATAGACATAGACATAGACTTTTGTCTTGAGACACTGCGGTAAATTGGATGAGAAGATACCACGCAACTTCCCGAACGCCGCCCAGCCGAGTCGGATTCGACGGTTGATCTCTTTCTCTAAATTGGACCTACCCAACTGGACCGTTTGTCCCAGGTAGACATAATCGTCTACAACTTCGAGAGTAGAGTCTCCGACCTTGATAGGAGTGGGTGTTACATGGGGATTCACCATGATCTTAGTTTTTCCATGTTCATTTTAAGACCCACTCTTTCGGAAGCTCTACTGAGGTCATCGAGCATTTTACTGAGGCTCTCCATGGTCTCAGCCATGACCACTATGTCGTCGGCAAACCGAAGGTGAGTAATGTACTCACCATTAACGTTGATGCCCAGCCCCCTCCAGTCCAGAACCTTGAAGACATCCTCCAGCGCAGCAGTGAACAGTTTCGGAGAAATGACGACTCCCTGTCTCACGCCACGCTGGAGAAGGATTGGTTTCGAGTTCTGATCCTGAAGACTGACTGACTGACATGGTGGCGTTTTTGTACAAACACTTCTACACCTCAATGTACCGGTAGTCGATCTGTCACCGTTGGGGAGATTGCAGTACAGCCCAAGTCTCGATCGAATCGCAGGCTTTCTCGTAGTCCACAAACGCTAAACAGACAGGCAAAGTATAATAATTATAAAATAAATATATAAATATGGTAAATAAAATAATAATAATATAATATGTCCATGTGTAGATTTTGAGTCAATTTGTTATTATTTATGTCATTTACTTGTCTTATCTTTTATTGCAATAACTTTTATTAATTAAGTATTGTTTTAATTTATTTATAAATGTATTGATTTTATTTACTTGTTTTATCTTTTCCGGTAATTTGTTATTTATTTTATCGACATAGAATACGGACTAGAAGAGTGCAATTTAAGGCGAGAGGACGGTAGATCTAGTCTGTTTTTTAGCGCAATGAATTCAACCGCAAACAGATCGTTTGTTGGATTATAATCCAAGAGATCATTAAGCGCGGAGAATAAGATTGACCCGCGTGACTGTTATTATTTAGCCAAGAGATTCCTACTCGATACTATTATATTTGGTAAATTAAATAATTTATTGTCAAGCTTTTGTATCTCTTAAAATATTGCGAGAAAATAAACTAAATTCATCCCCAAAGTAGAACGAATCTGATAATAGCCTGAAATAAATACAAAGTAAACAGAGGAGAGACTAAATTAAACTCTCCTAAACTTAAATTATGAATCAGTTGTATCTTACAATCTTTAATTTTCAGCTTCAGACAATAAAAGCCTGAACTTGGACAATATTGCCAATCTAACTAATTAATATTATATAGATGTACCTAATATTGTTTGTTTATTTTTGTGGGAAACATTTAGCTAATTCCAAAATTCCATAATTAGTAATTGTGTTCTGTAGGATAGACTAGCATGACGAATCTCCTATTGGAGGAAAAACTGCCTGACCGGACAACCCAGAACAGATTGGCTTGGCGCCAGAAAAATAGGAGAGCCAACCCCACCTAGAGCAGTGGTGGCCCAGTGGTATTAGCCGAGACTTACAAGTTGTAGGTCGTGGGTTCGAACCCAGGCAGGCGAAAAATTTGCTTATTTAATATCAGAACAAAACTGTGGCGCCTTGGGTATTAAAAATCAAAATGATTTTTTTTTCACATAGTCCTATATGGGCACTTATAAATCGTCGACAAAAGGTGCACGGTACGGATTGGTCGTTTCCTATGGAGAAGAACCGGCAAAAAACTCCACGGTTACTCTTTTAAAAAATGTTTTGGTTTTACAATATTTCCATGTTACAGCATTAGTACTTAGATTTTGTGGGACAAAGAAGGCCAGACAATAAGTCGATTCGAACCAAAAAAAAAGATTATATATTAAATAAACAAAAAAAAATGTAAAACGAGATAAAAAGTTAGAATAAATCTAGAAAGCCTACAATGTTCACACATTCACAAAACAATCGGTAAAAGAATCTATAGAAAGGTAAAAAAAAAAGTATAGCAAGACTAAATTTAACATGTGGCACAAATGTTGTTATCAGTGCTGTAACTATTCTTAGCAAAGGGCTAAAAAGATGATTGAAAACCATTGTAAAAAGTCTAATGAAAAGAAGAAAAAATGAGATTGACAATAGTTATATATCCACATACTTATGCCTTATGAGTTAGCATATTGATATGAGCAAAATTGTTATTCAATGTAGTCCTTGATTTTATAAAATGCTTTTTTAATAAAAACACGTTTGATGTAGTTTTCGAACTTTCCATCGGTCAGTTCTATAACTGACTTTGGCAACTAGTTATAAAAGCGTATACTGTTTATAAGAAAAGACTTGCTAGCTTTAGTTATCTAAATTTGGGTAAATTATGGAAGTCGCTTCTAGTTTTGAAAAACCCTCGATTTTGCGGGCATACAAAATACATTCCAAAATATAAAGTGTAGATATACTCAGTATATCGATCTCTTTCAAATTTGCTCTGAGGGAGTCGCGAGGACCCATTTTATAGATCGCGTTGATTGTCCTCTTTTGTAAGATGAAAACTGAGTTAAAGTCTGCTGCTGATCTCCACAGCAGAATGCCATAAGACATAATACTGTGGCAATAAGCATAGTATACTATACCTAGCTGTAGCTACATCGGTTAACTGCCTTATTTTCATTACTGCATATGCAGCTAAACTTAACCTACCCGAAAGAGTTATAATGTGTGCGCCCTACTGCAATTTTGAATCGATAGTAATCCCTAAGAATACAGTTTCCGATACAAGTTCAAGATTTTTGCCGTCAAGATTTTAATTTAGGTCACGTTGTGGTACATTTGGTAAAGAGAACTTTTGAATTTTTGTTTTTTTCGCATTAAGTAAAAGATTGCTAGCTGCGAACCATTTTGAGATAATATTTAGACTTTCGTTGAAATGTAAGACATCCGTATCTTTCCTATCTATTTTAAAAAATTGCGAAGTATCATCAGGAAATATAATATCCGATAATTTGGCCATCATAAAAGAGATATCATTAATGTAAACAAGAAAAAGGAAAGGGCTGAGAATTGAACCTAGGGGCACGCCCACTTTGACTAGAGACCCGGAGGACGTCGCACCCATTAACATTTACTTTTTGTTGTCTGTTTGATAAATATGAAAGGACAAGATCCGCAGCTTGTCCTCGAATTACGTAGTGGTGTAATTTACAGATCAGTGTGTTGTGGTCGACGCATTGGAACGCTATTGAGAGATCACAGAAAATGCCAATGGCAACCATTGTGCCTATAGTTTAAGAAGACAAAGAGCAGAATGATGAATCGATGTCTTGACTAAGAAAGAAGAAGAAAATGGCTTGACTTACTTGGCATAATGCCCTATATCCCCTAGAAGGGCTAGAGGGCGTCCACAGAAGTCTTCCATCGCAATCGGTCATATTTCACATCGCTCCACGTTATTCCGATACTAGCTGCTTCTGCCAACACGGTGCAACGCAAGGTTTGATAGGGGCGGCCACGCTAAATATAATGTATCTATTTATATATATTTAGGATCTCCAACGAAAGTTGTACGTATAGGTACACAAAAAAAAACAATAAATTATCAATATGAAGTAATGCTCTCCCTAAATTATAAGAGGCCACATCAACCTTTAACATTGTGAATCATTTATTAATATTATAAAGAGAAAACAGAAATCAAAACGTCATGTTTTCCACTAAAAATATCACAAAATAAACCACTTTAATTTCCTTTAGCCTTTTTGGGGTATACCAACATAATGGCAAACTGAACCGATAAAATAAGTACGCTTGAGAAAAGATTTTAAATATTTTCTGAATAAGAGTGTAATAGCGGTTACGGTATCAATCAAACTGCCTAGCTTTATCTATCTCTCTATCTATGTTAGGGTTAACTTCCAGTCTAACCAGATGCAGATGTAAACAAGTAGTTTAGCCCAGTAACTGAGAGCCAAACGAAACGGTGAAGGACAACATCGTGAGGAAACCGACTTGTACTAGAACTAAAAATTCGATGACATGTGACATCCACCAACCAGCACTGGACCCGCGTGGTAGATTACGGCCCATTCCCTCTCATAGAGAGAGGGCCTTTGTCCCATCAGTGGGGACATTAAAAGGCTGATGATGATGAACTGAGCGACATCCCATAAGAAGAGCGGTTTCTGATTTCCTGGTTTTTGGCTATTTGTAACGATTTGTGAAAGACGTATAAATGACAGCTGCTATCCGAGGCACGGAGGGGTCCCGGTATATCGAGAATGATCACCCATCCACGGACTGACCTCAGCAAGAGTTGCTTTACCTCAAAGATCAATCTGTGGCTGTTATTAAGTAGCTACAATGTTCTAATTTTTATCCGTGGTGCTAGGCAACTGGGCTTATCCCAGTTGTAAACGACTCTTTGTGTATATTTGTCTTGTTTGTTCTGTTTTTTGCTTGATATGGAGGGAAGTGGAAATTTATATTTTTCCCTACTCCTCCGTTATTCTTTTCTGATGAATTTCGTTGTGGGATTCAAGACAGTTAAATTCATTATCCGGGACTTCGTCGAGCTTTATTGCCTCGGCGCTTTTTTGGTGGTCACCTCTGTTGATTCTGGCTTTCAGGAGTTGCAGTGGTTTGGGAATAGTGCGGTGGGATTGTCCCAAAAAAAAAATCAACCTTCTCGTGTTGATGCAATCTATTCAGAAACTAATCAAGTTGGCTCAAGTTACCAACCCAGAACTGGAGGCGAAAACATAAACGAAATATACACAAAATTAGCGACACAACAATGTCCTACGCAAGTTATGTTATAAGAGTAACACGAAACTCGACGAAAACATTATTAATTTGAGCAAAAAATATTTGACTTATTCAATTAAAGGTCTAACAACTTGTGAGTAGAGCCTAAATTAAGGTAACATTGTTCGCAAACAAGCCAGCTATTTAGCGACGTGAGGATTTAGGAAGGACGTGACGGAAACGATTCGACGGTTTCTAAACAACATAGGGTTAAGCAGAGTTGCGCTTATAGCATGTCAATGTATGTATAAGGGGTAAGTCTATTTATTTATATATGTATTATTAGATGGAAAACCTAAGAGCTATAAATAAAATGATTAAAACAATTGTATTGCCATCAACAAGTCCGAACTCACGTTTAGTGGGGGACTAAACGTGAGTTCGGACTATGCTCTATTCCCGCTATGCTCGACTCGTACCTACTAAAAAGTTTCGTTATGCACAAAATCATGTTCCAGGGCAGTGATGAAGAAAACTGTTACAGGGTATATTTTATTTAAGCATTTAAAAAGTAAATTAAAAAACCTAGTATGTAAATATCGTTACATTTACGAAAATAAGTAAACGATCCGTTTTATCATACCGACGCAAACACGCCACGTCGCCACTCAACACGTCGCGTCATTCATTTTAAAAACCAAGTGTCCATCCATTCCATAGAACTGTGAAAATCGAAACGTCTTGCCATAAAAGAGAAATTTTATTTAAAATTATTTCGAAGTTTTTAATATTTTAGTTTAGTTTCAATATTTTTCAGCTTCTTGGTCAATTTAATTGATTTCAGACACTTTTGTTTCCAACTACACCTTCCATTGTTTACGTAGAATCAAAAAAGTGCGTGCATAGCGAACTTTTTAGTACGTAGGTATTTTTCGAGTCGAGCATAATGGGACTAGAGTGTAGAGGGACTAGAACATAGAGGGACTAGAGCAAAGAGGGACTCGAGAATAGAGGGACTAGAGTATAGAGGATTTAGAACATAGAGGGACTAGCGCAAAGAGGGACTAGAGAACAGAGGGACTTTAGCATAGAGGGACTAGAGCATAGGGGGACTAACCACGAACTCCGGGTATCTTCTAAGATATTCCAGATGGAAAAACCTCAATAATATTTTGTCTGCCCGACCCGGGAATCTATCTCCCGACCTCATACTCAGCAGTAGAGGTTGTAATCATTAGATCAACCAGGCAGTCCAACGACTTAGACAATTGTTCAAAACCTCTTTGAAGTTAACCACTTCCAAAACTCAACAAATTATTGGATACAAATATAATTGCCGGCAATGAAATAGCAAATCAATTTCATAATTGAATTAACACCAACTAAAATCACCATTACCTTTGGAATGCCACAGACAAAATGAGGGCCAGCACCAGGAATTTCGATTGTTTGACAGAATAGATCAAAACTGTTTCCAATTTATATGACTATTTTCGTGATCCAAAATGCTGTCAATCACGATGTTTTTTATCCAGAATAAGAACAATGTGGCTCTTCACATCATTATCATCATCATATCAGCCAAAGATGTCCACTGCTGGGCATAGGCCTCCTCAAGCGTCGCCACATTCACCGGTCCCGTACGTCTCGCACCCAGCGGATCCCCGCCAGCTTCACCAGATGCTCTTAATTAGAAACAATTTAACTATGCGAACTCATCCCACCATCTGCCAACCACTACCGGACTAATAAGACTCTAGACAAGTGAAATTCTACCAAAGAAAACGTTGTTATAACGATTGGAAAATTGTCACATTTTTATAGAATTGCCAAGAACTATCGAAATGTGACGTGATCACTTACATTTTGGCATTTCCGCAGCACTTGGGCCTATAATTATTTGTCGAACAGTGATATAATTATTAAACATTATTTTTATAAGAAACTTACAAATTTTTATAATTATTATTATAAGAAACTTACAAAGTTATCTGATCGACAGAGGGCACCATTTCACCAACATCCGCATTTGGTTGATATTTCAACTAGTCGTACTAACACCGACGGCACAAAACCAAACTAAATAATAATTGAGAAAATCTAGATGGAAAATCCTAACAACAGTTTGCATGACCCAGGCTTCGAACCAAGGACCTCATGCTCAGCAGTAGCACTTGCGACCACTAAAGCAATGAAGGATTATAACACCACAACCAAGAATAACAAATTTTATATAATAGAACCTTTATTGGATAACACTTGTAAAGGAAAATTACAAATATTGCAGAATTTATCCGTCTTTTTCAATCGTAGCTGGTAAGTAGTAGTAATCTTTGTTACAATTACCAGGCATCCAGAAAATCTAGGGATTACTCAGCAGCATGGTATCTGGGATACAAATCGTCACGCTTGAAAAATTGGTTTAAGTCCCTAGAAAATAATACATGTTTTATTCGAATTGAGGCTTTTTCCACAAAGGGGAAACGAATATTATTGTATTCCCCAGATTTATATTCGTATAGGGTTTTTCCATTAGGAATGTTTCAATGGTAGCCCGGTGGTCGGCAGTTGTCTGTGTGATAGATTTTCTTGTCCGCTGTTCTCCATAATG
The DNA here is from genome assembly GCA_964057195.1 of Orthosia cruda. Lineage (NCBI taxonomy): Eukaryota > Metazoa > Arthropoda > Insecta > Lepidoptera > Noctuidae > Orthosia > Orthosia cruda. The sequence continues at coordinate 2,838,518 of OZ059826.1, read as the reverse complement.
TGTTAAGTACCTTTGAGAATGATCAGTAGTTTTCTTTATGATTTAACATTCAAAAATGAAAACGGCGACTTTGCTATGTACAGTCAAGGGTCAAAAGTGCAGTCATACTCTCCCAAAACTCAAATGGCTAGTTTTTGTAAAAAAAGTTAAATTATCCACAACTGATTTAATATTTTGTATAGAAATTAAAGTCCTACTAACCGCGAAATGTTGAAATTCTGCTGACTACAAAAAAATGCCTTTTCTGTTTTGGTAGAGTGCGACTGCAATTTGGACCCTTATAGTACAACTGTATGGTCTAAAAGAAATAAATCATTTGACTTTGACTTCTTACCCCCGTGCCTCGAAAAGCACTTTAAGCAGTTGGTGATCCGGACCTGATCTCTCGCTTGTCATTGTTGGATTGCCGTCCTGAAATACTATGAGAGTAAGGGAATAGAGAGAGAGCACCAGTTTTTGTGCTCACACTTGTGAACACATTATAACATGATACTATTTATTTATTCATTTATATGTCCCGAGTTAATGGCTAATCTCCGCTGAGATTGGCTGCTATTTCCGAAATTTGGTATGGAAAATAACATTTCCTTTTCTCCCTTACGAATGTGAGGTACTATAAGGGGCTTGTAAAACTTTTTTCTGAATGTGCTATTTCAAAACTTGGAAGGTCAGACTTGTCGTAACCAGTAATAATGGCTATCGAAACAGTGTCAATTTTACATGTAACAGAAACTCAGCCTATTGATTTCTGTAATATACCATTACGCCTGGCTTTTTCGAAGGGATTGGCATTATACTACACCCTTATTTTGCCAGATATGTTTAAAACCCATAAACCGAATAAAGGATACCATACTGCCATAAAGGTGCATTGAAGGAGGCATACACATATGAATGGTTTCTTGTTTTGGATTTTTGTTATTTTATTTTTATTGTTAAACTTTTATGTTTCTACTCGTATATAGTGTATAACATTATTTATTATGTTATATAACATTATCTTGGAAATACTGTAAGATGTTGTACTTATTGGTGTCAAATAAATAAATAAATATATTAGGCACAAATAAAGACTAAAGGCTGCAACTCATAATTTCTAGACCGCTTAATTCAAAAACTCATTTTCAAACCTAGAAAACGAACACAGCGTTTAATACTCAGCCAGCAGTAGCGACCACCTAGACCAACGAGGTTATCATTGATTTTACATTAGAATATTGTATCGGCGCGGCGGTCACTTAAATAAATTGATGTAAACAGCTTGGATAAAGGCCTTAATAATATCAAAGAAAACACAATCTCATTTACAAGTGAACCAATTTTTATTAAATCTACGTTGATTGTAAAGGGCTCTCGAAAAAATCTACAAAGCCCCGTTACGAGGGAACGATAAATATGTACATATATCAAAATACCCGAGCCTCATCTTAGCGTCAATGATGTCTGGTAAGCCTTTCTTATGAAAATTTCATTTATTATCCCGTGTGGCTTCTGCCTCATCATAATACAATAACAATTTCTGTTGATTCTTGCAATTTTTGAGTATAATAGCATTTGAAGAGGATCCAAATGCCTCCCTTGGGACAAAAGGGGTCTTCAAATAAAACTGTTTGAAGAAGCAGATGATCTTCAAGGTTTACGTTGCCCTAGTCGACGGCACGAACTATTTTGTGAGCGGGGTTTAAATGCATACAATCTCATCCGACAACACGTGCTAAAGAGATACATTTTAGCATTATCAGTCCATAACGTTTTAATTGCTGGGACAAAGTTCTCTTTTCAACGAGACTGAGTCGCCTTTAGGAAGCGGACATAGTACGGATTGATAAATGTTATAATTATGTCAGCAAATTTTTAGTCCCAGGTTATGCCGTCACACCAAGATGTTCCTCTTCTGTGTTGTACAACATTTTGGGAACAGTGTTGTATTTTTATTATATATACACAAATAAAAGTGGCATTCTGGTTTTGAACCCAAAAACTACAACTAGTAAGCAGATTTCGAAGCAACATTTCGGAAGGACAAATACTTTAGTTGCGGATAAATTTGAAAGAGAGTTACCGCGGCCCTGGCACAAGCAACTGAAGGAACACGGGTGGGTTTAAGTCAGTAAACGTCTGACACGCCCTCACGCTTCACCCAGAGTGGGAGAAGTTATTGGATGATATCCAAATAATAATAAAACTGAGATAAGTCTGCGCCAGAAATTTAACTTTTAGTATCGGCTGTCATAACCATCTGTGAAATTGGTTACAGCTGGAAGCCATCGTCAACTAACATGTCGAAACTTCCGACATTGATATTGCCAGGTTATTGGGTAGTAAAAGTTAGATGACAATCGTCTTACTGCCTAGCATTTAAACCAACTTTGTTGGGTTACGCTGAATATTACTGAGTATCAGTATGTTATGTGGAGCCAGTATGTCCTGTATTTAGGACCTCTATAAACCAGTAACAGGGAAACAAGAAACCTTGTGGTACGTTCGGTTGTCTGACTTTTAGGTTTAAAAGGTTTTATAGATGTCCTAAAGATAACCAAGAACCACGGCTTAATGTGCTTTCATAGGCACGGCAGTATCAAACCACTCAATTCAAAACTCCATGCGGCCACGAAACTTCTAAACCCAATCAAAATCAAATCACACAATCACAAAATCACCCAATAAACCTTATAGGTACTTTTGAAATGTCAAACAAAATATGAATCTGGTTGCACATTCGCAAGCGTCAGTAGATCTCTATGGAGATGAATGTGCAAGAAACTCCACGGACACTCTTTTCCATTAGTTCTAATTACAATTATTTGGTTACATCATTCTTGTTGGAAAATACATATTATGTGAGGACGATGTAAAAAGTCGTGCACTTAAAAGCGTCTAGAGTATAACAAACAATTCAAAAATGAAACAAGTACGTATTCAAAAGCAGGCTGAATCAGTTAAGTTATGACCAATCCCAAATGATGGCGCCCGTTCACGAACATGACGCATGGATTGGCACCAATCAGCTTAACCATCATGAAGGAAACCGAAAGATGCAACGCATGTGTCACCATCTGAGAGATATTTGAGAGAGAATGACACACTCAACGGCAAGGGCACACACAAGTTAACGAACGACACATATGTACAGTGTATAGTAGATTTACAGTCGGAACTCACACGTTCACATAGTCTGCACATGTGTTTTGCAGTTATATAATACTAAAAGAAATGGAGTTTATACAATACAAATATATTCATACAGTCTTCAGCAGGTCCAACAATACCTCAAAACGTTTTTACCAATCACATGTTTTTGCGCCTTAGTGGCTGCGGAGCAGGACCAGCATAGAGCCAAGCATTTTTATGAGCAATAAAATCGCCCAACTTATAACATGCTTGCCTGCATACTGTGCGTTTTATACAAGTTTTAAATTTCGTCACATTCAGTTCTAGAATGTGGGGAGGTAATTTATTGTAACATTTTATACAGTGCCCCATAAAAGATGATGCTACTTTAGCCAGCCTGAAACCTGGTTGAATTAATTGGTCCCTATTTCTAGTAACATAATTATGTCTGTCGCCGTTTTTACTAAAAGGATGTAACAACACTTTACCTACGAATCGCACCGAGAAACTGACGCGCATAAGTCGTAGATGTTACCCACGGACGCGAACGGTGTCCCACTTAAATACGCTTGTCAATTTATTCAAGTGTTTAAGTCATGGACCAAGTGATTAATAAAGGCACTATGTATAATAGCCGGGCAATATAAATCAAGTAAAGTCAAATCGGACAATGTAATGAATAATGATTAAACTTCATTATTTATCACATTGTCTGGTCATTATGAATATTGCTACGTTACTGTTGGGATTCGATAGTTATGGTACATTAGTATGGTTTTTATTTTAAATATTCGGTCAGCAAGAAATATTTGCGAAAACGTTATTTTCACAGTAAAATTATATTATTTGGTCAGCAGGTTTATAGAATCGGTTCATCATCATCATCAGTCTATTAATGTTCCCACTGCTGGGACACAGGCCTCCTCTCTGTGAGAGGGAATGGGCTGTTATCCACCACGCGGGCCCAATGCGGGTTGGTGGATGTCACATGTCATCGATGTCTACCTTAAAATTGTTTAGTAAAACACATATTTTTATTACCCTGCCCAACAAATGATGGGCATTATACAGAAAGAATCAATTTATTTATTTCAATAGTTTATAGCATATTGCCTGATCATATTGAGCATTTTTCAAATTGTCTGCGCATTATGAAAAATGCCGTATTAATCAGTCGGTCCATAACTTATTATGTACTAGTCAACCACTTAGTTCAACCATTTCTGATCTAATAATAATATCAGCCTGTTACTGTACCACTGCAGGGTAAAGGCCTATTCTCGTACAGAGAAGACAATAAAAATATTTTCTCGGATTCGAACCCACGAGCTCAAGCACAAGAGGTTCAGTTTTAACCACTGAGCATCACGACATTCTATTCTAATTGTAGCATTAATTGTTACAAAGCCAACGATGACTTTATGAAGGTACTAACGAACTAATTTTACTTTAAAACTTCAATTGGTTTCAATCCATGGTTGGCTGCTTTGAGATAGTATGTGCTTAGAAAGTTTTGGATCCATAACAGTTGTACAAAGTGTCTGGACATTTTAGTACTGAAGTTGCCGCCAGCTATTGTTGAAACATTGAGTATTTGTTTGTATTATCTCGCTTGTGTATTTGTTTAATAAATTTGGTTGTATTCAGCATTGGAACTTTTATGTTAACAACTTTGTAACTCTCTTTGTTAAAACAAAAATATCAAAAATCACAGCCAGTTAGTTTTACAGTTCAATGAGTGACAATACTCACCTAAATTAGGTAATTAGTTAATTTCACCTCGATATGATATAAGCCGACAGAAGCAGATGGCGCAAATTGGTAAAGGAGAAGTTGTTGCCATGAAGACCGAGGTATCGCGACCCTCAGTTATTAGGAACACGATGCAAGGAGGCAGGATAATATTAGCTAAAATAAACAACGGTCATATATTATAGTGCCCCGCACTAATGCCAAAAATATATTTTTACCAACTCCCACCAAAAAAGCAGATCATACTATGCCTATCCGGCAATAAGACAAGCGACATTCTACGAGTAACAATGAAAACGTCGCGATACAAATGGAAAAAACAGCCAATTGTCGGACTTCGTTCATGGGTTCCGATACAAACCGAAAAATCAAGTTGGTTGTAATAGGAAAAATGAGAGAATTTCAAAGAACAATCTGATTTATCAATATTTGTTAGTAAGTATACATAATAATAAAAATTATTAAAAATTTGAAGTTCATTGGTTATCCTCATCTTCATGCCCTTATCCCATGCTACTAGTGGTCGGTGCAACACGTTTTCCTCTTCCATACCGACCTGTCCCCTGCCTCGCTATCACTGAATCCCTTTTCAAGATAATGGCAAGTTAACTAAATTTTTTATGACTAACAATATTCTTTTACTGTGAAAATTTTAAGACTGGTTCCAACCGTTTGGCTGTAGAACCTGTGTGACAGACGACGGAAAGACACGTGATTAGCAGCAATAAGGCTCCGTTTTGACTCTTCGGGTACGGAACCCTAAATACAAAAATTTATGGGAATGCCATGCGCAACTAAAATTTTACGCGATTAATCCCTTACATTTACCGCATGGAAATGTGATGGTCAAGATCGGCATGTCGACCATCGCCAGCCTAACCTACATTCATCTGTAAACTTAAATAAATGAACTGCTCTCACCCTGAAATTATTATACCCAAACTTTCAAACAGCTTCATGAATTCCCAGAAAACCGACCAAAATGGTTCCGCTCTATCTAAACGGTGTAGTTAACTTTCAGCACCGGATAGCACTCTGAAGCAATATTAGTCCTAAAGTTTAATTGCTCTAATGATCTGGAACTGCAGCCGAAGTATGTGTAGGATGTGGATGTCTGAGTATGTGCGTGAGTGAGACAAGCTGGCGCTCTATGTGTACAGGGTGGAATTTTTTGAATGATGGTTTGTAAATGAAAATTTCTTTAAATATTATAAACAGAAAACTTTCTACTCATTCGTTGTCTTCATGTAAAGCTTTTGTAATTTACGGTATTAAATTGTACTTCTGCAAATTTATCTTTGATTTAAGAGAGTTAAAAGCCATACAAGAGGCCATAGATAGATTGACAATTTAATCAGCTATTGCGATTCTCGAAGTTACCGACATAGCCCGAATAATTGACAAACTTAAGTGGCAGTGGGCAGGGCACATTGCTCGCAGAACGGATGGCCGTTGCGGCCGAAAATTTCTCGAATGGCGATCGCGAACCGGAAGACTATACGTTAGAAGGCCGCCCACTAGGTGGAACAATGACCTGGTCAAGGTTGCGGGAAGGCACTGGATGCGAGACGCACGGGATCGGTCAATGTGACGACGCCTGAGGGAGGCCTATGTCCAGCAGTGGACGTGTTTCGGCTGAAATGATGATAATTGCGATTGTCAAAAATCGAATCTGTGTAGGATTAGCATACTATTGAAATGTCGAGATATAGGACATAAAAAAATCCAAAATCAAAGAGAAGAGTGTTTTTATGCCATTTTGGCACTTACTTCCTTATCTGCCACTGACTGTATTGCCTAGCCTAGCCTCTAGAAATAGTAACATTCTATTAAATAAAGATTATAAAAAGTAAAAATATAATATGGACTTAATGCGCAACCGAAATTTCACATGGTTAATAACAAGCATTTGGACTTATTATCGCTTATAAATAATATAATTTTGTTTGGGTTCCAAATTTCAATTTATTAATAGGGAATCGAACTTTTAATAATATATCAAAATCGTGTAAACAATTTTATGACATCAAGGGGCAGTTTTCCCTACTTACAGAATTACACCCTGTGTAATCACGCTAGCGTATAGCATAGACAACATTTTCTATCAAGTGAGCATATATGTGTGTGTGTGCTAATTTTCGACGGCAGCTTTGAATAAAGCGCCTCTTGCTTCTAAATATAGTCATACGGGTATTAGAACGGCATTTTATGATACTCCTTTTGGATTGTGGTTTAAAACATAAAAATATAACGTACGTACGGACATAGTAGGTGTTAATAAGGCATGATGATAAAAATATACGTTTATATCATATAGTTTACACCCTTGGTACATATTTGTACAACTAACTATAGTTGCTTCGTTGAAACTACTACTGATACTATTGACCGACCGTTTAACTGAGACCATTCTGAAGTAGCTGCGCGGTACGGCATGGAGTGTATTTATTTAATCTTTATACATCATAAAAGTGCAGAGGAGGACTTAGTGTCGCCACGGGTGTAGAAATCTGTCAGTTGATAGCTCGCTGATGGTTGGGTATGTGTGTCTTGCTACCTTACAAACGGTCGTAGTTAAGAATTGTCAAACATTACAACTAAAGGCCGATCGCTTAACTAAGACCGTTCGTAAGAGATATTAGGAAGCCGAACAATAAACTATGTAACTTTGATATTGGTAAAAATGGTTGAGGAGCACAATAGATGTCGATGCAGGATACCTTTATGTCTTTATTTTCGTTTTTTTAATAAAGTATTTCTATAAATGTAGGTGAGCCCATGCCCAGCCCTACAAACCAGGGACCGAAACCGGTATGATTAATACCGGTATGTTTCGGTTAGTTACAGGTATTTTAAAAGGTTACCTTTATTTTTAAATATTAAAAACAACCTTTATAAATACCGGTTACCGAAATAAAAGTTACCTCTATCTTACACGTGCCGTCCGTCGGCATTAGTCAAACTATCAAAACGGCGCGCATCACCTGTGTGTGTGTCAAAGAGTCGAAAATAAACGCGCGCGCCGGCGAACGCCGACCAATCACGGCTCTGAGTGGCACAGCGACGTGTCTCTCAGTTAGCTAGCGAAGTGTGTGTTGGTTGTGTTGGATAGTTTTGTTGGCTTGGTAAATTATAGGTAAAACATATTATGAATATACTTAGAAATGGGACGAAAGCAAAAAAATAATGTTTATGGATATTTTACCTACCAAAGAGAAACATATATCTCTAAAGGCCGATTTCACCAATGTAACTAATCGCGATTAGTTCAATTAAACTCAGTTTATACACCAGTTTGCACACCAGGCAACTATTCGCTGCTAACTCTTGCAAATAAAATGCTGGTGTGCGCTCACCAGTACGCCGTTAAGTCGATACATACAATAAGCTATTTTGTGCAATTATCATATTATTTGTAAGCAGATATATCTTTAGAACTAAAATAATCAAAATGTTTAAGGATCAACGGTAGCTTCTAATGTTTCTACATGCCCTGACTACAATAACGTTTTCTAATCATTTTGTCTTACTTTTGTGAGTACTAATCTGTGGAAAATATTGTGTATAGTATATTTGTTAAGTCATAATATGATTTGTTGAAACTTTGTATATTATTATTATACTACTGGTTGTTTTTCCTACAAATATAAACAAATTTCGCTTTTAGCGTTCTGATTGGTTGGTACCGCTGAGAAACTACCAATCAGAACGCTGTATTTGCATAAATGTACCATTCATCATCCGGTACCTTGTTGTTCTTAAGCTGTTTCAGAGACATCCTTATCTCATATAGGCTGACGTCCGGAATGTCTTCGGTATAGTATCGGGTCAATCTAGCTCTATGGTCGTTTGCTAGATTTGCGACGGGTTTACTGGTTGACGCGTACAACTGTCTATTGAATCTCTCGATCTCTCTCAGAAGCTCCGGTTTGGCGGATACTGCAATCATCGGTCTTCAGTTTCGTAAGCTGGCTCTGCCCAATAGAGAGATTTCTTGCAAAGACCTTGGAGCCCTTATTCCGCTCATTCGCGTCTTTAATACTTTCGGCATTAAAGCGGTGGAGGTCCTTTTTTAAGGACTTTTAGATCCGTCTATTTAGCTGCCGGTATTTCAACGCATCGTCTGAAGACTGCAGGATCATCACACGCCTCTCTTTCATGAGCTTAAGGATAGGGTCAAAGAGCTATTTGTTCCTATCGGTACGGCGGGCCTTGAAAACTTAGACCCGACCGCATGGCCAGCTACCACAAACCCATTCGTCTACGGAGCTCCCTAGGCACTTGAAACGTTTCTGAAGTTCGAGCTGAAAGTGGGCGTGGCTTTGGATCTGGATCTGTGCTGGACGGAGCGTAGACTTCATCAGTCGAGACCTTTCAAGCTTGATATGAATGTTCAATGTGCCTCTTACCATGCGGTGATCTCACCCGGTTTTCATCGAATTGATCACAGATACACTATTGAACATTTGCTTCCTGGTTGACATGATGACAGAGCAGTGGTGGCCCAGTGGTTACGGTCCCGACTTACGAGTTGTAGGTCGTGGGTTCGAACCCGAGCAGGCGCTTTACTTTGTGTAATTTATTTCATCACCACTGCTCTCAAAACGGTGAAGGAAAACATCGTGAGGAAACCGGCATGTCCTAGAACCAAAAATTCAAAGACATGTGACATCTACCAATCCGCACTGGGCCCGCGTGGTGGATTATAGCCCACTCCCTCTATGAGAGGAGGCCTGTGTCCCAGCAGTGGGAACATTAAAAAGGCTGATGATGTGTGATGTGTGATGTGACATGATGACGCCGATCAGAAATTATATAGTACTTTTTTATTCGGTTTTGTCAAGCTTTGGCACCTAACGCCCAAATATTAATACGCTACTCAATTTTAAGTTAAGTATCTTGCTGTCTCAATCACTTTAAGTCAAAGTGACTATATCACCACGAGACTTAAGCCCTATTTACACGATGTAAGTTTATTGCTTATTAAATAGGGCTTCAACGGCATCTCAACATCAAGTAGCGTTTGAATATTTGGCCACAAGTCCTGTAATAATAAACATATTATGACTAATTCGCACAAAGGTTTTGCCATCTTGTCATCTTACATAATTTGTACTGAGTTTGGCTTTCATTGTTTTGATTAATTATTAGAAGATAAATCTGGGGCAGATGCATTTGAATCTAATTTGAGTAGATGCATCTGGATCCAAGATAGTAGATACCTGAATCAGTGGTTTATTTGAAGTTTCCTTATTCTTTACTTCATCAGCAGAATGGAAAACAAAATAACATCAGTTTTCGTATAAACGGATTCACACTTAATTTTATATTTATACCTTTTTAGTTGGCGTTTTTTCGTTCGTTCACTGTAACTTGTCCCTTGCCGTCATATTGGCACCATGGCTTGCCAAGCTTAGTCAGAGTACAGCAGGTGCTTTTGTCGACAGTAGCAGTTGCTTCTGTCGACTGTATTCAAAAAAACCGTATCGTAACTAATTTGGTTGGGGTGCTCCGTGAAATGCAACATAACATTTTAAACTCAGTTTCAAAAAATTCATGCCAATTATGGCACCCCGACCAAATTGGTTAGGTAAGAAGTTTGACAACCCGCGGGCGCGCCGAGCGAGTGGTACTTCCAAATTGGTCGCTTTCCATAACAATTATCATATTTCGAAATCCAATAAAAGCCCATCGACTTTTTTGCGTGGTCACTCTACTTTGTTTGATTTGTTTTATACCGCCGCCATGATGAACAACAAAAACTAAGCGACATCAACTCCTCTACCGCGGATAATCTAACTATTTTATTTTACAATATGATCACTAATGTTTGGCCACATTAGTCGTGAGTTTACAACTGTCCATATCGTCCAACGTTGAGTATTCAACAATCTGGCCAGCACCCTAATTGCGTAACACACGATCAATCAAAACAATTTTGAATCATTCTATTGCTTCATAAGTTCGAAAAATTTGTCTTATCAACAACTTAAATAACGCAATGAAAGTTGTTGAACTGCCGAAATGAAACAGATTATTATTGACGAATATTACGGAATTAGGGTGCCCAAAAAAAGTGTAGGTACTGTGTTAGCGCGCTCAAACAAATTTCAAGCAGCTTTGTTTACGAGGAAGTGCTGCCCTCTATTAGAAAAACGGGCGTATACGTTTCTCCGCAAGTTAAATAAACAAACTACCGAGTTGATTTATATGATGAGAGAAAAAGATAACCAAATGGTATTTTACCAATTTACAATGTAATAATGTAATATTATCTTACTTACCTTTGTTAATTTCCTTTTTTACTTTAACTCAAATACGCCGCAAAAAGGCAAACTAACTAAACGTAAACAGTACTTGCGTGCAGACGCACACACACGTACTACAGCACGCACGATGATCTCCCTGGTAATGTATTTTCTAAAGCCAACAAATTGTCAGCGTTGCGATATTCTGTTTCTTTCTAATCAAGGTCCTTTTTAGGTAACCGGTATTAAAACGGTAACCTAAATAAAGGTAACCTATTTCTTCTTCTTGGGTTACCCAGATAGCGGTTACATAAATCGTAGAGGTAATCGAAATTCTTCGATACCGGTACCGTAATTTATAACGGTTTTCGGTCCCTGCTACAAACAAACAGAAAACATTTATGCTCTGTATTAAATTTTTGTAATATATTCTTTATCATGTTATTATGTAATAAAATTTAATTCTATTCTGTTGGAGATAAATTCGTGAAAATATTAAAGTTTTCTCGTCATGCTGTATTGCGTAATTTTTTCAAAAGTCGTTTTTTGGTCTGGCTTTTTGTTTTTTATTTTTGGGTAGGCCTTCAGAAAAACTGAAATATCGTCAATATTCTATTCTTCTAGGTAAGCGTGCTACATCGTTGACCACATCATTGCTTACCATAAGGTGAGATAGTGGACAACCGTGAGCCTACCAATTAAAAAAACATATATATACATTCATTTTTTGTTTTAAAAATGCAATTTATAATTCTGTTTTAATTTGTGGTTTCTATTACTCAATGTTTTATTTTGTGTTTTGTTTTGACCGTGTATGGATCTGATATCTAAAATCAATGTATTAATAATTAATCATGGTATGTTATTATATCTTCTTGGCTTTGTTATGAGTTTACCTAACCTTGTATTATTAACCCTATTTCTTTTGGAAATATTTTCCATGTACAATAACAACTTTTCCACAGATTTATTATATGTATTGACAAGATTTTTGCTCCGAATGCTAAGAACAACATGCCCTAATTCCGTGCTATGTTCTTCAGGATGGAGTTGCAGCCAAAGACCTTATACTTCTTACTACTAGACTGTGCCCTATGGCGCAAAAACCGGTCCGAGCGAGAGGGCTCCCTTTGGTAGTGTGTCTCTTTCTAATGAGGTGACCATGACGAAAACAGAACACGGGACAATTTGATTGTAAAAACGATAGTTTAAGTATTCTGATCTGTTGATGCTACCTAACTGCGCTACCTAAACCTACATAATTTATAGATAATAAAAAAAAGTGTTTGTATTTTTTGGTATCTACATCACTAACCGTATGGTGTCGGGCGTAAAGAATTTCACCATCCCATGTTTGCCCGTGGGTGTCGTAAGAGGCGACTAAGGGAAAAACCAGAGAATGGGCAGCAGCGTTCTCTGTGCATTTGTAACAACCATACTGCGATCGCCAATCCGCCTGCAAAGCACTCCCCATGAATAGCACAAATAAAACATAGCCCCTATTGCCCGGCAGCCTGTACCCTCGACTACGGTAGCGGTCGAGGTTACGGTATGGCAAGGGGTGCTAAGAATCCCGGACGAGATCCGGCTACCCCAACAAATACCGACGACTGGAACCGTACAACACGCGCACACTCCGGACCGACGAAAATATCACCGAACTCGAAGAGGAATTGAGCAGTTTACGATGGAGTACTATAGGGTTATCTGAAGTTCGAAGAGAGTCCTCCCCGACTCAATAATCCTCAAATCCCAAATCTCTTCAAGTTTCATTCTTCAAGACCATCATATAGATTGGAACAAAAAGCTCTCTGAGAGGCGTTAGATGACCCTGCTGTCTTCTGACGGTGCTTTGACCTCAAAGGATCTCTATGATTTCACATATATTCAAGTTGCGTAGACAGTTGAGAAATAAAACTACACCAATTTTATTCCACTAGGAATTAATTTGCAAATAATATTAACAGCCGCTGAATTTCACTCGAATAAAGTCCGCCAAAAAATCCGCAAACCTCCACCCTACGTTTAGTATTACCAGGCCCAAACATTTAAAAGTACTACTCTTACTCAGTATTAATGATAATTTTTAAAAATACAACGAATTGATTAAATATAGGAACTGTAGAAATATTTATATACTTTTCTAGAAATATTTAAATAAGTGTCAAAGTCTATGAGTTGTTCGTTTTGGTATAACATAAAAAGAAACATATAAAATTTTCTACCATTTCTACCAAACCCTATGATTAGTTGTGCTAGCAATAGGTCAGACAAGGTCACACTACCAGCGGAAACCCTCTCGCCAGGACCGCTTTTGGTTAGCTACCGCTTATAAGAAAATAGCTAACCTAGGTATAAGATGATAGATTTCATTTTAGCTAAACAAAAAATTTTGGTACACAGTCTAGTAGTAAGAAATATGTATAAGGTCTTTGGTTGCAGCTAGCCCGCACTTTGCAGAGCAAAGAGGTAGAATTCTGTCTGACAATGGCATGGAAGTCGTCGACGTGAGTTTCTGCGAACATATCAGAAGCAACGATTTAAGCGACGATTTGCATGTTCTAAACCTCACATAAACCAATATAACTTTTGAACTTTCCGTGTTAACATTGCTACCTATATAAGTCTGAACTACGATGAAGTAAAACGTCGGTCTTAAATTTCTACTTAAAAACTGTTATCTCTTCCAATGGTCTTAAAACTTCAACGACAGTAAGGACTTAATAAAATGAGACGCAAATCCGTAGCAACACTTCGGAGCGATCTGTCAAAATCACAAAGACATTGTTAAGTAATAATCCTTGTTATAAGCCTACTTCCGTTCCCCTCGAGATCCCGCCTTTCAGTTAGTGTTAAAACTTCTCAATAGTGTCTGACCAAACGTTTGGATTCGGTTTCAGCCGTCTTCGGCTAACAACCTTCACCTACAGCCAAACTTTCGGCTTTCAACAAAATAGGCCGAAGTTTTAGCCGAAAGTTTTTAGCAAGTGCCGATATTGAAATAACTGTTACGAATGCGCAAAAGTGCGATGCAAAAGGCAACATGCAGGGGTCATACTCAGATGCGCAAGTCACCATCGCCAGAAATTAGCCAAATCAAAAATAAAATAAAACCAAAGTAACCAGAACCAGAACCACCTCCACAGACCTTGAACAGAATTATTTGGGTTATTTAACATTGCCCGCAGAAGGGGTGGTCTATGGGGCCAAAAAGTTTAGGAGTGTCGGCCGCATACCGGAAGACGCGCTGTTGGAAGATCTTCCTCTAGGTAGGCCACTGGCTTGGTTAAGGTTGCGGGATGAGAGACACACTGGACCGACCGATGTGGCAACACTTGAGGGAGGCCTATGTTCAGCAGTCGTCATCTTTCGGCTAACATGAATCATCATTTATCAAATCATGATTCAATCTACGGCTTCGGCATCGGATTTGGCCGAAGATTGTCGCGATAGCCGATGTATCGGTTTCGGCTTCGGTCTTCGGTCCAACTTCTCAACAAACTCATCAATGATACAGTTTCTAAAGGGTATCACGTTCATAATTTTGTTAGGATTATATAAAGGTAATTTGTGATTAAATTCCTCATGTTTCATTAGAACAATGTCGTCGGCTTAAGGATCTAATTGTTTATTTAATTTGTTTTTGATCTTTGTTTAGCTTTGGTATTTTCCGTTATTCCCATTAGCCCTAGCGTAAAAGATCTTGGTTTGCATCTTGATTCGACACTTGGCTGGCATAGACAGGTTGCTAGTGTCAGTCAAAGAGTCAACGGCAATTTACGATACCTGTATCGTCTGAGGAACTTTTTGCCCGCAAAGACAAAGACTATGCTTGTGCAGACTTTAATTTTTCCTATAATCGACTATGGTGACGTGTTTTATTTTGACTTGAGCGCGGTTCTGTTGAATAAGCTTGATAGGCTCCTCAACCAGTGTATTCGGTTCATATTTAATTTGACGAAACATGACCATGTTTAGAGCTACAGGTCTGAGCTCAAATGGATGTCCATTCGCCAGAGAAGAAGTTTGCGCGCTCTAACTACGCTTTTTTCCTTACTCAACTCTCCCACCCCACCTTCTTACCTTATATCTCATTTTCAATATTTAAGTTCTTCAAACGCTAGGAATCTGCGTTCCTCCAATAATCTTCTCCTACTTTGTCCTTCTCATACTACTGATTTTGTTCACTCTTCCTTTCATATTCAGTCTATTCTTCTCTGGAACGCGCTTCCTCTCGAAATCAGGACGGCCACCAGTCAATATGCTTTCAAGCGGAAATTGCGGTTTTATATTCGACGGGTAGAGGGGACATCTCGATAACTTCTATTCATTACTTTACTAATATATATATATATATATATATATTTATTTAGATATATATTATATAAAATACATATGTATGTGTATTTTAAACAACGTATTATTAGTATTGTTTTTTTCTTTTTGCTTGTCACTTTTTAAATAATGCACCTGCCATGTTATCTCTTCACCACCCTTAGTTGACTGGTAGAGAATGCCTAAGGCATTAAGTCCGCCATTGTACCTTTTTGCATGAAGTTTTAAATAAATAAATAGAATAATAAAAAGGTAGGTTTTAAATAAAATTTCTCTAACAATAAAACCTAATTAATTACTTACATAATTATTTTTAGCGTTTAGTTATTTATGAGGTCTTTCAGCAACAGAAAGATTTTAACATCGTAGTAAACATTTGAAGGTTTTTAAGAGACTGGAATGGAACTGGTATAATAGGACCCAAGTAATATGTTAGCAGAAAATTTCCATATCAGATAAACTATTATGTCCGTTTGTTTAAAAATAACGAAACAGCTTTGGTCAGCGACTTCTTTCACGCCAAATTTCTTGATATAATATCTTCATATTAAAAATATATCTCATACGACGGCATCGCAGCTTTCTGCCACTACAAGAATTTTTGTAATCGTACTTCCAAATATTCATCATCATCGTCACCATCATTATCAGCCGAATGACGTCCACTGATGAACGGGTGAGATATGTTTGAAATAATAACAAAAGTTCTAATGATCATTTATGACCAAATTTCATTTAGTATAGTTTTTTTAATATAACGATCAAATGATATAATGATTTATTCTAACTTTTCGGTCCCATCGACCTTCCGTTCTGCAGGCAATGTGCCCTGATCACTGCCAAAAGAATTGCCAAATTTTCGTAATCGCATCGTACTTCAAAATATTAACCTCTTACAAAAAAACAATTTAACCTTTGAACCACTAGTTTCGACGAACCAAGACTGACCTTTACCTAACCACTAAACTTTACTAAACCAACAGTCTTCGATGTTTACTAAGTAGGTAACTTAAGTAAGACTTAAAGCCACAAAAATAGTTTGTCATCCATCTTCAAAGACCCTATTGTGTAAGTTTCGGCCTTGTCCCTCATTGTCTCTGACCGTTTATTACCGAGAGTTACCGAGAGTGACCGACGGACCATAAATAAGTATCCGGTTGTTACGAATAAAGGGCCGGCGCAGGAAATTGAAGGACTAAATCCACGAAAGAAAATAGTTTCCTAGAACTAGAGAAGTTCATGAATGGTGTTACGAGCTGGGGTTCAGGGATAAATTATTTAAACAGCAGACTTCAATTAATCACTGTTTATTACAAAAACAGTTCTTAAACAATTCTATTACTTCGCACTATTTTCCGCTTTGATCGCTCTGTATCGCTTCTCAATCGAAACTGACCCACGACGATATTTTTTTTTTTTTTTTTTCCGTGGCCTCTCGCAGTTCGGCCAAAGTAGCCGTCCACTACTTAACCGGACTACTGCTGGCACTTAGCAGCAGGGGTGGTGGAAGCCACCTTCTGGCTTTGTGCGGTCATAGGGGCGGCGGGGGGCATTGAGTCGGGGATAAGAATTGGCGCTGCGATGGGAGTAGCCATCAGCGCTGGAATCGGCTGGGAGCAAGACTGAGGAGCCACACTTTGGTGGTTCAGCTTACCCCAGGGTGAAGGCCTCTGAGGGGCTAGTCTGGGGGGGAGTTGAGAGGTAGGGGCTTGGCGCGCTTGGCGCGCGTCATTACGCTTGGCCAATTTAGGCGCAAGTTTAGGGGCTTTTGAGCAACCACGGTAATTAGCCGGGTGCTCGACTTGTCCACAAAGCACGCAGCTGGGAGGCTCCGTGCATTGTGATCGGTCCTTTGGACGAGAACAGTCCTTTGTACTGTGCTCTCCCATGCACTTAACGCACCTGGGAGGTGCGAAGCAATTAGTCTGAGAGTGACCGTAGAGTTGGCAGTTGTGACACTGACCAACGAGATGGGGACGGTATGGCTTTTCAATGGAAATGCCTGATAGGTTGTATACGGTCCTGACATTAAAAATGGGATTGTGACCCTCGAAGGGGAAACACACGACAAGGACCATGTCGTAGAGATCTCCGCCTCTTGCTTTGTGCAATCGGTGGACCTCTGACACAGGGACTTTTTGCGCTAGTAAATCCTTTCGGATTTCTTCCGTCGGGATCTCCTTCGGAACGCGCTTTATGACTACTCTAGTATACTTTTCCTCCGGAAGGGAGTAAGTATGGAAAGATACTTTCCTTTCTTTGAGAAAACGAGTTAAATCTCGATAATCACGGGGAGTGGGGACTTGAATTCTGATGCCTTGTTGGCATGCAGTGGCCTTGGTGAAATTAATATTACGCGCTAAAGTGGCGCTTGAAATGTCGCTCCATTTCCCTTTATCTTGAAGATAAATGGGTGGAGGAGGAGGGGGCTTCCTAGTGGTAGTATTTACTACTACCATAGGGCTGGGGAAACGGTTTAACCGCTGAGAAGGACTAGCGGGGGCGGGGGCGGGGGAGGGTTGCCTGTCGGGCAAGGCAGAACTGGCTGGGGAGAGGTTTTGGCTACTGGCTTTTTGGGCCTTGGTAGCGTGAGGGGGACTTTTCCTCATCTTCCTCTTTCCACCAGAGTGGACAGTGAATTCTCTGTCATCAGAGTCAGAAGAAGAGGACATGGTGGCATAGTCCTCTGACAAATCGGGGTTAATGGGGTCCACTGGGGGATTTTCTAAAACCTGATCGATGTGGTCAGCTACTGCTGCCCATTCATCGTCGGTACTGAGGGCTGTGTCCATATCGATGGGAGAGTCACCTTCCTCATCGACCCAAGATTTGGATCTGGACCTAGTGTCTGCGTGAATAGCGGCTACGCGCTCCTTGTACTTTTTGTACTGAAGACGGTCGGACCTCCTACGAGGAGGAGGCTTAGTAGCCGAAGTCTGGGGCTTTAGAGGGCTACGGTCTCTCTCAGAGGGAATTGGATCTGGCTTTCTAAGAACCTCGCCCTGGGAAAGGGTGGGTGATCTAGGCCCGGAAGTGGGCCTGACGGGTGGGGAGGGTGATCTGGGAGAGTCCTTCTCCTCACATGGCACGGGGGCCATGCTAGGTTCGGGTTCCAGTACATCCTCAACGGTCGGATTTATGTTAGGTACTAGGGCTTCTAAAACTGTGCCAAAAAGAGTGGCGAGTCTACCTCGGAGATGACAGTCCTGAGCGAACCTCTCCTTAATGGTTTTAATGGCGTATTGCACATTTTCTGGGAGATGACTTATGTCAGAATAGGGCGGGGGGACAGGGGCACTGTAAGGTGCACATCTGGCAAGGGAGGCAAGAATAATCTTGAAACGAGACTGGTTTTCATGACGCGGACTGGGATCGTCCGACATCAAGTCCTTGACGAGCTCTATTAACACTCACGACGAACCCAACCGCTCTTTATATAGCACGGAGGAAGTTTCTAGAACGTTCCACACTATTCTAGATAATTCGAGAAACTTCCAGAACAATCGACTTTCGAACTCATTGTTCCCGAAGCGACTAGAAACTTCCAGAATGTTCGGTTCGAACCTTCTGGAAAATTCCATTCGACACGAGCTTTCGAGAACATTAGTTCCGCTATTCGATACTAGATGGCGCCACTAGTTACTACCTAGTTCTTCCTCTCGTTACTAGATGGCGTTGGCCTATCTTGTAACAATAGTTTTATTACTGTTAAAGAAAATATAGAAAGAAAAAAAAATGTAACGCACTCAGAGAATACAGACAAAAAGGAGAAAATATTAGAACTATAATAATAATAAAACCAGCATGTAACTGTCTATCTATCTATCTTGTGACATTGCCTCCCTCTTAGACATGCTCGTCCCGAGCATTGTTAGACCCATGATAACGGGCCAACCGATCCACATGAACGACCTTTGATGCACCTCGGGGTCCCTTTTGAATTCGGTAGGTGACGTCATTGATCTTGGTAACTACGCGATAAGGTCCATCCCATTTTGCTTGTAATTTAGGTGATTTTCCTTTGCTCCGTGCCGGGTTATGTAACCATACAACAGATCCTTCATCGAAGCCCTTATTGTTCGCTTTCCGATCGTAGCGGGTCTTCGTCCTCTCAGACATCTGTTGACCTGTCTGTCTCATGTGCTCATATACATCATTCATCCTGTTTCGTAGCTCATTCGCATAATCTGTTATATTGCGCGGAGACTCAGGCGGGATACCGGTGATTAGATCTGCAGGTAATCGTAGTTCTGCCGCCAAAATTAGCAAAAGCTGGTGTTACCGTTGTAGTTTCATGAACAGCACTGCGATATGCCATGAGATATGGTTGAATGTGTTTGTCCCAATCCTTCTGTCTGTTTTCCACAACCTTTGCAAGATATCTCTCTAGTGACTGGTTGAATCGTTCAACCATCCCGTCTGATTGCGGATGATAAGCAGTAGTTCTGGTTTTGTGAGCACCCATCACACGACACGTCTCCTTGAACACTTCTGACTCGAAGTTCCGGCCTTGGTCACTGTGGATTTCCAAGGGTACCCCGAACCGACAAAACACTTCGTGAACTAACTTATCAGCCACCGTAGAGGCTTCTTGATTAGGGATTGCAAACACTTCCGGCCATTTTGTGAAGTAGTCCATGACGACCAAGAAGTACTTGTTCCCGTTTTGGCTTTCTGGAAATGGTCCAGCAACATCTAATGCTATACGTTCCCACGGTGCACCAACATTGTAAACCTTTAGTGCCCCTCTGCTACGAGTTTGTGGTCCTTTTACAGCCGCACAACTTGTGCATTTGCGGCACCATTCCTCAACGTCCTCTCGACAATGGATCCAGTAAAATCGTTCTCGGATCTTGATTAAAATCCTCTTAACTCCCATGTGACCCCCTGAACATCCATTGTGGTAGACCTGTAGGATCTCCGGCACCTTAACTTTAGGTACGACCATTTGTAGATGACACTGGTCACCGCGAGCATTCACCCACTTCCGGCACAGAACTCCATCCTGGATAACCAAGCTTTCCCACTGTGCCCAATAACTCTTAGTGATAGAACTCAGTGCTGCA
This sequence comes from Orthosia cruda, assembly GCA_964057195.1. Classification (NCBI taxonomy): domain Eukaryota; kingdom Metazoa; phylum Arthropoda; class Insecta; order Lepidoptera; family Noctuidae; genus Orthosia; species Orthosia cruda. Next base: position 2,818,006 of record OZ059826.1, on the reverse strand, counting down.
ACATCACTCCACTGAGGCCTCGGAGCTCCTGATTTCTTCCATTCGAGGATCGGGTTTATGTCTTCGTCATCTTGCTGAGCACTCTGCAAGATTCCCTACCAATCTTCGCTAAGATCCGTCTTCAACATTCTCACAAATGTCGTCTGCTTAGCCTTTTGCCTGGCACAGGGCTTACATTGATCGGAACATGACCTACGCGAGAGAGCATCTGCATTACTGTGTGGTGTTCTGTTCCCGTCTCTTGATTGTGACTCACACACAATTTGTGCAATCGAGTTCCTTGGGACTCTTTCATCACCTGCCACTAACTGCCACTTACTCCTGGCGTCTACTGGCTTTCCAGCTACTGGTGACTGACTTCCGCAATGGGGACCCCTTTGCTTTGGGCAGCTCAACCGGATGTGGCCTCTCTCTCCACAGCTATAGCACCGGGGTGAAGTCATAACCTGCCTTAAGCGGTGAGCTCGATCGTCCCGTCGTACAGCTTCCACCTCCAAAGCGTAGGCTAGGGCGTTCTTAAGGTTCTTAAAATGGCCTAGCCTTACTGCAGCCCTAACCTCCAGGTAACGGATCCCATCCGTGAAAACCTGTACGAGATTCCCGTCGATCAGCACAGGTGAAGACTTGTAAGCCTTCCGGACCAGCTTTTCCACCTCCAGAGACCATTGCTGAAGAGTTTCACCAACCCGTTGGGACCGGTCTTTCAGTTGGGCCCGAAACACATGTTCCAGGTGCGCGTCACCGTATCTAGCTTCCAAGGCTTCCAGAAGCTTTTCGAAAGTAACGTCCTGTCCAAGTGCCTCTAACACAATCAAGGCCTGCTCGCGAAGACCCAAGGTTAGAGCAGTCAAGGCCTGTTCTTTGGTCCACTTATTCGCTTTCATGACGGCCTCGAACTGTATCTTGTAGGCAGACTATGACGAAGAGCCGTCGAATGGTGGCACTTTAAAACCACCTGGCGAGAGCGCAACTACCGCAGGTGCGACGGCCTCTCCTCCATATTTGAGCCCACGAACAATCCTCTCCAATTCGGCGATGCGGATCTCCTGCTGCTGGATCTGGTCCTTTACCTCTTTCATCTCCTTACCAATGGCTCCGCGGAGGTCCTTAATCACCAAGAGCTGCTCCTCCTGACGGCGAGCTTGCTCTTCCTTGTCACGCTGTAGCCGCTCCTCTAAGCGGCGCGCCTGCTCCTCCTGTCGGCGAGCCTGCTCCTCTTGACGACGGGCCTGCTCCTCCTGACGGTGAGCCTGCTCCTCCATGTCACGCTACAGCTGCTCCTCTAAGCGGCGCGCCTGCTCCTCCTGACGGCGAGCCTGCTCCTCCTGACGGCGAGCCTGCTCCCCCTTGTCACGCTGCCGCTGCTCCTCTAAGCGGCGTGCCTGCTCCTCCTAACGGCGAGCCTGCTCCTCCTTGTCACGCTGCAACTGCTCCTCCATGCGGCGAGCTTGCTCTTGCATGAATGCCATAAGGGCGGCTAGGTCAGGCGACGCCGACGATTGAGCTGGTTCCGCTGCAGCCGCGGAGTCTCGATGTCCACTTGATGACGGTGAGGGAGCGTCTCCAAAGCGCCTCTGGTCTACGTCCGTTCCGTCCGGTCCCTTTCTTCCTTCGTTAGAACCGGCATAATTTATCCCGCACTTCTGACACCAATTTGTTACGAGCTGGGGTTCAGGGATAAATTATTTAAACAGCAGACTTCAATTAATCACTGTTTATTACAAAAACACTTCTTAAACAATTCTATTACTTCGCACTATTTTCCGCTTTGATCGCTCTGTATCGCTTCTCAATCGAAACTGACTCACGACGAACCCAACCGCTCTTTATATAGCACGGAGGAAGTTTCTAGAACGTTCCACACTATTCTAGATAATTCGAGAAACTTCCAGAACAATCGACTTTCGAACTCATTGTTCCCGAAGCGACTAGAAACTTCCAGAATGTTCGGTTCGAACCTTCTGGAAAATTCCATTCAACACGAGCTTTCGAGAACATTAGTTCCGCTATTCGATACTAGATGGCGCCACTAGTTACTACCTAGTTCTTCCTCTCGTTACTAGATGGCGTTGGCCTATCTTGTAACAACAGTTTTATTACTGTTAAAGAAAATATAGAAAGAAAAAAAATGTAACGCACTCAGAGAATACAGACAAAAAGGAGAAAATATTAGAACTATAATAATAATAAAACCAGCATGTAACTGTCCCACTACTGGGCCTTTTCCCATACAGCGAAGCCACGAGCATTGATCACCACACTTGCTCAATGCACGTTGGTGATTTCAAACACTTAGGTTTCTAGCTAATTTCCTTCACCGTTGTCAGATATGTTCAACATAAAATTTTAAATTACTAATAGTAAGTACTCGTAGTATGTAAGTTAAGTATGGGACGTAAGGTTGGTTACAAACAAGCTTTTAAACTAATTTATGGTACCTAATAAAACTAATATAATACTTTTTATTTATTTCTTTCTTCTTCTTTGTCTGTTTAATTGAATTTATAACAATAAACCGGTAAGATCTTATAAAATAGGAATTGACGTAGGTAGGTACTACGATTCTAGGATCGTACGCTATGTGTTTAATTATGTCTTTACCAAAAAGCTGAGAATAAACTGCTCCGTTTAGCCAAATTTTCTCCTTACCCATAGCTGTAGTATTATAATATCTGTGCCTACAGTGATCGCCTATTCAGAACTACGGTCCGAATACCGGTGGTCCATTTGTTAGAAGAAAAGGACCGGGTCTAATTCGAAAATGCCAAATATTCTCACGATAATGAGAGCTGCCGGCTGGTGACCGTTTCAAACGGTGAGATTTATTTCCTAACAAGCTATAACCTTCTTCTAGCAAAAGCACCTACCATACAGAGCCAGGTCACTAGAAAGCCAAATAGGGGTGGGTAAACCCCTTTAAAACAACATTGAAGTTAATAATCCGCCATAACTGAAAGCATCATCAATTATTACCCCGTGGACTCTTCAAAACACTTCAACATTTTTTCACTTCTTACCTAGAAAGAATTAACCACAGATACAAATATGACTAGATGACGCGAGTATAAGTATTTGGCGTGTCAAAAAAGGAGAACTTTTGGGCTCAGTTTTTTGATCCGTAGTTAACTCAACCAATGGTTAAATATGATAACCAATGGTTTCATATTTCGTTAAAACGCGTTTATTCTCCAATTGTGTATAAATTTTTTGACCACTTGTGACAAATGGCGAAAAAACGCGTTTTCATCGGTAAATGTATGTTGTATATGAAAAAGTGGCACGCTTGGTTTGCATGCAGATGGATGGATTTGCATTATCTAGTTATATTTATGTCTGTGGGACAAACTTCTAAGTATAAATTCATTAGGTTAAACATAATTAATCATAGACTATGAGCGTCGGCCATCTTGATTTCCCCTGAATGGACGCAATTAAAACTCTGTTTGAACTCCATCGTCCGTTTTCATACCTAGAGAGAGACGCAACTATTCATAATTCGTTGATTATTTCGTAAGAGACAGAGAGGGAAGTATAGTCATTAATTCACAAAGGATGAATGCGAAGATCGGTGGTGCAGCGACCATTTTTTTAAAGGGGATCTAATATGTACTGTGGGGGTTACGCTCGCTGCGTTCTTGCTTTAATTTTTTTGTAGGAATGGGAAGTTTAAGTAAGCTCATTTCATGTTATGATAACCTACTGTTATGTTTCACTCAGGAAACTGAATATTGGAGAAATTGTTGATCGTGTCACTGGTAGATATTTATACCGACAGGCTATAAACACATGGTGTGGCATTAGATCTACAAACAATTATATGAATATTGAAGACTGGCTTAGCTGGTGTTTTGGTGAAATTATTTCACAACATGGAACCTTATCAGTCACGCCCCTAGCCACTGCAGGAGACGCCCTGGGCATCGGGAGTCGCAAGCCGATTCCCGGCCACCGAAGGCGTGGGCTTGTGGACGGCGAGTAATGGGTAGCTCGCCGTCTGATAAGGACCAGGCCCGAGTCGACGGCATGTAGTGTTCCACGCGCGCCTCAAAGAGAAAGAGAAGTTCCGTACCATTATCGCAAAAAAACGGAAAAAAACACGATTTTTGTATGGGAGCTATTCTTAAATATTAATTTTATTCTGTTTTTAGTATTTGTTGTTACAGCGGCAATAGAAATACATAATCTGTGAAAATTTCAACAGGTTAGCTATAACGGTTCATGAGATACAGCCTGGTGATAGACAGACAGACAGACAGACGAACCGCGATTCTTAGTAATAGGGTCCCGTTTTTACCCTTTGGGTACGGAACCCTAAAAAGGTAATTAAAGGTAAATTTATTTCTTTGTTTTTATGTTTAAAGTCAGCCCAGATCAAATAAACATCTTAGACTCTCTACGATCTGCTACCTACTAATACGATTTTGTACCCAAGAAATAGGAAAAGAAAACGCGATGGACAGTTTCGAAGGTGGGAAGACGAAATAAAGATCATATCAGGGAAAATACGGACCAGGAAAGCGCTAAACAGAACAGAGTGGAAATAAATGGAGGAGGCCTTTGTAAAAGTTGGGCAAACAGACCGAGTTGTCGGTGTCACCGGCTTGCTAGAATCGTTAGGATAAGTTTTAATTATTGTAAAAATAGTGTCTGAATAAAGGCTTATATTATTATAATTGACCCACTCATTGGTCATATCAAATCAGGGCGATTACAGGACTCCCGGTGACCATGGTGGCTAAGAAGAGCCGAAGATAGAGTGGCTTGGAAGCAGCTCATCAGTGACTCCGTCGAAGTCTTTCAAGACGGGCACGACCTTCAGCAAAGAAGGAAATGTAAGTATGTAGTTAACAAGAGTGTAACCAATACAATTTATAATTATTAACTGTTCTAAAAGTATGTCCCCCCATGGAGTTTCTTGCACGTTCTTCTATCTACGCTTTGGAATGCGTATCCAGCTTTTTTGGACTGAATAGATATACGACTTACCTTTATATTGTATGTACTTTTGTCAAAATATGGACTTTATTATTTACTTAAATAGCATTAATTCTACATGTACAATGGCAATGTTTTTCTCCGAGTACCGTAGGCTATTCCGAAAAATAAATGGTACCTGTGCGGTAGTTAACTGGAGCGAAACCGCGAAAAAAAACTATTAGTAATAAAATAATACCTTTTCAGACAGAGTTATGGAGTTGTTTGAAGGACTTAAAGACAAGTATTTTGTCTCAGTTTTTTTTTTTGTATTTTTATCTTGCGATCAGTCATTCAGACTATAAGCAGATGAGGTGAGTGTTTTTTGGCATTTAGGGCAGTGCTTCTATCGGAACCATGCCCTTTCTTTGTCTTTGTCTGGATATCAGACACTCCACTAGTCAAAGATTTCTCGCCGCTTTTTAAGCCGACGTATGGTTTCTGGGATAGTGAGCTGCCCCGCTAGCTGGTTCGGGTGCCTTGACAGTCTTGATGTATATGTGGCTGCATACGTGTCTATTTCTTCCCTTACCATAGGCATGTTCAAAATTTCATGCACTTCAGTTATTTTACTAAACCACGGTGCATTGGATATTTGTTTTAAGATGTAGTTTCGTACTCTCTGTATTATCATTATGTTGGAGGTGCTGGCAGACCCTCATAGCTTTATGCCATATATCCAAATGGGCTTCAATATTGTTTTATATATTAGCAGCTTGTTATCCAAACACAGTTTTGAGTTACGTCCCAACAGCCAATAAAGACCCTTGTATTTTAAGTTTATTTCATCTCGTTTTGTTTCAACATGCTTTCTCCACGTAAGTCTACGGTCCAAGTGCATTCCCAGGTACCTTACTGTATGTTGGTGCGGTAGTTGAATGCCATTCAAACTGACTGGAGGGCAATCTTCTTTTCTTGTCTCAGATAACAAAACATTTCTCAGTATAGTCAGTTGGAAATAAAAGCTCTTTCTTACTTTTTGATTTTGAAGAAATATATTAATGTCGATTCTAATGAATCAAATATTTCAAATTAAATACTTTGAGGTTTTACCTATTTTAATAACCTAAAAGTATTAAAATAAAAATATTAAAACAAAAATTATAAAATATAGAACTGTCTAACTTGAAATGTTTAAAGGTTTCACCTTTCAGTAAATAATGTTCGTAAATAGAGGCTATTTGTCAACTGACCAAGGCTCAGCTGGCTGCCTGTTCCGCCCAGCCCGTTTTATCATCGGACGGCGATGCGCCATCAGTACATGGTGGTTATCCCACCCAAACGCACTAAACGGTTTGAGAATACTTTTACTATGCGTACAGCTAAGGAGTGGAATTCCCTGCCGGGGTCTGTTTCCGGATAACTACAATCTAGGGGATTTTATGTCAAGAGTGAATAGGTTACTTCTAGGCAAGCGTGCTTCACCGTCGACCACATTATGGCTTACCATCAGGTGAGATAGTAGCCAAGCGTGAGCCGATAAAAAAAAGCCACCAGACAAAGTTTTATTCGATATCAGCAAAGGCGGCGCGGCGCTGATGGAGACAGGGGTGTTATAAGTTTGATGTGTTTATATATGCGTTTGTGTATTTGTCTTTGAATTATGAACGAATATGAATGAACCGATTTTGATTTCGTTTTTGAATGGTGACTTTATCGAAAGAGTTCTTAGCTATGTTTGATGAAAATCGGTTCTGCCGTTTAAAAGTTATCGGCGTTTTAGTGTTGCAATCGGGATGCTGCCGCAAGATTTCGTATCATAATTACGTGTTCAATAGATTGTCGATCGAAGCATGTCTACTACTATATAGATCAATTATGTGGTATAAAATAAACATATGTCGGGGTTTCTTAAATTTTACTTATCTTAGAAAAAATCAAGTGCGTACTGGTCGAACATACTTGCAATTTCGCTCAGTAAAAATCATTTCTCGGTGTGTCGAATTATATATCGGAATAAATAAATTATATAAATTAATTTATTGTATAATATATATCACGCCATCAGGAAAGGGCGGAATTAATCACGTGACGTTTCAATACCGCGTGCCAATCCCATAAATTATTGGCAATATTCTAATCGCTATCGGGACGCCATCATTAATAGATACTCTAGACAAGTGTCATTCGTGGTATCAGATCGTTACTGTTTCGGGTAAAATGTACTTAATTAGATGATATTTTATTTTATTACTAGCTTCCGCCAGCGGCTTCGCCCGCGTGAATGACAAAGTTTATCCCGAGGGAACAAATTCTCGGGATAAAACGTATCCTATGTACTATTGCCGACTGTAATCTATATCTGTGACAAATTTCATCCAGATCTGTTCAGCCGTTTGATCGTGAAGAAGTTACAAACATACAAACACACTCACAAACTTTCGCCTTTTTAATATTAGTGTGATTCTCGCACTGGAACGGCTAGCAAGAATTACAATAATGGAGCACAAAATTATAATAAACTAACTATAAATCCACGACCTCAAGCAAGAAAGACGAGGTCCTAAACATTCGCTACTTCAGTCTGGAGTTTGTATTTGTTCCCAGACATTGGCTAGCTACCTATCTTTACCTAATGTAGGTATATATAGCAGGGGGACGTATTACCAAGACCAAATGCACCCTATGTCCTAACGCAGATCGCGGCCCGCTTCTGTTGCGATGTCGCCTCTGTTTCCAAGCGGCACCGCAACTTACTTGATGGCCGCTACGTCGTCGGCTTATCGACAAAAGTCCTGACGAGCGGCCTCTTCTCGGGTTCCTCTTCGCTTCATCGTGGGTGACCAAGCCACGGCTCGTGAGCCTCCCGGCGGGCACCCACCAGGGGTTTGTACGCCTTTGCCTTAGAGTTCCAAGAATACAGTAATAATATTCAGTAAATAATGAAACAAAAACCTATGTAGAAATATCCTACTCCTACGCACGACTAATATTACAATTCTCCATAGATATCCTTCATCATTATCTGCCTGCCATTGTCCCATATTACCTACTTGAGGTCGCCGCAACACGTTTTCAATTTCTATATTCAAAATCAAAATCAATTTTTTATTTCACATAGGCATACATGGGCACTTATAAAACGTCGACAAAAGGTACACGGTTCGGGTCCTATCGTCCTGTTAACCGTCAGTGACTCCCTTTTCTTTCATATCACTCCTCACACAGTCCGTCCAACTTTTATATGGCCTGCCCCTTCCTCCATCCATCTACATTTATATTCATAGTTATACTTACGTCAAAAATGTATCTCAAGGTACACAAAAATTAAGAATTTAATAATTTCATTTAATCGCAAAGCAATTTCTCCTGCCTGCTTTAAGAAATTTATTTTTCTGGACGACTGAAGCGAAACTAATTGATTTTTAGACTCGTGTACAATTAATCATTCTGACATGTTGCTCGTTCGATGCTCAGGCGTCTTCTCACCTTTCACCTTTCAATTTAATTAAATTTTTACGTCTTTTCACAGGGGAAACAACGCGTCGGGGGCCGGCGAAGTCGGTATTGTCAAAACTATCCATACTTACTAAGCGTATACTACACATATACGTAGAGCAGTGATCGCCCAGTATTAAAGGCCTCGATTTACGGATATATATCTATATAGATAGGTCGTGGTTTTGAACTCAGGCAGGCGCTTTACTTTGTTTAAATAATTTCATCACCACTGCTCTAAAATCGGTGATAGTAGACATCTTGAGGAAACCGGCATGTCCTAGAACCAAACTGGACTGGGCCCGCGTTGTGGATTAAGGCATATTCCCTCGCACAGAGAGGAGGCCTATGTCCCAGTAGTGGGAACATTAAAAATCGGCCAAGTGCGTGTCGGGCCACGTGCAGTAGGGTTCCGTAGTTGTACAATAATGTGGAATAATAAGAGGGCTTTTTGTTGTTTCATAAACATTTAAACAGTTTCGGCGGCTCACACATACATTTTATAAGTCAGTCGACTATTAGGTACTCGTAAACTTGTAAAGCCTACTTAGCTGTGACAGTTTTCCTTTTAGTATCGTTATATATAGAATAAACGTTTATTTCTCTCAAAAAGGTACATTTCGGTAAATAGTACTAGGTTACAGTAGATTCAAACCTTTGTGAGACCTGGAGTCTATACCGGGTTCGAGACCTGTATGACAGATCTGCAGGCTCACACCCTTAAAATTACAAAATTATGGTGCACTTACGTACTACAACAATGTGAAAATATCAAATTAAGAGGAAGAGTTATACAACAAGTAAAATTTCAAAATTTTAAAAACGCCCGACTCATTTATCTTGCGAAAACATCACGATCTAAACAGTAAAACGCACATAACTTTTGAACGGCTGAACCAATTTTATTCAAATATAGCTAAGAATACTCTCGATACAATCACATTTCAAACAAAAAAAACTAAATCAAAATCGGTTCATCCATTGAGGCGCTATGATGCCACAGACAGACACACAGATACACAGATACACAGACAAACAGATACACAGCAACATACCTCAAACTTATAACACCCCTCTTTTTCCGTCGGGGGTTAAAAACAAAATGAGATGTACCATGCGGGTCTTTGGAGAGTGTTGTGTCCGTAAGTGCAATATAAGTCCTTACCCTAGCGCTCGTGAACACCAGGCGTGAGCATTTACGGATGGAGGTGAATATTTCCAGTAGGCGAAATTATTTAAGTAGCCATGTCGTTAATGTTTTTCGCGCCGCAATTGCAGGAATTGTCCATAATTCCCTCGGAATTAATGCCTTAGGCATTTTCTACCAGTCGACCTTAGGGTGGTGCAGAGATAAAAAATAAATAAGAAAAAACAAAATAAAACGAATTAAATCTTCAAAACGGGTTTGACATACTTAAACACTTAGATGAAGAACATAGTATAGATTCGGCCCTAAAATGAGCTCGGTGGATAGAGCGAGATTGCTAATTGACAGCCCCATGTATATAATAAGGACAAAAGATTAATTTTTGTCTTTATCACCATGGCCGACTTTTGTTGTTTGTCATGTTCTAATGTCATCAGGTTCATGACAAACAAACTCGGTGGTGTATGATTTTCTGTGATTTCATGGTATAGTGTTTATTGAGACTAGGAATTGGGTTATTTATAGATAATTAGTGTCAGTGCGATGGTGGGTGGTAGTGTTCTAAACTGTAAAAGCCGAAGTGAGCGAAAACTTTATGGAATAACATTTCACTCGTAAGTAGACGAAATTATCTTTCTTTTGGTTTTAAATCGCTATATGATGATCAATTATGATGTTTTACAATGAGATTCAATGATTTTTGCATAGAAAATTTAGATTTAATACGTGTTTTCAATAACTTAAAATAAAATAACCTAAAACTATGAAACGTTCAGTGTCGCCATTGTATGAATTTAATTTTACCCAACTAAACGTATTTAGTTTTCGTCATACATACATTTGACAGACTGTTAACTTTATTAGGTACCTTTCTTTACTACGCTGTAGCTTTGCTGTTTATTACCCAATAAATATATCTAGTGTAATATACTAATAAACTGTATTTTACATTTTAGGTTTCCGTCTAATAGCGTAACAATAAAGACATGGCTGGATGCTACTGGACGAGAAAATTGACAACCAACAAAATATAGTTAAACTTGTTCAATTCATTTTGATCACTTCGGAACCGTGGACCCACTGCGATGTCCTACTGGTGGGACAAAACTTTTTCGTGGTCCCACCAAACACACACTTGACCGTTTTGTTACGCCGAATTGAAGGAACGCCATATGGTAAATATTACCCACATTATAAAAAAGATTTTCTTGTCCTGTGGTATTATCCTACGTACCTAGCAAGTACCTAGGTAGGTAGCAATCTAAAGAAGACCCACTCGATTTTGAAGTATACCTCCCTAATTTGATAAAACTCTTTATTAAATCTGAAATGCACGAAACAAAAAAAAATACTATGACTTGAACTGACAGTAATATTAATTTCATTTTTTTTTGAAATTGTTTTAATGGAAAATATTATGCAAGCACATTGAGATAGCGTAGTACATTATTACCTCAATGTGCAAGCACAATAAAATAATTTTGCGGAATACTAAGATTACTTAAATATGGATAATACTGACGAGTATAAAATTATAAACGGAAAGGGCGGCCAAGTGTTGCTCTACCGTGGACGCAGATATTATCGTCAAAAAGTTTATTCGAATAAATCTGTGATATGGAACTGTAGCCAAAAGCGAAATTTAAAATGTACTGGATCTATAACTACTGAGGTAAGATTTTTTATCCAAATGTCTTTTATATGTTAGGGTATGCAAAATTTCCTACGTATCTATTAATAAGTGTTGATCTCCATATCGAATTAGATACATATAGTTGCATTTGGTACAGTCAGGGTCCGATATATCTATAGTAGGCAGAGAAAGTTATGACAGAGGTGTAAATAACAACTTCCCTTTATTATTTTTCTCTGACATCGAGCACAAAACATCTGCGGCGGGCACGGAGTGTAAATCTAATATAAAGAAAAATGAATTGGATTTAGTCGTATAAAAAATGAAACAGGAAGCATCTACATCTGCCGAACCACATCCAAAAATTTACACGAAGCATATAACACCATTGATTCATGAAAATGATATTGCGACGTTGCCTAATTTTGAAAACGTCAAGGGTTGCTTGAATACTGCCCGTAAAAAGGCATGGAATGTGAAAAGAGTCAAATTTCAAAAATTTACCGAGTTTGAAGTGCCCAACACTTTACGCGAACTATCATTACTAGGGGAATTTATAGAAAAGGATACTAGAATACTGATATTCTTCAATACTGAAGTGACGTATTTACTTCCCCAAATAAAGGATTTTTTCCTAGATGCAACATTTAAGTTCCTGATCCGTTTTACCAATTATTCAGTATACACGGGGACATAGGTAGTTCGCCCAATTCAGTCCCAGCAGCCCCAATTTTTTATGCTCTAATGAGCGATAAGAAAGAAGCGTCGTATTTTGCTTTATTTGATATAATAAAGACCGTATTTAAAAACGAGTGGAACCCAATAAGGATTCATATGGACTTCGAAATAGCTGCATCTAATGGTTTAAAAAAATATTACATGATGTGGTTATAAAGAGATGCTATTATCATTTTAATAATTGTATCTGGAAGAAGGCGACATCGTTGGGCATCAAACACAAACTTTACAGACGTATAGTTGGTTTATGTGCAGTGTTACCGCTGGTTCCTATTGACAAAATTGACGATGGATGGACATATATCCAATCGCGGACTAAGAATAAAGAAGATGAAAAATTAAATATCTTTATGGCATACGTAAAGAAAACATGGATGAAAAATAATTGTTTTATAAATGAATGGTGTGTTGCCCAAGAGAGAGACACAGGACAAATAATATTATGGAAAGCTGGCATTCTTTATTTAACAAGTCCATAAACAAAAACTATGTGAAGTTGGCAAAACTCCTTGAAGTGCTCCAACAAAACGTGACTATCCAAAAAATTAAAAATCATAATAACACATTACAAAAACGAAGAAAAATCGAAATAGAAAAAGACGACGAAATTATAGAACTTCAAATGCAGTTAGTTCACGGCGAAATTTCAGTTGGCCATTATTTAGAAGCTTTGCGGTAAAAAAAATGCTGGTTTTTTTTAAATTTTATTGTCTTTTAATTATTACAATTTTATCTCGTTTACTTATTATTTTATTTTGTTTCAAGAAAGTAGTGACTATTACATACCACATTGTAACAAAACGGTCAAGTGTGTGTTTGGTGGGACCACGAAAAAGTTTTGTCCCACCAGTGGGACATCGTAGTGGGACCACGGTTCCGGAGTGATTTTGATGATGATCTATTCTCTATAAAAAAGGGTACAATTAAAACCACATTCAGTGCCTAAAAATATATCATCATCATCATCATCATATCAGCCGAAAGACGTCCACTGCTGGACATAGGCCTCCCCCAAGCGTCGCCACTTTGACCGGTCCCGTGCGTCTCGCAACCAACGTATCCCTGCTACCTTCACCAGGTCGTCGGTCCACCTGGTGGGAGGCCTTCCAACGCAACGTCTTCCGGTTCGCGGTCGCCACTCCAGAACCTTTCTGCCCCATCGGCCATCCGTTCTGCGAGCAATGTGCCCTGCCCACTGCCACTTAAGTTTGGCAATTCTTCAATTCTCAATTCTAATTATTCAAAAATATATACATGTAAGTATTGATGTATTTACTTAGGTATGATTCTCACCCCCTCTTCTTTTGGGTGTGTTTTTATTACATAAATACATTCACGCCCATATCCCAAATGGGGTAGACAGAACCTCAAGTTGTTAAACACAGAGTAGTGACAAACATAGTCTTGTTACGAATGAGGTGTACTAGATGACTGAAATAAATATAAATAATGAATCACAACTATTGCCACCTGCTCGCCATCGATACAAACTTTTAGAAGATTTAGGTGAATTTTGTTGAATTCTAATTTCTTACTTTCTAACTAGTCATTTAATGTAAATTTCATTGTACTGTCAACAAAAATATTAAAAAGGCAATCCCAGCAGCGGCAGGTGGCAGGTCTGTAGGCAATCCCGAGATTAGAAAACAAGCACGGGATCGAATTTCCTACGTAGGTAATAACTAATTGCATTATTTCCTTAGTGTTTGGATTGAATATATTATAAATTGTTACATTAATCTGTATCAATTCATGCCCGATCAAAATCAAGCCAATTACCACAAAGATGTACTGTTGATACATCCCTCAATAAGCAAACCTGACCAAACCATGGTTCGTTTTACTACACACACAATTTAAAGCTGCTATGAACTTGTTTATGTAATGTTTATTTCATTTTGACTGTTACAGATTTCGAATTCAGTAAATCAATGTCCACAGCAGGAATATTTTCCACTGCCATCAACGTTTATTTCATTTTGACTGTTACAGATTTCGGATTCAATAAATCAATGTCCACAGCAGGAATATTTTCCACTGCCATCAATGAGGCAGCGACCTATTTGCTAAGTTTCCGGGCTTTATTCTTCAAAAATAATGTATGTACGTATACTATATGTATATTATCTTAGAGCCATCTGGGTCGGCAGAGGCCGTGTTGTTTTAAGTTTATGATGAATAAAGCAAATTTTTATTTTATGTTTCAAGAGTCGTATTTATTTCATCATCTGCATCATGCCAGTCGATGAATGTCCACTCGTAATTATTTATCACTTGTTTAACAGTAATGACAATAAGTCCTGATAGCCGTGGTATATCTCTCTACTCCTCAAGCAACTCCGTAAATGTTGCCCCCTTGATGCTACGTCACTCAAGCGCTATCCACCGTTTATGGGGGCCCATTAATTGAGTGTGCAAGTCACCCCCTGCCATATTATAGCCGTGTAGTTCAACAGTGGTCAGGCAGGGGCCAATAGTCATTCTATAGTTTTAGGCAATCGATCCACTAAACCTCACAAAACCATAGCCCAATATATTTGTCTCCATATTTAACAATAGTACTGCACCAATCGGGGTTTGTCCTTCGGTACACTTACGTAGTGCATAAAGGGATAATCGTCGATTGGTGTTACATATCATGATAAATGTCTATCAAGGCCTCTGCGAGCTGGCTTCGGCAAAGGACCTCAGAGCCCCGACGTTGTTGAGGCATAAAAATAATGACAATAATATTAGACAAAAAAGAAAGGCAGATATGTTACTAACGTTCGCAATTCGAGGACTCGAAAACGTCCTAATTGAGACGTTTTCTTTAGTCCGCGAAAAACTAGACGTTGTGTCAAAAAAACTATAAAAAAGCCATCGTGAAAAAAGAGACAAAACATATTTTAACTAAAATAGATTTAACAAGAGGGTTTATTTATAAATCGTAATCAAACATTTATTATATATATTTTTTACCATTGTTTGGGGAAATTTGTCAACACGGCAACACCAGGAATAACTATTGTTGTATCATGTGCGGCCACGCCATGGCTTAATATATTCTATGTTCTTCATCTAAGCTTAAACACAATACTTTTTCTCTAACAAAATAATGCTGTAAAACATTTTTTTTTCTATTACGATACAGGCAAATCCAAGAAGTTAATATCACCAAGGAGTTTCCATCAATTTTTTTTTTGTAATGGAGAGCTTATGCGGGGCGCGCCATTTTTATAGTACCTATTATAAAAATGTTTTTATTCAAATTTTTTACTTTTCTGTGGCAACACCCGCTGGTTAATGCAGTGATGTGCTGGGTTTTGTTGTACTGAATTTCATGAGTTTTTTAATTCTTGCTTAAAAATGTATGTAGAGGAATATTTTATTCCGCCCGATATTTTTGGAACGGCGACAGATATTAGTCATAATCTACTATTAAAGGTCGGTTCCATTCACGCTCGCGAGCAATACCTGAAATTACTACATCGCAAGTTGCAAATTTTTTTTTGTTCAATTTATATGCAATGAAATATAGATTGTGGTACATTTGAAAGGTAATTTTGTTAGCTCTCAACCTCTTTCAATAATATAACCAATGATTAATCCCATTACGTCATGGAACGTAAAAACAAAAGACATCAATTTATAAAACCACTAGGTGACCCGGCAAACTTTGTTTTGTCATAAAAACACCAAACATTCACCTACCCTACCCTACCTAACCTACGCTTTTTTTTTTTTTTTTGTTCTCGCTGGGAAAAAATGCATTACGCATACCCACCCATTGGGGGAATGGGGGGGCTATGTGGGGCTCCCCGGGCCCCCCAGCCCGGTATACCCACTAAAATAACCCAGCTGCACTCCCGCATCGTCTGAATGGAGGAGGACTGGGAAAACGGCAGAGCCTTTACGTCCAGCCCTCCGCCGACGATCTCCCGCCTTTTAGGCCAGGCCCTTCACGCCCCTCCCTCAGTGGAGGGGCCCGGGAACGACCGCGAGTGCTCGGCCATTACCGCCCGCAAGGGTGGTGACTAGTGCAATGCAGGCTAAGGCGGCCCCCACGCCCGTCGCCCGCTAGTCACCACCAGGAGGTGGGAGGAAACGATCGTACGACCGCCCCCTTCCACCCCCCTCCGCCACCCCCTTTTGCGACATGGCGTCCTCGCAAAAGGGGGCAACCGCCGCCCAGGACCCCCCACCCCCCAGCATGGAATTCACCACACCGGGAAGCAAGAGGTCCCGCCCGACAACTCTTCAGGGCACGGCGCAGCTACGCCCCCGCTGGGCACACCTAGACGGTGTGCTGCGCCGTACCCTCAATCGCGCTGGACTTTTACGGTCCCCTCTGTTGCGGCATCTGGCCCGCGAAGGACAGATGCCGCCCTC
Organism: Orthosia cruda; assembly: GCA_964057195.1. Lineage (NCBI taxonomy): Eukaryota > Metazoa > Arthropoda > Insecta > Lepidoptera > Noctuidae > Orthosia > Orthosia cruda. The sequence goes on along the minus strand of OZ059826.1, from coordinate 2,801,705 downwards.
CGCGTCTGCGGCGGCGCGTATAGACCGACGCTCCGCCGCCTCCTCCTTCCACCGAATTGTCCCTGCCAACCAACCCACGCCAAAGGAGGGCAAGCAACGACAAGTCAACACCACCTCGTGGGCCCACTTCCCGCCCCCGGGCGGCGGCCGCCCCCACCCGCAAGAGAGAGAGCCGGGCGCAGAGCCAGGTGCAGAGCGGGCAAAGCCGGATGCAGGTCCGGGCAAAGCAGGGTGCAGAGCTGGTCAGTGCAGGGTGCAGAGCTGGTCAATGCACTCGGGGAGCTCAAACCGCACGAGCGCCGAGTGCAGAGCCAGGTGCAGAGCGGGCAAAGCCAGGTGCAGAGCGGGCAGAGCCCGGTTGCAGAGCCGGACAGAGCAAGGTGCAGAGCTGGTCAATGCACCCGGGGAACCCCCCCGCAGGGGCGGGCGGCCCGCTCAGAGGCCCGGAAGTGAGGCCCACCGCTATCCTACCTAACCTACCCAAAACCTACCTACCCAACCTAGCCCAACCCCTATGTCGCGTCTGGAGTATCCCCTGCTAATCAGGGGAACACCCAGAGCGACATCCCCCCTGTCAGGTATTCGCCACCGCCAACAAGAACCCACGAATGGGAAGTTATTGACGGTGCCCGGGGTGCACCAGCCCAGCGGGTTGCTCTTCCCCCCGGACGTATCCGAAAGAGACCAGCAACCAACTAGACCAACGTGGAGGTTACCTGACCCGCACCCCTACCTAACCTACCCTACCCTACCCTACCTAACTTACCCTACCCTACACTACCCTATGTCCGTCTCCTGGCTCTAAGCTACCTCCTCACCAATTTTCAGCCATATCGGTAAAGCCGTTCTTTAGTCATAAATAGTGTAACTAACACGACTTTCTTTTATATATTTTGGTATGAATCATCAGTCCATCGTTTCAAGTCGCGCCTACAGAAGCTGCTCAAGTCGTCATCCTAATGCATAAGTGATTCCAGTTTATTGCTCGCGAGTGTAGATATTATATTCATGAGTAGTCCTTAAAATTACTTGCTTTTTTTATATCCACGTAATAAAAATGGTACCTATGAATTTCAGCACAGCGATTTACTTTCCACGAATTAATATTGGTTTACTGCCGACGACGTACCTTAAAAAGTAAATCGCTTTGTAACAAAATGTCTAGACCTTTTCACCACCTTTTCGTCTGATAGCAGCTGACAGCTCCTTCATCATTGACATGACAAAGAGTCTAGATCTTTGTAAAGCCTGTCACACATTTTTAAGACAGGTACCTATCGTCTCATACGTTACAGGTAATACGCAGATATTTGAGAGGTAGACACAATTATTTAAGTCTTTAAAATGGGCTATTATTTTTAAATATATCGATGGATGTGAGATGCAGAGGACCAAACGTGGCACTTGGGGGATGCCTATGTCTGGCAGTAGACGTCTTTCGGCTGAATTGATGATGATGATATCATTCTAAAAAGTAAAATTAAAACAGGTAACATTGCGTATTGGTTTGTGTCCAATTACTTCTCGTTGCATCTACACTATCGTTGTGTGTGTACATTACTTTTTATCCCGAAAAAATGGTTTCGTTGGGATACTACACGGGAGCGAAGAAGAGAGAAAAAGCTAGTCATTAAAAAAATCAATAAAGAGAGCTTTTCCTTTAATTTATAGCATAAAAATTACCTTTCATTTTATGCTGTTATCGAAGTGTTTTTAAACACAAGAAAAACATGTAGTTAAAGTTCTAATTACATGAAAACGTGGCGACCACAAAATAAATTGCAAACTAAGAAAAAAGCGCACAAAATAAATTACATAATAGCATGTAGAACTGAGAACTTATTACAAGAGAACGTTACTTCATTTCCTAACTTATCGGGTTTATATCTGCACGCGATTGCTAAGAACTTCGCTACCACAGAAATAAATCTAACTAGATAACACAAGTCCCTTCATTTGTAATACCAAGCGTGCCACTTTTTTACTCGCAATTTAGTTACAACAACTTAGTGATGAAAGAAAACATTTAGTGTCTCGGTCAATTTTTTTTGTAATTTTTTTACAGTTCAATAATTAGGCATTTTCCTAGATTTCAGTTGATTTCCGATGCCGATAGCGCTGAATAATACTTTTACTCCCTTCTTTGACACGTGAAGTACAGCCAACCATGTTGATTCATGACATATTCGGCTGATAATTCAATTGGAAACTTCAAAATATTGAACTTTTACATCACTCATGGTGCAATTAAGCCGTTCTGCCAGCGGCTTCGCCCACATGAAAAGTATTTTCTTATTCCAAGGGAACATTTTGCCGGGAAGAAAAGTAGTGTATGTGCTATTCCAGACTATAATCTATGTCCGTGCCAAATTTCATCCAGATCCATTCAGCCGTTCTAGCGTGATTCGCACACATCCATCCAATCTTTCACATTTATAATATTAGTAAGATAAGAATTGTGTCAATGCGGGCAAGTTCGTGCAATTTTGAACATTGTGCTTATTGTAACAGATTTTTTATTTAATTAAGTAATATTTTTCTGATAAAGCAGAAATTATTTTTTGAGTTTGGAATTAACTGTTGTCCATGATTGTTTGGTTATAGAAAGAAGTACAGAACGATATTTTATTTCAAAAACATAGTAATTTTTTATTTTTATTTATTGCACAGAACACAGGTCATGCAAGTTCAAGCAAGGAGTTTACACGCAATTGAGAAATTGTCTTAAAATGTTATCTAAACAGGAATTTCTTTGCAATCTCGCTACATATTACTTAAATATTCAACTAATGTTCTTAATAATCGATTTTAATAGTTATTTGTATCAAAAAGTCGAAATTATTTAATTCTTTTTACACTTCGTCATGGCTGTATACCTAAGTAAGCCCTTAGCGTTTCTGAACGAAACACTTGTATATTCTGTGGTGTGGGCAAAAATTCGCCAACTGCCTAAAAAAAATTTCACGTATTTCGTAATAACAGCTGTACTGACTTGTGTATTAAAACTATAATTCATAATTATTACTCGCAAATGTGATGAAAAACATTGTATGTTTCACGGGCGGTACGGGAATTGCGAATCTCGACTCAGAAAGCCTTCAGTCTTCGACTTTGGGCTTCTACTAGAGCCTCGATCGTAATTCCTTACTTACCGCCCTTAATACACAATGTACTATTAAGCCGTATTACCTATAATGTCTAAAGTAAAATACGCTTAGCATGAATCAATTCTATCCACTCTACATACATTTGCGTCATCTAGTTAGGTTTTTGTCTGTGTGTACTTTTGTATACACCAGCCCTGTGTATTATACACGCCTTATCTTGAATAATTTGTCTGAGCGCACAAATTATGGTTCTTTTGCGACTTGACTTTGGGCGACAGGTTTCCTTTTTGTTATTTGATTGACGTATAAGTAGCGGTCATTTGAATGTTAGGGTGCTACAAAAATTTAAGAAATATTTTGAGCTTGGTAAACATGGGTGCTATTATAGATAAATAAACTGTGACTTTGGACTGAGAAAACAGATAGATAAAAAGAGATTGCATATAGCACAGATGAGAATGTTGATAGTGATGTGCGGTGGGCTGTGAATGGATAAAGAGAGAAATGAGTACCATAGTGGAAGTTCAAAAGTGGCGCCAGTGACAGAAAAGTTGACAGAGAATCGTTTGCCCTGCTAAGGTCATTTGATGAAGAGGGATAAAACGCATGTTACTAAAAAGTTATGAATGGAGGGAGAATGTGGATGGAAAGCAAGGGGAAAGAAAATATGGATGGACTATGTGAGGAGTGATATGAAATAATAGGGAGTCAGTGGTACCGGTTTCAGTTACGAAGCCAAGTGGGCTGCTGTAGGCCTAACTTAGTCAAATGGGGCTACTCCAATCAGTCACAGTGTGACTGCGGAACCACCCCACAGACGATGTCCCATCTCCTATCCTGCTCCTTATGTAAAAAAACCTGCACCATGCAAGATCTTTGTGAGGCCAGCGCTAAGGCTATCGACGTGACTGAATCATGGTCGAAGAAAATTTAGTGAAGAAATTATCGACAAGAAGAAGAAAAAGTGATGTCGTGTTCCATACAGAATCATCGAAGAAATCTTTTTTCGCCAACCCCAAGTAACATTGGACAAGGACAGGGAGATGATGATTAGTCTGAAAAGAAACCCTGGAATTTACAATTGTACATGTGTTGTATAACTGTTATATTCTATTATATATTTTTATATGCCAAACAAAGCCGATGTCGACTATTCTGGCAATGTCTAAAGTTAAATGGAAGAGGAAGTATATTTTATTAGTGAGTAAATTAAAAACAGGGACTGTAGACAAAAATCTAAATTCTTCGATTAATACAGTTGACACTTGTTGGGTTAGTAGGAGACTAAAGTAATCAAGCAAAAAGTTAAAATACTGAAACCCGACAAAGAATTCTTACCCCCTGTCTTACCCGGGTCATAATAACGAATCGTTTGACATCATATTCACTAAAATTGGGTAAATTGTTTAGGCGCTACGGAGGAACATACGTAAATATAAACAGACATACATACATAGATTGCTAAAATCATAACCCTTTCTTTTAGCTTCACCGCAAATATAAAAACACGTAATATAAATTGATAAAACATTAAAAATACGTTGTATACCACAAACAGGCAGACGAAAGTTTGAAATTTTGTAATACTCATAACTTTATTATTATTATAACGTGTGAAAATCATCAGCACCACAAGGAGTTCTGGGGAGGAATAAGTCAAAAGAGAGGGGAAATTTATTGGGAGAGGGATCTTAAATTTAGGAAGACGGCGGTATAAAGAATATTTGTTGTTTCCGACTACTATTTGACATTTTAGTCCAAGCAATACATCGCGTGTATATCTTTACTTTTTCACTGATTTCATGGTGATGATAAAACAAAAGAAAATCGTTGTATTATATAATTGATGTGGCGATAAAGATCATTTAATAACATAATTAGCTAGTACACGGTTATTTCACTTTATATTAATTGTTTGGAGTGTTTTCTTGAGGATTAACGTAGATCCATTAGGTGCCTACCGACCCACGGGGGTTGGTAGATTTTGTATTGAACGCTGGGTTATAATTTGGCTATTTAAGTTACAATATTAAAATAAAACTATTTTGTGGAGTTTCAAGAACATGGAAATTAGAAGATCAAGAGAGCTTCTACATTATATTGTTGCTGAAGCTTTGATGTCTTCTCAGTTTGATTTATTTATACTTAATGTACACACAGTAGATAGATTAAATTGAGACAACACATCATGACAACAGAGCACAAAGTTACTGCTTATTTCTTTAGAAAATTTTACTAGTAGATGCGCGAAAAGGATAAATGCAAATGAAATGTAAACAATAGTGTGTGAGAACAGAAAGAGAAAGAAAGAGTTTGATTAACGTTTCGTGGGAGATGGACTAGCTTACCTCATTTGAAATGCTTGTCACTGCTGTTTTACATCATGGTAAACTTTCACCATTTTATTGGAATCGCTACTGAAAAATCTGAGCGTAGCTGTTTGGAGTTTTTAGCTTATTATTAGACGCTAAACAAAAGTTGAACTGAACAATCTTCTTTCGCCTATTGGCAAATATTACCAGTATTCTTACTTTAAGGCCCCTAATCCAGTTGCTTATACTCGACTCGAACTCAGAATTAGCCACACCTACCAAATAACTATTAACCAATTACAACTCTCATGTTTGGCATATGATTCTTCAGCTTGACATAATTGTATGTTCTCAATAGAGTAAGAGCCTCGACGCTCCAGACGTTCATAAAGTGGTAGGTATTGAATAAAAATGAAAGACCAAGTTCGAGTACGTTCCAAATACATGCTAACACTACTCAATTTCACTGATTTTGTGTTGGGAGAGTTCAGTAACGTGTGGAGCGTCTAGGATCTTGGAATTGAGCACATTAATGTAAAAAACATCAAGCCAACCAATCACAACTATCCATTTCAAATTTGAGTTGAGTTGAGCATGAGCATAAGTATCTGCAAAACCGGCCTAAATGACTTTGCAATGAAAAGCTAAACAAGGCTGTTTTTGAGGCTGAGGGCTTTTTTCCACCTGCAACCAGCTCGCATGCAACTTTCATTACATTGCGGGTTACCGAGGTACATAATATGTGTACAATTGTTATACTTGCAAATCGCAAGTCCATGTACTTTTACTATGTTCCAAAACTGGGACAATGGATATTCTAGTTAATTTCTCGAACATCAAATGAGCAAAACCCAATCAGTACATTGAAATCCGACAGCAAACAGTACATTGTCATTATTTTTTATCGTTCAGATTTTGGCGGATTTCCAAAAGTCATGCGGGGAACGCCATTTTTAACAGTACTTCAATTAAATTTATGTTGAGCGCAAAATTTAATCGGGTTCTGTTCGACAGCTCCGTAATTCGTATCGGTATGGGGGTTCAGAACTAGGTTCAACTTTAACTTTGATTTCGGGATTTTCACAATTGGAATGTAGAGAGAATCGCTTTATTTAACAAACTATTCCTTAATTTGTATTTGGGGCGAATAGCTAAACTTAAGTAGCAATGCGCAGGGCAGAACGGATGGTCGATGGAGCTGAAAAGTTCTGGAGTGATGACCACGAACCGGAAATCGAAGCGTTGATAGGCCGCTCACTAGGTGGACCATATGACCTGGTTAAAGTTGCGTGAAAACGATGGGGACACACGGGATCGGTCAATGTGGCGACGCCTGGGGAAGGCGTATGTTCAGCAATGGACGTCTTTCGGCTGAAATGATGATGATGATTAGGAAAGATAGTTACGACGCGACATTCGACAACGATGCTAAAGATAAAGATAAATTTATTTGTTTAAACATGTGTAACATGATACATGAATATGCACATATAGAAGGAAACAAAATTTTACCCGAACAACATGATTTGCCTCACTCGGCGTACAAAATAAAAATATTGGTTATAGTTATTAATTAAAATTAACTTAGCAATTACAAATTGAATAAATTAATGTCAGTTACATATATAAAAAAGTCGAGTCAGTGCAAAATGTTTTCAATAATTCAACATACAATCAGAGTCAGTACAAAATGTAGTCAAAATTAATTACATACAAAATATGTCAATATAGAATAAAATTAAATCAAAACAAAATTCTAAATTTATCATTTAAAAAATCAACAATGTTATAGTAGCACTTATCAGTAAGTAGCTTTTTAAGTGTTTTCTTAAATAAATTAAAATTCAATTGCTTTATGTCATTCGGAATTTTATTATATATTACTGCTACAACGCTTCTTCATAGAAATTATTTACTGCCTAAATAAATACTTTTAAAATGCTTGGTTCACTGACCTCCATATATACAAGTACTGTATATATGGAGGTCAGTGGCTTGGTAGCATTATCGAGTCACACCTGTATGCCTTTTAGCGCTGTTTTTTAACCGACTTCCCAAAAAGGAGGAGATTTCTCAATTCGACCGTATATGTATTTTCGCGGATAACTTTATCGTTTATGAACCGATTTTGATTATTATTTTTTTGTTGGAAAGGAAATATCCCAAGGGTAGTACCATAATATGGAAACCAGGATCTGATTATGGGATCCTAGAGAAATTGAGGGAACTCCTCAAATATTATAGGCATACATATACCGATTTTGGTATTTTCATCAATAATGCAATCATTTGCACTCAGAAAGTATCATTTGGTGAAGTGGAAATGATGTAGAAAACCACAATGGCCACTGCAAATCCGAAATAAAATAATGTATCCTAGTCGTGTTTGAGCTTATTGGAATTGTCATAAGATGTACTTTGGCTATAAATGATTTTCATATTAATTAGAGGTACCTACCAAAACTAAAAAGAGGAAAATAAAAAAACATTTTAAATTTGTAAAAATGTTCTTTTTTTCTCAATTTTAGCAGAATAGGCTCAAATATTTTGAGATAATGTTATAAACAAGGTAATCAAACATCAATTATTATTCACGTTACAGCGAGTCCGAGTTTGTATTTGATACAATTGAGACCATTCGTTCGTGCTAACTTTTCAGGTTCTGGAGTTAGAACGGAACCCCAAAAAGGCAAACTTGTCAAACAATTGAGTGGAACAAATTCGGCTGCTAGCAAGACCTTAATTGGCCGTTAACATAGGCAGTTAGTTTTTAGTATGTGCTTGAGAATATGACTTGCAAAGCTGAACATACTGTACCTACCGAACTTCGTACCTTAAGAGTGATTTTCTTACAGACTTGTGTGAGGTTACTAGGCGGTGCGAGGTTCTGTAGTGGCGCTGAGCTGCTTGTTTAAAGTTACACCATCGTTGAGCTAGGACGCCTAGCGAGGATGTATGTTTTCTCGTTTGCATCTCCTTGTTCTTTTTTTTTATTGATGGTAGTTTTGCGCTTGACCACTATCTCACCTAATGGTAAGCGATGATGTGTCGACGATGAAGCACACTTGCCTAGAAGAAACCTATTCACTCTTGACTTGAAGACTCCCAGGTGGTAGCTATCAGGAAATACAGACTCTGGCAGGGAATTGCACTTCTTTGCTGTAAGCATAATAAAAGTATTCCCAAAACGTTTGGTGCGTATGGGTGGGATGTCCACCATGTACCGATGACGCATCGCCGTAAGTCTTGTAGTCCGTTCTTTATTGTTCACCAAGACATTACATATGAGCTTAACTCCAAATGGAGGTTTCTTCCAGCAAACCTTTGAGTGATAGATATCATAATAGAGGGCAGTAATCCAGTATACAATATATATACGTATACCTATATAGTAAGATGAAACTAGTTACATAATAATACATACATCTCTCGCACACATTCCACAGTCGCATCATTTTAATAAAAATTAAATCAATACATTTAATAAATCTGTAGAAGATAATAAATAAATGTGTGTGATTTCATACATCGAAATATTTCCAAAAAAAATAGCCAGGGTGTTAAAGGAGAGCCAACAGACGGGGTTTCAGCATTTTTGATTTTTTTGTCTGTTTATCGTTTGGTCTGTTTATTTGTCCAGGCATCACGTAAAATTACGAAACCAATGTAGATAACTTTTATTCATAAACATTGTGCGTAACTTGAAGTATTACTTAGTTTTTGTTTTATCGCAATCAGTTCAGTATATCAAAAGATACATGAATTTAAAGTGTTCAAGACACGGGCTCAAGTAGTAAAATATCGAAACATACGCAATTCTCAACTCGGACTGTTGAACTCCATATTCGATAGATGGCGTTGTGCGTTTCGCATCATTTCCAGAAAACCAGCCTGCCTCGCCGCAGTGATCTAGGGGGTCAACTCTCTATGTCAAATCAATGATATGACTTCAAGGGCTATTTCAAGTGTAGCTACAGTAAAAATAAGAATTCGGGACCGGGCAAGAGACTAAAAATAGTACATTGTGTATTAAGGGCGGTAAGTAAGGAATTACGATCGAGACTCTAGTAGAAGCCCGAAGTCGAAGACTGAGGGCTTTCTGAGTCGAAGTTGATAATTCCCGTACCGCCCGTGATACATACAATGTTTTTCATCACATTTGCGAGTAATAATTATGAATTATAGCTTTTATACACAAGTCAGCACAGCTGTTATTACGAAATACGTGAACTTTTTTTCAAGCGGTTGGCGAATTTTTGCCCACACCACAGATTATACAGTGTTTCGTTCAGAAACTTTAAGGGCAAATACTTACGTAGGTATACAGCCATGACGGAGTGTAAAAAGAATTAAATAATTTCGACGTTTTCATACTATAACTATTAAAATCGATTATTAGGAACATTAGTTGAGTATTTAAGTAACATGTAGCGAGATTGCAAAGAAATTCCTGTTTAGATAACATTCTAAGACAATTTTTCAATTGCGTGTAAACTCCTTGCTTGAACTTGCATAACCTGTGTGCTGTGCCATAAATTAAAAAAATATTACTTACCGCCCTAGGGTTTCTTGACAAAAAGAAAAGCCCGAGGGTTTTATATGGGGCATTCGGCCAAGTTAACCTGTATGTTTAGATACTTTTTACGTGCAAGTGTTATGAAAAATATGTTATATGAGATTTTAGGTCTCTAATCATACTAATATCAATGACGTTGAAGTTACGCCTGTCTGAATAGCCTAATGATAAACGTGCTGGCCTAGAGTTCAAATCCAGCTATTGATTGGCTTTTGTTAATAGACTTTCCAAAAAGGTGGAGGTTCTATGTTCGACATCGTTTTTTTTTTAAATTTATGCTCACTTATATCTCCGTCAATTGTGGACCGATTATGAAAAAAATTTTTTTTTTTTGAAAGAGGATGTTCCCAAATTAGTCCCAATTAATAGAATAGATTACCCGAATAACATGTAACTTACACGTAACCAGTGGAATGAGAGTGTACCAGGGTGAACAGAACACATCTGCGTACCTGTTTAGAGCATACTGACCTGATGGTACGTTATGAAATGGTGTAATATAAACAGACATGCGATTGCAGCAATCCCGCGAGATTTGACGTCATAATGAAGAGTTCTATTGTATATCTCCAAAGTTCTTCATCAGAACTTTACCAAATTTAAATGGGACCATTTCGTAATAAGCTTATTTCAAACAAAAACAGAATTTTGCTGATCCGTTTATATATAACGGAGTTATCGGAACATACATAAAAATCACATAAGAAATGACATCCGAATGGTCCAACCTCCAAAGTGAATAATATCTTTATTTTTGGAAGTCGGTGTCCATAACGAAATAAAAAGGCTTTTTTTATGAACCTAAGACACCGAAAAGAAAGTTATTTTTCACTTTGAAGTGTTTTATTCGGTGTCCATTAGGAAAAAAGTTGGTACCTACCAAAGATACCGAAAACAAAGTTATTTTTGCTTTTGTAGTGATTTTAATGTTTTCGTTTTGATGTGGTGTTCTGGAGTGCTACTAGATGGCGCGCAAATCTGTCCTTACATTTTTGTACGATAACGATATTTTTCTCCCTAGAGTAAATAGTATTATGTGAAGCGAACGCCCAATCTAAGTACGTAGAAAGGTACGCAAGATAGGTAGGTCTAGGTAAGTAGAGTAGATACAGGTAGGAAGGTAAGTAGGATAGGTACAGGTAGGTAGGTAAGTAGGATAGATAAATGTAGATAGGTAAGTAGGGTAGGTACAGGTAGAGGATAGGCAGTTAATGGGAGCAATGCCGCGGTCACAGCTAGTACTAAATAGATTTCATCATCAGCCTTTTTAATGTTCCCACTGCTCGCCACGAGAATCAATAATCGTGTCTTAATATATATGTTTAAGTAAATCTATTTAACCTGTAATTGTTTTTATCTAATTCGAATACATGTGATTGGGCCCGTGTGGTGGGCCAATTCCCTCTCACCTTACAGAGAGAAAGCCTGTGTCCCACCAGTGGAAAAGTTTCCCAAAGTCGCATCATTTGAATAAATTTACTATTTATTCAAATAATGCAACTAAGGAATGTGTGCGAGAGATTTATGTATTATTATGTAACTAATTGAGAAACAATATACCACGGGTATTTAAGGCGATGATTTCGATTCATTTATTTATCTATTTTACCCGACGTTTCGGCCGTGTTGCAACGACCGTGGTATATTGTTTCTCAATTATGTAACGAGAAAGTTTTAAAGTTAATATTATGTAACTAGTTTTATCTTACTATATAGGTATATATATTGTACACTACATTACTGCCTTCTATTATGATCTCTTTAATATAACATATATAACATAACAAGTACTTATACTAAAACCAGATAGAAAGTAATTTAAATATTTAGGTAAAATATTAAGGATAATTAAAGGACTTTTATTTTTCCTCGCACACCACGTACATGCCTTGTACCTACAACTCTAGTGCAAATGCACCCTTGTGCGGACAGACTAAGAAGTGTGAACTCATTAACATTCCAAAGGGTAGGGAGCTTCGGAAAAAGTATTTTTGTATGGAACAACAGATAATTTGTTAAATATTTCAGACTCAAAGTTTGTCCTACATTGAAAACTGTTTTCTGATTTTTCTTGAGAACTTTAGTAACTAAAAGCTAATCTTAATTTTGTAGGACGGCAGTATCATTCCCCGGGGACGTGCCCTAACAGACGTTGCACTGAGGTGATTCCTCAGGTCTTTTGAAAGGTCACACATTCCACGTGTTGATGCTGATCACCGGAGTGGTTTTAGTGAGGTAAAAATCACACATTCCGTGGTCTTTTCCCAAAAAATCCAGGTGACTTTTGAAGGTTTCCAAATGTTAAAACAATAAAAAGCCAGTCAGAATGATAGAAAATATAATATGTCTATCTATTAAGGTATATATAATGTGTGATGATATATGTATAATGTGTCTATCTTCTAAATTACTGCATTCGTTTCGTTTTCAATTTGCTTAAATATGATCATGTCTCTGCGCATCGATCGCTTGTAAAGTGGTTGCCCATTAGCCAGCGCAGAGAGCAAAGGGCAATAACTACGTTGTTCTCACTTCTCGCCTCTTCTAATTCCCCTAGTTATCTAGCACTACACTTTAACTGAATTTGCGCCAACCACAATAAAAATCTACGGTCATCCCATAACCGCCTTCTTCACCGCACTGACTTCATTCACTGTTCTTTCTCCGTTCAGACTATTTCTCTGTGGAATGCGCTCCCCCAAGAAATCAGGATGGCAACCAACCGGTTAACCTTCAAAGTTAAAGTTCGGGAGCACATTCGCAAGAAGTTGGCAGTAGTATCGTCACATCGCTAATGTTTTTCAATTATTAATCTAATTATTATTATTAATCCATTTATTTCAGGCGACAGGGCCCATATAAAATAACTTAAACCTAAACATACATAATAATGGTGTTAGTAACAACACAAACTTATACCTGTTAGTAACAATTTTAACAATTATTACAAATTCACAAAGATTCAATGATCATTGCTTCAGCATTCGAGCTGAAATACTGGAGCAACGATTGGTTGGATCTGGCCCGCACCTTGCGCACCAAGGATGCACATCTTTTATGCATCAATGCATAAAAGCAATCAACGCGCATTTCCGCAAACATCCCTGATGCGCTACAGAAGCGAGGCAGCCCCATCAGCACCCTGAAGGCATTATTATACTAAATATTACTAATATTTAAGTATATCTATATATTTAGTTTATTCTTTTGAGTATATATGGTATAATTTTCTTGATTATATTGTACTTATAATTTATATATATATTTTGCATAAACCTGATTCGTTTAATTGTCAACATTGCACCTGCCACTAGTTGTCTCTGCATCACCCAAAGGTCGACTGGTAGAAAATGCCTAAGGCATTAAGTCCGCCTCTGTACGTGTGTGTGCATGAAGTATTAAATAAATAAATAAATATGTACTTACAGTCGAATAAGTTATTTGGTATACAAGTCCCTAACTTGCAAAGTAAGTAGAAAGTTGTTAGTTTACTATTTTATTTTAGTTGTGTTCGTTTGTTCTGAAAACTTGTTGTTTTAGAGTTTGTGTCAAATGAACGTATTTTTCTTTATTTTCTCTATCTTTATTTCTTGTAGTCACAATGAAGCACGCGGCCTAGCTGATGTTGAGTTTTCACCGCCGCCAATGTACAGTCTAACAAGTGGATTCATGACCCATGCAGCCGATAATTCGTGAAAACTTCAAAACATTATAGTTTTGTTGTTATACCACTCATGGTGTACTTAAAACGAATTAAATAATATAAAAACTAAAAGTGCGTTTCGGACTTCGTACATTCAAGGTTTCATATCAAACTGCAAAATCAAGTATGATGTAATAGGATAAATGAAGAAAATATCTGGTTAATCAATATATTGGATTTGTTAGTAAAATATACGCACAGTGGGAAGTAAAAAAATCTTAGGAACAAAATTTTCTTTAGTGGCTTCTCTTTTCTTTGTTTTTCAATAAAAAATTACAGTATTTGTTATAGCGGTTTGAGAAACCTCTTCATCCTTGTGTCTATCATGAAAAGTGGACTGTATTTGAAGGGTTCTGGCAATAGTGCGTTGAAAATAAGCGGGAAAATATTCACGGATCAATTCGGGCGATCTAGTATGGAAATGAGGGAAGTAGTACGCCTTACCTTGTAGTGGTCGATGCCAGCCCACGTGTGGCAGCGAGCTGGTGTTCTTCTACTCCAAAATGGCTCCTTCAGGATCCACACACTTCACACAATTGTTTTATATCCGCGAGGCGGGTTAATAGACACGGTTCACAAGGTTCTCTGCAATCTAACTAATTAGATGCATCAGTCTCCAGCCAGGTGGCATGGAAAGCTGGCGGTTGAGATACGAGGCCCGTTCACGTTGAAGTTTCGGTTCGTTCTGGCGACCTGTCATTAAGGCGTACATAAAGGGAAAAGGAATGAGGAAGGAACGAGATAATTAAGATATCGATCGCCCGCGAAATCTCAAATGCGTTTGTCTATGTGTTTTCGGTCATTGATTTATGACATTTACAAGAGATGGCGCTTCCATTTTCCCGGCCTTAAAGGGTCACCTTTAATGAAAATTAAACTTAGCCCTATGAGGTGTACTACCGTATACCTATTCAGCAATACGGACTAAGATGCGGATTTTTATATTTCAATTATTAAGATTTAAGATAAATACTGCGAGTTGCATAATACATTAAGTTGCATACCTATAGTTAAATCTTAATAAAAAATTATGTTGCGTCGCTAACTAACTAAAACTAAGAGACCTAACTATCAAGCCAGGCCTTATTGAGTCGGTAATGGACACAGACGCACAACAGGGCGCACATAGCTACCCTTTGCGGTTTTCACAGTAACAACACGGGTTGTACCGTCCTTGGAGGTATGCAATTTATCAATAATGCCTAACGGCCATGAAAGGGGCGGAGAGTTATCAGTAATGATAACTACAATAGTACCCTCTTGTATAGAAGGTGCAGGACTATTCCATTTGGATCTAGCCTGAAGTTGATGTAAGTATTCTGAACGCCAGCGCTGCCAGAACGACTGCACCAGTTTGTCAAGTAGAGTATGTCGCTGAAGCAAGCTGAGCGAGTCTGCTTCAGGAGCGGGAAGGGACAACAATGGCGCGGTGTGCAATAAATGCGCAGGGGTCAGTGCTGATGGTTCAGTAGGGTCACTACTCAAAGCAGTAAGTGGCCGCGAATTAACTAGAGCCTCAACTTGACTAAGGACAGTTATAAGTTCCTCGTAGGAGAGGATTTTTTGACCTATAACTTTAAAAAGGTGAGTTTTAACTACCTTAACCATACTTTCCCAACATCCTCCAAAATGTGGGGAAGCAGGCGGAATAAACTTCCAATCGTCGCGTAAATAAGAACTTGCACCTACGAAACAAGTACCGTTATCGGTATATAAGCATTTAATAGGACCGCGTCGCGAAAGAAAGCGTTTTAAGGCTGCAAGGAAAGTCACTGTACTTAAATCTGTAGCCACTTCAATGTGCGTGGCACGCGTCGTCAAACACGTAAAAATGCAGAGCCAAGCCTTACGGCTCTTAACACCTCGACCACGAAATGGTGTATACTGCAGCGGGCCTGCATAGTCACAGCCGGTGTGAGTGAACGCCTTGTCGACTTGGTTAACACGCTGGCTAGGTAGATCTGCCATAAGTGGAAGAATAGGACGCGGGCGGAACTTAAAGCAAGTGTTACAGTTGTGGATTCTGTGACGAATTATTCGACGTGCAGCTAAAATCCAATAATTATGCCTGAGTAAGGACATAAGCAACTCCGGACCGGCATGAAGATGTTTCTTGTGACAAAAGTCAACAAGAAGATCAACAATATGGTCATGACGTGGTAGAATACAGGGATGTTTATATTCGTAGGGTTCGTCCGAATTTGTGAGACGACCACCAACTCGTATGATGCCGTGCTCATCGAGAAACGGCTTAAGCTTATGGATGGCGGGAGTACATGGTTTATTATTTTTTAAATTTAAAATATCGTTACGGAAATGAACATCCTGTACAGCTCGCAGCAGTTTAATTTCTGCATATTTCAGATCAGAGCTTGATACAGTACGTGCACTAGGCAGTTGTCTTAAAAACTTATAGACGTAAACAATAGCGCGTAGCAACTTAGACCACGACGAAACACGTAGTGCTAGCGCGTAAATTGGTGATTCCGTAACCTCAGAAACCACGGCATGAGCGACTGATTTCTGTTCGGGTACGCCCTCATGCAGTGCATTGTGTTCGAAAGTATGTATGGGCCACTCAGCTGGGTCATGAGAAACCCACGATGGTCCACGATACCACAATGGATGCTGCAAGAGCTTAGCTGGCGTGACACCACAGACAATCAGCGGGGTTCTCAGTACCTGCGACATGGTTGAAACAATTAGCGGGTATAAGCTCTATCAGCTTAGTAACCCGATTGGCAACAAAAGTTTGCCAGCGGTGCGGTGAGGAATTTATCCAGGCGAGCACTACTTTAGAGTCAGTAAACGCGTATACCTTATGGATGCGGTAGTGGGGCGATATTGTGTCTTGTACCTTGCGAAGCAACTTAGACAACAGTAGGGCCGCGCACAACTCTAGTCTAGCCACCGAAATGGTTTTCACAGGTGAGACTTTAGACTTCGCACTAACTAACTGCACGGAGTAGTTATAACCATTGTATATTTGCATGTATACGACTCCACCGTAAGCACGCTCGCTGGCGTCAGCGAAACCTACTAAATTCATGGTGCATCCGTCGACCAACCCCAGATGACGCGGGATAATAATTTCATTAAGCGTAGAAAGCTCAGTACAAAACTGCTTCCAAGCGGTGACTATATGTTCAGGTGGTATGTCGTCCCAGTCACACTTTGCTAGCCAAAGTTCCTTAATTAAGAGCTTAGCGTACAGAATAGTGGGGGCGACAAAACCCATTAAGTCCCATAGCCGAGCCACTGTGGAAAGCATGGTTCGCTTAGTACATTTAACATCTGGTGTGGTGACGTCAAAGCGGAAACTATCACAAGACTTGTCCCAGCGTAAACCCAGGACCTTATGCGGTATAGACTTCTCATACTCGATATCGGGCGAAGCCTTATGAGTATCAGGTATGTGTGCGAGAACCTCTTTCGAGTTACTTGTCCATTTGACAAGGTCGAACTGGCCTCGCTTGAAGAGCTGAATAAGCTCATCACAAAGCGAAATTGCTTGCGGTATGGACATGACACTACTGGCAATGTCATCCATATATAGGGCGGAAGAAGCAGCAGCAGACGCTGCAGGGAAATTATCGCCTTCATCAGCAACTAACTGGCGGACTACACGTAACGCGTGATATGGACTAGACTTAAATCCGAAGCAAACACGATTAAATTGGTAGACCATTATAGGTTCATGTTTACTGAATCTGTAAAAGATGCGTTGAAATCTACGGTCCGATTCACGAACGCCGACATTGAGAAACATTTGGCGGCAATCAGCAGACAGGGCTATTTGAAAGAGTCGAAAACGAATTATAATATTAAATAAATCACCCTGTAGATTGGGGCCTGCATGTAGAATGTCATTGATCGACTGTCCCGATGTAGTTTGACTACTAGCGTCTAAAACCACGCGAAGTTTAGTGGAACTCTTATCTTCGCGAACGACACCGTGATGCGGAATGTAATATGACAGATTAGAAACGTTGTCATCTTTTAAAACCGGACTCAAATATCCCTTATTTATGTAGTCCGACATGACGTCATTGTAAGCGCTGCGTAACCCTAAGGACGCATCAAGTTTGCGCTCCAAACAATGAAAACGCCTAAGTGCGGCAGCGTATGAGTCGCCTAGCGAATAAGGGTCGTCGCAAAATGGCAGCGACACAATATATCTACCACTGTCATCGCGAACAGTGGTAGCGCGAAAATGTTCTTCGCACTCGAGATCCTTACGGCTCTGCGAGGGCGAGGCGGAAATTTCTTCAAGCTCCCAGAATCGCTTGAGAAGCGAATCTAAACTGGGATCTTGAAGAACAGAACAACATGAAGTTGTACTCGTACAGTGTGAAGTATGTGCCGTAGGTACGGAACCCATAACCACATACCCCAACACAGTTTCAATAGCGGGAGGTATATTATATTGCTCGCTATGCACTATGTTAGGCAAAAGCAAGCGCGGGAATATAGCAGCACCAATCAAAACATCGATACCGCTCGGCTCCGCAAACTTCGAATCTGCGAGCGGTAATGTTTTGAGATGTGTAAGTTTAGAGACATCGACGAGAGCGGTCGGCAATGTCTCCGTTATACGTTCAACAATAAGCGAAGAAACGTTAAAATTAATATCATTACTAAAACGAGAATAAAATTTAATATCTACGGAACCTTTAACTGGTTTTTCCGACCCACCGATTCCTTTAACTATTAAATTAGAAGTATGAAAGTTCTTCCAAAGTCCTAGACGCTTAAAACATTCAGAAGTAATAAAATTACTTTGAGATGCGCTATCTAGTAAACAACGTATTATGTGCGGCTTATCATTTACATCGTAAATTACGACTTGAGCAGTAGCGAGCAGAACGGTTGTATACGCCGTACATTGCGGGCTATCTCTCGCCGACGGCGACGCCGCAACGCACCGAGCGTCAATCGAACGCGATCGAGCGGCGCCAGCGACAGAGGTCGTACACAACGATACCTCAGACTGTGAGGTAATAGAAGGTACTGTCGGCATAAGCGTTGGGACCGGATTCGGCTGTGACGTCACTACAGTTGATAATTGCGGGTTTTTATTAAAATGTAACAATGTATGATGACGTTGATTACATGTGCGACACTTTAATTTAGAAGAACAGTTAACCGTTTTATGTTTAATACTCAAACAATTGACACAAGCATTGTTGTCTTTCACACATTTGAAACGAGCTGTCGGAGTCAAATTATCAAAAGCGGGACATTTATATAACTGTTCATGGATATATGCTTCGCACAGACACTTGTTTGAATTATTTAACTCAGAGCAAGCTACATAGGATTGTGGATTAGGAGCGGTAATTTTATTATTAAAACTACGCGATTTATTAGACTTATGTGAATTGTCCGAACTATTAGGCTTATTATTGTTAGCTAAGGGTGGTTGGGTATTACGGAATATCCGACACTGATCATTGATGAAGGTGACAAAACTATCTAGAGTGGGAATCTTACGATTACGTTCTGTCATCTCGAAAGCGCGAATAGTTTCAGTGTCAAACTTTTTTATTGCGAGGTGCAATAAAATGAAATCCAGAAGGTCAACTAATTTTAGATTCTTTAGGGAATTAATTGCGGTGACGAACTTGTCCACAAATAGCTGGTAATTCGAAACAGACGCGGGACCGGATAATTTAAGATTTAAAGCTTGATCCAAATAGGTAGACGCGAGGACACGAATATCCTGGTACCTATCGAGGAGTGCCTGGAACATGACTTGGTAATTCTCAGCACACGGTGTGACTCCCGCGAACACAGACTGTGCCTTCGGCGACAGCTTACCTATTAAATAGTACAACCTGTCTGCATCCGTCAGCGACTTATTGTCATGAACTGTAGATTTAAAACTTGCATAAAATAATGGCCAGTTTCGTATATCACCGTCGAACGACATGAGTTCGATTGGCGGCAACCTTGGTCTACATGTTGCGGAATCACTCATACTGTGCCTCCCGGACGGCTTATCTTCCAATTGAGACATCACACGTTTCACGGAACAATACATATCCTCGAATGAGGCGTAGGCTTGATAGCTAGGCTTCGCATCGGGATATATAGCCAGTAACCTAGCATTATAATCATCCAATAATTTATGAAAGTCCGTTCGAATATCATCTATTGTTACACAAGAACTGAGAAAGCCTTCTCTCACCGATTCGGAAGTATTAGCGACTTTAGAGCGATCATAAATTGACTGAATACGCTCGAAAAGTATATTACGCTTAGCTTCTAAAATCACTAACTGTTGATCTTCTGAAGAAGCGATTGCTTTCGCATCACGCGGCATTGTTATGTTATGTAGTTACAAATAACCACACAAACAAAACAATGTACGGTAATTATTTAAACGAACAACTATATGTAGAAAAGTAATACTACTGATTGTGACTGTACTGTGACAACGGGTTTCGCAATATTTGCGTAGTAACGAAATAAGTTTTTTCGTAGTACCCACTAACCAAAGTAATTATATAGTACAAAATGTTAATAGCATTACTATCCCAACCAGTTTTATTGCTAAGTTTGAATATTGTTTAAGATAAATGAATAGGTATAAATATGCAACCTATAGCCCGCAATCGTCGAAACGTATTCGGTAAAGTTATGATATTTATACTGCGTAGGTACCTACAAGTAGTACACCTATTTTATTTTTCTCTTATATGTCTACCCCGCGGTATTCGGAAAGTAACTTATTCCTAACAATTTATAATTGGAAGTAGGTGATTCCTATAAGGGCGGTTAAACTAAAAGACGCTTGAAATATAGAAATTTACAATACGACAAGTTAGTTTTAAATAAGAATTATTTTTAATAATAGCAGATACGTAATTATGAACCTGCTATAGCGGCGTTGATGGAACCACGTATTGGGTTTACAACTTGATTATGTGGGTTTTGCGTGGATTAGGCGGCTAGGTGCCACGACCCTAGTAGGAATTTATGATTGATTCCTACGTAAGAAATAAAGGAAAATGGATATATTATAGTAATATATCGGGCTACGAAGGACCAAAAATGTTATAGCGGTTTGAGAAACCTCTTCATCCTTGTGTCTATCATGAAAAGTGGACTGTATTTGAAGGGTTCTGGCAATAGTGCGTTGAAAATAAGCGGGAAAATATTCACGGATCAATTCGGGCGATCTAGTATGGAAATGAGGGAAGTAGTACGCCTTACCTTGTAGTGGTCGATGCCAGCCCACGTGTGGCAGCGAGCTGGTGTTCTTCTACTCCAAAATGGCTCCTTCAGGATCCACACACTTCACACAATTGTTTTATATCCGCCAGGCGGGTTAATAGACACGGTTCACAAGGTTCTCTGCAATCTAACTAATTAGATGCATCAGTCTCCAGCCAGGTGGCATGGAAAGCTGGCGGTTGAGATACGAGGCCCGTTCACGTTGAAGTTTCGGTTCGTTCTGGCGACCTGTCATTAAGGCGTACATAAAGGGAAAAGGAATGAGGAAGGAACGAGATAATTAAGATATCGATCGCCCGCGAAATCTCAAATGCGTTTGTCTATGTGTTTTCGGTCATTGATTTATGACATTTACAAGAGATGGCGCTACCAGTATTTATCTACTCAACAAGTTCTAAAAAAATTTGTGATACCCCTCGTTGGACCGGTATTTTTTTTTCGCGCCTCCCTTTGTCTGTATGTGAGCCCTCTTAAAAATATTTTTTGACAATTTGTATGCATTTGGGTAAACGAGATGCTTATACCGTGAAAATTTTAAGACTGTAGCTCAAACTGTTTGGCTGTAAATGCTGTGTGACAGATGACAGACAGACGGACATGTGAGTAGCAATAGGACTCCCTTTGGACCCTTCGGGTAAAAGAAAAAAGGCCAAATAATAAAAAGTCAAGTAAATATTAAAATGGTGGCACACTGTCTGATTAAATCAATAGCAAGTTTGTTGCTAAGGAAATATACATTTAAACAAAATTTTACCTTAAATTGTATTAGAATGTCTGTAGAAAAAATTGCTTATGATGCGTCATGAATCAACTTGCTTGACTCTACAATAATGTTGTAAGTGTTGTGTAGTCAACTATTTAACCGACTTCGCAAAAAGAAGGAGGCTCTATTTTACATTTTTCTTTTAACTGTGCTCTATGAAGATAATGCCCTGTTTTATCTGTTTTATATTTCTATGTTTATCGGTGTTCGGTGCAATAATTGCATCCAAACAGCTCAGCACTATTGCCTGCGTCCATTTCCATAAATAAACAATAATAAAACAATATTTATTTGTTCAAGACTTAAACCTATTTACAATGATTGTACCATAAATTAGAATTATTCAGTTAGTGGCAAGATACAAAATATGTGCAACTGGGCTTAAACTAGAAGGATTCCTGTGCTATAAGCTCCAGTTACTTCCGTCACCACCGTGTTCGAGCTGCCATTACAAGTGTGGTGCGGTGCTAAAGTAAGTATTAAAATTACACTTATTTATTTTACTCCTACTATGCGTAAGAGTGTGCATGTGAGTATGAAGATATGTGTGTGTGTGGTGTGTTTGTGTGTGTGTGTATGTGTTTCGTGCATGGGCTTGACTGGTTTTATGATTATTATTTTATTTGTTTTATTTTATACTTTATATACGTTTTAGTAAATTTTCAGTGTTTTCATAATTTTGAGAGAGAAGGAAGTTATCTATGGTGAGTTTTAGTTTTTTGATCGGTAAGTGATGTAACTGTGTATCTTTACTTATTTTATTATACAGGTATGGACCCATGTAGCACGGTTGTCACCTGAAGAAGTTTGTTTTATACGGTTTCAGGTCAAAGACTATGTCCTTCCTGCGTTTGTATTTCAGTCTTTCTGGGTCATACGTTGAGCCTTTATGGCTTATAAGCAGAACCCTCCTGATATAAAGTTGTCGGACCGTTAAAACCATACAATCCTTGTATAGCTGCTCCGATGGATACTGAAAGTTTTTTTTGTGTATTACTTTGAGAACTGCTCTCTGGGCTCTTTCTAGGTTTAATATATGAGTTTTGTGTGTACTTCCCCAGATAGAGATACAGTACTCCAGTACTGACTGGCACAGAGATAGATAGATTGTTTTCAACAGGCTCGGATCGCACACTCTAGTGTTTAGTGTTTTTACGTGGTGGTGAAAGTTTAACTGGTCGTCTACTTGTATTCCGAGATATTTTATACTGCTTGTTTTTTCAGTAGGATGACTTCTGCATTCAGTGATACTGTTTTGATTACAGGTATGTACTCGGACTTCAACCAAGTCATTAGCAGATGGGGGAGCCTTCTTTATCGAGAACATGAGATATTTTGATTTTTCTACGTTAAGGGTAAGTAAATTTAGGTTAAGGTATCCAAGAACTTTTCTCAGACCGGCGATTGTAAGAGCGGCAACCTCTGACCATGTGTTTCCATGGAAGATGATTGCCGTGTCGTCTGCATAAAATATTATTTGACCATTTTGTAGATTTAAGTTACATATCTCATTAATGTAGATTAGAAATAGACTCGAGTACACTCCCCTGTGGTACACCAAAATCTATATTTGTACTATTACTGATGTAATTGTCAATTTTAACTATCTGAGTTCTATTAGTAACATAGTCCGTAAATAATTTAAGAAGGGTTCCTTAATGCATGTATCACAACTAGCGTCAGTTAGTGCATGTTCGGATACCAATCGCGTAACTCGAATTAAACCATTTTAGTTACTTTAGCTTCATTTAACAATTAACTAGTATTCAATATAGCTTTTTAAACCATTATTGCGTATCATTAAACCAGTGGGCGTAAACCAATAACCAAACCTTTTCCAGTCTTTAATATAAAGTCAACTAAATCAATCAACTCAGAGTTTAGTGCTAAACCAAGCACGCGCTAATGTCTACACGGTCCTTCGGGAATTAGGGGACTCGGTTCGCGAAGTACAGTGAAGTGTTTGTGTGCCGGGACTTTGCAACCAGTGTTTGTATTTTGCCAGTTGATAGGGAGATTAGGTAGGCAGTGAGATCAAATTGAAGAAATTGGGCAGCTGCATAAGGAGAACATAAGGTCAGACCAAACCATTTTATACATTTTATTTTTATTTGCCTATTTAATTGACCGTGAGATGAATGGAGCAATTAGCAGTCAGCCAAACGGAGATTTACGACTCCTTGTTTAAATTTCGAACTAATATCAAGAAAGACGGGACTGAACGAAAAACCATAGATTACTGCAAGCGACAGTTGGAGACATTAGAAAACTATTGGACAGAATATCAACGTAACCATAAGACGTGCTGTGAACTTGCTGAATTTAACCATGTGTATTTCAATTAAAATTGTTTTGATAAGGCGGAGAAAGTATATCTGTCGATCAAACAGTTAATCGCCAACATCATGGAGCACTTGTTGTCAAAACAGCAAGAACCATTCCAGGTTTCCTGGAAGAGATCGCGGAAAGCGATAAGGCCGCCCATTGTATTTTTTTTTAGTATTAAGTTTCTTTTTTCTTGTTTATTATGGTGTACAATAAAGTGTATATAAATAAATAAACCTCACGAGCCGCCGCCGCTGGTAGCTGCGGGGACTTTGAAGCAAGCTGGACCGACGCGTGAAAAGAGTAAGCTAGAAGGAATGATGAAAAAGCAGATGAAAGAGCTTTCATGAGAACTGTAGCTACCATAGAAATCGACCAACTGCAGAACAAGTGGGAGTTCGACGATGCATTAAAGTCTCTTTAAAGTCGTTGGGCTATTACAGCCAGCCTGCACTGGGATATAGAAGGTGAAACGGAGATGAGGATGTCTGGTACCAAGAAGAGTTCAACAGATATGAGAAAATGTATAACGATTTGAAGAAAACCATGAACTCAAAAATGTGGTCAGTATCGCATTGCGACAAATCTGCTCCACAGATGGATATTCCAACATTCCAAGGCAACTACCACCAATGGACGTCGTTTAAAGACTTGTTCACAGAAACCATTCACAAAAATCCATCGTTATCAAACGCACAAAAAATGCAGTTCTTAAAGAGTAAAGTATCAGGAGAAGCTGAGCGTCTGATCCACCACATTCAGATTAGCACAGAGAATTACGAGGTATGCTGGGAAATACTGAACCACAGTTATGGCAACAGTAGACTAATTTTCACGTCTCACGTCAACATATTACTGAACATACCCAACATGCAGCAACAATACATCGGTGCGATTAAAAAATTGCATGACGTGACCAAAGAATGTCTCCACGCAAAACAGAACCTTGGAGTACATATCACCACCTGGGATCTGCTGTTGGTACTTTTATTAGCACTTGACACTAGAAACTTGACAGTGAGTGATTCACTGAATACATTGAGTCGGTGAAGAATCCCAGGGCATTACGAGTACTTCAAAAATTCCTAGATTTCTTGGAAAACAAGTTTACGGCCTTAGAAGCATCAAGACGTAAACAATAATCGAATAACCAAAAGACCAACACCCAACCACAAAACCAAAATTGTCAAGCAAACCAGAAGAAATATTATAGTTCATATAATAACCAGCAATCAGCAAACAAAAAATATCCAAGCAACATGAAAACCCATACAAAATAGTTATATCTGTCGCGGTCAATCACCTGCGCATTGTGTAACGCTGACCACGGGTTATGGATGAATTTTTGCAAATGTCGGATGAGCAATAACTAAAAACTGTCGACCATAAAAACTGTTGCACAAATTGCCTATACAACCATTTAAATAAAACATGTCGCAAATGCAACGATAAACATAATTCGTTATTGCATGACGCAATTTCAACCAAAAACGGGCCAAACACATCAGCAAAACCAAATAAGGCTGCGCACACACTTGCGACATCAGGCGTAACCAATGACGAACAAGCAGCAGCATCATCCCATGTATCTTGGGATGACGTGTCCGAAACACTCTTAGCCACGGCTTTAGTGGAAGTCCCAGGACACAATGGCACATACCATAATATGAGAGCTTTGATTGACCAGGGTTCTCAGATTTCTTTAATAAGTGTGCAGGCAGCACAAGTTTTGAAACTACCAAGATACTCTTGAAAAGGAACCGTTTTCGGCATAGGAATGATAGAAAAAGAAAACAGCTGTAAGGGAGTAATGAACATCCGAATTAAATCAATTCATGGTGAGTTTGCCTTAGAAGGTGAGGTCCTTATAATGAATTCAAATTCAAATAGCCTTTATTTACAAACTTATCACTAATTATTTTCATATTATTATCTTTTGTACAGGTAAACAGTTTGTTTTGCTTTTCAGCATAGGCCTTTCCCACTGTGGAAGGGTCTTATAATGAATAATCTTATCAAAAGTTTACCAAATAAATCATTCATAAAACCAACTTGGCCTCATTAATCTGGCAGATTCAGAATTTAATACCAGCCAACCAGTACTACTGCTTGGAGCAGATGTATACTGCAAGATAGCTTTAGGTGGCCTTTTGAGGGGCGATAGCGAGGATCAGCCAATAGGCCAACAAACGCAATTAGGATGGTTGCTTTGTGGGACAATGACTCCACTTCTTAACAAGACGGACGATTTACTAGAAGACATGACTCAGAATAGATCTCTATCGATTCTTGGTCAACTAAATCAACCAACTCAGATTTTAATAATATATGTGGGAACGATGAAAAAAGTCGTGCACGTAAAATAAGTACGTAATTAAGCGTGTGCGTAGTATGCCCACTGCCTAATATAGCCAGCCTAGCTCAGCTAAGAAACACAGAAGCTTCCTGGGACTTAACAGGCTTCGTGAAGCTACCTTACTGTGCCGAGAATGTCTGCACGTTGAAAAGCCACGGCATCGAGAATGACGTGGGTGGCTGAACACTTGGCGCGAAAGCAGCCTCTGTAGTGTGACCTGTTTACAAACACTAAATAATTCAGCGCAGTAACGCATTCGATAGCCACAAGATTCCACCCTTAGGTGTGTTTTAGCTGACCAATCCCGGAAGAGAGTATATCAAAACATATAATCTATCACGCACTACACTGAAAAGTCCAATAAAGATTTATCGTAGTAATAAATTAGAGTTCCGTAAAATACGGTCTTATTTTACTACCGGACACTTTATTACCATTAATGACTCGACGGAAGTACTTAGTTAGTTTCACGGCTTTCTGTAGGTAGGTACTTTAATAGGCGTAGTTTTTATTAACTACTTTTACCTTGATAAGGTAAAAGCAGCTTTATCACCTTACCCGGTTGTAGGGGGATGGTGGCGCCGCCGCTACGACCAGTCCAGGAAAAGGCGGTGAGACGACCTAGATACGTACAACAAGAGATGATCAATATTTATCGGTTAGATTTCGGCGAATGTGCGTTAGAATTGCATGAAGTAATTCCTCCTAGCCCGTTCCATCATCGGACTACAAGACGTACGGCGTTGCGTCATCGGTACATGGTGGACATCCCACCCATACGCAAACGTTCCAAACGTTTTGGGAATTCTTTTTTTATGCGTACAGCAAAGGAGTGGAATTCCCTGCAGAAGCCTGTATTTTCTGATAGCTTCAAACAATCTGGGAGTCTTTAAGTCAAGAGTGAATAGGTTTCTTTTAGGCAAGCATGCTTCATCGTCGACCACGTCATCCCTTGCCATCAGGTGAGATAGTGTTCAAGCGCAAGCCGACAAAAAAAAATCGTTATTAAAATTATATAGAAGGAAATTGGGGGATTGGATATTTCCCTATTGCGATAAAATGTTAGCTAATTTAAAAAAAACAGAATGATTCTCAAATCTTAGAAGGCAGAAGTAAGTATTTTTACTAGTAAGTTGAGAGATGACCAAATGATCAGGAAAATATATGGAAATAATTAGATTAGTGTAAACCACTTAAAATGTGAGTTTTAGAAGCGGCATCACCACCATTCATCCTGAAATAATAGGGATAAAATATAAAAATGATCAAGAAGCTTCATTAAAAACTTGAACATGTGATCTAATTAGTATACACTCAGTTTCATCTAAAATCACATAGCTACTGCGTCGACACAAGATCCCAATTTAAATAACGGTTGTCAGCATAGAAACCAGGTCACATGAAGATCTAATAAAGAATCCAGCCCACACATATCAAATACTATCTGCTCAAAGCAGACATTTACGCACTGAACACTCCACATACAACGGAACAGAGTTTGCGAGTCAACGAGGGCGCCTTTGAAAGCTCCCCTTTCTCAGAACTTGAATAGGTAAGTCCGCTGTAGCCTTTGGTGCAATATGACGAGGTCATCTTAGCGTATCTACTAGTAACATGTTACTACAGAAGAATAAGGTGTTTGGTATCAAGGCAGAAGAATTCATATTTCCACTTCATAATACACTTCACTTTACTTCAAAATACCAATATATTTTTTATCTTATCTAACTTAATATTATAAATGCGAAAGTTTGGATGCATGTTTGTTTGATACTCAATCACACCTGAACGGCACAACGGATCTGAATGAAATTTGGCACAGAGATAGTTTATAGTCTGGAATAGCTCATAAGTTACTTTTTATCCCGGCTAAATATATGGTTCCTGAGGGACAATTACCTACATTCATACGCGTGAAGCTGCTGATAGAAGCTAGTTAATAATAATAATAATTAATCAGTCTTTAATCTTCGGGTTCGTCGCTCAACTCCGCCTCGCAGCCGCCGGGATCCCCTACCACCGTGAGTTGCAGCCCCCAAGATGTGGCTCGTGCAATCCGTCCGTTGCCTAACTGGAAATCTCCAGGGCCGGACGGACTGCACAACTTTTGGATTAAATAGTTCCAAAGGCCGCACGCTCGTTTGGCAACTCAGTTCCAGTCTGCCTTACATTCAGGATCGCTACCCCAGTTCCTAACGACAGGAATAACCCACCTGCTCCACAAATCAGGTAGTACTGCGGATCCTATAAATTATAGACCGATAACGTGCTTACCGACGGTCTATAAAGTTCTTACATCCATTCTGAGAGCGAAAATTAATCAACATATTGACAATAACGCCATCATGTCTGCTTCTCAGAATGGATGTAGGAACGGATCCCGCGGTACTAAGGAGCTGCTCCTCATAGACATTGCCATTAGCCAACAGGTTTGCCGTTCCCGCAAGGATCTGGCGATATGTTGGTTAGATTACAAAAAGGCCTCTGAGTCATAGGCCTTTTTGTAATCTAACCAACCAGCCTATGAGTGCTTATGAGCTTGATGGCTTATAGTTGTATAAAATTGATGCATCTCTGCGAGCCTTCCTGACGTCATGTATGGGGCAGTGGAGGACGGTCAAACCAATATGTATTAATACAATTAAAAACGCGTTCAAAAATCTCAATAATAAAGAATACTGAAGACTTGTGGGGGATATCCGTTAGGGTTCTTGGAGATATTATTGACTCAATTGATCCTGTCCTAACAGGCATATTCAATCAATGTTTGGACAGCGGCACTTTTTCTGACTTAATGAAACACAGTAAAGTAGTACCAATTTTCAAATCAGGCTGTAAGAGTGATCCTTCTAATTATAGACCTATATCCGTGCTTCCAGCATTGAGTAAAATCTATAAAAAAATCATGCTGGAACAGATGTTGTCTCACTTCAATTCAAATGGGATCCTGCATAGTCAACAGTTTGGTTTCACGAAAGGTAGGTCGACAACGGACGCGGGAGTAAAACTCATCAGCCACATCTTGGAGGCCTGGGAGAGGTCCCAGGATGCCATTGGCATTTTCTGTGATCTCTCAAAAGCTTTCGACTGCGTCGACCACAACACACTGATCTGTAAATTACACCACTACGGAATTCGTAGAAAATCTGCTGATCTCGTGCTTTCCTATTTATCAAACAGACAACAAAAAGTTAATGTTAATGGGGCAACGTCCTCCGGGTCTCTAGTCCAGATGGGCGTGCCCCAAGGTTCAATTCTCGGCCCTTTCCTTTTTCTTGTTTACATTAATGATCTCCCTTTTATGATGGCCAAATTATCGGATATAATTCTATTTGCTGATGATACTTCGCTAATTTTTAAAATAGATAGGCAAGATACGGATATCTTAAATGTCAACAAAAGTCTAATTGTTCTCTCGAAATGGTTCGCAGCTAACAATCTTTTACTGAATGCGAAAAAAACAAAATGTCTAAAGTTCTCTTTACCAAATGTACCACAACATGACTTAAACTTAAATCTTAACGGCAAAAATCTTGAAGTTATAACGGAAACTGTATTCTTAGGGATTACTATCGATTCAAAATTGCAGTGGCTACACACACGCACATTAGAACTCTTTCGTGTAGGTTAAGTTCGGCTGCATATGCAGTAAGGAAAATAAGGCAGCTAACCGATGTGGCTACAGCTAGGTTAGTATACTATGCTTATTTCCACAGTATTATGTCTTATGGCATTCTGCTGTGGGGATCAGCTGCAGACGTTGACTCAATTTTCATCCTACTGTAGGATATCGATGTAAATTCAAAGACAGTTCATGCGAGACTGGTTTATTATTCGTGTACCCACATCACAATATATTACATTTCCTCCCTCACAAGAAAATAATACATAATAAAGTTACACCATTTTTTTCTATTTTACTTATCCGAACTAAAACATAAATGTAAATTAAGTTAGTTTTACAATAAAAGGTTTTAATACCTTCGACATGCTTTAACTATACCTACCTACCTCTTACTTTTTTAAGTTTGATACGTTGCTAGACTTGCTAGTTACTAAGTACATTGTATGCAACACCGTCCTATAGTATAATGTAGGTAGGTATACATATTACTTCTAAAATAAACAAACACTTATTGGTAGCTACTTACAAATAGATGTTTAAGGGCCTACATACGCTTTAGTGCCGCAAAACGGCAACTTTCTAAGGCATACTCCTAGTAACAGCTATGTTAAAAGGTTCGAAAAATATATATATTTATTATTGATTAATGTACATAATTTTGAACACAAGGTTTTTTTTTTTTTCGTGTAACTAATAGATTTGCTTTAAAAAAAAAATTAACAACACGACATCTTTTTCGCAACTTATGGAAACTCCTCCAAAAAGACTTGGATGTTTAAAAATACTCTTATACAGAAAAATTGATGGCTGGAATTTCCCAGTACCGCGCTACATTGGGGCGTATATATCGCCTTAACATATACCTACATTACTACCAACACGGCTTTTATACCTACTATTCGCACTCAGCAGTCATATCTGCTTAAAACATAGATTAGTCAATATTTATAACGTTTTTGTTTCTTTGTTTATTATTGACCCAATCCCCGGTAGTAGACGGTTCAGCCTCGTAATCGCTTTGAGTGTCATTCTCATGCATGACGGGCGAGTCATGTGATGTCTGTAGTGATGACGTCACCGGTGAATTAGGTGCTGACTCCCATATTTCTTTTTCAGTGTTTACTGTTTGATTCTCAGTATCAGTGATAATAGGATTAGAGTAACTCGTGTGTCTTCGTAGTGGCATAATTTGATCTATATGTTTTCGGTGTTCCCCATGGTCCGATTTTACCTTGTATGTCACTGCTCCGGTGCGCTCTGCAACCTTTCCTTGTATCCACTTGGGCTTGTTTCTCGAGTAATCTCGAAACAGCACTCGGTCTCCAAGCTGGACCTCTCTGTTTGTACCTTGAGCATGTTCAATCTGCTTGGTCTGCGCCACCTCGACCGCATCCGCAGTGTTGCTGCGTAGCAAGTCCAAGCGCATGCGCAGCCTCCGTCCCAGCAGCGCCACTGCTGGCTCGCGCTGTGTGCTTGTGTGTGTACTGTTTCTATACACTAAAAGAAAATTGTTTATTGCTCGCTCGATATTCTCACTTTCAGAAGCCGCTTTTTTAATTACTTTCTTGACAGTTTTGACGGCGTTCTCGGCGGCGCCGTTGCTCGATGGATGGTAATGGGCTATTAGAATGTGTTTAATTCCGTTGCGGTTTAAAAACAACTCAAACTCCTCTGATCGAAACGGCGGACCCCCATCACTCACCAAGCACTTTGGCAGCCCAAATCGGCTGAAGCATTATCTCAGTCTGTTTGATACTAAGTTAGCCGATGTACCGCTCGCCATCAGAAAAACTTCGATCCACTTAGAGTGCGAGTCAAGTATCAAGAAGTAATATTTACCTTGGTACTGTAGAAAATCTACATGAAGTCTCGTCCAAGGTTCCGAAGGCCATACGTACGGTACAGGAGTGTGTCGCGGTGGTGCGTCCAGCTGCGCCCGACAGGCGGCGCGCGCCTCGATGTCGGCGTCCAGGCGCGGCCACCACACGTAGCTAGGCGCGATGCTCTTCATGCGCACGACTCCTACGTGCCCCGCGTGCACTTCCTCCAAGATCTGCGCTCGCAGCATCTCCGGCACCACTATCCTGTATCCCCAAACTATACACCCGTGATCTATATGTAAGTTTTCACGACGATGAAAATATGCCTTCTCTTCTTCCGAATCGCCTATGAGAGGCCATCCACTCATTATGAAGCCGTACACTTTACATAAAATTTTATCTTTTGTAGTCGCCTGTGCTACATCTTTGTGACTAAGAGGGAAACTGTCCTCAACAAAATGTAGATATGCCGCGTCGTCTTGGTCCTCCACCTTGGCTTTCGCTATAGGTAATCGTGATAACCCATCTGCATTGCTATTCATTTGCGATTTTACAAATACTATGTTAAAATCATAGGCTGCCAGGCGCACAGCGTATCTCTGTAGGCGACTGGCTGCCGTTTGTGGTATGCCCTTTTTAGGCCCGAATATATAGCTTAAAGCTTTATGATCGCTCCGTAATGTGAAATGCCTACCAAAGAGATATTGGTGATGCCTCGTGACTCCGTATACAATGGCCAGCGCCTCCTTGCATGCACGAGGCGCAGCACACGAGGCGCTGACCCCCGTCGGGGTGGCGTTGCGCCAGCACGGCGCCCAGGCCGTATGCGCTGCTGTCCACGGCCAGCACCAGCGGCAGCGCCGGTGAGTAGTGAGCCAGCACCGGGTCACTCGTCAATCTCACCTTGATCTCCTCAAAAGCGGCATTACAGTTCTCCGACCACGCCCATTTAAATCCCTTTTTTAAAAGAGCGTGAAGTGGATGTACAATCATACTGAGATTGGGTAATAAAACGTGCATAGTAATTAATGAAACCCAATAAAGCTCTTAGCTGTGTCACGTTTTCGGGTATAGGCATTTTCGTTATGGCATTTACTTTTGAAGTATCTGTATAAAGACCGTGTTTGCTAATTCTGTAACCCAAGTAACAAACCTCATCTTTTAAAAATTCACATTTAGAAAACTTTATTGTTAATCCGGCTTCTCTTAATCTAGTGAGTACCGCCCTTAAATTTACCAAATGATGAGATTTGTTCCTGCCACTCACACAAATGTCATCAATAAAAGCTACCACAAATTCTAGGCCATTTAACGTATCATAAACAATTTTTTGGAATTTTTCAGGTAGGCACTTAAGTCCGAAAGGAGCCCTGCGATATACAAATGTCCCTACATGTGTAGTAATCGCTGTAAGCGGTTGTGAACTGTCAGACAACTCAATTTGCATAAATGCATTTTTTAAATCTAATTTACTATATTGCTCCCCACCACTTAGCGTTGCAAACAACTCTTCGATTTTCGGCAATGGAAAATGAAAATCTTTTAATAATTTATTCACGGTCACTTTATAATCGCCGCATAAACGAATAGAACCGTCCGGCTTAATAATTGGCACTATAGGAGTTCCATAATCAGATCTATCTACCTTGTAAATTATACCTTCGTTTTGTAAGCGTTTAAGTTCATTTTCCACTGGTACGCGAAGCGCAAGTGGCAGGGGACGAGGCTTGCAAAATACCGGCGTGTTATCAGTTAGGTACAGTGATAATTTTTGTTTATAAGTACCAATTTTTTCTGTAAATACTTCTGGGAATTCTTGTTTCAATTTCAAAACAACAGGATCAACCTCTTCTTTTATATGAAATAAATTTAATGACTTTAATTTAAGTTCGCGCATCCAGGTGCGTCCAATAAGCGGGGGTCCGCCGCGCTCAATAATAAACAATGGCAATATGGCGACCTCTGCGCCTGCACAACTGACTTGCACAGAGACCCGTCCTATCGGTATTATTGCGTCACCTGTATATGATTGTAATTTCATGTTATCTTTTTCAATCGGTAAAGTAGAAAGATGTTGATCGTAGAATGATTTAGATACCGCCGATATCTTGCTACCGTTTAACAATAAGTTCACAATAATATGGACCATCTTTTACATTTTGAACTGACTGACCTTTAATAATATACAGTCCTACGAACTCCTCACCTCCCGACTCGGATGAATCTGTTTCCATGAAGTTTTGATATTTAGAACCAGACCTACCCGCACTCACATTATTTTTATCACATACGGACCCTAAATGACCCTTCACTTTGCACTTGTCGCACACATACGACTTGTATCGACACTTGTGCGGCGCATGGCCGTCCCGGCCACAACGCCAGCACCCTTTGCGTCGCGGAGCCACGACGTCACGACCGGCGGCGCTGGACTGCTTGTCCATGCTCACCCGGTGCACCCGCTCGCCCGCGTCTGCCTGGAGTCCCGCCGGCCCGGCTGCTGCCCACAGCGCGGCCGGCGAGCGCGCCACGGCCTTAGCCGCGTGCTGCTCGGCCGCCTCCAGCGCCAGCGCCAGCCCCACTGCCTTCTTGTAATCGAGAGGGGTCTCCGCAAACAAGCGAGACCGTATCTCTTCGCTACGAAGACCTGAAACGAATTGATCTCGTATGTTCACTTCCAACTGGTTCTCAAAATTGCAATACGTAGCCAAGTGTTTCAAATTTTGTAAAAACACTTTGATATTTTCGCCTTCACCTTACCGCCGCTGACGAAACACGTAGCGCTCTGCTATTTCAGATCTTTTGGGTTCCAGATGATTTTTCACAAGCTCCACTAACGTGGTAAAGGTTTTTTCCTCCGGATTGTCTGGAGCACACAGATCACACATCAATCGGTAGGTCGGCGCTCCGACATGCGTCACCAGCGTGGCCACGCGCAGGTTATCTTTGATATCGTTTAACAAAATAAATTGTTCCACTAAACGGACATATGCTGGCCAGTTTTCACCTCCATCCAGATCAAATACGTATATTTTCCCGATCGGCATCTTGATATTTTACTGCTTTTTATAATTACTCGTCGCCACTGTAGGATATCGATGTAAATTCAAAGACAGTTCATACGAGACTGGTTTATTATTCGTGTACACCTACAAAAGAGGGCAATCCGCGCAATCTATAAAATGGGTCCTCGCGAGTCCGCCAAAGAAAAATTTAAAGAAGATCGATATACTGACTCTACCTTCACTTTATATTTTGGAATGTATTTGGTATGTCCGTAAAAATCGGGGGCTTTTCAAAACTACAAGCGACTTCCATAATTTAAATACACGCCGTAAGCACGAAATTGTCATACCCAAATTCAGATTAACGAAAACTAGCAAGTCTTTTCTTATAAATAGTATACGCTTTTATAACAAGTTGCCAAAGTCAGTTATAGAACTGACCGATGGAAGGTTCAAAAACTACATCAAACGTATCCTTATTAAAAAAGCATATTATAAAATCAAGGACTACGTTGAAGATAAAAACATTTGGCCTTAGCTCCTTCTGCGCATGCAGCTTCCCTGGTAACTTGTAAACGGCACAAATATGTGGATGTCTCTAACTATTCTCAATCTCATTTTTTCTTTCCTTCTTTTAATTAGACTTTTTACAATGGTTCTCAATCATCTTTATAGCCCTTTGCTAAGAATAGTTACAGCACTGATAACAAAATTTGTGCCACATGTTAAATTTAGTCTTGTTATACTTATTTTTATTTACCTTTGTATAGATTCTTTTACCGATTGTTTTGTTAATGTGTGAACATTTTAGGCCTTCTAGATGCTAGTTAACATTTGTTAACTTTTTTATAAAATATATAATCTTTTTATTTTATTTTTTTTGTTTCTTACGACTTATTGTCATAAGTCGGGCCTACGTTGTCCTCCCATATCTAAGTACTAATGCATGGAAATATTGTAAAACCAAACCATTTTTAAAAGAGTAACCATGGAGTTTCTTGGCGGTTCTTCTCCATAGGAAACGACCAACTCGAACCGTGCACCTTTTGTCGACGTTTTATAAGTGTCGGCCCATGTAGGCCTATGTGAAATAAAAAAATTGATTTTGATTTTGATTTTGGTCCTTTACTATCCAGGATGTCGAAAGATTCAGGAAAACAGGGAACCTATAAGGATCGAGCGCAGAATATTTCAGGGCGACAGTCCTCTGTGGTTTTGTTTAGCCCTGAACCCTCTCAGTACACTGCTGGAGGGTTCAGGTCTGGGCTATCGGTTGAGGAGAGGTGGTCAGGTCATATCACACCTCCTTTACATGGATGATCTGAAGCTCTTTGCCCCCAACTACTTGCAACTGATGAAGCTACTGAAGGTAACAGAAACCTTCAGTGATGCCATCCGTATGGAATTTGGTGTGGACAAATGTGCAGTCATGCATGTAAAGCGAGGGGAGATTGTGGAATCCGTGGGGTATTCCCACGGATTCTCGGATTCCAAACACCTTCGATCCCTTTCCTCAACCGAAACTTATAAGTATTTGGGTATGTCGGAAGCACTAGGCATCAATGCTACTGACGTGAAACAGTCTTAAAGATAACTAAATTGTCTTTTATCGGGCGGTAACAAGGTGCGCGCCTTCAACGGCTGTGTCATGCCGGTATTGATGTATTCTTTCGGCATACTCAAATGGACTCACACTGAACTTGACGCCCTGGATAGGAGGGTCCGCACGCTGCTTACCGCAAATCGTATGCATCACCCACGTTCATCAGTTATGAGACTGTATTCCCTCGGAAGTGCGGGGGTTGTGGCTTTTTGAATGCTAAGACCCTACACAACCGCGAGGTATGCAGTCTAAGGGAATACTTCCAGGCCGCTGACGTGGGTATGCATCGAGATGTGGTAGCGGTGGACAAGGGCTTAACCCCTCTCTCCTTGGCAAACGAGAACTGGCGCAAACCTATAGTATTAGATACTAATGACCGCAGGGAGGTATGGCAGAGCAAGGAGCTTCACGGATGCTTCTACCGGGTCCTACATGTGCCCAATGTAGATCTTTTAGCGTCCGTGGCCTGGCTGCGATTTGGTGACCTGTTCAGGGAAACCGAAGGTTTTGTCTTTGCGATTATGGACGAAGTTATGATGACGAACAAATACCGGCACTACATTGTGAACGACGGCATTGCACGCCTCTCGATTCGGTCCACCACCACTATATCAGGCTTATTTTTTTTTTTTTTAATAATAGTCCTGTCAGTGATGATGGACCGATCCCAGAGCAATGTGATACTGCCATTCTCGAGAACTTGGTCGGGCACATACCTGTAGTACGGCACCTCCGACGCCACAAGAGTGTATTTCAGAGCAAGTTGCTGGTGCATAATCCTGGCTACAAGGTTGTACCTATGCAAATACTCTTCGTTAGCTAGACGAGAACAACCAGAGATAATGTGATGGATCGATTCACCCGGACGGTGACATGCCCGACAGATGTCTACCGTGCCATCCTTCACAATAAATCTCCGGTAGTTATTCGTCATGATAACTTCGTCCATAATTGCACAGACGAAACCTTCGGTTTCCCCAAAGAGGTCACCGAATCGCAGCCAGGCCACGGACGCTGATTGGTCTACATCGGACCCATGTAGGGCCCGAAAAAAGCATCCGTGAAGCTCCTTACTCTGCCATACCTCCTTGCGGTCGTTAGTGTCAAGCACTACAGGCTTGCGCCAGTTCTCATTCGCCAAGGAGAGCGGGGTGAGTCTCTTGTCCACTGCTACTACATCTCGATGAATACCCGCGTCGGTGTTTAGAAAATATTCTCTGAGGTTGCATATCTCGCGGTT
The DNA here is from genome assembly GCA_964057195.1 of Orthosia cruda. Taxonomy (NCBI): domain Eukaryota; kingdom Metazoa; phylum Arthropoda; class Insecta; order Lepidoptera; family Noctuidae; genus Orthosia; species Orthosia cruda. The sequence goes on along the minus strand of OZ059826.1, from coordinate 2,764,031 downwards.
GTGGAGGTTTTTGGCACTTAAAAAGCCTCGGCCTCCACACTTCCGCGGGATATACAATCTCATGACTGACGGCCGTGGGTGATGCATTCGATATGCAGTCAGCAGTGTACGGATCCGCCTATCCAGGACGTCAAGTTCCGTTTGAGTCCATATGAGTATGCCGAAAGAGTACATCAGTACCGGCATGACCCAACCGTTGAAGGCGCGCACCTTGTTTCCGCCCGAAAGAAGGCTATTGAATACCTTCTTCAGGCGGCCAAAGAAGCGCTCCTTCAACGATTGCTTCATGTCAGTAGTACTGATACCTAACGCTTCCGACATACCCAAATACTTATAGGTTTCGTTTGGAGAGAGGGATCTCAGGTTTATGGAATCCGCAAGTTGAATTCCTACGGATTCCACAATCTCCCCTCGCTTTACATGTATGACCGCACATTTGTCCACACCAAACTCCATCCTGATGGCGCTACTAAAAGATTCAGTTACCTTTAGTAGCTCCATCAGCTGAAGATTGCTGGGGGCAAAGAGCTTCAAGTCATCCATGTAAAGGAAGTGAGATATAACCTGACCACCTCTCTTCATCCGATAGCCTAGCCCTGAATTCTCCAGCATCATGCTTAGAAGATTCAAGGCTAGGCAAAACCAAAGTGGACTCAAACTATCGCCCTGGCATATACCTCGCTCGATCCTTACAGGTTCGCTATTCCTCTGGATATTTCGACATCCTGGATAGCGAAGGACTGTGCTCCATTGCCTCATACACGACATCAGGAAGGTGCGTAGAGTTGTATCTATTTTATACAATTCTAGCACCCTCATGAGCTATGTATGAGGCACCGAGTCATAGGCCTTCTCTTAATCTATCCAACATTTTGACAGATCCTTTCGGGAACGCCGAACCTGTTGGCTAATGGCTATATCAATAAGGAGTAGCTCCTTAGTAACGCGGGACCCGTTCCTACATCCATTCTGAGAGACCGACATCATGGAGTTATCGTCGACGTGTTTATTAATTTTAACTCTCAAAATGGATGTAAGAACCTTATAGACCGTTGGTAAACATGTAATTGTTCTATTAATATTTATTTTATTTAACTTTTTTCTTATTTATTACATTTTTAAATATTTTTACAAAACACACACAAAAAAGAAAAACATTTAAAATATAAAAAATAGAGGCCCACCGGTATCGGGAACAGGGTCCAAGCTACCGGCGGTCAGGGCTCCAGAGAGAGGAACCTCCTAACAATACGAGCCGTGTCCAGCAGTACTGCTTTCTGGAGCAGGCCCTTGACCCAGCCGCCTAACGAGAGCCTCCTAAGATGTTGGTCGAGGCTCGTGGCTATTAAGCCATGGGCTGACATTAATATTATTATTAACGAGCTTGTACCAGCAGTTTCACCCGCATGAATGTCGGTAAGTGTCCCTCAGGAACCATATATTTAGCCGGGATAAAAAGTAACTTATGAGCTATTCCAGACTATAAACTATCTCTGTGTCAAATTTCATTCAGATCTGTTGTGCCGTTCAGGTGTGATTGAGAATCAAACAAACATGCATCCAAACTTTCGCATTTATAATATTAAGTTAGATAAGATAAAAAATATATTGGTATTGTGAAGTAAAGTGAAGTATATTATGAAGTGGAAATATAAATTCTTTTGCCTTGATACCAAACACCTTATTCTTCTGTAGTAACTTGTTACTAGTAGATACGCTAAGATGACCTCGTCATATTGCACCAAAGGCTACAACGGACTTACCTATTCAAGTTCTGAGAAAAGGGAGCTTTCAAAGGCGCCCTTGTTGACTCGCAAACTCTGTTCGTTGTATGTGGAGTGTTCAGTGCGTAAATGCGTAAATGTCTGCTTTGAGCAGATAGTATTTGATATGTGTGGGCTGGATTCTTTATAAGATATTCATGTGACCTGGTTTATATCCTGACAATCGTTATTCAAATTGGGATCTTGTGTCGAGGCAGTACCTATATGATTTCAGGTGAAACTGAGTTTATACTAAGTTACATGTTCAAGTTTTTACTGAAGTTTCTGTATTATTTATTTATTTTATCCTTATTATTTCAGGTTGTTTGGTGGGTTTTCCTTGATGCCTCTTCTAAAACTCACATTTTAAGTGGTTTGCACTAACCTCAATCAATTACAGGAACACGATGTTAGATACTCTTTACCTATCCTCCTACATGTTTTCCTGATCATTTGGTCATCTCTCAACTTACCACTAGAAATACTTCTGCCTTTTACTTAACTTTTTCTCGCTGCTGGGTAAAATCCTCCCCCAATTCCCTTCTATATTATTTTCATCTCGGGTCATCTCTTGTTGTTCGTATCTAGGTCGTCTCGCCGCCTTTTCCTGGTCGTAGCGGCGGCGCCACCACCCCCCTAGCCTTACAACTCAGGTAAGGTGATAAAGCTGCTTTTACCTTATCAAGGCAACAGTAGTTAATATAAACTACGCCTATTAAAGTACGAGCCTACCTACAGAAAGCCGTGAAAGTAACTAAGTACTTCCGTCGAGTCATTAAAGGTAATAAATTGTCCGGTAGTAAAATAAGGCCGTATTTTACGGGACTCTAATTTATTACTACGATAAATCTTATTTGGACAAAGCTTTCAGTGTAGTGCGTGATACATTATATGTTTTGATACACTCTCTTCCGGGATTTGTCAGCTAAAACACACCTAAGGGTGGAATCTTGTGGCTATGGAATGCGTTACTGCGCTGAATTATTTAGTGTTTGTAAACAGGTCACACTATAGAGGCTGCTCTCTCGCCAAGGGTTCAGCCACCCACGTCATCATCGAGGCCGTGGCTTTTCAACGAGCAGACATTCTCGGAACAATAAGGTTGCTTCACGAAGCCTGTTAAGTCCCAGGAAGCTTCTGTTTTTCTTGGCGGAGCTAGGCTGGCTATATTAGGCAGTGGGAATACCACGCACACGCTTAATTACGTACTTTTTTTACGTGCACGTCTTTTTTCATTGTTCCCACATATGAAAGGTAGTGAGTAATCACGGTGCAACTCACATTTTCTCTTGAGTACCAGGGGCGAGTGCTCTCGGAGGCGTGACCTACCGAAGATGGTCCCAGACACCTCGTAAGGGGTTGCCTGGTATAGTGTGCCGCTTTCCATATCGTAAGGTTGGTGAAGGAGGCCACTATAGGAAAACTCAGTAGGCAAATAGGGGTATGTTCCCACATATCTCTATCTATGAATCTCTATCTATTCTATGTGGTGGTTGCAGAGGAGTGGCATGTTGTCTGCTCGGCTATGTGTGGACCGAGCGTCATTCCTCGCGCGCAACAAGTGTCTGAAGTTACCGGCCCAAGGCAAAGGGCCACCTGGTGGTCAGACGCGGGGTTCGTGAGTAACCCTCAAGCAAGTGAGCTCCTGTGAGCGAGCTGCATCTCCGGCACTTTCCTGGATAGAAAGAAGAGGACTACCCGTTGGATTAGTTTTCCGGCAACCCAGCTGTAGGCATTGGGTAGATGCGATGATTTGTATTCGAGAGGTGAGCGTGCTTACAGCTCCGGGACCATTCTGGAGAAATGGGAGCCAGCTTCTCTGGCGTCCTTAACGGGGATTGAATCCGCTAGCACCAACTGCGCTGGTGCTGGTGCTTGCACTAGTGCTGGCGTGCTGGGGTGCGTGTGGTGAGCGGCTTTATTGCTCCGGTACCATTCTGGACAAATGGTAGTGAGTAATCACGGTGCAACTCACATTTTCTCTTGAGTACCAGGGGCGAGTGCTCTCGGAGGCGTGACCTACCGAAGATGGTCCCAGACACCTCGTAAGGGGTTGCCTGGTATAGTGTGCCGCTTTCCATAACGTAAGGTTGGTGAAGGAGGCCACTATAGGAAAACTCAGTAGACAAATAGGGGTATGTTCCCACATATGTCCCTATCTGTACGACCCGAACAGATGGGGCTTTCGCAGCTGGAACTACGGGTCCGGCTGTTTGGATCAGGGTACGCGGGGTCAGGTAGGCCCTCCACCATTGCAAGCGCAAAGGTGGTACCTGACATTGAGGTTGGACTCGCGGTGGTCTATGTGGTGGTTGCAGAGGAGTGGCATGTTGTCTGCTCGGCTATGTGTGGGTCGAGCGTCATTCCTCGCGCGCAACAAGTGTCTGAAGTTACCGGCCCAAGGCAAAGGGCCACCTGGTGGTCGACGCGGGGTTCGTGAGTAACCCTCAAGCAAGTGAGCTCCTGTGAGCGAGCTGCATCTCCGGCACTTTCCTGGATAGAAAGAAGAGGACTACCCGTTGGATTAGTTTTCCGGCAACCCAGCTGTAGGCATTGGGTAGATGCGATGATTTGTATTCGAGAGGTGAGCGTGCTTACAGCTCCGGGACCATTCTGGAGAAATGGGAGCCAGCTTCTCTGGCGTCCTTAACGGGGATTGAATCCGCTAGCACCAACTGCGCTGGTGCCGGTGCTTGCACTAGTGCCGGCGTGCTGGGGTGCGTGTGGTGAGCGGCTTTATTGCTCCGGTACCATTCTGGACAAATGGTAGTGAGTAATCACGATGCGACTCACATTTTCTCTTGAGTACCAGGGGCGAGTGCTCTTGGAGGCGTGACCTACCGAAGATGGTCCCAGACACCTCGTAAGGGGTTGCCTGGTATAGTGTGCCGCCTTTTATAACGTAAGGTTGGTGAAGGAGGCCACTATAGGAAAACTCAGTAGACAAATAGGGGTATGTTCCCACATATGTATTTTTCCAACAAGAATGATGTAACCAAATAATTCTAATTAAAGAATGTCCGTGTAATTTCCTGCACATTCTTCTCCATAGAGACCTACAGACGCTTGCGAATGTAAAACTAGATTCGTTTGACAATTAAAAATTAACCTACGAGTATGTATGGTTTAGTTGAATTAAAAATATTTTGATTTCATCGGACCGAATTTGAGTCTAAGCAGGGAAAATGGAGTTCCTAATCTACTCTCTACTCTACGTGGTGTTTGTAAATATGAGTATGTTTCTTTGCCTTATTTTGGCATAGAACTAGACACGCGGTATCGTGTCAAGCCAAGCTCAAGCAATGAAGGAACTGGCGTTGCAGCAGCCGTGTTACTATTTACTGAATAACTTTTGATAATAAATAACAATAATACCAGTCTGGAAATGTCCCACTGCAGGGCCTCAAAGTCATGGGCAAATTGATGTGGGATTGGTCATGGGCTTTGTTGAGAGAAGGAATGGAAAGAGGCGAATAACATCGCATAAGACAAATCGTAAAATAATAAAAATTCAGGTGTTACCAGTGTGCAAGTTGAATTATAAAAATTTAAATGAAGCAAAAAGAGTATGTAAAGATCCTCGCAGATGACAGTTTTACCTTCTGCTTACTTGTATCTATGTATGGAACAGCTGATTCATTTCTTCATATTTCAGCTTTGATACCTTCTTGAAATATTTCCATTGAATTAAAAGTTACCCTGGAAAGTATTTTGGGTACTTCTTAAACATTTATCATAATTATGATTTCGGTAAATAATGACTAATGATAAACTTGGGTTATTATCTTGATTAATATTACCAGCCTTTTAAAACAGATTAGTTAATAAATGTAATAGGTATTTATTTGATCTTCTGGATTATTTCCTTGTCCTTTATAATACCAACGCCTGTTTTCTGTCGAATAATATTAATATCTTGTAAAGATTACTTTCAAAAACTTATCAAATATCTCATTCATGAATCTTATATTAACTTTCATGACATTAATTACAAGAAACTTTAAAGTTAATTTCCTTTCTTTGATGTAAATTTTACACTATACCGAAAATGTTGATAATAATCTGATTATATTTTAATATAAATTTAAAGGGACTACGAAAATAGATCTTTATATTAAAGAGGGCAAAAATAAACTGCAATATTATCAAAACATTTAATTAATTATAACTTACTTTAAAGCGTTTTACATAAATTCACTTAAAATTATTACATTATAACATTTATGTAATTTTGACATAAATATTTATATACATTTATAACATTTTATAATCCAAACTATTTTTTTTTAACTGGGTATTCTTTTTATTAGTTACAAAGTTTAACATATATAATTATTTTATAATTTGATGTAATTTACATTCAAAGATTACAACTTCAATGTAACTCGCTAAATACAAAAAGATTTTTAAATTTTTATTTACAATTATATCTATCGTATAATTCGATGTTTTATCTATTAATTTTAATAACTATTTCGTACATTTTAGTTTGACTAAAAGTTTTTTTTACATAAATTTTAAGACATCATAAAATATTTAAAACATAATTTTAATATTTACATAATTTTTCGATAAATCATACTCACTTCCATATTGGGGCTCGGAATATAGAAGTCAGTCAGAGACATCAAAAAAATAGAAAAAGAACAACTATAAAAAAATATGATATTACAATTCTATACAGTGATAGGTAAATACATTTTACTACATAACAATTTAAGGTATACATTTATTAGAGCTAACAAAAATATTTACATCATAGATACTCGTATTCTATAGATAGACAGTCCATATCTCGGGATATAAGGGCACGTTTACACTACCGTAGCTTGGTCTTTGGTGTACCGTGACCTGTTCTTGACTGAATCTCAGACGATATCATGGCAAGAGTTCCCGTTGCCTGTTCGGGTTGTCTTGGTTGCCTGAGGGCGGCCCGACATCCCATCGTTGTAGGGGGGCGGACAGTACATTACCTGAGAACAAAATGGGGATTTATTTATTAATATAATAAAGTCGGAATGATTCTGGGGGTGAAAGTGAAATGTTGGTGTCGTTTTTCATTTTCGTCCGAAGTTAACGAAGTTAGAGGTTTACTTTGGGGAACTGTATTTGTCATCATTTAGACTTGAACAAATCATACAATTATTTTCTTGATTTGTCATGGGAAAATGTTTTTAAGGTTCATTACCGCTTGGCAATTTCATTAAATGTTGAGTGCAGAAGTATATAAATTGAGGCTATTATTAACGTGTAAAGTATAAAGCTGCATTGTTCAGACGACAGGGCTTTAATTACTCCGTGTAAATGGAAATTTAGACAAAGAAGAATGGTTTATAGGCTTAGTTAAAACGGCTGATTAATAAATCTCGGAGGAACTCGGAAATAGTCACAAGGTTCGATCTTCGAGGATAAGCAGCGCAGCGATTTGCTGAGGTGGATGGGTGAATATTGATTACATAATAAGACTCCTCCGTGCCTCGGAATGTAGGTACCTACGTAAAGAGCTTGGTTGGTCCAAAACAGTCGTTACGAGCAGCCAGAAGCCAAATAAAAAAAAATACACAATTAAATTCTACGATATTTTTTCTTTTCATTGACCAAATTTATAAAAAAACATAGTGAGAGTGATAAAAAAGGTGCTATAGAAAACAAAACCAAAGTTTTTATTTATTTGACATTCTGTGTTCACGCTAATCTCCGAATATACTAAAAAGATTTTGTTAAAATTTGGCACAACAATCTTTAGATTTCAGGTCAACATTAAAGCAATAATTTATCTCGCTATTTGCTATGGGGGACAGGCAGTGTTGCATTATCTATACATATAATAAACCAATAGTAACCGAACAGAATATGACACTAGTCTTGCCAAGGTATATCGTGTTACCCATTTACTGGGTTGTGGACGACAGATAAGCAGTCGCTCCTTGTTAAATACTTGTAGGTATCCAGCTGAGAGCAGTGGTGACCCAATGGTAACGGCCACGACTTACAAGTTGTAGGTCGTGGGTTCCAACCCAGGCAGGCGCTTTACTTTATGAAAATTATTTCTTCGCCACTGCTCTCAAAACAGTGAAGGAAAACATCGTGTTGAAACCGGCATGTCCTAAAAACAAAATTCAAAGATGTGACATCCACCAACCCGCACTGGGCCCGCGTGGTGGATTACGGCCCATTTCCTCTTACAGAGAGGAGGCCTGTGTCCCAGCAGTGGGAACATTAAAAGGCCGATGATGAGGTATCCAGCTAAATACAGTTAGAATGGAAGCCACCCATATGATTGGGCAAATGGTAATTCGATTATGTCTTTGGTCCTATTGCATAAAGTCCTTTATCTACTTTGGTTTCGTTATATTCGAATTATAAAATTGACAGCGGTTGCATTATGATACCCATAACGACACCGGGTTGCATTATGCGAATCGTCATAAATTCTAAAACACAAGCAAAGACATTCTGAACATACAGCCAGGTACCTATAATATTACTTCGAAATCGAGACAATGTAAATGATGTTTTTAAAAATGGAACAAGTTTAGAACAAAAGTATCGTATATTATTTGGCTGTTGCGGCTACAAGATGTTTGCCTTATACCTAATAAAGAACAAATAAAAAAATAAAAAAAAAATGGTCGCGCGAAAATTTTTCTGAGTGAAATTTTATTTCAAATTTTATTAAAAATGTCTTCAACTTCAAGTGAAAAGTGTGAAAATACTCCACCAGATATAACAAATAGAGCAGTTGCGGCTACAAATAATTTACTACAAGAAAAATCAAGACATGTAAGAGAAATGAAATACTTAAACACACTTCCTGAAATACTTATTTGTCTATATCTGTGTTTTATTTCTTCCTTCCTAGATAAAATCTTGTATGCAACTGTACGTTATTGGTCTTTTAATAACTCGTGCCCACCTATTTCGGTACGCGCTACGCTTGTACCGAAAAATGGCACTCGTATTAAAAGACCGTCCATAACGTAACAGTTGCATAAATAGCTATTATACTATACAAAAAATATTTTCTGTATCCATTATTTCATGACGTCTTGTTTGTTTTGTAACCCTATGTAATTACGTACATACTCATACGTAAATATTTTCACGAGGAAAGACACGCCTCAGGCGAATGGTTCATTTGCTTTGGTATCTTATGCTCATTTCCTGTGTACCAAATCATTATTTTATAATTGAATGACAAAATTAGAACAAGCAATACGGAGTGATTGTAAATTTAGTCATCAAACAACTTTTGAAGAGATGAAAGTAATCATGAATATGAGTACAACATTTAAAAAACTTTACATTTTGTTTAGTTGAATCCTACTAATCAACGGATTTTGATTAAAATTTACAGTGATATAGCTTATGTACCAGGTTAATACCAATGACACGTAGAATAGAACATACATGATATTGAACAGCTGATCCTAAAGTAAAAGCTGTTAACTTTTAGGGTTCCGAACCCGAAGTATCGAAACGGCGCCCTATTGCGCTATCATGTGTCCAGCCGTCTGTCCAGGTTTTACAGCCGAACGGTTGGAGATATAATCTTCAAATTTGCACAGTATAAGCATTTGTTGACCCAAAGCCTTACATATGTCCAAAAGTATTTTAAATGTTTAGGGGGGCAGCTAAAGAGAGAAACAAAAATTTTGGCCTATTCCATCGAGTGGGGTATCGTTGTTTAGAACTCGTTGTGTAGATAAATACTTCTTTTTTTTGTTTAAAAAATATTGGAAAGCAAAGAGATGAGAAGCCTCCAAAGTCAGGTAATTAATTTTTTTTTGCCATTTACCTATGAATTTGAAATTTGGTGATAATGTTTATTATTACGTATATTTTACTAACAAATACCGATTTATTGATAAATCAGATTTCACTTTAAAATCCCTCATTTTACCAATTACAACCAACTTGATTTTGCGGTTTGGTACAGAACCCTATATGTGCGAATTCCAACAATCACTTGATAGGTTTTATGAATACTTCTATCTCAGAAAGATTTTCAATGAGTTACGAGTACAAGTTAACCTATCTCTCATATCCTAGGTAGGCCAGTAAATACTAGATAATGTTCTACTAATCTAGTTTTCTAAGAATACACCAATCATGCCACACGACCTAGAACAAGGTTGACAGTGACACTGACGATCCAGTGCAACCAAAACCTTATCCTTTATCCCCAAATATTGCTACTGTTTTACATTTAAATGAAAAGAGGTAACCCCTAAAACGTATCCATCTTTCTCAAGACCATTTTCAACCAAATCAAGTCTGTTTCTCCAAGTGATACAAAAAAAAATCTAGACAGCTATGTTTTATGAATTGTCAGTTCTATTCAACTGGATTCCTTCAAACGTCGGTTCTCGTCCAATGAACTCGGTTCTGCCATTTGTGACGTCCTTTTTTACACAATTATTGCTCATGCTTTTACTGTTTATAAAAATAAATTCTCGATTTCCCTTCGTTTTCCCTTTTGTTACTTGAAATATTAAATAAAAATTTCCTTGTTGCTATTTATAGGACTTAAGCGGTTTGCCCACTGGCCTTTTGGATATAAATAAGGAAATTTCTTATAAATTTAACATATCTTCACGCTAGTATTTTCTGAAGGATTAGGCAGAAGTGGAGCTAGTAAACCAAAACTTCGCTAGTCACGTTACAAATTTGATTGCATTGGGGAGAGAATTATCAAGTAGAACACCTTTGTTGAATAAGGAACTCCAGGGCATTTGCTTTCGTGCTTTCGGCTGTGCATTATCTAAACTTGCCTGAGGGTGAATGAATTTAAGATTTTGATAAATAGATTTATAGAAAAGTGTTTTTGAACAGGGATGTAAGAAGTTTACCTATGAGTTGTTACTTTAAGGTTTAGTATGAATACCCAAACATTCGATGAAGAGAAAGAAAAGTCAAACGTTTAAGTGATTGGGAAAATTACGTTTCGAGCAACAATAAAATGATTAAAACGAATTTGTATTATATTTACGATAAATTTAGTGTTAAATCCCAGCGCTAAGAATGAAAATTTGGTTCAAATAAATCTCAATAGATGGCGCGATATGCACTGATTTGTTAATGAATTGTGAGTAAAATTAAAATTTTCTGGAATTGAAAATAAAAATTGTATGTTCTTGTTTAATCAACTCTCCTAAGCACAAGATTATGAAATATTGGGCTCTTTATTCACATTTCAAGGATTATTTGAACGGATCATTTAAAAGTGATGGCAATAGATGGCGCGATTTTTAATTTTTGAGGCATTCCATTAGATTGTTAAAACTTGTATTGTAACACATTTTGATGCAACGTAACTGTTAAAACGTGCAAATTAAAATACTATAAAACAAATCATTATTGTATTTAAAAATAAAGAAACACGTACCAAGTAAACCCCTTTTACTTGCAAGTCGCTGCTAACACTCTATCTATCGCCGTGGCCCGGAACCAAATGCGGTCGATGTGCAAAAAATAATCAGATAATCAGACTGAAAACGTTAGTTACGTCGGCACGATTTCTTTGTATGGGATGAGGCATCTGTATGCTAGTATTATATTATCTGTGACCTAGGATGTGCGAGAAAAACTAATACTCATATTTCTACAAATAAATTATAATAACATTAATAGCCAATTCCCTGATTCCATACTGTAATATAAATTCTGAAACCCACGCAAGATACTGAAAACACAACATGTAATACTAACATTATATTCGAATGAAATTGTAATAGGTATAGTAATTTCGAAGACGCAATTATACTACCCACGCGTTATCGTTAATACGAGACCTTTTGAAGTCTCGAAATTTAATCAAACTATTCCAATTGTACATTCATATCGAAAATGGATGTGGTTTCTATATCAGTAAATGGATCGTTGTTTTATTTACTAGTAGTTATTTATTGGCAAAAGTTTTTTCATATATAGGTAGGTGCAGCTTTTCTACTAAATTAAATTAGTAGAAGACTCGTAGGATTATAGTAATATTTTTTTTTTTTTTTTTTGAAATAAAACTTTACCCCACACTAGGAATTTCTTCCTGTATTGTGGGTGCGTTTACAAACATATAAACTCACATACACAAACACCCAGAGCCGGAACAACTATCTGTAGGTCATACAAATATTTGTTCCGTGCGTAAATTACAAACGTTGCTCTTTTTTTGTGGTAAATCATCCAATTACATCTCCAGCTCTGGGTAAAGCGGTAGGGCGTCATACTTTTACTGACTAAAACCCTATCGTGTTCCTTCAGTTTATTGTGTCAGGGCCGCTCTCTTTCAAATTTATCCACGACCGACAGGCATCGGCCCTAGCGGACCCCGTCAGTTTTTGCTGACATCTCTCTCCCACAAATTATTGTCACCCAATCAGTTTCGCTTCCGGCGAGGAATGTCAACGGAAGATGAAGCCTTGGCTCTTGCCTTCACTGTAACCAGTGAAGTAGACAGTGGAGACAAGTGCCTCGCCGTCTTCCTTGACCTCAAAAAAGCGTTCGACACTGTCTCTGTCTCCACTCTTCTAGTCGTGTTGGAAAGCAATGGCATAAGAGGTCAGCCGCTTGCTTTTTTCAGGGACTATCTATGTCGGCGGAAACAAAAAGTTGAAATTGGTGACACTGTTAGTTTAGATGAAACTACTACTTACGGCGTTGGACAAGGAAGCGTGCTTGGCCCCACTCTTTTCTTAATTTATATAAGCAGCCTCTGTAATATGAATATAGAAGGAGGTCACATCTACTCATACGCAGATGATAGTGCCATAGTATTTAGCGACACAACTTGGAACAAGGTTAAGAAATCTGCCGAGTCCGGCCTATCTAGGATAGCATCATGGCTCGACCAAAATCTTTTGACCCTAAACATATCTAAAACCACCTTCATTTGCTTCCCTAAATATAACCTTTCACAACCTTCAACTGACTTCAAAATATAAATTCACAATTGCCAGACCCCCTCAAACTCTAGCTTTGAAAAAGTCCAATATACCAAATATTTAGGTATAAAGATCGACCAACGTTTATCTTGGCATTTGCATACTGAATTGATAATGAAAAGAATTCGGAAACTTATCAGGACATTTAAAACATTGCGTTACGTGACTACTAAAAACCTTATGTTACAAATTTACACGTCACTGGCACAGTCGGTACTAGCGTAATGTTTACCATTTTGGGGTGGAGCAACTAAAACTAAATACTTAGAACTAGAAAGAGCTCAGAGATCACTATTAAAAGTTATGCTATTCAAGCCTTTTAGATTCCCAACTGAAACTCTTTACCTAACTTCTGATGTTCTTACGGTTCGAAAACTTAATGTGCTCAACATTATTTAAAAATAATATAAATCTCTAACCTTCGACCCATCGACTCGACAAAGGAGAAGGAAATACATGATCCCCAGTGTTCCTGTTAAATCAACTTTTGCTAAGAGACAGTACGCCAGGCAATCTTCTCACTTATATAACTTGATAAATAAGGAATTAAATGTTTATCCACTTTCGTATCGAGACTGCAAAATTGCTATGACTGAATGGCTAAAGACAAAAACTTATGACGAAATTGAGAATATAGTCCAAACTATAAGTTTGTAAATATTAATAATAATCGATTTTATTAACTGTGACTACTCTTCCTCACTAACACATAACTATCCACTACTATTTACAAACCATATACCTACTATCATTAAACATATACACTCACACTCACTAACCACCACTTACCTACTTTGTTCAAGTTTTACTTTATATTTTGATTTAAATCACTTTTTCTTTTCTAATACCTACTGTAATGAAATGTCTATTCAATAGTCTATAAAAGTTGTAACTTTTGGAAGAGCGGAACTTCCTAACACAAGTATATTTCTTACTTAAAAGGAAATTCCCTAAAACCGAATGTAATAGTATTCTTAAGTTATTGAAATAAACATTTATTATTATCTCTTTGAGGCACGCGTGGAACACTACGCGCCGTCCACTCGGCCACCGCCGCCGCACCGATCGCCTATGAACGTTGCCCTCGAATTAATTACATGAATGCCGTCCTAAACCTTATTCCATTACCAGTTCCCCAATAACACATTGCTTGACCTAGGATTCGAATGCAGGATCTTTAGCTCAGGAGTAGCACTAACGAACACTAGACTTGGAAGACAGACCTTTTTTTCCTCGTCAGAAATAGCCTACAATTGGTATCAGAATTAAATCAGTTACAAACCTTGAAAACTACGTTTTTATTTCGGCCAAAAAACGGTTCATTAGTTTTGTCTAATGGTCAATAATCTGTATGAATCAGGTGTAGAGTATAAACAAGCTCGGATCAATCCATCAGTAGACTGAAATAATAAATAATCTAGACACAAGACACAACGTAGTTCGGCTGAAAGATGAATCCAAAGGCGAAAGGTTATTAGACCAACAGGTTTGTTTATAAAACCATTATTTTAACTCAAAGATTTTTATCATATGGAACAAATTACAGTTTTCACCAAATTACTATCTGAGGCAGCTAAGCTAGTACCTAATTTGATCCAAGCTGTAATTTGGTCATCAAAAATGCATGAATTTACTTATCAAAACTTTTCATATGACATTAAAAAACATTTGAAAAGCGATCATAAAGATCAAGTAGATAAATATTTGTTTATCATTACAGTATATTATTATTTTAAAGGCTCCCGGACCATACGAACTCGGAACAAACACAAACACACACCACAGACACACACATAACTATAAAATCGCACACAAATAAACTAGTCTCTATCCTGGTAACCAAATCCCGACTCCCAAGATACAGATTAACTGTCTATACTCTGTTTGTGGGGTTGTCACTTTATCGTTACATAAAAATAGTGTCGTATCCTGACTATCTTGAGTGATCGAAAGTTGATCGAAAATCGAAGTAAATCTAAAATGGAACTGTTTCATGTCAAAAAAAATACATTTGTTAAAAAACTAGCGGCCCTTATTTAGTTTATAATAATAAATTATTTATTTCAGATTCATCTTACGATTACATCCATATTTGTTAATACAATTGCGAGCTTACAAACTAGTGTTAGTAATAATTCATAATTGATTAGCATACAATAATAACAAGTTAATTAAATAATATATACTTATAACAATTTTCATTATATTCAATAAATCAGTAATTGTTATATAGTTATACCTTCTCATTTATGTCAGATTTCATTTTATCGATCGCATTTATTTTATTGTTGATTTCATAATTAACATAATAATAGTTTATGTACTATGTGTATGAATACTGTTTTATTTAAATATATTATGTTTATATTCATAAAACAAATATTTACACCAATTAGTAAAATTAAATTAAGGAGTCATGTCACATCGATTCGATGAATCACTTATGATTGAGCCTTACCTACATCACTATACTCCGCGCTTGCAACATTAAAAAAAAATATCATTAGGTCATTAGCAGCTGTCAGTTTTCGAAATTAAAAATTACTGCATAGTTGGCAATAATACCTATGTAATCTAGCTGTAAGTAATATTTAAGCTACTTTGACATTTAAGACTGTTTTTAACAGTGTATCAGCTACCACATCAATAATCAACGAATTATTTTTCTATTTGGAATAAATCAAATCTTTTGCTGTTGGTTTAAGCGCCGAGAAAACAAAAACACTGATATAATGATACTACTTTTTCATATTAAATCTAACTAATTTATCGTCGGTCATTTCCACTAAAATCTTTTGGCACACGTTATTGCATTACGTGGGGGACCCTTCAGTAAGTAGTGGAGCTCTTAGTGAAGGAATTCATCAGCAAGTGTATATGTGTGTATGTTTATATGTAGGTAGAGTCAAGCAATGTTGTCATGTTACTTAATGAGAGGTAATATGTCAGGTTTGGATGAAAAGAGACAAAGAGAGTTCCAAAACGTATAAGAAATTAAATACATACAAGACAAACCCGATTAGTTACCTGCCTAGAAAGAATGTAAACACACGATTAAATATGCAACAGTATGGAGAATCATTATTTTTATTTTGGGAACAAGGCGCCACTCTATTCCACTCTACCATGGCAACGCCTTAAAGCAAAGAAATTATTCAAAAAATTTACGGCGGTGCTAAAAATATTTAATTTCCGAACAAAATTATACAAGTAGCTTGTATGTTATTGTGTTAAATTATCAGTAAGAAGCTGGCAGGTAAGCACAAAGGCCGCTGTTGACGTGGTGGCTGAATTCTGGTCATAATATTATATATGAAATTTGATACGACGCAGAAGAAAAATGGCATGCAGGCAATCAAGCATACTTATTTTAAATTACAGAAAGGACATGTTTTTGTGGCTTTTCAAACGGAACACAAAAAGGGTACTTATCAGATGAGTGCTATTTGAAAGATCCTTTCATTTCCACAAAAAGCCTTTAATGTACGTATTTCGAAAAAAAATATGCTTTTTGCTTCCTATTAACATAATATTACAGACTAGTACGTCTAAATGTTTGGTTAAATAATCACGCCTCAAACGCTTCAAGGATAACAATGAAACTTGTCACTCGGTTAGACCATGGCTTGCATTCAACATATCATAATCTTCAGCCTTCTAACACGTTCAGACTGGCACCTCATGAGTAGGTACCTACTTGGTATCCTACGACGCAAATCTTCATATAGGCACCGGAGGTACATCACCGCCCCATGAACCATAAGTCTTGCCGGGCGGGGTGCGCCAGTGGTGGACATGGACTGGAATTATGCTTTCTCTCTCTTGTTTTGGATTATAATAATGCGAAAAAGGGGGTAGATATATCTGATCAGATGGCGTCGTACTATACCAGCCTTAGAAAACCCTAAAGTAGTACCGCAAGCTAATCATTGAGATTGTCTATGGCACAAGTAAATGCTCGGGTTATGCACCAAAAATTTGGAGCAGGAAAAAAACTATGTATATTAGAATTTCGGGAACAAATTGCAAAAGAGAAGATTAGCAAGCCCAGCACTGATAATCAACACGATGACGCTGCAGAGGAGGGTGGTCCCCATGCACAAAGAAAGTCAAAACACAAGTAAGAGAAAACGCAAGGAAAGCTCAGAGATACCCGAAAGAGATGCAGAGCTTGTTACGACCATTTTACAACAACCGAATCTGCGGGTATGGCTAGAAAAAATCGAAACGCGTAAATACATTTTGCTCTGCGTGTGAAAAACCAATGTGTTTGGATTGTTCCAATACGATTCATACAAAATAATTTTAATTTTGTGCATCCATGATGGCATTTCATTTTGTTTTTTTTTCAATTTTGATTTAATTTTCTAATTATTACAATAAATACTCCGTGCTACACCGGTGGTACACGCCAGTCTGAACAGGTTAATATTCCCACTGCTGGGAAACAGGCTTTTCTCTCTGAGAGGGAATGATCCGTAATAACCACCACGTGGGCCCAATGCGGGTTTTGTAGATATCACATGTCTTCGAATTTTTGGTACACGACTTCGGTGATGAATTTAGTGGTGGTTATTTACACCAAGTAAAGCACCTGCCTGGGTTCAAACCCATGACCTACGACACGTAAGGCGCGGCCGTAACCACTGGGCCACTACTGCTGAATGCGATAGCTTGCATTTGGACATAGTATTGAAACTTATTATTCCGGTATCGTTTGCTATGGGATAATTTTAACTTACACACAGATGAACCCACGGGGAAACGCTAGTACACCATACAATTTTATCAGTATACTCGTATAAAGGCTATATACTTTCTATGTATATTAAGTACAAAATGGCTGTTTCACCACTTTTCTCATTTCGTTTGATTGAACGAGTAAATATTTCTTTTGAGTAGAAATTCTCGGAGTTTTCTTACTTTGTTATAATATTTAGAGGAATGTTTAAACAAGGGCGTTTAATATACTAAGAATACAGGATATAAGAAAGATTGTGTACTTTCTACAGTAAACACAAGAAGTAGATGAAAATTTCGCAATTTTGTAATATGTATTTATTTTATCCTATTAAACGAGCAATATTTGTTTATACAGGGTGAGCAAAAAATCGTGGATCAAACGAAACATGGAGATAGTTGGGCTATAAGATACAAAAAGAAATTAAAAAAAAAATCGTTTGTACCTACCTACTGCAAAATCGCCCTGTTTCGTTTGATCTACGGTGTTTTGGCCTACTTGTATGTATAATCACGTTCTCGAAAACGGCTCTAATGATTATGACAAAATTTGCAACATATCGATCTATTACAGTTAAAATTCGTTTTCTTCTTATTTTCACCCGAGCAGAGCTCGGTCGGTCGGGAGATACTATGTATTTATGAGACCTAATTATTTTCCTCAATTAGGACTTTCCAGACTGAATAATGTTTTCTAGAATAGAATCGAGTATTTTGTTACTTATTCATTAGAATTCTGTTTATTTCGAAAAGAAACCATAAAATAATAATTTCTCTACGTTGACTTCGTTTGGGTTAGTGAACCCTAGGACTGAGTCGATAAAGTTTACTTTGCCGAAACAGTTCTAAGGAGAACAGTCAGGCAAAAGAAGAACGCAACCCGCCGGTCAGCATGTAGCAAGCTGTTGGAGAGTAGCGATCTCACGGATCCAATCTTCCGAGAGAAATCTTATTCCTCATCTCCGGCTTACCTTTATGGACTGGCCAGAGTGAATAATGACGAACAACCGAGCTCCTACTCGAAATCAAAATAGTTTTTTTCAAATAAACCTTATAGGCCCTAACCTTATAGGTAGCTTTTGAATTGCCAAACAAAAAAAAAGATGAATCTAGAGCAGTGGTAGCTTAGAGGTAACGGCCCCGACTTACGTTACGTAGGTCGTGGGTTCGAGCCCAGACAGGCGCATTACTTTGTGTAAATTATTTCATCACCACTGCTCTAAAAACGTTGAAGGCAACACCGTGAGGAAACCGGCATGTCCTAGAACCAAAAATTCGAAGACATGTGACATCCAACCGACACACCAACGCGCACTGGGCCCGCGTGGTGGATTATGGCCCATTCCCTCAATTACAGATAGGAAGCATGTGTCCCAGCAGTGGGCAAGTTAAAATGCTGATGATGAGTTTCACATTCGCAAGCGTTAGAAGGTGTCTATGGAGAAGAATGTGCAAGAAACTCCACGGAAACTCTTACCACGTATCCTTCGACGTATTGACATTACTGTAACATGCTCGGTGAAAGGTTTTGTTTTATTGCTTTGCTTCTAAAACTAAAATTATAAAAGCCTGAGAAGTGTTTTACTAATTACATATTTGTCTTCGATAAAATACTTTCCACACCTCAAGATATTTTTTCTTACCTAATAATTATATTTGTTAGGTAATGTAGATAGAAATATGTATGTACGTTAGATAAGCACTTACATAATTAACGATTTACACAAATCCCAACTAATTATTTCCTTACATATATCTAGTTATAAGAGAATTTTAACTCAATCAATCAAAACTTCAACGAGAGTTCGTAATAAAACTCAGTACTACCCACTATTGGCACTTAACATAAACGGCGCCAAATTTAACTGGCATTCAACAACTCACTATGAACTAACACTGGCATCTGGCAACCTGCCAGAATGCCAGATCGAATTAGGTAAGCCCAGTTATTCCCTTTAATCTTTGGGAGATGAGTGATCAGCATCCGATGATTTCTCTTGTAATTGTTTGTGTTTTGTTAAATAAACTGTTAGATTAATATGAGGAGCATGATGGTACAGTTTATGTGTGGTAAAAATAGGATGCTCCTAAATTTTATGATCGTGGCATCATCATCTAAAGAATCGGATGTTTAGGGCGCATTCGTCCGAATTCTGTAACCTTTCTGTGCTCATTTGTATCACTTTGAATCAGAGGAGTCACATTTAGAGTCCTTGTCTTTAAACTCAAAAACCAGGATCCTAGAAACCTGATTCTTAGGCGATCCATTTAGCTGGTTTTCTACGGTTCTGTTAAAATTACCTAATATTGTTGAGCTCCTTAATGTACTAAGTTAAACTTCGAAATAACTGACAATTAATGTTGTAAGTGCCTGTAATCATCATCATCACCAGCCTATTAATGTTCCCCCTGCTGGGACACAGGTCTTATCTTTGTAAGAGGGGAAATGTGCCGTAATCCACCATGCTCATGCACATGTCTTCGAAATTTTGTTTCTAGGACATGCTGGTTTCCTCACGGTGTTTTTCTTTACCGTGTTTGAGAGCAGTGGTAATGAAATAATTTACACAAAGTTAAGCGCCTGAATGGTTTCGAACCCACGACCAACAACTTGTAAGTCGCGGCCGTTACCACTGGGCCACCACCACTGCTCATCTGGAATGCTTCACTCAAATCTGTGTAGTATTTTCCTTAAATGACTTGCTGTGCCATTAACACCTTCGTAGTTATCATGATTTCACCATTACAATAATAGTATAAACTGTGAAATAAATTTAACTCTGAGTTTATTTCGGTGTTTCTTCTCAGAGCAATCATAAAGAAGACACCGCCCTCGTCTAGCTTAAATTATCAAAAATATAGACGTGTTATTTTTAACCACTTTACTAAAGAAATTATCATTTCATATTTAATATTATCACAAGTAAAAATTACGTTATTTATCAAGCAAATACACATGCTTCGATCAACAATCATTCGAACACGTAATTAATACGATATCTTGCGAAAATAACCCGATTCAAACAGTAAAACGCCCATAACTTTTGAACGGCTGAACCGATTTTCATTAAACATAGCTAAGAACACTCTTGATAAAGTCACTTTTCAAACAAACCCATCTAAATTGGTTCATACGTTTAGAAGCTATGATGCCACAGAAAGATAACCAAATACACAAATACACAGGTACACACATTATCGGTGCTGAAAGACGAATGGTCAACGAACTAACATGAAGGTGAACGCTCTTTAACATTCACAAACATATTCAATAAACAACCCTCACGCTTGTCAAGTCAAACACCACTCAATCAAAGGATTAAATATCCAACGTGATCGGTCACCCATCTGTCGGCTGGCCGCGATAACCTTTACTTAACCTCTATTGATCGATAGATTTTAAGGCGATAAAGTTGACGTTTATTAAAAACGCGGTGTTATTCGATTTGTAAAATATGGACATATTTTACGTGAAAAGGTAAATATAAATAAAATTACCTTTTTATAGTGGAAAACTTGACAGAATAAACCTTTCAATATTTTCAGCACTTAATATAATTCTTACTGTGTATGGCTTTTACATCAACAATATGTATGGTAGTAGTTCTTTTTCGGACGAAACCTTTACAAGAATATGCATTGCTGACGAAAAAACCTTTATTAATATACGAAATCTTCTATAACTACTGTTAATAGTAATCAGTTTCACAGGTAAAAAACAATCCTAATTGTTTAGCGACCAAATCAGAGACATTAGAAATCCGGTTCCGTAGCTGTTTGATTCAACAGGTGACTAGCTCAAACTATGCCATTATAATAATTTAATAATGTACTATACTATATTTTCAAATTAAATGTCATGTTAGTCACAAATTCTACTAAGCTAGGTGTTAACCATAGCTATGACAAGAAACCAGCTTATTTTTTGTAATCATCAACATTCAAACTTCATCAAATTCATCATCAGCCTTTTAATGTTCCCACTGCTGGGCCAAAGGCTTTCTCTCTGTGAGAGGAAATGGGCCGTATACCACCACGCGGGCCTCGTGCGTGTTGGTGGATGTCACATTTCTTAGAATGTTTTGGTTCTAGGGCAAGTTTTAACATCAACGTTCCTGTCAATAAATGGCTTTAGCTCTATTTATAAGGTAAAGGTTGATTAAGACCTGTAACATAAGTTTCCTAACTGTATTTCTTTCCGCATTCAGGCGTAATGAACACACGTAATTGCCTCAAAAGAGGAAAATGGACATATAAGAAAAACCTTGATTAGTTTCTTA
This sequence comes from Orthosia cruda, assembly GCA_964057195.1. Classification (NCBI taxonomy): domain Eukaryota; kingdom Metazoa; phylum Arthropoda; class Insecta; order Lepidoptera; family Noctuidae; genus Orthosia; species Orthosia cruda. The sequence continues at coordinate 2,742,308 of OZ059826.1, read as the reverse complement.
GCAACACGTTCTACTACATTAACACTCTTTCTTGCGTACCAACTAAACTACACAAAAATATAGCTATCTTTCTCTAACAAGCAGTAAAAGAAAAGGACGGAAAATTAGATCTGTTAAACTAGTTTACTAAAATGTAAAACTTCAGCATGTTATAAACCTCTGGTTTTAGAATACCGATTTAAATTCAAATCGCAAAGGTCGTCTTATGATTGGTTACTTTGAATTCAGTCAGCCAATCAAAACGGCTTATATAAGATTTGAAAGAAGAATAGGTTTCAATAAACCAGGGGTAAGTAGCATTTTTGTGGTGTTGTCTTATACCTTATAGGAAGTTTTAATTCAAAATAATTCGACAGCTCTAATTTTCTTCCTTCCCTTTCTTGATTTATCTGAAAACAAGAATTGTATATTTTAAATTAACTTTTAATTGAAAAGTCTCCATAGATAAAACTTTAAAATACCACAAAACCATATTAATAATTTCTAAAGAGCGAACTACTTTTAGTGGGACGTATATTTTTTTTAAACAGTACAGTTTGGACTTCAACCAGTAAGAAGACTTCGTAAACGGGATAATCTTCAAATTTAACGTAATTTCAGCAAAAGCTTTAAATGTAAAAAAAAAACATGATAAGCGCCGCAGCTCCATTCCCGTATCTACGACACTTAGATCCAGACAGTCGTCAAAATATTATAATGTGGTGACATAATTTTATTTCATTCAAAAAGTGCTGAACCTCGGCCTAAATTTAATAAACGTCTATTGTATTGATTTAATTTTATATGAAAAGAGAAAAAAGAACAAACGAAAATAAATTCATTACAAGCTAGAGGTACATAACAAATTTACAGGACCAAGAAACAAAAATAAATAATTGTATAAGAAAAACAATACTTGACAAAAACTGTGCCTCACGGCTTTGCCACCACATTTACAGCTCATGGGCCCTCTTATCACGTTGTAAAACAATTGTTTTACTAATGAGAGTTATTGACATCAAACTACCAACAGCACCATCCATCCATAGCATACCATCAACTGCATTCAAAATGGCCAACACTAAGACATCTCCCCGATAGTTCCTTAAAGACCAAAGTTTTTGTTTCGCGACGTCATACAGCTTTTATAACGACACGCTAAGTGTGCGGGACGGACGTGATCGATCAAGGCCCCAGGCTGACTGAAGGTTGTAAGGCTTCAGCTTGAACGCGTTGACGCCCCTTGCACCTATTGTTCAGTTGTCTTCGAGCAAATACCGACCCTGCAGTGGTTGGAAGGCTGCCAAGGATGTTGAGGGGAAGGCGTGATGTCCAGTTCAGAAAAAGAGTCAGGTTTTCATGTCCAAAAGCGACGTCTCTTCATGGTCTCCGTTACGCAAAGTGACGTGGATTTAATATTTGGAAATAATGGCTACAATTAGGACGGTGTCTCAGCGCACTATCCTACTACCACACTTGACCGTAACGAGGACCTCGAAACAACGACCGCGCATAAACTTTAATTAACAAATTAATTATTATGACTAGTCGCTGAAAACCGACAGAAACTCCCCTTCTACTGAACCGATTTCGATGAGACTTGTGTCTCTGGATAGGTCTCGAGAAGACATTCCCTCCGGACCCTGGTCCAGGTCCCTAACTGCTACCTTCAAGGAGCCCTTGCGTGGAGAACGCCTAATAAGGGGAAGTTCTGTCAATTTATAGCTTTACACGCTACTTTCTAATACAATGGTGCACTTTAGTGCCAGGGTACCAGCGAGGGACTTGTAGCCCTACACCTGGACCATCGATCTGTGACAGTTCCACAGCTTCATCTGTCACCTCCACGGGCACAGCCACGTGAAAGTGCGAAAACATAGCTTCAGTGCCTGTTTCCGGCATATTTAGTGAGTTTGTACTCGAGCTGGTGGGCGGATCCACATTCACCAACCGTCATCGGATAGCCCTCGCGATGGGCTACCCCATGGTGGAAGTCCGGTGGATACAGCTCCAACCCTCGATCCAGTATTCACTCTGATGTGGTCGACGATGCGAGAAAACCATGGAACCTCTTACTATATTAAGTCGGTTAGTTCCCTAACCACCAGAGCTGGGCTCCTTCCAAAAATGTGGTTGGGAAGCTGGAGAATTGGGCTATCGAATGGTAGTACCCTGATCGGTGTACCACCAGCCCTTCTGAGACTTCTGTTGCCGGGAAGCGGCCGAAATAGAAAATATCGTGTTGTTCCATGGCTTTAACGCCTCTGTGTGTGTATGTGTAGCTATATATTAGCTGTGTGTTGTGACTGAGTCCAGGCGTGTGCCCGAGGGTCCCCAAAGGTAATGCTTCAGATAGCATATCAATAATCCTTCAGGCATCAAGTGTGTCTGAAGGTAGTGGGCCCTCTGGCAGACGCGTAGAAACGTCCATGCTGGCACATACAGACACATTATTTCAAGTAAGTAAGATCTATGTATTAGAATTACATAGATGCCATCTATATATAGGGCCTGGATACAGTTCCAGGTCACCTAGAAGCGCTAAAACGCTTATAACCAAAATTCTATTTACTTACTTGAGCAAAAATGCATGTATTTACCATCTCAGAGTGAAACTGTATTAAACCTGGCTATGTACTGTTATTATGTACAGTTTTTCAGTCATAGCACCAAGGTATACTATCTAGAACACCTAGATGGTTTTTCCTAACAAAATAAATGTGTAAGGTAAATAATACGATTGGTAGGTGGGCAGAGCGCACCTATCGATACTTGCGACCCGGCCATTTTCGGGGGGTCCAAAATAAGTAAACAAATATTTTTATTTGCTTAAAATACTACTTACACATTTTATCTATAGTATATTAATTCTAATTATACTAAATAACCGTATTTTAGGTACTATAGGCTATTATAAAGCCCTCAAAACGCTATTCTAAAATACCAAATTTGCCTGCTTACGCGCCAGACTATATATATCGTGCACCGCCATCTGACTGCTCTTGTCCGTTCTTCTCCACGTAGGCTTTTCCGAACGGATGGTAGAATCACTTTATCAGATCCGGCCTTTGCCATCCCCCAAGCGACGCCCTGAGCCGAGGTCCGACCCCAACTGGGGTAGCCCTTAGTGCTGTCGCTTTAGGTTTAGAAACTTTAAGCCTGGCCGGAGGCTACTTAGCTTAGTCTCCACAGGTTAGTCCGGTTAAGCAGAGGACGGCTACTTTGGCCGAACTGCGAGACGCCACGCATTAAAAAAAAAAAAAAAAAAAAAAAAAAAAAAAAAAAAAAAAAAAAATCTGACTGCTCATTTCGAACTAAACGGTCATGGCGGCCGGTCATGTTTACGGAATTTGACTTGTTTTGATTTTGCTTTCTTTCCGTAACTACCGCATTTAGTATGTATGTAACGATTCTAATTTACTCTTTAGACCCCATATTTACTTAATACATACTCATATACACTAAAACATAATGTTTAGTGCCTCAAAAAGTGGTCGAAATTTTATGTTTGAAAAAACTATAAAAGAAAAATTCTCGTCTAAAACTTTTTAGTACGAGCTCGCGCGCTGGGGTAAGCAGACGTATGTTTTGTTTATACTATTTATATCTACAAAACTATTCTAACATTTTTGTGACGCCTCGTCGCGAACACTAAGCTCTCCTTGCGTCAGTAGTTCAGGACATGTACGATGAATTGGGTCACTGCAAGCATGCACGCTTACTTAATACGCCAAGCGTGGAAACGAGTTGTGACGGCGAGCTGGTGAATTAATTCAACCTCATATTTTAAGCTTTTCTCGGTAGAGCGTTCATAATAGACTTTTTGTTTTAGTTAAAATATTCAGTCGAAGTGGTTATTTTGTTTTGTATTCTGGCACTGATTTGTTATGCTTTAAAGCACTTAACTAGATTTAACCAGAGACTGAAGCGAAGGCGATTGCAAACAAGTAAAATTAAAAAGTTAAAAATTTCCTGACCCATTTTTATTTCATGCTACATAATTTGTCTAGACAAGACAAGCTTCGATCGACAATCTATTGAACACGATATCTTGCGAAAACCACCCGATTCAAACAGTAAATCGCCCATAACTTGTGAACGGCTGAACCGATTTTCATCAAACAGAACAAAACATAGAATAATAAATAATAGATTTTCTCTCACCGTCACCATACAAACAAAAAAAACTATATCAACATCGGTTCATCCGTTTAGGAGCTATGATGCCACAAACAGATACACAGGTACACACGTGAAACTTATGACACCCCTCTTTTTCCGTCAGTGGTTAAAAAGTAAATATGTATTGGATTGACAAGCGCTATAACCTATAGCACGTGATAAATCGCTTACATTTTGGTATTTCGACTATCACCACCACTTATGGAATGACACTTTGTCTAGAAGTCCAGGTTATTGTCATATTAAAATACAATATATATTTATATAAGAATAATTTAGAGACAGAAAAAAAAAATTGTACAATACAACTATTTTCTTAATATCCCTCGGCAAACTTCGTGTTTCGTCAGTCGTCGGATTTCTATCAGACTTTCAAGTTGATTAAGAGCGTCCGATGTGCACCAAGTGCAAAGGGCAACTGATAGAAAATGACGACGACGACTGACGAAACACTAAGTTTGCCGAGGGATACTAAGAAAATATTGTTGCCATAGACAGATAAAGTAAGCTAAGCAGCTAGTTAAGTATGCCTATTTTAACTATATACTTTTATACTAATATTACTTTTATAATAATATTATTTTTATGCACCCGCCATGCTATCTCTTCACCGCCCTTGGTTGCCAGGTAGAAAAAGCCTAAGGCACTTAACGCCTATGTACTCTTATGTTGCATGAAATTTTTATAAATAAATACACAAACACACATATAAACACGTCAAACCTATATCACACTTCTTATTCCGTCTGGCGTTAAAAATAGCTAGTCAAAAGGAAGCTTATCATTAAAAACACAAAAGCTACGTAAGGTACTGTTAAAACATACGTAGTGGTAAGTTGGCCAGAGCCATCCAAACAAAACCTCTCCAGTACGTTTTCGAGGAATACTGAAATTATATGCACTGGGTGGCAGCATGGAGACGTAAGGTACTAGGACGCGGAAAATTTTCCCACAATATTTATTGATGTTATCGTCACGTTGATGTTATAAGTTAAGTTATTAATACATCTTGCCAAAGTGGCGCCATCTGGTGGCGTAAAAAAAACCAGAAAACCCTCATTAACACACTATATTTTCTTTTGAAAAAGAAAAATCTAACAATTCATTGTATTTCAGTAAAAAACGCGTGGGTAGTGTTAATCCCCAAGTCACAAACAACACAAAATAAAGTTAGTACAATTTACTTGGCAATCTCTCTATGTTCATTGAACATTAATAAATACCCTTCAGACTTAGATGTTCCAAGCAAACACATTTCGCTATTATTTTGGGCTACTTAAGAATTCCCAATAAACATTTATTTTGTATTTCTGTAATGAGCTTTATTTGTTGAAAATAGTATTATTTATGAAACTGTTTTCAAGGGATTAAAGTCACTCAAACTTTGGTACTGACAGGGGGTGAGGGAGATAGTTGCGTCATTTTTGTCCTTAATAAATTTCAGGGAAAGCAGTGACTTGCCAGACCTAAGTTTACGGCTGTTTGCTTAAAAAAGTCAAACTTCAGCAATAACAAGTGCCTACCCAAAACGTTGTAGGAAAACATAGTGAGGAAACCGGTCCATGAACTTAAAATTCGAAGACATAGCCACAGACATGTAATGAATTGTGCATGACCCACAGAGAGTAGGCCTGTATCCCAGCAGTGGGAACATTACAGGCTGATTTTATGTTAAGTACCTAATGTAGTTGATTTTGTATCAAAAAGCATGATTAGATTATCAAAGACACAAGCACAGACAGATTATAGAAACTTGTATACTCTGTAAAATGTTGTTCATCACTATCCCATGGAGGGTCGATCGATATCAGATCTCAGATCAAAGAGATGATACAGAATACAACATAAAATTAAAAAATACCTATTAAAAGAAAGAAACACAAAAAATAACCGGCTACTAATACAATAACTACCAAAGAAAATCAAAAAAAAGTGCAAAAATATATTTTTGAGATTTTTTTTTAATTAATTGTTTACTTGCTTCTGCCATTGCCTTTGCCCACGTGAATGGCGAAAATTCGACAGCCGTTTGAGCTTTAAGAAGTAACAAACATACAAATACACTCACAGACTTTCGCCTTTATAATATTAGTGTGCTATATAATCTATATATATTATAGTGTGATATTAAAATATATTATAAGTGTGATTTTATCTTTCAAATCGATACTGTTTCATGATTATAAGCGGAGCCAAAGATAACAAACACGAGTGATCCAGTTCTCAGACAAGCCTGGTTCTTTCGGCAGTTTTTATAAACAACAATCCTCCAACTGAAAAATAATTCAACTGAACTAAGTAATGGTATTACCACGACCGTAAAGGAGACGGACAATGTTGTCGTTAAAATGAAGTTCACACGAACAGATATTTTCCCCTTAATCCCATTACAAAAACACGAAGAAAAAAAGACAGGATGGCTTAAAGAAGAGGAGACAGAATTACAATGACATAAATACCAATCTAAAAGCCATAGACTACAGACCCAAAAGGCAATAATTCTTCTAAATGTTCCTCTGTTAAAATAATAAGGAAGAAAGGACGTTTTCGAAGCACGGTTGAAAGCTGCTGCAATTGAAGACGTGGTGGGAATATTGCGATACCCCGAGGGTTTTATGGCTAACGACCAATCAAATTAAGGTTAGGAAATGAACAGGAATTAAAGAAGGCCTACTTCAAACGCTTCATGAAAAGGATTTGAACCTTAATAAATCCCTCTTTGAATAAACCTTCGAATTCAACATGCTAGATAATTTACAGCAGGTCATTTTTTTTATTAATTTTAAAAAGTTTAGTTTTTATTATCTTAGAACCCAATGGGAATTGTTGGCGCGCGACAATGGGAAGAGACCGGACGGGATGACCATAATGCCATGGAAGTTGGGTAGGCCTTTGGTGTGGGATGCAACATGTGTCGATACCCTTGCGCCATCCCATCTTCTTAGCACGGCGGGCTGTGCTGGGGCGGCTGCTGCTGGTGCAAAAAACCTCAATCGGCGCAAATATAACAACCTTATTGGCAGTATATGTTTGAGCCGTTTGGGGTTGAGACATTAGGTCCATGGGGTCCGAGTGCTCACCGAGTGTTTCGAGACATAAGTAAACGGTTAGTCGACTGTTCGCGTGACCAGAGGGCTGGCCTTTTCTTTAGCCAGAGAATCAGCATTGCCATTCAACGTGGCAATGCTGCCAGCGTTCTGGGCACGTTTCCCATTGACATCGATGTGGACGAATTTTTTGATGCGCAATAATCTTTTTTTTGTTTTGTTATTAGTCATAAGATTAGACATATTCAATTGTATATATTATTTGAATTAAAAAGTTGTTGCTGCAAGTTAGAATATTTTTGATGACAGATAACATATTATGTTGGAAATCTTGGTGTAGTTTTACCAACGGGTTACCCAGGTATATGGTCAGAGTTTACAAGGAGTGTCTGCTTGTCTGACCTAAGCAGACACTCCTTGTAAAATACTGGATTTCAGCTGAATCAAATTATACTGGAAGCTGACCTCAAAATAGTTTGGAATAGGGTAGGCAGAATTATGTAAATTTTGGTACAGTACAATAAAGTATCGCCACTTTTGAGTGTCAAAAATTGAAATTTAATTGAAGTAATAATTGATTCTACCGTCAATTCGGAAAAGTAGCTTGTAAGGCGAAGAACGGACAAGAAACTCTTAAAAAAAAAAGTGTTGTATAATATTTACATACATACATTCATTAATTCATATACAGTCAGGACGATGCACCCAGAATAACACTACTAAAGTACGTATGGATATAAAGTAGTAGTATATAATTATTAAATAAACATGTGTAAACAGGGACTCTAATACTACAGATATTATTTTTTGCTTTTTGTCCCAGTATTTTTATATTGAAATGGATTTTCTGATCTTTCTCTTCTGTGGTTGTATCGGATAAAGGATGAAAGGGCTATTTATGTTATCGGATATTTCTTCTCATGCTGTGAGGAAATGATCTGTGAATGTAGCAATAAAAGTAAAGGATTCCTAATGGGCGCCCGTACCGGTGGGGCTGATGTGTTTTTGTTGTGAGCCTCTCGAATGGGGTTGGTTAAAGTATTGGCATTAAAAGTGTAACATAAAAAAAGGAAGAAAATTTTCCTTACGAATTTCGTAGTTTCGTTGGTTCGTTGTTTATATCTTTACAAGTTTCTGCTAGCGAGTTCGCCCGCGTGAAAATATTTTCTCATCCCAATACAAAATTATACCTATGTGCTATTATTCCAGACTATAATCCATCTCTGTGCCAAATTTCATCCAGACGCGTTCAGCCATTCTAGTGATAGAGAAACAAAAATACGTCCACACCTCCACTCACACATCCATCCAGTCTTTCACATCAATACATATAATATCTCTGTAGAAAAGTCGTTTTTGTACATGGATAATATTTCCAAAAAAAATAGCCAGGGTGTTAAAAGAGAAGCAACAGACCCCATTTCCAGCATTTTTGGAATTTTTTTCTGTTTATTTGTGCACGCATCACGTAAAATGTACGCAATCAATGTAGATAATTTTTATACATAAGAATTGTGCGTAACTTGAAATATTACTTAGTTTTTGTTTCATCGCAATCGGTTCAGTCTATCAAAAGTTATATGAATTTAAAGTGTTCAAGACACGGGTTCAAGCTGTAAAATATCGCAACATACGCAATTCTCACCTCGGACTGTTGAAATCCATATTCGATAGATGGTGTTGTGCTTTTCACGTCATTATCTAAAGGATGACCATAGAAAAATAATTGGTAGGTAGTTAGGGTCCTTAAAACCCGCCTCGCCTCCGTGCGGGGACGCAGTGAACTAGGGGGCCAACTCTCTATGTCGAATCAATGAAATAATTTCAAGAGCTATTTCAAGTGTGGCTAGAGAAAAAAAAATCGGGACCTAATGCACGTCACTAAAACAATACGTTATATGAGATTATAGGTCTCTAATCATACTACTAATGTCAATGACGTCGACGTGCGTGCAATGTGGTATTGCCCGTCTGAATAGCCTAATGATAAACGTGGTGGCCTGGAGTTCGAACCCAGCTATGGATAGGTTTTTTTAACAGACTTTCCAAAAAGGAAAAGGTTCTCTATGTTCGACATCTTTTTTTAATATTTATGTTCACTTATATCTCCGTCAATTAAGGACGCGCCAATCTGAAGACGCTGCTTTGGAAGATCTCCTTAGGTGGACCAAACTGGTAAACAATGCTTTGAATGCTAACAACATGGCGTATCATTTTTGATTCACACTGTAATAACAAGCGTGAATAAAAATTATACACTGGCGGTGAACGTGTTAGGTTTTGAGAATCTGCTGGATGCGAGTTGCGTGGGACCACAGTCAATGTTGGGGGATGCCTATGTTCAACAGTGGACGTATTTCGGCTGAAATGATGACGATGATGATAAATTTCACCATAGCACAGCTTACTGATCACCAAACTTGATCATAGCAGATTTTACAAAAGACAATAAGATTTTTGCGGTACCAATAAACATTTGAAAGCCAGCTGCTAGTCATCTCACCTCAGACATAAAAAAGTCTTTCCATGCGGAATTGTAAGAGGGACTATAGTAAAATTTTATCTCACCTAGACATTTGGGTAATAATCCTGGCGCCTGGAGATAAAAAGCTTAGAGAGAAAGATTTTTTAATTAAAGCTTGGAATTAATTTGTTCCAGGATTTTGTGGATTGTTGGCGAAAATTGTGGTGAAAGTTTAAGACGTAGGGGCATTAGAGACTAGATTAGTAGGGTATTAATAATATGAGACATAAAATGTTGCAGATTTTTCTGGCCTGCGTAGGATTGTCTAAGTGCGTATTTTAATTAGCAGAAAACTTTGGAGACTAAGTTTAAAACTATGCTGTGCCTGAAAGAAAGAAAGAAATAAGTTAAAGGTCTATCCACACATACTCGTATTAGGGCCGTACCCGGGACGTGACAGGGCTGGGCCCAATCATTGAAGCTTCGTCACTGGCCCGGGCACGGCCCATGCACGGACGTGTGTGAACAAGTTCATATAAAATGTACACAACGATACTTTTTGAGCCCCTGACGGGGCACGGTCCGTCCACGTCCCGGGCGCGGCCCTGATATGTGTGGATAGACCTTTATTAGGACAAACTCGAAGACACACAACAAGTTTTCAGGACAAACGAATGAAACGAATAAAAACTAAGAATTAAAGAAAGCATGTAAGATTCAATTTGCGCGCGTAGATTTTAGCGGCCCGTGGCGGACATTTTGTTTTGGTTTCATCTATCAAGTCTTTTGTTTATGATTCAGTTACTTATGCCAAATCACCATGGCAAGTTACACGATTGAACAGCAAGTACAAATGATAAAACTTCTGCATGAGCGATTTAAGGGTAAGGTTGTTCTTGCAGGGGTGATGTGAATTGGCCACCAAGGTCAAGCGATTTGACCCCGCTAGACTTTTTCTTGTGGGGTTTCTTGAAGTCGCAGGTCTATGCAAACAAACCACAATCGACCGATGTTCTAAAGGTGAACACACATACACACACAGGTCATCGCTCAAATTCAGCCGGATCTATACAGAAGAGTCATTGAAAATTGGACCACTCGAATCCGTGCCACTGTAAATAGCAGAGATTTTTGAACGATGTCATATTCAACTTAATGGCACAAGTGGGCCTTTCAAATAAAAAAATAATTTTGTTAATGAAAAAAACAAGCTTGTTTTATTTAATTTCAATATCTACCCGCCCTTATTGAAAACCCCTTTACAATCACTGCTTGCTCGGTTTTGTATCCTAACATAGACAATTAAACAGACAGTAAATTAGAGACAGTAAATGGAGGTTTCATTTTGTAAGTATCTTTTATGTAGTATTTTATCAATGTGTTTCTCCTTCTGTATATATTGATCTCGCTGTTTAGTAGCGTGTGACCAATATAATGCAAAAAGTTGATGCAGTTAAATATAATGCAGGCTTGCCTAAAATGAACTTATTCGTTTCAGAGTTTAAAACTCTAATGTTATAGCAATCACCCAGTTTTCCCTCAGCTTTTTAAACAACCCTGTCAGGTGGCATTCATCATCCTCTGTTGAGCCTCTCTCTTCTTGTATCAATTAGGGCTACCGCGATTAAATTTGTCGATAGGGGCGCTGGTGTAGAGTGAGGTCTTAAAATTATCAAAGTCAAAAAACTGGGCATCCTAAATAAGATGAAGCGATACTTTACGCCTGGACAGCTTTTAACCCTGTACAAAGCGCAAGTCCGATCCTGCATGGAGTATTGCAGCCACCTTTGGGATGGCTCAGCTAAGTATCAGCTTTCCGCGCTTGACTCGGTGGAACGCAGAGCCAAGAGGCTCATCGGCGACATTGAACTGGTGGATACCAAGCTTCACAGCTTGGCTCATCGCCGCAAGGTTGCTTGCTTGTCGGTCTTCTACAGACTGTATTTCGGTGAGTGTGCTCAAGAACTCCACGACCTCATCCCATCAGCCCCCTTCTACCATCGGACTTCTAGACGCACTGCAAGTTACCATCCTTACCTTGTTGCCATTCCACCAATTCGGACCAAGCGCTTCCAAACATCCTCCACAGCGAATGAATGGAACTCACTACCTGCGTCTGTGTTTCCGAACGCATTCAACCCGAATCTTTTCAAAGTTAGAGTGAACAGGCTTCTTCTGGGTAAGCTCATTCCATCGTCGACTCTGTCTCTGTCACCTATGACCTAGACTAGAGTCAAGATCAAACCGATACCAAATAAAAAAAAAAAATCTTGGATTTTTGGCTTTTAGCGCGAGTTTATTTAGTTTTTTTTATTGTTGTGAATATTTTCCAAATATGGCAGATTAAGATAGGTACGGGATTGTCCAACCACTGCTTTAATAGAGTTTTTTGTTTCGGAAAATGTTATCCTCTTTTTTTTTCCAAAAAAAGAGGCTGCGCAAAACTGCAGCATGTCTACTCGATTTTATATTTAATCGCGCTTCTATGGCATTCAACATGATTAAAATTCAAACTTTGCTTCCGTGAGCGTAATAACAACGTTTAACAGCTATATTTAAGGACCTTACTCGCCAGTGGCGCCAACTGCTGAGCACAAAAACGGAAGCCCATTGCCACGTTCCTGCGCCAGTCTCATTCAGATTTTATCTGCGATGGCAAAAATGTCGTCTGCCAACATATCGCGTCTACCGATATGTTGGCAGTAGCAATCTGTGGGTGTTTTTTAATCTCACATGACATTAAACATTAGATTTTAAGACTCAGATTTTACAAATGCTCAAAATGTTCTTAATGATCGAGAAAACATTATTTTTTTCCTTATTAAATAACAGCGATAGCGGGCCATGAAAATAAGATCGGGGAATCTTAAAACCGTCATTCAGCGGCGTGACGAAAATGTACAACGCCAACTATTGGTATTGGAGCGAACAAAATAATAAAAAAAACCAGCCAAGTGTTAGTCGGACTCGCGCACGAAGGGTTCCGTACCATTATCGCAAAAAACGGCAAAAAATCACGTTTGTTGTATGGTAGCCCCACTTAAATATTTATTTTATTCTGTTTTTAGTATTTGTTGTTATAGCGGCAACAGAAATACATCATCAAATTTCTACTGTCTAGCTATCACGGTTCATGATATACAACCTGGTGACAGACGGACAGACAGACGGACCGCTGAGTCTTAGTTATAGGGTCCTGTTTTTACCCTTTGGGTACGGAACCCTAACAATATGAAATTTCTAAACTTGAATCTTTACCCAGGTCATAGCTTCCACGCCGTTTTCTTTCTCAGCCATAAGGCTGACGACGACGAAAACCAAAACCGTCGCCAAACATTATGAATCGTAACGTTTCAGAAATAACCGCCATTTTCCTTCGCATCAATATTTATATGCCAAATAACAAGCTCGCGTCAGCTGGTGACCTTGCTTCACCTCGGCACTGAACTTTGCTCCCGTTGCTCATATTACATTATTTATTTTGTTACGTACTCGTATTTACCATTATTTTTTTCGGCTGTAAGTGTTTGTGGATATCTTTCGGTTGGGTAGGAAAAGTACTGTGGAAAAATTGTTGTGAATTGTATTGGTAGGTCATTTGAACCTGTACCTATTATAGTCAATCTGCTGTGAAAAGATCTCGGCGTGAAAGCTTAAGTGGTGAGCTTTCAATACCTGGTATTATTTGGAATGACAGATCACTTCACCTATGTATAAGGTGAGTGTTTTTACAGAATCAACCAGCAGTACGTAAGGTGAAGAGAATATGATAGACAACTATTAATTAAATCTACACGGTTCGCAAGACGAAGAAAATTCCTACGCGAAGACTTGTGTGCCTTCATGGTAGATTCGCTAGATAAGGTCATAAGGAAGGGTGTTAAAAGTTAGGAGGAAAACCTCCCAGTGCTATGACGAACCTCGAAGTAATCAATAATAATAATTATAAATTATGTAGGTAAGTACAGTACAACTATTTTCTTTAATGTCCCTCGGCAATCATCGCATTTCCGAATACCAACGAATGATAATTTCCAAGTCCAGCAATTAATAGATTTATCGTGTATAATAATTTTAATTCAGAACTAAGTACTTTATTGTAGTTTGTTGTGATTTCCGCGTGAACTATATAGAGCTGTAAAACTATTTTATTTCATCCCATTTTAAAAATAAATTACATTAAGTTAAAAGAGTATAAATAACTATATACTTCCTAGTTGATTGTAAGCGTCCGGTCTTCACCGAGTGCAAAGGGCAACTGATTGAAAGCCGACGACTGACGAAACACGAAATTTGTCGAGGGATATTAAGAAAATAGCTGTACTGTACTGAGTTATTTTATGATGCAGTATTTTAATGATGTCAAATTTATCGACTTAGCATCCGAAACTGTGGCATCGTTTATAATCCTTTTCCTATTAATAGGTATCCAGTAAACTCATTCCAACCACTAATGAATATGGAGATTAAAACGACATATTATTAAAATATTTTAATTTAATAACTCACTGTATTCCGTCCACGCACAGCATTAATATTCAGAAAGTGACTGTGCTTAATGGCTTGCGAAGTTGATCGTACGATCAAAACGGAAAATAAATTAATGGGTACAGATAAGTATTCAGCGAAGTGTCTATCCTGTTTTTCAGGCAAGAGTTCTTTAAGCTGATGGAAATTTAAAAAAAAAACAAGGGCTTGATTGGTTTTCTGCACAAAATTTATTTATAGATTATCAAATTTATGTGTATGTTTCTGATTATATGATCTTGCTTGGTAGTTACATATCGTCTTCCATAAAAAACAATAAAAGACATTCTGGCACCTTTATGGGTGGTTGAGAGTCATTCGACATTGCACGCCAATTGTATCTTTTATAAGCTTAGACTACTGTATCAACAGCTATCAGGTTTCGTTTGTTGTATAGAAGTCAAAAAAACCATCATGAATTCAATAAGGCGGAAGAAGGCCCATTCCTACCAGGTTGTGTGGCTCATCATACCAATTCTCGAGGTAATTATCCAAAGCTTCCTGCCTTTTTTCCTCGGTCTGCTACGACCTCATCTAGCTATCAGGGCTCCAATCTGACGAGATACGTGGCCACTATTAGAATTGTAATCACAACGTGAATTAAATACAATATCATTATGGTAATAACTGAATCACTAACATTTAAGTTATAATATTCAATGGTTACGAAGAACTTTGACTCCTGAGATACAAGTATCTTTTTACTTAGTTCAGGAGCCAGCTGTTCAACCTGATTCTGATCACCTTTTGTACAAATATTTGTGTTACTGTTTTGTACAATAAACTTATTTTTTATAATGCTGACGGATGCGTCAGCCTTTATTCTTTAGAAGAGGCCAAATCTGCCATAAGACTGCGAAACGCTTTTCACAATCAATCTGCCTAGCTTACCCAACCATTTTGGAGCCGGCTTCCATTCTAACCGGAAACAGCTTAGCACCAGTGATTTACATGGAACGACTGCCTATCTGCCTCTTGGCTAGACTGGTGTCAGATCGCAGGCTTCTGACTACCCATAACGACTGACAAAGATCTTTAAATTATAGCAGGGACCAACGGAAACTAATTATGTAAATCCGGTCACCATCCACGGACCGACCTTGGCATACGTTGATTAATTTAAAAGATCCACCCATGCAGCATCTATTATGTTATATAACCACGATCTCCTTAGTCGAAAAACAAAAAAATCCTGCCTGTTTTGAACACGATTTCTTAGGGTTATTCAACCTTCAGCTTCGGCCAGAAATCGACCTTCGGTAGGACAATACTTCTCAACGAACTTATCAATAATAAAGTTTCTAAAGGGAATCACGTTAATAAATTCGTTAGGATTATATCAAAGGTAATTTGCGATTAAATTCCTCATGTTTCATTATTAAAACAATGTCATCGGCTTCAGGATCTAATTATTCATTTAAATTGTTTTTGATCATTGTTAAGCTTTGGCCGTTTTCTAGGTACAATGATAATGTAGATTGATCATGAAGATCGGTCGTGCGGCTGTTCAAAATGTATGTATGTTCAGCACTTTTAATTTTTTTTAATAAATATAAGTCTCACCTTCCTAAACGCGACCCTGAAGTTCTCCGAGAGGAATGCGTACAGCACGGGGTTGACGCAGCTGTTCATGTAGGCAAGGACATGTGAAACGATCTGTGCGGTCACGGTGAAGTATGTGATGTTGTACGCGCCCAGCGCTTTCACTAGCAGGATTATCTGGAACAGAAGATGAGGTAGTATTAGCACGTATGATGGCACGATTGACGCAGTGGCTGACAGGTTAGCTGCTGCGCTGCGTATCGCGGGCTCGATTCCCGCACGGAACAAAATATGTATCATGGTCTATAGATAGTTAATTATTCTGGATCTGGCTGTTTATATATGATAATTTGACGGTTAGTTAACACACACACGATACAGGAGTAATTGCCTCAACGTTTATTTTAAAAGAATATAGTTGTAGTTGAATGGAAAGATAATACCTATAGAAATGTAATTTGCTTTATTATTTTATTTAAAGATAGGCTCGCGTTTCACGGTCACGTGACCACCATCTCACCACCTGCCGCACCTGTAGCCAAGTTGACAATCTACAATCTTTAACGCTAGTAGAAAACGAATCAATGTATGGAAATGACACATCTGAACATTAAGTCACGTGGTCGGACCATACAAATAGAAGGCGTTAACGAATGTAACTTGGCTAGGGGGGCTGATGGTAAGCGATGATGTGGTCGACGGTTAAGCACGCTTGCCTAGAATTAACTTAATCAATCTTGTCTTAAAGAGTGAATATGTTATTTATTGAAATTCCAAAATGTAAATGATTGATAACGTGACATTTCGATAGCGTCATTCGTTTCATATTATATATTCCAATACATTTTTGCCGTTTGCAATCGTTCGCAAAACTTTACATGATAGAATATCACTTGTCTAGGACCTCTGCCGATTCTGTAGACATCTCACCGTGATAACTTAGTTGAAGTGGACTCGAAGTGAGCTCTTATTCCAAACAAAGACGCAGGGTTTGACAGCTCGGGTCGCGGATAAATTTGAAAGAGAGTTACCGCGGCCCTGGCACAAGCAACTGAAGGAACACGGGTGGGTTTTAGTCAGTAAAAGTCTGACACGCCCTGCCGCCCAGAGCGGGAGAAGTCATTGGATGATTTCCAACCCTAAAAAAAAAGGGTTTGACAGCTCACTTCCAGCTCACTTTGCCTTTTCTTTTTTCGGGTATGGAAAATCCTCATTGGATGTCCTCCGCCGGGGGGACGGAGGGGTCTGTAAGACTCATACCAAAAAACAACCCTGGTGTTCCATCTCACACTTAAGGCGGGGATCGCGGAAACAACGATACTGCGCAAAGGGAGACCCGAGATCGAGGCCTCTGCGGGCCTCGATCTCGGGTTTGGGGGGGAGTGAGGTGATTGACTCCCCCCACGACGTCTAAGAGGGGCGCACGTGGAACACTACGCACCGCCACCTCGGGTCCTGATGTGTAGGGGCGTCATCTCGGTAAAATGTTTCCAGAATAGCACTAGACCCGTTAAACTATTTGGAATAAAAAGTAACATTCAGAGATATTGTTTTCTATGAGTGAACGAATTTTCAAATTCAGATCAGTAGGTACACAAAAGTTCAAATTGCTGTTGAAACCAGTCTAGAGCCCAAGGGCCTTGGGTTCTAGACAAACCGCCTAATACAGCTAATTTGTGTAGGTTGTAGCAAGGAGGCACACGGTTTTAATGAAAATCTTTTGTACCTGCGAACTTTATATTCTATTCAGGGCTTTAGCCTAACAGAAAATTGATTAAACATTTAATTTTGTATGAGATTCAAGTATTTAAATTTTAGCAGCCGCGTGCGACGGATTACTGTGGTTTACTATTATTTTCATAATAATATTTGAGCCGTCAACCTGAACATATTTCAGCAAGCTGATGTTATTTTGTAGCTGGGGAATAAATCCTTTACAATTTTGGATCGTAAACCACAATTTATGGGTTGCCAGGTGTAAACAGCTGTTTTGGCAGCCCATAGATTGCGGCTAGCAGAGAACAGCCTATTAAAACTAAGGTTTTATCATGAAAAATTACCTGCTGATTATAGCGGTGGAATCTTAGGCTATTATTTCCAAGCCAAACACAAATATTATACAGGGTTATTTTTTAAGAGGAAATCCGGTCGTAGACATCCGGCTGAATTTCCCTAAGTAAAAAGTCATAATTGGAGGTTTAGCTCTCACCTATTTCCTCCTCCAATATTGGACCAATTTATTAAAAGATATTCCATAAACTGAAAAAGAAAGATATATACTATGATTTATGTTTCTTTTTTGATGATACATTATCTTTAGAAGCACTAGAATCCTCAAAAGATGCTCAAAATTGCGTTGTAAACAGAGGAGGAATATTGCAGGAGGAAATAGGTGAGAGCCAAACCTCGAATTATGACTTTTTACTGAGACATCGGACTGAATATCAGTAGAATTTTTTTACTTAGGATATTCAGTCCGATGTCTGCGACCGCATTTCATCTTAATATCATGGCATAGAACAATTTACTCAATGGTAGTTATCGTTATTATTTATAACAGAATGTAACTGTAATAATACGGACGAATAAATAACGAACAAACTGATTATTATAATAATGTACAAACGCGTACAAAAAGGGGAGAGGGTAAGAGAGGATTCCTTGACTATTTTTTGTGAAAGTACTCATGAGTATAAACATCATTTAGCATGGGAATAACACTGATATGACAAAAATCGGCCAAGTGTGAGTCGTTTTACCCGTTTGTACCCTTTGTGTATGGAACCCTAAAAAGCCAGCTTTTCCTTACAGTTTCTCGATTTAAGAAAACGTAAATGTAGGTATCGTTATACCCGAATTCAATCATTGCTGAGCATATGTAGGCCTTTCTTTTCGTATGCCAATCTCCACGTTCCTATGCGGGCCTTATCCAGGTTCATGTAGCTTCTTATCCATTTTCTTTTCCTATATTTAAGTGTTGATCCCATATTTTAAGCACCTTACCGTGAAAACTTTTTAGGAAGGATTGACAGTCCACTTAATTTTCATTACAAATAACGCATGTATACGTCAAATAATAAAATTAAAATTATGAATCAAATGGGTCGTTTCTTTCTTTCTTTCAAAATATGCAAATTAAATTTCTCTATACTGGGTACAAAACGCATCAGAACGAAACATACTATACATACCAATGTCCGAAATGTATTTAGCACTGTATTGTGTTGGTAAAAGCGCCTAAAACATAGAACATTTCAATTCGAAGCTTCGGGAATGCTCAAATTAAATGCTTTGCCGCTGAACAAAACCACATACTGCAATCACTGAGCGGATTACACAAACAAATGTATAGTGAAACAGTGATTGGTAGTTAGACTAGGTACCACACATGGAGTTGGCTAAGTAATGGATTGGTCGTTTAGTTGGACAAACGCAGGTTCATTTTGACATTAACATGAGCAAAGTTTTTACGAATGTACAATTTAATCAATATTTTGCTCATCCTACTAATTCCTATTTCCTACTAAAGTGAAAGTTTATGAGTATGTTTGTTACTTTTTCAAGCAAACTAAATTTGATGAAACTTTACGGTAAATTAGCTTCTTCTTCTTAGCGTGTCGATAGCTGACGCAGCCTTAAGGTCTTCATATGCACAGGTGACAGGGCAGGCCGCGCAAGACGAAAGGTGGAACATGGTCTGTAGCAGTAATGTAGATTATAAATCAGAAAAAAATATGGGCAGATAAAAAAAAAAAAAACATAACTTACAAGTGATAGAATTACTCATTCCACGCGGGCGGAGCCACGGGTAGCCGCCATTAAACTAATGTGCCACATGTGTAAAGTTTTACTTGGAAGGTGTGAGCAAAAAGGAAAATTAATAATTAAAAATAGACCATTCTAACTTAACATAAGTCTTTCCCCGATAATATTTCCACACCGACAAAAATCGACCTTCCTTAAAAACTTTCATATTGAACCCTTTAATAAATGGATTTTCAAAAACCCCTTCCTTTGTATTCATCTAGTAAAATAGCTAGAGTCTAGTTGTTTAGGCTATGTTTTGTCGGTTAGGGAATTACCGAATTTAAGATATTTGCGCCTTCGTTGGTATGGACACGTCAAGAGACGTAATGAGAACCATGTGGTGCAAGTCGCTCTACGCCTACCGGAACTAAAAAGAGGTAGATGCCATCCGCCATTGACCTGGTGGTTCACTATAGAATGAGACCTCAAGCAAGCCCAATTGCCCGAACAGACAACCCAACACAGAACCTGCCAAGACAGAACAACTTGTATCAAGAAAGTGAGGAGACCCGACCCCAAATAACGGGACAAGGGAAGGAAGAAGAAAAGATATTTGCGGCTTTCAGTAGCAGCTTGGGTTCTGGCTTTGTGCCCGGTTGATGAAAATAAGCTCGTCCTCTATTAATTGGTACTTAAACAAAACCATCTTGTCCCTCGAAAAGATAGACGTATTTATTTACCTGGGCGCTACCATCAGCAACACAGTGTCTTGCGAGAAGCAAATCAGGAGAAGAATCAGTATGGCCAAAAGTGCAATGTCCCAACTGCAGCGAATCTGGAGAGACCGTAATATATCTCGCAAGACAAAGATGAAGCTGGTGAACCCTCATGTGTTCTCCATCTTTAGTTACGGCGCGGAAACGTGGACGCTAAGGAAGGCTGATCGTGATCGCATTAACGCTTTCGAGATGTGGCGTTAGCGAAGGATGCTTCAAATTCCATGGACTGCGTTCCGCACTAACGAGTCTATCCTTCGACAACTGAACGTCAAAGTCAGGCTCTCCACCACCTGTCTGCAAAGAATCCTGGAGTTCTTTAGCCACATTGCCCGTAAGGATGGTCATAACCTCGAACAGCTGATGATCACAGGCAAGGTCGAAGGCAAGAGGCCGAGGGGCCGTAGCCCGATCAGATGGTCTGACCAAATACGTGCAACGCTGAACACCAAGCTGTACGAAGCACTCCACGTCGCAAATGACAGACACAGATGGAGAATCATCGTCAGAGAAAAGTTGATCTCCTGTCGAGGAAATCACGACCCTCAGTAATGAGGAACACGATGCAAGGAGTGAGGAAACATAACCAAAATTACCAACAAAGCTTGAAGAACTACCAAACTTAAGTGGTGGTCGGGAATTCGGTGAATGCCTGTGGAATGGGACTGGTCGATGTGGGGATACTTGGGTGGACATAGGTCGTAGGTAGTATTATTAAGGTGAACCTCTTACCAACCCTTTGAGGAATACAGCAATAATGAAACGTAAGTGTGCATCGTTCAGGCAAAGTGAATCAATTTTATGGAAACCATGTAGGCAGGAAGATGAAAAGGTACTACCATTAACAAAATGATGTGGGTACCCAAACATGAATGCTGTGGCCTGGTGCTAATAGAGCCAATATCAATTAAAGTGTGCAGTCCATTTGCTCAGATGTCGCAGTCACTTACAGAGGCCCACAGGGCAGCGTACTTGGTCCCAGTCTCTTCCCGATTGATATAAACGACTTATGTCATATGACACTCGATAAAAGTAAAATATTTACTTACGTCATGGTATTTCATGGGAAGACTTGGGATGACATGTGGCAATAGGGCTCCATAAAGCTAGCTCGTGAGGTATAGCTTGCTGACCCTTAACATATATAAAACCTCATATGTACAGTTCACTAATGCTCGCATAAAACAGCCGAATGTAACTGTTCGGATCCTCACATATGAAGCACCGTTAACCCAATAGTGTTCGCATTGTAAATTTCCCACAAAATGTCTGTAAGAGCTAAGCCATGTACTCACGGTGAGGCAGACACACACAGCACTACTTAAACTTAGTTTAAGTTGTTATTGTTGACTTTTATGTTATTCCACATTTTTATATTATTACTTATTCATTCTCTTTCAAAATTTTAATTTTATGATATTCGATATTATAAAAACAATTATTATATTTATTATTAATTGTCCTACAAATTTAAGATTTATTTTAATTTTAATTAGATTTGACTTTAGATATTGGGATGAAATAAAATGGGGAGGGCGCTGATTCCGATTATACAGGTCCGCCTAGTTCCGGAGTCAAAGGTTTCAAAATTGCTGTAATCAATTATAATGTCAATAAAGAATATTTGATTTAATATGATTTCATTATTTTCGTTAAAGTGCATTAGGAGAATGAACCAGCATTTATAGTTATCATTCACGTGTACAAACATATTTTACTGTTGTTTGATTTATGTTTTTAAGTTGATTTATGAATTAAATGACATATATGTCATGTATGTGTATGTTTCGGGGAAAGTCTCCTGCAATGCATAAAAACCATAGCTACATGGATGAAGATAGTCGAGAAATGATTGAAGATTTCTTACTTTTGGTGCAGGGAGGTTAATTGGTTTGCCATTTAGAGTTAATTTAACCAATAAAAACTTTAAAACACAAAATATTTTTTTTTACTTTTAATTTCGACAAAAACAAGAGACACCAAAGAGACCTTAATGTTTTGCTTTGAAAGGCCTTTTTTTAATTTTAGTTCACCATCACTAATTATAAAAATACCCATAAGAACTCAATTAAGTAAGCTTAAGTTTACTTAAGTACACTGCAGCCCTTTTATCGTATGTTTTATTGCTAGTCAGTATGGAAGCGCACAATACATTCGCCTTTTTACATATAATTTTTTGAAAGATTGTAGATAAACTGACGCCATTTTAAAACAAAACAGATATAATTTTTTAAAAATCTGGCATTGCAATCTCATTTCATTTAAAACCGGCCAAGTGCGAGTCGGACTCGCGCACAAAGAGTTCCGTACTATTATCGGAAAAAAAAACCGCAGTAAAATCACGTTTGTTGTATGGGAGTCCAACTTAAATATTTATTTTATTCTGTTTTAGTATTTTTTGTTATAGCGGCAACAGAAATACTGCATCTGTGAAAATTTCAACTGTCTAGCTATCATGGTTCATGAGATACAGCCTGGTGACAGACAGACAGACATACATACAGACGGATCGCGGAGTCTTAGTAATAGGGTCCCGTTTTAACCCTTTGGGTACGGATCCCTAAAATGGACTTTGGACCTATTAGCACCAGGCCACAGTATGAAGAAAACCCCTAAAGAAAATCTGATAAGAACTTAATACCTTAAGACGAAAATAATCTCTATAGGTTACTCTAATACTATAACATTAAGAAGCTTAGCAGGAGTATTAACGTCTTAAGGCCTCTCCCAAAATATAATACGAAATAATATAAAGACATTATACTCTCGGCTCTCATTCAATTTTGTTCTAATTATGTTTCTGTTTTATTGACTTTATCATATGAGTTGATTTAGTAAAAGAATAACTAATGTTACAATCTGATTACTCTTTTTTCGCAATCTGAGACTCTGGAACGTACTACTATATTATTGTTAATTATGTTTACAGCCAATATCGTCTTCATAAAAGACCTACTTGAAAGATATTTCACACACTGTGAAACTCTACCTATGTTTACAACTATAGATTCTGTTAGGTTTGTTTTATTATTTAGTAATGTTATCACAATACTGTATTTAGATTTTTACTATCACTCTAGCATCCTGCCCTTGTTTTTTGTAACTTGAGACTGGCGTAACACGTTTTCCTTTTTTAATTCTCCTCTATCAACCGTCACTCTATCATTAATGAATCTTTATTCTCTGAGACTTTCCAGATTTCAATTAACTTTTATTTTAATTCTTGGAACTGTTCCCATCGTCTGATCCTCTGAAACTTAAAACTAAGCCCTAATTCAACTTCAAAGGTATACAAACGGCGACAAATTAGTTCGAATAGGACCTTCCTAACTTAAACATCTGTTGTGTAAAGCCTTTGACCCTATTGTTCCTTTAATTAAGTTAGTTTCAACATTATGGGGATGCTAACGTTTAGCGACGACATTAAGGGTAATCCTACATTTACCCTTTTTAATTGCTTGATTATCTTTATGGGCTGTTTTACAGTGTAGTGGCCGACCTTTGTCTTGTTCATGTTTAATGTTACTGAAGAAATATGACCCTTTGTCATTTCAGGAAAGAGGTGGTTTTATACTGAAACCAACATTTCTAAATTAGAATTTAATTATAGTTAGGTCCAATTATACGTAAGCCTTTTGTTTTATATCTTTTGACCTTTCAAGTTGTAACCCCTTTTACTCAAAAAACCATTTAAGATGACATCAAAAGTAAATTACTAATTGAGATAGGTAGGATAGGTTTCCTGGGTAGAAAAATGATAATTATTTTTAGTCCGTCAGTGAGATTATCAAATAATATTGGAACCGTATTTGCTATATGAAATAAATAAAAATTTACACACATTGAGAGAAAGCGCATAAAAGTTCAGGAGTGGGGGCTTGTGACGTCACTTTTTCAATATAAAGTGTAGCACACCGTGACGTCACACGATGTTTCAACGCACTGTATCGTCGTAATTTTTTGTCTACTGGGTAAAAGAAAAAGAAGTGTCCAATATAGGTAATCTAACTGAAGGACTAAATAGTTTTTTTTGCCATCATCTCTGTTACATAATCTATCCTTCAAATCCAAAGGAAGCTAAGTTACAAACAACAACACACAGCAAATGAGACGAACCAAATTAAATTGCTTATTTACAAGCACATAGACATACCAACAATATATAAGAAATCTCTTGAATAACTTCATCAAAGAATTCATGTTATTCAATGTACTTATTTCTCTCATCACTAAATTCATGTTTATTAATTTTAAGTCGCCTTTAAATTCTCATTAAAGTTCTCCGACGGCATATTCATTGAATACCTACCTTCTTGTTAAATTTCATTACAGTCAATTAATATAAATTATTGGAACAGCTAATGTTAGAAACTTGTTGATTGAGTATTTATAATTGAAGAAAATTATTAGTTTATCAAAATATAACCATGAACAACCTACCGAGCCGATCGTGTTCCTAATTGAGTTTATAGGTACTAAAGTAAGTGATATATAATTTATGGCTTCTGACAAATATTGGATCAACAACACTCAGAATTTCCCAGGGGTCTGATATAACACACTTGGCACTCACAAAATCTTGAAGGTATTATTTCAGGATAAAAGAAGAATCTGAGCTTTGTAAATGTAGGCTCAAGTAGAAAACTCTAAGAATGTTTTTTACCTGCTGTAAAACATATTTTAATGTTAAGACTATTTTAAAATAGTATTTAGTTACAATACAAACACGAGCGAGGTCAAGAATGGGCAAATAAAGAATAATAATTCAAAAGTGTGAGGTCCGGGTACCCCCGTCAGCAAGGAAGTTCCTCACCATTAAAAAAAAAACAAAAATTAGACAACGTATCTCACGAAAGGATTAAAAAAATCACAAGAAGTAATTAACTTGATATTTAATGTTAAAAAGTTTGAATAAAGTTGTTAATTAGTCATTGAAAAAAACAGTTGCATTTAACGGGACTATACTCTGACCATCAGGCAAATGTCACATTTAACTAACACATGATGTAAATGGGAGCAGTGGTGGCCCAGTGGTAACGGCCGCAACTTAAAGGTTGCAGGTCGTAGGTTCAAAGCGGGACAGGGACATTACTTTGTGTAAATTGCTCTCAAAATAGTGCAGGCAAACATTTTGAGGAAACTATATGCAAGAACCAAAAATTTGAAGACATGTGCTATCTACTAACCCGCACTGGGCCCTCGTGGGGGATTGCGGCCCATTCCCACCCACAAAGAGGAGGCCTGTGTCCCAGTAGTGGAGACATTAAAATGATGATAATGATGACGTATACAAGTACCGCGGCTCGCGCTTGACTATAATATCCAAACTACGCCGGACGGATCCGAACGTCTCAAGAGCATAACGCTTTTTCGTTACGTGACGTTATCTACCAGACAACTCCTACCGCAAGTTCCGTTAAGTAGCTTCGCTGCAAAACCATATTCTCTTTAAGAAAACAATAAACTTCTTATCTGCCAGATGTGTCCCCTTAACCAGATGAAATAGATATAAAAGCGATAATAAGACCAACTACGACACCATTACTTACACTAAACGCTGGCCTGAAATCCAGCCAGGATTTATGCCCGTCCACAAATAGTTCCTAATTTAATTTTAGGCATTCTTTCCTCGGGTCAGACCGGATTTTATTAAGCCAAGTAAAAAGCTTAGCTACTTGAGTTTCGAATTTTTTTACGAAGATTTTCCAGGGTTTTTATTTCAAGGTAAACATGTTGAGATTGAGACTACCTGGCTTGAAATTACGTAATTAGATGAAGGTTGGACTCAATATTTGGAAGACAGATATTTTATACAAATATAGACTATAGACAAGCTGTCGCCCGCAGCTCTGCTTGCAAGAACTAGTACTTCTACCAGTATCTCTATAAATTATAGCCTTTGTGTTATTCTGATGTATAAGCTTATGTTATTGTAAAAGCACGAACTACGGCAAAGCCTCGGGTTTACCAGTAAAACCTAAAAATTACCAAGTGTTACTGGTAAAAGTTCAAAATGATTTTGGCTTTTACAGCAACATAATATCTATATAAATAGCTATTGTCCAGTTCCTATATTAAGGTATGTTGTCAGACACATAACATACAGTGACATCTAGTGGAACTTATCCAAAGCACTACGATGAGTGGCTTCATGTACTGGAAGACAGCAGCTACAAACGATTTCTGTAGACAAGTGATGCCATCTACAATCTTCATGTGGAACGATCTGCGCAAGAGCAAGCCTGCGAGTTATCTGCATTACAACTACAGACGACTACGTGTAGATATTGCACACATATGTGAAAATCTGCCTTTATGAGCAGAGCTGTCTTCAACCAAAGCGTCATTCACTAGCTAGAGGTTCTGAGCTCGGTAGCCACGCAGCCAGCTCTGATCCTTAGTATGGCTAGTTCCTGCTTCGATAGCCTAGCAGTCTTCAGGAACTAGCCAGTTAGGGGAGGTCTGAAGGGCGATAGCCACGCAGTCCCTTTCATCCCTCCACTTAGGGTTGTTACGTGATATAATTGTATTGATTATTGTAAAATGTAACAAGTGACCAATAAATCATCATGAAGTAAAGATGTTTGTTATTCTAAAACACCGTTCCATTAAAACAAGAAAATGAACCTTAAGTACATTAACAGCTATATTACTGTAAAGTTTCATCAAAATCCGTTCTCAAGTTTATGCGTGAAAGAGCAACAAACATACATTTAATATAATCACAAACTTTCACATTTATAATATTAGTAGGTAGGATAAATAAACATCCATGACAGCCAGTCTTTTATATAGTCGATTTAATGAAAATAAAAGAGTATATCAAACAAGCCCATTAAAAGGAACCTTTACGTAATAGTCTATCCGCTGTAAAGCGATTCCAGAAAACGGTTCGATTCTATTTAAGATAATTATCTTTTTGAAGAACCCGTTTAATTGGCCATTAAGTAAAATTATAAAAGGGACAGACTGATGCTTCAGTACATAAAACGATTTTTCTTTAAAGGAATTAATAAAGTGGAGATACAAATTGCTCGTTTTTCTGCGTTAATTGCAGGAAAAATAGATCATGTTAGATGAAAACACTGGGAACGGAATATAAAAAGTATCAGATCCTAATTATTTTCATTCTAGAGTTACACAACAATTATTTCCGAACACTGTTAAATATTTATTTGGAAATCTGTAATTTTAGACTACCTTCATTATATTATCAGACTGACACGTGCTAGACCATTTTAAATAATACCTACCACAAAATTCACTCAAAAAAACTGATAAATTATGCTTTATGATTGTTACGAACAATTAATGATGAAAGTTTTAATAGCTCACCTGTATTGGGCACCAGCAGACAGCAAACACCACGACGACCACCACAACCATCCTCGTGACCTTCTTCCTCCCTCTCCTACTCTCTGCAGATACTCTCCCTCCAGGAGCACTCTTCCACAACCTCGTCAGCATACACATATACAACACGCTAATTAAAGCTAACGGAATCACATACGAAGACAAAAAGAAAGACATCTGGAAACCAAGCTTGCTATAACCCTGCTCCTCAAGGAACACACAGGATGAATGATTCCTATGGAAATAGGAGTACTCCCTCTCTCCATGGCAGATACCCACGGGAATAGCCGTGGTTAGTATCACAACCCATATACAGGCTATGGCTAGTAAAGCATTCTTTTCTGTTCTTATAGACATGGAAGCTATGGGATGTACTACAGCCATGAACCTGTCTAGGGACATGAGAACGAGGGTATAGACTGAAGCATGAGCTGTGACAACTATAAAGTACTGGACGACTTTGCACCACCAGTCCCCAAAGGGCCATCGTGGCATGACGTAGTCAGTAGCAGTGAAAGGTACGCAGAAGATAACGAATAGTAGATCAGCGACAGCCAAATTGATGATAAGGAGGTTGGTAGTGGATCTCATGCCAGGATTGGCGGCGACGACAAGAACGACTAAAGCATTGCCGACCAATCCAACAATTCCGATAAAACCGAAGAAGATGGGCACAACTCTCGAGACGACTTTCTCCAAGAGTTCTCCATTTTCGTATTCACTGCTGTAGTTGCAACCTCCAAGTAATGCTTCTTCACTTGTTAGGTTGAGGCATATGCTCATAAACTCATCTTCTGTTGACTCCATCTTGGAATATTATCTATCTAGTTCTTCATATCTTGGTAGTTTCTGCAACAAAGAAAAATAAATTGTATTTATGTATTCAATAGCATTAGTTTCATCATATTCAAGCATGTCTGGCTTACATATAATATCTTGATACCCATTTATACTATCATAATCTTCTGCCAATATAATATTAGAAAGAAACCTAATGCGAATAATCGAATGTGTCTTTTGTATTTTTTCATCTAGATTATTAGATCGGAACGGTCTCTTTGAAATATTCTTTTTGTCTAGTGCCTTTACGTGTGAGAGAATATATTGTAATAAATTTATTGCAAAAAATGGTTACAGGTGTCCTATTGTACTTACTAAGTTTTATTGAGGACAATATATTATAGCAGACCAAAAAAAGATATAAGAGCCAACATTTAAGAGTTATAATAATTATTGTTAAGTTTCATTAATGTTCTTTCTCTTCTATTCCTGTGGGATTGTGTAAAAACATAAAAAAGATATCACTTTTTCAAACTTTATCCTTTTTTAAAGTTTTTCTCCACATTTTGCTAACACGCTAATTCATTTTCGTTATTGCTTCACTTTTCGCATAATTAACAATTTTTGAATCGTTTCTTATGATTGTTACTCTGTTTTTACGTGTAATGGAGCCCCTGCTTCCGATATCACATCAGATCTGATCGTAATGTTTAATCTTCTTCACAAAAGATGCTTTGTATTCATAATCATAAGTCCATTTTGGTAGGCAAAGGAATATTTTTGTATGACTGGAACATTTCTTTGCGGATGGTGGAGGCTTATTTAGAGGCAAAATGTTGACATTATACATATATGTGTATTATAATTTCTAACAAATTCTCTTGGCGTGCAATAATTTAGTTACCTCCCAAGCTCCCAGGAAACAAAAAGATGTTCCTTTATTTCGTAGTACTTTTAGGTTGCTTAGGTAAAACAATATCTCAGATTACAGTGAACATTGCAAAGTTTATGTGCGTAGATAACTTTCTATGTCAAAAAGGTTTAACTTGAATTCCACAACTTATTCGTAGAATCAAAGACTGGTCGAGCGTTGACAAACTTTTCGGGTCTTACTCTAACTTTGTAATAACTATTTATTTGTTCTACTTGTATGGCTTAAGTTTAGCCAGAACTAAACCTTCTTAAATATTATTTGCTGAGACAGGTAAAAACTTAAATCGTACTTCAACTTTTTAAGATATATTGGGTCTCAGCCAAAATGAAATTCTTGCCAAAGTCGTTATATCGAACGGCTTTTATCGAAAAACTGATATTGTTAAGGTGACAAATAAAATGATTGATATAACTTCAATATTGTTTGGTTTTTCTTTGCAATATTATTTTCTTAAAAGCAATTTTATTATACCTCAATTTATTTATAATAACCTTGTACCAAAAAAGAAAACTGCCCGTGGGATAAGTCAATGAAATAAAGTTTTTTTTTAAACGTTTCCCCATACTAGGAATTTCTTCCTGTATCGTGAGTGCGTTTACAAACATTAAAACTCACATACACAAAACACTCTGATCCGGAACTGACCTGTAGGCCATACAAATATTGTTCCGTGCGGGAATCGAACCCGTGACACGCAGCGCATCAGCCGATCGCTCAACCACTGCGCCGACCGTGTCGTCGATTATAATATGGGTACTAATCTTTTTACTGACATCATTCATTGCAGCAATTTTTGATGCCTCTGACTCCCTAACTAGCCAAACGCATTCATAAAGCTAAAATGGATAGCATTACAATATAAAATAGTAGTGCATATTATTTGGGCCCGTGTGGTGAATTACGGAAGAATCCGGAGGATAAAAAAGCCCTCCCAGCTGTGGGAAGGTTAAATTGGTTGAAAAACATAATTTTATACAATTGTCCCTTGTAAGGAGCTCATCAATTCTTGATAATAAATTATCATTTTACATGATCTTGATTACATAAAATATCTTTTAACTTATCCTAAAACAACTAATCTTGTATTTGTTCCTACTGAGATGAAATCTTAACTAAAAAACCGTAGTCTAAACATAGACTTATTATAACAATACATAATATATCTAAATCACACAATCCATCATACATCTACTTTTTATATCACATCTCAGTAAAAACGTTTGCAGAACTATTTTTTTTATATCAAAGAAAGTTCCGAAATCTTAAGTACGAACCCAATGTTTGTACCCACACAAGATGGCGACAGCAATAACAAAGGATATGACAGAGGTATGTTATGCTTGTACGCTACACCAATAGGAATGGCTAAATTTGTTGTTGGAGCAATCTGTCGGCTTCGCAACAAAATCCCAATAGTTATATACGTAGGAGACGTGTATGATTTGAATATGTTGGGGACATGTTTTTCGGTAAAGCCAATAACACTATGTTTTTGTACTTACATGATAAAGGAAAAGTGACATAGTCAATTTCAGAAGTGCTTTTTAATTTAGATAAGATTAACTGATGGTGAAAGAAATAATTCTAGGGATATATAAATAAAATCGGAAACACGTTGTACATTGCTTGATCCTTCTGTGTATGAGAAGAGAGTATTTTTTTTTTGTTGTAAATTTATGTGATAATTTTTTTTTTTTTCTTGCCGCTGTTCTAGTGATCGCAAGCGCAACACTCGCAACCGCTACTACTGAAATAAAGTGCCCGATTGCTGGCAATAAGCTCGCTCTCTACAACATGGGGCTTAAACATAACTCGCTAAAAGTAGGTGTACTATAGGTGCACCTGCCTTACCCTTCCATAACATAGCCGTGATGTTATGTGCGTGTGTTTTTCTTTCTTTTATATGTGTTATTTTGACTCCGTATCTAAAGGTCCTATTCGCAAAACGTCCTATGAGCAAATCCTCCTATTCTCAAAATGACCTGTCACAGTACTGAATACAGCCACGGTAAAAAGTACTATTGATTTTTCGTCATGGTTCATTGTACAATTTATTTTAAAAGTAAAATTTTAACAAAAAGAAGAATTAAAGCAATATTGCTTTTTATGGAAAATCTTCCATCTGATGATGGTGTTACAAAGACTTCAGGTCAGATGAAGTGTTTGATGGAACAGAAAACTGTAATCCGGGCTCACAGTCGAGGGTGGAGGCGACGCTGACAGGAGAAGTTAGGGCCAGCCTAGGTTGTGCACGTAAGTCGGTGCTGCAAATAACGACTCGCTTCCAGTCGTGGTCCAGTCCATGTTCGGAAGTGATAGCGCGGGGGACGCAATCGCCCTCTTCTGCGAAGAAGTGATAGACGCAAAGGAGATGGCAGAAAGGGAACAAGAGGATATAACATCCCACCCTATCCGTAGCAGACGCACCGGGTACTGAAAATCATGACATGATGGCTGGCTGCCATAAACTGCGACCTGCGGGTGACAAAGTTGAGGAGTTTCGTGCCACAACCGACCGCGCTTACCATCCGCCACCGCTGCAGAGGTTGGAGGGTCCGCATCAGGTCATACGGGGCAATACCTGGCCGGGCAAGTGTGATGAATTGAGCAACACTTGCAACGATTTATAATTTAAACTGGAAATGATCACTTTTGCACTGAACGCGAAAAAACAACGCATTGATTTAAAAAAAAAAAAAAAATTGTCTCAAAAAATAAAAATAAACATTATTTCTTTAAAATCTTATAATTGTGTGGTATATACCATTCCTATTCTTTTGTTTGTAGGACCTTTTTTGAGAATAGGACGATTAGCTCTTAATATTTCGTTTCCGAATAGCGTTATTTTATACCTACATGCTGCTACATGAATAACTTTGGATCGTGTTCCCATTTTGCTGATTTAGTACCTATCCATTAATTAGTTTTCTTAGTAACTAAACTAAATATTATGTTTGCAATATTAATCACAAACTGGGCATTTTCTAAAAACGTTATTTATGAAGCAATTACAATTAACTATTAAAGTAATTCAGTCTCTGAAAATGTGTCAAATGATTGTTTGGATCTATTTGTAAATAATAGATGGCTTGGAAATTATTCTAGTGAACTTAATTGCATCACGACTCATCTATCTCTAAAACATGAACAGTGAACACGTTTCTTTTAAAATATTCACTGAATATCAAGTACGAGATCAAGGTTAGCTCCAGGCCACGTACCGTGATAACAAGAAATATGAAACTTTTATGAACAGACACTAGAAAACCTGAAACAATTAAGAACAACACTGAAGTTCTTCAAGAACCTAATATTCTTGACATTATTAAGGCAAGTATATTTACTAGAAAATATTCCACACAATAGTCCCAGATGGTCCTGATGTGTTGAAAGAGTAACTGAGAAATACTGTGTAAGACAAACGAGCATGTAAGATCAAAGCTGGTTTGTACAATAAACAAAATATGATGTGGTTCATTGGAAACTAGTTGAGAATTTTAAATGTGTTTGACAAGGGGTTCTACAAGGAGCTTTAAATTTATTTATAGTTTTAATAACGTAAGATAATCTTGACCTAAACGTTATAGATTATAAGCATAAAAATTACTGTGCATTTTATCAGAAAGCTTATGACAGACCCTCTCTGCTTAGTTGCACAGCATTGATGGAAGGGGTTTTAGGCAACATAGAATATTCTTAGCAATAGTGAATATAGATAAACTGTGATGACTTGTCAGGCGTCCAGAAGTCTATCAAAGGTCAAAATTCAAGGAGACGTGACAATATGATATGTAAAAAACCATACAGTATTTTCGATGGATTCACTTCATTCAATTGACTACGATATTAAAAATGTTAGTAATAATTCACTGCAGGACCTTATGGTAAGGAGAGTTAAATATATTGCCACAATCACGCAAAAAAAATATCGGTACTCTTGAAAACATTAATCAATGAAGGCAAACATAAATTGGCCGATGCTTGCAATATACCGTAAAGTGAAAATGTAGCATTTACGAGTTAATAAAAGAAAAGTGAATTCTTGAAGCTTTAAATGGGTATGCAGCCACGTAGGTAATGGTTGCCGTTATTACTGATATTAATAAAGATTTACATGCACAGCAGCTATGTGGACTGGAGGAATTTATATTGAGTGTTCGCGTTCAGTTGCATTAGGTTTATGGCAGGTTTAATGTCCCGGATCATTTGTAAGTGACTTCACTGCTCTTACTGGTCTACTTGCATTTAGCACGGTTACATTTAATGGCGCAAAATTTTATTTCAAAACTACTGAACAGTTTCAATTTTCTGCAAAAAGTTCTCGGTTCCCGCAAATTTAAAACGGAACTAGACAACCGAATGTTTAAATTATTCAACGATTGAACAGTTTGAAAACGGAACCCGTTAAAAATCCAGCCAGTGTTTCGTTGATTTTTTAATTTTGCATTGCGATCTGAATTTGGTTTTGAATTTTATTTAAAACTGTGTAGTTTATAGATCTATTCATAAAAAAAATGGGTGTGGTTTATAAACATAGTTCGTTTTTAAAAGTGTGGCGCTGTGCATCAATATATAAATAATTAGCTTAAAATAATATATAGAAAACCAAATTATTTGTTGATTTTAATCCTTCTCTGTAAAGTACACACACATTTACTATAATGCCCAACCCCTTGGGTGATATAGACTAATTTATATCTTCTACTATACTGTTAAATGTAGGTGAGAAACTGTTCTTCTACTTGTATATTATCATCATTACAATCAACAGAATTATTATAGGTAAAAAATATACTTTATATCTGTTGCATATTTTGATTTATCATGATTTTTTAATCCATTTCTATGAATCGACAGAAAAGTTGCAGTAGCATTCTTATCTTCACGAATTTTCTAAACTTGTATCATTGACTAACATTCAAAGCCCTTAACAGGCCCCAATCTCCTGAGATAACTGATATCTTTCCAATCTTGCAACTGAAGGCAATCTTTCTACTTCAGATCTCCGCCCAAATCGATCAAAGCAATCAGATTACAAGTATCGTTAGTAAAAATCTAACTGTGTTTTCGAAGTTAATTTATTGAAGTATCTATCAGATTTATTCCATTAAACATCTATAAAATTGTGCGTGGGACAATTTAGAGTTTTTGAATTAGTATCGTAACTTTTGCTTGTTTGAGTTTGTTTCAGTTTATGCTGTTTCTGAAAAGTCCTTTGAATTAACTGTTTAAGTCTTTATTGTAATTTGTACCATTATCGTTTAAGTTATTCGTTTTGACTTTAATGACTTTACAAGTAGAAACAGTGTCTCTTTCTTTATCTCCATGTTTATTACTAACGTAATAAGAATCACTCTATTTGTTTAATTTATAAATTCCTGTCTGAATCCTGGATTTTCTATGTAACACAGACATACCATACTAATTATATTTATTTACGTTTCTACCTTTATAGCGCAAAAGCATTTCATTTGAATCAGACACTTCGTTTTTATTTCTTCGAATAAATATTTATCTGCGTATCTTCTTGCATTTTATAACCAATATATATTCGTTATAAATTCACTTGAGTCATTTACCGTGACGTGGGTAGCCGTAAAATTTATTTATGACTCTATTATTTTGACAGGCTCATTATTTGTGTTTATGAATCTTAGCTCATCTTTGTATTTTGCTGCGGATTTTATTATGTAAATGTCTCAGAACCCACCTCAATAGACATCTTGGTAGTGAAATAAAATTGAATAGTGGGAAATTAAGTGTATTGTTTTTTACTTTTTGATCGGTAGCTGACTTGGTAAAGCCATTTTATGTAGCAAAAAAATAATAAATTGACATGGATATGTAACTTCTTACCCAAAGCATTTATTTCAGTTATATCATCGAAAGGCATATTTACTGTATAGAATTCGGTCAGTTAGACCAACTGTTCTAGCTTTTTATCTTTTTCAAATGTTAGATCTCTGTGGATAAGAACTTGCTAGAAACTCCATAGATAATATTTAAATCCAGGTATTGAAAAATCATGATAACATTATTTTTTACTACTTTCTCAAGAGGTCAACTCTTTCGTAGTAGTAGTTTCGTAGGGCGCACGGTTGGCGCAGTGGTTGAGCGATTGACTGCTGCGCTGCGTGTCGCGGGTTCGATTCCCGCACGGAAAAAATATTTGTATGACCTACAGATAGTTGTTCCGGCTCTGGGTGTTTGTGCATGTGAGTTTATATGTTTGTAAACGCACCCACGATACAGGAGAAATTCCTAGTGTGGGGCAACGTTTTTCAAAGAGAACAAGAGACAAGAAAAAAATATATAATTATGAAGAAAATATTTGAAGCAGCCAATTCTCGGCAAAGTTCGTTACTACGTCATATCTATTAAAAGAGAATACAGTTTGGAATTCCCGAGCGTTGTGTACTTAACAAAGTTCTAAGCCCAAGTAAAACATATGCGCATAATCATGTTGCCTTCATATTCAAAATATTGGGCGTATGTGTATTCTAAGTTGGTCTTTTGATAGTCAAGTTATACCGATTTATTGTTATAAAATTATACAAGGAGTATATGAACCTTGTTTATGACGATTACCGTATTATTGTAACGTTTCTAGAGATCGGAGTTCAATAAAATATATACGATATGTTTACTATACCTACTATATTGCGATTGTAATTTCGTAATATTTTTCATTGATTCGAGGATTTTAGTATGGAATCGTTATTATGTTAGCCCTGGAATCGCTATTACTACAAAAAATAACAACTATTTATTTATTAACACTTTATGCATAAGTACAAAGGCGGACTTAATGCATTTTCCACCAGTCGACCTTAGGGTAGTGCAGAGATAAAACAAGGCAGGTGCAACTAAATGATAGGATGAATAGAGAAAAGAGTATATAATTATAAAATAAAAAAAAGGAAGAATAAATATATACTTAGATACATACATACATATAAACAATGTTATAGAGAATCCCAAACGAACAAATCAATTTTGTGATGATTCTGCAAACTTCTTGCGAATGTGCTCACGTGCCTTCAATTTGAAAGAAAGCCGACTGGTTGCCATCCTGATGTTCTGAGGGAGCGCATTCCAAAGGAACTAACAAACTATTGGACGGATTTCGATGAAACTTTATTATAAAATACATAGTTTATAGATCAGAATACATAGCCTATAATTTTTAAATATATTTGGGGAGACTGAACTTATTCCGCGTTATTCACGCGCCGCGGCTGGAATCTAGTATTCAATATTTGTAAAAATCAATTTAAGTATGATGATTTTGTCAACTTTAATGTAAACTTGATTTAATACCATAATTATATATATACCATTATCATAATACTAGGTTAAAATGGGCTGGTATCCGCAACTCCACGACCAAGCGAATATTTTGCAATTTGCTCAATAAAAAATATTTACTTATCTTGACCAAATAATTATACCACTTTTGTCGACAGGACAGGGTTCTTCTTCGTCATGGTCAACTATAAATTTTACTATTTCTAAATTGACTTCTGTTTTCCAACCAATAAAACTTATAATACGGTCTGCAATTATAAACAAATGCCTACCATATATATATACACCATTAATATCCAATGTAAGAGGACCATAAACTGATACTGTTTACAAATAGCTAATGCAAATTGTAAGGAATGTATTCGCAAACTTCATTTGTTTATAAGTACCCACTCATTCCGCTATTTATAGAACCATTTGTCCTTGTTATCGTTTCAATCTTCTCACTATTAACGATTTTGTTGATCGCTTCTCTTTATGTAGATTTTAATTTGTAATTGTTATTGTTTTGGAGTATTTATATATTCGGTTCATTGTACGTTTTGTTCTTGAAATAGATTTTTGAATTGTTTTGCTGTTTTTTTTTAGTAGTTTCGGAACTTTTCTAAATGATTTATTGCTTATTGATGCATAAAATGCTGTGAACTTTTTGATCACAATAATGTACCATGACGTGACCTATTTATTATAGTTTCCTAGAAATTTTGTTGGTGTTTGAAGATAGTAAATCATGTAGAAGGAAAAGGGCTTTGAAATGTAGTGACTAAGAGAGGACGACTAGTAGAGAAGTATGGTAGAAGAAGAGATGTTACGCGGACCACAAATAAATAAGAATATGGGCAGGAGGATGATAGTAATATTTTTTGTTGCTAGGATATGGATAGGATAGATACGATAGAAATTAAAAATAAAGAGAAATAAAAATAATTTAGAGAGAAACGAGAGCAGGTGTGGTACAAGTTGTAGGTCGTGGGTTCAAACCCAGGTAGGCATTTACTTTGTGTAGATTATTTCATCACCACTGCTTTCAAAACAGTGAAGGAAAACAACGTGAGGAAACCGGCAAGTCTTAGAACCAAAAATTCGAAGACTTGTGACATCCACCAACCCACGCTGGGCCCGCGTGGTGGCTCATACCCTCTCACAGAGAGGAGGCCTGCAAGCACAATGGACCAAATGGGAGTCTAAATGCGGCAAAGGAGGTCCATCTATTCTATCAACACATCGCATTGCCACAGAAAAAAAAATTGAAGTAAGTTAATTTTCAAATAAAATACCACTGTCCAGTCAGGCACCACCTTTATGAACTACTTAAAATCTAAAATTTCACTTGAACAGCCAAGGACGAGTGGAAAGGAACAAAGTACACGTTCGACCCATTTCAGAGACTGCAATAGATAAAATCGTATGAAATTCCAAAGTGCTGGCGTGGCTTGCACTTTGCGGGAATTGCATTTTTTCGCATAAAACTATCGACGCGCGGCTCTCCGGCAAAATTATCGCTTTTGTGAACGGTGATCAAAAAAATGCTGATTCTATTAAAAGTGACTGATCGAGCTTTTCAGATTTCGGTGAAAAAAAAGTTGACTGAATTTTTCATTCAGTGAGTTATTTTTATTGATTTTAACTTCGGAAATGTTATACATGCTTGTATTTGTTCCCCGAAGTGTAAAGAAGAGGTGTAAGTAATGTTTAGTCAGTTAAACCTCCTTGTAATAAGAGAGCGAGCCTATTGCGATTAACCGGGCACAAATCCAGATATTGGGTTGCTTCTGAGAACACTTTCCTTGATCCGGGAATCAAATAGAGGATGTGGACCTCACATTTAGCATTAGTGCTCGCAAATTAAAGATAAAAGCGCCAGTCGTATTTTTATGTTTTTAACAATCTGTGATTGCGAGATTTGAATCTTTATTGTAAGCAATTCCAAGTCTTTCAACTGATTCATTAATGAGCACTTATGAACGTTTATTCATTCATAGGTCGATAACCTCAATTTCACTCATTTGTACGACTACTGTAATAATAGCTCTTCTAAAAATAATGCTTGTGAGAGAATCCACAATTCAAATTATATTTATTTATGTTTAGCTTTTACAAGCGGAATCGCCTGCGTGCTAATCGAAAATCACTTAGCTCATCAATATTGTGTGGGAACGTACTTACGTAATAAAAAGTATCCTGAGTTCTTATCCAGAACATGGTCCAGCTGTGTTACCATTGTTATCCAAATCTATTCAGCCGTTGAGACATGATTAACAAACATCCAAAGATACAGATTTCCACATTCACAAAATTTGTAAGTAGAAATAAAGTTGAAGAATTTTCTTTTTGGTTGAACACGTTAATCGCTGGAAACAGTCGGCTTTGAAAAATCGTTGCATTTTATGGCACAATTCTTGAGGAAGGTTAAAGGCCATTTAACAAACGCTCATTAACAAACGCCTCTTAGGAGCCGCAAAAAAAAGGCAGAAAGAATACGCTAAGCGAAAAAAGAGGTAATATTGTGGCAGAAACTGCAGGCACAGCCAAGTTTCACTAGTGGCTTCGCTGGCCTGTCAAAGTATCCTATTTCATAATCTGGACCATGTCAAAGTGTCATCCAAATCTGTTCAGCCGTTGAAGCATAATTAACAATTTAAAAAAAAAAATGTTTATGCCATCAACTTATGTAAATTACATTGTTAATTTTGAAGTCACCTTATAAGCAAAGATTTGCTTGCATTAGGTGGCTTCGCTCCTCCAGTTTACATTAACTATACATATGTGTGTCAAAAATAAATAAAAATAAACAAAAACAGTAGAATACTTTAAAAAATGCAAGAAGACTAACAATACAAAATACTACAACTATTTATTAGTAAGGTATAGGAGTGCGCGCGGTGTTATGTGTGTGTGAGGTAATGGTGTGTGTGTGATGTAAGGGTGTGAATGGGTGGTGTGGAAGGTGTGATTTGTGTACTTTTTGTTTAGTCTAGCGACAGTTTGTAAATTATGATTATGCATTTTGGGAATTATGTGAATCAAACATTCAAATATTTCATTAAACATACTATATCATTGGTAGGATTCCTATTGTTATATTTTTCTCAGAATATCTGTAGGTACCTACGTGTCACCGGATTATTGCAAACGCCCGTGATATAGTAAACGCTTTCTTCTTAATAACGCACGAGTATATTTTAAACTACATAATTTTGAAGGGATTCATTGCATTTTTTGTAATGATCTGTTCACAATATATCGAGAAATACTATAATCTCGCAAGATTAATAACAAACTTACGGTATCTGCAATAATCCATAGACATCCATATGCTCTTTTCTAAGAAAATGGTGGCAGTACATTTCCTTCCTGTAAATATCTTGCAATTCTTTACACGTGCCGTGTCTCAATGGACATCCGAGACATACGACATCGCCTCGGGCAGTAAACAAGGACACACATGTGTAAGTGATTTAATGTGACGATCAAATGTAACACGTTGCACCTGGGATTCATTCCAATTAACTTATTTCGTAACCGACAGCCGACAACAAGGAAAAAATATTATAGGTATGTGAAAGATGGAACGATAGAAATCCCTTGGGGCGCAGCCCTAAATAAAACAACACTTTAGGCTCTAAATAGGTGACATTATATCAGCTATAACCATAGGGGTAGAACAATTATAATATCTATTCCATCAGTGAGATTATCAAATAATATTGGGCACGTATTGTTTGCTCTACCAAATCAATTAAATTAACAAAGATAACGTGCATCAAAGTTCAGGAGTGGAGGCTTGTGACGTCAAAATGTCAGTATAAAGTGTAGTAACGGCGTGACTTCACACGATATTTCATTCATTTTATCGTCGTCGTCACTTTATGTTTAAGAGTCAAATGAAAACATACGTGTCCAATATTTGTTATTAATCTACCTGACGGACAAAAAATAATTTTTCAGATAACATGCTATTATCAACAAGTCAATAATGTATAAGACTGACATGTGCCATCGAGAGAGAGATCTGCATATATTTTTACTTATCTATGAGATCTCTATGTACTTACGAATTCTATACAGGTACTTAAATGTTTTAAGTTATAGCATGTACAAAATAAATACCAAAACCCACTACAAATCAATGAGCTCCACACCACAAACAAGACGCATAAAACGCAGATCTAATAACTATTCCACTCCACACAGGAAGACATTTCCACGATTAATCTCATAATATAACACCTGTATATTTCTTCACCTCCTGAATGAATGGAGTGCTAACGTGCATTATGTCTTAGTGTGGGGGTTAACAAATCGAGGTGGACAACCAAGACCGATAGCTTTTTTTTGTAGTTTGTTATTTGTGATTTTTCGATCTACAAAATACTATAAATGAGGTCACTGAGTCACAATTTAAAAATGAACATTACAGATTTGATGATTGATTTAAATTGATGATTTCTTGTACAGACTCAAAACGCATGGTTAGCGGCCGGGATAGTTTAAACGGATTTATCTGACCTCTATGACCAAGTAAATGATTGTGAGTAACACGATAGGTATCCCTTGTTAAGACTAGTTGGCAGACTTTGGGACTAACGGTTTAACATGTTGCCTGAGATATGGAGGTTTCGATATTTAGTGTCGATCTCCATCTACATTATCTGTACGGTACTAAATGACCTGCCATACTGTATGCAACAGAATGTTAGGCTATGAAAAAGATGAATGAAAAAAGATTGCATGTAGCAGAGATGAGAATATTGAGATCGATGTGCGGAATGACAACGGATAAAGTGAGACATTAGTATATTAGAGGAAGTTTGTAAGTGGCGCCAGTTTGTCCTGGTATGCTTATGTGATGAGGATATGAAACGCATGTTTCTATAAGAGTTAAAAATATAAATGTGGATGGATGGAGAGGGATGGGACGACCAAAGAAAATGTAGATAGACTGTGTGAGGAGTGATGTAAAAGAAAAGGGAGTCAGTGATAACGTGTAGGGGAAAAGGACGGTATGGAAGAAGAAAACGTGTTGCGCCGACCCCAAGTACCATGGGACAAGGGCAGAAAGATGACGATGGTCATTCATCTACAGACTGACCTGAATATTGAACCGCTTTTTTTTTGGTTTGTTTATTGCTCATGCATACTGCCCTACATCGAAAATAAAGAGCAGATAAGTAGGACTACAACGCACTGAAACGCCACGATGTACTCCTGTGCTGCTTATGGTGGGAACACGGGCACGTGTGAACACTCGTCCGTGGACGCGCTGCGGCTGTCCGTCACCGAACCCTCCTCTGGGGAGAACCCCCCATCACCGGCACACCAGATCACTTTGCAAGCCGTGGCTACTCTAGGGACCAAACCAGCACATCGCGGCGCCAGACGTCGACTTAGTCCTCCTGTGACTGGTTAGGCCCCGCCACCAACCACATTTCAGCCCCAGGGGATAGGGAGAGCGGCAAACGCTGCACCGACACTCCTCTTCCCCTGCGACCCCACCATGCCCGCCATCAGACGGTGGCGACCCCGTCGAGGCACCGGTGAGGGAAAAATTGACCCGTGCGGCATACATTATTTAAACGCTAGCCTATCAATATCACCAAATTCGAATTCTCAAACAAAATTGTTGACAGAATGAACTCATAAATATGCTAAAGTACGAGTAACCCTTTACGAAAGTCATCATTCCTATGGGTTTTGTACCTATTACGCCATCCACGGCAAAGGACTCCGTATTATATTTTAACATTGAATTACTCGATACATAAAGAATTCGACCCAGATAAACACGTTGACTTTTAGTTAGTATCTTTAACTTGCATATTTATTACATGGAAAAGATTTATTTGCGAGCCTACATTTCTGCCTGTCAGTAACTGAAATAGTTCAGTGATGAAACAAGTAGTTTTCCGAGTAAAATTGTTGTTTGTTATTGCGAGTTGAAATAGATGGGAATTTGAGTGTATTTTCTGAGACACGCTTTTAATTTTCCCGTTGGGATTTGAGTGGTTGTTAATGTACTTTATAGAACGTGTTTGATGGATAAATCTGTCGATATGACTGTTTGTTGTGCCTCATCGAATCTCTTGATGATAAAAATGTGTTAATGACAGATTGATTTACCTAGTAAAACCCGCGATAGAATTTTAATGTTCTGGTGGAAATTGTCTATTTAAACAAATTTTAGTGTTTTGATTTTGAACTTGCAGTTTTGAATGGATTTTTTTAGCCACATTGAGCGATTTTTGGTAGGGAAAAAAACTTATGGGTTCGTACCAGCGACATGCTAATATTGCTAGTGGGACGGCGTCATCGACATAATAATGTGATGAATAGCAGAATAACTGTTATTCACACAGTCAAAGATTTAAGTTTTGACTTTTGTCGGCAGTCCACCTGACTACCAATATTTTTTTTTGTTTAATACTAATATTTTTAATCACTTCATCATCTTTCCTGTCAACCGTAACGCTATCATTGACTCCCTTTTGTCATGACATTCATTAGTCATAAATTCATAAATTTTTCGCCCTTTTATCTTCTCGATTGCTCGACGCAATTTGTTTTTTTATCACACGCATATGCGATTTTAATATGCAAAATTGCTATTCCGTTCACATGGATACAATTCGATGCAATTCGATCAATTGCACATGTTTTTTTTTTAGAAAATACGTACGATATCGCGTATCGAAATTTAAATTTCGTCACGCCATCAGGAAATTCCCTTACAGTATCATTACTTGATTACTATTAAACATAGTCAAGAACATAGTAAAGAAAACGTCGAAAAAAGCACATATAAAAAGATTACACACACTATTTCAAGGAAAAGCAAACAAAATAAAAAAAGGGCCTGATCGCAATCGAAAAACGAAGAAAAGCTCTGTTTCCGAAGGCTATAATAATAGGCTCGAAGCCTAGGGAGTTAGATTTATATCTCCAATTCCCTACAAGACGGAGCACTTAGAGAAGTGTGTCTGTTTTTTGTTTTTTAGCTGAAACGTGACTGATTTATGACAAAATCATGAACCGTGTCACCAGAACTATAAAGAAATGTTTTTACGGACGCCCCGGGGGTATACGAGAAAGTTTTCTCATAAATATGCGTGCAAAAATGTGAGAATCGGGGAAAAAAAATTGGATTGGCCATGGACGTAATCTTTTAAGGGCAGAAAAATTGTAAGTAACAAGTATATTTTTTTTGATAACCCTCTGAATTTTCTATCTAGAAGGAACTTTTGATTTATTGCTTTTGCCAGGGACTACGCCAGCGTGAATGTCGAAGATTTTCCCACGAAGCGTAACTAATGGTCTACTACCGGAATAAAGTACCTATATTTTGTCCTAATCCAGTTCATAGCTTCCTGTGTTCTTCTCAATCTGTTCATCCATTGAGTGTGATTTATGAAAAAAAGTGCAAACATACAGATTTCCATAGTTATAATATTAGAATAACTGCCGACCGCGTTGTATTAGATTTAGTACTTCCTCAAATAATTTTATATCCATTTTTCTATGTGTTATTTTGATGTATAAGGTATATTACTATGTAAAGTTTCATGCAGCTGGAGGTCATGAGTTCGAACCCAGGCAGGCGCTTTACTTT
Source organism: Orthosia cruda (assembly GCA_964057195.1). Classification (NCBI taxonomy): domain Eukaryota; kingdom Metazoa; phylum Arthropoda; class Insecta; order Lepidoptera; family Noctuidae; genus Orthosia; species Orthosia cruda. The sequence continues at coordinate 2,698,063 of OZ059826.1, read as the reverse complement.
GTGTAAATTATTTCATAACCACTGCTCACAAAACGGTGAAGGAAAACATCGAGAGGAAACCGGCATGTCCTAGAACCAAAACTTCGAAGACATGCGACATCCAACGACCCGCAATGGGCCTGCGTGGTGAATTACGGCACATTCCCTCTCACAGAGAGGAGGCCCCTGTCCCAGCAGTGGGAACATTAAACGGCTGATGATGATGATGATGAAGTTTCATGTAAATCCGTTCAATAGTTTTGGCTTGAAAGAGTATCAAACATCCGAACTTACAAACTCTCGCGTATATAACAGTAATAAAATTATTAAAATAGGATACATGTAGGTTTTATGTTGTTTCTAGAATGCACTATAATAATAAGGGCCTACCCCCAAATAGAAAACATTTTCAAAAATCGTTTGAGTTGCTTTTGAGTTGCTTTCAGAAAATTACACTCCATCGTTTAAAGTGGAAATGGTTTTGTAATTAATAAGGTCTACTTCCCAGAAACACAGTCTCGTGCGTTCTCGCTTATACCACAGCTGCAGTTCAAAATATCACGCGAACATTTTCTAGTTAATTTTACTTGTGACACTAGCAACAAATTCGAGAAAGTCTACAATAAACAAAAATCTGTTTATCTCAGACGAATCCACAGGAAACAGAGAATGTCTTGAGACTTTTTACGTAAATATTTGCCTTGATACAAATTCTAATTTCTCTTGTTTAATGTTTTCCTGAGAAATAATTTCGGCACACAATATTGCTTACGTAGGCAGCTGTTACATATATTTAAAAAACTCGACTGTTTATAAAACAAAATTTAAACGAAATGGATGGATTTAATACAATTTACCGTATTGTAGTTTCATTACGAATATTTCTACTTTTATCCCGGAATTAAAGAAAAAAAAAAGTGTGTATTGGTTTATCTTCCTACGCAAGTATGTACGAATGAATACTCTGCGTAATTTTGTTATTTTAAATTTCTTTTTGGGCCGCCGGGCCCACCTCTTACCACCAAAACGAAAAAAAAAAAGTCTTCTTTTTACGTAAGTACTTACCTAATTTATTGTAATAAATTATCTTTCTATTACCGTCTGTTTCGAACGAATATGAGGTTTTTTTCTATGAAATAAGTCTTACGATAGTATAAAACATGGATACAAAGAAATTAATGATATATCTAGGTACCCTCACAATTTAGTTTTCTAATCCTTTAGTGTCAAGGGTGCGATTCCCGCAAGGAACAAATATTTCTATGGCCTACATATAGTTTCACCGGGCCTGACTGCGTGTGTATGTGAGTCTTCATGTTTGTTAACGTACTCAACGGTACAGGAGAAATTTATAGTGTGGGGCAGTGTTAAAAAAAACTTTCAGACAAAGTCAGTGAAGAAAAACAAGTTGACTGTGTTTTTTTAAGATTGTCATGTCCTCCAGAACTTGGTATACACATGTAATATTCCAGAGCTGCAAAACAAAACCATAGCGATACCATGATACACCATAGTATTAATGCCATCCTCAATGACCGCCAATATGGCTTCCACCAAAATTGATCAAATGGGGATCTTCTAGCGTATGCCATTCACATCTGGAGTGAGGCCATCGAGAGGCACGGAGAAGCGCTTGCCATCTCCCTCGACATCTCGAAGGCTTTTGACAGGGTCTGGCATGAAAGCCTTATTGGTAAGCTTCCTTGATTCGGTCTGCCTAGTAGTCTGTGCGATTGTATAGACTTCCTGAGGGACCGGTCCATCCGAGTGGTATTGATGGCCGCTCGTCTGACCTACTGGATATTAATGCCGGGGTTCCTCAGGAGTCGGTGCCCTCAGCAACATTGTTCTTGCTTCACATAAACGATCTGCTAAAACCCGGGACCTTTGGATATGCGGACGACAGCACTGTTGCTAAGAGATACATCTCCGACGCGCGTGCTACTGGGTCTCAGATCCGGTCTCTCAGAGGCCATGATTAGGCGCTTAAATCTGTCCTTGAAGGCAGTCTCCGAATGGGGCGATGCCAATCTGCTCAGGTTCAATGCTGCTAAGACCCAGGCGTGTCTTTTTTCCGCTAAAAGGAGTCAGTTCCAACCGGCTCCTTCTTTCCGGGATGTGACCGTGCCGATAACAGACCGACTTGAGCTTCTTGGCTTTACGTTGACATCGACCCTCAATTTTGGTTCATTCATAGAGGCAAAAGCTCAGCTGGCTGCCAAAAATTTGGGGATCCAAGCGAAGGTGAGACAGTACTTCACCCCGGAGCAGTTGCTCAACTTGAATCAAGCGCCTGTTAGATCATGCATGGAGTACTGCTCTCATCTCTGGGACGGATCTTCCAAATACCAGCTGGATGCACTTGAGTCGATCAAAAAACGGGCCAAGAGGCTTATCGGAAATGACAAACTGGTCAAGTCTAGGCTCTGGAGCCTTGAACATCGGTGCCGAGTTGCCAGCCTGTCGGTTTTTTATCGGTTACATTTCGGGGAGTGTGTGTTGGACTTGCATGAACTGATCCCTCCTAGCCCGTTCCATCATCAGACTACAAGACGTACGGCGATGCGTCATCGACACATGGTGGACATCCCACCCATACGCACCAAACGTTTTGGGAATACTTTTATTATGCGCACAGCAAAAAGAGTGGAATTCCCAACCGGAGTCTGTATTTCCCGATAGCTACAACCTGGCAAAAGTGTCAAAAGTGAATAGGTTTCTTCTAGGCAAGCGTGTCCACATCATCACATCGTTCATCGTTCATTGTTCATCGTCGACCACATCATTGCTTACCATCAGGTGACATAGTGGTGAAGCGTCAGACTAATACCAAAAAAAAAAATTGTCGCATCAAGGCTGGCCGATAGATGAAAACCATCGGGAAGTCAGGATGTATTCCCTTAGGTTAAGACATCGTGTGTGGGCAGGTCAGTAGGTATAATCGTGCAAATGAAATTACAGAAATAGTTCGATACACTGGGTTTATTTTAAATAGTTACAGTTACAATCTTGGCTACTAATATTACGGGTCGACACTGATTCTACGACGTATTAGCTGTAAAGCGGTCAGTACTCAACTGTCCTATTCCCCATTACGCAAGTGCTTATAAAAAGCGTGCCATTGCGTCGTTGCTCTTGATTGCCGCCAGGGGCGTGCTTGTGATTTGTTTTTCAATTCAATTCTTTATTGCATATCACATGTGTATAACAAAGATCTTATAACAGTAGTATAGTTCACATGGACCCTGTCGGGCACAGCAATATATTAGAGAAATTAATACCTAGCTTATTATAAATTAATTAATGTAACTGATAAATTACAATGGAAGCTTTATATGATACTACAGAATAACAATTATAAAAAGATTAATTTCAATTAAAGTTTAGATAAAAGTGAAATAAAACAAAAAAAAAATATATTTCAATTAAAAACTAAGATAAAAATAGCAATGTCAACAAAATAAAATAAAACAAAATACAATATGTCAATACGTCGTGCACAGAAATTTAAAATAGTATCTAATAAATACATAGCATAAAGTTCAGGTAATATAATTTTGATTAATTTTACTTAAGTTTTAACTGTCATTTTAATTATGATGGCACAGAATAAATTGTAAAATAGATATAAGTCGAGGTACAAGTCAAATAAAATAAAATGGTGAAAAGTCAATAAAAATTAAAATAAATGGTATTGTCACATATAAAGGAAAACGAAATACAATATGTCAAAACAGAATCAAATAATTGGCATGGCAAATCAAAATGTGAACGTGTCTGATAGTCATGTACGAAAGTCATCATTAAAACATTTTTACATCCGTACTATTGACTAAACCCGACATGTATATATATATTTTAATCTTTAGTTTTTAATAATATAGAAAAAAAAACATATGAAATAAAAGGAATAAATAGGTCGCTTACAGGATTATCAGTCATACCCCTGTCCATCACAGACGGGATCCACTTCGCTAAATTATCAAAGGTCACGCTAATTACCAAGTAAATCTTCTTTGGTAAACGAGCCATAATTGAACAAACTGTCGGCTTCCTGTTTAACAAGGCTGTGTTATATAGTTACTAGCAGCAGCTAGTACATAGTATAAAAGTTTTCCAAAACTCTTATCGAGATAAAAAGTTGGTTTTAAGAATTAAATGCGACTAATTTTAAGTATCAATAATGAAATTCAGAATATTTCGGATACCTATTTTTTTGCAATGTTATGCCTTCTATAAAACCAGCATGGAGCTGTGTTATACAAATAAATCGACCGATTAGTTTATCGAGTAGATAAAATAAATGAAAATAACTCACCTCCACTGTGTAAGCATTGTTTTGAAACTTCATTATTGATTTAACTTTAGTATGCTGCAGCTGGTAAAGTAATTAAATTGCTACGTGTTAGCGTGCATCCATAGAATTTTCATTAAACAGTTTAACTGAACCAAATGCGGGTTTGTAGATTCGTCTGGTAAACTGTCTCGTAGGTCTAGTGGTTACAAGCGCTGCTGCTGAATCTAAGGTCCTGGGTTCGATCCTTTGTCAGACAAAGTGTTGTTGGGTTTTAAAACCTGAAATTTTCAATTACCGCCTAGTGTCGGTTGTTGACAATATGCTGTATTACAAGGCACTAAAACAAAACTGGCGGAAAGTGGATGTGCTTTTAAGTGCACCCCTGCCTAACACTCCGGCGAATACAGTAATAAGGGGTGAGCTCCGATCAATAATACACTATGCACAGTCCCAATTGTGTTCCTAAATCAAAATCGGTTCATCCGTTTAGGAGTTATGATGCCCCAGTGTTTGTGTACCTGTCGTACACCAATATACAAACGCTTTGTGTAGGTATATGTGTATTTGTGCATCTGTCTGTGGCATCATAGCTCCTAAACGAATGAACCGATATTGATTTTGTTTTTTTTGTATAAATTATTATAATGATGCATGTTTACCTTTTGATAATAAGTACTGTGACTATTATTTGATTTTATTGTATTTGATGTTATTTTTTCCTTTTTCTATTCATGTATTTAATTGATTTAAAATATATCTTTTTCTAAATCACATAAAATCTAATGACACATAATGTGTCACTTATAAATTTGTATGTCTTAATTATGACAAAACTTAGTATACCTCCTATTTATGTAAATACCTATGTAAACACCTATGTTTCACTAATAAACTGATTGATTGATTGTATAAAAAGTAACATTATCGGTAGTGTTCTTAGATATGTTTGATGAAAATAAGTTCAGCCGTTCAAAAGATATGGGCATTTTGCTGTTTGGATCGGGGTATTTGCGCAAGATATCGTGTCGGGGATTCTTCAATTTTCAAATGTACTTGTCTTGCTATTAAATTTGCCTGTGTACAAGAGTGGGGCCAGAGATGATGTTAGTAATTACAGGCCTATATCAGTACTACCGGCTCTATCTAAAATACTAGAGAAACTCTTAAATTAAAGATTAACTGAATTCCTTAATAAATATCACTTATTATCCGATACACAGTATGGTTTTCGACAGGGGAAATCAACTGAAGATGCAGTTACAGCTTTAACATCTCTAATTACGTAAAGCCTTGATCGTGGAAAGAAATGCATCTCAGTTTCCTCGACCTAAAAATGGCTTTTGACACAGTTTCTGTTCCCATTCTTGTACGCAAGCTTGAATACATAGGAATAAGAGGCACCCTCCATGAATTATTTAAAAGCTATCTAATAGAGGTGGGCCAAATGAATCTTTTTTGGGATTGGATCATTTGCATCTGGATCACTGAAAAGATCCGACTCACTGATATGTTTCATTTGACTCATTTGGATCATCGGCTCAAACTGCTCAAAAGATCTGCCGCATCAACGTAAAACAATAACTTGTTAGTGTAAACATTATAATTAGGCAAAAAGCGACCGTATAGTATTTGATACGTAAGCGCCTTAGTGGTCATTTTTACGTGCATGTATAACGATAACGAAAATCTGTGAGAGCGATAAACATCTCATTTGGTATCTCTTTCTGACTTGTAAAGATTGTGATTATGTCGCCCGCTCACTCGCGACTCGCGAGTCCATAGTTAAGTAACTCAGTGTCTCAGTCTGCATCTCTCTCTCAATCGCTCACTGCTCAATCGACTCGCGAGTAATGTTTCAGATCCAAATGATGCATTTGAAACGTTGTTACTGAACCAATCTTTTGAATCACTTCAAAGATCCGGATCAGTGAGTCGGTTCCGTAAAGAGTTACACATGCCTACTATCTAACATATCGAACGCAAGAAGTTAGTATCGGCCAGTATACAAGCAGTGACTCAAATATAACATTCGGATTACCACAGGGAAGCGTACTTGGGCCCACCTTGTTTCTTATCTACATCAATGATCTGTGTGGGTTGGAGGCAGGTGGTTCTCGGGTCTTCTCTTATGCTGATGACACTGCGCTGGTCTTTACCGGCTATAATTGGGATTCAGTGCGGAGGGATGCGGAAGTGGGATTATCGAGAGTTGCCTCCTGGCTGAAAAGTAATTTACTTACTTACGCAGCCAGAAGACAATCTTTATGTGCTTCTCTATAAGTGATGGAACCCAACCGCATACAAATTTTAAAGTAAAAATACACAAATGTGATAATATCCAGGATACCAATTGTGCGTGTACAACTATTGAAAAGATTGATAAATCCAAGTACATGGGTATTGTACTTGATCAGCGTTTCTCTTGGCATTCTCATGTATCATTAGTTAGTGATTGTTTGAGAAAATTAATCTGGATTTTCAAGTCACTGAGAAAAGCTGCATCAGCGAGTCTAATGAAACAAATATACATTGCTCTAGCCCAATCTGTGTTAACCTATTGCATTCCTATCTGGGGTGGTGTCACCAAGATTAAATTTCATGATGTTGAAAGATCACAGCGTGCCCTTCTCAAAACTATCTACTTCAAACCTTATCGATTTCCTACACTCGAGCTGTACAACCTATGCGACCTCTTAACTGTTAGGATGTTGTTTATTCTAAATTAAATCTTAAAGATGCATAAAACAATGGTTTTTGGATCCTGGTATACTGAGGAAGAGTAGAACTCACTTTCGTATTCCTTTGATTAGGGTTCGCACTGCATTTGCTCAAGCTTCTATTCTAAACAGCGCTGTTAGTAAAAAGGTTGCTCTGTACCAAAAAACGCGCTATGAATGTAAAGGATCCCTGACCGCATGGCTAAAGACTCTTAATTATGAAGAGACTGAGTTACTTCTACACCCAGTTACATAATAAATACTTAAACTAATGGACGGAATTACGCTCACACACACACAAAACACACATACACACACTCACACTGTAACACTCCACAAGTCTTTAGTTCAGTTTTATAGTATGCACCTACTTTGCTTTATATTTTATTTTATTGATTGATTATTATTTTTTCTTATCTAATCCAATGTTATTCTTATTTAAACCAATTATAATTTCTATTTAATTAATTTTAATTATTGACTGATTTAGTTTTTTATTTGTGTTATTCAATTTTGACTTTATTTCATTCATTATTAATTACACAACTCAACAAAAAAATATTTTTCTTTGTCCTAAAATTTATTTTATGATTTTTCTATTCATTATGCGCCAACATAAAGGAAAAATGCCTATATGCCTTAAAAAGTTTGCTTTTGTGGTAGTAATGATAATAATACATTTTTGTGAGCTAACGTTTAGAAAAAAAATGTATTAAATAGTTGCGGTATGTTTTAAAATGTAGCGAAAAAATAAAAAGGTTGTAACTGTTACACAGCGTCTACAGATTTCACTTAAGTGATAAAGAAAACAATTAACAAGTTTTGTAGAAGACCCAAAGAGGTTAAAATGTCATCCAGAGAACCTAAATTTGATGCTGATGCATTTCTTTATGTATGAGGTATATTTGTTAAAGTATGAGATATACAATTTTATTTAAATGCATGTAAAAAACTTTGTGAAATCTACGAAGTTTATTTCAACTGCCTTGTTCCGTATCTAGACAAACCCTGGGCTCCACAAGTCGCTTACAGTAATTGCAAAAAAATACCGAGAGCTAGTTGGTAACATGATAGAAGACTTTAAAAATATGGGTTTCAGAATGTCTCTAAAAGTACAATTATGCTGCATGCTCATTTAGATAAATTTGAAAACAACATGGGAGCGTACTAAGAAGAACCAGGAGAACGTTTTCATCAAGATATCATGCATTTCGGACAACGTTATCAGGGCCAATACAACGAAAATATGATGGGGGCTACATTTTGGTATTAGTGAGAGAAAGTTATTTAAAACATGAAAGAAAATAACAAAATTTCACTTTTAGACTATTTTCAACTATTTTGTGATGTAATATGATAGTCAAAGTTGACGACAACTTTACATATATATATATTTGTTTCGATTTATCGATAAATATAAATTTTAAATAAAGATTTTATGAAATATTGATTAACCATGGATATACAACATTCTCCTGGATACAAAAGCAAACATTTTCAGCCAATATATTTTTTTTTCCTCTATCTGTCGATAAATCTATCGGAATTTCATACCGTCTTACCACAGTCAAAATTCTTGTTGACCTGTGTTATTTTTTAGTTAAGTTATTCAATTTTAACTTTATTTTATTCATTATTATTTAATTTAATTTCTCATTTTATGTAATTCCATTTAACTTAATATTCGTTTTTTTAATTTCGATTATGTTGTTAACAGGCTCTTTAAGTAATGTATGGATATGGAAGAGTGAGGTCCTCTGGTACAGGTATATCCATACCTAAAAGAGGTCCTCTACAACTTTTATGTAAAACCTGTTGATTATCAAATAAATAATTTAATTTAATTACGATACCAAAAAAGTGCTAGTGACCTAGCATAAAAATAGCATCGTGAAACCAGTGTATAAGATGGGTACGGTCAAACCATTTTATTCGTGACCTAATCTATTCAGCCTAAAATTCGTTTGAAAACTTCAAAACAGAATTAGTAAATACCTCGTTTCCATTAACTCATGTTTTCCTCTTTAAAATTTCATGGAGTGGTTGCGAAAATAATCATTTAGTCAAGAGATGTTGGTACCGCAACACCTGATGCAATCACTTAGTTCTCTCGTCCTCCCAGTACACCCAAGGGAAAACATGTGATTTTGTGCGGAGGCAACAAACAACAAACATTTGTTCTAATCCCTCTGAGATTAAAGTTAAGTTTTATAAAACGTTTTCTTTTGGAGATGTACTATTTGATAAATAAGAGGCATTAATACTATTTCGTGATGTTCTTCTTTGTTTATTCATAGTTGTAATTATTTTCATGAATTCTGTTTTTTGTGTAAATTTTCAGTCGACGGTGATGGGAAGGAAATTTTTCGACGCCGTTTTAGTTTGTTTTAGGTTAGGTTAGTTAGGATAGACAAATTGTTTATTTAATATAAATTACCTACTTTGCCTAAATTTAACTAATTTACGCAATGTAGGCTATAATACTTTATATTAATAAATAAATGAATGTAACCTATGAACATTAATGAAGCAAAAAGATTACCTATTTTAGGATCGTTGCAATTTCTGTAGTTTCTGCCTAACCCCATGGGAGACAAGCTTGAGTTTATGAATGTGTATTTTTAATAAACTCCAAGAATTTCAATTTATGTAGAAAATTCTTAGGCATCTTTACAATATATAGGGTTACTTGGAAACTGTCCTAGTTTTTTGCGCAAATTCAGCAACGTTTTCTTCGAATTTCAATTATTTGACCGTTCTATTCATAACTCTTTTATTTCAATGTATTGTCTTGAATTCACTGGAACATTTGCAATTTACGAAGTTTTTGGACTTAACAAATTCCATTGAACAATAACTTATCCAAAGTTCATGCATTTGGAAACTTGAATCAAATTAATTCTATTTTCAATTAACAAGAGCCTAATTGACATAGAGCCATTGTAAATTTATAAAATGAACTCAATTGTACATGATAATAAGGGTCAAATTTTTATGGCAAATTATGAATTTACCTCTGCTGAATTATATCTTGTCATTGAAGCAGTAAGTTACTAATTAGTTGGATGCCCCAAAACTTAATTCAAAACTTTAGTGCAAGTTTAAACTGTATTGTGTGGACATAAGATTTAAACTCGTCTGTTTGTAAAGCGAAAGATTTCAAAGGTATGTTAACATTGCTAATTTGGTTAGGGGTCTGTTTGTTTGTGTAAGGAAGGTTTCTTGATGTTTTTACAGATGAGTCAAGTTTTTGATGAAGATAAAAAGGATAAAGGAGTAAGAGTACCTATTTAATAAATTAGACGTTACAGAGAGACGATAAGGGTTCTTAACGTTTAAATAAAAAAAACAAAAAAAAAGCCGCGTTTACTTGTTTTGCCATCTAAGTGTATAAAGTCTTTATTAAATCAATGTTATTTTTTGAAGTGAAATCTTCATAAGTGGCGTTGAGTAATTTTCGGTAGGGCCAAAACTTATGGGTTCTCGTCAGCGACATGCTAATGTGGCATCGTCATCGATATGCTTAATGTGATGTATGCCGGAATAACTGCGGCGCCCACAAACATTCAGTTACTCCAACGCGATACGACATCAGTGTGTCACACAAAATCGCAGTTATTCTAAAGTTTTCAGTTTTCACTTCTATCGGCAGTTCCCATGACTCCTTACGTTTTACCTAACTGCTGAAGGAGGGTAATGTGTTTATCAATCTATGTATGTATCTATGTGTGTTCCTATGTGACGTTCTAGAGACCAAACGCGTTGGCCGATTTTGATGATTCTTACGTCAATCGATTTGTCTTAACCCTGCGAGTGTCACTGGTTACATTAAAATTGGAAAATAGAAAATAGCGGATTTTAGGCGCCATATTGTAGGGGCCCATTTTCTTTGGTATTCTAGGCCAATCGTGTGAGGTATCAAAATAAAGGGTTTTAAGAGGTGATTTCAAAAATATGTAACACTTATATGTTTAAGTGTACCTAATTCGAAATAAAATGTTAACTAAAAAGGTAAAAATATTAGATAAAAAATCTAAAACCCGCTCTAAAGCAGTCGCTTAACAAGGGAACTAAAAAGACGTAATCAAGAAGAAAATCTTGCTGTGCAGTCGGAGGATAAATCTGGTTTTGGTAAGCTGGCTTGCAAATATGTATCCTCCGACACCGCAAGATTTTCTTCTTGTTCACATCTTTTTAATTCGCTTCTTAAGCAGTCAGGCTTTTTTATTTCGTTACTTTAATGTTCGTTCAAAAAATTCTGCAAGAAGTGTTTCATAATCTTTACTGATTTGGCGTGGGAGCAGATAAAAAGATTTCAAGTAGTTTCGTTTTTTGTCTTAGATAACTATTTCAGGTACCAGTGTAAAAACTATTTACCCCAGTAGTGTTTCATCATCATCATCAGCTTTGATCCCCCTGCTGGACAAGCCACACAAGCCTCCTCTCTGTGAGAGAAAATGGGCCTCTCACAGTAGTGTTTAGTTGAATCTAACTCCCATGGGCTTCTTGGTTAGGCACTAATTTTGAGTAGTATAAATCACTTCGGAAGATTCGGAATCTACTGGTAGTAATTTTAATCATTATTAACATAATTTAAGTACTACCTACTAATGATATCTATCGTTAAGGGTTTAGTTTAAGGATAGTTTATATATAGGTATGTCAGTTTCTGTGACATTTAAAACTTTTTGTTTGTCTCTTCTTTTCAAGATTTGTTTTTTCAGGAGAGTAGAATGAAGATAGAAGAATAAAATCCACTGCGTCTACCAATAACATAGTCTCTTCCAATTCAGTTATTTATTTGCCAATATTTGCGTACGGTTCTCGGGTTTCGGCCAGACACAAGGGAATTTTGTTGTGGATGTGTTCCCTTACATACAAGGAAGTCGGCTAGAATCATGGAATTGTATACTTAGGGCCAGTTCATACATATATGTGAAGCGATGCGACGCAGACCAATTTGTTTACATTGGCAATACAGTATAAACCTTTATTAGCTGTGCAAAAGGTACATATTTTCATATTGTTAGAATTTAATTTTGAGAGATCAATCAATCTGTCTAGCCTTTACCCGGCTTTGTTGGGGTTGGCTTCATTTTAACCGGATTCAGGGGCTTTACCACAAATCATGTAGACAGAGAGTGGGGTGTTAGCGTCAAATTCCAGCCAGTCGGCCTTACAGGCGGCGGAATCTCTATGTAGTTAAAATCGTTGACAGCCTACAAACTCTCACCAGTGGCTCCAAGTAGCTGTCATGCACGCAGCGGCCACACCCCGGTAACCACGTCGGCCCGTGGGCTAAACCTGGTAGAGGGGGGCTTAAGTGTTTCGGCACTCAAGTCTTGCAGTTGCTCCCTGCATAGTGCATAGGATCTGTCTCGGCCGCAATGGCAATCCACCATCGGTGGCGAGGCAGTCAGGCATAGTAAAAGGCCTTAAGGGCGGCGGTAGGAGACATATAGTTATCGTTCGGCCAGATACTGCATGGCGGGTAAACCACCAGCAATAGCATTCCCAAGGAGGGTTGGTGTCAGGCTGGCGGCCGACTGTAAAATAATTGCCAAATCACCTGCAACATGTTGGCTATGAATGTAATGCGTGATAGGGTTAGGGCGTAGCCCACAGGCGACGCGCAGGGGCAGCACCCGGCTCCTGTGGGAAATGGACTAGGGTTGTTGCACCACCCCGGGCGGGGGCAACGGAAGAAGCGAGCTCGGGAAATGATATTGAGGTATGCAAGTTGGAATGTTGGGACTATGACTGGAAGAGCCAGAGAGTTAGCGGACGTATTAAAAAGAAGACGAATAAATGTAGCGTGTTTGCAGGAAACTAAATGGAGGGGAACCAAAGCGAGAGAAATAGGTGAGGGATACAAGTTTTTCTACTGTGGAAGCGACGGGAAAAGGAATGGTGTGGGAATAGTGTTAGATAGTAATTTGAAAGAAAGTGTGATGGATATAAAAAGGATTAATGACAGACTGATAGTTGTGAAAGTTATGTTAGAGAATGTGATGTTGAATGTAGTTAGTGTGTATGCACCGCAGGTAGGGTGTGATGAAACGGTGAAAAAGAAGTTTTGGGAGAATTTTGATACAGCCTTGATGACCATCCCTGTGCATGAGGAATTGATAGTTGGAGGAGATTTTAATGGACATGTGGGTAGAATGAAAGGGATTTATGAAAGAGTGCACGGGGGATGGGGATTTGGGAGTACGAACAACGAGGGAGAGTCGCTGCTTCAATCCGCTACTGCATTTGACCTGGCAGTAGCTAACACTTGGTTTCAAAAAAAAGACGAACATCTCATCACTTACAAAAGTGGTAACCACAAGACCCAAATCGACTACCTTCTCGTCAGACGTGGCAGCATACAGCACATCAAAGATTGCAAAGTGCTGCCAGGAGAAGACTTGGTGTCTCAGCACAGACTCCTGGTTATGATACAAGTAGTAAAAATACAGTGTACAAAAAGCAAAGAGCGTCCCCCTCCTAAAATAAAATGGCATATGCTAGAGAATAATGATTGTGCGAAGAAGTTTCGAGAGCGAGTCGTAGATAAAATGATAGAGATGGGAGACATGGAAGATCGAAGTGTTAACGAAAGTTGGAAGGAGATGCTGGATGTATTAGGTGTTCGGCGAAGGATATTTTGGGAGAGACGAAAGGAAGGGGTACGATAGATAGGGACACATGGTGGTGGTCAACGGGAGTACAGAGTGTGTTAAAGGAAAAGAAGAAAAAATTCAAGGAATGGCAAAGTGTAGAACAGGAAAATGCTAGTTTGAAAGTTGCAAAAAAGGGTGAGTATGATGCTGCAAAGAAACACGCTAAGAAAGCTGTGGCTATAGCAAGAGCAAAAGCTCAAGACAAGCCATACGACGCGCTGGATAGTCCAGCAGGCCAAAAGGACCTGTACCGGCTTGCTAGAGCTAGGGAGAAAATTGCGAGAGATGTATGTCAGATAAGATGTATAAAAGATGAGGCTGGAATGATTCTTTTTGATGACGAAAAAATTAAGGATAGGTGGAAGGAATACTTTGAGAAACTGATGAATGAGGAAAATAACTGGAGTGGTATGTTAGAAAATAAACCTGTGAATGAGGGATTAGTGAGAATGATTAGTATGGATGAAGTAAGAATAGCAGTAAATGGAATGAAGAACGGTAAGGCAGTTGGTCCGGACGGAATACCAGTTGAAGTGTGGAAGATATTGCGCGTAGATGGATGGACGTGGTTAGCTTTATTCTTCAATAAGTTGTTACGGGAAGAAGCCATACCTGATGAATGGTGCAATAGTTCGCTGGTGCCCATCTTTAAAAACAAAGGCGATGTGCTGGAGTGCAACAACTATAGAGGAATAAAGCTAATGTCACATAATATGAAAGCTTGGGAGAAAGTTATTGAAAGGCGGCTGAGAGAAGAGAGTGAAATATCGCAGAACCAATTCGGTTTTATGCCTGGTCGGGGTACAACGGATGCCATTTTCGCAATCCGCCAGTTGTGCGAGAAATACAGAGGTGCACATAAAAACTTGCACATGGTGTTCGTTGACCTCGAAAAGGCATACGACCGGGTACCCCGTGAGGTTTTGTGGTGGGCCCTTAAGAAGAAAGGTGTGCCTGGGAAGTATGTACAGTTGGTCCGAGCGATGTACAGTCGATGCAGTACCCAAGTTCGTTCCACAGTGGGCACTACTGGTAGCTTCAGTGTGGCAGTTGGCTTACACCAGGGATCGGCTCTCAGTCCCTACCTCTTCCTGATGATAATGGACGCACTGACGTCAGACATACAGGAGGAGGCACCCTGGTGTATGCTGTTTGCCGACGACATTGTGCTGGTTGCCGAGAGTGGCCTAGAGGTCCAGAACAAATTGGAGATGTGGTGGCACAGACTGGAGAGTGTTGGCTTGAAATTGAGCAGAACTAAAACCGAATACTTGTTCTGCGATTTTGGCGGTCTCTCCAGTTCCGTGCCTCTAACTCTCGCTGGGACACCCATACCGATGTGCTCCGACTTCCGGTACCTAGGGTCGCTTGTCCAAGGGGATGGCGAGGTAGACCGAGACGTAACGCACCGGATCGGCTCGGGATGGATGAAATGGCGACAACTCACTGGAACAATTTGTGACCCACGGATGCCCCTCAAGTTAAAGGGGAAAATTTACAAGTCCGTGATTAGACCTGTCGTACTGTATGGATCAGAATGTTGGGCTGTGAAAAAGATGGATGAAAAGAGATTTCATGTATCAGAGATGAGAATGTTGAGATGGATGTGCGGAGTGACGAGAATGGATAAAGTGAGAAATGAGTATATTAGAGGAAGTTTGAAAGTGGCGCCAGTGACAGAAAAGTTGAAAGGAAACCGTTTGTCCTGGTATGGCCATCTGATGAGGAGGGATGAAGCGCATGTTACTAAAAGAGTTATGAATATAAATGTGGATGGATGGAGAGGGAGGGGACGGCCAAAGAAAAGATGGATGGACTGTGTGAGGAGTGATATGAAAGAAAAGGGAGTCAGTGATAGCGTGACTGGGGACAGGACGGTATGGAAGAGGAAAACGTGTTGCGCCGACCCCAAGTAACTTGGGACAAGGGCAGGAAGATGATGATGATGTAGACAGAGAGGCCACTTCGATCAAAGAGCCATTTTGCACGCACACATTGATATTACGATTTTACAGGGATCCTCAAGCAATGTCAGATAGAGCTCAGTCACGGCTGTCGCGAGTGGTAACGCTACGGAATACTCGGCAAGCGGGTCCGACTCGTACTTACCTGGTTATAATTGTTTTACCTTATTTGTTGTATTATCGGCAGTAGGTAGATTAATCTACACACATGTCAGTGAGCGATGTATATTCCTAGCATAAGTACAGTAAGGAAGCCTGAAATTACAATTATATAGATACTTACGGTCATAATTTTTTTTCAAGATGGCAAATTAAAAATTCAATATCTAAGAAAATAATAAATAACTTTAAGTCCATAGGCGAAATTTTACATTGTAGCTTTGTTAAGAGAAAAGCTATGAAACTTGTCAACCTTCTAGATCTCAACTCCTGTTCGTCGAACTTGGCGCCTTTTTCACATTTATGTTTGTGGAGCTAGGTGCCTTTTCACAATTTTATGTTTTTAACCCCCGACGGAAAAAGAGGGGTGTTATAAGTTTGAGGTGTGTTGCTGTGTATCTGTGTATCTGTGTGTCTGTCTGTGGCATCATAGCGCCTCAACGGATGAACCGATTTTGATTTAGTTTTTTTTGTTGGAAAGGTGATTGTGTCGAGAGTGTTCCTAGCTATGTTTGAAAAAATCGGTATAGCCGTTCAAAAGTTATGGGCGTTTTACAGTTTGAATCGGGATGTTTTCGCAAGATAAATATGTCGGGGGTTTTTTTTAATTTTGAAATTTTACTTGTTGGTGAGATTATTAGTTCACCATTGTTACATCTTGTTATACTCTAAGCTTTATCCTACCTATCTCGTGATCTTTAATTGATATTTGATACTCTGACTACCCTCTAAGGCAAAGGAGCCTGATAATTATGGTGTATGTTTAGAAGAATCGTTGTATCTATGAGCTATTTGAGTCTTGTATAGCTTCATACCACTTTCACAGTGGAATCGTGATAGTTTTGACACGTCATGGTAGGACCACAGTTAAGTACCAGTATTTTCAGATTACAATTTAGAATAAAATAAATCGAATAAATTCAAATTTTGAGATCCGCTTAGTGTATTTAAATTCACTCATTGAAAGTGGTACTGTTTTATATCTTAAAGGTTTATTTTGTATCTGTATTTGTATCGCTATCTAACAGCACGTGTCGGTGTGAGTTGACCCTTATACCCATCATGCATAGGAAGGTAATCGAAGATGGTGGGAGGTACGGCGATGTTTGGAAGTTATTATTGATGTTAGTATAGTATTATGTGTTCAAGTCGGAGCTAAATTTCGACGCCTTGTTAGTGTTTATGCACCAACCCGCATTGGGCTCGCGTGATGGATTGCGGCCCATTCCCTCTCACAGAGCGGCCTTTTTCTCAGCAGTGGGAACATTAAAAAGACTGATGATGATGATGATGATTATTAGTGTGTGTGCCTGTCAACGACAAAAATTACGAACTTCCATACAAACTATCATCCAATATTTCACGAATTACGCGATGAATGTATAAAAATCCCTTCTAAGTAATCATTCCTTTTGCATAATTTAGATACCTACTCTTGTGCTGACTGTACATTGTTATTTAATGAACTAATTTATAATAATGAATAAGCACATTTTCATTTGAATTCA
Organism: Orthosia cruda; assembly: GCA_964057195.1. NCBI lineage: Eukaryota > Metazoa > Arthropoda > Insecta > Lepidoptera > Noctuidae > Orthosia > Orthosia cruda. Next base: position 2,680,774 of record OZ059826.1, on the reverse strand, counting down.
GTTATTTATAAGATGTTCACAAAGGAAAGCTTGCTGGGTCATAATAATGAATTGGCAAGCTTCTGAGATTAATTGTTAGGAAGATATTAAGCGAATCTAGGATATATGAACAATATAACAACCGCATCGTCTATTGAAAAGAAAGGGTTTCATTTAACAAAGAAATGGTAACACGCTTCAGAATAAAAAAAACAAATGTGACATGGTGAGTGGGTGTGGTGTATTTGATATGGCGGTAAGTGTGTGTGTGTGTGTCTTCATGTTTGTTGCTGTTGTGTTGTGCCTGTGTCAAATAAATATATTTCTATTCTATTCTATGAATAAGGACAAAAACCCTCTCGCTCGTGTAAACTGCAACAGATCAAATAATCTCTCTTACGTTGCTAACCCAGTTTTGCTTCAGACAAAAACAGGAATAGAAACGAAAATCCACAAATTCTCAAATTTTGTGGCAGTTGTACAGAGGGGAAATCTGAAAAAGACTGTTTGTAGTTTTCTGAAGCGAAAATTTGCGATTGCCAAAAACTTTTTCTCTTTTACGGGTTCGTTTCTCTTTGTTGGGTGAATTGCTTATTGGGTAGCTTCGGCCAGCGGTTTTGCCTGCGTGAAAATAATCCCAAGTGAAAATACTCCTGCGGTAAAAAGTATCCTTTGCCAGTAATCCACGGTTGGTGCAGTGGTTCAGCTTTCGGCTGCTGCACTGTGTGTCATGGGTTTGATGCCCGCACGGAACACATATTAGTATAGCCTACAAATATGTTTTTGTTGCGTTCTGGGTATTTGTATATGTGAGTTTAATTTTTTTAAACGTTCCCACGATACAGGAGAAATTCCTAGTGTAAGGCACCGTTTTATTTCAATAAAAAAGTCAGTACATGGTCTTCTCGTTTGCCAAGATTCATACAAAAATGTTCAGGTGTGAACAGTAACAAACAGACTAAGTATCAGTCTGTTTGCATATTATGGGTTAGAATTTTAGTGTGGAAGATTTTGTGAAAGAAAAATTACTGTGATTCTATATTTACACAAAATAATAACGTTATTTTAATGATTCAACTTACAAACTATTGTTGAAATAAACATTAACAAACCGAAATTTTAAGCCATAGAATGAGAAACATTGGACCAATTTACAAGAAATATTGTCCTAAAGATAACTGAGGACGGACGGCTATTTAGTATCAAATTAATGCCTTTAGCATTAAAGTCCAGACAAGAATTCCAGTTAATGACGACAAAGTACGAGGCATATTAAAATTCTGAAGAGATATAAATTAAAACCGCCCAAGTGCCTGTCGGGCCAATAGGGTTCCACAATAATGCGGAATAAGAGGAGGGCTTTTTGTTTTTTCATGAACATTTAAACGGTTGCGCCGGCTCACACATATATTTTATAAGTTGATCGAATATTACCTACTCGTAAACTTGTTAAGCCTATTTAGACTACTACCGTGAATTTTCTACATATCCAAAAGCAACCATTTAGCTGGCAGGGCGGGGGGACACTTGACTCTAACATAAATTTGCATTTTAAAGCTTAATTTATAATTAATTCTTGTGACATACCTCGGATTGATTTGAAATGGTTTTTATTTTTTTTTATTTGACATATACATATTTATATATATTTTGATATAACTTGACATTATGATATTATCTTGAGGCATGTATGGAATAAATTTTAAACGATATAATAATTTTTGGAACATAAATATATTAAATAATTGTGTATAATAATAATTTAATTTACCTTCAAGTGTAACATAATAACTGTTGTTTTTTGTAATTTTAATTATGTAATGTTCGACACAATGTAAATTGTTTGAGAATAAATAAATGAATGAATGAATGAATTTTACGCAAACCGATCCATGATTCGAAAAATGGTTTTTACCGGCCCATAATATGTTTTAATGGCCTATCCAATGACATCCCACACCATGGGATAGACGGAAGATAAACATCATCCCCACTTAACGTGAACAGGAGGTACAGTGAATTTTTTATTTTCATTATTTTATTTTCTCACTTTTTCGGCGTGATATACATATGTATATCCATACCAAATTATAGCTTTCTAGTACAAAGTGTCTCTTAGCTAAGCTGCGGACAGACGGACATGGCGAAACAATAAGAGTTCCATGTTGACTACGGAACCCTAAATATGGTGACGACATGATAAAACTGAAAGGTTTATATTCCAAGGCCGTTTGAAGTATCTCTACTCAATCGCCATGATAAGGTTCACACCTTTGGCTTGGAGCCTCACAACACAGTCTTCCAATCGGAAATGTACGCTCTCTTCAGAGCTGTCACGATGGCAAGAGAATCCAAGGCGGCCTCCGTAAGCATCTTAAGTGACTCGAGATCGTCACTTGACCTGCTGAGGAGACCGTCTGTCACTCACCACCTGGCACTCCAAATCAAGAGAAGCGTCCGTGAAATCAGAGAGGAGGGCAGAGAAGTGAGGCTCTTTTGGCTCAAGGCCCATGTGGGAACTGCCGGGAATGAGAGGGCGGATGAGCTGGCCAAGGAGGCAGCCCTAACAAAACTCGCCACAATCGCAGCAAAGGCCAACAAAACGGACGTAACCTTGCGAAGTCGACCACACAATCGAACACAACAACAACCACTCAAACAACAACCACAACTACACAAACAACAACAAGTACACCATTGACTGATACACAAATTACACACACACAATCTAACCAACGGCCATTACCAACGGTAGCAGCAACAGCCAGCCTACAACCAGCCCCTAGCATGACTACCACACAATTCCTGGCAAACGGAGAAGACGGAGTCCCTGGCATAAGACTGCGAGACGTCGCTCTGTTCATGAACAGGGAACAGGAGAAGTTAGGCATAGGCTTCTGCATAGGCTCAAGTCAAGCTGCGGCCCGAATAGACCTTTCACCGGGCCTTGCCGCCCTGATTAACGGAAAACAAGCATAACAAAACGAGCATAACAGGCAGCAAGTATGCTGCACTACCTCAAATGGAAGTGGCCACTCACCGATGCCGTCTAATGCGATTTAAAGGGAAAACAATCGCATTACTCGAGTGTGGAGAGGTTACTCCATTTGCTCAGGCAAGCTCATTGCTTCAGAAGATCAGGGAGGCAGGAGACTACACGTCAGCCGCGGCCCGAACCATAAGTGTGGACGCAATGGTAGTGGGAGGAGAGAGAGGAGACGTCGCAGACCGCTTTGGCTGTTTAAAGGCCTCAGAACATAATGAGGTTGTTGTCTACGAGGACAGAGGGGAAACCCTAAGTTTCCTCAAAGCCCCCAGACAACCAATAGCCAGCGCAATGAGCCCCAAAACAAGCCCCACAACTCAAAGCGGATCGGAGAGGGCCCAGCAGAAGGCAGCAGCCGAAAAAGCCGCAAAGGTGCAGTGTAACACCATAAACCCGGAGGACCGGGCCCGGTCGAGGAGTCGCCTGAAAGCATTTAGCACTTTCCTCAGTGCACTGCTCCCAAGCACCAGCTACGCATCACCATCTCACAAGCAGGTGACAGCACTGGAGAGGTTCTTCAGAAAAATACCATAGGAACCAACCCAGCAAAAGCCTAAGCCAACACGAGCCGACAAAGGGCAAGTCAGCCCGCCGACCCTCGCAGTAAAGTCGGGTGCCACGGACCACGTAAAGAGCGCGTTCCTCGAGTACGTAGCAATCGTAAAAGCGACCAGAGAGGTCAATCTTACGACATGCAGGAAGATCCTGCAGACCTTCCAGAGAGACACAGAGGGTCTGTTAAGGGTACTGCTCGAGGAAGCAGGGGCAGCGGTGTACGACAACGGGAAATGACGGGGTCATATATGGCAGCCTACAGCGCGAGGAGTGGCTTTGTGGCCCTGGACAAGGAGGAGACGGAGCGCTCAGGCAAACTCAAGTTCAGTGTGCCAAATGACGACCCGATAGTGGTTACCGCCAAATGTACCAAAATCATGCCGGACGATAAGATCCTGGAAATGGCACACTCCATTTCGGGGACCTCCGGTATCCCGGCATCACAGGTAAGTTGGGCGGTACCCAATATCAGGTGGATTAACGGAGTTCCGGGCTGCGGTAAGAAAACCTGGCTGGTAAAGCACTTCGAAGAGGACAGGGACGTGATTGCCACCACGACAACAGAAGCTGCCAAAGATCTTAGAGAAAAGCTTGCGCGCCGCTTAGGAGACCGAGCAAAGACCAAAGTGCGCACTATGGCCTCAATCCTAGCAAACGGTTTCAAGAGCCAAGATAAATGCTACCGTCTTACGGTAGACGAGGCTCTTATGAACCACTTTGGGGCCATAGTCATGGCAGTAAAGTTGTCTGGAGCGAGCGAGCTTGTCCTCGTCTGAGACGTTAACCAGCTTCCATTTTTGGACAGGAAGAATCTTTTCGAGCTTAGGTATACCCGTCCAGACCTGGTGGCTGGCTTTTAAGTTATAATAGCAGCGTTTTAACTTCAAATAAAACGCTTGTTGTGTCCGGAGACTCATTCGGGGTCATATAAACATAATTTGAGTCTAGCATCTTCCGTTTCCGTGTCACATCTATATAGGTATATGCCACAATCGCCTTCCAAGCAGCTTCCAAGCAACACGATGATGACGTAATTCCGCTTTCGTTCACCAGGTGGCTGCAGCGCGCCAACTTGTTCATTGTGGCCTCAAATCCTAGAACTTAAAGAGCCAATAACACCAGGCAGTCTTTAAAATTATGACCCTGAATGAGTCTCCGGACACAACAAGCGTTTTATTTGAAGGTAAAACCCAGGAGTTTCTCTGCACACACCGCAATCCAATGGACGTAGCGTTTGCACTGAGTGAGATATACCCCGGTATATACTCCTCCAAGTCGTCACTGTCGCGGGTCCACTCCTTGAAGGTGAAAGGTTACACAGGGGCGCAAATACCGAGTACTGCCCAAAACACCCTGTTCCTGGTTCATACGCAGGGGGAGAAAGATTCTCTTGCGAGCCAGGGATATGGGTCCGGCGAGGAGTCGCACCTGCTAACCATACATGAGGCTCAGAGGTCGACCTACGACAGCGTTATCATCATCAACACCAAGTCCAGGAGGCTTCAGGTCCACGACAGCATCTCCCACGCAGTAGTACCGCCACTCCAGACATTCAGTCAGTTGCGTCTATTACACCGACGACGCCGATGACGCCGCAGGCCGCCTTGCTAAGAGGGCGATGGATGCGCCGACTAAAACGGTCGTCAACTACAATCTTAAGACGGCCATGCAGCATCGAGACGTAGTCGTCATAGAGGCCTTGCTCACGCTAGCTGACAGGGACTTCGCCTGTCAGCAGCCAAAACACCACCTAACAAGTCCCATCTAAAAACTCCAACCCAAACACATACCCAAACCATCACCCTGTCTAAAGCAAAAAAAAAAAACTATATATATACATGTGAAGCTGCATGGTGGAGCGATTCAGTCTTACTCACCTTAACGTCCTAACGACGGGGTTCTATAACCGGAACCGTCGGCCGGGGCTGGTCTGCTCGCACTGCCATGCATCTTCCCACAAAGTGTACCAATAGATATAGTAATAACATAAGCAGTGTATCAATAGAAATAAGTAAACAAAATAGTTAATAACATAAAGATAAGTAGTAAATAGAAACATAAAATTGTAATGCCAGTGTGTAATATATATATATATATATATAGTATTTAGTGAGGGATGAACTCATGTAAATTTAAGTTAGTTAAGTAAGCCTTAAAATAATGTCCGACGTAGGAATCCAACAATTGTAATCATTATGAAAAAAAAAAAATACAAATAAAATATAAACACAATAAAAAAGAGCGCGGACTGCCACATGTCCGTGGTAGAATATTGAATAAAAAAATAAACAAAATCCCCATGATAACAGGAAAATCTTCGATACATTATCATTTCAGCCGAAAGTCGTCCACTGCTAGACGTAGGCCCTCCCCATGGGTCGCCACATTGACCTGTCCATTGCATCTCACATCTAGCAGATGCCTGCTACCTTAACAAGATCATCAGTTCACCTATGCTCCATTTGAGATAACATTATACATTTAAATAATCCTATTTTCAGCCCGTTCAAACGATTTTGACGTCTATTGTGTTGGTGATATGACAAATGGCAGCTGTATTAAATAATTAGTTTTGATAACAGGTTTTTGCTTTTTATGCCATCATTATATATACGGCAGGCTTATTACGTATCTTTTGCAAGAGCAAAACGATAGCGATCAAACGCTTTATGTCATAAAAGTCGGAATTACCTGCAGTGTAGGTATGGCAGGTCCTACACAAACGTTTGCTAATCGCTCGCTTTTTGTCAAATGCACTTATTTAAAAAAAACCGTGAACAACTCTAAAACTTTTGTATTGAAGAGAAGTTATTGCGCAAAAATTTCTATCGTTTTGCTCTTGCAAAAGATACGTAATAAGCCTGCGGGATAGAACACAAAATCGGTTGAACGAACTGTAAAAAGCGGTTGTAAAAAAATATAATTCATTCTGACGCAGCGTGTTCCGGTACACGGTCGCCACTCCAGAACTTTTCGGCTCATCGACCATCCGTTTTGCGATTTTCAATTAATGTCACCAAATAACAAGCTATAGGTAAATGTCAATTTGATGATTCGAGGTGGAGTTCAGTTGAAGGAACATGACTTGGAATATGAACCGGTTTTAATAAGTTATATTATTATTTAACCTAGAGGTTAAATTGAGTAAACATTTCAACAATAATAATATTGTGCTTCAAAAACAATATTAATGAGGTCATACTCTGAGGATGTCAACGTTTCAATAATAATTTAATTCACACACTCAAAATACCACCGGTAATGTTTTCCGCATGAAAATATACATATATATATATAATACATATATTGGCCAAAATGCCATGTCACATAATTATTTGAAAACAAAGAACAAAAGCAAATCAAGGTCCGGTGACGATGTTGACGAATACACGTGGGTTATCGGACGGCCTTAGAAATTCGTTAGGGAAACGCAAACCTTTGTCGTTAAGGAAGTTTTGGTCGAAGCCGTAATAAGTAATAATTTCCCTGATGTTATTGTTATGATTATTCGTATGGCTTGTTTTGATATGCTTTCCATTATTATAAGGAAACCAGAAGTAGGAGTATTAGATTTAATTTACATATGCTAACAGCGCTGAACAACGAAAACAACCTTAAAAAGAATAATTCGATACAAGTTTTAAAGCAGAAAAACTAATAAAGAGTATTGCCTGTGGGCATTCAATTTGATATACTCGTAATATTGTTCGAGCTTGGTAGTTTTCAACTCAAAAAAAATACATAATTAGTCATATGTCTAAAGACGATGTGAATGAAAAAAGAAATGTCACTTGTTATAATATTTACGTATGTAAATAATCCCCATGTTATTTATAAATGGATCTCAGTTGTAGCAATGAAAGGATGTGAAGCCCGAGGCGAAACATAATCATAGACAAGGGTCAAAGGTGAATACGAACCGCAACATATCTCCTTGACAACGTGGGTTTTTTTAAATAGGCCATGTAAGCCCTGGGCGGGGAAAAGGACAGGTTCTTTTGCATGTAAAATATTGATAAAGCTACTTACGGAATGAATTTTGTTATTATCCGAATATACATAATACACAAGAAATCAAAAAACGAACTATCAAACAGGAACTATCACTAAAAGTGTACTGAAAGCACCATTCACGAGATTTTTACACCACTAGATACATTTCATTCATTATCACGTGAGTTCATATCATAAATCTAAAAGAAACACTTTTACAAACAAACAAAAGAATACTAAAAGGTGATGAATCAAAAATTTCATAATTTCGACATGAAACTCCGACATCAAAGAGTTTATATATGGACTGGTTTACACAAAACCATGCTAGTTAATTGTGCTGCGTTCGAAATTACGCTATTTCTATCCTTGTGTACGTGGCCTAACCGGTAGCTGCGGCGAATGAGCGATTCACCTGTTGGACTTGCTGGCTAGTATCGTTCTTGGTAAATCGGAACAAATCACAAAGTTCAATGTTGGTTTATTGTTCACGTTGAGAAAGATAGATTTTCGTTATGATGTTGTTGATTTTCAAGAAGATTCAACAGTAAGTATTTTAAATGAACTATTGGAGGAAAAGAATAGCCGATCAAATAGAGATCAAAATGCTAACGGGTAACATAAAGGTTTAGGAGAGAAATAACAAAGTGCAAAGTTTCGATGTAAAAACTGAACAATTTCCATAATCTTTAGGCTAAAGGCTATAAACTTCAGAAATCCAAAATCCAAGGCTATGAAGGCCTACAATATAAATCCATGAATTACCATCAGAATGTATTTTATTTTATTTCCCTACCCGCCGTCACTACCAAATCGTGGCAAATCGCAATAAAGTTTCGATAATCCTTCATTGTTTGATCGATGATCGGGCTGGATTAGATTGGCAAAGCAGCGCTTACAGCGACGCATTCCCATCATGATTTATCTTCTTGTTATTACAGTTGAAGCGGCTTAGCGCTGTCGGTGCGGTGGCCACAAAAAATATAAGTAAACTGGGATTACGTTTGAAGGACAGGAGATCGCGTGTTCTGGGTAAGTCAATAATGCTGGATTGACGGGAACGCGGAGTTGGATAATTTGTATTTGTCTACTATATTTATGAATGGGATTTCCACACAAAATGTGGCTTACAGATTCGTATGAAGAAATCTCTGAAAAATATACCGGAGCTTTCGATTCGATTTTCACTGATAGAAAATGCTCTCTCTCATTTTCATATTTCACCTCCAGATTGTATTTGCAAATGAGCATTGAAGACGGCATGATATTTCAATAGATTGTGTGAACCGTACCAGCTCCAAAGCAAATCAATATATTTTCTTGATTATACAGATCGCATTAATGATAATCTTGGACTATAAAGTATCTGCTGGCGTCTTGTTCGGAATCTTAAAAGCCAATTTAGATACAAATTGTATTTCCTACGGCTTTTATCTGTTCTGATTAATTTGCCTTCGGTTTCAGAATAATAGACATTTCCCCCGAGACATTTCGGCTTCAATGCTTAAAAAAACGTTCCGTTTGTACAAATGTTCCACTACACGACTCTTCTCAAGATAAAAATTTTAGATGTCTACAAAATGGGGTTCTCTTTACAAGACACTGAAAGAAATGAGTTTCTTCAAACTGTTTTATTTTATTTATTTTTACGTCTTGGAAAAATACACAAAGCGTGTACTTAGCTTCAAGAAGTTAGATGGGAACATGGTAGATGCCAGACATGCAATCTTGTATACTGTAGAGTCACAATGTTACTCTCCCAAATTCTCTGATGGAATTTTTCTTTGCTCGGGATTCTGCTGACAGTGCAAGCGAAATGTGAAGTGCTATAAAATTTGTATGACCCAGTTCTTGCGAATATTGCGTAGATCCATCAATCTTCTGTCCAGATTGTTTGTTGGAAATTGTATTTTTCTTCAATCTTCCTGTTTGGAAGTCTGTTTTCGTTATTAAATTTTTCATCATACTTTCCCTACTCCAGTATTTTTTTTTATTGATATCAAAATATAACAACAAAAAATAAGCGAAATGAATTAAATTAAAAACCGACTGATTTATACTGAGATTTTTTATAATTCAATATAAAGTTCATGCGTACATTATTGATGTCACGGAGCAAAAGCATAAAGAGAACAGATAACAAACAGCCAAGCGTGAGCTGGCGTAAAAGGCGCGAATATTTTTTACAACCAATTAAGTTAGGAAAAGTGACGCCACCAGAAAACCAAAGTTAACTAAATCTGCCTGATTTAATTTATGGGTTGGGTAGTGAAAGGATTTTCAATTAACAATAGACTTAAGTAAGAGCACTTGTTGTAAGTATTTCAGCTGAAAGTACTCGAAGTCATTGTCAACTACAGTTGGAACATTTAAGATTTTGAAATAGAAAACCCAAATCTATCTGAAACTTGAGGATTTTCAACTTGACGTCTCATTACTAAAAACACATTTTTTTTTAATTCTAGAACTATGTATAAATACTCCCTCTTGCAGCTGCTCAACTTTTTTATAGCGCAAGTTCAGACATGCATGGAGTACCGCTCTCACCTCTGGAACGGATCTGCCAAATACCAACTTGATGCATTTGAGTCGCTTGACAAACGGGCCAAGAGGCTTATCGAGAACAATGCACTGGTTGCCTCAAAGTTCCAGAGCGTTGAACATCGACGCCGAGTTGCCAGCCTCTCCGTTTTTATCGGTTACATTTCGGAGAGTGTGCGATGGAACTGAACAATTTGATACCGCCTAGCCCTTTCCATTATCGGACATCAAGACGTACGGCAATGCGCCACCGGTACATGGTGAACATCTACCCATAATATTTATGTACAAAGCGTTTTGCGAATACTTTCATTGTGCGCACAGCTAAAAGTCATTGTTTCCTTTTAGCTACAATCTTGGGGTCTTTAGGTCAAGAGTGAATAGGTTACTTCTAGGCAAGCGTGCATCACCGTCAACTTTTCTAAAGAACACCTCACCTAAAAAATAAATGACCTATAAAATTTTGCCCTCGTATTCCAATCCATTACCATCTAACTTTTTAGCAATAGGAAGTAATAACACATTTCAAACATCCGATGCTATATCACCTCCATTAATCTTAGTAACGCTATCGAAGTTGACGGCTACAGGACCCTAGTAATTGACAAAGTTAGTTACTTCTCTCAGGGGTTGTTCATGTCCGAGAACTATTTCACCATCTGTCTTAGCGTTTGGAGTTATGAATGCAGCTGTCGATGTTAACATTTTCGGGTTAAGAGTTTTAGGTTTGCGAATGTTAGAGCTAAAGTCTGAACTTTATGCTAAAATTTGTCGCTACGCTGAAATACGCTGTCAATTCAATGTTTAATATTTCAATACGTCTTATTAAATAACATTAAAGATAGTTCAAATCATCTTTGCGCACGGCGCTATGTATGGGTTAGCATGTGTGGGTAGTTGTTAAATCGCACGCACGGTGCCATGTGTACGTGCGTTGGCACGTACACATGGCACCGTGCGCACACATGAGTTGAACTATCTACGCCTCGTTTTACGTGTTCGTTGTATCGAGGGTAAGTAACTTGATTTTAGTTGGCTAAATAATGAGATTTCTGTTGATTGTTTTTTTATTTATTGTTCATTAATACAATCTGTACTGTGTACTCATATAGTATTACAATTATTCTTGTACTATTCAACCTGAAAGGGTTTGTGCTTTACTCACATTCGCTAAAATAATCACAATTATCACTAACTATTTACTCATCCTAAAAACTATTCACGCCCTTGTTGCCATAAACATCTGTCGGTAAAAGAAACAATTGTACCTAATCGTGAGTTTGATTGTGGATTGGAGTATATTTTTGTATGTCATGTTTCGTCTATGTGTCTGTCCTATGTACGAGTATACTCCCCAACTTGGCCAAATTTATCGGTCTCTTACACTTATCCCAATTTATTTCGGATTGGCGCAAAGTGTCTGTTTGTTCAATCGTTTTCTATCAATTGTCATCTTAATAGTCAACTTCTTTTTAACTATAGCTAGACGATATATAATCTTTTACACAATCCATCCATATTTCTCTACCAAAGAGGTTTTACCAAAGGAAATTATCAGTCATATCCAGCTGGCCGGCTTGCAACAGAAGGATCAAAACTTATTGCATTCACAACATAACTTACAAGATGTAGGTGTATAAAAAACACCTTCATCTTCTTCTTTTTCTACCTACCCTTTTAGGGATGAACAGCGTGCTGCTTTGTATGTATTGCATATTTTAATGTAGGTATAATTATATTCTATAGAATAATAGAATATGTCGACCACGTTTTGGTAAATGTGAGTTCGGGTGAACTTATGTGGGTGTACGACTGACATAGCTGTATGCATACTATAATAGGTAGATATATCGCAACATTGAATATAGACGTGTAGGTTGCCCATGCAGGTGCCTGTTTGAATGTATGCGATTGTCAGTTGCAGCGATTTCATTGGTTTTATGTAACGCTATTATTTGGCAAATTAGCATTGTTATTAGAAATTACAATGCGGTAAATTGAATATCATTTGAATATTGTGTTTGTGTTCACAAGTTGTAGGTCGTGGGTTCGAATCCAGGCAGGCGCATAATTTACACAAAGTATGTGTAAATTATTTTATCACCACTGCTCTCAAAAACGGTAAAAGAAAACATCGTGAGGAAACCGGCATGTCCTAGAACCAAAAATTCGAAGACATATGACATCCACCAACCCGCACTGGGCCCGCGTTGTGGATTATGGCCCATCCCCTCTCACAACAGAGAGGAGGCCTGTGTCCCAGCAGTGGGAATATTAATAGGCTGATGATATGATTGTGTTTGGTCAAAACTGACGGATACATGAATTAATTAGATACAAACTCCCAACCAGTTCACAAATCACTCGGACTCAATTAGAATATTATATTCCAATTTCCAATCTAACCTAAACTCTCCGAAGAAGCCCTGAGATGGTGCGGGCATGTAATATGATGTCCAGGGGGGTAACTATAAGCTCTTAGAGCAAGGTTATTTTTAGTGTGCGTAAGGGACAGGTGTAACTGACTTGTGTACATCTGTCCCTTTTTCACAGTCCAACCATAATAGTTTTGACACGGCCGTTATGGTACGGGGACTGAAGATTAGATGACCAGTCAATCCCTAAGCATCGACACCACCCTTACCCGGATGTCCGATTGCCTGTCTAAGGCACCAAAGAGATCTCAACGACCCAGCACAGACACGTTTGACGAAGAATGACGAGAAGAGTCTACCCCAAATAATGGGATAAGGCTACGCAAAAGGAGACCCATCCAATGTTTGTACTGATTTGTTGTAAATTAACAATACCACAAACACGTAATTACTCAAAATTCTCAGAATCTATGAAAATCAGCTGTATATTTTCAACAAACACGTATAAAGGAATTATTTTGGTATAATTGTCCCCGAATGAATGAGGTTGATTTATTAAAGCTGATCATTGCGTGACATGTCGTTTTTAATTGCCTTGCCGGTTGCCCCGGTTTTATTTATAGCCCCATCTCTTTGATGAGATGAAAACGTATCAATAGCGAACGGATTGCAGGATTGGCATCTCCAAGTAAAATTGATCTTATTGTTCGTTCGTTTGTTGTATTGCAGAGCGTTTCGTTCATTCAGGATTTATTTATATAACAGAAAGTAGAACTTATTATATTAGCACGTCTCATGATTGTGTACTATTTTGCATTTAGCTTGGCAATAGCAGTACCAACCCAACTGTATTCTAAATTTCAAAAACGTCGTCTCATAATCTGCCCTCAAAATTGTTCAGGTTTCTTCGAAGAGGTATTAGGGTAAGGACAATGGCCGCCATCGCCATGCTTGAAATGAAACATCTTATAGTTCGTTAACATTCTCAAAATTCACTTAAATGAGAACTGCTCCTCTTGTAATTCTTAGTTCTATTTTCAATTTAATTTATTTCAAAACAATTTAAATTTTTCGCTTTTATCGAGTTTCTTACTGACATAATTAGTCATCATCATATCACCAGATAACCGTCCACTACTAGACAAAATCCCTCCTAACATCCAAACATCGCTACAAGGATAATCTTGACGTACCCTCAATAAGTGGATAGTATCACACCTAACACTTATTCAAGAAAACCCATCAATTTGAACTTCAAGTCATATTACTCCGTTCCATCTCACAAGAACTTAAAAGTTCTCGATCTTTAAAAAATGAATCTCTATACTTCACACTTTTGAAAGTTATCTCATCTAGTGTTACTTCAGCTCTTACTTTTGGTACTAACTTAGTAAGTACTTTACTTGGCTCAAGCTTTAAAGGGTACGTGGACTCAGTTATGCACATACGTAAAGACATGTACACTTAGGGACAAAAATATGGTGGTAACTTTGGTATGTGAGTTGAGGAGGTCAGAAAGATAGAAGATCCACGTTATATACCCATACGGTATTCAGAAGTGTTCGGTTATACCTACTGAAAAAGCCCTTACATAAAAAGGCTGGCAATTGATGTCCATTAGCAAAATTCAAATACGATTCCATGTACACAATTCAATTAACAAAAGTATTTGTGAGAAAATGCTTTATAACAATAGAAAATCAGAATTACAAACAATAAAAATAAAAAAGTAGTGATTGTTTGAGGAATGATATAATGGTTGCAAAGGGAGTAAATGATAGCTTGTCGGTTGTTAGTATTGGGCCCACTCAAAGTAACAGTGGACTAGGGCAGGCAAATATCGGTTATAAGAAAATCTAATTAACTTTTTACCCCTATTTATGCCCTTGACTGTACCTATCCGAGATGTGTCGACTCCAGACGAATACTAAATGTGAAGCAGTTGTTGCCACTTTGCTAATACACCGTATATGTAGATATAGACACCAGGCGCCTTATATGTATGAAGTTTGAAGATGGATGAAAACCGATCGATTAGGTAAAGCTGTTGCTAAGTAAAGTCGTTAAGTTTTAGATGATTGACAACAGTTTGGTCGACAAATTAATGACTGGTTTGAATTTAATTTCGGCCATTCGGGTTTGGTCGAAAATTTAATGAATGGTTTGAAATTTAATGTTGGCCAACCAAGTTTTGTCGTCAATTTAATTATCGGTTTGTAATGTTGACCAACAGATCGTTGAAAAATTACCTTATTATGGTGTCTGTCTATCAGTCTTTTGGTGCGATTATATTATATCAAAAGCTATTTATAAGTATCTACTTATGTGAATAGAATAAATTATGTGGGAATCCCAATACGTCTTGTTTCCAAGTTGTTTTCTCAAGAGATAGCGGGTTTCCCGGAAAATGCTAATGGAAAACCCTTACTAAAGTAAAAATCTAGAAATTAATCTACCTGGTACAAAAAACTAAAAGGTTAGCCGACTCCTTATATTATGTTGACAATATTCATTATTTTTTGTAAACAAAAATGGCATGATATTTACAGTAATTTTCTCTTCAGATTCAGTATCAGATATTTGCGTAATTTCATAGACAAAAATGCCCAGAAACCATTACTTTACCGATATCAATAGTTGCAGTAAACAGAAATACATTTGTTTTTATGAAATATTTTGTAGCTCTCTGGAAAATTTATTATTTAGTAAAACTAGATTATGAATATTGTTTTGTATTCCGGGGATAAACTATTATTGACATATTAGAATGGTTTATAAATCGTGAATGAGGAGCTCGTGGCTAAATAATAACAGCTGCACGGGTTAAGCAACGCTTGCCAAGGTCAGGCCGTGGATGAGTGACCATTCATAACATACCGAGAATCCTCCGTGCCTCAGAAAGCTGTTGGTTCTAGCTGCCATTTGTACATCCTTGACAATCGTTATGTTTAGGTTATGTTAAAAGGTAAGGTTAAAACGGGCTGGTATCCGCAACTCCACAACCAAGCGCGTATTTTGCGTACGGGTGGTTAGTCAGAAGACTGAATTCTGACACCAGTCTTGTCAAGAGGTATCGTGTTACCCAGTAACTGGGCTGTGAAGGACAGATATGCAGTCACTCCATGTAAAATAATGCCGACACCATTATAGCTGGGATAAGGCTAGGCAGATTGGTTGACTTGTATTCAGGAGATAAACTATTGTTGAAACATTAGAATGGTATTTGTAAATCGTGAATAATGTTCATTTATGTGTGAATGTATGTCAATGAAACCCCAAATCATTTGAAGAATAATTAGAGCAATTAATTTGGATAGACAAATGAGCATTATGTTTGAATTGTTGTTGTCCTCCATTACGTTGTAACAGGAATATTACAGCCATTATTACCATAATGATGGCTGTTATATTCCTGTTACTAGATTAGATTAGATTAGATTAAGACGGGCTGGTGTCCGCAACTCCACGTCTAAGCGCGTATTTTGCGTACGGGATTCCTGTTACTAATGGACACAATTTCGACACCAGCATAGAATCAACCAAGAAAAACCTCAGCTGGTAAAATCGAAAAGTTCGAGATCGAGGAGCTCGTGGCTAAATAATAACAGCCGCACGGGTCAATCATGAAGGTTAAGCATCGCTTGCCGAGGTCGGTTCGTGGATGGGTGGGATGGGATGGGACCATTTCAACATACCGAGTTTCCTCCGTGCCTCGGAAAGCACGTTAAGCCGTTGGTCCCGGCTGTCATTTGAAGATCTTTGACAGTCGTTACGAGTAGTCAGAAGCTTGAGATCTGACACCAGTCTAGCCAAGGGGTACCGTGTTACCCAGTTACTGGGTTGTGGAGGTCAGATAGGCAGTCGCTCCATGTAAAACACTGGTACGCAGCTGAATCCGGTTAGACTGGAAGCCGACCCCGAAATAGTTGGGAAAAGGCTAGGCAGATTGATTTGATTGGTAAAAATCTAAAAGTGTCTAGCTAGCACATCTATAGTAATCTCTTTAGTCATGATATCTTAGTAATATTATAATTTGCATTGGATATATGTATGCATGTTTGTTACTTAACGCCAAAACGGCTGAACCGACCTAGTTGAAATTTAGCAAAGAGATGGATTATAGTATGAAATAGCACATAGGCTACTTTTTATCCCAGTATAATGTTCCCTTGGGATGATAAAACACTTTACACGCGGGCGAAGCTACAGGCAGAAGCTAGTTTCTTGTAAAAGATAAAGAAGTTGGTGAGTGGATGTACCCAGTATTTGTGAGGTTTGAGTTGACGTCGTTTTTTCAACCGACTTAAAAAAAGAGGAGGTTCTCAATTCGACTGTATGTTTTTGTTTGTTACGAGATTACTCCGCGAATTATGAACGATTTTGATGATTCTTTTTTATTTGATTGCTGGTGCTTCTTATGGGGTCCCATTCAAATTTGATTAGATCTGACGAGTAGTTTTTAAGTTATCCTATAAATGCATATTTTTATGGTAATAATTATAAGGTACCAAAACTAAAAAGACATAAATAAAGTATTTTTTTGCTTCGTGGTGTTTTGTTTTGGAAGTTGGTTTAATGTTTTAGTGCCCCCCTCCCCTCATCATGTTCCTCATTACTGAGGGTCGTGATTCTCATGTCGTTGTGGAAGCAACTTTTTCTTTACTAATTTTTGCCATCTATGCCTGTCTTCTGCGTATTTAAAAAGGTTTTTATTCTATTTTTCATAAATAAAGCAACATACAAACTGTTCTGTCGAAGTCCACCTTACAACTAACGAGAGAGAGCGCGGTTTTTAACCGTTATGCGCGTAGTTTGAACGGTTTTGCTGTAGCTCCGCAGCAGAAAACCGTAGCGTGGTCTTGCACATCTTATTACATGGGACCTAAGCCTACTCGTACTATGTAACTGGCGAAATAATGTGAGTCAACTAAAGGTATACCTTTATCTTATCCTTGGCGAAGCCATGCATGATATAAGGTAAATATATTCCATATTCGCTTCACATACAAATTTCCACACTATTCAAACATATTTTATAAGCGACTAAACGAACAATATTGTTGGCATAACAAAATTATCGCGAGTTTACCAACAAATCTGCGGCGAGACGAGACTGACCTATGTAAACTGTGAAAGCGGGTCAGCGATTCCTTTATCCTGTGGTGTGGTGAAAATCCTATTACTATAACATACGAAAAAGTTTGTGAGGATGGAAGTACGGATGTTTGTAACTCTTTCACGTAAAAACTTTTGATCGGATTTGATGAAAATCTACATTTCAAACCCAAATTAAATGTATTGCATCCATAATGTACATACAGGTGGTAAATACAAAACAATTATGGACCCTGTCGGGCAGAGCAACTTCCTAGATACAGTCAGTGTCTAGGAGAGAGGAATAGCGCTTAATAAACCTTTATAATTAAAATTTAAGGTATCTATCTATCTGCTTTTATTTGGTTTAATATACTAATATGTGTGTGCCTTTTATGTTCATGTGAAATTATGAATTATTATTGCTTATTGATTTATTTGCTTTCATTTTTGTGTTAGGTACAGTTAGTTTATTTGATAGAAATGTTTGGATTTTTTGGACATTTATATAGCTTAGCGTGTAATAATAATGGTCACTAAATTAATGGTGACAATAGATGTGAAATAGTGGAAAATGTATTCGAAACCGATAAGCACGTACAAAAAAAAATCATAGTCATTCATCATATCTGAGACGTTGTCAGAATCAAACTCAGCAAATTGCCAAATACCTACCTGTAAACCGTTAGCGTATCTCAAGCTAAATCGAGCTGTCTCCAGGCTTATTCCTAGCTTAAGCTAACCTCAGACTAATAGCTCAACAGGGCTTTGCACTCAAGATGTCTGGTGCCACAGAGATCGCTTTAAGCTGTGGACAGTCACGTCTGATTCAGATTTTGTACCTAACTTATGCTACGATTGTGTGGTTTATGTTAAGGTTATCTAGAAGTGTCATAACTAGTCGGATTGTAGACTCATATTATTTAACACCTCAAGGCAGAAGTGTATAGTACCTTCATTGACATTGTTTGTGTCTCCTAAATAGTACCGGACAAACACACGCTACTATATACTACTGGAATACTTTCCTTTATTTTAGATTACTAAAGAAAAATCAATCAAACAAATTACGACACGCGAATCGAACCCAGCACCACATACTCACTAAAACCACTTACGAGCTCCTAGCTAGACCAAAGAGTAGAATATGAAATTTATATTTTACAAATAATGTCAAGCAATTAATTTTTGTTTTATTTGTTTTCACATAAAATGTGGAAAGTGTTCGTCTTCAAGGTCAAAAATATTCATCTCCAGACATTTTTATGGACTATAACGGCTAGTATATTAATAAATTTCAGCTTTTACAGGATAGTGTTCTCATATTTTGTATATTCATAGCCGTTTTGGCCATTTCCGGACTCTAATGTCTTTTTTCTTACATCCACTTTTTATTATCATGAGAGAATTTATTGTGTGCCATTCGTTTTATTCCAAGGCGACTGAAATTAGTATTAGTTAGTATTTTTTAGTTTGTGTAAGTTTTTCTTGGCATAACCCACAAGAACCGTGGATTTTTTCGCAATGAAATGTACCTTGTGGTACTCAGCAATAGTATAGATATGTCAATAAATAAATAAACTTTTTTATTTTTCACTTTTTAGTTGTACGTACCTAATAGGCAAGTTAGTAAGGGAACTATTTCGCCAGAATAGATTTCATGAAACATGAACATAACCGGTGAAATGAGAGGTCTGCTTACCCCTTAAGAGCGAACTGGCGTGATATTATGTTATGAAATGTTATAAACAACAAACAGACATGCGATTGCAGCAATCCCGAGAGATTTGCCGTTATTTATTGAAGAGTTCTGTTGTATATCTCCGAAGTTCTTCATCAGATCTTCACCAAATTAAAATGGGACCAATTTCGGAACATACTTTTTTTAAACAAAAAAGAATTTACATTCTTAAGAAATTTCATTTTTTAGAACCTCCTTTTTGGGAAGTCGGTTAAAAAACTGGATGACCATATAAAGCTGACAATGCGACTATTCCTCAGAAGATGACATAGTTGTCACATTTTCGTGAGGCAGAAATCGTATTAAAGAAAATTACGAAATTGTCAGATAGATTCCTGTCACCTGTCGGTTTAGTAAAATAGAGAGGAAGTACAGAAGCCTGTTCTGCCAGGAATTACGTATCACTAATAAACCAGCCCCAATCAAGTCAGGGCTGGCGCAAATAAAGTATTTTTCTTCTTCTGAACAATTTTCCTCTTTATAGTTAAGATTCCCTGCCGGAGTCTTTACTTCCTGATATCTACAACCAAAGCGTCTTTAAATCAAGACAGAATAAGCAACTTCTAGGTAAGCGTGCTTTACCGTCGACCACATCATCAACCTACAAAAATCTGAACATTATCATGACCAGTCTAACTTTTCTGTTGAACAAGTTAGGTTAGGTTAGTAACAAAAGCAAGGCAGAATACAGAATTTTATCACACGTAGCTGATTGCAATTTCAATAAGCGGCCAGTATCAAGTAATTGAGATTTTATCTACTTGTTTTATCGATGTGATATCCTACTTGATCGGACAATGGTACTCCCTCGACCGATAGCATTGAGTGGTCATGCAATGCAGTTAGGTAATCGTTTATGGAATTATTGTATCAAGAGCATAGACGATAAAATTATAGTTATCCGCCCGCTCGGTATCCCGCTCGCTTGGTATTACGGTAAGATATTTCTCTATATGCAGGCTATATTTAAATATTTTTTAGAAGTTATAAAACTTGTTCGGTTATTTCTTTTTTTCATTGTAGAACTGTAGACGAGGCATGACGAAGAAAGGTGCCAATTGGAGACTCCTTAGAAAAACAAATGACAAACAAAAAATGTTGAAACAAAATAAATAATAATAATAATTATATTTTAAAATATTATTGACAATTAATAAATATCTTAAGGTTAGGAAAAACCACTCCGCACGTGACAACTCAAAAATTTACAAGAACGACGGATATTCCTGTTTTTTTGCGATGTATTAATATACATTCAACCGTCGAACAAGTAAAGAGCGTACAACTAATTGAATTGTGGTTGGTTTTACCCAATTCTGAATAAAATAAATACAACAAAATGTCGTCTTAAAGAATTAAAAGGTCATTAGCACATAAAAATGACAACAACTGTTTTGCCCTTGGGGTCTTCAACTGCATCTTGATTATCCCTACCAATTGATTTGCAAAACTAGACCGAGTTGCAACTACTCTATCAGTCGAACCCAATAACGTATCTGTCAGTAGATTTGCCTACAGAGGTGATAGGAATTTGACATAAGGTCCATACCAGTAATACATGTATCTAGTAAGCAAATCTACTGACAGGTTCGTTATTAGTTTCGGGTTTTACATGAGTCTTTGTATAAAAGGCACTGACAAAAATAATTGTTACTTGCGAACTTTTTTTTTAGTAGCAACAAAACTCGTTTTATAATATTTTGTTTAAGTTTAGTTTCTAATAAATAAACTTTACTTAAATTTAAAGTTAAAAACTTCGGTATATAGCGGTGTTAACCTAAAAAATACTGGAAAAGCAAATTTTAGATATTAGAAAATAAACTTTAATAAAAAAATACACAACAACAAACAATAAGTTTTTGTTACTAATTAGAAAAAGTTTACAAGTCCCAAATATACTTACAGTGAAAGGCATAAAATTAAATTTTCTAAATAAAGTCCATAAAGGTTTAACGCAATACGAGTAAAGAAAATGTATAATGAAAAAGCTTTATAATAACTTGATCCCAAATTATTTCAACTTTCCTATTTCTTAGAACTTTCAAAAACAAATTAAGAGCTAGTCTATTACATGAATAAAATACAAGACATAAAGAAGCCTTCGTTTCTTCTAAATTCTGTAATGAATACGCCACTGGCATCCATGTTTCCAAGTTGAACTAACATTGTTCCAACGCTCGTATTAATTTAAAATAGTTTCGTGTGAAACCTCACTATGTGCAGGTTCAGGTATCTGATAATATTCATTAATGGTGGGTTTGCTATATTTATATAAAATAATGTCTGTAATAATATTAAGCGTGGACTAGGTTCAGGTTAGTTGCGTTCTATTATAACGTATAGACATAGAAAATGTGTGTTGTGGTGGCCCAAAGGCTAAGATCTCGACTTTCGTGCTTGAAGTCGTGGGTTCGAATCCGGGCTAGTACCAATGTGACTTTTTCAATTCATATGTACTTTCTAAGTTTATCTTGGACATTGCTGACAACGGTGAAGGAAAACATTGTGAAGAAACCTGGACTTATAGTGAGTTTATTATAAGATTGTACTCCATTGGTGTACTTGCTGTAAGGCGTTCCAGTGCAAGGATAAACTTTTAAATAAATAGAAAAGGTAGGCGGGTTTTTTGGAGGACTTTATACGGTCAGTGCTTACATTTTTCATTCTGCTTAGTCCTTTCCTAACAATGATAATGGGGTTGGCCGTTGGTTACCAGTCTATCCAGATGCATCACGGAGCGATAAGTATTTTACACGGAGCGATCAGTATTCTACACGGAGCGATAGGTATTTTCAACGGAGCGATAGATATTTTACACGGAGTGATCAGTATTCTACACGGAGCGGTCAGTATTTTACACGGAGCGATCAGTATTCTACACGGAGCGGTCAGTATTTTACACGGAGCGATCAGTATTTTATACGGATCGACCGCTCCTCTTTCCCAATGTTTGAATTCAGTATTTGAAGATCAGATTTGGCAAACTGTACTTTCAGTCTGAAAACCTGTAAAAAATTTGCACTTAAGTATGTTTTGACACCAGATACTCAGTTCAAAAATTGGCCCTCTGACCTTTACAAAATAGTCAACATAGTAGTTGACAATTTAAACATTACAAAAAAAAAAAACTTTTTTACAAAAAATACAACCGACTTCCAAATAAAAACACTACAAAGTTATTGTAAAAAAGTTTTTTTTTATTTTACACATTTTATTTGTGGGTACATAACGGACCAATTATCCAAAGTGAAGCCAGAATAGATTAACCCAGAAACAAGAAGCTTAAACAAAAACGGTGGAATTAGAGTATACCAGGGTGAATTGTTCACACCTGCGTACCCCTTTAGAGCGTGCTAGTGTGATGTTATGTTATGAAATAATGTTAACAATAAACAGACATCCGATTGCAACAATCCCGAGTGATTTGCCGTCATTAATTGAAGAGTTCTGATGTATATCTCCGAAGTTCTTCATCAGATCTTGATTAAATTTAAATGGGACCACATGACAAGCACCAGCTTTCAAATAAAAAAAGAATCATCAAAATCGGTTCACCCAGTAACAAGTTCTGAGGTAACACAAATAAAAATAAAAAATACAGTCGAATTGAAAACCTCCTCCTTTTTTGCGAAGTCGGTTAAAAAATACGAATGTTAAATTGTTACTGCTTAATTTTAGTGTTCTGTTCCCCAAAAGGAAAAAAGAAACCCTTATAGGATCACTTCGTTTTCTGTCTGTCTGTCTGTCGGTGTGTCAAAACCTTTTTCTCTGGAACATCTGGAGGTATCAAATTGAAATTGCAATCCCGCGGAGCTGTGTCAAAATCAAACCTCTAAATCAACGCAATCAAAGTCACATATTTGAGGAATCGTAAGGGAATCAAAACCTAAAGGGTACTTCCCATTGACCTAAAATCATGTTATTTAGCAAAAAGTAATGCCTGTAAGGCACAAGTAAAATAAAAAATGTAAAAACTGTAAATTTGAAATTGGTAAACTGACCGCGACCTATATTGATGTATGGGGAAACGAAAAGTTAACTTTGTCCTTTGAGCGTTCTGTGTTACTGACGTTCATAAATAATGTTCTATTCTTTCATTGTTTATGAACGTCAGTAATGTTAACTAATTATTTTGGTGAATGTAGCTGTTTATACGGAACACTCGGTGCGTAAGTCCGACTCGCACTTGGTCGGGTTTTTTTTTTAATTATCGCAATGAAAATATAACAGGGACATGCCATGATAAAGAAGCTTAATAATAAAGCAATACACGAAAAAATTAAGAGAAAAAAAATACATAGGTAGCCAATGATATTCAAATAAACAGATTCGTTATACACTCACAAAACAATTGAAAAAAGTGTTCCGCACTCACACTTTTCATTCATCTGATATTTCAATACAAGTCGAAAGGGATGGCTTGATAAAACCAACAAGAAAAAAAGAGACAGCTAGTGTTTGTCACTTGCGTGTGAATGTAAACAAACATTATTCTGACCACCAATATTGTTATCTTTTTCTAACCTCCAAATATCAGAATATTAAATTAGTAAATTGAGGCGTATTGCGTACTTACATATGGTATGAGATCCCTTATGTTTTATGTACTTTGGTATCACAATTGCTACAATTTCTAAATACACACGCTGGCATTTTTTATTTTGTTTTTGTTTCAACAAAGCGTATCGCTCTTCGCCATGCGTGACATAAACTAAAGACTAAAGTTCACAATTGTGACCTATTCGAGTCTTCACAGTGCGCACGCTCATAACATATCTGTTTATTTGAATATCATTGTAGGTAGCATAACATTTTGTTCCAATGAAGGAGTTGTAAAAATGCACTATGCAGTAAAATACCCAGGCTGTCATAACATCGTAGAACAAAAGTAATGCTTCTATGATATGGCATTTATCTACAACTTGATGACATTTACCTGTAGCTGCCTGCATGTTACTACGCTATTAAAAAGCTTCAGTGTAAGACCTGAGACTCTAGACAAGTAAAATTCTATCAACCTTAGCGTTGTGATAGCCATTAGATAAACATTAAAAATGTCAAGCGCTATCAAAATGCCACGTGGCATTTCAATCGTTGCCATCTCTGACATCAAATGTCACTTGTCTTTATTGTGATTTTTCATTTCGTAGATTAGGTAAACTGACAGCTGCCAATGACATTATTTTTTTAATGTTGCAAGCGTGGAGTAGGTATAGTGTTGTAGGTAAGGCTCAATCATAAGTAATTCATCGAATCGATGTGACATGACTGCTCAATATAATTTTACCAATAAATGTTTTTTGAATATAATCGTAATATATTTTAATATAACAGTATTAATACAAAAAGTACGTAAACAATTATTGTAATAAATAAAAAATCATAAATAAAATAAATACGATCGATAGAATGCTACTTTATTTTTTGTGCCGTGATATAGTTCCATTTTCTATCTACTTCGATTTTCGATCAACTTTCGATTACTCAGGATATGAAACTATTTTTATGTATATATGTATGATAAAGTGGCAATCCTCCAAATATCAGTTTATTCTATAAAATTAAAAATCAGAGAATAGATTAGAGTCCGTATTCCAGATATTCATACTCGATTCAAGGTCAAAATTGGTCACACCTACCAATCAACTGCCAAACAATCACAACTCTCGAGTTTGGCATATGATTCTTCAGCTTGACATAATATTTACTCAATAGAGCAAGAGCCCAGATGGCCCAGATGTTACTGAATGATTTATACACAAAATGTGTGGTAGGTATTGAATGAAAATGAAAGTCCAAGTTAGCAAGTACGTTCGAAGTACATGCTAACACTACTCAATTCCACTGGTTTTGTGTTAAAAAAGTTTTGTAACGTTTTGACGTCTAGAATCTTCGACTTAAGCAAGTTAATGTCAAAAAAACCAGCCAACCAATCACAATGGTCCATTGCCAGTTTGAGTTGAGTCGAGCATGAGCATAAGCATCTGGAATACCGGCCTTATGTACTGTAGACTTACTCATGGAAAATTGAAGAGAAATAAAAACATATATTATTGATCTTCATAAGACCGGCTTTTATAAATTAATAAACTTTACCCAGAACGAGGGTAAAGCTTTTTAATTACTTGTACAATGTACAAACGTTTTGTTTTTTTTTTAAGTTGGTCGTAAGACTTAATGCACCCCGACCAAATGGGTTCAGTATTTAGCATATCCACCAAAAAAACAAAAATGTTTCACTGCTCGTACCTTGACGTTCATTGGCATTTTATCTGTTTTTATTACAAAAGGACATAATTTGTTTATGCATCACGTATTTACAAGCCTTATCAACCTTTAGGACATGACATTTTCACACTTGAACTAACTTGGAAAAAACCCCGACAAAGTTCAAAGGTAGCTTTTGACATTTAGGTTTATTAATTTTATGTAAGGAGATAAATTTATTTTTGTTGTGGATACTGTACGGTGTACGTACATGGGTTTTAAAATAATTATATGCATTACAATAAGTTAGCCAGTAGGCTCGCATATTTGCACTTTGTACGCAACCTACATTTGGCAGTGCATTGACACTGACATATTGCATTGTTCTATGCAGTTTATGTATTTTACATTTTAGTGTTCAATTAGACGTGGTTTGAGTCGGACAACTTGCATTTTCATTTAGATTCATCCCGTTGAGCATTCACTGACATTTTCTGCATTTAAGTTTAAGTTTGACATTTACATCTGCATTGACATTACTTATGTTAGGGAAGCACCCTACATAGTTTTTTTTGGTCCTTCGAGACTATTGCAAGTACTATACAGTCCGATACGTCGGTCCGTCGCGCGGGATCTGTTTCGTGTTGTGTCATACCGTGCCACGTATGTTGCCGTGCAGGAGCATTCGGGGAGGTAGCAGCGGTCCAGGTTCTAGAGCGTCACATTGCATTGCATTTGCATACAGGGAGAGTTCCTGAATTTCAAGTAAGATCGTTCATTATTTATTTTACGACTTTACAATGGAGGGTTTAATCGTGCGTCAAGCGGAGATCCTCGAGGAAGTGAAGAGAATCCATTCTAATTTTAAGAAGGATTCAGCGAGCAGGAAGACCACCGATTACATTCGTAAAAGGCTTGAGAGGTTAGATGTACTATGGGCGGAATGTGAAGAGAAGAACCGGGAGCTGAGTGCAGTAGAGGAGAAAGATCATCAATATTTCACCGGTAACATTTTTGAGGTCATTAAAGGCTGGTACCATGGAACGCGTCAGGAGATTGCAACGTTCGAGATGAAGACTCTTGCTGAACCCAGTAACGCCGGCCATAGTAAGCTAAACATTGAGTTCGACAAAACCCGGTTCGAGACATCTGTAGGAGCAGAGGACAAGCTACTCGAGTTACAGCAGTTGCAACAAGCTAACTTCCGTGCATTCACTAGGTTAGTAAATCGAAGCCTAGACAAGGTTAAGGAGAAATGGGAAATTGAGGATATGCTTAAGACTGTAGAGTTTCGGTGGACTGCGGTTGACAAATTACATTTACAAATTGATGGCATATTAGAGGGGAATTCACAAGATTATTATGACGAGTTCTGTCGTTACGAAGATACATTTACAAATATGAAACGGGCGCTGAACACAAAATTAAACGCTTCTATACATCAACAGCAAACATTGCCTAAAATTGACATACCTATCTTTAACGGCAACTATACCTTATGGCCTACTTTTATGGATCTCTACGTAGAAGCGATTCATAATAATCCAGCGATAGCAAAAACTCAGAAAATGCAGCATTTAAAGGGTAGACTTCGGGGTGAAGCGGAAAAGCTCGTGCAGCATTTACACATAGCACCCGAAAATTATGACACGTGTTGGGAAATTTTGAACCATAGATATAATAACAAGTTTCTGTTATTCACCAGAAATTTCCAGGTATTTATGCGTCAACCTAATTTGCAAAAACAATCTGCGTTCGACCTCAAGCGGTTATATGACACTACCAATGAAACAATAAACGCGATACACAACTTGGGCATTGATACAAGCTCATGGGACCCGATTCTAGTTTACGTATTGTGTGAAAAATTAGACTCCGAAACGTATTCAGAATACATGCAGTCCAGGACGGATCCGCGAGAGATACCAACATACAATAATTTTATGGATTTCGTCGAAAACAAGTTTATGGCATTAGAACCATTGCACAGGAAAAGGTCAGAAAACGGTGATAAACCTACATCAAAACCATTTTTTAAGACGCCACATCCATTCGGAAAAAATTCCAGGTCACAACCCAATAAAAGTTCAGAAAACTACGCTCGCAACTTCCATGCGTCAAACGCTGGACAATTCAGCAAGTCTGTTTGTCCAGTGTGCAATAAAAATCATGCATTATTTCAATGTACTAAATTCGCTGACATGCTGAGTCCGGAAAAAATGGCATTTATAGAAAACAATAAAATATGCAAAAATTGTCTATATGTGCTTACTAAGGGTTACTGTGCATCACAGAAAAGATGCAGAGATTGCAACGAACAACATAACACACTTCTGCACAGCGATATTGCGAAGTCAGTACAAACGCCCTCAGCAACACAAACAGCATCGAAACTAACGTCATCGACTTCAACTAGGTCAAATAAAAATCTACAAAACAACTTCGCATCAAATAATGATGATGAAATATTATTACCAACAGCACTATTGCAAGTAGCCACAGCTGAAGATGAATACATTACGCTAAGGGCTCTAGTTGACCAAGGCTCACAAATTACGTTGATAACGGAGAATGCAGCACAAAGATTGGGTATAAAGCGTCAACAGCTGAGTGCAAACATAAGCGGCATCGGTACTTTATCCAACAGGAGCAAAGGAAAGGTTCGTCTATCTTGCAAGTCCTTATATAACGACTTCCAGCTTACAACGGAAGCGTTAATCATGACACGGGTAGTAAACAATCTGCCTAACGTTACATTTGGAAAGAAACCTTGGCCTCATGTGACAGACATCACCCTAGCCGACCCAGATTACAACTTATCTAGGCCGATTGACATACTTCTGGATGCACACGTATTTTCCGAAATACTGATGAATGGCTTAGTCAAAGGGGAGGTTAATGAGCCCATGGCTCAACAAACACGTTTGGGGTGGATATTGTCAGGCAATGTCACCAAAACATTTAATTGCAACGTCGTAGTTAATGAAGTAAACGACTTGTCAAAATACTGGGAAGTGGAAGACATCAACGGAGATGCATGCAATTCTATGACGTCAGAGGAACGATATTGTGAGGAGTTCTACACTGCAACAACCAAGCGATTAGGTGATGGCAGATATGCAGTTCGTTTGCCAATGAAGCCTAATTTTAATCAACTGCTGGGCAAGTCAAAGCCACGAGCTGTAGCACAGTTCATGCAATTAGAAAGGAGATTAGGCAGGGATGAAAAATTATCAGACAGTTACATCAAATTTATGCAAGAGTACCTGGAAATGGGACATATGAAGGAGAGCAAACCTGGCTACAACACGGCATGCTACTTACCTCATCATGGAGTTCTAAAACAGGACTCAGTGACATCAAAATTGAGGGTGGTTTTTAACGCCTCCCAGAAAACTGACACAGGTTACAGCCTGAATGACTTGATGGAATGTGGCCCTAAGCTTCATCAAGATCTATTGACATTATTATTAGGATGGAGGTTATACACGTACGTCTTTACTGCAGATTGTGAAAAGATGTACCGCATGATCCTTGTCCATGAAGAAGACCAACACTTGCAGAAGATCCTGTGGAGGAAATCCAACCGAGGTCTTTTAAAGGAGTTCCAGTTGTGCACAGTGACGTATGGCACCAAGGCAGCACCATTTCTAGCTCTTCGAACGCTGAAACAGCTTGCAGACGATGATGCACATAAATATCCGTTAGCAGCGGATGTCATTGTCAACGAAATGTACGTTGATGACATCCTAAGCGGCAGCAACTCCATCGAACGAGCTCAAGAAATTCAAAAACAACTCATCGAAATGCTGAGTGGAGCTGGCCTTACACTACGGAAGTGGTCAAGCAACGACCAGACCTTGATTGAAAGCTTATCTTCTTCAGATCTAAACCAAACGACAATGCACTTTACAAATGATGGAATGATAAAGGCCCTGGGGGTCCAATGGAATCCTACAACTGACACATTTTCGTTTACAAACAAAATACAGTTTGACAATAAAAACCAATTGACAAAAAGAAGGCTACTATCGGAAATTTCGAAAATTTTCGACCCACTGGGCTGGCTGACACCTTTGACAGTAAAAGCAAAACTGCTGTTCCAAAGCGTCTGGCTATCGGGATGCGAGTGGGATGAAACCTTACCTGACAACGTGCAAGAAGAATGGAAGCAGTTTACTAGCGATTTACACAACATAACCGAATACCAAATACCAAGGTGGCTGGGAGATATTACGAAACCATTCCAAGTACATGGGTTCTGTGATGCGTCCGAAAAGGCCTATGCATGCGCTATATACCTGCTGACAACAAATGACAAAAACGAGCCTGAGACTAGACTTATCGCTGCAAAGTCGAGGTTATCACCAATCAACAAAAAATTGACCCTACCGCGACTCGAATTATGTGGAGCGCTACTACTTTCACGACTCATGAAAAAGGTTCTGACAGCCTTTAAGTGGGATGGTGTGCACAAAAATACTTACGCCTGGACGGACTCTATGATTGTATTAGGCTGGCTGCATGGGGACGTCACAAAATGGAAGACGTTCGTCAGCAACAGAGTACAACAAGTGCATAACGTAATTCCAAAACAGCACTGGAATTATGTCAAGTCCGAGGAAAATGCTGCAGATTGTGCATCACGCGGAATCAGTTGTTCCCAACTATTGCAACATTCTTTGTGGTGGCAAGGTCCCTACTGGATGAAAAATAACAGTGAAGATACTTTTGATAAAATTGCAATTACACCAACAACATGCGAGTCAAAACAAAAACAAATGCAAACGTGTGTTGTGAAATGTGAACCGTCTTCAATAGTAATTGAGTTATTAGACAGACACAGCGATTTGACTCGTATTACAAGGGTCATTGCTTGGATGAAACGTTTCATAAACAGCTGTTTGAACACCCACACTCATCGTACTACTACTTATTTGACATCTACAGAACTACAAAGCGTTGAAAACCTAATAATGAAACATATTCAATTGCACGCCTTCAATGGCGAGATTATGAGATTGAAGGAAAACAGAGGTTTGAGCACAAAAAGTAACCTTTTGAGTTTAAACCCATTCCTTGACAAACATGACATTCTGCGAGTAGGTGGAAGGTTACGTAACTCAAACTTACCTGAAGACAGTAAACATCCAATTCTACTACCACATGACAATAAACTGACAGAGTTATTAATTTGGCAAGCTCACAGAAGAACATTACATGGAGGTCCTAAGTTAACCCTGACACATCTACGACAAAGAGTATGGATCGTAGGAGGACATCGCGCCGTCAAAAAGGTCTTACACAAATGTGTAACATGTCGCCGATTTAATGCTAAACAAACAAACCAGATTATGGCCGATCTACCAGGGCCGAGAGTGACAGTATCTCGCCCATTTACACATACAGGTGTCGATTTTACTGGACACATTGAAATCAAGGCAAGTAAAGGCCGAGGCGTTAGTACATTACTGGCGTACGTTGCAGTATTTGTTTGCCTAGCAACAAAAGCCATTCATCTAGAACTGGTATCAGAACTATCCAGTACAGCATTCCTATCGGCTTTCAAGCGCTTCTGCGCACGTCGAGGTACGCCACGGGACATGTACAGCGACAACGGCACGAATTTCGTAGGTGCAAATCGGATCCTACTGCAACAATACAAATGCATTGTAGAAAACATTGACAACTTCTTCTTGGGAAAAATATCAGAGATGGGGGTTCAATGGCACTTCAATGCCCCGGTGTGGCCAAGCGCAGGCGGACTGTGGGAAGCCGCTGTAAAGAGCATGAAATATCATCTCAAACGGGTCATTGGAGACCAACGTCTGACATACGAAGAATTTACCACTGTGCTATGTCAGATAGAAGCTTGCTTGAACTCACGACCACTATGCACCGTTTCAGAGAACGCCGAAGAGATAAACTGTCTAACGCCAGGACATTTCTTAACCGGCACATCACTCATGACAATTCCAGAACCCGACATGGACAAGACTTACCGTTTAAACACGAGATGGCAAATTGTACAACAAATTAGCAAGGATTTCTGGAAGAAGTGGTCGCAAGAGTACCTCCAACAACTACAAGCAAGACTAAAGTGGAAACGACAGAATACTGACATAAAGAAAAATGAAATTGTATGCATTAAGGATGAAAGGTTACCTGCAGGAAAATGGGCACCGGGTCGTGTAGCGCATTTACACCCTGGAAAGGACGGCCACACTAGAGTTGTGACATTAAAAACTGCAAAAGGCGAAATTAAACGACCTATTACAAAATTGGTGCCACTAGTGGAGGCTGAGGAACAGGACAACCCTGACACTGACAAACTACCCAAAAACAGGCGAAACCGAGCTAAAAGGCTTAGCTGGAACAGCCTGGTATGTTATATGCTGATGCTAGTTATGACATTGATAACACCTACTGTCCAGCAAGATATGAAACTTACTCAATTGACAAAAAATCAAACACTTTACTTCGACAAGATTGCAGACCTACAAGAAATTAGAGATGAATGGAAACTGGTATTCTATTACAATATGACAAATTATTGGCGCAATGTGGACACCTTGCAAGTATTCGTATCTCATATAAAGCAAGCTCGTTGCGAGGAGTGGATGATGCAATTTCATGTCATGATTAACCAACTTGAACAAAGCACGAGTGAACTAAATTATTACAACGAATTACTGAGGTCCCAGCGGATAATTCAACACAGGTTCAAAAGAGGATTAATCGACGGAGTAGGATATGTTGCAAATTCGTTATTTGGAGTGTTAGATCAACATTTTGCAGAACAATATGAACAGGATATTGACACAATCCAACATAATGAAAATCACCTACTTCAATTGCTTAAAAATCAGACAAGTGTTCTGGAAACCGAGAGCAACATTGTACAGCGTAACGAAGCAACAATGGTGAAGCAGTTCACTTTAATCAACGATCACCTCACGTCCCTAGAAAATCAGACGCTCAAAGATAAACTTGAGAGTTCACATGCATTCTATATCATTACATCGGCCATAGCTGCAGAAAGAATGGTCCAAAACTTAAAAGATATTCAAGAATCACTCATCAACACCCTGACAAATATGTACCAAGGACATATGGACGTGCATCTATTATCACCAACACAAATGCAAAGCGAACTAGATAGAGTAGCTCGACTACTACCTCGCGATTCTACACTACCTGAAGTTCATAATGACATAAGAGACATCTACAGGCTGTTCAGAATACATGCGCGTATAACACAGCACTACCTGTTGATGGAAATAAAAGTACCGATCTTGAGTGATGCCCTATACGAACTTAACAGACTTATCAGCATTCCTCAACGTATTGACCTAAATCGGGTAATGTATGTTATTCCCAACTCAGCATTAATAGCGTTTAACGCCAACCAATACTCATTTATACCCCTAGAACAGTATGACATTAATGAATGCCAAAAATTACATGACCAGTCTCTACTGTGCAAACTAAATCACCCTATATACAACACCGGTGATCGTCACAAATCTATTTGCGATGTACAGCTGATTCGAGACAACGAAGAACACAGCGTTTATTGCCATATGGAAATAAAAATATGCGCCGACAAATGGGTCAAATTACATAAACAAAACACCTGGTTTTATTATTGTTGTGACACGTGCGAAGTACAATTAGTGTGCGGTACTCAAATGACATCGGAGACGTTACGTCACTCGGGTCTGATATCGCTGAAACAAGGATGCAATTTGCAAGGCGACTCATTCACACTGCACGCATACATGGAACACACAAGTGACATTTTAGTCAATGAACCATATGCGATGATCGTGCCCACGATCTCTCCAATCAACAACATCATCAATACCTCGATTCGTAACTCATCTTTGCATATTGAAACGCACGAAGAGACTTTCAAGAAGATTGGCATGCAACTGCGCTCTATAGAAGAACAGTCTAAGCTAGACAGCTTATCCTCTCACGACGTTCATCACTACATTGCAATCTATGTGGTTGTTGCGATTAGCATTGCACTGTTTGTAACATCGGTATATTTTTGGCGAAAGATGGCCATCCAAAGACAGGGGGAGGGTCCGCAAGACGCAAGAAGCAGAAGCAGACGAGAAGAAGATCATGACATCGAGGACAGGATCAGCAAGATCGACAAACGGGACTCAAAGGTGAATAAAGTGTCATGTGCTAACCCTACCACAAGTGAAGTGAAATTTGACACTGAAAAACATAGTGAAGTGTGCTAATTTATTATTATGATATTCTATTTATAGACTTTAGATATTCATAGTAGATCAATCATATTTACATTAGAGTCCTACATTTTTACATTATTTTTTACATTCTTATTTTATTTTTTTACATATTTTGGGATTGTTTTATTTAGTTATTCTCTTTCTGTGTTGTGGCAATATGTACGGTGTACGTACATGGGTTTTAAAATAATTATATGCATTACAATAAGTCAGCCAGTAAGCTCGCATATTTGCACTTTGTACGCAACCTACATTTGGCAGTGCATTGACACTGACATATTGCATTGTTCTATGCAGTTTATGTATTTTACATTTTAGTGTTCAATTAGACGTGGTTTGAGTCGGACAACTTGCATTTTCATTTAGATTCATCCCGTTGAGCATTCACTGACATTTTCTGCATTTAAGTTTAAGTTTGACATTTACATCTGCATTGACATTACTTATGTTAGGGAAGCACCCTACAGATACCTATATAATGGAAGCCTTTTAAAAATGTCAATGGCCTATTCATAAAACGAATGATAACCTTTTTGGAATGAATGTGGTCATGAAAAATGATTTATCTACCTACATGATTTTTATTCAGCTGTATTATAAATACTGTATATGATAATTTATTATATAGAGGGCTTCGTGGTTAATTAAAAACAACCGCAAGGTTTGATCGAAGTTAGGGCTTCCCGAGGTCAGTCTGTGAATGGTTGAACGCGCGCCTATTAGATATTTTATTTTATTTCGGGATAAAAAACAGGAGTACAATTAAATGTGATACATAATATCTAATTAAACAAAATACTTATTATATTACTAGCAACATTATCCACTTATTACTAATTTCATTATTATTAATGCTACATGTTATAAATAAAATGAAAAAAGGATACATGAGTGAATGGAGTGAACGATAAGTCGTTGTTTAATTGAATTAATCTTTCTAACAACGAAATTTATGAAAACAAAAAGAGAAGAAAAGAAAATAAACGACTTCATAATTTATAAAGCTAATTGAGAAGAGAATCAACTACAGATTTCCTAAATTGATGTGCTGTTAGATTAAAAATAACTATTTTTTCAAATCTAGTGTTGTAGGAATCCACAAGTTGGCGCAGAGGAGCGCGAAAGCCAGCATTTGAAGACTGGAGATCTCGCGAATAGTTGTCAAAGCGAATAGTCGATTACCGATTAATTGCCATAACCTATAGCTGCCGCAGCATGGACAAAACCAAGGTCATGGTGAATGCCCACGTAACACCCACTCCTATCAAGATCGGAGAATCCACTCTCGAAGTTGTAGATGATTATGTCTACCTGGGACAAACGGTCCAGTTGGGTAGGTCAACATATAAGAAAGAGGTCCATCATCGAATCCGACTCGGCTGGGCGACGTTCGGGAAGCCAGTGGATGTGAGAAGCACAGAACCGATCAGTTTGGCGAGGTTTGGGGGAGGCCTATGTCCAGCAGTGGATGTCTTTTAGCTGAAATGATGATGATGACCTAGTAACTAGTATCGAGTTTCAGATAGGCAGTTGCTCCATGTGGTATTAATCTGTTGCATATGGTTGGACTGGAAGCTTCCTCAACATATTATGAAAAGACTTGGCCTGTAAACTCGGCAGATGATGAGAGTAGGGATGACGATCTCAGATCGAAGTATTGATTTTTCGGGGAGAAAAATCGATTTTTAAATCGGTATGTAGCACTGCATCGATACAGTTAATCGATATTTCACCCAAGATAACAGGATCCCATTAGACTCGACAGACTGTTGTTTCTGGAAAGCATTGGAAACTGTAAGCTATTAACATTTTGTTAAACTTTAAATATGTCGTGATGGCCCAGTGGCTAAGACCTTGCCTGCCGTGCTTTAGGTCGTGGGTTTAAATCCGAGCAAGTAACAATGTGACTTTTTCAAATTCATGTGTGCTTTCTAAGTTTACAGGCCACGGTGAAAACCTTTAGACTACTTATATAATAAAAAGAAGAAGAAGAGCGTTTTAATGTAACAAATAAATTTAGGAAATTAATGTTGCTGTTGCAAAAAACAATTATAATTATTTAATTCTCTGAACTTAAGAATTCCCTGATTTAATGATAAAAATAGGTTACTATGGTGCCTTTCTTATTTTCATAAAATGGATTTATATTTACATTGTAAATGCAGACTCGAAAAAAAATACATGTTTGATATTTGAATTATTTTTTTGTGAATCGATTCATTCGATTGTGTTTGAACCAATTTAAAACTCAGTATTTTTTTTAAAGAGTCACCTATCCCTAGATGACAGTACTTCTATCTCTCCTTATTGTAGTTTAATTAGTTTTATATTTATTGAATTTGCACCAAATTACCCACAAGAATTAACAAGACCGCTCTCAGTAGTTTGCAAAGTTCTCTGAAGGTGAATGAAAGCAAAAAAGTCAGCTACCCTCTACCCACGCTTCAATTACACTCCTAAAATCAAGTGTGACTTAACTACTTATATATTCTCTGTAGGTGTTCCATAAGTCAAGTAAGGGACCAAGTTAAAAACTTGAAATTAAGTATTAAATATGAATTTTAATTTTCTATTTCAAATAAAAATTTCTGAATGATGTGGCACTGATGTCTGAGGCTGAAATTAAAAATACCCGCTTGAGCAATAATTAAAATTCTGTAAATCATATTGCAGCGAAGATGCTTGCTGAGTATCTTTCAAGATCAAGTATTTGTAGTAGATATCTACGACCTCTAAAATAATTTAATAACATAATCTCATTTGAATATTACTTTTCACTCATCTGCCATAATTAGCGAAACAATACAATCGAGACAGTCATTCTAAATATTCAATAATATAAACTGAAATACTTACTTATTTCGCCAAGTTTCAAGTGGAAGCAGAGAGATTATATACCACATGTAATTCCGAGGGACTCCAATATTTGTAGCAGATGATTAGAAGTTGCAGTCAGCCTGCAAAAAAAGAGAAAATAACAGGTTTAGTGAAAGAGATAAATCAATAGCAAATGCTTCGCCGTTTTAAAAAGTAGAAAAATATCTATGTTTTGCCAAAATCCACAATGATCTTGGTAAAATATTTATTATGCATCAAACTAGCGATCCAGATGAATTTGTGACGTCAACAGGATGCAATAATTTGTGGAATTATATAATCTTTATTGTGCACCATGTCTGTCATTTGTCAGCTCCCTTGTTTTCTCCATATTCTTGTACGTAGCAGAGACGTGGACTCTAAAAGCCGCTGATCGCAAACGCATCAAGGCTTTTGAAATGTGTTGTTATATGAAGATGCTGCGTATCTCGTGGACGGCACAAATAACGAACATCTCGATTTTGCAGAACCTCAGAATTGAAAAAAAGTCCTGGATTGTCGAATGTGTGCCTCCGCAAGATATTTGACTTCTATGACCATATTGCCCGTAAAACTGGTGACAACTTACTATAGGTAATTGTCACTGGCAAAGTTAACGGCCTAGAGGCAGAAGTGCTATACGCTGGTCAGACCAAATCCGAACTTCGCTGAACATCAAAGCCTCAGAAGCCGTGCATGTTGCTGAGAATAGGAGCAGATGGAGAAACATCATCAAAGAGGAAGTTTTGAAACCATGATGTGGTCACGACCCCCAGCATTGGGGAATCGACGTGAGGAGGAGGGATTGTACACCATAACAAACAACAATTAGGAGCTAAGTTAACAATTTACGATCTTATAATTAGTGTCGGCAAACCACTTTCACTGACTGATTGATTACAATGAAAAGCTACAGCCAATTCTCGCAATACAATATTTTACCCTTCAGAAGTCATCCTTCATCTTATTTTCCGGAAATCGAAAAATAGTTCACCAGAATCTACACAGAAAATCTAAAGCCCTTTCGATTTCCATACATCTATTTTCTAGTAACATCATACAATCAGACTGCCCTGTCTTTTTCCAACTATGTTGGGGTCGGATGCAGTCTAAGCAGATGTAGCTGAGTACCAGTATTTTACATAAGAATACGAATAGAGTAAATAAACTGAATAAATTAATTTTGATAAGATTACATTCAAGTGGATTGGATTCCTAGACCTTACACTAGGATTCTCTGTGTTGTGAGATCCAGGCTCCTTCGTTCCGATAAAGAAAAAAAAAATATTAAAAAAAAACGAATCGCCCGATAATATTTTTTTATTTCCTAATTTTTTAACTACATACAATTTATCTAGTAGGAGACACGCTTCGATCAACAATGTATAGAACACGTATTTATGACACGATATCTTGCGAAAATGCCCCGATTCAAACATAAAAACGCCCATAACTTTTGAACGGCTAAATTGATTTTCATTCAATATAACTAAGAACACTTTCGCTAAAGTAACCTTTGAAACAAAAAAAAAATACTAAATCAATATCGGTTCAGGAGCTGTGAAGCCACAGACAGATACAGAAATACACAAACTCACAAATACACAGACACACTTCAAACTAATAACACCCCTCTTTTTCCGTCGGGGGTCAAAAAGGTACAATTTTAAATCTTTTTTTTTTTTTAAAGTGTGTATGTATGGTGCTGTGATTTGTGTTATGTTGTGTTATAGGATATTTTACATGGAGCCACTGTCTATTTAACTTCTACAACCCAGTAACTGGTTAAAACAATACCCCTTGGCAATACTGATGGAATCAGATATCCTGGCTGATCTACAGATGATATCCATCGATTATCGTATAGGCATGGTGGCATCTCACTATGTTAAGATGGTCACCGATCCATTGACCGTACTTGGCAAGCGTTGCTTAACCATGAAGATTGACCCGTGCATGTGTTATTATTTAGCCACGGGCTCCTCTTTCTAAAAACATCATTATAACTTTTACAAAATACACAGTTTCTATTAGTTTCTCGCAACTTTCAAATATGATTGAAATTTCCATATGCATTCTAGTTATAAATTTTGTTGCAGCCAATCATAACATGGCACACGCGTTCAATTGAACGAGTGAGCGTATGATTCAGACAGTAATATGTTCGTTTGTAATCACATTGCGTCGTATGCAGACGAAAATTGTTTGTTGTAGTTTGTTTGTGTTAAAGTATGTTTGTTTGTCACGTGGATATAAATAAATATAATATGCACAAACATAATATCTGTACCAACTTATAATTTAAATCAAAACGTAGAACGTAGATATCAAAATGTCAATTTGGGAATTGAAAACTATTTAGATTTGATAGATACAAATAAAATGGAGTCAAAAAGCATCTTTTGAACTTCGACAGACAAAGGAAAGTGTCTGAATAACAATGCTTTCTATTGTTTTAAACTGATTGAAGAAACACCAAACTCGTTTTACAGGCATATCTCAAATACATTTCTGACATAAAACCAATTCAAACCGACTTCAAAAAAAAGGAGGTAATCAATTCGACACAAATGTATGTAATATTGTTGGAACTGCACAATATTCACATCAGGTGAGATAGTGGTCAAGCGCGAGCCTAAAATAAAAAAAATAAACAAAATTTTACTCAATGTGGGCTTCTAAACACGTGTCAAATTTCATAAGTGTATGTACGTTTGCATGTATGTATGTTTGTCCACGCATTTCTCTGAAACTATTTATCGGATCGTGATCATTCTCTTTGTGTTGGATTGAGTATCTTTCAACTTAGGGAATAGTGCAAGTTTCATCAAAATCGGTCCAGCAGTTTTTTTAGTTTGAGTTATTATGCGTATTTTGTCAATGAATGCTTTAGATACCTTTCTGTAGAACTTGCAATTTTTTTGTGATGGTGTACTAAAACTAAAAAGAGAGATATAAAAACGTTTTCACAAAAAAATAAACCGACTTCAAAAACAAAACACTAAAAAGTGCAAAATAACTTTCATTTCGGAAGTCGGTGTCGAAAAAATATAAAAACAAGAGGTAGATACCAAAGACACCGACTTCCGAAACGAAAGTAAATTTCACTTTTTAGTGTTTTGCTTTTGTTATAAATCCAAATTGTTAGGAAACTTCTATTGCTACGTCTGTTGCTACTGTTACTTTTTCTGCGAGAATTTTTACCGCCGACAACTTTACCATTTAACTTTTTGCATAGCCTGTAACTTTTGATCCATATTCCGCCAGTCCAGTACATTGATAACGCTGCACGGATACAATCTGCCTGCATATATGCCCTGATTTGATTGACGCCTTTATTGGCACACTGGTTTGTATCCGTACTGCGCTTATATTCATGCTTGTTGCTTCCTATGTGTGGCATAATTGCGTTAAAGTATGTGAATATGCAAAGGAATTAGTTCTTTGAGCCTTGGGGTTTATTTCGGAGCAATAGAGGGTACTCTAGAGTTGGTTTCTTATTGCACTTAGCTTGCAATGGACAAAAACTTTCCCGCAAAAAATATGTGAATAGCTTACTTACTTCCTATCGTATTATTATATGGCTTAAACCTTACTCTAGCAAAATATTATTGTCAATGGAGCCATGGTGTTAGAATGGTCTGAAATATGAAAGCTTGAATATAATCTTAACTAATATTATAGGTAAAATTGTATGTTTGTTTGGAATAGGTAATATCAGGAATTACTGACCCTAATTAAAAAAAATATTTAACTAGAAAAAGCTAAATTAT
Organism: Orthosia cruda; assembly: GCA_964057195.1. Taxonomy (NCBI): domain Eukaryota; kingdom Metazoa; phylum Arthropoda; class Insecta; order Lepidoptera; family Noctuidae; genus Orthosia; species Orthosia cruda. The sequence continues at coordinate 2,640,347 of OZ059826.1, read as the reverse complement.
CGTTGGGTGTCATAGACTATTTCTATCTCGAAAAATTTAGCGGCTCTTGTAGGCCAAGAGAGCCAAACCGTGGGGCATAAGTTACTATAACCTCACCTTTCAAACAAATAAAACTTCCTAATCAAAATCGGTTCATCCGCTTAGGTGATATGAAGCCAAAAACATATACACAAATATACAAAGACACAGATGCTCAAGTCAAACTTATAACACCTCTCTTTTACGTCGGCGATTAAAATAAATATTTCAAAAATAAATTTGCCACTTTCACACAAGAAGACGTCATTCAGACTGTTTGATTAGGTTTCGGTTTCCGTTTCTGTGTTCCATGTCCAGTTGACAGTCAATCAATTAAATAGTCTTAAAATCACATCAATGTATCCACATACTACACAGCTTGAAATTCAATCAAACACATATAGTTAAATTTAACATAATTATTCCATCCTATCATTAACACTGCGGTGACATATACATACATTTGGTTTTAGGATATAATTGTGGCTAGAGTTGGCAACTACTCATAGGTGTTCTGGTTAATTGAAATGTCAATTGGTGTAATTAAATTAATGACCTTTGATTATGCTATTTGATTAATAGATAAGGGATTATTAGCATGATTGATTAGAAGGAAACAACTTGAAGGAAGTTTTGATTACGGTCGAGTGGACTTATGAATAAGCAACTACATTTTTGAGATTATCGCGAAAAGTCTTCTTCTTTCATACTTCTCTTTTCACCAAGAGCCATCTCAGTAGTATGTTTAGTTTGGGCCTTTTTTAACTGACTTCAAAAAAGGTTTCTCAATTCTACCGTATTTATATATATATATTTTATGTGTGTTCGCGCATAACTTCGTCGTTTATGAACCGATTTTGATGATTCTCTTTTGTTGGAAAGGATATATCCCAATGTTGGTATCATGATAAAAAAACCAGGATCTGATGATATGATCCTAGAGAAATTGAGGAAACTCCTCAAATATTATAGGCATACATATAGCGATTTTGGTATTTTCATCAATAATGCAATCATTTACACTCAGAAAGTATCATTTGGTGAAGTGGAACTAATGAAGAAGACCACAATGGCCACTGGAACTCCGAAATAAAACAACGTATCCTAGTCGTCTTTGGGCTTATTGGAATCGTATGAGTTGTACTTTGCTATAAATTTTCATGTTTATTGGAGTTACCTACCAAAACTAATAAGTGGAAAATAAAAAACGATTTCCATAAAAATTGATTTTATGTTAAAAAGTTTTTATTATGAAAACTTTCTAACCACATGATTAGGTTACACACTGATATGATATTGAGATTATACTGGCACATTATTAATTCAAATTGTCTATGAAGAATTTGAATTTAGAATCTGTTAATGACTCACCACACGATACACATCTACTTATACACACTTATCTTTACGACATTTTCTTGATTGTTCCGCTTTACATGCAATTCTTGCAATAAAGTACTTATTAGGTCCTTACCTATGAAATTGGCGTTTTGTCGTACCGGCCATTTTGATCTCAAATATCTCCTCTTTGGTTCGGAATTCCAATTTTAAATTTATACAGCTATTTACTCATGCTTTTGTGTTTGAAAAACCATAATTCTTTTGTTTTTCCCTCTTTTAGTTTATTCTTTGCACCAGCTAATTTACAAAATGGAAAACATGAAATATCGCGATATTTACGAGAATGAGTTACATCGTGGCACCAGTGCTGCAGAAACGGCTCGAAGGATTAATGATGTGTATGGCGATGGTGTAGCAAAAGAAAATACAGTGCGTTTTTGGTTCCAACGTTTTCGTTCTGGAAATTTTGACCTGCAGAAAAAGCCCCGGGGACGGCCGGAGACCAAAGTTGATAATGAAGAATTGAAGGCTATCGTGGAAGCGGATCCATTGCAAACCACGTCCGAGTCAGCTGCAGGCAGCGGTGTTAGTGATAAAACTGTTTTCATCCACTTGAAGCAAATTGCGAAGGTGAAAAAGCTTGAAAGATGGGTACCTCATGAATTGAGTGTAGCAAACCGAAAAACGCGCGTCGATTGCTGCGTTACATTACTCAACCGGCACAATAATGAAGGGATTTTAAATCGAATCATCACCTGTGATGAAAAGTGGATCCTTTACAATAATCGGAAACGCTCATCGCAATGGCTGAACCCTGGCCAACCAGCCAAATCCTGCCCCAAGCGAAAATTTACTCAAAAAAAAATTACTTGTGAGCGTTTGGGGTATTAGTGCCGGTGTCGTTCACTACAGCTTTCTTAAATCTGGCCAGACGATTACGGCGGACGCCTATTGTCAGCAACTGCAAACCATGATGGAAAAGCTAGCTGCTAAACATCCGAGGCTGGTCAATGGCTCTAGGCCACTGCTGCTTCAGGACAACGATAGACCACACACTGCACAACATACGGCTACCAAATTAGAGGAGCTTCATTTGGAATGTCTAAGACATCCGCCGTACTTCCCGGACCTTGCTCCAACAGATTACCAATTTTCTCGAAATTTGGATAACTTCTAGCAAGGGAAAAAAATCAACTCCGATGGGGCAGTCCAAAGCGCCTTCAAAGATTTAATTGATTCCCGTCCAAATGGTTTTTTTGGTGAAGGCATCATCAATGAACCTATGAGATGGTAAAAGTGCATAGATAGCAACTTTGATTAAATAAACATAATATATTTAAAAAAACGACTTTATGTTCCTCCCTTACAAAACGCCAATTTCATTTTTAATGACCTAATATTAATAATTCTACATTAAGACAAAGGCCTTTTCTGTAATCTCACATGCTTTTAAATATCATCATAACATTTTGACTTTAATAAGGCTTGTACAATAAACCACACGTAGCTGGGTTACCAGCCACAAGACGTTTAAGAGTTAACCTGAACCACGTAAGCGTGTAAAGGCGCTGTCAATGTCAAATTGTTACCACAGATATGCGGTTGACTGTACAAAGGCGCCTGAATTCCAGATAGTTGAAGTCTCTTCTCAGAAGAAACGGGTATTGGGTAACTATTGGTTCTATAATGTGTTCACAATTTAATTTTCGAAAATGTAAACAAACGACATGTTTCATTTTTGTATGGGACTCCGTGCATTACCTGTGCCTTTTGGGAAAGCTAGGAAACTAACCCCTGTATAGAATAAAGTATTTTTTTTTTACATAATGACAATTTTTTTTTAGCGCATAAAAAAATAAAACTGTTTGACAGCCATGAGAGGTTGTAGAGATTACCTAAACTAGAAATAATATACAACATGTAATTTTGAATTATTCGTTCAGAAGTCCACTTCAGAAGAGTAGAATAAATGTTATTTTAACGATGACATCGTCACACTTGCTTATAATTAGTCGAAAGATGTTATTATATAATAATATTTTTTAATAGTACAAGAACACTTTTATTTTATATAAAGAAAGAAAGAAAACATATTTATTTGTGACCCGCACAGGAGACACGAGAAATAAGCATAAACTTAAACAATAATAAAAATAAAATCCCCGTGCGAGACCAAAAAGGCTCCTATGTATATGGCATGTGCAGCGATATCCAAAAATAAAATATGTCTGCGCTGATATTCTGATAGGGCCCACTGTTGATGCCACGGACACACTTACGGAAACGGATAATAATTATATAATAAAATACAAACAAAATAGATAAACACAAGAAGGAAGAAGGTAGAAGGTGGGTCAAAGTATGTGATGGTGTGTAATTATGAGTAATATCTACGTTATTTATGATTTGATGTAACATGATTTCAGAACGAAAGCAGACTATGCAAACTATGAGACGCCATGTTGAATAAAATACGGCAATAATTGAAAAACTATTGCTTTTTATGCAAAAGAAATGAGTTTTCAATTTACGAAAGAATATTTTACCTCAATTTATGTTTTTTTTTCATCTTTTTCAATAAATTAACAACTCATGCTCTGGCCTAAAATTAAACATCTCCTTCATTGTTTTTTTATTAATAAGTTTATACGCATACATTAAAGTTCAGCTTGCGCAACTTCAAAATTTTGCGAATAATAGTTATGCATATTCGATTTTTTTTACATATCATCACGCCTGCATTCCCCAAAGGATTGAACAGAGGCCTGTGCACCTAAAGAAACATTTCCCCAATTTTGGTTATGTCCCATGTAATACACCTGATATAAAGTACAGACTCCAGGCTGTTTCTTAAAAGTTTCAGATGGTAGAACCCAATAACACTTTGTCGAACTTGGGATTCGAACCCGGGACCTTATGATCCACAGTAGCGCTTGCGACCACTAAACCAATAAGGCAGACTAGGTAGGTACCAGCCATTATTAAAAAAAAAAAAGGTACCAGCCATTCTGAAAGCCATACTATATCATAGTAATGATATAAGGTTGACTGGTAGAGATGCCTAAGGCAATAAGTCCGCCATTGTATCTTTGTGTATGAAGTTTAAATAAATAAATATTTTTTTTAATTAAAAAAACGTTTTTCCGAAAAAGCGTTTTTTTTGTATTCCTCTCAGCAAACCCTTTCATTTGGTACCTATTACATGGCAGTGCACAAAAAATAATTAGTCCGCCATCTTGGGCCGTCCGCCATATTTGATTTAGAATGACGACACTTAATCGGTGGAGAATAAATGCTTTAAAATTCAAGATGATTAAAATTAAGTTGCAAGATTTGACCCGAACACACTTACATATACATACATTGCAAGTTGAATAAAACCTTGTAATAAGGTTGATATATACGTGGAAGCAAAGATTTTTGGAAACAAGGATTTGTTTACAGAAAACGTAGTCAGTCTTATAGATACTAAATCCCCTTGACCCAAAGTGACCCTACATAACAAAAAAACCCTATCCATAGAACAATGTACCTTCGCTCAATTACGTACGACCATCAATCAATTCATTGTCCATTACAGGGACGAGGATGAAGAAGGCTCTTCGTTAAAATTTCATCCTTATTACCTGGACAAAAGAAGTTAATTCAGTTTGAAGTCTCCTTATTAGCTAGCCGGCGTTCTAATCAATTGGATCGGATGTCGCTTTGTCGATAAATAATTGGTATTTGAAGCGAGGCTTTGAAAATATGTTAAAGTATAAATTATTGCAGGTAACCGATGAGTAGAGATTGGACATGGAGGAGTTATTCTCGCTTGACTTATCGACAGTAAAGGATAGGTATCACAATTGACGCAGAAATCGATACGAACAAACTGTATGACGGCCGACTGCTTAGAACGCGCGTAATAACCCTACTTAACTCACATACTCCAAATGCATGGGATATAGGTGCTATTGGCTGACAAAGTATGTATGAAAAAGCATTATCTAAAGTACCTACAACTTTTTTCTTATTGTCTTTTAGCAAATTTTTTGTTTCGTCAATCCTCGGCTTTCTAACAGTTGCCCTTTGCACTTGGTGCAGACCGGACGCTCTCAATCAACTTGGAAGTATGTAGAGTTGTTAATACTCATTTAACAGAATGTAATTTATTATAAAAATAGGAGGCGAGCTGCTAAAGGAAAATAGTTTTACAGCTCTATATAGTTCACACGGAAATAAAAAAAAAACAACAATAAAGTACCTAGTTCAGAATTCAAATTATTTTACGTGATAAATCTTATAATTGAACATGGCAATTAGCATTCGTTTGTATTCGGAAATGCGATGATTGCCGAGGGATATTAAGAAAATAGTTGTAATGTACTAAGATGTGCTTGACCGTTCTATTCATTTTAACCCATGGATTTGGAATCTGCGACTTCAAAATCTGCGAATCAGCAATCGATCCGCATACAGTTAATTCGTATTTATTTCTGGGTTTTCAGTTCATACATTTTGGACCATCTCCTTCAAATGGAAAGTGAAAACGTTGGTCTCGCGCAATGTGTTTGGTATCGGCTTTCAGCGTAACCAGATGCAGCATAATAATACCAGTAATAATTAGTCTTTTTTTGTAACTTTTAGTAACAGTTATTCTATCTGTCTTGCAAGACCAACGTCATATTTTACAGCTTTTGAAAACCAATTTCGACTATCAAAGATTTATGTACGACATAATTTCTATGAATTTACTCCGTGAAACCCCTGAGTCTGAACTTGTGCGAATGCGAAATTAAAAGTAGCGGAACAATGTGCTTGGGTGCTCTCTGAGAAACGAATATAGTAGATGCAGGAAAACAACAAAGGTACAGAAAATATTTCGTGAATTTTATTCTCTGAACTTTCATCTCTCTTAAAATAATGGGTTGAAATTCAGTGGAAAATTCCACCGGAAATTCTCGGACTTTGTAGGCAATTAATTTAATCAAACCCGACTAAAACTTTTTAACACTTTATTTAATTGTTTAAAAGTTGGCTTTATTGTTTCCTTTGGGATGCTCTCCAATATGCCAAAATTCAAATTAAATTTATTCAATCCATAATGTATATACAGGTGGCAAATATAATGTTACAGAAACAATTATGGACACTGTAACATTCTAGTTACACTCAGTGTCTAATATTTTCACTATGTACTAACATTTCAGTTATCCATTTGCTATTTATTTGGTTCAATGCTTAATGTACTAATGTGTGTCTTTCTGTGTATATGTTAAATTATGTATTATTTTTACTTACTAATTTATACATATATAAACATACTTATACATACATATATACATATACTAATGCATACATTTTTTGTATTACTATTAGTTTATTTGATATTCATAGATTATATTTAACACAATTTAAACTTAAAATGCCCATATTATATTGTAAGTCAATTAATTATTAATGTCATTTAACTTATCGAGTTAAAATGTCTTTATTTTTATTGAATTTATCCGTCAGATGTTCGTGAATTGTGCAATAGCTTTTATTTATTAAGAATTGTTTTAATTTTATATCGACATAGCATACGGACTAGAAGAGTGCAATTTAAGGCGTGAGGAGGGTAGATCTAGTCTGTTTTTGAAGCGCAAGGATTTTTTTTTTGTCTTCTCGTATGTTTTAAGACTCTGAGTATTTGCTAACTAGTTAACATAATTCTTAAATATAAATATTAACTAAGGTCATGGCATACGGACTAGAAGAGTGACATTTAAGGCGTTAGGAGGGTAGATCTAGTCCGTTTTTGTAGTGCAAAGAATAATTTGACTGTCTTCTCGTGTGTTGTAATACTCTGAGTATTTGCAAACTAGTTTACATAATTCTTAAATATAAATTTTAACTAAGGTAAGGATTTTGTGTTTCTGGAAGTATGGCTTGCAATCTAGCAAATTGATTCGTACCAGGTTTTTTCGTAGGATAAATAGAGGGTGGTCGTAAAAGCTGATTTCCATATATCTCTTATTCCTCATATTTTGACATATATAAGGAATAAGAGGCAGCCTACTATACTGCCCTGGGCAATTGAAGCATGTTTTGGTCTGACATCTAATCTTATCTGCTGTGTTTTGTTTCCGTATATAATATAAGTGTTGAGTTTATTTACGCTCGAGTTTCCAGAAGGGATATCACCCCAAGGGAACATCACAATATCGGGATAAAAATCCTGTAACCTAATCCCGGTCATGTCCCACCGGTGTACAAAGTTTTATTCAAAGCCAATCAGCCTAATGTTAGTATGAATTTTCTATCAACATTTAATAGCTGTACAACGTTCATGAATCTCGTACTTTCAAACAAAAGCCATCAATTTTAGTATTCTAGACCTGAAAATATTAAACTTTTCTCATAAGATTACTTAATCCAGAAAAGAAAACCTCCAAAAAAGCCAAGATACCATTAATCATTCTTGTACCATTTATCAAAATGAAAGTATTATAACACACATTTCACAAGAAAGATAATATTTTACAAATTATTTACATGTATTTTTTTCATGTGGTGTTGTACAAGTGTGTGCTATGATTGCATAAGGTGTTACTGACGACGGAGCTTTAAAATTATTAGGTATTGCCAACAATGACGAGTTTTTCTAGACTTCTATCTCTTCTTCGCATTAAGTGACCGAAATAGGTCAAAATACGTTGAAGACATACTGTAGACAATCTGGTCTTGATATCTAATTAGGCAAGGATAGACACATTTTTGCGTTTGGCTGTCCATGGTACTCGGAGCATCCACCTTCAGCGCCACATTTCGAATGCGTCTATCCTCTGTCTTTCGACTTGCCCGGATTGTCCACGTCTCAACTCCATAGAGGAAAATGAGTAAAATTAATTCTCTGACTAAACGGGCTTTGTATCTATAAGTTACGCCAAAATTTATCCAGATGTTCTGCAGGCGTGTCATAGCATGTTTAGCCTTAATTATCCGTCGTTTGTTTTATTGCCATCTTCTGGTCACGAATGAAAACGGCCGGACTGCTACAGAGATATTCCAGATACAAAACCCAATAGCATTGCCCGACTCTAGAACCGAATCCAGGACCTCATGCTCAGCAGTAGCGCTTTCGACAACTAGATCAACGAGGCAGTTAAGTATTACTACCATAATTATATTATTCGTTTCTGAATGTGGGTTTCCACCACAAGCTTCCCGAACCCTTATTACGAATCTTGCAAGAGCAAAACAATAGCGATTTTTGCGCAATAATTGCTCTTCAACACAGAAGTTTTAAGGAGCGTCCTCACTGGGAGCATTCTTTCGTGAGCATATGTAAACAAGCAATCGTAGGCGAGCAGCGAGCAACAAATGCTTCCCAGCGAGCCCAGCATTCACTTTCGAGCAAAACTATGAACGTTCGAGTCGAACATTCCCTTGCGAGCTTCGAGCATTCGAATACAATCTCGTTAAATGTCATTCATTCGATAATACGATTGACCAAGAAGGTCACAAACACTTAAGACCAAGGAACTGTTTCTTGTTTTACAAGTGGCCAGTAATATTCCTACATACATACTCATTGAATCCATTATCTGAGTACTCGCTTTCGAACGTTTTATTTGCGTGAACATTCGAATGCAAACCGTTTCCAAGTATATCGTTGCGACGTCCACACCGGCCGAAGTTCACGCTTGCGTGTAAGTTTTGTAACGCTCAGCTCAACGTCCACACTACTCGAGTATTCGACGTCGAATGCTCATTACACGTGAATGCTCGCAGTGAGGACGTTCCTTTAGCGATTTTTTTTAAATACGTGCATTTGACGAACATCGAGCGATTGGCAAACGATTGTGTAGGACCTACCATATCTACACTGTATGTAATTCCGACTTTTATGGCATAAAGCTTTTGATCGCACGATGATTGCTGATTGCTGTTTCTTACGTAATAAGCATTCCAAAGTGTTGACTATTTGTCCGATAGTTCCTTACCTATCCGTTCATAGGGAAAACAGTATCATAAAATTCCTGGTACAAAACGCCAGTTATTCAGGATATTAGATTAGTCGGTGCCGGAAATCCGGCTCTCCAAAAAAAAGGAGTGAATAAAGAGCCTACTCGGGCACACATCCGGCGCTCGCCCGGAGATCGGAATATTCAAACTAGCATAGATGCAAGGTATAGGTAAAGATGTATCGAGCTTGTATTCTGTTTAAGGTTAGCCGAGTTCTAGACTTGTTAATCTGAGCTAGATTACGATAACGGGATCAAACTATGGGATAGCGTGTGACCACAAAACAAGCATAATTGCCTGCCTGCCTAGACGTTTTCCAAAATTGGGATCGGCTTCGTCTTACTTCAGCTAAGTACCAGTGCTTTACATGGAGCGACTGCCTATCTGACCTCTACAACCCATTAACTGGATAACACGATACCCCTTGGCAGGACTGGTGTTAGATCTCAGGCTTCTGACTACCCGTAACGACTATCAAAGATCTTCAAATGACAGTCGGGACCAATGGCTTAACGTGCTTTCCGAGGCACGGAGGAATCTCGGCATGTTGAAATGGTCACCCATCCACAGACCGACCTCGTCAAGCGTTGCTTAACCTTAAAGATTGACCCACACATCACATCACACATCACATCACACATCACATCACACATCACATCACACATCACATCACACATCACATCACACATCACATCACACATAACATCACACATCACATCACACATCACATCACACATCACATCACACATCACATCACACATCACATCACACATCACATCACACATCACATCACACATCACATCACACATCACATCACACATCACATCACACGTCACATCACACATCACATCACACATCACATCACACATCACATCACACATCACATCACACATCACATCACACATCACATCACACATCACATCACACATCACATCACACATCACATCACACATCACATCACACATCACATCACACATCACATCACACATCACATCACACATCACATCACACATCACATCACACATCACATCACACATCACATCACACATCACATCACACATCACATCACACATCACACATCACACATCACACATCACATCACACATCACATCACACATCACATCACACATCACATCACACATCACATCACACATCACATCACACATCACACATCACATCACACATCATCAGCCTATTAATGTTCCCACAGCTGGGACACAGGCCACCTCTCTGTGAGAGGGGTTGGGCCATAATCCACCACGCGGGCCCAGTGCGGGTTGGTGGATGTCACATGCCTTCGAATTTTTGGTTCTAGGACATGCCGGTTTCCTTACGATGTTTTCCTTCACCGTTTTTGAGAGCAGTGGTGATGAAATAATTTACACAAAGTAAAGCGCCTCCCTGGGTTCGAACCCACGACCTACAACTTGTAAGTCGCGGTAAGATTGACCCGTGCGAGTGTAATTATTTAGCCACGGGCTCTTCAGTATAAATCAGTTCCCCATCCCAGCTTCTCAACATTAAAACGTAACCACCATCAGCCTCTGAAGTTGCGGAGGCAGTCCGTTCTTTGAAGACAGACAAAGCACCAGGACTCTACCTGATAACTGTGGAAATGCTACAAGCCGACTTACCCACCGCAGTCGACGTCCTGATGCCTCTCATTGAAAAGATCTGGATCGCCGAAGAACTCCCAGACGAATGGAACAAAAGTCTTCTTATAACTCTTCCTAAGAAAGTTGATTTTAGCCAGTGCGATAACTCCTGGATATATTGTCGAAGGCCGTGGATCCCCTTCTACGCAAGGAGCAGGCTGGTTTGCGTTCGAACCGCTCCTGTACGGACCAGATCAACACTCTCCGTATCATACCGGAACAGGCATCAGAATGGCAGAGGGAGATTTATCTAACCTTTGTAAACTTCGAAAAGGCCTTTGATATGCTGAATTGGTCTAGTATCTGGTCCCGCCTGCTGGACATTGGAGTGCCACCGAAAATAGTCCGTCTGTTGTAGAGTATTTACAATAAATATTCCTGTAAGGTTACTCATAACGACCTCATATCGGATGACGTAACAGTACACGCGGGTGTTCGCCAAGGCTGCCTCCTGTCGCTCCTCTTCCTAGTCGTTCTTGATGGAATTATGCTTCGCATCTATGTTAACAGGCGCTGCGGCATAGTATGGGGATTATCCAACGTCTTGGAAGACTTAGATTACGCCTATGACCTATGCCTGCTGAGTCATACCCACGCCGATATGCAAGCAAAGCTAAACGATCTACGTCAGGAAGCGGCAAAAACGGCGCTCAAAATAAACATCCGGAAGACTCAGGAAATGAGAACTGGTTTGAAAAACCACTCACAGTTGCTGATTGGCACAGAGGAAGTGGAACGTGTACACAAATTTACATACATCGGGAGTGTCGTATCAGAGACTGGGGGTAGTGAATAGGACATCGCTTCTAGGATCACCAAAGCCCGAGCAACCTTCGCGCAGCTGAGACCGGTTTGGCAATCGCAGAAACTGACCCGAAGGATTAAACTCAAAATCTTCGGGTCCAATGTCAAATCCGTGCTGCTCTACGTGTGCGAAACGTGGAAGGTCACAAAGGACATCTCACGCCTAATACAAGTCTTCGTCGCATATTCGGCATTTACTGGCCCGAGACCATCTCCAATGTAGAGCTGTTGGAGAAATGCCACGCGAGCCCGATCGACCGCCAGATCAAGCGTCGCAAGTGGAGATGGATTGGTCACACACTCCGAAGGGGTTCCGGTCACATACAGAAGCAAGCTTTGGACTGGAATCCCCAAGGGAAAACAAAAAGTGGCCGTCCCCTTCAAACCTGGCGTCGCATCGTGTTGGCAGAAGCGACGAGCATCGGAATGACATGGAGCGAGGTGAAGCGTGAAGCACAAGACCGATCGCGATAGAGGACATCTGTGGACGCCCTCTGTCCCATCTAGGGGTTATAGGACATTAAGTCAAGTAAGTCAAATCTTCAGTATAAGCATAATTAAGGGTTCAAAATAAACTTCCAAATCACCATGTTTCTTGAGCAACTCGGCAGCTCATGATCATTGGAATAACAAGACAATCATGGAAGCGATGAGATCACACATTATCGCTTTCCGTTAGGTGGGATAATGGTCAAATGAGAGCCTATCAATATTAATAATAAAATGATCATCCTGCTCCAAATAAACAGCACGACTTGCATTCCACCCGAAACAATCTAGACTATTACGGAATCAATTCTTAGACTGAAAAGATATTTCGGAAATGGATAGCTATCAGTTGAGTGACATAAGTGATTCAAGGGGATTTCGCCCTTAAACCCACAACAGTTTCAACTCATCTGCTCATAGTCTACCGACTGCATGCAAGATTATGACAAAATAAATATGAGATAGATTTAAGTTCAACTTGAGACAAATAAAAATGTAATACAGGCGTAACAGACGAAGTAATTTGAATGTAAAAATATTTTCTGCGATTTATCTAGACATAGTACACTGCCAAATAAATAAAAACTAATTAATCCAACTACATTCACAATAGTTTTTTGCCTGTGACGACATCTCACAATGTAGCTTGGCAAGTTGGTATACCTATTATTAATTTATCCACAACAATAAAAACTGTCATTACTGGATATCCTAAGGCAATAGAGTGGTTTTATGTAGATAAGAACTTCTCTAAAAAACTAAATGTAATAGATCTTTAACTATGAAATTCCTGGCCATTTCAAATCAAAATATTTTTTGTTTGGCTAACAATTTAAATTACAAATTTATTTTATTTTGTAACAAATATATTTCCGCGACGACTCCCAGCGACATCTGGTGTCTCGAGTGTACTTTTTCACCTAGGTGGTTGAGGCACTTTGGGACTAGATGGCGCTGAGATCGGGACGGAATTATTATAAATTCTTTACGAAACCCGTTAAATATTGTGTGTATTAATATAATTCAACAAGCACACAATCTCCTACATATCTAGGCTATTAATTTCTGGTATACATAAATACTTAAAGAAAATATAGACATGACATCTCTATGGGTCAATAAAATGATCAATGTCTATGGCCGACGAGAGTGACATTTCTTTTTCATTACGAATGGATGCCGAACAGGCAATAAAAAATCAGAGCTTGGTGAAAAGGAAACTAAAAAAACCTGAATGACTCGGACGAGACAGGGAATCAGCCCCAAATTTAAAGCAATAATGTGCCAGCAAGCGCTGTGAGTATTTGTGGAATTGAACTATATTTTCATGCTTGTGAGACATGTGCTTGTATGATGCTAATACCGCATTTTCTCCCATCGACAGGGCTTCTTAGGATTAATTAAAATACTTATTAATAAAATTAAAATGGTCAACTAAATGCGTTGAGAAAACCAACACAGCATTCAACAACAGGCTCCGGACACCCATGATACTTCGGCTGGTGAAATAGTGATGCAATCGGCACATAGGGAATGATGCTGGTTGTGATATCACATATCTGAAGCTAAGTTTAAAAGGGTAGTTTATATACCATCCACAAGTAAGTGTGATACATATAAAATTGTGATGCAAAAGTGATGCCTGGGAATTAATAAAATAGTTGACCAAATATAAAGACTTTTACTTCTGTCGACCCTCATGCGAAGTCATCCCTGCAATTGTCTCATCCAGAATACCTACCCCTGAGCTGGCTGGTGAGTAAGGAGAAAAAGTTATCTTACAATTTTATTCAAATTTAGTTTATTGATGAATCTTTTTCGTCGTTATGGATATGTTAAAAATTCTAGTAATTACGCAATATGAGAACCGTTGCGGCAGCAACGCGGCACAAGCGGCACGCAACATCAACGACATTTACTTAGCAAACACTACAAACGAACGCACTTTTTATTGGATTGCCCGTTTCCGTAAAAATAAATATAGAAAAACAATTACGTTACCTTATTTAATAAAAGACGGCAATTTCATAAGTAAGGCCTAATATTTACAAAGTAGACGTAAGTGGAAACACTTGGAGGCGACGTCCCAGAAGGACTTTCATGGATCTTATTGGTGACGGAGAAATCCAAGAGACCCTAGACAAGGGACATTCTATCAACGAAAGCGTGGCATTAGCGATCGGAAAAACCGGCCAAGTGCGAGTCGGACTCGCGCACGAAGGGTTCCGTAACATTATCGCAAAAATCTGCATATAAACACGTTTGTTGTATGGGAGCCTTCCTTAAACATTTATTCGATTCTGTTTTTAGTATTTGCTGTTATAGCGGCAGCAGAAATATATCATGTGTGAAATTTTCAACTGCCTAGCTATTATGGTTCATGAGATACAGCCTGGTGACAGACGGACAGACAGACAGACGGAGCGCGGAGTCTTAGTAATAGGGTCCCGTTTTTACCCTTTGGGTACACAACCCTAAAAATGGCAAAAATGTCACATCATTAATCACTTAAGTTTTTTCATTTCGACCATCGCCATTGCCGACGACAATACTTGTCGACACTTGTTTATATCCTCAGTTGCTTTGCACTCTTAACCAGCGTGCCTGTATGAGTATATAAACGTAAATTAAGTAAAAGGATAACAATCATCACGTACCATCAGGCGAGATAGTGGTCAAAAGCAAGCCAAAAGATTATTAAAAAAAAAATAACAAAAATATGTTTACAAAAAAATACAACCGACTTCCAAATAAAAAACTACAAAGTAAAAAATAACTTTAATTTCGGAAGTCAGTGATCTTTATGAAATTTAAATGGGACCACATGACAATCTTTCAAATAAAAAAAAATCATCATGATGTTTTATTTTTAACCCAGTAAATAGTTCTGAGGTAACACATAAAAAAAGTCGTATTGATTAGTCGTATTTCTCCTTTTTGGGAAGTCGGTTAAAAATCGTAGCAAGTGGCGTTATGTAGTTTCTGCTCACCCCCCCGTGGGAAAAGATTGTGTGTTTATGTATGTAAGTACCACTCTACCGGGTCTTGTAATAAAGAAAGAAATAACAAAATTGATATAGCAACGGTACATAAAAAAGCACGCTCGGTAACACAGAAAAACAATAAAAATGGTAGTTATGCTAACAAAAAACAATGTGTGTGCCCTTACAGCTGCGCTAAAAAGGTCTATTTGATATATTAAGGTATATTTGTTTTTTTTTATTCGCGAAATGGGACTATTGGGACATCTAAATGTTGGGAAGTATGTTTGTTGCTCAATCAAGCCAGAACGGATGAACGGCTCTGGATGAAATTTGACACAGGCATAGATTATAGTCTGGAATAGCACATAATATGGTACTTTTCATCCCGGTATAATGTTCCCTTGGGATAAGAAAACACTAATCACACGGGCAAAACGCTGGCAGAAGCTAGTATATTATAAATGTGAAACTTTGGATGGATGGATGTTTATTATTCAATCACACAGGACCAGCTGAAATGATCTGGATGAAATTTGGTACAGATATAGACCGTATGGTGACGGACGTAAAGAATTTCACCATCCCATATCTTCCCGTGGGTGTCGTAAGAGGCGACTAAGGGACACACCAGAGAATGGGCAGCAGCGTTCTCTGTGCACTTTACCAACCAACTGCGATCGCCAACCCGTCTGCCAAGCGTGGCGATTATGGCAAACCCCCCCAAACCAATATGAATAGCACAACAAAAAAACGGCCCCGAGTGCCCGGCAGCCCGTCTACCCTCGGCTACGGTAGCGGTCGAGGTGATGGCGTGGCAAGGGGTGCAAAGAATCTCCGGAGTGGACCCGGCTACCCCAATAAACACCGACGACTGGACCTGGCAACGTATAACACACGAACACTCCGGACCGACGAGAAGATAGCCGAACTCGAGGAAGAATTGAGCAGGTTACGATGGAGCATTATAGGGTTATCTGAAGTCCGAAGAGAGGGGGAGGATTCGATAATCCTCAAATCCGGTAACCTGCTCTATTTCCGAGAGGGTGACCGGCAGTCCCAGGGTGGTGTCGGCTTTATCGTCCACAAGTCCCTTGTGAACAACGTGGTGAAGATCGAGAGTGTGTCGACCAGGGTGGCGTACCTTATACTCAGAATATCCGCAAGATATTCGCTGAAGGTCATACAGGTCTACGCCCCGACCTCGGCACACCCCGACGACGAGGTAGAGACCATGTATGAGGATATCTCTAGAGCCATACATGGTTCTAAAACTTACTTCACCGTTGTCATGGGGGACTTCAACGCGAAACTGGGCAAACGAGACGAGGATGAGCTGCAAGTGGGGCAATTTGGAGTTGGACGTCGGAACCACCGGGGACACCTACTGGCCAGTTTTATGGAGAAGGAGGGCCTCTACATGATGAACTCCTTCTTCAGAAAGCGTGAGCACAGGAAGTGGACCTGGCAAAGCCCCGATGGTGCAACTAAAAACGAGATCGACTTCATCATGTCAACCAAGAAGCAAATGTTCAATGATGTCTCTGTGATCAACTCGGTGAAAACCGGGAGCGATCACCGCTTGGTAAGAGGCACATTGAACATTAATGTCAAGCTTGAAAGGTCTCGACTGATGAAGTCCACGCTCCGCCCAGCACAAATCCAGGTCCAAAACCCCGAAACCTTTCAACTCGAACTCCAGAATCGTTTCGAGTGCCTAGGGAGCTCCGTGGACGAATACAGCGATGGGTTCGTGGAAGCTGTCCATACGGTCGGGTCTAAGTTTTTCAAGACCCGCCGTACAGATAGGAACAGAAAGCTCTCTGGTCCTACTCTCAAGCTCATGAAGGAGAGGCGTGATATGATTCTGCAGTCTTCAGACGATGCGTTGAAATACCGGCAGCTAAATAGACGGATCTCAAAGTCCTTGAAAAGCGATCTCCGCCGCTTTAATACCGAAAGTATTAAAGACGCGATTGAGCGGCATAAGGGCTCCAAGGTCTTTGCAAGAGATCTGTCTATTGGGCAGAGCCAGCTCACGAAACTGAGGACCAATGATGGCAGGATCGTATCTGCCAAACCGGAGCTTCTGAGGGAAATCGAGAGATTCTATGGGCAGTTGTACACGTCAACCAGTAAACCCGTCGCAAATCTAGCCAATGACCCTAGAGCTAGGTTGACCCGACACTATACCGAAGACATTCCGGACGTCAGCCTGTATGAGATTAGGATGGCTCTGAAACAGCTTAAGAACAACAAGGCGCCGGGTGATGACGGAATCACGGCCGAACTCCTGAAGGCGGGTGGGAAACCGGTCCTTAAGGCCCTTCAGAAGCTGTTTGATTCCGTCATACTCGAGGGGAGGACGCCACAGGCATGGTGCAGGGGTGTGGTGGTACTCTTCTTCAAGAAGGGTGACAATGCCTTACTGAAGAACTATAGGCCCATCTCACTTCTTAGCCATGTCTACAAGCTGTTTTCAAGAGTCATCACGAATCGTCTCGCGCGCAGGTTTGACGATTTCCAGCCTCCCGAACAAGCCGGATTCCGTAAAGGCTTCAGCACCGTAGACCACATACATACGCTGCGGCAGGTTATACAGAAAACCGAAGAGTACAACCTGCCTCTCTGTTTAGCGTTTGTGGACTACGAGAAAGCCTTCGATTCGATCGAGACTTGGGCTGTACTGCAGTCTCTCCAACGGTGCCAAATCGACTACCGATACATCGAGGTGTTGAAGTGTTTATACAAAAACGCCACCATGTCAGTTCGACTTCAGGATCAGACCTCGGAACCCGTACATTTGCAGCGAGGTGTGAGACAGGGAGACGTCATATCTCCGAAGCTGTTCACCGCTGCACTGGAGGACGTCTTCAAGGTTCTGGACTGGAGAGGACTAGGCATCAACGTCAATGGCGAGTACATCACTCACCTTCGGTTTGCCGACGATATAGTGGTTATGGCTGAGACCATGGAGGACCTCAATATAATGCTCGATGACCTCAGTAGAGCTTCCGAAAGAGTGGGTCTTAGGATGAACATGGACAAAACCAAAGTGATGATGAATGCCCATGTTACACCCACTCCTATTAAGGTCGGAGACTATACACTCGAAGTTGTGGGCGACTATGTCTACCTGGGACAAACGATCCAGTTGGGTAGGGCCAACTTCGAGAAAGAGGTCAACCGTCGAATCCGACTCGGCTGGGCAGCGTTCGGGAAGTTGCGCGGTATCTTCTCGTCTAACTTACCACAGTGTCTCAAGACGAAAGTCTATGACCAGTGTGTGTTGCCAGTGATGACTTATGGCTCTGAGACGTGGTCGCTTACAATGGGCCTCATCAGAAAGCTTACAGTCACCCAAAGGGCAATGGAGAGGGCTATGCTCGGAGTTTCCTTACGTGATCGAATCAGAAATGTAGAGATCCGCAAGAGAACCAGGGTTACCGACATATCCCGGAGAATTGCCAAACTTAAGTGGCAGTGGGCAGGGCACATTGCTCGCAGAACGGATGGCCGATGGGGCAGAAAGGTTCTGGAGTGGCGACCGCGAACCGGAAGACGTTGCGTTGGAAGGCCTCCCACCAGGTGGACCGACGACCTGGTGAAGGTAGCAGGGATACGTTGGTTGCGAGACGCACGGGACCGGTCAAAGTGGCGACGCTTGGGGGAGGCCTATGTCCAGCAGTGGACGTCTTTCGGCTGATATGATGATGATGATGATGATGATAGACTATAATCTGGAATAGCACATAGGCTATGTAAATATGTGCATGTATTTAACTGTTACAGATCTATGTATTCATATTCAAATTAGAAATTATAATAATATATTCCGTTTATATATTCAAAATTAAAATAATAATGATATTTAAAATGACTCTGTACACTCACCTCACTAAAATAGATGAAAATGTTGTTTCTTTTACGCATCGACGACTATGACCATCATCAGCACTTCTAAAAGACCCCGGGTTGTCAGTTTATATTTTTTATGTTTATCGGCCACTATTAAACTTTGAAAGTCATATTGATAGGTGGACTGCAGAAACAATAAATGCTTAGTTGGAAGACGTACCTATCTATAATAAAGGGTGTCTCAGAATGTTTTTCTTTTTTGATACTTAAAAACATTGTTTAGTAAATGTGCATCCTCCACTTCCTGACACTCAATTTTCCTGTAACTAAAATCTTCAATCACACGCAAAAAAGTGAGGGACCGACAATTCCTTGACGTGATATGGCAGCCCAAATAGCCCAGATTAAACTTTTGCTGATGTTCTCCTATGGGGCTACTTAAAAAGTAAAGTTTACAAACCATTGCCACCCAACCTGAATGTTTAAAAGCAAGCAAAGACTCAGAGATAAAATAAATAATGAAAATTTTAGTTCCAGGCCAAATGAGTGTCAGGCAATGGAGGGTGCGAATTTACTTAATTTCGTTTTGTACAAATAAAATTGAAAAACTGCTAATTAATTCAACAGTAAATAAAAAGAGATTTAACTAATTCTAGTATTTTTTTTTTTAAGTATCAAAAAAGAAAAACATTCTGAGACACCCGTTATAAGTTCTTCAACTTAAATCAATGACCATCCTCAGCACCTCTAACAAACCCCCGGGTTATCAGTAGAACGTGCACGTCCCGAGGCAAACAAAGTTGTGTCCTCAGCCACCCTCGCGGTGCACTCAGTACGTGCCCGGTACCTACGTGATACTGTCCCTAGGGGACGTTAATTTTGTCCGTTTTCACCAAATAAATAAGATATTAACCTATGTTATTTATTGCTGTGACAATCATAATCAAGATGACTTCTTACTAATATTAACGAAATATAAAAATACGATGCAAAAGATATAGTTAATGATTTATTTATTAAAGTTCTCCAACAGCTTTTCTATACTTAATTCGTTTCTTAAGTATGCATATGTCCATAAATAGCCTTTGACTTAAACAGTCGTCAAAAACAGGCTAACCAGTATTCATAAAGTTAAATATTAATAAAACAGTTTGTAACGTAGTGTGTGTAATTCGGTTGCAGCCATTCAACCGATAGCATCCTCCATTCAAGTAAATAATACTTTAAGACATTCTGACCTTTTCCTACCGACAGAGCATTAAGGATCAACTCATCAGCATTCTAAAAAAATATGATATTTTTTCTAGCATATGTCACTTTCTTCTATTTTCTGTATAAAAAGGATTTCATATCTATATTTGTGTTTTATGCTGACCTTTTCACCGCCCACGTCAAAACAAGTGAGTCGATGAAGTTTAAGTTATAATAGCTATGTTATTTATTTTCGTCTGAAAACTAAATAATAATAAGGCTTAGGTAAAGGTCAGCCACACACATCACACACCAACACTCATCCCTCCACTACGCAACATAACAAGCACACACTTTGAGCACGCGCTTACCCACATATTATTGCTACTGTTACACGTTTTTGCTTACAAAGTTTTTAAAATATCCATAAGGGACGAATTGTTGGCCCCTATAAACAGGATTTTCCTAGCATCGGGGCGAATATTTACAAGATTGAGCAGAAATATGCCATAATATTATAGTAATGTAACATGAAACTATGTATTTCTTGATATTTTTGCTAAAATAAATTATTGTTATTGTCTGGGACTATTAAAAGATAGAGCTCGGGTGAAAATAGAGAAAACAACATTTTCTAAAAATGAAATCTAGCTAGATTGTTTTATCGCCCCCGAAACCCCCTGCACACAAAATTTCACGAAAATCGTTGGAGTAGTTGCCGAGATTCAGATATTATATGTTACATATATACAAAAGATGCTCGTTTAAAGGTACTAGATAGATGGGTATGTTTTTTGAAGTAAAAACTTTAGACCAAATGTTAATACAGGTCTTCTGGTCCCAAGCCAGGAGCTAACGCTGGGGCCCATAGCAGCGTTGGGACTCCTGGACCCTGTCTGAACCTGTACCCCACGAAACCGCGGTTCGCGGCAGTGGAAAGCTAGGAATTTGCTCCTTATTAGGAGATCTTCTGGTACCTATCTCACAGGTGAAAGTGGGACGGCTACTAGATGTGTCAATATGACTTACCTTAGATTCCTGCGGTAGACTCCTGGGGGTCGATCAATACCGTGCCGTGAGGTAAGGGATAGGAGAATATATATATAATAAAGGACAATGATTGGATTGGGACCACCAACGCGTTCTGGGCCGGGTTCCGGCTTCCGTCAGACACACACGCGTTTCCCACAAAAGCACCTCGATGTACTTGAAATATATTTAACACCACCTTCATGGGCGCCCCACTAACCGATTGCGAACGGAGGGCGCTATTAGCTATTACAAATGGGCGAAACACATCTCGATTCGATATGTTTCGACAAGACCCGACTTCCGCGTGTTCACGTTACAAATTTTCTCTTTCGTTTTTTTTTTAATACTTTATTTGTCAATGTCTCTGGGTGGCCATGACTAATGAGGTCCAGTGAGTTTCAGATTGTGGCTACAAGATCTACGCACTATCTGAACTGTGGATGGCTTTAACCTACTGGGGATGGCTTTCAGTCCAACGGGATGCAGGTGCATGCCTGAAATTTACATGAAGCATCTGCCATTACAATCATGTAATCAAGAGAATATCGAAAGTCTGACTTTAATATTACACATCCTGTATTCCGCGAAATGTTATGCATCTGCAGCTGCACATCAAATCTCAAATCTTTATTGCATCCATAATTTTAGCTTACAGCTGGAAATCTATACGAATAAATAAAGTTGAAGTGTCTGCTTGTAATATCCAAATTATATATTTTTGTAAATGCATATTAAAGTATTTATGGTGGGTACGTAAAACAAAAAAAAATGTATGTTGTAATGTGTCTGTCTCTTTGTTTTGGGTACTTAATCTCAAAAATTACTGGACCTTTTTTCACTGGACTTTCACTGGCAGATAGCTGACCTTATATGGAGTAACTCAGATCACTATTATTTTAGAAAAATTAGGGATGCGTGGAAAAAATATCATACTCATTTATTTTTGTTACTGTATATTTGACGTGTACGAAGTCGCGGGTAACAGCTAGTAATAAATAAATAGATACAATTACGAACCCTATCGAGCCATTTCCCAGATATGTGCAAAACCCATCTCATTCTTAACATATATTAGTAGATCTCTTATCTTATTCAAACAATAAACAGTGGTTAAGAAATGCCAGACATTCCAAGAACAAAATTGCAATCGAATCAAACCTCTTTTAGAAAATCTGCTGTACTCCCCTTAATTTCCCACCCCAGGATTCTCCCTCCCTTCCTTACTTGCAACAGTTCCACGGCATACCGGTACTGAGAGGTGCTTCACAAATATCGAGTAAGAACCCGCCTCTACACGAAATAGATACGTCCCTGTTAGGGATGTAACACGTTCCTGTTAGCGGTGGTGAAAAAAAATAGAAATAAAAATATTTAGAATTAAGATTTTTCCTAAGAAGCGGACAAAGGCGGGAGGAAACGCCTGGGTGTCACCATTGTGTGGATCGCCCGGAGGACACGGTGGAGCATACGGTGGAGGTCTGCCCCGCTTGGGCGGAGCACCGCCGTGTCCTCGTGGAGGCGATCGGCGGTGGTGACCTCTCGCGTCCGGCCCTGGTTCAGGCCATGGTACGGAACGAGAGGGCATGGGAAGCTGTCACCTCCTTCTGCGAAGCAGTAATGCTCGCGAAGGAGGAGGCGGAATGCGTGAGGGAGACGCAACGGAGACGCCCCCACGCCCCCAGCCACCGCAGGAGACGTCCCGGGCGTCGGGCGTCGCAAGACGATTTCCGGACACCATAGGCGCGGGCTTGCGGACGGTGGAGCAGCGGGTAGCTCGCCGTCCGATAAGGACCAGGCCCGAGTCGACAGAGCGTTGTGTTTCACGCGTGCGTCAAAGAGATGTCAGCAAAACTGACGGGATCCGCTAGGGCCGATGCCTGTCCGGGTCGCGGATATATTTGAAAAAGAGTTACCGCGGCCCTGGCTCAAGCAACTGAAGGAACACGGATGGGTTTTAGTCAGTAAAAGTCTGACAAGCCCTCCCGCTTCACCCAGAGCGGGGGAAGTCACTGGATGATTTCCCAACCAAAAAAAAAATAAAGTATAGCCGACTAACGATAAACTGACATTGTGACACTCAGATCATCCAGCAATATGTACGTTTATATGCAGCAGCTGTTGCCAATATGTCGTGATAACTATGTCAGTGATCAATAAATAAGTATGTCGAATTGCCAATTTAATAGGGTTCGGTAGGTAGTCACAGGGTAAACTATATTACATAACTATAGTTCATCGTCCATTGCTTATTGGTTTTTGATTTCCTAGTTTATAAAATAAACTGACAAAGTTGCTCACTTGGTACTGAACCTGACGAAGGCAGTAACATGTGAGCACAAACTTTAATCTTCAGATACAACTCTGCCTAGGCATGATGATGTATGCTGTGTTAACTAACTTAGTTTCAAGTTGCCACTATAGTTAAATATGGATGGTATTCCGTTACAACTCCACTAAAAACTTGTGGAGATGGATCCTAATGCGGAGGTATGATTTCTTGCTGAAATTCCGCATACGCTGTTGAAGGCGAAATTCCATTACATCTCTAGTCCCTACGCTTCTGCTGCGACCAAATCCGAAGTCTGGAGGACGTATTCAAGGTAGTTGATTGAGAGCGATGACTTTTCAAGTGGCCGGGAGACACTTTTGAGTGTTTCTTAGCTCGGTAATTCGAATTACCGGGACAAAATTTTGTAAAAGCAGATTTTAAAATGAGAATCTGTCTATGTCTGAACAGCTAATCGTAATTTTTTTGCAAAAATATATGTTACATAATAAAATTTTCGTAATCATTTGTTCACAGAAAATGTTGGGTTTTATTCGTATAACATAGTGTAATTAATTTGTATAGCTATGTCTAACACGGACAAGAAAACGACAATCGCACCAAAACCGCCGGGCATATTTTAATAAAATTGTCACCATCTTAAAGACAATTTTATCATCTACATTTTGGTCTAAGGCTTTTTTTTAAGTCATAGAATAAAAAGAAAAGTACAAAGAACTTCTGAATTTTGGGGCGCGCGGGTGTGAAATGTGTGCGCGTTTTGTTCCCTCAAGGTCGTTGGCGACTGTCGTCGTTTTAATATACCCGAATGAAGATGAGGTGGTAGTAGTATTCAAGGGTTTATTAAAACGTCTTACACAAGAATCGTAGGGGGACATCTTTGGCACAGAATGTCTCACAAAAGCGTTATCCAAATTACAAGTTTACCCCTATAGAGCTCTTCATTTTAGAAGAAGCATCTTTACTGTACAGTAAAGCAAGTAATAGGCTTACAGAAACGACCGGTGCTATTTCAATAGGAAGCTTCAAAGAATTTCATTAAACCTTTACCTTAACGCTGCAAATAGCCTTTGTTCTCGAAATTTGAACTGTAAAATTTACATAATTGCAAGCCTTGCCTAGTTGGTGTTGTTAATTTTAACGTAGGACTTAAGTCAGCCAAAATACTCGAACAAAGTATCCATGGGCTATTCTACCATACTATTATATATTGGGAGGTCGGATAGATGATTGTTACTTTCACGCAAAAAATACTGATTGGATTTTGATGAATCTTACTAATATTATAAATGCGAAAGTTTGGATGTGTGGATATATGTGTGTTACTCCATAACTCCAGAACGGCTGAACGGATCAGCACACAGGAATAGCACATATGATACTTTTTATCCCGGGAATGTGTTCCCTCGGGTTAATTTTCGAAACGCACGCGGGCGAAGGCTCTGGCAGAAGCTAGTATTATAAATAAGAAAGTTTGGATAGATATGCGTTTGTTTGTTTCTCAATCACACTAAAACGGCTGAAGGGATCTGGATGAATTAATTCAAATTATTTGGCACGGAGATAGATTAATCTGGAATAGCACATAGGCATTCATCCGGGTATAACGTTCCCTTGGAATAAGAAAACACTTTTCACGAGGGTGAATCTACTGACAGAAGCTAGTTTAAAAATAACGCTATAAAGATATTGGGTACAAATTCAACGCGGGTGGAGTCGCGCGCAGCGGCTAGTTACTATACTAAAAATAATCTTTTCTCCCTCCTGAATCATGATAAGTGTTTCTTTTCCATTCACCTTTTGTATAGGTCTGCCCTTATATAAAAATAAAAATGTTTGTGGGTATAAAAATAACTCTTCAAAAAGAACTTATCAGTATTCAATACAAGCACAGTTGTGAGAATAAAGTCTTACACTTTTTATCGGAGGCTGAATGGGCACAAGCCTTTGCTCGCCGTTGAAGTGGCAAGCGCGGGAAAATCGTAAAAAAATGGCGTCGTGAAACACTACACGGAAAATGTCAGCTATTTACTATGCATTCTAAAGAAGCGCTGTTTAATAGAAACTTCGTGTTGCAATAAATAAATTGTCTAGGAATAATTGTTACTTTTATATTAAAATGCAAGTACATTTTCTCCTATGCTGGGTGAATTTTTAAACTTAAATTGCTGGAATGTGTCCAACGATTGGAAGTCTTGCCAACTCTTAATAAAAGAAAATATCCCGCAGAAAAAGAGGTATTGCATTGGATGAAGTAGTAATTTATAGAGAGGCCGAACAAAATAGTAAATAGATAGAGAGAAAAGTTGCATGAAATGTGTTGCATTTGTACTATTGAGCACGATCTTTTTTATATCGAAACTTTTTTAAGAACAAAGCAAATCAACCAATAAATTAAAAAAAAAACTCTATAACTCACTTGTGAATAATAGCAATGAAAAAGTCACAGTTTGATTACAGGTATCATTATGTGCCTAATTGCGGTGAAATTAGAGCCACTTTATGAGCAAGCGTGTTGAAAAATATATAATTTTAACTTCTACGTGTTTAATAAATAAAACTTTCAGTTAAATATAACTTTTGTTTTTGACTGTAATAAAGAAAACTTGAAATTCTCCATTTTGTACGTGGCTAAAACGCTATCCGCCCAAAAAAAAAAAAAACTCATTATTTTAAGTTTATGGCCGATCGCCATTGTTAGATGCGCGCGCATAGGAAAACTGATTAATTTTGCCTGTAATTTTTAAAATGAAATTATTTTTTAGTATTATTTTCTTCACAAGTGTGTTGAAAAACGTCGTATGATACACGTGTCTATTGATGATTACCGTCCTCGGCTCTCTTAAGACCCTCACCTAACGACTCGGGTCTCAATGGTGCCTCAGCGGTAATCACCAACATTACACACTTGTACCATAATGTACTATTATAGGCAACATTTTGCTAATTTGGGTTACATTATTGCAATTTTCATAAAGATCTCAATTTTCTTTGAAAATAAATAATAGTCTATGTTACTCGGGAATAACGTAGCTTTTCATAATTAAAGGAATTTTTAAAATCGGTCTAGTAGTTTCGGATTCTAATCGGCACAAACAAACAAAAAATTCTTTCCTGTTTATAATATTGGTATAGAAAAGGCAATCAACCAATTCAATTATTTAAATCGATAATTATTGTTAAGGAGACGGTCATTTCTAAAGTTGTAGCTTGTTACATCGTCGGTGATACTGCAAATCAAACTTCATAATAATTTTTCATCATGAACTGATTAAAAAAAATATATATCTACTTCGGTTTCGTTATATTCGAATTGAAAAATTTACAGCGGTTTCATTATGATACGGATAACGACATCGGGTTGCATTATGCGAATCGTCATAAATTCTAAAACACAAGCAAAGACATTCTGAACGTTCAGCCAGGTACGAACAAGTACAGGTTAGAACAAAAGTATCGTATACTATTTGGCTGTAGCGGCTACAAGATCTTTGCCTTATCTATACTAATATTATAAAGAGGTAAAGTTTGTGGGTTTGTGAGTTTGTGACGTTGTGAGGGGTAATCTCTGGATCTACTGAACCGATTTTAAAAATTCTTTCACCAGTAGAAAGCTACATTATTCCTGAGTGCCATAGGCTATAATATAATTAAAAAAAAAATGAGATCCTTATGAAAATTGCAATAAGGTAACCCAAGGTAGCAAAATGTTGCATGTAAAATACATTATTTGGCATGCGCTGAGAAAACTATTGATGATAGATAAAAATTTGTAGGTACGGTAGGTAGGGTAGTCAGGGTAGGCAGGGTAGGCAGGGTAGTCAGGGAAGGCAGGGTAGGCAGGGTAGCCAGGGTAGCCAAGGTAGGGGCAGGGGAGCCAGGGTATACCATGGTAGCCAGGGAAGACTGGGTAGGCAGGGTAGCCAGGTAAGGCAGGGTAGGAGGGTAGGCAGGGTAAGCAGGGTAGGGGCAGGGTAGGCAGGCTAGGCAGGGTATGCAGGGTAGGCAGGCTAGGTAGATAGGTAGCCAGTTGACGGACGCGAAGCCCCGAGGGTCATCTAGTACCTAGTAAACACTAAATAAAAAAAAATAAAAAATAGTGGACGCGGGCTAAACAATAGTCAGTGTGTAGTTAAGTTTCTATTAAAAATACTTATTTGTCGTTCGTAGATAAAATCTTGTATGCAAATGTACGTTATTGTAAACTCGTGCCCACCTATTTCGGTACGCGCTACGCTTGTACCGAAAAATGGCACTCGTATTAAAAGACCGTCCATAACGTAATAGTTGCATAAATAGCAATTTTTTAACTTGAAATCTTTTACAGTAACTATCACAGGCAAATGCTCCAAATCTATGTGGAAAACAAAGTACCAAAATTACTGACGTATTGCAAAAGGAGTTTTAACTCCTCTCGTCTTTCAAATTGGTCAAAATTCCCTGCAGTTAGACAAAGGTAGACCTAATTACCTAAAGGTAGACCTTCTGGCACTAACTTATCTACAACGCAAAACGTTGCCAAGTCGTTTTTGTTTTTATAACTTAAAACAGTAACACATTGTAGATACATAGCGGCATCTGTAGTGGTACATTTTCTGTCCAAATTGTGTTAATTTATATGCTAATTTGGGGACACAACGAGAAATAATGTGTCAGCTGCTTGACACCCTTTGCTGAGGGCGAATTTGCACGTATATTATTGTCAAATCAAAATAATAATTTGCATATTCAAACTGGACTGTGTGTGCTGAAGAATTTGAATGGTATGGTGAAGTTGCACTGTTGTGAATGTAAATACACAAACTGGATAATTATTTGTAGTGTAATTAAGCTCGTTTTAATAATGAAATAGTATGTTTGAAAGTAAATAGCGCGCATTTGTTTCCTGACCGAGTAAAAGCATCGTTAAAGTATATTGCAGTCTGGTTGTTTACGTGATTAACAAACCAATTGTTTGTTGCAAATAAAGAGGTATGGAAAACCAAAAACTTGTATTCTGTTTTTCTTTGAAACTTGATTATGCATAAAACTTTGTTTGTCCTTTTATGTATATGTGTGTTACTTATTTTAGTTACGTGCTACATAAATACTCTCTTTCTGCTTAACTTTGATAACCCTTTTCTGTTTAGAACAATGGCATTGGCATCGTTTTGGGAATACTTTCAATGTGCGTATGTACAGTTAAGGAGTGAAATTTGCCGGATTTTGTGTTGCCTGATACCTACAATCTTAGTCTTTTAGTGTAGAGTGAAAATGTTACTTATATGTGAGCGTGCTCATCACGTCATCGCTTATTCAGGTGAAATGATTGTGGTCAAACTCGAGACAATCAATAATATTAGGAAACAAACTCTTAATTTAGGCAGGAACGTTAAGTTCAATAATGACAACTAATCGACAATATTCGGTAATATCTCAAATCACAGAACACAATTGGGAATCGCAGCTGTGTTATTATAGCTAATATTAGTTAATACCGAATCAGTGGTGCTAATTGAGCAATCTATCTTAATATCACGATAATTAATATTGCACAATGAAGATAGCTTAGCAACTTAGTCCACTTGGTAACTCATAAACGGCACAAATATGTGGATGTCTCTAACTATTCTCAATTTCGTTTTTTTTTTTTTGAATTTCTTCTTTTAATTGGACTTTTTACAATAGTTCGCAATCATCTTTATAGCCCTTTGCAAAGAATAGTTACAGCACTGATAACATTTGTGCCACATGTTAAATTTAGTCTTGTTACATATATATATATTTATTTTTTACTTTGTATAGATTCTTTTACCGATTATTTTGTGAATGTGTGAACATTGTAGGCCTTCTAGATGTTAGTTAACTTTGTTATATATTATATAAACATTTTTTTTTTAGTTCCTTACGACTTATTTTCGGGCCTACGTTGTCCCCCCATAGTACTAATGCTGTAACATGGAAATATTGTAAAACCAAACCATTTTTAAAAGAGTAACCATGGAGTTTCTTGCCGGTTTTTCTCCATAGGAAACGACCAATCCGAACCGTGCACCTTTTGTCGACGTTTTATAAGTGCCCATGTAGGCCTATGTAAAATAAAAATAAAATATTTTGTTTTTGAGTCAACCGAAGTCTTAGAGATTGTGTTTCAAAATTTAAAGTAAATTAAAGTTCTAATAGTGCGAATGTGTTTGTGTGCTTTACTTTGTGTAAATTATTTCATCACCACTGCTCTCAAAAACGGTGAAGGAAAACATCGTGAGGAAACCGGCATGTCCTAGAACCAAAAATTCGAAGACATGAGACATCCACCAACCCGCACTGGGCCCGCGTGGTGGATTACGGCCCATCCCCTCTCACAGAGAGGTGGCCTGTGTCCCAGCAGTGGGAACATTAATAGGCTGATGATGTGAGTGCGAATGTCAAAAAGAGCTACTATACAGGAGAGCATTTTTATAATCGCAAGTGAACATTATACCGGAATGATAAAGTATCCTTTGTGTTAATCCAGGTTATGGCCTATCTATGTGCAAAATTTCATTCAAAACACAACACATTCTTTCACATTTATAATATTAGTAGAATACACTAATTAAGCTACCTCGATTTAGATTGATCAAAAGAAAGCAGTGATCTTTCTTTAACGAATTGCGCCAAAATGTCAAATTAAACTCTTTTTAATACTTGTTACTGGGTTATGGAGGTCAGATAGGCAGTCGCTTCATGTGAAATACTGTTACTCAGCGGTGTCTGCTCATATTAGAAACCGACCCTAACACAGTTGAGAAAAGGTTTGGCAAGTTTGATTAGTTCACCTAAACCTTATTGTCTAATTAAGATTAGTTCCATTCCCCATATTGATACCGATTCGCAAAGATAACAAGATCCGGCTCGAAGGACCAATTTCAATAAAAGTTAGAACAACACAGTGGATTTCGTCCCGAAAGCTAGGTCGTCTATTAAGTCAACCTAGGTTTATAGGCCTCCGAGGTCTAATCTAGCGACGGAATAATAAAATCTGGCGACTTGTTTAGTTTCGCGATAAGCCAGGTTTAGTCTGAGGACAATACGCCTACGTGTTTTATTATTTATAAAGTTAAAAGGTTTTTTTGTTAGGCCCTAAAATTGTATTTGGGCTAAACGGACAGCTGTTTCTCTTGCTGAAATTAGTAATCTGTCTTATGTACATTAGTATACTAAGTATGTTCTTTATATTGTGCTATTTTGTTAATAGTACATCACTAATGGTATGTAAGGATAAGTAGTAGGTGGCGTTCTGTAATTTATGCATACCTCACATCGCAGATTACACCCCTTATTATTTTAAGCTCATGAGGTCCATTCTAACACGTCTGGTAGAATATAGCTTGCAGTGGTAAGACCTTCATTGTGCCCATAGAATTAGTAATTCCATCTATTTATTTACCTTAGTAACTACGGTTAGATGACTCGTAACAAATTGTTAACTGCTGATAGTCGTCTATCAGCAGTTTATAAGACGTCCACTGCTGGACATAGGCCTCCCCCAATCGTCACCACACTGATCGGTCCTGTGCGTTTCGCATCCACCGGGCTCCTGCAGCCTTAACCAGTTCATCCCTCTACCTAGACCTTCCAACGTTGCTGGGCACATACACATCAACAAACAATCAGTGAAAACTTTACTTTTTTATATAATTTTCCTGCCTTTTTTCCAATTTATATGGTGTCAACGTGGATCTTTTTTACATTTCTATATCTCTTTCCACCTTCATCTTAATAATTACCTCCTATCTAGCCAAAGCATCTTTCACACATCCGTTCATAATTTTCTTGGAATTTTGGTTGGTAACTGAGAAATGAGTCTTGAACAGACAGTCAAACCCTGGTCTACTTACGATTTCATTCTGGAATCGTAATCTTAGTAGATTATTAATAAATGTCCCGGTTCGGCAAAAAACAGCCACACATCTATTAACTACAACGACAAATATCAATCCGAGATAACAAATCCAAAAACTTTGCCATTTCAATATAACTTTAATTTCTTAAAAATGAAGTCTCCGCATTTCAAGTTGGGACGCTCTTGCTCAATCAAACCTAGTTGTTTAATTTCTTTTTTACATCTGGCAACATCCCTGAGGGTCAAGAAATTCTTGTTATACTTTTTATTCTAACGTTAACATTTTGTACATTTCTGAAAGAAAACTTGTAAGCTTGTTCATTTGTCCTAATTTAATTGCCGAACTTGGCAAAACGGTTTTATGGTTTTAATTTAGTAATGTAGAAGTTGGTAGATCGCGGACATTTTTGGCTTAACTTTATTTTCTGGCTTTCATGTTACTTGATTTTGATTAAAATATTATTTCTCTTCACGTCGGGTTGAAAGTGCTAATTTGGTGGTCGGATTTATTCAGTGAGTGAGTAATGCTAAAGGCTTCAATGCTTTGTACGGTTTATTGTTTTTTGTTTTGTTTGGAGCTAGTGGTAACTAATAGCAGCTAGTGCGTAGTGCAGCGTTGTTGTGGGTACATTTTCTTACAAATCTATCGACGGTGCCTCGGTAGTCTAGTGGGTGGAAGCGCTATAGCTGAGTGTGAGGTACTTGTTTCCCGGGTCGGTTAGTGTTATTTTGATTTTAAAACCGGGCTTTCTCAGTAGCTAGTGGCTAACTAATAGCAGCTGCACGGGTCCATCTTCACGGTTAAACAATGCTTGCCAAGATCGGTCTTTTTTCGGAATAGTCAGAAGCCAGAAAATCGCACACTATTATTTAAGCTTGACATTTAATGGGTTGTAGATGTCAGATATGCAGTCGCTTCATGACAAATACTGGTATTGAGCAACATCCTGTCAGACAAGAAGTACAGTCCAACATACTTGGTAAGGCTAGGCAAACAGATTTTTTTTAGTTTATTATTTATTTATGTACACACAAAACACTTAACAGAGAAAATAAATAATACAGATAGAAGAGCACAAAGGTACTGCTTATATTGTTTAATGTTAGATTTCCCTTGACATATCGGAGGCTTTCGACAGGGTCTGGCACGAGAGCCTCATTGGTAAGCTTCCTTACTTCGGACTGTCTAGTGGTATTTGTGACTAGATTGCAGACTTCCCAAGGGATCGGTCCATCCGAGTGTTTATCGATAGCTGCTCGTTCGGTCAGTTAAGTATTAACGACGGAGTCCCTCAGGGGTCGGTGCTCTCGGCAACATTGTTCTCGGTGCATATTAATAACCTGATAAAACCCGGAACCTTTGGGTATGCAGATAACAGCACTGTTGCAGAGAGATACTTGTCCGGTGAACGGACTACGGGGCTTCACATCCCGTCTCTTCGGGAGGCCATGGTTGAGCGCTTGAACCTGTCTTTAGAGGCAGTCTAGGATTGGGGCAATACTAATCTAGTCAGTTTCAATGCTGCTAAGAACCAGGCGTGTCTTTTTGCCGCAAAAAAGAGCCAATTCCTCCCGGCTCCATCTTTTTGTAGTAACCGTGAATACGATACGATATATTATTTCCTGATAACTACAACCTAGGGATCTTTAAGCCAAGAGTGAATACGTTACTTCTAGGCAAGCGTGCTTTACCGTCGACCAAATCATCGTTTAAAAAAATAAAATACAAGAGGTATGTAATGAAAATTCTAGTATTGAGTATCAGAATTTTTAATTTTGTGTTTACTAATTGATACTGTTTTAGATCGACCGTCCACGGGATTAAAACGATCAAAATGTAACGAGGCTTTAGAACAAACACAATAATTGATAAAGAATAATTTTAATTAATTGAAAGATTCGCCGGCAATTGGAGCAATTTAAGACTATTTCTTTAGCAACCACACTCGGCTACATCTTTTCACACTGAAATACTTATTTGCTGCGTTCTACGAAATAGCGCAGGAAGAAAAATTGCGACAGTAAGGCGACAAGTGATACGACAGGCGGGCTCCTTATCAACCTGACCACACAAATGCAAAAATGTAAGTTGGACACACAGTCCAACTGGAGGTTAAACTGACAATTTGTCATACAATATTGTAAATTTATCGGGTAACTAACTATGGGGTAAGTTTTTAATGAAAGTGAGCCTAAATGGCTAAAGACAAGTGGTATTCTACCAACGAAAGCGTCGCTATTGCGATTCATAAAGGCCTGACCAATTCCTTACATTTTGGCATTTTAACCATCGTCTTAACTGATGGCACTTTGTCTAGAACATTAGACTCACGTTCCTACTGTTGAGACACAGGTCTTCTCGCTGTGACAGTAAATCTCCGCGGAAGGCTAATGGGAGAATCCATCAGGCCACAATGTACCAATATTAATTGATTAATATTTTTTTGGTACAAGGAGCTGTGGTGGCCCAATGGTAATGCTAGCAAGTACCAATGTAACGTTTCAAATTCATGTGTTCTTTTTAAGTTTATCGGTGAAGATAAACATCATGTGGAAACCTGGACTTATATAGTTAATGCAAGTCAGAAGCCTGTGAGGTTCCTAGAGGCGGCTTAATTAACTCTGACACCAGAAGTGGTCACATACTCACACGGAATGAAGAAGAAGCTGATATGATGATGATACTCGGTTCTAGGATATGACGGTTTCCTTATCATGGTTTTCTCCGAAGACTTAAAGAGCCATTTCAAGTGAACCACAAAAACAAACACATCGTTTAATATGACGACTTGGAGAATGTTCCCTCTGTAATTGAACTGAAGCCTTCCAAGTACGAAGGCTTCCTTCAAATGAAATATCGCCAGAATTGCTGCCTATATTAAATATATTAAATCACTGTTTGGCATACTTTTGAAGATATTTTGGTGGTACCTTGAGTTTTTTGTCAAGTGGAAAAAGGAATAAAACTGATGGTAGAAACGAAACACAGAAATATGAAGGATGCGACAGGCGTGAAACGAAAATGAGAAACAAAATAAAGACATTGTTTTACCTGTAGAAAAAGGCGATGAAAACGCACTGCCGCTTTGTCATCCCATTTGTCTGCGGGAACCTGGGCCTCTCTCAAAATCTGACGACCGAACTCTCATGATCGAATAATCTGTGAATAACGATTTGCTTTAAAAACAAATGAATAAAACATTCCAAAGTTTGCAAGCACATCTTATTAACGATAACATACCAACAAGCTATTTGGAATCACTATTTTATTAGTTAGCAAACGATTTTTCACTCACAATGGTATTTACAACTGTGCCCACTTTTTTCAAACAAACTTTTTGAACTGATAGGCAATAAATGTATTCATCACTTGTTAATACACATCGAATGAGCCTAAAATCACTGGTGCTATCTTGTCCCCGTTTGACCACTATCTCACCTGATGGTAAGCGATGATGTGGTCGACGGTGAAGCACGCTTGCCTAATAGTAAATTTATTCACTACTACACTTTTTTGACTTAAAGACTCCCAGGTTGTAGCTATCGAGAAACACATAATCTGGCAGAGAGTTCCACTCCCTATACGCACGTTTAAATTTATACTAAATTAGATACCTAAGCACACCAAAGTTCCTCTTAATCGGATGTCAGGCAGTGTTTGAAAAATGGATTACTAGTTTCTACACACACAAGGTAATATAAAGTTTGTAATAATAACAAATATTTCGCTTTGTAAACGCGGCTTTAGACATAAAATACGTCCACACACATCAAACAAAATCACCACCCGTCCACAAATAATAAAAAATTGTTGCACAACACTATTACATAAAACTTTCCATTCAAAACAGTAAACATCCTCTAGTCACTATCATGTTTGGCGTGTGGATACA
Organism: Orthosia cruda; assembly: GCA_964057195.1. NCBI lineage: Eukaryota > Metazoa > Arthropoda > Insecta > Lepidoptera > Noctuidae > Orthosia > Orthosia cruda. The sequence goes on along the minus strand of OZ059826.1, from coordinate 2,604,942 downwards.
CACTCAATCAACGCGGGTCGGACTGGACCCTTAGGGAAAAGTGCACCATTTCTCTAAGCATTTGGTATGTGTGACATGACCTTTTCTATGACCCTTAACTGTTCATGAGTTAAAGGAGATGGGAGGGGTAAAATATCAAAGTGTTGTTAGAATAAAGTGTTTGTGGAAGTGGATGAGAAGCGCACAGAACCGAACCGAAGTATGCAGAAATAAAAGGAGCCCAGCAGAAGGTTGTTTTAGTGAGATAAATGATGATGATGACGATGGTATGGTGGTGAGCAGTCCAAGCCCATTGTGAACCTAGCGGTTGGTGCATATCAATGTGCTGCAATTTAGCTTTCTTCATTACATACTGACCTTTTTTTTTTGTGTTGGTAATCATCAAATGACTTCTCCCGCTCTGGGTGAAGCGGAAGGGCGTGTCAGACTTTAACTGACTAAAACCCACCCGTGTTCCTTCAGTTGCTTATGCCAGGGCCGCGGTAACTCTCTTTCAAATTTATCCGCGACCCAGACAGGCATCGGCCCTAGCGGGCCCCGTCAGTTTTTGCTGACATCTCTTTGAGGCGCGCGTGGAACACTACGCGCCGTTGACTCGGGCCTGGTCCTTATCAGACGGCGAGCTAACCATTACTCGCCGTCCGCAACCCCGCGCCTACGGTGGCCGGGAATCGGCTTGCAACTCCCGATTACTTACTGACTGGAAACGGTGAAATGTAAAAGTGCACGGTATAAATTGTGAAACCAGTACCGCACAGCAGATACCCTAAAACAAAAAAACACTGGGCCAAATCAGTATCAAAATAACTATTTGTTGTCCATCTTGTAATTTTGAATTTTTTATATGTTAGTAATTTTGTATCATGTATTTTCTCCTTTTTATATATTGTGCCTACGTGATACATTTCAAAATCGCCTCTACTCTTAGGGATTGAGGACAATCCCCAGCCACCACGTCACGATGTCGTAAACGTGGATTGTGCAATGCCGCGGCACGTTGCTTTGACGTGACGGGCTAACGCTCGGTACCTCAACGTCGCCGCTCAACGAAGCGTCGTCGTAGGCTGTCGGAATTGGTACGTGGCGATGCGCTCGCTCAGTTGATGTTTAAATGTCTTAGCGATTAGTTGTATAAAAAAGATGTCAGAAAAGCAGCAACTGTCTTAAACTAAACTGCTGTAAAATTTACAAGTATTTTACAAGGCTAGACAACGTGTAACGTTGCTGCTTTATGACGTGCATTTTTACGACACGGTAAGGTAAATTAGCAAGTTACGCCCACATGCCACGTTGACGACGTCGTGACGTGATGACAGGGACAAGCCCTTACCCAACATTTTGTCTTATGTATCAATTAACATTAAGTTTCATTACTACCACTTAAATCCTCTACAACATTAAACGCTTTTAACACACATATCCTCTCCACTTAACGATCTAATCCGTTAAATGTTACAACTCAAGCATAACCGTAAAACCAATAATAACATAAATGAAGAGGGTTCATAAATATCTAAAAGCAATGAAGGGTTTATCGCTAGAACTTGTACAAGACTAGATTATGTCTAGACAAGTTTAGGCTATCTAGATTAAAAGCTATTTATATTCTTAAGACTTGTAGACGTGAACTGATTGGAGATGCAAATGCAAATAGATGGAATTGATTTTGTTAACATAAATTATAGAGATATTGAAAATGTTGACAATATTTTGCAGTCAGTTTGAATGTTTGAGTTTACAAATAAAATTTAAAAACCACCGACTATTAAGTTATCTAGCGCAAATACCCCGATTCAAACAGTAAAACGCGCATATATTTTGAAAGGCTGAACTGGTTTTCATCAAACATAGCTAAAAACACTCCAGATAACCACTTTTCAAACCAAAAGAAACTAAATCAAAATCGGTTCATCTGTTTAGGAGCTATGATGCCACAGACAGATACACAAATACACGAACACACAGGAACACGTCAAACTTATAACACTTCTCGTTTTCCGTCGGGGATTAAAAAGAAATTCCAGATAGGAATACCCAAAATTCAGGGCTCGCACCTCATGTTCAGCGGTGACAAGTCAAACCACTAGACCAATAAGGCAGTCAGAAACCCGATTTAAACTTGCATAACAATATCATATTGGAATAGGGATGTTTTCTGGGCAGAAAAATGATAATTTATTTAGTTCGCCGGTTGGATTTTCAAATAATATCTAAATGCGGATTTTTTGCTTTAACAATTAAATAAAAATTGACAAAGATAAAGCACAACAAAGTTCAGGCGTGGGGGCTTGTGACGTCACTTTGTCAGTATAAAGTATAGCACGGCGTGACATCACACGATATTTTAACGCACTGTATCGTCATTTGTTGTCTACGTGGTAAAATAAAAAATACGTGTCCAATATTTTTAGGTAATCTAACTGACGGACTAAATAGTATTTTTTGTCATCATCCCTATTGTTACTGCTCTTTGTGGCACTGAAAATGATGCAAGGAAGCTTAGGTAACCACCACGCAATAAGCAACCTTGACGATTAATGCTTTCCTTCTTTACATAAAATGAGGCCTTTCTTTTCAGCAATTTTAGCTATTATTACTTCAATTATCAAAATCATAACATTAATTTCCTAGACAACAATGAAAGAAAAACATTAATTTCTCCTTTCTTTTTTAAGAACTAAATAAGTGTTTGAAGCCTAAGGTTGGCCTCTGTCTGTTTGTTTATTGTTCCAAATGCCACAGCCACAGGACGGCGAAGGGGCACGTACAACAAGCGAGTGTTTGTTGTCCTTCATAGAATGTTTTGTCTCTGGTTGCTAGGGACTGTTGTGGAACTTTAACAATATCTGCTTGTAATTGTCTCTGGGTAGAGCGAGCCTAGTCATTTCAATTTAGTTTTCAATTTAGTTTGTAGCCTGGAATAAGCATTTTAGGAACTCAAATTGCATGGCTTTTTGATAATAAAATAAAATCTTCTTTGGTTTTTTGTTCGAACTCTAGGATCTAGGTTTTTCAGTGTTTTTAGATATGTTGTGCTTTAGCCTTTTTTGGAATCCGAAAACTTCTTTCGATTTGATAATTTTATATGTATACCGCCATATTGTAGCGGTGGCCATCTTTGATTTACAATCATCAGGAATATATTTAATTGTATTGTCATCAGAATTAATGATGTATACCAAATATCTGATCAATCTATCAACAGAAAAGTGGTACATTTTCAATTAAGTTGATAAACCAAACAAGAAACAGGGCAAGCTAAATAAAACAGTTTTAAAAAAGAGAGGTTTGAATAGTGGGTTACGCTTAGTGGAGAAGATTAGGAATCAAATCATTGTGTTCAATCAAACGACTAATCAAAAACCCTTCCAATAAGTATATATCTTGGTAGTTATTGAAAGGATTTTTCTATCGTAGAGAGAGACTGGGAAAGCAGGGACGGCTATTACCTACAGTGAGACCTTAATGAGTGAACAAATACAATAATTTGACAATATTTATCTATTATATTCCCACACATTTAGCTCTAAATATCCCGGTTTCCTGATACGGACACGTTCAATGAGCCACAGAGTACATCAGCTTGCGGGCCCAGTTAATTGCAGCAACCATCTAAATCTACACACTGTGTGTTTGTGTTTCAAGGGAACCCAAACTGAATCCTGGTATCTCTTGCAGTTAGCATATTGATGGCTTGATTACTTCTGTGTTGAGTATGGAATACAAACGCTGAGTAACGAGTCTTTGCTTAGTGGATATTTAAGGCCTTTACTCCGCTTTAGTTACGGCACTACGGTATACGGTTACTTTCTAAAGCATACTCCCTAGTCACGGCTAGGAATAAAGGTATGAAAAAAAAAAAATATTCATGTACATTATTTGAGAAACATGGTTTTTTCGTATGACTAATACTTTTGCTTTAAAAAAATAATTAACAACACAATAGTTTTTCGCTTCTTTTGCATACTTCTCCAAAACTACTTGGATGTTTAAAAATATTTATATAAAGAAAAAATGATGGTTAAAATTTCTTCTTAACCTGCATAACCAAATAATATTTTGCAAACAAAACTGCCAAAAGAAGGTACAATATTGATATTCTGGCACCGAGCAGGTGCACGGCCAGTAACTAGGTAACATTGAGGAATATATAAGCCTTAATCAGCGCTGGCTAGCAGAGTGGAGGTAGATTTCAGACAGCTCATTCGACAACATGATGAGAGTGTCTCGCTAAATAAGACGAATCAATGATTGGATTTGTGGCATCATCGTCTCATTTGTCGAGGCTTTCCCCAACTATGTTAAGGTCGAAGGCCAGTCCGCATGAATACCAGTATTTCGCTTTTATCGACTGACCTGATCTCTACCGTTTAGTACCTACTTATTTATTCATCAATAATTTATTGGACACCTGAAAGTCAATTATGCGGGCTTCTGACAACCTCTATCGACTGTCTAATGTGTACAAATTAAAGCCAGCATTTTTGAGTTAAGAAATGTAAATATCAATATTGATTTGCTGTTGTTATTTTCATAGTGAAGTAATAATTTTGGTTAATATAAAAACCAAAATAAATCGCACATTTACTATTACAGGCAAATATTTCGAATTTTGCAGTAAATATATAGCACTGCGTCCGGATCCCTGTGGCAATCCGTGTTTTTTTTACAATACAGATCTGGAAAATGTACATCACAGTATAGTCATAATCACATTTAGCAATTTAGTCAAAACAATTGCTAACTATTTACAAATTCCCAATTGTGATTTGTATACAGGGCATTACTTTCGCAGAACATCTGCCACATAATTATTAAATTTGATAGAAAATAAAAATAATGAAGTGGTGAATATAAATATTTCGAATAAATCAGGATCTGCCTACATTCAACAAGATGCAAATATTTAAGTGAATTTCAATAATTGTACCATCCAAAATACAATAAATAATTATATTATTTCCTATACATAGTTTGTTTGTATTAGATACTCAGCAATTAAACTTTCCATGAATGAAAACTCTATGTGAGTTCTTACAAGCACTGTACAACACCCTATTGCTTCAGAACCTTTTATGAGGATGATTCATAACACGGGTGTAGATAAAGTCTTGTATGCAACTGTACATATTTAGATATTAAAACACTCATGTGATATTATTATTACCACAACCAACCTATATTCGTGTTTTAATACTCCTTATTATACAATAGTTGCATAAATAACTATTTCACAACTATTTGATTGCCGAATGCTATTTATATCTTTTATTCTAGACGTCCGTCGCCTTCACGCCCAAATCTATTTCATCCTTGCAAACATTTGTCGCAATCGCAACTAATATATCTAATCATTTTACATCACCTAACCCAACTTTATCTATTTCGCTCTTATTCCTATAATGATGTCAATCTCGTACAAAATGCGACTATTTTCTCGGACATATTATATAGCATAACGTGTATATTAGTAGCAATAGTTTTCTATTTGTAGGAACGTTTGCTTGAACGACGGATCCAGAATAGGATCCAGAATAGTGTCGCGCCAACAACTCATACATTTTTAACTTTGTCGACGAGAATGGACGTCAGGTGATAATAGCCCCTTTGGAAAAGGGGCGATCGATTCTAGGTTTTTAATATACTCCGATCTTCATATTAGAAAGCAGTAATGGAAATTCCGCACGGGTCACTCTTCAAGATTAAGCTACGCTTACCAACCTTGGTCCGTACAAAGCTAGATTCTCCCGTGCTTCGTAAAGCACATTAAGCTATTGGCCCCGGCTGCCAGTTATACATCTTTAACAGTCTTTACAGGTAGTCGGAAACCAGGTAATCTGACTTCAGTCTTAGCAAAGGGGTATCGGAGTTAGGATAGGCAGTCACTACATATAAAATACTGATACTCAGTTGCATCCAGTTTTTCTGGAAAAAGGCTAGGCAGATTATAATCAATGAAAATGGTAAACGGCTAAGCACTAGAGTGAATTTCGGCCGTTTGTTGTAGCTGTCCTTCGAAAGCTAAATTCAACAGTGCATGAAATCATAAGAGCCTTGACGAGTTGGGAACATTTTTTATACAACCTACAATCGGAACATAATGTTGGGTCACAAAAGGGATGAATGTAAGGCTATTTGCCAACCAGCTGAGATGAGAAAGCTAAAAGGGATGTTTATTTTACGCGAATGAATGGAATAAGAAATGAGCTTATAAGAGGAAGTCTGAAAGTGGCAACGGTAGCTGAAAAGTTTTGAGGAAATCGTTTGTATGGTATAAGCATAATGATGCGTAAACATTAGCAAAAAGACGAAAGAAAAGTTTTGAGTATTAATTAGGATGGTTAAAGGAAACCATAGCAGACAGTGCGAAAGAAAAAAAATATATAATAAATGATTTATTTCTAACATTCAAGATAGAAGAAGACGTATTAAATAAATTGAGTTAATGAATTAATTATTGTAATCCGTTACTGAAAAATCTTCTGAATTGGACTGTCTATTCTATTCCAACTTATGCTATTATTGTTTTACAGTTTTCCAGCTTTTCGAAGGACCTGATGGCAGTTAGTAAGTATAGCAAAATCAGCCTCTAATATTCCCACTGCTGGAACACAGGCCTCTTCTCCGTTACTGGGCTATAATCCATCAAGAGGGGCCAGTGCAGCTTGGTTGATGTTCAAGTTCCTGTCGGTTTCCTCACGTTAAGAAATAAATTTAAAAAAGTAACGCAAACCCACGACCTACACACTCGTAAGCCGTAACCACTCGGCAATCACTTCTTTCTCATAGCAAGTTACACTTTATTTTGAATTTATTTAGTAAATTCGACGGAATTTAAGCGTTAACCTAACCTATAACTACCAAGGGCATTAGTCTTACATGTTAAAACTATCACGATTCCACTGTAACAAAGTGTAGTAGTCTTCATCCTGTATAACTCCGTCTTTTTCTCACAGTGGAACCATGAAAGATATGAAATAACAGAGTAAGAGCCCTGAAGTCTACATTGTAACCACTGGTGTTTTAACTGTGTTAGCAACTGCAAAGCGTCCAACTTTTACTGTTTAAGCAAGTTGCTATTGCAACATCTCCTAAACGTGCTATTTGAGTTGTTAATGCATTCCGTGCGACTGAAGTTAATAGCACGACTGTGTTACTTGTTGTTCTCATGTTTAGTTTAGCTTTGAATAAGTGTTTAAGTTAGATTAATTCGTTCGGTACTACTTACTTCGGGGCTTCGTAGCAGGTGGCATTCTGTAGTTTCTGCCTTCCTTTGTTTCTGTTTCTGCCACATTGTAATAAGGAAGCGAGAACCCGTTTTTTTAGAAATTGTTTCACGGATCTGTATAACTATTTATATGATAAATGGCCGTTCGTATGTCGCACTGTCACAACGGGCTTGCCTTTTTTAAGAAAACCTAATCAATTTTAAGGAAGACATCTTATGCGGTAAGAAGTATTTCATTATTCGATTTACGGAACTGGGCGTGTATTCAGTAAAACCCATTTTATATAAAACTAGCGGAAGCCTCGTGGTTTCACCGCGTTGTTCCCGTGGGAATAAAAGGATAATAAGTGGCCTATGTCACCCGGGGATATTGTAGCTTTCCAAAGGGGGTATTGTTTTTTTTTTAATCGGTCTAGCCATTTCAGAGTCTATAAGGAACATACTTACATACTTTCTCTTTTTTATTTATACTAGCGGACGCCTCGCGGTTTTACCCGCGTAGTTCCCGTTCCCGTAGGAATATATGGATAAAAAGTAGCCTATGTTACCCGGGGATAATGTAGCTTCCCAACGGTGAAATTTTGAAATCGGTCCAGTAGTTTTTAAGTTTATTCGTTACATACAAAAATACAAATATCTTTCCTCTTTATAGTATTATTATATATATTAGTAAAGATTTGTTTAGACATAGATAGATTTCGTTTCAATAAATAGACAATTCTGAAATAGCTGAATATTTTTTGTACCCAATCTTATACAAAACGAACTATTTTCATCTTGTTTTCGAACCAGTAAGTAATCATTCACTAATAAAGGCTTTCCTACGTCTATCTGTCTTCATTGTTGTCGCAAAACTGTCTCTCCATTTGTACTGCTGTCAAAAACTTCTAAAACTAAATACAATAGCGAAGAAAATCTATAAGCCCAAAGGCGAAAATGGAATTTAGAGTTGGATAAAGTTTTCGCGTCTTTGCCAACAAAGTCTTGGTAATCTGCTGAATAACAGTGGCAAATAAAAAAACATCGACGGAAGATAAAATTCGCTTTTTAAGCTGCTTCGATCACTTGGTCGCTAACAATGGGCGTCATCAGGAGGCTTAAAGTCACAAAAAGTGCAATGCAATGGAAACTTGGACTTTCCTTGCGTGATCGAATCAGAAATGAAGACATCTACAAGAGAACCAGGTTTACTGACATAGCCTGAAGAATTGCCAAACTTAAGTGGCAATGGGCAGGGAACATTGCTCGCAGAACGGATGGATTGTCGATAGGGTTAAAAAGTTCTGGAGCGGCGACCGCAAACTGTAAGATGCAGCGTTGGAAGGCCTCATTCTAGGTGGAGTGACGCTTGGGAGAGGCTTATGTCCAGCAGTGGACGTCTTTTAGCTGAAATGATGATGAAGCTGCTTCGCCAAAACGCTACGCATTGATCACGTGGCATTTTGATGGCACTTGTCAAGCATAAACAATTTTGACTTTTTGACTATAGCTATTGCCACGCTTTCGATTATAGAATGTCATTGGTCTATGGCCTCTGGTATTGGTTAACACTATTGCCCTGATCAAGACTAGTTGTCGGACTACTGGGCTTCTGACTACCCGTAACGACTATCAAAGCTCTTCAAATGACAGCCGGGACCAACGCCTTTAATTTAATGTTTTTTTTCCTTCTTAATGTTTGAATTTTACTGTTGTGTGTGCCGTGCTAAATCAATTCGTTTCTCACTTTCAACTTTCCAAGGCACTGAAGGGTCTCGATATTATATAAAAGGTCAGACTTGCGGAAGCAAGCGCTGCTTTAAAATCGAACCCTACGACCGTTATCATTTATCCCCGAACCCCTGAAGATAAAACTCCCATTTGTCTCAATTTTTTACAACAATATCATCGTAAAACTGACACCATTTGCGCTTAACAAATCCGTATCGGATGACAAACCATCAATTTTTGCGTCTCATTTTTACGTCCGAGGGATATTAACGATGAATAAAATTATCGTTCTGTCCAACGTTTATAGACGTCGTAAAAACATTGGCGAATAAATGAGTGTTACGATTTCGTTAAATTCTCGCTTTCCTTGTTTATGACGTGGGGTAGCTGTATATAACGTACATATTGGAGTCAAAAACTCGACTACCTACAGCAGTCAAGACCCTCTAGAAAAATCAATCAAAACACAAAGAAGTACAAAATAACTTTCTTTTCGGCAGTCGTTGTCATTGGTATCTCTTGTTTTTAGGGTTCCGTACCCAAAGGGTAAAAACGGGACCCTATTAATAAGACTTCACTGTCCGTCTGTCTGTCTGTTTGTCACCAGGCTGTATCTCATGAACCGTGATAGCTAGATAGTTGACACTCTTCTACCGTGATAGCTGACAACTTTCACAGAAGATGTATTTATGTTGCCACTATAACAACAAATACTAAAAACGAAATAAAATAAATATTTAAGTGGGGCTACCATACAAAAAAAAGGGATAGTTTTGCCGTTTTTTTGCGATAATGGTACGGAGCCCTTCGTGCGTGAGTCCAACTCACACTTGGCCGGTTTTTATAATATTTAGTCACAGACTTCCGAAATGAAAGTTATTTTGCACATTTTACCCGACTGCGGGATGGTAATGTTTTTAGAGCGTATGTATGTATGTATGTCCATTTCTATAGCACGCTCTATAGCCCAAACGGCTTGATGGATTATGACATATGAGGTCTCGTTGGATTCGTGTCGATTGTGGGAGTGATATACGTTATATTTTTTTTAAAAGCGCCCCACCCCCCCCCCCTAAAAAAGGGGGTGGTACAATTATTATTTTTTCGTATAAAATATTAAAACAAATTATTCTAAAAACAAAGAACCCGACTGCTAACTGCTAACGATTCGTTTTTAAAAACCGACTATAACTTCGTTTGAAACGAAGTTATGGTCGGTTTTTCTATAATATTTGTTTGTGGGGGCAAACATTTGGGTACAGGCGGGGGCCTGCAGCACCTCATAATATTTAATGTATAAATTATGTCTAGTACTTGTTTTTCTCTTTTCAGTTAATCATTTTTTAGCAGTCGGGTTTGAAGAAGTTAAAAATGTGTAGGTATGTGAATGTCAAGCGCTATTGAAATATCACGTGATCGATGCCTTACATTTTGGAATTCAACTATCGCCTTCGCTAATAGAATGTGACTTTAGTGATATTTCGGTAGCGGATGTCACTGCGAAACATTTTGACTTTTCCGCTATTGCAATGGCCGATAGAATCTTATGAGGTCCCAAGAACATTTTGGAGCTTTAATATCATTGTCAGGGGGGCGCTGTCAGTGAAATTTGAATTGAAAAGACAATAAGGCAGATATTAGTGCCAATTTCGTGCGGCAAAGGTGTAATTGTTGCTTGTCTGAGTCTGAGTGCATTCTGAATGCCTGGTTTTTAACTTACCTAAAGCTCCAATCACTGTAAGTGTAGTGTCATCTTTATTATTATAATTAGTGTGCTTCAAAAACATTGCAGATCCATATTTTTGTTAATAGGTATACTTTGTTTCAGTAAAAGCGTTGACTAAAATTATACAATTTATAAATAAAACACTTTATTACAGATAAACAATACTTCCCTTGGCAATATGTTGAAGGTAATAAAGTAACGAATGAAAATCTAATCCCGCAACACGATCAATCACTTATTATTAATTTCGTGAAATATGGTACTTTCAGTGGCCGTCGAGATTAATTTCATCTTACAACAGATGGTGACGATTACAATTTGAAAGCCAGTAATTAAACATTAATGTTGAAAGCCGGGAGTGATTGGAGGAATATATTTGATGGATGGTAAAGATAAATAGTTGAACAAGCTATGGTACTCACATATGGTATACTCATAGTAAAATTTAATATTTTCTTCGAAACATCTTTGTAAGCAAAAGCTTTTTCTGGCTTTTCAATCCATCTTATCTGTACCTATATCTACATTATTCGCAAATTAATTTATACTATTGCCATCAGCAAATAATACCAACCACCACCTGTGGAGGTTCTTGTCCGTTATTCTCCGTAACAAGCTACTTTTCCGAATGGACGGTAGAATCAATTATTATTACTTATAAATTTAAATTTTTGACGTTCAAAAGTGCTGCTTAGTGACCTAATTGAAATAAATAAATTTGACTATGAACTGTCTATTAGAACAAATTGCAGCAGTAATTGGTCATTTAACGAGTCGAAACAGACAGAGGTCCATGACGTAATGATTTCTGACATCCTGTTTGTAAGTGTATGAACATTTGCAAACTTTTTGGCTTTATTTTTTTTTCGTGAATCCTCGATGGAATTTCCGGACGAACTTTCATCGTCTCTATTAGACGGCTTCCGAAAAAAAATCCTGTCATAGTGCTCATTTTTGCTCACAGTGTAAGGCAGCCGTTGAGGGTGTACTTTGTCTGGCAAATAATTTAAGAATTTTATTTAGTAGATAGTCCAACTGGAAGGAGAGTTTCTTTCTCTAATAACCTGAATAACTTACCCAATAAGATTCGTAATTAGGAGTCCTCATTAGTTTCATTTATACAATAAATATTAACGTCGTAGAAACGTCTGCCAAAAAAACAATACTGCCTTTTCACTTAATTGCCCTTCCATTAACATTCGGCCGCCAATGCTGATGTCATTGCTACAAAGACAGTGCCAGTTGCTACATTATTTTATTATAAATGTAATGTAGTTGCTTTATCAAACGACTACCTACATAGACATTCTCTTACTTCTTGCATCCTTAAAATAAATTGCTCCATTAGCCCAGACATGCAGTCATTTGCAAGAACATTCAGTTTTGCTATTCAAAGGAATATGAGGTTTGCCATCAAAACTACATTAGTTACGAGCATGGCATTAGTACGAAATATTTGTAATAAAAGAAATATAATTTAGGTTTTCTTCTAGGTTGTAATAAAGGGTAATTTGTTTTTGATGGATGAGCAGGGCAAAAGTAAAAGGGGATGTTTCGGCCCAATAATACTAAAACTGTACTCTTTGTAGGTAGTAAAAAATGCGACTAACTAAACACCGGTATTTTCCCGGCCAACATTTTCATTCAATCTGCATACCTTTTTTTATTGTTCCTGTTTGGAAAATCCTCATTGGATATCCTCCGCCCTGCGGGGAGGCGGGGTTCAGACTGCTACGTACTAAAAACCACCATTTTCCATCCCACACCTACGCCGAGGGTCTCAGGAACGAATGATCCTTCTGCAACCTCCGGCTGGTGCCGGCCCGCATCTGCGAGCCTTGACCTCGGGTTGTGTGAGAGTGAGATGTTTGACTCCTCCCGCGACGTCTTAGAGAGGCGTGCGTGGAACACTATGCGCAGCTACCTCGGGTACTGATGTGTGGGGTGCGACGGGCGTCCCAGAGTCCGTAGCCCCTGGAAGCATTTAAGGGAGCTGGGAGAGGGCTTTGTCCACCCTCCACCGACGCCCAGAGCGTCTGCTGCAGATAGGGTAAATGGTTAAAATCTCTTTCTCCCTTTCCGCAGCCTCCTTCTACGAGACGACTGTTTCGCAGAAGTATACCACCGCGTCCCAGGACTCCTCGCTGCCGACCATAGAATCGACTACGGCTGTTAGTCACAGTTGATAGGCGATATCGCGCAAATATTTACTAAGAAAAATCCAAGTGCGTATAAGTCGAATTGCATCTCATTGTGTCCATGTGAACATACTTGCAATTTCCCTTAGTAATAATAGTTTATTGGTGCTATATGAATCGAATAGCATCGCATCAAGGCCTAACAGTATTTTTTTTTAAATAAGTATTAAATACGACTGGAGGCCAGTAGAAACACAAACCGCAATTTTTCTAAAAGCTTTAGGTACAAGAAAAGCTGCATCTCTCGGAGCTATTACACTAGACTGACACTGTTATTTCCTAGTTCTAAAAATAATATTACCCGCGTTTATTGTCTTAGGACAACAATGCTACAATATGTAGGTACGGTAGTTTTCTGCTACATTTTATAAGTAATGAAATTTTCTACGGGGCTGGCAACTGCTATTTCTCGTAAAGAATAATTCAGCAGGAAAACATTTACCTCATTTGATAGTCATGGAATATCGTGATACCCAGTTAGTGGGTTGTGGAGGACAGTTAAGCAGTGGCTTCATGTGAAATACTGGTGTTCAACTGCATTTGATTTGATTGGAAGCTGATCACAACGTAGTTGGGCAAAATGCAAATAGATTGATGGCAAATTGATTCAAGTCATCATCATCATCACTTAAGCCGTAAGATGTTCCACTGCTGGACATAGGCCTTCCCCAGATTGATTGATTCGAGTATTCAGGGAAAACATTGGCATGTAAGGCTTGAGTTCCTCCTACGCTAACGGTCGTCACGAGCTCGACATTGGTCGAGTCTACCAGCTGTCAGCGCTGAGCCGAGTGACTCGACCAATGACGAACTCGCGGCGACCGTCATCGCCGACTGTCGGCGTAGGTAGAAAGCGGCGGTGCTAAGATAAATGCCTCATCTTGTTTTTGCCTTTTTCCAACGTTACCAAAGCAACTCAGTAAGTTTTCTTCTTTAATATTCCTCTATCAACCATCACTATATCATTCACTTAATTTTCTTTCATGAAAATTTATCGAAAAATTCATCCATATTTTCTATTTATTTATTTAATAGCTTCTGACAGCGGCTTCGCCAACGTGAAAAGTTTTTCTTATTACAAGGGAACATTATACCAGGATAAAAAGTAGCCAGTAGTAGGACTATAATCTATCTATGTGCCCAATTTAATCTAGATCCGTTCATCCTACGGAGCACACAACCAGCTCCGTGGTTCAGCCGTTCGGGCGTAATTGAGTAAAAACTTTCGCATTTATAATATTCCCAGCTTTCCTCATGGTTTTACTCCCGTGGCGCACTCCACAGGACTCGTTTTCGGGATAATAAATAGCCTTTGTTATTCAAAAAGAATGTAGTTTGTTACTGGTCAATCGGTTAAGTAGTTTTTGAGTTTATCAATTACAAACAAATATTTCCTCTTTATATATTAATAAGAAGTAAGATACTTCATGCACAAATGCACAAGAGCGGATTTCATGCTTTAGCCATTTTCTACAAGTCAATCAGTATATAGTATCTCTCTCTCCCATAAAAATATAAAATTGTTTAAAAAATACAGTGATATCCATAACATAAATACTAGGAACAAACACAAATTTGTAGTACCTACAACAAAGCTCAAGAAAATAGGTGGCTCGTTTAGATGTCAATGTGTACGCTTTTATAATAAGCTTCCAACCCATGTACAAGATGTAAGTCTTAATAAATTCAAATCTTTCATTAAACGTAAGTTATGCCAGAAAGCGTTTTATACAACAAAAGATTACATTGAGGACAAAAAGGCTTGGGATTGAGCTGCTCCAATTAATTTTGTTTTTTTTATTATATTTTGCACCATGCATTTTTTTATTATATTATTTTTTTTTGGTTTTCTTGCAATGACAAGAATATTTACTTTTTAAAGTATTATATTATTTTATTTTAATTATTGTGAATGTGAAGACTATGTGGGTCATTATTTTTTTTGTTTTAATTTAAATTTATCTTAGTTTTTAATCATGGTCTGGCAGTTTGAGTAGTTTATGCGGCCTACCCGAATGTCCTTTTTTTGGTATTGTTCGTCGAAACGTTGAGCTCCTTAAATTCTGAGTTGAGGTGCTCGGTTATTGACAAATGCGTGCACTGACTGGACAGGTCCACTCAATCTTGCTGGTTCTTTCCTCAAAAGACCATTTCAGACATCAGTCTACATGGTCTTCACATGATCTAATCAAGATTTTGTCTGGACTTTAAAAGAGACTGTGACCTCTGAGTTTTTTCGGCCTTTCTTCTCAGAGTAGTCAGATAGGAAACGCCGACCTCATCTAGTTTTAAAAATATGTTCGACATGTAAAAGTGTTTGTACAAACCAACTTACAGAAATAAAATCATTTATCATTTATCTCTCTCTCTCTCTCCATTCATTCACAATTATATTTATCACTCATTTTAGTCACAAGCGTTTCACCCCTCCTCATTACCCTAAGGTGTAAGAAGAAAATCCATCAAAATCAAGAATAACGATTCCTTTTAAACTTCTCTATCACTGGTGCCACTTTCAAACTACTAAGTACCGAAAGATGATTTATAATTGGCAACTATCGGATTAAAACTATTTTAATAAATGGAGCGATCCACCATTTGTGCAAAAGGTCAGTTCAAGATTTGAGTCCGAAGTCCATTGATATGATTGGAACTTCCACCCACACGGTTTCCAAAAGTTCAGTAATTGTAATCTGTTGACAAAGTTTATTTGCGCTGAAGTGATTGCTTATTTGTTTGTTCGATTTGTTATTTTTTTCAGTCAGTCAACCATAACATTATAATTGGATAGAAAATGTAGGAACTAACGGCCAAAGTGGGTTGCTATCAGTAATCAAATATCATCAAGTATACTTACTTGATTACCGCATCAAGCCGTTTTTGTTAGTCGCGAAGAAAGTGTGAGATCTACTCAATAAAATCATAAATCTCAGATAACAGACAACACACAGCCTAAACCGCAATATTGCACAAGAGTTTCTTATTTATCGAATAGGAGTAATAAGGAAGGAATTTCGGAAATCCGTTCCCCTAGGGGATGACGAACTCCATTTTTTTGCAGATGGGA
The DNA here is from genome assembly GCA_964057195.1 of Orthosia cruda. Lineage (NCBI taxonomy): Eukaryota > Metazoa > Arthropoda > Insecta > Lepidoptera > Noctuidae > Orthosia > Orthosia cruda. The sequence continues at coordinate 2,589,013 of OZ059826.1, read as the reverse complement.
AATTCCGTCGAGTATACAATACGATATTCGAGGTTAAACAACGCTTGCCGAAATCGGTTCGTGGATGGGTTACCGTCCATTACATAATGGGATTTCTGCGGTCTGCGGTTGCAGACCTTAGACAGTCATTACGGATAGTCAGAAGATGTCATGTCAAGGGGTATCGTGTTACCCAGTTGCTGTGTGGAGGAAGTCAGATGCTCTAATTATAAAACACCCAATACCTTCGCACGTTCCCAGAATGTTTTTAATTACACCCTTCGCTATTGTCCCATTGCGTAAAGGTCACCCTAGTTCGAAAATGCAATGAAGATAAGTAAGCAGAGTTATCTAAATAGGGAAAATCAACTCAATATCAGCGTCGCAATCTGTTTGTCTTCGTTCCACATACGTTCGACACGAACTGGAAGTTTTATCGAGTACCTATTTATATCCTGAAGGTAGGTAGGTTTACTAGGGGTCGACTCTAAGCTACAATTTAGATCTAGGGCTGCAGACAAAGAAAGATTCTGTTAGCGATATCGATTGTCTAAAGTCTGTAGTGTTTGGAATTGACCACGTCCTTTTAATGTCAATGTTATGTTTTATGATGTTAAAATTTCCAACACAATGTATATTGTAACTGAATAAATTGAATTGAATTGAAAGTAAATTTTCGGTATCGCATGTCAATCAACAATGTGGCGACACTTAGGGGAGGCCTATTTCCAGCAGTGGATGTCTTTCGGCTGATATCATGATGTCAATCAACATACATTAAGTTTTATGTTATATATTATATTTTATAATTTTTTTATTATTCGTAGTTAAAAAAAAATCTTTATGGTGAAAGACTATGGAATTATTGATTACGATTAAAAATTTACCATTCAGCTACATTATCACTGATGAAAAACAGATTCCGCACTCAGATTGACCGCAGCAAAGACTATTTCCGTAAATGGGGGTTCTGGGATTGGTTCCAATATTTGTTGTTTGTGCGGCGTCTCTCCGTAGACTAAGGCCCACATGTCATGTTGCCTGTTCACGTGAAGACCTTATGACTGTGACAGCGGAGGGCGTTGCCGTGGCTGAATGGGCCAGACCAGGAATTTAACAAAAGGAAGTCTGTTTGTCATCAAAACGCTAAGAAGAAGGTCCTGAAACACGCTCGTTTTACAGAGGATAAACACATCAGGGACCAAACCTCCGGCAAAAGTTTTGGCAACATATTATTATAAAGAGAAAATTGTTTGTAGGATATAATCTCTGGAAGTACTGGATCTGTCTACGAAAATGCTTTCACGAATAGAAAGCTACACTATAGTTGAGTGGCATTTTGTCTCGGAAATATTCATGTTTCCTGTATGATCGGCCCCAGGAGCGAAAGTGCGGTAAAAAGCTAGTACCAAGGAAATTATTATTTGGTATATGCGAACTGCGAAGAAAACTGATCGTAAACGTCTCCGGTGGATTATTTTATCTTTTTGAGAAGTGGATATCCAAAAGATGAAAGAATTAAAGCCCACATTTTTTTTGAATAAAGCCTACAAAGAAAAGAAGTTATTTTACTTGGGCTAGGTATTATGGCTGAAAATAACATCAAAAGAATATCGGGTGAATGTATAGTCGACAGTGAAAGTTAAATAGAAAGCACGGGTAGTTTGAGACTATTTTTAGATTTTCGTACCACGAAAGAAAAAAAAGAACCCTTATAGGATCACTTTGTTATCCGTCTGTCCGTCTGTCTGTCTGCCAGGGCCCTTTTTCTCAAGAACGCGTGGAGTTATCAAGCTGAAATTTATTTCAAATACTCACTCTATCAACTGTCTCTTAAAGCTGTGAAAAAATCAAACATTTATGGCGCAAATTGCCGCAAATTTTCGACACTCGCAAGGGAATCAAAACCTACAGGCTACTTCCCGTGAACTCAGAATCTTGAAATTTGGTACAAAGCAACGTCTTATAGCACAGATAAAGGAAAAATTGACATTTTTAGTTACAACATATAATTATTATAAAAATATTTTTAATAATTATAAACTTACCACCCTTTCCTCATGAACGCGTAGAGGTATTAAATTTAAATTCATATCAAATACTCAGGTCTATAATATATTTAAGCTGAGGTTTGTACAGAACCCTCGGTGCGCAAATCCGACTCGCACTTGGCCGGTTTTTTTCACCTAAACCAATTTCGCTTTGCGTAGAACTTGTTTGGAAATAGTAAGAAGGGTGCCCAAAGAGGCATGATTTGATTTCTAATTTTAGAAAACTTATTTTATTTAAGTTTGAAAATAAACCAGTTTTCTTCAAATTGTTTCAAAATAGTAAAAAAGTGTATCCAACGAGACATAATTTGGTTTCTAAATTATAGAAAAGTTTTGTTATTTAATTTTGAAAATAAACCACTTTTCTTATAAATAAATAGTTATTTGAAAATAGTAAAAAGTGCTCGAAAAGTCAAGATTTGATTTCTAAATATATATATAATAGTTTGTATATATAGTACATAATATATTAGTTACCTAAATTTTTTTTTGTAAACAAAGAAAGTATTCAATTTAGAAAACTTCTACTTGTAAATGAAATATTCGTCAGAATAAAACGACTGCCTATGTAAGCGTCGCTAGGGAAAGGTGAAAAAGCGGTTTTCTGTATTGGATTCGTTATTATCAATATTCTGGCTTGTTTGCCAGTTCCATTACTTTGCCTGCTGGTACTTACTTATAGTACGGGTTGACATGGCAACTGACGCCGAATATATTTCTTTTATTTCTTTAAGATGGACAGTAAACGTGTAAGTACGAAAATATGTGATGGATTAATTTGAATTTCGTATGAAAATAGAATAATAATCACTATGAATACATTGAATAACATGATGTAAGTATTTTTATATAATTAGCTTTGAATTATCGACAAATAAATAACGCTTATTATTTGTTTATTAGATTTAGAAAAATAAAAAGATTTCAAAATGTTAATATGAAATATTATTTTATTCCTGTTTAGAATAATATAATTTATTTTTAGAACAAATTATTAAATTATTATTGTGGCAAGTTTGTTTTTTCCTGTTACAACGATTGTTACGAATCTTTATGTGACTGTAAAATTAAATTGCCAAGTTTACCAAAGTTTACACGCATTTTATTCCATACATGCGTGCGGTGGTCCTTCGAAGAGTTTTTAAATCAGTGCCGAGCAGTTTTCGCGAGCTATATCGTGAAGTTTTGTGTTCGTCGTGGTCGGCTTGCTATAAGAAGTCGCCATTGCCGGGCTATTGTGCCGGTTAAACGAGGCCCGCAACTTCATTCCATTCTATAATAGAACGCAAATAAAGAAGCAACATCAGGAAACAGCATCGTATTATCATCAAAAAGTCGTCAGATTGCGATTTTGTGGACGAAAAATTCGCCATTTTTTCTTTTTCCGATACCCACTTTTCAAAATCAAAAATTGAAGGTTGGTCTGTGAGGTTCCAAGTTTTCCAAAGTTCACACGCATTTTATTCCATACAATTCCTATAAAAATCAATATAATTGATTTGTGCCACGGACAGTAGACCGAAGAATAATAAAACGAATTTTCATAGAAATTGGACTATCTATAGGAAAAGGATTTTTTTTGGCAATCTTTGTCGCATTATCCCGTCACGCTTTTCCACAGTAGCTTTTGAAGCATCCCATCCAAATCCAATCGTATATCTTACAATACGAAGCTACTGAAAAATTCTGAAGCTCCGCCAAATTTCAGACTGCCACAGTCACAAGTAACACTCATTTTAAATTTATATATATATATTTCCAGAAATGGTACCTTGACAATTGCACTGAATATTTTTAAGCCAGCTTATTGCCGAAGTAATATTCTCTGTCGGCAGATTGCCAACATCTGATAAGTTTTTATCTTTAAATATGTAAGTATACTCATGTGTGTCGATTTGTTTTAATTTCGTGTCCTAATCAGGTCATGGCGGAAAATTCCCTGACGTTTTATCTGTACAAAATTCTTAATTAAGTGGGCTTGAAAAAACATGGAATTTTTGTTCGCCTTTGGTCAATTTTGGATGAAAATCGTTTTTGTGTGTAATATCTGTATCTCCCCCATTTTTCAAACTGTTTAAATAATATAATCTATGTGAAGAGGCAAATAATTACACAGTTTTTTCCATAAATTTATCTAACCTGTGCAAAGGGTCCGCTGAAAACTGTGCTACAGATAGAACAATTTTAAGTTATAGTATTTTTCCGTCGGGCCTATCAGTCTGTGAAATCCTTTTTCGTTAACAAGCTATCGAACAGAACGTTTTTAATAAGTTTAACAATCAAAGAAGGCGCATCTACAAGAAAAACCAACAGAATCCCAAGCATTTTATCATCTTACGCTACGAGTAACAAACAAAAACGGTAATGTTTAAACATTAACGTGGTCTCAGGTCTAAATAAATTGATATACTGCCATAAAAATAAGGGAATCCCGAGGAAATTGTGCCGAGCTATTGAATAAATTTGTATAACGAAATGTTATGTTTCATAGGGGCGTGCGTAGACGGGAGATAGAAATATTGAATGATATTTTTTGTAGGCAATAATCGGCCATACTGTGCCTACGTATTGCCTGGTTTTTTTGCTCTAGTTTCAGGCTAAAATGGAGTCTTGCCGTTAGGTATTTTTAAATTTGGATACATTAGCTAGGCACACGGTAAAGTGCAATGAAATGACTACAATATTTAATAATTCATAGCCCCGGCATTTTTATAAGGATACTCATTTCAAAACCAACATGGATAATATTCAACAGTTTTACTATGAAAAAGAAAAACAGATGCGAAACAAAATCTCACAAATCTTGTAAGGCATGTAGTAATAATATATACAATAGATATACGAGCCAAAATACTCTAAACATTAAAAAACACAGTAAAAAAAAATGTAATCATCCACTGTCCTATGATATTCATAAGTCTGTCATGTGTCTTCGGCCCTATAAAAACCTTAACGGAACAAAATCATTCATTATTCATACATCGAATTCCATTGACGGTTGGCCCCGAGTTCTCAAAGTTGGTCGGACAAAGACCGGCAAAAGATATTTGATATGCGATAACGCCGACTTTAGATTGAGTTTGTTTGGCCGCTAATAGGAAATGTTGGAAAAGCCTTAATGATAAGGTTCCGTAACCAAAGGGAAACGGGACCCTATTAAGACTGTATATTGGTATGTTTACCTCTCAAAGGGCGTAGAAGAACCTAGTTGAAATACTGTTTCATCCTTTATGTGCTTTGTTATAAAGAATAATATATAAAAAAATGTTGGTTGTAGGGCAGACCTTTGATTACGATGGACCCATGATCTGGCAAGGGCCCCGGGAGTCACAAGAACCACAGGTCCTTTCGATATAGCGAAGCTTAGGGCAGGCCTATGTCCAGCAGTGAATAATGAAAACCATATTGCCCCAATCCAACTCGCACTAGTCCGATTTTTAACCGAAATCGCCGGATGTCCTTCGATAACATTCGAGCTAACTTTTGGAAATTAATTTTGTTAAAAAACTGTCATCTTCGTGGTCTGGCCGTTACGTGATTTCAATGACAAAGCGAAGTTTGTTTTTGTTACAAAAATGTCACCGCCTGTTGTCCAACTTACCGGACTTTCTTGTGAAGATCTGAAAAAGAAAGATAAATTGTTTTTAATAAAAAATATCACAGTGAAGAAAACTGAGCCTGAGGAAAACCGACAGGAAAAAATGTATTGATTTATTTTGATATGTTACATCAGTGCACAATTCTCGTGCCTTCTCTGTATAAGAAGAAAAACGTAACGTGACAGTGGTAACAGAACCATTATAAACTGGCTATTCTAATAAAAGTGCGTATTATGCTAGGCGATCTCAATGCCAAAGTGTTATTAGCATCCTGCGGCCTATCCACTACAATAAACTCGATCTATTTTCAAATATTTCAAATTGTGAAATAATAACTATTAATGGTCTACTGAAATAAACATTTTCAGTTTGAGTGAATTTCTTAGCAGACTTGAAAAACAATGACTAAACTTAATCTAATTAAATAAACGCCAAACACATAATACATTAAATAGAAAATGTTCTGCAATTAAAAAGCTAACAAAAAGTCTTAAGCAAGAAGAAAATCATACTGTGCAGTCGGAGTAAACTATCGCGTGCTGACTAATCAAAACCTCAGACTGCACAGCATGATTTTCTTCTTTTTAACGTCTTTTTAGTTCGTTTTTCAAGCAGTCGCGTTTTTTATTTTAAACAATAACATTTTTTTTATTTATAACTTGTTAGAACTAACAAGTTATAAATATAAAAAAGTTCTTCTTTCTTTCTTATTTTTCTAATTACTTTTAAACATATAAGTCATATATATTTTTGTAATCACCTCTTAAAATTCTTCATTAAGAAAAAAACAATTGGGATCCTCACAATAAGGCGTGCAAAACCCGCCAGTTTTTTTTTAATTTTATTGTAGCCAATGATACTCACAAAGTTAAGACGAATCGATTGACGCTAAAATCATCAACTTCGACCAACGCGTTTGGTCTCTTGAACGCGACTTAGGAATAAACATACATAGATATGATAAACACATTAACACACAATTATTTAACTCCAACTATCAAAATTTATAATGAGACAAAATTATTTAATATTGCACAAATTTACCAAAATAACACATGTATTTTAATACGAAAAATCTTAAACAAAAACATACACACACAAATAAAATTCACAACATACAATCAAATATATACCCGTAGCTCTAGGCGACCATATGATATACAACTATATAAACCGCGAACTAATTACGGTAAAAAGTGTATTTTGTATCAAGGAGCACAGATCTAAACAACATATTTTCAAAGGCATTACAAAAAAGTAAATCTGTTCGAGTCTAATCTTACGGTTTACACTCCATGTAAACCGTTCCTTATAACTGCTCAAAAGCTGTCGTTAGTTAACACGAATGACAAAGTTAATCCAAATTACCCACTAACCCAGAAATGTAATTTTCTTATTATTATCTTATTTTTTACAATACCTACCGTCTATGCGCATCTGTACTTGAAATTGCTTAAGTTTTGTTTTATATTTTATTTCTCCTCGTAAGTGATTTGTAATCTTTGAGAAATAAAGAATTTTAAACCGTAACACATTACCCTCCTGCGTCGTGCAGTCGGGCAAAAAGAACATCGTTTTATAAAAGGATTATCTCTTCGCAACTTATGTGGGCTACCACGTGTATTATTAAACTTCAGTTATATATTACATACCCCAGCAGCCTTAGTAAGTCCTAAAATAAGTAATTTGACATTAGCATGTGTCAATTTTGTTGCCGAGATAAAATAAAAAACAGACCATCTGGCCATCAATCCAAACTTTGGAATTTATATTATTTATAGAATAGTATGATAAGTAGCAGAGATGAGAATGTTGAGATGGATGTGCGGCGTGACGAGATTGGATAAAGTGAGAAATGAGTTTATTAGAGGCAGTTTGAAAGTGGCGCCAGTGACAGAAAAGTTGAAGGGAAACCGTTTGTCCTGGTATGGTCATATGATGAGGAGGGATGAAACGCATGTTACTAAAAGAGTTATGAATATAAATGTGGATGGATGGAGAGGAAGAGGAAGGCCAAAGAAAAGATGGATGGACTGTGTGAGGAGTGATATGAAGGAAAAGGGAGTCAGTAATAGCGTGACAGGGGACAAAACGGTATGGAAGAAGAAAATGTGTTGCGCCGACCCCAAGTAAGATGGGATAAAGGCAGGAAGATGATGATGAGTATGATAAGTATATCAACTGTTGGAAAATCATATTTTAGCAGGTAGCACTTAACAAATACCAGTTTATTATACCGGTCCTGTGAATGATTTTGCTGTAGCAGTAGTTGCTTAAGTTTCTATGCCTTTCCGAAACAGATAATTTAATTACTGACAAGAGTGTTTGTAAGACTTATGTTTAGTTAATTATTGTACAGTTAAGTTTACATAGAGTATTACATATATTACACATTTACTCATTAAGCCGTAGTTTAAAACCACTAAATCCATCGTCTTAAGACAAACCATGCTTAGTTGAATGCTAAAAGACGATGTCGACGATGTGATATTTCATGTTCATTACGAAGGGTACATTTACTATGAGAAACTTTACACTAGTTACAAGAAGAAAGCTAAACAGGAAGATACCGAAGTTTTACTATAAACAAAGTCTTGGTTACTTTACAAATGGTCTTCATTAGGTATTTATCAATCAAATAAAGGCAAATATTGATAGCAACTGGCGAGTCATCTGGAACGAGGTGTTCCGGAAGAGAATCAAAGTTGTCGAAATAATTATCTCACAGAATAAGCAATATGAAGTGCCGATGTGCCTAATAAATTAAACGTAGAACCGATCACCGTTGGAGTAGACATGTTCTAGAGTACAGACCGCGAACTGGTAAACGTACGTCAGGCTAGATGGATCGAATAACTTCACATTTTTGACGGTAGCAGCTGTATGAGAGTTACACGCGATTGTAGACTATGGCTATGTCCAGCTGTGGACTGATGTAGGCTGATGATGATGGAGCATTGATGTAGGTAAAAGACTGGTAAAGGGTTTAGAGTGTACCTTCTCCCACTAATATGTCTAGTGCCTACCCCTATGTAGTTACTTAACTACAGCTAAGTGTTCTTCAATTTACAACGTACGAGAACCGTAATTATAATGGATTCCAGTTTAAGTTTACTAATTGCGTGCGTATACTATTAAATTTGTGGTATTAATCTATAGGGATTAGGTTTTGTATCTGTAAGGATTAATGCCGGATAGACGTTTGAATACTAATTACCTAATGGTCTGATTTTTAAGAGCGTTTATGCGACACTGTATTTCATACAAAATATTATAGAACTGATTGACTGAGTGATTAGTTACGATTTATTTTTAAGTCAATTGGTAATTTTTTTTTTAAGATCAAAAAAGAAAGAAGCAGTGCTTTTCTAAAGAAAATCTAAAATTGTTCAGTCTGAGAATACAGAGTATTTTTTCTAAAATTTTAATTATAAGAATACTATTTCTCGTGTCTCCTGTGCGGGTCACAAAAAATATTTTTCTTTTTATTAAAAGTTTAGGAAAAATACTCTGTATAAAGTTGTTAAAAAATTAATAAAAGACCCATTTTGTTAGCTATAAAAATACATTATAATAATTAAACTTGATACTTGCGAATGATACTCGTTGTTATAGTTTATGGGTAACATAGTAGGTAATTAGGATTATGAATCTGATTTGTCAATTTCTTACGTAGAAAGTTATCGCGGCATGTAAAATGAGAAACGTCAACGGACTCCTTAGATTGTGACGACTTTAATCATCGATCAATACAGGGAACTAAAGAGGCAGTTAACATTTTCTGCTTTTATTTCTCTATAAATGCTAAATTCCAAAAAAAATATACTTCCGAAAAGAAAACGTTGTAAATAACAACTTCATAAATCAATTTGCGTCATAATTGAGGTTTGCTAGGCAGCACGTCAGTGGTAACAAAATCATTAAAAGCCAGCGTCACAATCCAGACTACACCAGACCAGATATAATGTTACCATCGACGTACAATCTACTTTACCTATACATATGACTCGCTTAAAACTCTCTCCACTTAATTAACAGCAACCCTCTATAAAACACAAAGAAAACAAATGAACAGACAGACGAGACAATGCAATTACCAGTAGATACACTTAGACACAAACAAGACTGGGAGAATAAAGTCCAGCAACTGTTTGTCATCCCACGTCGACTGCAAGGCTATTGAGGCATGGCGATAGAGTGTAGGTAATAAACAGGCGGAACGGGGAGCTTTGTCTTGTGTCAGATTTGGTTACAGATGGCTAAACGTTTTAATATAATTACCACTTTTTTTTAAGCACTAGTATTTATTAGGTGCTAGCTTTGACAACGGTTTTGTCCATGTGTAAGTCGGGCAATATCTTACTGGAACGAACTACTTTGATAAGAAATATCCTACATCCTAATTCAGGACATGGTGGACCCGTGTGCCAAGTTTCATCGAGACCCGGTACATACATCTAAACTTGCAAACTTTCAAATTTATTAAGAAGGACACTCAGATTTTAGATGAATGAAAAAATGAAATTTTACTTTGTTGTTAAGGATTATTCGGTCGGTTTTACCTGTAACTTAAAATATCACTTCATTATATCACACTCAAGTACCCGATTTTGACTATCGTTATCGCTGACATTAAATGACACAAATCCGTTCAGCCTTATTCTTCTTTCGTGTGAAGTGAAACATGAGTGACATCCCTTTGGTGTCACAGTTAATTATTCCACCTCTGGGAACCCCACAGGCCTCTGACTTGTCTATTTCAGACTAACATTAACTAAATGAGTCCAGGTTTCCTCACGATGTTTTCCTTCACCGTTACCTGTGATGTCCAAGATAAACTTAGAAAGTACATAATATGAATTTGAAAATGTCACATTGGTACTTGCCCAGATTTAAACCCATGAACTCAAGCACGAGAGGCGAGGTCTTAGCCACTGGGCCACCACAACTTCGTAATTTAGAAACAGACATCGATCCATCCAAACGTTCACATTTATAATTATTATTAAGAAAACAACACATAAATAACGAAAGTTTCTCATAAATATATTATGAAGCTATCAAACTATTGTAACACTATTCAAGAACAACAATAGACAATCGACTCAAGCAGATAATAAATGACCAATAAATAAAGTTCTTGATACTTTTTCTCCGCTAAAGTATCAAGTTTATAGAAGTAGATTAGTGGCTCATAAATCTTCTACAATTTACTACTACAACTTTGATTTAGTACTCTGTAACTAAGGAGGAATGCTTTTAGATGATGTTAATTTGATCATAAATTATAAGGGATGTGTCTGACACCGACGCGAATGAAAAATACATGGATTTTGATATACCTATGTAGATTTGTATCGGGTATTAAATAAACAACTTACTTGTAATAAATATTTTATTGTATTTCATACATATTCATGGTGGTTTTCAGTGAGGTTCGTAGGTATATTCGTAATATCGAAAAAAATAACATCCTTATTTCACAAAAAACAGCAATGAAAATAAAATTTAAATTATATTAAACAAGCTTGAACGCCTGCAAAACTTATGCATTCGCTTTGTTTATGGTCTACGTAAGTATGATCATGTTTCTCACCTTCGCAACGAACTTAAGTGGCTCCCAATCCGTCTTCGCAGGAACACTCGGATTTTATGTCTCCTCTTCAACATCTTACACAACCCGTCTTATCCTTCCTACCTGCGTAAGCGAATTTCTTACGCTCGCCCTAGAGATGCATTATGTAGGTCACATCTTAGATCCCTCCTTAAATCACATCCTCATAAAACTAGCTATTATTCCTATTGCTTCTCTGTCCATGCTGTAAGATTGTGGAACTCACTTCCGCCTAGCATCAGAGATCTAGATACTATCACGCTTTTAAAAAAACGATTAAAATAGCATTATCTTTCCTCTCAAATCTGATCTTTATAAGCATATGTATATATATTTAGTATCTATATATTTTAGAGCTATGCATTTATTTAAGTATATATCACTAATACTATATGTGTATGTTCTTATATCTTAGGTTAGTCGTTCACTTTTCTTCTCTTCCTGCTCTCACACACTATTTGTCTACATTTCTTCTTCATTTCTCCTTTTCGCGGGTATGCTGGTAGAAATTTCTAAAGAAATAAGCAGTACCCTTGTACTCCTTTGTCATGATGTGTTTTCTGTATGTTTTTCTGTTAAAAATAAATTAATTAAATGCACTACCTATCAGCTGATTTCGTAAAGTTCATGATAGAGATCAACGCCGCCAACTTGTACCTACACGCGCCGCGCCGCGCTTTTTATCTTTGTCGGCGAGTGGACACATGAGAATAATTTATAATCTAATTTAGCTAGATAGGGATAACTTAGAATTTCGAATCATTTTAATTTTAATTATTTTTAGTATAGTTTTATGATAGATAGTAATAAGAGCGTATAACATTATTTATTCTGTGGTATAAGATCGTCTTGGATTACTTACTGTAAGATGTTGTACTTATTGGTGTGAAATAAATAACTATTTAGAACTGATGACAGTAAAAAAAGCAGTTTATTTTTAAAAAAATATGTAAATATCATACGAAAAATTCCAACACTCCAGAATCATGTACTGGATCCGTGGTATTTTTTTTCACGTCAGTGTGACACATATCCTGTATATTTGTTCTACTACCACGTTGGTGTAGTAGTCGCAGGCTTTATTGCTGGTCATGAGTTCCTGGGTTCGATTCCCAGGTCGGGAAAAGTGTTATTAAGTTTCCCCATCTTTAATTTACCCATCTTTATTTTCCCCATCTTTAATTTTGTCATCTTTAAGTGCCTCATCTTTAATTACCCCATCTTTAATTTTGTCATCTTTTATTTCCCCATCTTAATTTACCCCATCTTTAATTTTGTCATGTTTAAGTGCCCCATCTTTAATTTTGTCATCTTTTATTTCCCCATCTTAATTTACCCTATCTTTAATTTTGTCATGTTTAAGTGCCCCATCTTTAATTTTGTCATCTTTAAGTGCCCCATCTTTAATTACCCCATCTTTAATTTTGTCGTCTTTAATTTCCCCATCTTAATTTACCCCATCTTTAATTTTGTCATGTTTAAGTGCCCCATCTTTAATTTTGTCATCTTTAAGTGCCCCATCTTTAATTACCCCATCTTTAATTTTGTCATCTTTTATTTCCCCATCTTAATTTACCCCATCTTTAATTTTGTCATGTTTAAGTGCCCCATCTTTAATTTTGTCATCTTTAAGTGCCCCATCCTGAATTACCCCATCTTTAATTTTGTCATCTTTTATTTCCCCATCTTTAATTTTGTCATGTTTAAGTGCCCCATCTTTAATTTTGTCATCTTTAAGTGCCCCATCTTTAATTACCCCATCTTTAATTTTGTCATCTTTAATTTCCCCAACTTTAATTTCCCCATCTTTAAATTCCCCATCTTTATTTTCTGAATAGGAGTCCGGAGTCTGGATTTGTGCCCGATGTTTTTATGTTTTGTATAACAAGACAAAATTATTTTGTTTTAAAACACGGTCTCGTCATTATGACCCCTCAACACGAGCTCTTAAAGCGAGGCCAGGATACGTAAATAAGGGCACTGGGCACCAAAAAAATTTGGATAAGGACAGACATATTATGAATGCTTTTCTGGAGGGACGCCACTTGAAAAGAAAAAGGGAGCAAAAAAAAAATGTGAATTGTCATTTGTCACTTTTATATAATTATCAGCTTCTACCAGCGGCTTCACCCTCGTGAAAAGTGTTTTCTTATCCTAAGGGAACATTATACAGGGATGAAAAGTAGCCTATATGCTATTCCAGACTAAAATCTATCTCAGTGCCGAATTTCATCCAAATCCTTTCAGCCGTTTCGGCGTGATTGAGTAACAAAGATACATCCACACAACCAACAAGTAAGTTAATATATTTTCGTGAGGCAAGTTTGAGTGTTTGAATCAGCCTATAATGTTTCCCCTGTTGGGATACAGGTCTTCTCTCTGTGAGAAGGAGTGAGCTGGAATCCACCACGCTGGTCCAGTGCGGTAGTATGAGTATTAATATCACGATAAATATGTATAGCTCAAAAATTTGGTTGTAAAGACGCCAGAAGCGGCAGATGGATTGTGTCAAAGAATAAATTATGTATTACCCTAAAAAAAAACGTAGAAAATAGATGATAATAATTATGTTCTATATAGTATCTGAAGAAAGAAAACATTCTGCGCTAATTCCACAATGAATTGGGAAAAAAAGGTAGAATATTATGATCATCAAAACCGTGTTTATGGAAAGTCATACACTTCGCCTGCCTAACGTCTCCCTTAGTTGTTTGGTCGTGAGTGCCTCCTATGTATTTTTTGTGTCGCATAAAATTTTAATAAATAAAGAAAACACTATAGAAAAAAACCGTGTATGCCAAACAAGGCACAGCGTGTATCTTGATGGCCCAGTATTACTGCCCAGCGGCTGGATATAAAGCAGCGGCCATTTTGTTATATAAAAAAACGTATTATTTCACGCATATCCTATGAAATGGCAGCACTATCTCGGGTCTCGCGCGCTAACGGGCTGTAAAGTGACAAGTAATAAAGGGGACTGTCCATGTTCGCACCGCAGTATGGTAAATATGTCTCGTTTGTAGTAAAAGGGTTGGCTTCCGTACATGTTGAGAATTTTAGTATTTTTTGGAGTACGTGGTTTTATTCACACTGGCTGAATAAAAGTCAGCTTCTCTACTGACATGGTTATCTGACCGATCTTCCAATCATAGTTGATAATAGTCACATATGCTTATTAAGACTATTATGATAGCTTATTGGCAGAACAGCGACCCTCGACAAGAGACATTATTTTATCGAAAGCGTTGCGATAGCGATTGTGTTTTTTCTTTTTTTTAATACAAACTTTATTTGTATAATTCTCAGCAAAACCTTTAATTTAATACCCATATCATGGCAGTGCTCATAAAATAACTAGTCCGCCATCTTGGGCCGTCCACCATATTGGATTTAAAATGACGTCATTTAGCTAACCATGCATTGTCATCCAAACAAAACGTGTATGCAAAATTTCATCTTAATCGGTGGAGGATAACTGCTTTAAAATTAAGTTGCAAGATTTGACCCGTTACAAATACATACATTGCAAGTTAAATAAAAGCTTGTAAAAAGGAACAATTGCATGGGATTGACAAGCGATATCGAAAAATCACGAGATCAATCCCTTACATTTTGACACTTCGACTATCGCCTTCGCTGACATCGAATGTCACTTGTCTAGAGCCTAAGTTTGTAATAATTGTCAGGTTGGTTGTAAGATAAATAAGTCATGGTCCTTTTTTAAACGTTTTTTATTCAATAAATAACTCCTCAGAAACATTATGAGAACACATAACGGTTTAATCTTCCTGTCATTATCCCATATTACCTAAAGTCAACGCAACACGTTTTTACAAGCTTTTATTTAACTTGCAATGTATGTATTTGTAACGGGTCAAATCTTGCAACTCAATTTTAAAGCAGTTATCCTCCACCGATTAAGATGAATTTTTGTGTGTGTTCGGGTTAAATCTTGCAACTGAAAATTTAAGTAGTTATTCCCCACGCATTAAAATGAAATTTTGCATTCACGTTTAATTTGGATGACAATGCATGGTGAGCTAAGTGACGTCATTCTATATTCTATATGGCGGTCGGCCCAAGATGGCGGACTAGTTATTTTTTGTGCACTGTCATGATATGGGTATCAAATGAATGGGTTAGCTAAGAAGAAAACAAAAAAAATAATAGAATTGAAGAATAGAATATACTTTATTGTACACCTTAAAAGTTACACATCTATTTTAGAAGAAAAACGCGGCAAGCTTGTTTAAAAAAAGTTTTTTTAATGATTAATTTATTTTCTTCTTTACTCCCCTGTTAAAATCATGCTTTCATTCCCTTTTCTTTCGTATTGATTTCTCACAAAAGCCATCCATCTTTTCTTTAGCCTTCATCATCCTCTCCATCCATCAAGAGTGTTACTGATATTAAGAAAATTCAAGATATGCATGGTGAGGTACAATTTGTTACAGAAAAATTAAAAAGAAAATCATTGGTTATAATTTTTTATACCTATCAAGCAGTGCCACGGACACAGCTAGTTAAAATCGAGGAGCAAAATGAAATAGGAGATTTGTTTATCAGCGAGTAGTGTGAACCTTGGTTGAGAGGAAATGGGTTCCGTGATGTTTGCAAACAACGGGTAAATATAGAGGATTTCGAGAACTGAGCTGTGCAGTGACGAAAATCTATAGGGGTTTACTATTAGGAATAGTTTCCTTTGCAAAGACATAGTTCATTCGGACAAAATTATTAAACTCCAACTACTAACATTATAAAAGTTCCTTATAATGGTCTTATTTAAATTAATTATTTAACTTTGACTCTTTATTAAAAAATATGGTCTTTGTTGAACCTAAGTAGCATTGGAGTTTCTAAATTCAAACAAGAATTCCGACTTTAAACCAACAAAGGAAAAATTTGCAACCTCCATTTTATATTGATGTCCTCTCTAATGTAAAAAATGCAAAACCAGAGCAGAGATCGCATACAAATTTAAATATTCGTTTGCTAAGAAACCGTTTAGACTTGTAGATACTGTATTAAGGCGCTGGGAACCTTTAATTGCGATTTTTCTATTCGGTTTTTCTCCTTGACTGATGCAGTTGCAAATATAGTTGGGTGTACCTAGGTATGCTTGCGACTACATTTTGAAGGAACGTTGTAGTTCAGAATATTATATTCCGTGTTAAAATTTTGCCTAATTTTTTTTGTATATTTTTATTTTGTGGTCATTTCGTTTTTGTCTTAAATTAAGCATTCAAATTACTTATATATTACAATACGTTTATGACGTTGTGGATAATGCTGTCACATTCTTATTTTCTAAGAAAAAATAACTTAAGTTGTAGCCCGAAGCTCCGCCAGAAAACTTGGTGTTTACTTTTCACGTTTTCCAGCGCCTTAACCCGTATTCTCGTTAAGACCAACTCCGAAGTCAGTTATTGACTCTACTCGAGCCTCGGTCGAGCCACTTAAGCCTGGCTTAGACCAACAAAAACGGGCTGGATTTTTTTTGCCAACTAGCTAAGTAAGTTTGCGCTGACGAAACATTATAGTTTTAATTGAATATTCAACTTTAGGAGTGAGATTTTTACGGTGGCAGTTTTATTCAAAAGTTTTGCTTTCCATATACAAAGATTGTCTGGCAGATATTTCTACTGCTGATAAAGCCGCTGTATCTTAAATAATTAAATGAGAATATTGCTGTACAACCTATTATAGGTATTCCTTGCTATAACCGCTAAGCCCAGTGCACATAGTTGCACAATGTTTAAACGTAGATTACCTACTGAAATATTTTGGTCACAAAAACTAAACAAAAAAGGGTAGGTTCGTATTACAAAAGTACTTAAGGCCCTTATTCCGCTTTAGTGCCGTTAAATGGTTACTTTCTATACCTTATTACGTAGTAACAGCTAGGATAAAAGGATTGAAAAAAAAAAAAAAAGAATTGATTCATGTAGGTATATAATTTGTGAGAAATGGTTTTCTCGTATGACTAATACTTTTGTTTTAAAAAATAATTAAGGGTCTTCCACTGCTTTAGTGCTGTAAAACGGTTACTTTCTAAAGCATACTCCATAGTAACGGCTAGGTTAAAAACGTTAGAAAAAATGTAAATTTATTATGGATCATGTAAATTATTTATTTGTGAAACATGTTTTTTTCGTGTAACTAATAGTATACTATACTTTAAAAAATAATTAACAACACTATTTTTTTTGCTACTATTGGATACTCCTCCAAAACGACTTGTATGTTTAAAAATATTTTCACAGAAAACTTGATGGCTAGAATTTCCTCATAACTGAAATAGCATACGTAAATTAAAGAATATTTTGCAAACAAAACTGTCTGAAAGGAGGTTCAGTATTGATATTCTGGCTCGCCAGTCCCGGGTTAACATTGGGGAATATATACGCCTTAAACAAAGATAGCACCAAATGGAGAAAAAAGATTTTTGAGAAGGCTGTGAAAAAAACAAAGATGATGTGGATGCCTGACCACATCAATCAGTCAGGCTTACGTTCATTAAATCATGTTGACCCAACATTAAGGAAAAGAAACGAACTAAACTTTTTGCCTACAATTTTTGTCAAATAAAAGGACCAGCAAACTCAGAGGTAACGACTATTATAGTAACCAAGTCTGTCTATTACCTATGTCACTTATAATCCAAGATTATCTGATAATATCACACACCTTATCCCTTTGGAGATATAAAAAAAGAGTATCTACTTAACGAGAAAACGCGAGGTCTCGTTAAGTAGATATATCTCAAGCTATTCTACCCTTCCAAAACATCTAATTAGTCACTCCACGGCCCAAATTAGCCTCTCATTTTCACAAAGCATTTTACTAATTAGAGTCTATGAAATCCTCTATTCCCCATTTTCATAACTCACGTTACAGGGCTAAATAACATTTCTTACCTCACGGGTTTACCCCTAAAACTACTCCTCAAATTGCATCTAAATAATTATTATTCTCAACGTGTTTTCGAAGAAAATCGTCAGTTTCCCGAGTACTTTCGGACAAACGCAGACCCACTCTTTCGACACGCGAAGTTAAAAGGGACAAAAGAGCGAAGTAATTTTCAAAACCCAAACACACTTTTTTTAACAATGGTGTAAAAAGAAAAATATAAGAAAAAATATTTAATTATTTTACTCTTGAGAGTCTTTTCAAGCCCGTCAGAGGGCAGAAAAGTGGAGTGTCTTTATTTACTGAGGACTCAAGAGGTCTAACGTCAGAGTGGGGACGGACCCACTTTTAAGAGGAAGGAAATGTTATTCTGTTAGGGCGACGTCAGATTGTTGCGGCAGAAACTAATTAAGATTCAGAGAGACATTGACTTTTTAGGCGTTTTCCACATTTTAATTGCTGCCCGATTCTTTTTCGTTTTTGCCGTAGGTAATGAGACAGATTGAGGCTACTTTCAACCGGATGTTCTTTTTTAATATTTACAGTAAGATAATTTAATATAAAGTATAGCTGTTAAAAATATATTCACTCGGTTTTAAAAATATATTAACATAGACGTGTGAATCCGCAGTGAATCATGTTTTCTTTCTACAGCCCGGCTAATTAATTGTTCCATTAAATACGGGAAATTAAAAAGCGACCTTCGTCCAAATTTGGAGTGCCACACGGCATTTCCAATCATTCCATTAATTTCCTCGGCACTCTAGTTGTGACACGGCTCGCGATAAGCCCGTCAACCGCGCGATAATCGCGTCAATCTGAGCGAGCCCTTACGCCACACGTCCAGTGTCAAAATATAATAACACTGCTTTATTTGATATTTTAGCCGTTTATCCCAACTTTATTACAAAAGCAAAGCGATTTTGTGACGTTTGTTTTCTGTTTGTCCAAGACCTTTCCCCAAACGACATTTTCAGATGATTTTTCGCTTGTCATTTCAATATATTTTTAAAAGAATCTTTGCTCTGTATTTTGGCGTAGCCTTTAGCAATTTATTTCCGGGTTGGCTGAGCTTAAATATTATAAGGTTGGGAGAATATTTTGAAGACAGTAGTCTTACTTCTTTCATTTCAGAATTTATCCGTGTACTTACTTAAAATAATTGGACGAGCCTTTTGTTTTATTAAAAGCAAAAAAAATAATTAAGCCTCTCTTTGTTATATTTACCGATTCTGACCTCAGTGTTTTTTAAATTCTATTTTTGGCTAATATTACTGAATAATTTATTGGACCAATAGAAAAAATGCCCGAGAACCCGATAAAACAATACAATTTTGTGTTGTTTTGTTCAAGACCATTTATTTCAGTAACGAAAAAAGGTACAGTGATATACATAATACATTTCAAAGGTTTTACATACACTTAAATAATCTCACACCTTTTTCACATGGAGATAGGCAGAAATTATTGCCACCTACTAGGATCCTTTGGGAGGATATTCACTTTTGCTTCGTTACCTAACGTTCATACGGAATCCAGTTATGATTACCGAACTTAACCAATAAGATCCGTCCTCCCAGCGTTTCAACTCACGTCATTCTTCCTCTCAACATGACCAATCCATCATAGCATACTTATGATCATACATACAATATCGTGGTGGCCCAGTAGCTAAAACGTCGCCTCTTGTGCTTGACGTCCTGGATTCAAATCCCGGCAATTACCAATGTGACTTTTTCAAATTCATATGTACTTTCTAACTTTATCTTGGACATCACAGGCAGGAAAAACCAGGTCAAGCCTGGTCTTAATAGTTAATGTAAGTCTGAAATAGCCAAGTCAGAGGCCTGTGGGGTTCCTAGAGGCGGCTTTATTAACTCGGACACCAGATGTAGCCACATCCTTACACGAAAAAGAAAGAAGATACTCTTATCAATTTTAACCATAAAGAAAACAAGTATTATATTCAACACACCGAACATTCACATCACAAACCACCTACTCAACAATATCACATTAGACCCAACACGACATCTTCAAGTTACATAAAGCGACGCCCACTATAATGCATTACGTGACGTCATCGCCGCCTCACCGAGCAACTTCGTTCATATTAGCATAGATACTAGTTTCATCCGAAGTACTGAAGGTAAGGCACCTGTAAGACTTTGATATCGGAGACATCGATATGCATTGAGCACGCGCTTTGAAACTGTCTTTGACTATAAATTGATCCCTGCATTCATGTAATTTTACCTTGTACAACTCGGTCAACTTAACCATGCACCTGGCGCTTTGACGTCACTCAGACGTTCTACTCTCTCTATTGGCGCATGAGGCGTATAGGCGGGAGTGGGGTCGTATAAATGTGAATATATATCTATTCTACTCTAATACCTTTAAACGAGCAATTCTTGTATATATATAGCGTCCTCACTGGGCGCATTCGTTCGTGAGTATTTATAAACAAGCAATCGTAGGCGAGCAATTGCTTCCCAGCGAGCCCAACATTCACTTTCGAGCAAAACTATGAACGTTTGAGTCGAACAGTCCCTTGCGAGCTTGGAGCATTCGAATACGATCTTAAATGTCATTCGTTCGATAATACGATTGATCAAGAAGGTCACAAACACTTAAGATCAAGGAACTGTTCCTTGCTTACAAGTGGCCAGTAATATGGCTACATGTATACTCATTCATTTCATTATCTGAGTACTCGCTTTCGAGCGTTTTATTTGGGTGAACATTCGAATGCGAGCAGTCTCCGCGAAAATCGTTGAGACGTCCACACCGGCCGAAGTTCGCGCTTGCGTGTAAGCTTTGTAACGCTCAGATCAACGTCCACACCATTCGAATATTCGACGTCGAATGCTCATTACAAGTGAATGCTCTCATTGAGGACGCTCCTTAATCTGAATCTCGGCAATGGCTATTACGACTTTCATGAAATTTTATATGCAGGGGTTTTCGGGGGCGATAAATCGATCTAGCTAGGTTTAATTTTTAGAAAACGTCTTTTTCTCTATTTTCACCCGAGCAGAGCTCGGTTGCCCAGGTTCTAACGGAATAATAAGGAAAACTATCACAGTAGGCTTTATAAGTTTACGAGTAATAGTCAACCAACTTAAAAAATGTTCTTGGAAAAGTAAAAAAAAATCCTTTTGACAGCTATATTTATGGACCAGTTTAAACTGGCGTTAATTAGTTCATCCTCATTACAACGTCTTTGTCTAGAGCCTCTGAATATTTAATATTTAAATTCTGAACAATAGCATCGACAGTCAGTTGTTTCTTTTTTTGAATTTTATGAATTAATCAAAATTGACGTCATTTCATTTTGTAATTTCGACGAAAATAGCTTATTTTATCACGAAAATATTTTATTGGATTCAGTTAGTTATCAAAAAGTTTTCTTTGAGAGGCGGAGTTTTCTCATCATCGAGTTTATCTCTGAAACACAATTTCATGTATGTTGGTGTCTAAAAATCAGTACAATTTTGTAATGGGTTTACCCCTGATATCAATTGGTTTTCTCCACTTGACTTAATTCTTTAACAGACAATCTTAATCTCTATCGCAGGTACAATGTACGTAAATGATTATAAGGTTCAACATTTAAATAAAAATCTAAGAAATAAAGACCTAATAGCTCTTTCAATTAAGACGGTTCGTATCGGTCTGCTGCGGCACCGCAGCTGCAGTGGTGGGGGTGTCGTACTCTCGTACTACGCACTTCCGGTTCATTTTTTTCTTACAATTTATAAACCAAGAGTGCAGTGCGGCACCAGTGCCGCGCACGCACGACAGCAGGATGAGTATTTGTGTATATAAATTGAGAAAGAGCCCTAAACTGATATCCAGTAAATGTACTGGCAACTTTGTTTGAGCTGTCCTATAAAGGGTTATACTCGGCTCATAATATAGACTTATTCATTGACATTCATCAGGATGTTTCCTGTCGCCCTAGCCGTGTCGGCTGAATCGACCACAGGATTTCATACTCTGCTTGTTAACATTTGTTAACTTTTTAACTCGTTTTACTTTCTTTTTCTTTTGTTTATATAATATATAAACATTTTTTTAGTTTCTTACAACTTATTTTCGGTGTCGGCGTTGTCTCCCCATATCTAAGTACTAATGCTGTAACATGGTAATATTATAAAACCAAACCATTTTTTGAAAGAGTAACCGTGGAGTTTCTTGTCGTTTCTTCTCTATAGGAAACTACCAACCTGAACCGTGCACCTTTTGTCGACGTTTTATAAGTGCCCATTTAGGCCTATGTGAAATAAAAAAGTTTCATTTTTTCGTCCGTTTTTTTTTGTTTACTAAGATTTCACACTCTGTCCGCCAGTCGACTATTTAGAGAACCACCATCAACCATACCACTTTCCATGCTATCCATTCAGTCAAATGGCTTGTGATCCATTTAGCCACAAGCCACACAATATCAATAACCATCACATTAAGATGTATGGAGCACATTACCGTATCATATCTCCAAATGTATGCCTTAACCCAAGATAATGTTACTCTAACAGAATTAAGGGCAAGTCAAAACGTGCCAATACCTTAAGTGGTTTTTGTGTATGTCAACATTAGTCGTATTTTTCATAACTACCTTCTGACCGCGGATATACCTGCGTGGAGTGTTTTAACGCATTCAAATGGGTTAAACTATAAAGCTTTTTCGAGAAGTAAAATGACTTTGAAACAGAGATGAGAACTTTGAAGAATAAGACCCTGATCATGACGTAATGTAGAGGTTACTGATTTTACATGTTTTGAATGTTTTCAGTTCAAATAATTACCTGGCCTTTAGTCCTAAAGTGTTGTCTTATTTACATTGTAATTATCACACTAGATAAACATTATTAGCAGAGATTTAGATAAAAATATAGAGGCCGAGATAAAGATTTAATAAAGCGGCAGAAATAGTACATTACTGCATCTAAAGAGGCATTGATGGACGAACGTTTTTAATGTGGGCCGAGGCGAAGCCGAGGCACACATCGTAAGTCCATCAATGCCTAGTTGTGGCCAAGGCTTGTATAGTGCTTTTCTCAAATAATGCGCGGAAATTAAAACTAAGTATAACCTAGAACTCATTTTGTCAAATACAATTACTTTTCAAAATCAATAACGAACAACAATAATTACCTATTCCCGCGTTAGGCTTAGCACGCACTGCGATTTGCATTCGCGCATTTTCCGCCCGTTCTGTGACCTATGGAATTGTATGAAGCCGCATGCGTTGCGGTAAAAAAATCACGCGGTAATAATACTACAAAAATGCGCGCAAATAAAAATCGCAGTGAGTGCTAAGCCTTAAAGTGTTCATTTGTTTCTTTTCAATACACAGCTTTCTATGCAAGCCAGTTCGAAATTTAAATAAAACCTTTGATAAGTTACCTCCTTGGTTGCCATGATTCGGAGTAAAAGATCGTTCCATTTTTAAATTACACGACAGATATGAGTTTACTATGTTATTTATTTGGCCGCTACAAACGACAGATATGGATTTTCATACAACTTTTGCCGGCCGCTGCTCGCATGTATTTGGCCTGTACTGCAATTTCGATTTATCTCGAAGAAGGTTGTCAAAATATTGCTCAAATTTCCAAGCATGTTTGAGAAAAATTAAATTAAAAATATTTGAAAAATTTTAAATACAAAAATAGTAGCCCACCGGTATCGGGAACAGGGTCCAAGCTACCGGTGGTCAGGGCTCCTGAGAGAGGAACCTCCTAACGATACGCGCCGTGACAAGGAGTAACGCTTTCTGGATCAAGCCCTTGATTCCGCTGCCCAACGAGAGCCTCCTTAGATATTCCTCGAGACTCTTGGCTATTATGCCATTGGCCGTAACGACTATCGGCACAATGATCGCTGTATTCACATCCCTTTTCATACTTACTTTTCTTATCTGTCTCAGCCTTCACGAAGTTCTCGTCACGGGGGACCGCTATATCAACAATTATTGCGCGATGCTCTAGTCGGTCTATCACCACTATATCAGGCTTATTGGCAACAATAGTCTTGTCAGTGATGATATACCGATGTCAATACAACGTGACATTGCCATTTTCGATAAAAGACTATTTAGTACCTTTTCAGGCGGTCAAAGAAGCGTTCCTTCAACGACTGTTTCACATCAGTAGCATTGATGCCTAGTGCTTCCGACATACCCAAATACTTGTAAGTTTCGGTTGAGGAAAAGGATCTAAGGTGTATGGAATTCGAGAGTTGTATTCCCACGGATTCCATAATATCCCCTCGTTTTACATGCATGACTGCACATTTTCTACACCAAAATTCCTGATGGCGTCACTGAAGGTTTCTGTCACCTTCAGTAGCTTCATCAGTTGCAAGTTGTTGGGGGCATAGAGCTTCAGATCCAACGAGGTAAAGGAGGTGTGATATGACCTGACCACCTCTTCTCAACTGACAGCCCAGGCCCGAACCCTCCAGCAGTGTACTGAGAGGGTTCAGGGCTAAACAAACCACAGAGGACTCAGACTGTCGCCCTGAAATATTTCGCACTCAATCCTTATAGGTTCGCTGTTTTCCTGAATCTGTCGACATCCTGGATAGTGAAGGACCGTCCTCCACTGCCCGAGCACATACATGACATCAGGAAGGCGCGCAGTGTTGTATCAATTTGATACAACTCCAAAAGAAGGCTTATGACTAAGTGCCACATACATGGCACCCTCATGAGCCATGTATGTGGCGCTTAGTCATAGGCCTTCTTTAATCTATCCAACATGTCGCCAGATCCTTGCGGGAACGGTGAACCTGTTGACTAATGGCAATGTCTATGAGGAGCAGCTCTTTAGTACCGCGGGACCCGTTCCTACATCCCTTCTGAGAAGTAGACATGATGTTGTTATTGTCAATATGTTGATTAAGTTTCGCTCTCAGAATGGATGGACTTAACTTTATAGACCATCGGTAAAGACGTTAACGGTATATAGTTTTAAGGTTCCGCAGTACTACCCTATTTATACAGCAGGTGGGTTATTTCTGTCGTTAGGAACTGGGGCAGCGACCCCGACAGAGGCAGACTGGAACTAAGACGCCAAACGAGCGTGCGACTTTGGTACCATTTAATCTAAAAGTTTTGCAGTCCGTCTGGCCCTGGAGATTTCCAGTTGGGCAACGGACAGACTGCACGAGCCACATCTTGGGGGCTGATGGTAATTGCTCCCATTTGTGGTACTACAATTTTGGATGTCGGTGTTCCAGTTTTCGTTTCTTCGTTTTTTGATACCCATTTCCAAAATTGCATGTTATTTTTCACTTTCTAGTGTTTTTATTTGGAAGTCGATTGTATGTTATTGTAAAAACGTTTTTATTTTTTAGTTGTGGTAGATAAAGGACAAGTTCGATATTAATAGAGCAAGTTCCTATAATGTCCAAAGTGATGCCAGAATAGATTACCCGAATAAAATGAGACTTGAAAATAACCGGTGGAATGAGAGTAAACCAAGTTTAACTGCACTGCTCTGCGTACCCCTTTAGAGCATACCGGCGTGATCTTATTTTATAAAACGGTATAAACAATAAACAGACATCCGATTACAGCAATCCCGAGAGATACGCCGTCATTTATTGAAGAGTTCTGTTATATATCTCCGAAGTTCTTCTTCAGATCTTCACCAATTCCAATTCAGGAGCATAATTTTCCAACCAAAAATGTTTTTTTGTAATCGATCCACAATTGACGGAGAAATCGGTGGACATACACAAAAATAAAAAAAAAACATACAGCCGAACATAGAACCGCCACCTTATTGCAAATTCGGTTAAAACCAAAAACATACCTGTCACCTTAAACTATATAAACATGCTTTTACAGCTTTCCCAACGAAAATGAACACCAGAAATAAGTGGACCTTTTTCAAGATGGCTACTAAAACTGTTCTCAATAATGATAATGGACTGCCAAACATCCTTGAATGGGATTACTTCAGGGAACTGGCTGCCGAAAACATTTCCATATATCTTTTAAAGACGTTTTATTGCCGAACTAATTTATCCCCTGGTATTGCTATGGGCCGTATTTTTACGATCTTGAGTTAAGTTAGAAAGGTTAAGGTTAGCTTTTTTACAATACTAGCTAACTACCCCGGCTTCGCATGGATCAAATTATACACAAACCTTCCTCGTTTATTACTATTTGTATTATTGAAAACCATATAAAAATTCATTGCTTGGTTTAGAAGTAGTTAGCGGATAAACAGATATGACGTCGACAGACGCTGACAGTAAACTACTTCTATTTAGAGATTGAGTGGAAAACAAGTTATCGGCCCCATCTAAGCCCCTATAGAAAGAAAAAGACATTAGCAACAATGACGAAGAAAAAACCAAAAAAAAAAATGGAAAATTAGAGGATTGACAAGCGCTATCGAAATGTAAACACTAAACATTTTGGTATTTCGACAAACAATATAGCTGGTAGAATGTTACTTGTCTAGATCCACTGATAGTAAATTGTCTTCACTGCCAATATAATACAACATCGTCATCATCATTGCTGCCGAAAGACGTCCACTGTTAGTCATAGGTCATCCAAAGTGTCACCACATCGATCGGTCCTGTGTGTTTCTTACCCAGCTGATTCCCGCAGCCTCAACAAGTTCAACGGTCCACCGAGAGAGACGCTTCCAAAGCTGCGTCTTCCGGTACGCGGTCGCCAATTCCGAACATGTAACTTATAGATTTAATTCCCTATATTTCTTATTACAAAGAATATTGTATTTATCCCACATAAAAGGAGGAAATGGATCTGCCGAGAGTTTAGGATCAAAATATCAACGAAACTGAACAACTCTGAGCCATGTGACAACATGATTTACTCTCTGGTTTGGCACTATGAGCTTCTAAACTTTATTTCCATGCGTATACATAAGTGGATTTGATAGTTCGTGACTGACTAGCACTGCAGTTGTTACATCAATCACTGTTAAAAAATACAGTACCTCTTTATTAGGCTGCGGTCCTATATCCAGTTGGCCCTACTTCCAACCTACTAAAATACTAGTAAACTATGATTGTCATTTCTGTCTAACCTTGTAGATCTGATTGCAGATAGGTCTTCTTGTTCTACAAAATTACCAGTGTTATTTAATAGCTCTCAATGCCCTAAAGTTAGTTAATTTCAAAACAGATAATTTATACCATCTTCACAATAAATTTGCTACACAATATTTCACATTTTCGCGTCGAAACTTTGCTCGATTATTTCGTAAATATTCATAATACCCATCATCATTACCCGACTGCCGAAGGAGGATAATATTTTTATCAGTCTATGTATATATGTATGCATGTATATTTGTTCCTGTGACATTCTAGAGACCAAACGCTTGGGCCGATTTTGATGAGTCTTACGTCAATCGATTCGTTTTAACCTTGCGAGTGTCACTGGCTACATAAAAATTGGAAAATAGCTAAATGGCAAATTTTGGGCGCCTTATTGTGGGGCCCAATTTTATTTTTCTTCCCAACCTATCATTGGGGTACCAAATAAAGGGTTTTAAGAGGTGATTTCAAAAATATATCACGCTTAATAATTATGTTTAAATGAACCAAATTCGAAAAAAAAGGTTAACTAAAAGGTTATAACTAAAAACAGTAATAAAAAACTATAAAAAAGTCCGACTGCTTTAGAATCGAACTAAAAAGTCTTAAACAAGACGAAAATCATGCTGTGCAGTCGGAGGATACATATTCGCGAGCAGGCTTTTTAGTTCGCTTCATAAGCATTTGCGTTTTTTTTTAATTTTTAGAAATAACTTTTCTTTTTATTTGCTCGTAGCGAAAGGAATGTATGATGTGACGTTAGACATTTGCTTAAAAATAAACATTTAACTGTCTGCTGTCTAATCAAGATAAATCTACCCTCAGGGTATTCACCTCAATTTCTAAAAGACAATTAGGTACCATCACATGAAAATATTATGTGTTTTCTAGACCTTATCGTCTACCATCGACACATCTGAAGCACGTTGGAATTCGGTCGCCATCAAATTTATGACTCCATAAAGCTTCGTGGAGTGAATGGGGTCTTGAAGGTCATTGACACGAGTGTTGTCTGTCATGTGTTTACTATCACTCTATATTTATTTACTTATTTTAGGACTGAAGGCTTGTGGAATATAAATCGAATGAAATAAAAATACAAGCATAAAAGACACATAACAGAAAGAAGCAAAGTTCAGCTGTGATTTTCCTTCTAAAGTCATTCTGCTTAGAATATGCCCAACTATGTATATTGGGGTCGGTTTCTAATCTCACCGGATTCAGCGAGCAGTACCTACCAGATATGACTGATACATTTCAGGCTTCTATTGAATGTCAAAGATCTCCAAAAGACATTCCAACAGCTTTACAGGCAAGGAGGAATCTCGGTATAGTAATATAGCCACCCGTCTTATGACCTACACCGGCAAACGTTGCTTGACTTTGAAGATCATCCTGTGTGCCTGTTATTCTTTAGGCTCAATCTAAGGTTATGTTAGTGACCGGTATGTTTGTATGTATGTATGATCGTCTGTTTCCTCATAACTTCTAAACTACTTATCATAGTTTGACAAATGAGGTATTGGTGGACGCGTCTTGTTTGTTCACTGGTCATAAGCTATGTGACGTCACATTAAATTGAATATGGCGCCCTCTAATGGGCACGAACTAAAGAACAATAAAAAAATTCATTCAATTTCAAAAATTTCGCAAAGTTTTTCTTGATCGTTATGAAAGTATGTATGTATACATGTATGCATTTATGTTCATTTGTTTTCTCAGGCTCTGCAAGCACCTCAAAATAATTTAAATAAAAAATAAATTAAAAAACTGACCACGGTAAACTTATGAGAATATTTTCTTATCTCATACTTTTCAGTGCTTGTTTTTTTTTTAGTTTTTGAACTTATTTTGATTTC
Organism: Orthosia cruda; assembly: GCA_964057195.1. Classification (NCBI taxonomy): domain Eukaryota; kingdom Metazoa; phylum Arthropoda; class Insecta; order Lepidoptera; family Noctuidae; genus Orthosia; species Orthosia cruda. Next base: position 2,559,912 of record OZ059826.1, on the reverse strand, counting down.
AATTAAAGGTAGAAGGAGTAGAGGAAGGCTTTTGCCCTGGACTGGCACAGAACAGACTAAATAAAATAAAATAAACCTGCAGTTTTCACAAAAGATCTTATCTCATTCTTGTCTTCTTCATAATTGTTTTACTCACAACGTTTGATAATAGATTTCAACTAAAGTATTTTTACTAATGACCTCTTTTCTTTTTACAAGCTTGTATATAAAGGAGAAATAATCTCTACTGCTTCCAATCCTATTATTGTGTGTATCCGCTTGATAAAAAGGGAACGAAGTATTTGCAAAAGGAAATTGATATCACGCTTTGAATCCATGTAGGTACAGTGAACCTCACATCTGAAATGGTAAAATTCTACATTGAGACCGTGCTAGTCCGTCCGTCCTATTATCCTGCATCGCAGTCCCATTGTCGGGTTGCATCTGTCTGTGAGAGCTCTGACATCGCCTTTATGCACTAGGGTTCCCCATGTAACGACAGTTAAGCTGAGTACTAAGGAAAGCAAACATTTTGAAAAATTAACCCTTGGAAAGGGGGGCTAAATAGGGGATAAAAGTTTTTATGGAAGTTGGTAAATCCCATCACACACGGCAGTACTAAAATAAATTCCTCAAATTTATGATATAAATACTTCCCTGGGTGTAGTAATCTGCGGTCAGATCTAATATCAGAATATTGGTAGAGCTGTGATTGGTTTGTAGAGGTCAAATGACAGTCGTTTCTAAGATCACGTCATAAACAGATTTCATGTTCTTCTGCACAGTAGTAGATGTTCCTCTGAGCTAGTATTAATATAAGGTACTATATTGGCAATATAAATCCTTTGACAAGCTGGCAATATACGAGTAAAAGCAGTGTATATTCGGTTTGGTGGTATATCGTGTTATCTAGTTCCATATTTCATGTGGCACGCTTATTGGACGATAGTCATCTTGTTAAATTTGACTTTAAAAACTAGTCTTGTAAAAGTGATATTTTAACCAATCCATAAAACAAATATCATTAAGGTATCATTTGACAATGCAATAAAAAAAACGCTCTTTGTCGTTTCACCCTAGTCAATATGTGTGTCTATAATTCAAGAGAATGAAACTTCATCGTAAATCTTACAGAAACAATACATCTTGTGGTGGACAAGTATCTGACGTCCATGTAGCTAAATTGCCCGCAATCTGTCAACGCACCACGTACGACAATAGATTGTTACCCATCCCTGGGAAGGGCAGAAATATCGAGTTATTCCCATCCGCTACGCTTCGAAGAAAACGTGACGTTAATGTGAGTGCCTCTCGTTTTCTCATGATTAAGATTATTACATTATGATCTGCGTATATCACCTTTTCTGTGCCATTTTCCTTGTAAAAGGTTATAAAGGCTAAAATTACCTTTTTGATATTAATATCTTTTTTTACCTGAATATTATATCATTCAGTACAAACACGTAAGTTATAACCCACTTCGAAATTCATATTATTACTGAACGTACGTTTCCTTTTACTTTATTACCATAGAATTCAATGACGAAGCGCCGCGGCTGGGAATATGATATTATTTATTCCCATTGAATACGATATGTTGGGAAAAGTAATGAAATAAGAGTATGTTACTTTGTATATTGATATTAATATGTTTTAACCTCATTTCATTTACGTAAAATACGGTCTTAATATTACTATTAAGATCTTAAAATAATGTGTTTATGTTCTTCCTAATAAAATCATATTAAGATTATAGATTATGCCGACGCCTGCTACCTGGATGCCACAGAGGAACTATTGAACAAGCTTGAGCGCTTGCAAAACTTGTGTATTCGCTTTGTTTTTGGTCTACGTAAGTATGATCATGTTTCTCACCTTCGCAAGGAACTCATTTGGCTCCCAATCCGTCTTCGTAGGAACACTCGGATTTTATGTCTCCTGTTCAACATCTTGCATTGCAGAGGGGTTCCTCTTATCCTTCCTACCTGCGTGAGCGATTTTCTTACGCTCGCCCCAGAGATGCACTATGCAGATCACATCTCAAATCTCTTCTTAAATCTCATCCACATAAAACCAGTTACTTTTCCTTTTCCTTCTCTGTCCATGCTGTAAGATTGTGGAACTCACTTCCGCCTAGCATCAGAGATTTAAATACGATTTCACTATTCAAAAAATAAAAATAAATATTCACCATTACACTATTTGTGTAGGTGTGCAAATTTTTATAACTTAGTTTAAGTCTTTGACTTTTCTTATTTTCCAGTTCTCACACACCATTGTCTACATTTCTTTTTCATTTTGCCTTTTCGCGGGTCTGCTGGCAGAAATTTCTTAAGAAATAAGCAGTGCCCTTGTACTCTATTGTCTTGATGTGTTGTCTTTATGTATAATACTGTGTGTGTACATTAATTATTAAACAAATAAGAATTCCATTTTGAAGAGTGTTTCTAATAGGACCTTAAATGTGCGGTTGATTTCGAACAATACTACCAAAGACTGAATTCAAAGGGTTCAAAGAGATTCTATTAATTTATTTCTCTCACTCCAAACGTCTTAAATCTGAATTCCAGTCTGCGGTTATAATTTGTCGTCTTCTATTGACGAGAATTTGTCAAGATATTGTGTATATTTACGCTTTTAAAATAAATTGATATTCATTAAGGTTATAAATACCGAGTTAGCCTTTGATTTAGTTTTCGTGGTTTATAACAAACGTGTTTAAATGGAGATAATTCTAAAGATCACGTTCTTACCTGTAAGTGTTTACCACGTTGTTTGTGTCCGTTGTTTATTGTCTTATAAGTTTGGGAGGTCGGGAATATTATCTTCCCTTAATTTGTATTCTATGGATGCATGTTTTAGATGTAAATAGAATTCAAATACATTGTTTTGTCGTTTTGGTGTGTCTTACAATTGTTTACCAATCCAATACAAGATTAGGCAAATGTTACTGAGTATATTATCAGCCTGTTACTTTCCCACTGCAGGGAAAAGTCTATTCTCAGACGGAAAAGATGGGAACATTAATAACCACGCTTGCTCAGTGCTGGTTTCCTTACGATATTTTTCTTCACCGATGTCAGCGACATTCAAAATAAACTTACTTATATTAATATTACTTACGTAATTATGAACTTAAAACTAATTATCGTGAGCAGACATATGAAGGGTTTTTTACAATTCGGTAGTCTTAGATTTTCGGTAGCGACCTCTTGGTCGACTTTTGGGTAAAAAGATGCTTAAAAATATTGATTTTACTTTTCCGTAATATCACGATCCCTTCGCACTTTCCCAATTTCCTCGAAACCAGATAAGGCAGGTTTTTCACAGATTTAATATACCATACGATACGATCAGAGGCTGTTTTCTTACCCTCACGCTTCGAAAATAATCGCATGTTGTTTACACTTTCCTGGGAAAGGAATATGTGGTTCATTTTATATTAGAAAAACATACATCCCGTGAGCAGGTACCCAAATTCACACGAGTGAAAGTCGGTGTAATTACTATATCACGAAGCTTGCGTTCCATGTGAGAGGTGTTATGCAGTGATATAATATAATTATTTCTGCTCTTTTCTGGGTTTTCGATAAAGAGAGGATGGAAGTTATAAATATTATGCTTTCATACATTGAAAGTTGAATAATTTTATTGAAATAGGAATATTAATTATTCTTTTTTTATGATTATGAGCTCTTAAACAAGTCAATTTCTAAAACCATAAAACCTAAAAACAGATTTCATTTCTTAGGCTGGTTTCTGAATTTAGTATTTTGGGTTAAGATTTTCAAGAATTTTAATTCTTAATTCAGAGATAAGTCTTTCTAGTCTTAATCAAACAAACAAATCTATTCCGACTACTTGGTTTCAATACCTATTTACTTCTGCCTTTATCAGTTAAGTATCCAAGACTAGTGTCAGAATAAACGCGTTTTCAAACGACCGATTTTGATTTGCTACTCAGAAAACCTAACTTTTTACAATTTAAAAACTTTAAATTGTAAAATAAAATGAACCAGTAGACTCTAAGTAGTTCTTACCAATACAGGAACAAACAAATATTAAAACTAACTTTGCCAATATTCTCATTGTTTTGTTTAAGTGGGAATATCTTCAGGCTCTAGTTATTTTGTGACCAGAGGATATATTGGAAAAGTTTCGTATTGAAAATGATTACCGACTGTGGATATGGAGCGGCTTTTACTCGTATTTAGTTTTGTATTACTTCTTCTCTCGTATCTTTGATAGGTGGATAAATATAGCTCATGCTATTAAGAACTGATCAGAAAGTTTTCAAGGTTCACAGAGGGTGTGACGGACACGAAGATTTTTCCAATATTTATTTCTCACTTGTAAAGTCAAAGGCAAAAATATTTCTACGCTTAAGTCTGCTTGCACCATGAATCACTAAAATGTGTTTATAGCTAAACATTTTGAAACTTCGACGTGTCTTTGCCATCTTCATAATAATATGAATGGCAGAAATGGAAGAATGTTTTAAATTTGTTTATTGAATAACGTACTGATGATTTGTTGTTGGCCATAGTTGAGTTCAACAGCAATTTCGTCTTTAAAGTATTATTTTTTTAATGCGAAGTATTCTTTTGCGAATTTCAATGTCTTCACAATCCTCTTTACAATCAGTCTCTCAGAGCAGCTGAAGATCGTAAAACTGTATCGATAATACATGAAAATTCATACAAGAAGTGGTGCACAATAAAGAATATTCTAGCTTTCTTAAGGAGATAAATTTTATCGATTACTAATCTTTGTATATCATGAATTATAACATTTATATTAATACTGACTTAAATAAAGACGAAGATACATTTTCGTTGCGAAATGGAATAATTCCTAATGAGAGGGTAGATGTTACTTTGATTGAAAGTGTACTAATGCGATGGAGTATTTGAGGATAAATTCAGTCTGGTCTATGATATTTTATTAAAGTTTAATATATTAGTTTTAACTCTAACAAGATTTAGAATGGTTTTTTTTGTAAACTTGTTTGTTTATATCAAATTACTGATAATACGTGAAAAGTTCTACTTTCTTCAGTCATCACACTATTTGCCTGGATTTATTATAAGATATGTGTATTTTTGTGAATGTATGGGTGACAGAAAATAGCCGCTCAGATATTTTATACTACACACTACGACTTGATGTACATGTTATTTTACCAACGGTATTAAATAAATATATAAAATTACTTTTTTCACATAATCGTTTAAGGTTCCGCTGGTAAAAAACACCGGCTGTTTATACGTCAACTCTTTTTTTGAGCGTATTTATGTGTTTAAAACTTTTCGAATGGGAATATAATATTAACGTTTTTCCCATTAGCTACGCACCGCTGGGATCTGTTTGTAATGTTTACTTGTATTTCGGAAAACAAACAGGCATCTACTTCTATGTATTTTTAATGGAAATAATTTATAAAGCTTGTAAATTTCCGATAAAGGTTTCAATGGGTTCTGTTTTTCTTTGAAAAAACCACCTATATTCTGATATACAGTTTTTAAAATTAATGTATGTACCTACATTCCGTCCAAAACTTTTGTTCACCCAGTAAGTTAGCACTAAAAACTTTAAAAGTAGGTTTCCTTTGACTCAGACATTCGTATTATTTGGAGCTAGCACGGGCGCCCTACATGTAGTATGTTACCCAAGCAATTTGGACATGGTTCACCCAGTTACAATCTGTCTGACATGTGTGAGTTAGGGGAATATTCCTGGTTCCACATTTTGGACTTTGTTGTTGGTACCTGCTGGATTTTAGTTCAGGGCGAGATTACACGTTTATGTACGTTTAAATACTGAAATTTCTGCTGTTCATTTTAAAATATTGACGTGATACTAAGTCACACGTGGCTTGAAGAGTCAATTTTGCTGAAACGAAACGTTTGCAATAGATTTTTAAGAATTATCAGTCCTTTTTCGAATGATATCCGAATTAAAATAATCTAGATGCTTAAGAAAACCGTTTTTCTAGTTCATGTTAAAACATTGTAGTGGTTGAAAGTATATCTAGATAGCTATAAAAAAAACTTGCAAGATGTTTCATGGATCACTTTTAAAAACAAAGTGACACAATTTGTAGTCGACAATTAAAACTTATACCCAAGGAAATACTTCAGGCCTTTAGAGGGAAACACGTCTTGCCACTTGCGTGTGAGGTCACTAGTCTGCACGAGGATGTGTATCTTAACTGTGATACGGTGTGTAGCTAAGTGGCGCGAGGATGCGTAATGGACTCTTTTTAACTGTGCGCGCCCACATCCCTCGCACGCATCTCTAGCTTTTGGAATTACGTAGCTCTGCTGTGCCATACCAACAGAGCTGCGCTAATCCCAGCTAAGAAAATGAAGTGATCTCAATTGTAAATATTATTATCCTCGCGCACCGCTTCACTACATGCTAGGTACTTTTGGTGGCAAAGCACCCTTAAGATGGCAGATTGTACCATTACCCACACAATATGACGCTAACGACATACCGTGCTTTGCTATGCTTCGACTAGTGTCCCCTAGCGTCAGTCTTATCTATCTATCTTCTTTATCTTGACAAAACATTTTCTTATCTGTAACTAAAATCAGTTTAGCTTTGGGGCCTAATATCCTATCTTTCGCAAAAGACTAAATTTATTCATCTAGATTGCCGAGAATTTACTCTTTTTCTGTAAGCAAATACCTAGGTTTAATGTCATAAAAAGTCTGAATCGGAGCCGTTGGACCAAAAGTTAACCGATTTTTATATGAGTCCGAGTCTCGACCTAATAAAAAGAGATTGACAACCTTCCTGTCATAGTGCGAGTGCGAGAGAGTGTAAACCGCGCACCGATGATGTTAAATAATAAAAAATATAAATAAATGCTTACGATCAACTTCCTCGATTGGTTATTTATGAAAATCGAGCATTAGCTAAATGAATCCAAAGGAAATGAACAAATAAAGGTTGCTTATTTTCCCCTCTGCGCAACTATGGAGTTGCCAGGTATAAACAGGTGAGTTATGTTTTACTGATATACCCTCATCAATTATCTAATCGAATTATATAATAATATCAAATGAAAGGTCATTTTATTCCCAATCCAACAGTATTAAGTTAATCAAAAAAAAAATTGAATGAATGGTTTGCCTAAATTTCATTACAAATTTTTAACCAACTTCAAAAAAAGGAGAAGGTTCCTCAATTCGACCGTTTTTTAGGGTTCCGTACCCAAAGGGTAAAAACGTGACCCTAATACTGAGACTCCGCGGTCCGTCTGTCTGTCTGTCACCAGGCTGTATCTCATGAACCGTGGTAGCTAGACAGTTTAAATTTTTTACAGATGATGTATTTATGTTGCCGCTATAACACAAAATACTAAAAACAAGATATTATAAATATTTAAGTGGGGCTCCCATACAACAAACGTGATTTTATTGCCGTTTTTTATAATGGTACGGAACCCTTCGTGCGCGAGTCCGACTTGTTTTGGGCGGTTTTTTTTTATTATGTGTGTTCACGGATATCTTTGTCGTTTATGAAGCGATTTTGATGATTCTTTTTTGTTGGAAAGGAGATATCCCAAGAGTGGTACCTTGATAAGGAAACCGGGACATGATGATGGCGTCCAGAAATCTAGGGAACATATAGCGGAAATGGTAGTTATAACAACAATGCAATCATTTACACTCAGGAAGTGTCATTTGGTGAAATGGAACTGATGAAGAAGACCACTGATGGCCACTGGAACTTCTTAACACTAAGTATGTTACGGGTATAAGATAAATATAATAGCTAATTGACTATGATGAAGCAAATACTTATAAATAATGGGTACTGATGAAAATGGTATCATTGAACCTATCTGATGATAAAGCCACTGGAACTCCGAAGCAAAACAATGGATCCAAGTCGGGCTGATTGGCATCGTCATAAAATTTACTTTTATCCTCAAATACCATGAAAAATAATTATTCATGGTATTTGAGGGTAACTAGTAAAACTAAAAATAGATAAATAAAAAACCAAAGACACCGACTTCGGAAAAGAAAGTTATTGTTCGCTTTGTAGTGTTTTGTTTTGGAAGTCGGTTTGATTTTTTTGTTAAAAAGTTTTATTATTTAAAATCATCGGTACGCCATTAATCTAGGCAACCTATTTGCAATGTATAAATCTATATTATTTTTCTACCATATATAATCCTTATCATCATTAAATAATATTTATGAGAGTATACGAGTATATATCTTATACCGGATCCTAGACCATGTTAATGTATCCAATTGCTTTTTTGCGTGGCTTAACCCACAAGAAAGGGATTTTTATCGAGACAAAAAGTACCCAATTCGATACGATAGTTCCTTCACTGAAGAAAGCGAGGGTGTACCTTTCTTTTAGTATATGAATTATCGTAATCGGATTCGGACTACTGGAGATTACCTCCTACAAAAAAACAGCTGACCCATTTGTACAAAGCCGAATTAAAACAATGAAGTTTTTTTAGCCCTTGTTTTTTTACTAGCTGTTGTTATGTTTTTGACAGCTAACATAGTTTTTGTAGTTAAAACCTACCCAGACGATAATAAAAATGTAAAAAACCTGCTCTTCTCAAGTTAAAAGCCTATTAGCGGTCGGAAAAACAGAGAATCATTGTCATTATAAGTAAAAGGCATCTGTAACAATAACTTATTTTGCATATTGATTATAAAATAACTTACTATTTTACTATTACTTTTTTTTTTAATTCTTTGTGCCCAGCCAGCATACGACGCCCTGCCAAGAAAAAAAAATGGCCAGAAACTTTCGCATGCGAACGCAGAATAACCCACAGAGTACTATTATATACGGAAAGAATAACCTCCAAAGTTTTATCAAAATCCGTTCCGAAGTGATGCACTTACGTAATTTTGAATAGGGTAGTTGACAAAAAATATCTATTTAGTCCGTCAGTTATATAACCTAAAATACAATGCGTTTAAATACGGTGTGCTACACTTTATATTGACACCAAACGACGTCACAAGCCTCTACTTCTAAACTTTGATGCGGTTTATCTTTGTCAATTTTTATTTATTTGATAAGGCAAAAATGACGGGTCCAATATTATTTGATAATCTCACTGACGGACTAAATACAATTATCATTTTCCTACCCAGGACACATCCATGTTGATTTTTATTTAAATAATTCGAACTAGATGTGGCCGCTGTTTTCTAACCTAGTTGCGGAGGATCACTGAAACAAATTCTCACTCAGCTACAGGAAACAATAAAACCACACAAGCATCCCATCCCTAGAAACTATTGGCCGAAACAACAAAGTTCTTCTCCTCGCATGTCTAATTTCACTTAACCATGTTCAAACTCCTTAATTATCTTTCACAAGGCACTTCCCTGTTTTCAAACAAGGCAGCATATTGAGTATAAGTTTCTTACCAAGTACCAACTACCGAACCGGAACTTACGGTACGGTTTTCACGAATGGACGGAGGGATCCAAAAGGAAGGTTTATGCATCTAATTCATTAATGTTTTGGTTATAATTTAGATATTTTCCAATATCTCCATCAATCATCGCCATGATGATTGATGAAGATCTTGGAAAAATCTTAACGACTGGTAGCTTTCATCGAAATATCTTAGAGATATTACACTGTACAGAAAGTGCCGCGATATATATATATATATATATATAGCATATATACATCGTTAAAAGATAGTTTGCTATACTCATTTTCACATATATTTATTGATACTGAGGTGGCACAAAGTTTGCCGGGTCAGTTTGATATGTATGTTTATGTCCTCATCAATATATCACATATAAGGTCAGATAGTTGAACATCATCAATCGACGTTCGTCGGAAAGTTTCCAGGAAAAGTTTTACTATTAATATTGTAGCTTCGGACATAATATTATAATGAGGTTGTACCGTAAGATCAATTGAATAAATTGAGTGTACTCGTTAGCTTTTTTATGGTTTTTGGTGACCTTGTCACAATGATATTCAAATAAACAGATATGTTAAGAGCGCGCGCTTTTTGAAGACTCGAAAAGGTCACAATTGTGACCTTTAATCTTTAGTTTATGTCACGCATGGTGAAGGGCGATAAGCTTTGTTGAAACAAAAATAAAATAAATGCTATCGTGTGTATTTGCAATTTATTTATTTATTGATTAAAATCAATATTTTTTAATGTTAGATGAATGAAAAGTGTGTATGTGTGCTGCCGCTATGTGCGGAACACTTTTTTCAATTGTTTTGTGAGTGTATAACGTATCTGTTTATTTGAATATCGTTGACTTGTCACCTTAAATAATATTGAAAAGAGGTAGGTAAAATAGTTTGTATGTAAATAGAAGTTAATCTTATATTCTTAATACTTTTCTCCCCTTGATTCGATTAGAGATAATAGCTTGTTATTATTGACTTCAATCGGGTTTTATATTCGTTGTTGTGGCGAATACGTCGATTGGAGTACCTTCAAAAGATCTGAGAAGCTACAGGATAATAGGTAATCGTAGTCATAAAACTATTACTCTCTCTAGCTAGTAATAGAAAACAGTTTATCTATAGGCAAAACAAAATTAACAAGCAAACTTTTTCTTCCACTTTAATGCACGTGCAAATCGAATTCAGATTGTCAGAATCCTTCACTGTTCAATTTTAATCAGTATTCCCTTCCAGTTTTATCTAGGTCGACTTCCAGTCTATAAATTGTATGCGTTTGAACTGAATCAACCACAAATTATTCCAAAGACCCCTAGGGCAATATTCTATAAAGTTTCCCTATTCTGCAAGCTTCAACTGAACTGCAACTTAAAATGCGCAAGCGTGAACTTAACTATCGAAGTTCAGCGCAACATAGGAAGAGATCAAAAAAGTTATATGAATATATATTAAGATAACTTTAAAGAACATGTCTTGGGGAACTGTTTACTCCCGGGAAATATGGGAGCCGAAGATTGGGGAAAATGGGAGGATAAATGGGAATAAAAGTAGCTGTAGAATTTAAAAGTAATGAAGATATTGCCAAGAGGGTTTCATGATTCTTTATGTGTGAAGATGATAATAAATTATGGGAAAATCTACATGGATAAAAGATTTTGTTCTTTTGAGTCGAAAATTACCATTATATAGTAGCGGTCATTATTGTTATGTGCCCCTAAGCAACACCAGTTCAGCATAATGGGCATGGCTCTGAAGCATTTTGGCTATCGATAAAATAAAATAAACCGGCCAAGTGCGAGTCGGACTCGCGCACGAAGGGTTCCGTACCATTACCGCAAAAACGACAAAAAATCACGTTTATTGTATAGGAGCCCCATTTAAATATTTATTTTATTCTGTTTTTAGAATTTGTTGTTATAGCGGCAACAGAAATACATCATCTGTGAAAATTTCAACTGTCTAGTTATCACGGTTCATGAGATACAGCCTGGAGACAGACAGACAGACAGATAGACGGACCGCGGAGTCTCAGTAATAGGGTCCCGTTTTTACCCTTTGGGTACGGAACCTTAAAAATGATTATCTCTATATACAAATTTGAGGTAGTTTCATTTTTGTATAAAGTTTTGGATGGTTTTGATTATCAGGTTTCTCATTATTTAGGTAGTGACAGAATGATTAATATACAGTATCCAGTTTCTCTGTATTCCAAGGCCTGGTAAGTTATTAACTTTGTTGGTAAAATATTTCCTCACTATCAAATTTTAGAATTTTGAAATAAATTATGAATAGACTTTTCTTCAATGATTTATTCAAATAAACTGCTATCTCTAAACCTAGAGTCTTACAAATTATTTTGAAAAACATGCCACAAGTTAATATAAATCGGTCATTATGTTCGATCTCATATTCGCCATTCAGAAACACCTCCAAAACAACGCATGTTTCAAAATAACTTTCTAATATCATGACAATAAAAAAAAGTTTTATTCAGACAGCTATTTAAATGTCCATATTTTGTAAGCATTACATTATGTTAAAAGTATGTTAGTCATGAGGATATCAATTTAATTATTTAAGTAGGTAACACAAAAATCTAAACAAATGATGTAATATATATTGAAATTGTATTTTTATTAATTGAAATTAAATTAAATTGAAATGTTAATAGTAATTAATTTTCTGGCCTATCCTTCGGCCACAGAATCAGCATTGCCATTCAACGTCTTAAATTCAAATACATTATTAAATAAAAATAATCAGATGACATGCAGCCTGATGAGCCTTCTCACAGCTGCCAAATTCGGTCTGTCTACATCTACATCATCCTTAGGATTCCGTTACCAATCTCTCAAATGAGGCGAATTAAAGGGTCTGACTTTTTGCGCATTATGGCGTCTTCTGACCGAATCTATTTATTTGGGGTCCTGTTTCTTCTTCCATATATTCATATTTGCCGTCATCTCAATAGTCACCTTCTTTCTAGCCATAACATCTTTCGCACTGTACATCCATCTGGAGATCTGTCATACAGGTCTTGAACCCTACTGGATTAGACTCCAGCTCTCACAAAGGTTTGAATCTGCTGTAACCTAGATACTATTTACCGAAATGTACCTTTTTGAGAGAAATAAACTTATATTCTATTCTATCGTTTCTTTGGTCTTCCTATATACCTACTATCAATGATACAACGTTATATATATTGTTGTTGCTCTTTTTTATTGTTGTTTAGTTTTAAGTTTTCTTTTTGTTTTTCTTTTTTTATGTTGTCTGCTTGTGGTATTCTAATGTGTTTTCTTTTTTATTTCTTTCTTTCATTGTGCATACAGCTAAGGTGTGGCATTTCCATGTTGCTTGGAATTTGCATATGCTCTGGCATGGTTCCATGACCAGTCAAGAGCGAACCTATTCAGTCACTTCTAGGCAAGCATTATTCACCGTCGTCCACATCATCGCTTACCATCCGTGCGATGGTAGTCTAACTATCCACCACCATCCTCAAATTTTCCTCATGATATGTTCCTAATTCCCCATAATTAGCGTTAATTTAATAACAATTTTTTATCACAGTGTTGATCCTGTTAGTATATGACGTCACATATTTGTAAAACGATGTTGACGCCGCTAATATTTTAAGAAAGATTATATGGCTGTTTAAAGAGGGTGTGGTGTATAGGAAAACAGTTTGCGAGTGTGTGGTTATCGAGAACAATTTTATGTGAACAACGCCCGGTCGACTCTTTAAAAAACTTACCGTGAAAATGTAGGTAAAGTGAGCCGGAAGTGAGCTGTCATTCCAATGAGGTTTATCGCGTTTGAATTTGCCACTAGGGGCGCTGGTGTGGAGTGAGATCTTAAAAATGTCAAATGCCCCGTTTTTTCGCAAATTTATTTCCTACTTTTTTATTGTTGTGATTATTGTCCAAATATGGCAGATTAAAATAGATACTTACGGGTTTTACCAACCACTGCTCTAATAGAGTTTTATGTTGCGAAAATTTTTATCCTCTTTTTTTCGAAAAAAAAGGGGCAGTGCAAAATTGCGGCGTACTCGATTTTATATTTAGTTGCACTTGTACGGCATTCGAAATGATTTTAATAATTCAAACATTGCTTCCGCGTGCGTAATAACAAAGTTTAACAGCAATATTTACTCGCTAGTGACGCCAACAGATGGGCACAAAAAAGGAAGCCTTCATTGATGCTAGTCGAGACTATCGGTTGGCAGTCATACAGTTAGTAATATTGGCAAAATTAATGAATTGGAAGAAGACGAGACTAGTCCCTAATTTCCGAATTAAGAAATTGAAGTTGAGTATTTGTTGAGTTAAGTATTTCAAGTTGACTGGCGTTCCCATTTATAAACCGGCCTTTAGACTTTGTAAGATATAATTTATTCTGCTTCAGTATCGTTTCCCGTGGAGGATTCCCACACTCAGAAATATTGATGCTAAAAATACACAATAAAAATGATTACTTCCCCAAATAAAATTATTTCCTCAATATTTTTGCCCGACATCAAAAACATTAATATAAAAAGTACCACACGTGAACCTCCTTTGACGGAGTTCAAAACGGTACGCTATACCGCTTCCACGAAATCATTCAACATTTGCCAATGAAACAGTTCGCCGAAACCATTTTCATATAGAGTCCAATTTTGTCACCAGTTCATATGCACCTAATATGAAATAACTCAGAGAGAAGCTTGTGGCTAAAAAAATTTACTACATTAATAGTCGCCAGGGGTCCATTGGATAGATACCTCCAAATGGCATATGTAGCAGACGTCGTGTTTAGCTAATTATTCAGGATGGAGAGGCATGTGGTCTCGTGGAGTAGCTAGTGGCTAAAAGAGTTAAATAATAAGAGCCACACGCATCGGTATTCACGGTTAAGCAGCGCTTGCCGAAGTCGGTTTGTGGATGGGTAGTTTACTTAGCGAGATTCACCGTGCCTCGGAAAGCACGTTTAACTGTTGGTTTCGGCTGTTATTTGTCGATCTTAAGTGCAGTGACGTGCTGCAATGTACTATTCCGCACGAGAGACCATGGACGCGGACTTTTTGACCGTGAGAAAATCTCTAGATTATTTAAACCACATATTGACGACTGGGAGGCTAGGACGTGGCTGGAGGTGGATAACCGTGTTGCCCAATTTCTCACAGGGCATGGTAACGTTAAAAGTAAATTATTTTCCTTCAAGCTCGTTGCCTCGCGTGAATGTCAGTGTTCTACATATGACTACGAATATGTACAATATGCACATAATATCTTGTGGGAGTGTCGTTTTTGGCAGAATGAACACAATATTATGTTGGATAATGTACAGGATGCATCTAGAATGGTTTGCTATACGAACCTTGTAGAAACTTGATCAAATTGCCGTGCGTTCAAGCGTCTCTGCCATACATATTATTGGAATCAATATTATGGAGCTTAGAATGTTAGGACCCATTAATATTAATTATATTTTTTATCCGTGGTGCTAAGCAACTGGGCTTATCTCAGTTGTAAACGACCCTTTGTGCCTATTGGTCTTGTTAGTTCTGTCTGTCTGGCTTGATATGAAGGGAAGTGGTAATTCGTATTTTTTCTACTTCTAAGTTATTCTTTTCTGATTAATTTCGTTGCGGGTTCCAAGACAGTTAAATTTATTATCCGGGACTTCGTCGAGCATCATTGCCTCGCCACTGTTGATTCTGGCTTGCAGGAGTTGCAGTGGTTTGGGAAAAGTGCGGTGGGATTGTCCCACGTTAAGTCGTTACGGATAGTCGTAAGCCAGGATCTCTGAAACCAGTCTTGACACGTGTTAACCAGTTACTGGATTATGGTGGTCATTTAGGCAGTTGCAAAAGGCTAGACAGATCGTTTGATGAAATAACTCAGAGAAAAATACAAAATACAAAGTAAAATTATGACATTTACAGTGGAACAACACGATGGAGATAATAGAGTCGACTTAAAAAGTCGGTTGGAACGACTCTCTCCGACTGTAATAACTGACAATGACAGCGCAAACCGTTTCTAGTGTAGGGAAGCCATGGACTGGAAAATGTTGGGACATTTTTTAAAATTAAACTTGTTTTGAGATCTTGTGTATATTTCAAAATACAACTGGAATGTGACAGGCACTTCTCAGATCAAGTATTTTTTTTTTTATAATAGCTTTGCTCCGTACAAGCAATTTCTTCCTATATCGCGTTTACAAACATTTAAACTCACGTACACAAGACAAAAAGGGCAGGGCATACAAATATTTGTTTCGTGCGGGAATCGAACCCGCGACACGCAGCATAGCAGGCGATCGCTCAGCCACAACGCCAACCTTGTCGTCAAAATATATTTATATTCTTTTTTCACGTTCAAAACATTTTGTTAAACAATATAACTGGCGTTTAGCCGAAATACAAATCTGTATCCGATAATTGGGGGCGACTTATGTCCAGCAGTGTACGGATTCTAAATGGTGATGATAATAATAGTAATATTTAGATTATATTCTACTATCACCGTATCTAATTAATTAAATTAGATATGGTGTTAATAAGTACCATGTTACTGAGTAACACCATATCCTTGGATAAGACCGGCGGCAGATTTTCTTTCTTACTACAAATGATAGCCGGGACCAAAGGATTAACGTGCTTTCTGAGGCACGGAGGAGTCTTTCTATGTTAAGGTGATATATAACGCCCCAATGTAACGCAGTACTGGCCGTGCGCCCGCTCGATGCCAAAATATCAAAATTGAACCTCCTTTTGAACAGTTTTGTTTGCAAAATATTATTTGATTTACATATGCTATGTTAGGTATGAAGAAATGCCAGCCATCAATTTTTCTGTATAAAAATTTATTTAAACATCCAAGTCATTTTGGAGGAGTTTCGAAAAGTTGCGAAAAAATATCGTGTTGTTAATTATTTTTTTAAAGCAAAACTATTAGTTACACGAAAAAACCTTGTGTTCCAAATTATGTACATGAATCAATAATAAATATATTTTTTTTTCAAACCTTTTAACTTAGCTGTTACTGAGGAGTATGCTTTAGAAAGTTACCGTTTTACGGCACTAAAGCGTATGTAGGCCCTTAAGATGGTCACCCATCCACGGACCGACTTCGGCAAGCGTAGCTTAACCTTAACAATCGGCCCACGTGGCTATTATTATCTAGCTACGAGTACCTCCTACTAAACTAAAACTATCCAAAGTTTAATCCAAAACATAAGAGGCTTCACGGATTAATTACAATTGTTGTCAAAATCTGATTAAAATTACAATAATCTCTGCTCCATTTATGATGTGTGATTATATAATCTTAGTGAGATGAATATTAATCGACTGCTTCGTTGGTTTAGTGTAGGCAAGCGCTACTAGCAAAGGTGGCCCAGTGGTGGCGGCCGCGACTTACAAGATGTAGGTCGTGAGACTGAACCCAGGCAGGCGCTTTACTTTGTGTAAATTGTTTCATCACCACTGCTTTCGAAACGGTGAAAGAAAACATCGTGAGTGAATGTGACATCCACCAACCCGCACTGGGTCGGCGTGGTGGATTAAGGCCCATCCTCTCTCACAGAGAGGAGGCCTGTGTCCCAGCAGTGGGAACATTAATAGGCTGAAGATGATGATGATATCATTACGTATCTATTATATTGTGTGTCTTTTAGCCTATGCCAAATAAATGTATTTTCTATCTTCTTATTTCTTTCTGTGTCAAATTTCATCCAGATCCGTCCTGCCACTGGAACGTGAAAAAACGTTTAAGAAGTAACAAACAGACTCACAAATTATCGCCTTATAATATTAGTGTGATTAATCAATTTCCAATAATAAATCGTCGTCTAACATAGTGATACATACAGTTTGAATCAGTCAGTGTAAGTACTAGTAAGTAGGTTCCCTTGTTACGCGTCAACAGTTGATTTCATTCCCTCCATCGCAATAAATCCTAGACATTAGTCAACCGTTAATGTATTGGTGTCTCTAAGATAAGACAGAGGACATTAGGCATACAAGTTACATAGGAGGAGAGAAATGGGTTGGGTGAAACTTTCTTGATACTTGAAGTATTTCTATATAACTTATGTGAGACAAATTCATGTTTGGTAGTAAGTTTCAGTATTGTTTAGCCCCTAACTATACCCAGACACTATAATATAGAAGTACCTTCACTACGAAACGAAAACGAAACCCTAGTTTAACATGATTGCCCAAATATTAGCAAGCTCAACTAAAACCTTACATCATTATTTGAAACGAAAATATATGTGAGCAAAACCTAAAATAAACATAGTAAGATTAATTATTTTAAACGTTGATTACATTTAGGGGAAATACCTTTTGGTTCTTTGAGTCCATGAGGGACGCCAAGAACCAAAAGCATGATACGAGTATATAGGCAATTCCAGGCTGATATGAGTTTAATCAATACTTAGGAGCTTTTTAGATGGAGCAACTATTGCAGCAACTGACAACTAGCTGTTTACATGTATTATCTCAATGGAACTGCGCACACATGGCAACTCGAGTTGCGAATTCCGGTGATCGACAACAGTTTTAAGTTGCTGCAATTGATGACTAAGTTAGCTTCTAATTGCCGCAACTAATAATAACAGGCTTCTAATAGGCTTACTTTTGTGATGCCTCAGTGCAGAACAAACATAAAACAACATGCTCCAATTTATAGAATGATTTCTAGCTGCAATGGTGTGAGACAGCATTTTGATATTTTCTCTGGGACCTTAGCATGAGCCAAATTTAAAATTAAGACGAGCCTGTGCGGCCATTCGACTAATAAGTAATAATTGGTCTAATGGCTGCATATTACTCTTAAGCTTATTTATATTTTTTTAACTAGCTCATATATTGTGCATGCTGTGTTCACTAGTTTAGGGCATGCAGTTTCATGTTTTGTTTTTTATTTTATGTTTATCTAGTACTTAAGTAATATTGTATTGCACGATTTGTGAACCAACAATAAAAAAAAAAAAAAAAAAAACTAGCAAAAGTCGATTTTGTATCGGTTGTGTAAAGGTACTTGAGAATAATAAATCTATAAAAGGAGAACAAGTTCTTGTTCTTCGATATCCATCATCAAACTTAGTATAGTTGCAGTGATGTGAGTGCAGCACTCACATCACTGCAACTAAGCTATCAAAGTTGCTCACGGATTGCCATAAAACTGCGGCAACCGTAAACCAGGGTGTTTTGGTTATAGCAATTTTTAAAGGAAACTTTAAAAAAGTGGACAGTTGCATCAACTAAAGTTGCTCCACTTGCAAAGCGCCTTAAAATAAATTTAAATTTTAAAATAAAACTCTTTAACTGCTATTAAAAGTACACACAGCATGTAAGTGAAACGTACAGTTACATGAAAACAAGCAAAAAAAACAAAAACCTGACTAAAAAGTCTTGTTACCCTACCACATGAGTTAGTATCTCAGCTTTTCACAACTACCATTACGCGAGAACGAACTATATTGTGACAGAAACAGGAGCTGTTTTACTTTGCTTCACTTTATATTCACCAAACTATACATGGATACAACATGTGTAACGTTGTCTGGTGCTATGTTTTATCTTTTCAGTGATGTACTTTGTAAGGCTGAGTCTACATTGATAAGTTCGCGAACTCCACAACTCATTTTTATGGCATTGTAAAAGGTGAAAGAGCCAGTTTCAATATTTACCTTGAAATTAAAAGTTATGTTCCTAAATTCTTGGCGATTTGAAATAATAAGAGCCGACCTAAACTAAGGTGGACCAGGCAAGGAAGAAGAAGATTGACAATCTTTTTTCTAAGTCTTTTTGAAGGCTTCTACTACAGTCGACTATGACATTGGTATAAAAAACCTTAAGAAATAGTTCATTAATGCAGCGGCCAGCAAAAGAGGCATTGATGGACGAAAGTGTCAATGTAGGCCGAGGCGAAACCTAGGCACACATACGTAAGTCCATCAATGCCTAGTTGTGGCCAAGGCTTGTATAGTAATTTACTCAAATAATGCGCGGCAATTAAAACTAAGTAGTGCCTAGAACTCATTTTGTCAAATATCAATTACTTTTAAAATAAATGATGAATAACGAACAACATTTTTTTTCCGCGTTAAATAGTTGATTTGTTTTTTTTCAATAAACAGCTTTCTATTTGCAAGCCAGTTCGAAATTTAAATAAAACCTTTGATAAGTTACCGCTTTAGTTGCCAAGTTTTGGCGTAAAAGATCGTTCCATTTTTAAATTAAACGAATGATATGAGTTTACTATGTTATTTATTTGGCCGCTAAACCACTACAGAAATGGATTTTCATACAACTTGCTGGCCGCTGCTCGCATGTATTTGGCCAGTACAGCAATTTCGATTTATCTCAAAGAAGGTTGTCCAAATAATACTCAAATGCCCAAGCATGTTTGAGTTGATTGACGCCTTATTCATCGAAATCGGATGAATAGTTCAGGCGCTACGGGAAAACATACGTAAATACAAAAAAACATACATACTTAAACTGCAAAAATAATAACCCTTCCAATTGGCATCGCCGTAGTCGGGTAAAAAACAATCGTGACGTTTTTTGAATTATACTGAATTTACGCAAACCTTTAATGCTGCAAAAACGACCTCCATCATGGCAGTTAAGCTTATATTCTAAGTCCTTTTAAATGAAACACTCTACAGTTAATCGAATTATTCGCCTTGACGATGAAAAACAACCTCTTAATGTCAATAAAAATAAAAATATACCTGTCAATTTGATTGATTTGAGTGGAGAAAATTACTGAAAATATAGGGATTGGTAATGGAATTAACCAAATAATTAAAAGTTCCCTTTAACATCAAAAATAATTTCTTGAAGTAAGGCTGAGAGCCAGCTCTTTTTGAATTCTATAAAGATAGTCCACCAAAACGCCCGCCCGTCATTTCAATATTGAACCTTGAATACATGCACAGATATACCATTCCATTGTACATTTATAATTAGACCTTGCAAACTTTTTCTTTCTAGCTACAAAACATAATTATGTATTTATTATATTAAAGTGTATTTTCTAATAAGCAAACTTTGCATTAATTTACACAAAACTCGTACAGTTAAACAAGCTCAAAAAAGTTTTGTTTTCAAATTCACAAAGTACAATTATTAATTTAATATTTTCAGTGAATGTGCACATACCTTTACCAAAGTTCACCTAAGTCACAACTAAATAACACAGTACATTCACAAAATGTAAAAAGTTTCCACTTTTTGACATTCCTTTTGTATTTCTCACAAAGGACTTTATTACGAGTCAAAGGTCGCATTGTTTTATTTTTGTTCAAAGAAATTGGAAATAATTGAGTGATTATATTTATTAAGTTCAATATGATTTGTATTTTCTAAAAGTTAAAAGGCTTTCGCCTTGTTTATAAGAAGAGTGGAAAGAAACAAGTGTTTTCCTAATTTTGGTATATTCTTTTAATGAGGTATTTTGATAAATATGGGTGAGGAAACATAAATTTGCCATTTCCATTGCTTATGGACTCTTAAATTCGGTAATGCATTGCCGAATTTATATCTAATATTCTAATGAATCTGAAACTTCACTAGAACCCATGTAAAATATAGAGATACCTAAGTAAAGCTCTTTTATAAAACCTTTTTAACCTTTTTATCATCACCATCATCATCATTTCAGTTAAAAAACGTCCACTGCTGGACATAGACCTGCCCTAAGCGTCGCCACACTGATCGGTCCTGTGCGTCTCGCATCCACCGGACTCCCACAGTCTTGACCAGGTCGTCGATCCGCCTAGTGAGAAGCCTTCCAACGCAACGTCTTCCGGTTTGCGGTCGCCACTCCAGAACTTTTCGGTCCCAAATGCCATATGTTCTGCGAGCAATGTGCCCTGCCCACTTCCACTTAAGCTTGGCCATTCTTCGGGATGTGTCGGTAACCCTGGTTCTCTTGCGGATTTCTTCATTTCTGATTCGATCTCGCAACGAAACTCCTCCTCTCTCCATTGCCATTTGGGTGACTTTAAGCCTTCTAATGAGGCCCAGGTTTAGGTTCCAGAAATCATCATACCTGTTATGCCAAATAAATGATTTCCTTGTTTTAAGTGTGTAAGATAATTTTGTAATGTATAGATAAATAAATTATTTATTTAGTGCACACAAAAGACACAGCACAACACAATAGATCCCAATGGGTCGAAGTGTCCGAGTTGTTTCTCGGCCCCTCTACAAGATCTATCTTGATAAATAAATTATTTATTTAGTGCACACAAAAAAATACAGCACAACACACAAAATCACAATTAAATTATTTTAATTTACATGTGGGTATTTGGAAAAAAAGTGACAACATAAAAAAAATACATAATACAAATAAAAGTGACAACATAAAAAAAGTAAAATACATAATACAAATAAAAGTGACTCAAGAAACATACCTACTTCAATTAAAAACAGTGCGGTGTGCGTCTCAAGGTTGCACCAGATGGAGTCCAGCTCAGCATGTGTCAGGCAAATATACCTGACTCTGATATTCTGCTGGCTTCCTGCAGTGACATACGGTCGCTGAGCAGTCGTAATATGTTGGTGTTATGACAGAGTGATGTGAGGTACATAGATGCAATTGTTTTTCTATTTTGTTTGCTAATAGCACTCAAGGGGTAAACATGTTTTCAGTAAATAAATATACGTAAATAACATGTGTATTTCAATTAGTAGGTATCCAACAAAAGTGCCACAAATTATTCAATTACCAAGAAACTATATCCTTTGTTTAGATCACGAGATACGCCAAATAGACAGATTGGCTCGGGTAGGACATGACAGCCAGTTATATAACGGACGTGTTCAAAACAGTCATCCCCAGATTTTTCTACGAGGCGATAAGAAACTGCCACAGTCGCACTCTGAACGTTACAAGGCATTTAAGATACCTTATCGGCGGGGGAATATTATTCCAGCATTTGGGTGCGGCGTATCTAAAACTTCCCCTGAAAGCCGCTGTCTTGTGCGAGTGAGTGGTGAGTTGTTGTGAGCACTATCTACTTGCGCATTCTCTCATGACTTTCTATCTTGACTTCTAATGTCTGCAAATAATGATCCGATAAATAAAAAATAAAAGTAAACTTTCATTGATTAAAAGATAATCCGTCATTAAGTGCCAAAGGAATTCATGATTCCCTTAGAATCTTACACGCGAGGAAAGCTACGAGGAAAAACCAGAAGCTCACGACAAGTGACATTTTATCAAGGAAAGCGTGGCGATAGCGATTGGAAAAATACCAAACGTATGGGAATGCCATGCGATATTATAGCATTTTGAATATAACATAACATCAAAATTGCGGGAAGCCGCTGGTTACGAGACGCACGGGATTGACCAATGTGGCGACGCCTAGGGGAGGCTTATGTCCAGCAGTGGACGTTTTTTGAAATGATGATGATAATGACGATGAACATCGCCATCGCTGGCAGAATGACACTTTATCTAGACTAGTGGCTCTGAATACCTACATCGAAAAACTATCGCAAGAAATAAAAAATAAACTCAGTCTAATAGAATAAAAGTGTCCCCTACGTAATTACAGGGCACAACCAAGTAATAATGTGCAATAATTGCGTTATTAGCAATAAGTCTGCCATCTCAATCGAGTTACTCACAAATTGAGTTACTACTACACGGGAATGCTGTGAGACGCCATTTTAAAGTGAACATGCAGTATACGTACATACATACCGTCTGTTTATTCAGGCATAATGGAAGAAAATAATATTTATTCTGTGAAGATGTATATCACCCTGGCTTCACTCGGGATTGACTCTAGGGCGACTTATAGTCATAATAACTGTTATTAAACAGTTAATCATCATCAATACTAGTACATATAATAAATCTGTAGAAAAGTCGTTTTTGTACATCGAAAATATTTCCAAAAAAAATAGCCAGGGTGTTAAAGGATAACCAACAGAACTCATTTCCAGTATTTTAGGAATTTTGTCTGTTTATTTGTGAACGCATCACGTAAAATATACGAAACCAATGTAGATAAATTTTATATACAAAAATTGTGGTTAACTTGAAGTATTACTTAGTTTCATGTTTCATCGCAATCGGTTCACTCTATCTAAAGTTAGAGGAATTTAAAGTGTTCAAGAAGTAAAATATCGCAACATATGCAATTCCGCCGCGCCGTGCGGGGACGCACCGAACCAGGGAGTTCAACTACGTAGGCCACCGCGAACTATTCGAACAAAGATAGTTTGGACCTTGGAGAAGGACATATACTTTTTTATCCCAGGATCACGTTTCCTTGGGATAATATCTGATGGCGTGCACTTAGACCGCTGAGCATGAGTGTGTTCCTAAAGATGGAAGGTACCGTCGAGGTAGAAACCTCTGAAAGAGGTCGCGAGATTTGGACGCGATTTGGACGTGGATCATTAGGGCTTGTTTGAGAGAAAAAATGTCTGGAAGGACATGGAGAAGGCCTTTTCCCAGTAGTGGAACAGCATCGGCTACACAAAAAATAATGGTATAGATATAAATAGGATTTTGAAGAAGGACAAAGAATACTTTTACCAGGATTAGGTTCCCTTAGGATAATTTTTGACGTTCACATGGGTGAAGTCGCCGGCAGAAGCAAGTGATTTATATTTGTTGAAAATGCGTAACACAACATCACGACTCGCCCGTTTCTCCTGTAGAGGGTGGAAAATGTGTTTAATGTTTTAATCTCATAGACTTTTTCATATGTAAAAACATATCCACCAATTATGTTAGTTTGGAGGAAGAGTTTCTTATGAATTCGGATCACTCCCCGATTATACTAAGACTTAGTCAAAAAATTCTATTAAGAGAATACCATTTAACTTTGGTTAACAAGTCTACAGACTGGGACAGCTTTGCGCTTGATCTAGATAATATAATCGACCTAAAAACTCCATTACAAAAGCCGGATCAGCTTGACTCAGAAGTAAATAAGTATGTTGTTAACATTCAACAATGTGCTTGGAACAACACTCCACAGTTAAAACAAAAATATAAGGGGCATATCTATCCCAAAGATATTGTGCATTTACTATCAGAGAAAAGAAAACAAAGAAAGCGCTGGCAGCAAACAAGGTGCCCGCGGGATAAAACACTTTTAAATAACCTTACTAAACAATTAAAGAGGAAAATTATACAATTTGAGGATGAAACTCTGAACTCCAAACTTGTACAGCTAACAAACGACCAATCAACGGATTACTCTCTTTGGAAAGCTACAAGAAAACTAAAAAGGCCGATTATGCAAATACCTCCCATCAGAAACAGCGATGGAAAATGGGCCATAAGCAATGAACAAAAAGCGGTAAGGTTTGCCCAATACTTAGAAGATACTTTTCAACCCAATGAAAGTTCCATAGAAATACCTGAGAGTGCAAATGTATCACAAAACCAAAGAATTCGACTTGTAACTCCTAAAGAAGTTGTTAGAGAAATTAAAAACAACATAAGCTCGAAGAAATCCCCGGGTTATGACCTCATAACAGGAGAAATACTAAAACACCTCCCGCGCAAAGCCATAGTTAAGCTTACCAGACTTATTAACGCTGCATTTATGCTAAAACATGTACCTGAGCCATGGAAAGTTGCTGAAGTTATTATGATAGCTAAGCCTGGGAAGCCACCCCATGAAGCATCCTCTTATAGACCCATTTCCCTGCTGCCAGTATTATCGAAACTGTTTGAAAAACTCTTATTAAAACGGCTAAAACCAATAATAGAAGAGAAAGACCTTATTCCGAACCATCAATTTGGCTTCAGGGAAAAACATTCTACTATAGACCAGGTACACAGAATAACAAACATCATCGAAAAAACGCTCGAAAACAAGCAAGTCTGTGCCACCGTATTTCTAGATGTCGCACAAGCTTTTGACAAAGTTTGGCATGAGGGTCTGATATACAAACTCAGACGCATGCTCCCCGAATTTTCAGATATTCTACAGTCATATATAAGCAACAGAATGTTTAGGATAAGGCAAGAGGACGCATATTCTGAGCTAAAAACTATTAAGGCTGGAGTACCACAAGGAAGTGTGTTAGGCCCAATCCTGTACTTGGTTTACACATGTGATATCCCAGAGCTGGAAAACAACACCATAGCGACCTTTGCTGATGATACTGCTATTATGGCTACTGGTTCAAATCACAAAGAAGCAGTAGAAAAAGTTCAACTAGCTGTAAACAAAGTTTACGACTGGACACAAAAGTGGAAGATCAAACTGAATGAGTCAAAATCGATTCACATTGACTTCACAAATAAACACTGCAATTACCATCCAGTCTATATAAACGGCATGCAAGTGCCGTATGCAAATACAGCAAAATACCTTGGCATAACTCTTGACGCCAAGTTGCGCTGGAAATCTCACGTCAAAAAGAAAAGACAGGAACTCGATATACGCTACAAAAATATGTATTGGTTACTCGGAAGGAAATCCTGTCTATCAATACATAATAAAATTATAATATACAAGCATATTCTTATGCCAATTTGGACGTATGGTATCCAACTATGGGGTTAACTTGAAGTATTACTTAGTTTCATGTTTCATCGCAATCGGTTCACTCTATCAAAAGTTAGAGGAATTTAAAGTGTTCAAGAAGTAAAATATCGCAACATATGCAATTCCGCCGCGCCGTGCGGGGACGCACCGAACCAGGGAATTCAACTACGTAGGCCACCGCGGATAGGTATTTTGAACAGACTTACCAAAAAGGAGGAGGTTCTATGACCGATGATCTAGTCGACATTCAGTTTTTTTTCTTTTTTGTTGATGTTCACCGATATCTCCGTCAATTGTGGAACAATTTTCAAAAGTCTTTTTTGTTTGCATTTTGTTTACATGCGAAATGAACTCTGTCTGTTTGTTACGTTTTTACGGCTAAACAATTTGACCAATTTTAATGAGTCGAACAAAGATAGTTTGGACCTTGGAGAAGGACATATACTTTTTTATCCCAGGATCACGTTTCCTTGGGATAATATCTGATGGCATGTACTTTGACCGCTGAGCATGAGTGTGTTCCTAAAGATGGAAGGTACCGTCGAGGTAGAAACCTCTGAAAGAGGTAGCGAGATTTGGACGCGATTTGGACGTGGATAATTAGGGCTTGTTTGAGAAAAAAAATGTCTGGAAGGACATGGAGAAGGCCTTTTCCCAGTAGTGGAACAGCATCGGCTACACAAAAAATAATGGTATAGGTATAAATAGGACTTTGAAGAAGGACAAAGGATATTTTTTACCAGGATTACGTTCCCTTAGGATAATTCTTGACGTTCAAATGGGTGAAGTCGCCGGCAGAAGCTAGTGATCTATATTTATTGAAAATGCGTAACACAACATCACGACTCGCCCGTTTCTCCTGTAGAGGGTGGAAAATGTGTTTAATGTTTTAATCTCATAGACTTTTTCATATGTAAAAACATATCCACCAATTATGTTAGTTTGGAGGAAGAGTTTCTTATGAATTCGGATCACTCCCCGATTATACTAAGACTTAGTCAAAAAATTCTATTAAGAGAATACCATTTAACTTTGGTTAACAAGTCTACAGACTGGGACAGCTTTGCGCTTGATCTAGATAATATAATCGACCTAAAAACTCCATTACAAAAGCCGGATCAGCTTGACTCAGAAGTAAATAAGTATGTTGTTAACATTCAACAATGTGCTTGGAACAACACTCCACAGTTAAAACAAAAATATAAGGGGCATATCTATCCCAAAGATATTGTGCATTTACTATCAGAGAAAAGAAAACAAAGAAAGCGCTGGCAGCAAACAAGGTGCCCGCGGGATAAAACACTTTTAAATAACCTTACTAAACAATTAAAGAGGAAAATTATACAATTTGAGGATGAAACTCTGAACTCCAAACTTGTACAGCTAACAAACGACCAATCAACGGATTACTCTCTTTGGAAAGCTACAAGAAAACTAAAAAGGCCGATTATGCAAATACCTCCCATCAGAAACAGCGATGGAAAATGGGCCATAAGCAATGAACAAAAAGCGGTAAGGTTTGCCCAATACTTAGAAGATACTTTTCAACCCAATGAAAGTTCCATAGAAATACCTGAGAGTGCAAATGTATCACAAAACCAAAGAATTCGACTTGTAACTCCTAAAGAAGTTGTTAGAGAAATTAAAAACAACATAAGCTCGAAGAAATCCCCGGGTTATGACCTCATAACAGGAGAAATACTAAAACACCTCCCGCGCAAAGCCATAGTTAAGCTTACCAGACTTATTAACGCTGCATTTATGCTAAAACATGTACCTGAGCCATGGAAAGTTGCTGAAGTTATTATGATAGCTAAGCCTGGGAAGCCACCCCATGAAGCATCCTCTTATAGACCCATTTCCCTGCTGCCAGTATTATCGAAACTGTTTGAAAAACTCTTATTAAAACGGCTAAAACCAATAATAGAAGAGAAAGACCTTATTCCGAACCATCAATTTGGCTTCAGGGAAAAACATTCTACTATAGACCAGGTACACAGAATAACAAACATCATCGAAAAAACGCTCGAAAACAAGCAAGTCTGTGCCACCGTATTTCTAGATGTCGCACAAGCTTTTGACAAAGTTTGGCATGAGGGTCTGATATACAAACTCAGACGCATGCTCCCCGAATTTTCAGATATTCTACAGTCATATATAAGCAACAGAATGTTTAGGATAAGGCAAGAGGACGCATATTCTGAGCTAAAAACTATTAAGGCTGGAGTACCACAAGGAAGTGTGTTAGGCCCAATCCTGTACTTGGTTTACACATGTGATATCCCAGAGCTGGAAAACAACACCATAGCGACCTTTGCTGATGATACTGCTATTATGGCTACTGGTTCAAATCACAAAGAAGCAGTAGAAAAAGTTCAACTAGCTGTAAACAAAGTTTACGACTGGACACAAAAGTGGAAGATCAAACTGAATGAGTCAAAATCGATTCACATTGACTTCACAAATAAACACTGCAATTACCATCCAGTCTATATAAACGGCATGCAAGTGCCGTATGCAAATACAGCAAAATACCTTGGCATAACTCTTGACGCCAAGTTGCGCTGGAAATCTCACGTCAAAAAGAAAAGACAGGAACTCGATATACGCTACAAAAATATGTATTGGTTACTCGGAAGGAAATCCTGTCTATCAATACATAATAAAATTATAATATACAAGCATATTCTTATGCCAATTTGGACGTATGGTATCCAACTATGGGGTTAACTTGAAGTATTACTTAGTTTCATGTTTCATCGCAATCGGTTCACTCTATCAAAAGTTAGAGGAATTTAAAGTGTTCAAGAAGTAAAATATCGCAACATATGCAATTCCGCCGCGCCGTGCGGGGACGCACCGAACCAGGGAATTCAACTACGTAGGCCACCGCGGATAGGTATTTTGAACAGACTTACCAAAAAGGAGGAGGTTCTATGACCGATGATCTAGTCGACATTCAGTTTTTTTTCTTTTTTGTTGATGTTCACCGATATCTCCGTCAATTGTGGAACAATTTTCAAAAGTCTTTTTTGTTTGCATTTTGTTTACATGCGAAATGAACTCTGTCTGTTTGTTACGTTTTTACGGCTAAACAATTTGACCAATTTTAATGAGTCGAACAAAGATAGTTTGGACCTTGGAGAAGGACATATACTTTTTTATCCCAGGATCACGTTTCCTTGGGATAATATCTGATGGCATGTACTTTGACCGCTGAGCATGAGTGTGTTCCTAAAGATGGAAGGTACCGTCGAGGTAGAAACCTCTGAAAGAGGTAGCGAGATTTGGACGCGATTTGGACGTGGATAATTAGGGCTTGTTTGAGAAAAAAAATGTCTGGAAGGACATGGAGAAGGCCTTTTCCCAGTAGTGGAACAGCATCGGCTACACAAAAAATAATGGTATAGATATAAATAGGATTTTGAAGAAGGACAAAGGATACTTTTTACCAGGATTACGTTCTCTTAGGATAATTTTTGACGTTCACATGGGTGAAGTCGCTGGCAGAAGCAAGTGATTTATATTTGTTGAAAATGCGTAACACAACATCACGACTCGCCCGTTTCTCCTGTAGAGGGTGGAAAATGTGTTTAATGTTTTAATCTAGGTTAAGTAGAAAGAAAATTACGCTGTTGCAGAGTGTCAAAGTCATAGGCCTTACTATCCCGAAAAATTCTCGGTTTATAGGGTAAGTACGCCATCGTAGCGAAGGCGCGGGACGAAGCTAGTACTGTACAAGTCTATTGACGGTTTAAATGCGGCACTTTATTTTTCAGTTCATCATCAGGCTTATAATTTTCCCACTGCTGGGATTTGCCACTTATCCCACTCTAATCTAAAAGTTACTACCTAAAATTTTACCATTTACAAAAAAATACCCGGTTTTTTTTTTAATTTACACATAACTATTTCATTCCGAGTTCGTTAAAATTTTTGCAATTACCAAACTTTCTCCCTAAATATACTCGTAGTTCCCAACACCCGACCAAATTTGAAATTTTACTGCGTTTCAGCTTCAAACAGATTTGGACGACATATTTAGTAAATAACATCTCTTTGGATTAAAAACTGGGAAGTTTATATTTGATATTTCCGTTTTGCTTTTTAAATAAATAAAACGCTCGTACTCCATTTAATACATCGTTAATCCTACAAACATATGCGACTACAGTTTGGGTACATGCGTGCTCAAAATGGACGTTTAAATCACAATTTTTGAGACGTATAGTATCGTCGAAATTTAATATAACCGACTTGGTAATATTGATGTCCTTAAAATCAATAGCTATGTTCGGTTACTGGTCAATCACGTCTCAACCGCTGAACGGATTTGAAATAGGAACACGGGTAGACCATAACCGAAAAAAAATAAGATACCTACTTTTTATCCCCACAGAATTTATTGAATTACGTCTTTCACGTGGACAAAGCTACGGGCAGTAGTTAGTTTTAAATAATAAAACGTTGCTGGTATTCCATGTAAAACAAGCATGACGTTAAGTGCAGTCATAATAAGCGAAATTATATATTAAAGCAATGCCAGTTCGAGTAAATACATACCTACGTGCTTAAAATGAACGTATAATACTCGTATATAAAATCAGAATTTTGATACGTAGCAAAGTAGAAGGCCTGGCCAGGACTCACCCAGAAAGGAAAGAAATATCCATTAGAAAGGAATGGGAACATTAAAAAAAAAGACTAACGATGATGAGCTTAGTAGGATTTTGGGAAATGTAAGCTATCTTTAAATTGTATAAAACAAAGACACTGTCTGCCTCTGTATGTTTCTCCGCTTACTTTTTCTATACGACGTAACGGATTTTGACACGGGTTTCCGGGGGAGGGGCAATAGAAAGAGATCCTATAAACAAGGATGGTTTTTGTATAAGTTTTGTTCCGGTCGAAGCCGGGGCGGGTCACTAGTATGATTATAATAATAACAATCTTTAACTATCCCACTGGAGTTGACTTCCAGAGGGATATATATTTTGTTGTCTTATGAATACTATTGATTTCTGTTTGCCGGTCGTGGAATTATTTTGTTAAATTAATACTAGGTGAAGTGGATGTTCTCATTTGAGAAACACAAACAATTAGGAAAATTAATTTTCAATAATATTTTTTAAACGTACTTAATACATAATAACCGTGCAGTTTATTATGTATTAAGTACGTTTAAACAATATTTTTGAAAATTATTTTACTGTCCCATTTCAAAACCTAATAAGGCACGATTAAAAAAAGAATCGTTTTATTGCATAATCATGCTAACCTAGTAAGTTCCTACCAAATACAAAAACACCAGCGTTGAAACTCATATAAAACCAGAAATACTTAAGCATCTATACCTAGTAAGTGCACTATTCACTCCCTCGTGGCCAGTTTAAAACCTAGTAAGTCACTTAAACCATTTCAAAACTTAATAAGTCGCTACGTACATGCTAGTTTTGTATTTCTTTTACTTTTCAAAGTCTGACCTATTTTACGTTTTTGCGCTCTCTAGTAAAATTTCGTTTTAGGTCTTTACTGGGTTTTGAAAAGGGGCAGCCGAATCTGCCGCTGCGATTATATACGTCTTCTCTTTCAATCAAATTATTTGTTCATTACCTACCTACATTCTATTCGCAAAGTTTAATTTTCTATATTCTAATCTTGTCTTTCATTTCATTTAATTTGATTTTCTCTTGTTATTTACATTATCTCATCTCCGGTAGCTAATGAGATTAGATTCGAGACGGAAACCGAATTTTAGATACCGGCAGCCTAATTGCGTAAGTGAATTAGACAAAGAACTCGTAGTAAGAAGAAACGACGAAGTAAGAACACCAACAGGGTGACGGCACCTTTAATATAACGATTTTCGTATTGGGCAATACACTCGATATGTGAATTCAGCTCATAGGGAAGAGGATGTATCATTTCTAAATTACGAGTATTTATGCAATATCGAAAACATTTCAAGAAAATGTGTGATACTCTTTCAAGGACCCTTTGCCCTGCCGAACTCACTTGCGCAGTTAGGCTGTGCAGATCTTTAGAATTGAACGATTTTCCATTGAAACTTGCATAGGTTTTCAGGAGTTCGTAGCTAATAACAGCCACGCAGGACCATTTTCGAGATTAAGCATCCGTGGATGGGTGACCATCTTAACAAAACGAGATTTCTCCGTGCTTCGCAAAGCACGTTAATGAGAATTGTTTAGCTGTTGATCCAATATTGTGGTTGTCCAGTGGCTAAGACCTTGCCTCTCGTGCTTGAGGTCGTGTGTTCAAATCCAGGCAAGTACCAATGTGACTTTTTCAAATTTATAATATGTACTTTCTAAGTTTATCTTGGTCATCACAGGCAACGGTGAAGAAAAACATCTTGAGGAATCCTGGACTTATATAGTTAATGTTAGTCTAAAATAGCCAAGTCAGAGGCCTGTGGGGTACCCGGAGGCGGCGTAATTACCTCTGACAACAGAGGTGGCCACATCCTCACACAACAATGAAAGAAAAAAAGCTATTTACCAGTCGTTACGGATAGCAGAAGCCAGAAAATCTAAAACAGGTTTTCCCAAGGGGTACCGTGTTAACCAGTCACGGGACTGTGGAGATCAGATAAACAGTCGCTCTATGTAAAAAACTGGTACTTAGCTACGCCAGATTGAACTGTAAATGCACAAAGCATTTTGCTAATACTTTCATTGTGCGCACAGCTAAGGAGTGGAATTCCCTTCCGGAGTCTTTGTTCCCTGACAGCTACAACCTAGGGGTCTTTAAGTCAAGAGTGAATAGGTTTCTTCTAGGCAAGCGTGCTTCACCGTAGACCACATCATCGCTTAACATCAGGCGAGATGGTGGTCAAACGCTAGCCTATAGTTTATAAAAAAAAAAAAAAATGCCAATATATTTGTGAAAAGGCAAGTCAATTTGTTTTTCGAGGCTTTAAAGAGAATCATAACTTCGTTCACGAATAAATTAATTTTTCATACACCGCTGAACCACCGCTGATTGTGAGGAAACTGGCATGTCTTACAACCAAAAATTTGAATACATATTATGTGACATCCAGGAGGAGGAGGAGCTCGTGGCTAAATAATAACAGCCGCACGGGTCGATCTTCAAGGTTAAGCAACGCTTGAGGAGGTCGGGCCGTGGATGGGTGACCATTTCAACATACCGAGTTTCCTCCGTGCCTCGGAAAGCACGTTAAGCCGTTGGTCCCGGCTGTCATTTGAAGATCTTTGACAGTCGTTACGAGTAGTCAGAAGCTTGAGATCTGACACCAGTCTAGCCAAGGGGTACCGCTGTTACCCAGTTACTGGGTTGTGGAGGTCAGATAGGCAGTCGCTCCATGTAAAACACTGGTACTCAGCTGAATCCGGTTAGACTGGAAGCCGACCCCAATATAGTTGGGAAAAAGGCTAGGAGATGATGATTATGTGACATCCACCAACCCGCATTAGGCCCGCGTGGTGGATTACGGCCCATTCACTCTCACAGAGAGGAAGCCTGTGTCCAAACAGTGGGAATATTAAAAAGGTTGATGATGATGAAACCGCAGAATACAGAAATATTTCCACTACTATAATCACACATATTAATCCAAATACGAAAACTAATACGTAGTATTCTGAGAAACGCAAATAAAACCATTGTATTATCTTTTTTTGTTGAACCAACGTTATCAACGTGGGTGTCCGTGATATTAAATGTGAACATTTTATCTCGTTACATGATTATTTGTGTTTGCTCTCTGGATAGCGCATGTGTGAGCATAAACCCCGCTTCATTTTGCTTTACCACTTTTATTATTGAATTGTTGAAATGGTTTTGATGTAGGTGAAAGGACATGCTGAAAATTGTTGCTATGTTATAAAAGTAATTCACGTTGAACAATCATACCAAAAGCAGCCTGTGCCTATTTTTATATTGTTGTGAGGGAGTAGGCCCAGTGTGAATAGAAAACTGACCAACTTATATTTTCAGAAGAGAACCCTGTAATTATTAGTTGCCCTCTGTATTTGCAATAGATAATTTCATATTAATAAGTTTAGGTTATTTCGTATTACTTACCTGCTGTCAAGGAATAATACCTGATGACGCATGTTTGGAACCTAACATAGGTATTCAAGTAATGTCGTAAAATCAATATGAATATGAAATTTTTACAAGAGTAAAAATTACTGTATTTTAATAAAAGTTTTTTTTCCTCGTAAATATAAATAAATTGCGATTTTTTTTATCAATCATTAATAAGTAATAAAATACAATAAAACTTGAGAAAACATACCGCTTTTTGATAATGATGATGAAATGGGCCGTAATCCACCACGCGGGCCCAGTGCGGGTTGATGGATGTCACGTGTCTTTGAATGTTTAGTTCTAGGGCATGCCGGTTGCCTCACGATATTTTCCTTCACCATTTTGAGAGCAGTGGTGATGAAATAATTTACACAAAGTAAACCGCCTGCCTGGGTTCGAACTCACGACCTACAACTTGTAAGACGCGGCCGCTACCACACCATCACTCCTCTACTTTTAGACAATAAAGATTAATAACCCCAACCAAATAAAACAGAAATTCCACTGAACATCAATTCCCATAAGAGTTATCTCATTGACAAAAGGATTGAAAACAGCGCACCCCTTAAATAAACAGATCAACGACATTCTATTTGTCAATATTATTTATATTTTCCATCAGAATACCGAATCTTGTGGTATTTGCACCATAAGACTCTGTGACGAAAGTAAATAAGTGCCAACGTACCAACAGTGACAACACGGCTTATTGGTATACGTCTCGATTTCGAATAGAATAGGGCTGTCGGAATAAAAATCGGTGTTATGCCAAACTTGAAATGGAATAATGCCGTGTCGTAAAATAGGGAAACATTAGGATTGGAATAGTGTTTGTAGGAAAAATGGTGAAACTTGTTAAGTTTTCAATCATTTTTCTGTTGACAAAAAACATGATCATAGCACATTTTAGTATATTGTTTTCTTCTTTAGGGAAAACAGCATCTACTTGGAGAAATTGCATTTTCATTAAACTTGCCTGCCGCTGCCTGAGACTGAAGGTTTTTGCCGATAAGCCGACGACGTAGCGGCCAACAAGCAGGTTGCGGTGCCGCTTGGGCTGTCGCGCAACTGAGGCGGGCCGCGCTGTCGTATGGGAGGCATCGCGGCTGAGGGTTGGAGGCCGCGGCGGGAGAGGATTGCAGGTATCGCGGTGCGCCGCTCTCCCTTCCTTCCACAGCCTAGACGGAGTCGCTACCGTCTGATGGCGGATGCGGTGGGGCCACAGGTGAGGAGGATTGTTGGTATAACGTGGGCCAATCTCCCTATCGCGCGCGAAAAGTGGTAAACGGTGGGGCCACTGTCCTAACCCGTCACAGGTGGACCAAGGGTGCCATACACGGGGTCGTCTGATGCAGACAGCCGCGGCGAGTTCACGGACGAGTGCTTACGCGTGCCCGTGTTTCCGCCATAAGCGGCACAGTAGGACACAGTGGAGTTTTAGTGGGTTGGAGTCCCTCATAACACATTCATAAACGTCTTTTGGGCAGCCCTGCAAGTAGGCACGATAAGCTTCATGACGATTTAACGTTGGAATCACAGGAAAATGTTTATTTGAATAAAGAATAATGAATAAAAACAGGAAACGCTTTGATGTGAGTTTTATGAAACACAATCACGTATTTTTCCTCCTATCTAACAACATGGAGACGATGTTTTAATTTTTACCGCCTTCAAAAAATAACGAGTTTCTCAATTCGTTTGAAGGTTTTATTTTGAGATTGTGGACACTGATTTTCCTCCTACTCCTTGCCTCGTGTTTTTCATTATTGAGGGTCGTGATTACTCATGATGCCCATGTCGTCGTGGAAACTACTTTTTGTTCACTAAATATTAACTTGGTTGAAGTTTAGAAAGATTTTTCACATTATGCCGTTGACCGTTTTGCGTGGTTGTGACACATACTTGCGTAATTGTATTTAAATTTTTCCTCTTGTATTTTTTTAATTATTTTTATGCTGTGCTTCGTGCTGCCGAAATTAACACATTTTTTTTCAATATTCACAATCTTCCAGCTTTTACACAAATATTTTGGGGTCAACACCCAGTCGTATCAGATGCCAATGAATACCAATATTTTTAACCCCCTTCGGAAAAAGAGGGATATTATAAGTTTGGCATGTGTACCTGTGTGTTTGTGTATTTGTATATCTGTCTGTGGCATTGTAGCTCCTAAACTTAAAAACCGATATTGAGGATCAATTTTATTTGATGTTACTTTATTTATCGAGAGTGTTCTTAGCTATGTTTGACGAAAATCGGTTCAACCAATCAAAAGTTATAGGCGTTTTACTGTTTGGATCGGGGTGTTTTCGCAAGATATTGTGTCATAATTACGTGTTCATTAAATTTTGAGCGTGTCTACTACTAGATAAAAGCATGAAATAAAAATGTGTCGGGGTTTTTTTTAAGTTTTACTTGTTACTTAAACAAATTGAAAAACATTTTTGGAAATAAATACGTCAAGGTCAGATGATACATACTAATTTTCTTTCATTATTTCATTTTACAAACAGTTAATTTCCATAGGAATTAATTATTTATTCCTAAATAACAAACTTGCTGTATATTTTTATTGTAATAGCACTTTATATGTATGTTCATGAAATACCACTTAATAACTAACAAAATTGTAGCCATGAATAAATCTACCTATTAAATATATTCGGTCCTTAGGCGCCATCCCGACGAGCGAGTGTATCGCGGCGATTATCGTTCCTTGTATAACAACTCTTAAAGCCCCCAAACGGTGGTCCGATCAACTACCGGAACAACTGGAGATGACTGTTAGCACCGCAGAAGGAGAAAACCGTTGACAAGTTAAAACGGAATCACGATTCTCAGCAATGAGAGAGCGATTAAGAAATGAAATAACAACACTATGAACATACGTGTCTCCACACGGTCACACAATCGCGGCGATGTGACGAGTAAAAAGGTCAACGAAAGACTCACTGCACGCCCATCGCGATAAATCACCTATTTGCAACGCACTCGCTGAAAAACTTTTTCATCAAAACAACTGTGCACTGGAAACCCGCTGCGACTCGTTTTTATATATTTTTTTAACAAACCCGCCTCACTATTCTTAACCACTGCAACTCCTGAAAGACAGAATAAATCGTGGCGATCACCAAAAAAAGCGTCGAGTCAATGAAGCTCAACTAATCCCGGAGAAACAACTAGCAGCAGCAGGGCGAAATCGTGGTGACACACTCGTTCGTGTTCTTCTTCGTCGGTACACTCTTGGCAGAGCGGTCTTAATCATCATGGTAATTGATCTCACGAAGCGACGCCATCCCTCTCTCAGCTGTTGCTGGAGAGCAAACTTGATCTGATCAGTCCATCGAATGGGCGACATGCCACGCGCTCTAGTCCCTTCTACTCTACCCTGAATTATAAGCTGCCCGATAGAATCCACGCCTCGTCGGGACACGTGGAATTGCAGTATTCGAGCTTGCTATTTGCTTGTCTATAGCCGATAGACTCACTAGTGTAAGTGGCGCCTTATACCCAAATGTCACAAATATTTTTATGTCCCACTTTTTTGTAACCAAGTCATTAAATCTTTGTAGGTTTTGTCGTAAAATACCTAATTTTATGACACCATAAACCTTTACATAGTATCATGTGGTGTGTCCTATTGTTACGGGTGTTCCTATTCCTAGTTTGTTTATGGTCTTTGTACTTTCTTTTGGGGAGTTGTTTGTTTCTTTGTATGTCGGCAAATTCGTTTATTTATGGAATACATTTCTTTTTAAGTGTATTTGGATGATAAGGAACATAGATAAGTATCTACATAAATGTTTATTAAAGAGTTTCCGTATTATATACCTTGTCCGTCAAAGTGCTTTTGGATTTTCTATCTGGAATTTCTAAGTAAAATTCTGGTTACTATATTTCTGCACAATTGATGCCAATAGGCTCGTCCAGCTTTTACAAATAACTTAAACATAACGGGTGTAATGCCTTTTTGAGCCTTTTTTATTTCCTGAAATTACTAAAAAATACATATTTAAGTAATGTACGGTCCACCCGTACAATTCATATCTTTTTACGATAAATAAGCAGTTTTGTACCGCGTGCGCAATTTACCTTAGTTAGCGTTTGGTCTTCGCCGCGTGTACTCACTATCATAATATCGTAGCAGTTCGATATTATAAAGTCATGCTATTATGAGCTGTATCAATTGGCTATAGCATTATATCTATAAATCTATCATTATAAACTATCACATCGTATCATTTATAGTTGTCCAGTAAAAGTAAATTATTACTATTTTTGCCATCTGTAAAGCGTAGTCTAGTACTGTTACCAAAAGAGATTTCACTCACAAATCAGCTGGTTCAGTAGCGAGATTCAGCCACTCGACCCAATCTCGATTCGAGCCCTCCCCAAGTCCCCGCATTCTCAACGACTTGTTCGACGACCTCATTCTCATACATCTGCTACTTTATAGATTCCTTATATTCTCCCATTCAATATCTGATACCGTGTTTTTTCACAAGATCTTTTAAGTTAATATTTATGTAGAGACGTGGAATTGAAAATACATGAAATAATAAAATTACGCTTTTATTTTGAGAACGTTTCACAAGATTATGTTTTTAAGTCCCATGTAATAGAAACCGAGTCTATCCATACGGACAGAAATCTAGACTCCAGCTACTGAGACATCCCGTAGAAGCTCGTGACTAAATAATAATAGCCGCACGGGTCGATATTTAAGGTTAACCTCACGGACCGGTTACCTATTATAGGAATCAAATATAACGGCTCAAAATGTTAGCACCCATTACTATTAATGCCAACTTTTATCCGTGGTGCTAGGAAACTGGGCTCATCCCAGTTGTAAACGACCCTTTGTACCTATTGGTCTTGTTTGTTCTGTCTCCTGCTTGGAATGGAGAAAATTGGAAATTTGTATTTTTCCTACTCCTCCGCTATTCTTTTCTGATTAATTTCGTTGCGGGATCCAAGACAGTTAAATTCATTCTCCGGGACTTCGTCGTGCTTCATTGCCTCGGCGCTTTTCTGGTGGTCGCCACTGTTGATTCTGGCTTTCAGGAGTTGCAGTGGTTTGGGAATAGTGCGGTGGGA
Source organism: Orthosia cruda (assembly GCA_964057195.1). NCBI lineage: Eukaryota > Metazoa > Arthropoda > Insecta > Lepidoptera > Noctuidae > Orthosia > Orthosia cruda. Next base: position 2,520,777 of record OZ059826.1, on the reverse strand, counting down.
TTGTCACAAAAAAAAATCCTCACGGGCCGATCTCGGCAGGCGACGCGCTTGCTGAGGTCGGTCTGTGGATGGGTGACCATCTTTACATAGTGAATTTCGTCTTCTTCGGACAGCACGTTAAGCTGTTGGGCCCGGCTGTCATTTGAAGATCTTTGGTAGTCGATACGGGCATCAGATTCCTGAAATCCAGTTACTGGGTGGAGGTCAGATAGGCTAACATACTGATACTCAGGTGAAACCGGTTAGACTGGAAGCCGACCTCAACTTAGTTAGGAAAAGGCTAGGAAGCCTGATTACTGAGACATTCTGAGTAAAAAATCCCAAAAACTTTTGATAAAGTGTGATTATACCAGCGATGGCAAAGATCGAAATACCAAAATAAAATGTCAATAGCGCATATCAATCACTTATTTTTTTGTCATTTTTGCAATTGTTATCTTTACGCTATCATTTATGAATGTAATTTGTATAGAGCCTCTAGGAATCTAATCCAGAACCTCAATGGAAAAATACAGACAATCTAAAACAAAATGCTGTAGGTAATGTAGGTAGGTTTCGTTTTGAAATCAACCACAAGCTCAATTCAGATATTTAAAAAAAACATTTCAACTTTAGAAAAATACACGCTTTTCTTGAAAAGAGATTATATTATTTCAACTACGCAATCTTTCAATTTAGGCTATAAAAATCTGTCATAATAAGAATTTTTAAAGCCGGTGGATAACTCAAGTATCTCTTATACTTTTAAGATCTTTTCATATATACAGAGCTCTTCAGAACATGATAATAATATTTAAAGATCTCGAGTAAGTTTTCATGAGGTTATGAAAAACTTTATTGCCAAATAACAATCAACTTTGTACACTTGTGGTTTAAGTTGCTATTTCTTCGCGTCTTGAGTTTTATGAGTACTTCAACTACGTATTGTCTTGTATGTAGGAGTTTTTACATAAAGAAGGTACTCTTCAGATGCTCATATCATGAATAATGTTTGAATTATTATTTTCAGACCTGTTTCAGACAAAATACATGTTTCTTGGTTATAATGTATTATGTTTGTAATTGTACAAACTTAGTTCGGTTTAGTTGTAGATAATAATACATATTCCATGGGACTTAAAACCATAACTGGTGAATAGTGGGTATGCTTGGTGCACCACTGCCTAACATTTTGCTGTATATAGGTGTGAAGTTAAGTGTGTATTTCTGTATATTGGTTTTATGCCACTAACAAGGGTCATTCCTTCACAGTTTCAAGGTATGATAAAAACAGTACACCGCATAGGTACGTAAATACAAAATAGGAACAATAGTTTTTGTTGTTTTCCAGTTCTATGTATCTGCATGCTTGTGAATGTGAATCGAGTTAAGTTCTCTGGTACCAAGGCTCAGACATTTGTGTAACTTGAACACTCAAATCAAGATAAATCTTAGGTACAGTAGAGAGACGTTCCCACCAGCTTCATAGGTTTCAAAGGTAGGTACTCGTATATCCATAATTCCATACCTACTAAAGGTCTATCCACACATATCAGGGCCGTGCCCGGGACGTGACAAGGCCGGGCCCAGGCATTGAAGGTTAGTCACTGTCCCGTGCACGGCCCTGATATGTGTGGGTAGACCTTAATCCTACTGTATCACATCACATCACACTAATATTATAATGAAAAAAGTTTGTTGTGTGTGTGGTTGAATGTTTGTTACTTCTTCACGCTCAAACGGCTAGACGAATCTGGATGAAATAGATAGATAGATTATTGTCTGGAATAACAAACAGGATACTTTTTATCCCACGAATATGTCCCCTCAAAGCCGCTGACACAAGCCAGAGCGAAAGTAACAAAGCAAAAAGCAAAAGAAGTATGTAAGGATCGTAGCAGGTGGCGTTCTGTAGTTTCTGCCTATCCCCATGGGCAAAAGGCGTGAGTTTATGTATGTATGTGTAACTCTGTTTGTTTGTTCGTTGGTTTGTATATTTTTTGTTACCTTTTCATGACTAAAGGGCTGAACGGCTGATTTAAATGAAATTTGATATGGAGATAGTTTTAGACTCTCAGAAGGACATAGAATAGTGTTTTACCCGGCATGGTCATACAAAGAACATTTAACTACTTACTCATTAAATCTGCTTCTGAAGTAGTAAACACACTGACACCCCGCTCTCCTACGTAATGACGTCAACCTTCACGTTTCATTAACCACATCCCATCAGTTATATGAAGTTGAACTACATACATTCGTTTTGCAGTATTGTACATGTAACCATGTACCACCCGGTACATGGTTTATCTAGGACCTGTCATTTTAAAAATACAGTGAATACACCTCGTCCCAGAAAATTATAGGTAAGACTTAGTCTTAGTCGACCTAACCCTAGACTTAGTCTAGGGTTAGACTTCGTCTTAACTGAAATGATGCGCCCCACTACTTATTAGTTGATTTAGATGTGTCAGTGTAGACTTGGCCGTGGATTATGATTTGATAATAGCAAGTTCTTTGTATGTGTATTTCGTCGATATGTATAATTAGTATGTGTGCGTAAATGCGGTAGTGGGGCACGTTATCACTGATTCCCAACGCTAAGAATGAAAATTTGGGTCAAATAAATTTCACTAGATGGCGCAATACGCAACGATTTGTTATTGGATTTTGTGTAACATTAACAATTTCTAGAATTGATCATAAAAATTATAATGTTCTTGTTTAATCAACTTGTGGAATATTGGCCTCTTAATTCACATTTCAAAGATTATTTGAACGAATCTTTTCAAATTAATTCCCATACATGGCTTTAAATTTCTGTGGCACACGATTTATAAAATTTGTATTGTTACATATTTTGGTACAATGTTACTGTTAAAAAGTGCAAAAAATACTATAAAACAAATCGTCACTGTATTTAAGAAAAAATATTCACGAACCAAGTAAACCCTTTTACATGCAAGTCACTGCTAACCCCATTTATCGGCGAAAACCGACCGCGTTCCACGTAATTTTAGTAAAATAGACAGTTTAGTCAGACGAAAATTGCTAGTTACATGGACACGGTTTCTGTGAATGAGTCATCTGTATACAGTATTATATTACCTGTGGGCGATTCAATTCAGCTGAGACGAGTTCTGTGCTGTCTCTTGAATATACGCGCTTAAATGCTCACCGGTGAAAAGATTCATGGTATCTGGATTTTTATAAATGCAAAATTGATAAGTTAATACTTTACTAAACTAAATTCGTTTATCAACCAACATTACAATTATTAAACGTTAATTGAAAGAGTATACTTAGATGGTTTGGTTATGTTGAGAGGATAAATGGAAGGCTACTAACAAAAGGTTTTCTTATGAAAATATACTTTCAATTTACCAATGTTCTTGCCGGGTCAATGTAGGCATTCAGACGATGGCAATCAGAATCAGCGTAGCAAATGGAAATGGTATTTTAAAGAAATGGGATCAAAAGGGGCATCTATTAATTACATGATCTCAAAGGGAGGAGGGAGTGAGCCGAAAAAAATCTCATTACACCTCATTTAAACGGAGAGGCATAGTTGAATAAATCACACGCCATCTTTGATTCAATTAAACAACTCACGAAATTAATGGGGGCTTTCTAAGACATTTTTCTTTTTTCAACACACTCTTAGTTTAAGAAGGGTCGAGCACATTACAGTGGTGTCACTGCGATTCATGAAACACGGGCAATAATAAAACCCGATTCCAAATGACAAATGGCTCTAGACAAATGTCAAGAGCCGTTCTGTTCCGTTTTTCAAGCTAAGCGGCGCATTTAGACCGCTCCGGCAAAAACAAAAGTCATTTAATAAAATTAGGCTGACAGCCAGCACTTTTTTAACGCCAAAGTTCGTTGACCGTCAGATAAGGAGTCGAAATGCCTACCACTGATTGTGTTTCCTGATAACTACATAATGGAGGACTAAAATTCAAGAGTGATTAGGTTACTACTAGGCAAGATTGCTTCACTGTCGACCACACCATCACTTACCATCAGGGTGAGATAGTTACCGAACGCGAGCCTTAGGGCAGTTACGCACTACACGTCCGTGTCCGTGATCCGTGTCCGTGATTTGAGTGCCGAGTTCGAAATATTCTAAATTATGACAGATTATAACGGATAGAGTTCGGATGTAGTGCGTAAGCTGGGAAGAAACAAGATTAATACTGTGTGTAATCGCCCTTAGGGTCGGGTCGCCAGTAGAGATGCAGCTGAGTACCAGTATTTTATATGAAGCGACTGTGAGAATATAATAACTGGGTAACACAATATCTTTTGGCATTACTGGTATCAGATAACCTGGCTTCTGACTTTCCGTAACGACAGTGAAAGACCTACAAATGACTAATAGGTTAATGTGCTTGCCGAAGCACGGAGTAATCTCGCTATATAAAGATGGTCACCCATCCATGGACTGACCTCGGCAAGCGTTTCTTAACCTTGAAGAGCGACCCGTGCGACTGTTATTTATTCACGAGCTCCACACGGACCCTTAAATAACTGTACCTAAACTAAAACTGAATAACAAGAGACAAAAGACGAGGATGAGAGCCCTTCAAACCTAAACTAAGGTACCAGCGTAATATACAAAACGCTTTGTCAACTTTCAACTAAATTGGGAAACTTCTCAAGAGACTCACTAACTAAATTTGAAAATTGTTAGGTGCCTCTATTGTGATCTGAATAAAATTAAATTTGAAGCCTAGGTTTAAATAATACAAGTACTAAGTAAATGGTGAAATAATTAAGGGACAAAATTATTTGGCATTTGTTAAGATGTAGTGGATACCCTTAGATTAATGAATAAACTTTGCTCTAAATCTAACTATTTACCTAATTTATCTGTACCCGCTGTAGCTGAGTGAAAGGTCTGATTCTGACCCATACGTACAAAGCGTTTTGCGAATACTACGCTTTCACTGTGCGTTCAGCTAATTAGTGGAGTCTTAATGTCTAGTCTCTCCCTACCGGAGTCTTTGTTTCGTAATATCTACAATCTTGGCGTATTTAAGTCACCCCCCCCCCCCCCGTGGGTTCCCGCATTGTCCAGGCGGGGGGGCTTAGTAGCCGTGGCTTGGTCACCCACGGTGAAGCGAAGAGGAACCCGAGGAGGGGCCGCTCGTCAGGGCTTTTGCCGATTAAGCCAACGATGTAGCGGCCAACTAGCAAGTTGCAGTGCCGCTTGGTAACAGGCGACATTGCAACTGAGGCGGGCTGCGATGTCTTATGGAGCGTTCCAGGTCCCATACGATATCGCGGCTGAGGGTTGGTGACGGTGGCGGGAGAGGACTGCCGGTATTGCGGTGCGCCGCTCTCCCTACCTTCCGCGGCCTGGACGGGGTCGCCACCGTCTGATGGCGGACGTGGTGGGGCCCAGGGGAGAAGGAGTTTCGGTATAGCGTTGGCCGGTCTCCCTATCCCCTGCGGCCGATTAATGGTAGGTGGTGGGGCCATTGACCTTGACCTGTCAAAGGGGGGGAGGGGGGGCAATACACGGGGTCGTCTGGTGCCCATAAGCAGGTTTTTTTCTTTTTGTCATATTATCTGAATACTAATCCCGCCAACTGAATTTGCGCCTACTAAGTGCACAACCTCAATCATTCCATTCCTTCTCTCGTACTTTCATTCTTTATAATCCTTCATGCATTTATCACCATGCATTCTGTGGGTGGGACTCCACACTAATTAAACGAATTTAAACAACCCGTCCATTCTGTATAAAGCTCAACAGAGCAAAAATCTTGGTCTGCACCATCGTTTTGTCGTTTGTCTCTCTGTCCTTACAATGTTCAATTCCCTATTTAAAAAAAAGAACTCCCCAGTTCAAAATAAAAATTAAGAACAAATCCTTTCAGGCAAGTTTGATTGCAAATTAAATTAGAAACCAATCAATACAAACGGTTAACAAGTATACACCCAAAAAATCGAATACCACTTACTAACGAAATATAGTAAGTGGACTTTCTGTTAGAACAACTAACTTTTTGTGCTACTTTTTCAGGAAAGTGGCCGGTTTTACATGACCAAAAGAGACTCAGACTTTTTGAAACTCCCTCCACTCTACTTGTCTTTAATACTTATCGTTTACCATCCCCAGCAAAGGCCTCTTCTCATACAGGGAAAGCATGAGCATCAATCATCCCTCTTTCTAAAGATGGGTTAAATTTTCTACAAAACGGCAAAAAAATATCTGGCACCGAGGACGTTATTGCCATAGTAACATACTATATTGTTAATGTGGTTGAGGGGAAGTTGAGTCGAGTGGAGCAATTGACTCAAGATAATGTGGGTTATAGCCTGCTTGAATGGTTTTATAGCAGCATTCCATTTAAATAGAGCACCAATGGAATTCCTTCAAATACGTGAGCTGCATTCCATGGAGTATTAAGGGAAATCTGCCGGATGCATAGATACTATAATATGCTGAATAGTTATGTATCTACTGTATATACACCGTTACATTTTGGTCGTTTTAATTCCGAGAAGGGCCCACCAGGTGCACGAAACTGTATCGTTTTGTAAAGATAAATATTTTAAAAACTTTTCCAAAAAAATATAAACCGACTTCCAAAGCAAAACACTAAAAACTGTAAAAATAACTTTCGTCTCGGCACTTGGTGTTCAAAATGATATAATTGAGGTACCAAAGAAGAAGTTTTAATGTTATCTTTACATATCGATACTGTTTCATGCAACAGATAGACCCTCTACGGGATTAAAATGGTTCAAATGTAACAGTGTATGAGAGATAAATCAATCTGCCTAGCCTTTTCCCAAATATGTTAGGGCCAGCTGGCATTCTGACCGGATGTAGTAGCTGGATACCAGTGTTTTACATGGAGCAGCTGCCTATCTGATCGCCACAACCCCGAAACTGAGTACCATGATAACCCTTACCAAGACTGGCATGAGATTTTTTTCGACTCACTCATATTGATAAAAACATCATAATACTAAAGATTACTTACTTAGAGAAGTATAGAAGTTCCGCGATGTCGTATGGAGCCTCCCATACTGTTGAGACCCGCTCTTCTCAACATAGTCGCGCGCCAGCGGCAGTGAACGAGGGATGCGGGGCAGCGAGGTGCAAAAAAAAAGAAGTATACTAATCAATCTGCCTTTTCCAAACTTTGTTAAGGTCAGCTTCAGTCTGACAGATTGCAGCTGCGTACCAGTATTTTACATGGAGCGCCTTTCTGACCTTCACAACCCAGTATCTGCCGAGGGTTATCTAGATAACCCTCGGCAAGATAGGTGTCAGATTTTTTGTCAAAGATGTGTTTTCAACCTTATTAAGATAACCTAAATGATAAATACCTAACCAGTTATTCCTGCAAAAAGAACAGTTGTACCAAAATATCCACATGTAAAACAAATCTGAATTAAGTAAAAATCTAAGGTGCTTAATAGCAAAAGTTCTAGGAATATTTTCACTTTTGTGATTAAAAATAAGTTTAATATTGCTGGCCCTTTACCTAAACTTATTTGTCGAGTGGGCAGATAAAATAATATTATATAAAGCAAATAAACAAAAAAAAATGTAAATTGTATACAAAGAAGATCGAAATAATCTAAGTAGACGCCCAGTTTGAGTTTCAACAAACAATGTGGAAATCATTTTAATAAAAGCGTGTTAAAGATGTATTCATTTTGACATTGAAATAATCTAAGTAGATGCCCAGTTTGAGTTTCAACAAACAATGTGAAAATCATTTTAAAAAGATATGCCGGGCGACCGGGGTGGAGCGGCGGCACCACCCTTAGGGCACGAACCACTTCTTTCCATGGTCCTTCGAGCCGGATAGTATTAGCTACATATTATATACCTATTATAGGCCTAGTATTATATGATCTGTGTCTAGACCCTCAAAACTGTCTGCTCATTCGACCGAATGCTCGCGTCTTTTGTTTATCTTGATAAAAATATGTGGATACGTTGTGGAGATAGGGGTCAATATGCTAAGTACATTTTTATACCAATGCATCGCGGCGCTTTCACTCTAAATGTACTTTGACCCTTAGGTTTTACTTGTATAAGCCTCTTTTCGAGCCGGGGGTTTAAAACATTCTTCAAGTTGAAAACATTAAGCACTTAAGCGAGGATTCAACATGCAGACTTTAATAATACAGGGAGAATGTATCTCGATGGTTGCATTCACAAAAGTTACGTTATTTTTTAAACATTTTATTAAATTGTATTCATTTATTTATTAAATTATGTACACACAGTATAACCACACAGTATATAATACATAAAGGCAACACATCAAGACAATAGAGTACAAAGTTTTCTGTTAAATATCACAATTTTATTGGCTGTTGTGAATGTTGGCAATGTATAACAATAGATCTGATCAAAATAAATCTGCCTAGCCTTTTCCCAACTATGTTGGGGTCGGCTTCCTGTCTAACCGGATTCAGCTGAGAGTTTTACATGGAGCGACTGTCTATTTGACCTCCACAACCCACTAACTGGGTATCACGGTACTCCTTGGCAGGACTGGTGCCGTGCTTTCCGAGGCACGGAGACAACTCGGTATGTTGAAATGATCTCCCATCCACGGACCGACCTCGACAAGTGTTGCTTAATCTTGAAGATGGACCCGTGCGGCTGTTATTATTTAGCCACAAGCTCCTCACGCTCTCACGAGCTAACAATAGATCTAATATTACTATAAATTAATATTTTGTTACAGACTGGCTTCTGCCTATGATTTCGCTCGCGTGGTATTTTGATAAAAGAATAAGCTACCCAAAATCTATATGTTTCTTAAAAGTGATTTTAAAACATTACAAGTAATAAAAAAAATAACACAGTAACATAACTAAATAGAAAGTACAGTCACCCAAGTGACCCAAACAACGTTGTCTATTTTAAATTTAAATTCTTTGGGACACAGAAATAAATTTAGGGATCTTCAAGAATGATTTATACTGACCGTACCGGGTTCAATTCAGGGAACATTCGTGACGTGGATGCAAATTCTGCGTAAATCTGTGACCTATTCATGTCACATACACTATGTAGCAGATGAAAGGGTTGGGTATGAAGAGAATTCTGAGATGAAGGATGATAGCTATTCATGGAAGAATAGGACATGCTGCTCGTGCAACGAAATTGAGATAAGAGCATAGGATATCATATAATCAGCCAATAATGTTTCTGCTGCAATGTGCTGTAATAAGCCTATAAAGGGTCTAACGAAAAGGTGTGATCATATCTTAAAAAGATCTTCTGCCCATTTTAAAGAAAAACTTTCTCTAAGGAAGTCATAGTCAGTTCACAAAAAATAAATTGTATCTCCTATACAAATTTTGGTGACAACTTTCTGCTACTACTAACCGTTTATGTATACCTATTCGTGTATTTAGTTAATTTGATTAAATATATATGGTATGTATTTTATAGTATGTATATTTCTTTGTATTACAGAACATTGGCTTAAAAGCCACCAGTTGTTGTTCAATTTTAATAATCACCAGGTTGGTAGTTCATTCATCAGAGTTAATGCTATACATGGTGGCTCATTGATTTTAGTAGGTAACCAGCTTAAATTTAAATACCGTAAAGATATTGTGAACCTATCTGTTGAGCGGACAGTTGAAATAGCTTGTATAGAATTGGAGCAGTTTATTGTATTAAGCGTATACAGACCCCCTTCAGGATTGTATGACTGCTTTGAAAAGGTAATGGATGAAGTGTTACACAAGATTTGTAACTCGAATAAATCCATTATCAATTGTGGTGATTTTAATGTTAATTTATTAGAAAATTCGGGTTCTTGTAGTAAAATAATAAGTCTGTTTCAGTCCTACAATCTTATAAACCTATTTTAGGAGCCCACAAGAATAACCCCTACTAGTGCCACATGCTTAGATAATATTTATACTAATGTTATACCAGTCCACAAAGAAATTATAAATGTACTCGATTCTGATCATTGCGGGTAGAGGATTACTATAACAATTCAAAACAATAAAGTGGCTAAAAAGTATATCACTGTTAACCCCAAAACTGCAAGTCGCTTGGCAGCTTTTAAAGTTAAACTCATTAATAAATTACCCATTCATCTATATTATGATGATTTTTATTAGTATATACTGTAAACAATTTATTTCGACCTTTATTCCCAAGACTATCTCTGTTAATAGTAACGTATCATTCAGTGATTGGGCTACCATTGGTATTCATAAAAGTAAAACTCGGCTTTATGAGGTGTACAGTGAAAGGACTTATGTAAACACTGCTGAATTTAATTTATATGTTAGAAATTATTCAAAATTATTTAAAAAGTTTGTTGTTTGGCCAAGTCGCGTTATTTGAGTTCGAAGATTAAAAACAGTAGTAATGTGATTAAAACGACTTGAAATATTATTAATAGTGAAACGGAAAGATCTGGTAACCGAAATACACAGCAATCTACAAATCTAATCTACATCCTGTCTATTAATGACAGCATCATAAAATCAGACTCACAAGTTGCAGTAGTCTTTGAAAATTTATTTTCAGATATTCCCATTTCCACTACAAAATGCTTGAACTCATCACATTCTGTTGCTGAGTCTTTGCTAAAAGAAAATGTTAATGTTTGCGATTCGGAATTTCTTTGTGAACATATTACTTGTAGAGACATAATTAAAACCTTTCACACTTTAAATGTTAAAAAGACTGCAGATCTGTGGGGTCATTCTGTAGAAGTTGCTAAGTCTATTATTGACTTTGTCGCATCTAGTTTAGCTATTATCTTGAATAATTGTATCGACTGTGGGGAGTTTCCTGTCCGAATGAAAATAGTAAAATAATACCTTTGTTTAAATCAGGTAGTACACCAGACCCTACATATTATAGACATATTTCAGTACTACCTACGTTTAGTAAAATATTTGAGCAATTAATTTTAGAGAAATTGCAAAGATTTTTTAATAAACATAAATTATTACATAGCAAGCAGTTCGGTTTTCAAGACGTCGTTCAACTACTGATACCAGTGTTGAGCTTTTAGGACATATTTATAAGGCATGCGAAGATAAGTGCGATGCCTTGGGAATCTTTTGAGATTTGGCCAAAGCATTTGATTTTGTTCTTCATGAAACGCTAATCAGGAAACTCCGCCACTACGGGATCCGGAACAGAGGTCTGGATCTTCTTACTTCGTACTTGAGTAAAAGGATTCAGAGCGTTGACGTTAATGGAAAAAGATCTCCCGGATCTATAGTAACAATGGGAGTCCCGCAGGGCTCGATTCTTGGTCCTTTCTTGTTTCTTATTTATATTAATGACTTGCCTTACCTCATAAAGGATAACCATGATATAGTGTTTTTTGCGGATGATACTTCACTTTTGTTTAAACTTAAACGTCCGCAGCTGGTTACTGATGGTGTAAATAGCGCGATCTCAAAAGTAGTTCACTGGTTCAATGTTAACAATTTACTTCTTAATGAAAAATAAACCAAATGCATTAAGTTTACTCTACCTCACGTTAGGCAGGTGAAAACTGATGTGTTGATAAAGGGCGAAAGGGCTGAAAGAGTGTTTCGCACTCTTTCAGAGAGAAATTGAAGGAGATTAATGTAATGACTGTCCCTTCTCAGTATATTAATGAAAATCTTTTATATGCCCCTAAAAATATAAACTTGTTTAAAAAATCGAGTAATATCCATATCATAAATACTAGGAACAAACACAAATTTGTAGTACCTACAACAAGGCTCAAGAAAATAGGTGGCTCGTTTAGATGTCAATGTGTACGCTTTTATAATAAGCTTCCAAGCCACGTACAAGATCTAAGTCTTAATAAATTCAAATCTTTCATTAAACGTTAGTTGTGCCTGAAAGCGTTTTATAAAATTAAAGACTACCTTGAGGACAAAAAGGTTTGGGATAGAGCTGCTCCAATCAAAATTAATTTTGTTTTGTTTTTTATATTTTGCACCGTGAATTTTGTTATTATTATCATAATTTTTGATTTTATTTTTTGCTTTTCTTGCAATAACAAGAATATTTACTTTTTAAAGTATTATATTATTTCAATTATTGTGAATGTGAAAACTATGTCGATATTTTTTTTTTTTAATTTAATTTTAATTTATCTTAGTTTTTAATCATGGTCTGGCAGTTTGAGTAGTTTATGCGGAATACCCGAATGTCCTTTCTTTGGTATTGTTCATCGAATCGTTTAGCTCCTTAAATTATGAGTTGAGCTGCTCGGTTATTGCACTGACTGGACAGGTCCACTCAATCTGGCTGGTTCTTTCCTCAAAAGACCATTTTAGACATCAGTCTACATGGTCTTCACATTATTTAACCAAGATTTTGTCTGGACGTTAAAAGAGACTGTGACCTCTGAGTTTGTTTCGGCCTTTCTTCTCAGAGTAGTCAGATAGGAAACGCCGACCTCATCTAGTTTTAAGATATATGATCGACATTTAAAAGTGTTTGTACAAACCAACTTACAGAAATAAAATCATTTCATTTATATCTTTGTATTTGAATAAACCCATCTTGTCGTGATTTACTTTCAATATTGTACCTACCACTGTTTCTCTCTGCATCACCCAAAAGTTGACTGGTAGAAAATGCCTAAGGCATTAAGTCCGCCTCTGTCCGTTTGTGTGCATGAAGAATCAAATAAATAATAAAATAAAATAAAACTGTATGGCAAATCCACATGGGGAGAAGCAGTTTTAAAATATGATCACATCTTTCCGTTATACTCTGTTTTATGTGTTCAGTAATAGCTTGGAGTCTGAACTTGTGCCTGGTTGATGACAAAAAGCTCGCCACTTATTAGAAGAAACTTAAACGTAATTTATTGTGAATTGTGAGTGTACTTAAGTACAACTCTGCCTAATCCTCCGACGAACACAGGCGTAAAGTTATGTTAGGTATGTTCCCACTATTACATACGAGTAAGTCTTCTCTAAGGAAGAATTGGGCTGACGTCAACCAAGTGCGGATTTGTAAACGACACGTTGTCTTCGAATTTTTTGGTTCTAGAATATGTTGAGTTCCTGACAGTTTTGAGAGCTATGAACTCGTAAGTTGAGGCTCTACTCTAGAAAGATAACGATGAATCCAAATCAAATATCTTGTTCTGATCCGCTACGCTTCAGTTGAATCATTAGTTTAATTTAAATCAAATTTGGTTGAAATTTTCTTCTAGTCTAGTAAACTGAGGGCTTCACTTCAAAAGGTTGTTCCTTTGAAGAGAAGTTAACAGATCATTTTGAATCTAATTACTTAACAGGCGTGATAAATACTTCGCTGAGATTTGAAACATTTTGTTTTTTCGCGAAGGTAGTCTCCTAGGCAACTTTTTAGTGGGAGGCGTTCATCGCACGAATGCTCGTCGTTTTATTTGTACGTTAAAACCGGAAAGTGCCCTCTATCGGCGCGAGGACGCGTACGTGTCTTCCGTACAAATGAACGCGACTATCGCGATTCGCGCAATTCTTGCTATCTATTAGGACGATGGATTTATATTAGGGTCGCAGTCCAATCAGATGGTCAGACCAAGACCGCACATCGTTAAATACCAAACAGCACGATGCTCTCCACGACATCAAAGATTGGTGCAAACTGGTGAAGGAAAAGTTGTTTCTACGACAATCGGGGAATCACGAACCTTAATAATGAGGAATATGATGTGAGGAGGAGGAGGACGACGCTCAATTGACACATAAATAATTATTGTAGAAACTGACAGATGATTCGGTCCTAGGTTTGATTCACTAACTAAACTTATAAAGTATCTTATTTGAGATCGGTTAATCGAATTAACTAGATATAGATTTGAAGCGCAACTAACAGTTTCAGAAATATTGCACAGAAACCTTATAGATCGTAGTCACAATTTGGAGTTAAACTATTCTATTCAGCAATCTGCTGGATGTGAGTCGAAGAGGACTGATCGATATGACGACACTTAGGGGAGGCATAATGTCCAGCAGTGGGTATATTTCGGCTAAAATGATGATGATTGAAAACTATATTTAAGAAAAACATTTTCACAAACCGACTTCAAAAGCAAAACACTAAATAATGCAAAATAACTTTCGTTTCGGAAGTCCGTGTCTTGGATACCACTTGTTTTTATAATTTTTCGAATCCAACTTGCGAAACGAATGTTATTTCGTACTTTTTAGTGTTTTGCTTTTAAAGTAGGTTTATTTTTTGTGAAAAAGTTTATACTTCTCTCTTTTAAGTTTTAGTATACCATCCCTAAAAATGAGCAATTTCAATAGTACGCAATCTAAAAGATTGACAAAATACCCATAATAACTCAATTTACACATTCGTGCTGTTTGTCGCTAAGGCGTTCGGTTGTATGCTCCATATTTTTTGATGAACCTTGCACTATGCCCTAAGTAAAAAGATACTCAATCCAACACAAAAAGAATGATCATGATCCAATAAGCAGTTTCGGAGAAATACGTGGACAAAACAAGCATACACTTATGAAATTTGGCACACGTGTTTAGAAGTCCACATAGAATAACATATGTGAATATTGTGCAGTTCCAACAATATTACATACATAATCTTGAAGTTATTACCTCCTTCTTTTTTTGCTGTCGGTAAAAAAGAGCCGGTCGCTGGACGAGGGCAGCAGCAGTATGTGATATAAGTACCAATTTTATTGACTGATTGAGATGACATAAAGAACCCACGTCGACACAATATCTTTACAATCAAACTATGACTAACGAAAACATAGCTTAACAAAGTGTCAACATTTCTCGAGAAAGCGTCAACGAGCGTGGAAGATCACCTCCTGGCACGGACTACAAACGACATGGAGCTCGTAACTATAATCTAGCGTGCGACAGCTAGGAAGCATCACAAGTAAAGCGTGCGTCTGAAATAGATGGGTTCATATTGGAGTAAGTTTGGCCATAAATAGATGCTGAATGAAAGATGTTTGCTAGGAGGATATTTTGTTAATGCATAAATAGGAGTTAAATCAAACAGGAGTCATCATCATTTCAGCCCGAAATCATAATCTGCTGATAAAGGCCTTTCTTCTGCTATATTTCCCGGTTATACGCCTCCTTCAACCAGGTGTTGCCCACGACTTTGACAAGTATACATAATTGAGAAAATACATGATATCAATCACACTTTGAGTGATATAATAACTTATTCATTCATTAAATAAGTTATTCACACATCTATTTATATAAGTATGCGTGCGTGACACAGCTGTATGAACGTTAATGAAGCTAAGAGCGATATAAAATCGAAATTCTATTAGCGATAACGATTATAGAAATGCAAAAATTTGGACCAAAATATCACGAGGTGAAGAATGCCAAAACGTTAGATTTGACATTATTTATTGGCGCTACATTGTAACTTTGTCTAGATCCCAGTCCTAGTGACATTCTGTACAATGCATAATGCGGAGTAAAGGCGAGTTCATATTTGGGCTCGTCACAATTGCGGTGATTAGACCTGTCTATGAGGAGTGGCTTAACTTCCACCTGACACAGTTTCTAACCGGACATGGCTATTTCGAGTGGTTCCTGTGTTCAGGATAATTTGGAAGGTTACGCCCGGGTGTCACCATTGTGTAGATCGCCCGGAGTACACGGTGGACTGCCCCGCTTGGGCGGAGCACCGTCGGCGTCGTGTTCTGGAGACGCCATGGGCTTCGGGATTCTCAAGTCTATTCCCGGCCACCACGCGGGCTTGCGGAGGGCGGATAATTGGTAGTTCGCCGTCCGATAAGGACCAGGTCCGAGTCAACGGCGCGTAGTGTTCCACGCACGCTTCTATGAGATTTCAGCAAAACTGACGGGTTCCGCTAGGGCCGATGCCTGTCTGGGTCGCGGATAAATTTGATAGAGAGTTTACGCAGCCCTAGCTCAAGCAACTGAAGGAACACGGGTGGGTTTAAGTCAGTAAAAGTCTTGAGTTAATATTCCAAAAACACAAAGCGGAACTGAAGAATAAGTAAGGAATTTTGTTATTGAAAACAAAATAACTTAGGTACATCCTCTTCTCAGTCAGAAAAGTAAACAACATTGGCAAGCTAACATAACTGAGTCATGGTTGGATATGGTTAGCCTAAGAGTGTGAGAGGATTGCACTCAATGACATGTTATTAGAGAATGATTTATGTCCAATTTGCAAGCCAATATGAGTGACTTTGACCGAAGTACAGCAATTTAACAAGCTTCGTAGAGTGGCTGGATATACACACGATGTGGCAAAGTGAATAAAGATTCATCTCGTGCAATGTTTCTATTACTACTTACTATTTTGAAGATGCGCGTTTCCCCACCGTTGTAGAGGTGAACCTGCAACAATAAATAGAATAATGAATCTTTAGCAATGCGTAAAAGGTTTATTATAAAGCAGTGTAACAATATTATTAGATGATATATTTTAGATTTGCTTAGTTTGAGTGCTCATCAATTGTTTCAGGACATTGCTGAACAGATAATCAACTCTTCAATATGGCAAAAGGATTCACTATTTTCAGGTCAAAGTATCGGAATTGTTTTGCATTGCAACGCAGCAGTGCCAAGTACCCCCTTTGTTGTTTAATTTGTCGTTAAATCAATATAAGTGGCGCCAGTGACAGAAGAGTTGAAAGGAATTTTTTTGCCCTGGTTTGGTCATGTGTTGAGGAGGCATGAAACGCATTTTACTAAAAAGGTTATGAACTTAAACGTGAATTGTTGGAGAGGGAGGGGAAGGCCATAGAAAACATGGATGGACTGTGTGAGGAGTGATATGAAATAAGAGAGAGTCAGTGATATCATGACGGTTGACAGGACGGTATGGAAGAAGAAAACGTGTTGCGCCGACCCCAAGTAACATGGGACAAGGGCAGGAAGATGATGATGATCAATATAGTATTATCCTTAAACTAAATAAAGGTAAAGACTAACTTAATAACGAAAAAACTGTAAAATACTCCAAACATTAACGGGAAACAGCAAACACCAGGTATTTCAGCCTCACTATAACAGTGTTAGTTTAGCCACAAAGCAGTGTGGCAGTAAATGACATATCATTGGCAGTACGCCAGCTATAACAATACGCGACGTACTGCTACAGTTGACACTTTATGAGCCGAGAGGAATGTTAAGCAGTTGATATTTTGGATTTCTTAAGGTGAGTATCCATTTGATTGATTTTGAAGTGACTGAAGTAGATTTTGACGTAGTCAACTAGAAATGTCTATGACTATATCGCCCAAAGTTTAATGCTATCTATTCTGAAAACATAGATGAAGTAAACATGGAGTGTTGCTTTAATATTAGTAATGAATTACTTATATATTATAGTACATTATTGTACAAGTGTGTAATGTTGGTGATTACCGCTTAGGCGCCATTGAGACCCGAGCCGTCAGGTGAGGGTCTTAAGAGAGCCGAGGACGGTAATCATCAATACACACGTGTTTCATACGACGTTTTTCAACACACTTGTGAAGAAAATAATACTAAAAATCATTTCCAACAGTGAAAACGAGTTGTGATTTTTTTTTCGCAATGGCGGGCAAAATTAATCAGTTTATCTATGCGCGCGCATCTAACAATGGCGATAGACTAAAAATAATGAGTTTTTTTTTTTGGTTTTACGCGGATAGCGTTTTAGCCACGTACAAAATGGGGAATTTCAAGTTTTCTTTATTACAGAGAAAAACAAAAGTTATATTTGAGCGAAAGTTTTATTTATAAAACACGTACAAATTGAAATTATCTATTTAGATACGAAGTTGCATGAAATGTATTGCATTTGTACTTTTGAGCACGATCTTTTTTGTATCCAAACTTTTTTAAGAACAAAGCAACTCAACCAATAAATTAAAAAAAAAAAATAACTCACTTGTGAATAATAGCAATGAAAAAGTCACAGTTTGATTACAGGTTTTATTATGTGCCTAATTGCGGTGAAATTCGAGCCACTTTATGAGCAAGGGTGTTGAAAAAAAATACAGCACACTTCACCTAGGCTTTCATGATGAGTTTTTTACGGAATTGACCGGCTGCTAACAACTTATCAAAAGTAAAATTGTCTCTATAATCGTGAGAATCTAAGAAGTCCGATGCCGTTTCTCATTTTACATGGCGCGATAACTTTGTACGTAAGAAATTGAATAATTAAATTCATAACCAGGTGCGCAGTACTCATAACCGGCGTACGTGTGTATGACTAGATGTATGAATGTGAGTGAAGCAAAAGAAGTATGTAAGGATTATAGCAGGTGGGGTTCTGTAGTTTCTGCCTATCCCCATGGGAAAAAGGCGTGAGATTATGTATGTATTTTATAGCTGTCAAATCCGATTTCTTAGATTGTCAAGACTATAGTGAATTCCAGGGCATAAATCACCTGTCTGGGTCGCGGATAAATTTGAAAGTGGGTTAACGCGGCCCTGCCACAAGCAACTGAAGGACCATAGATGGGTTTTAGTCAGTAAAGGCACAGATAATATAATACTAGCATACAGATGCCTCATCCGATACAAAGAAACCGTGCCACGTAACTAGCGTTTTTCATATGATTATAACGATTTTTTTTTGTAAATCGATCACGTTCGGTTCCGTTCCACGGCGATAGATAAATCACCATTTAATAATCAATCGATATCGATAGATAAATCAAATAATCACATTAATCAGTACAGTACGTCGGGACAGTTTCTTTGTATGGGATGAGACACCACTGGTAAAGGTGTGACACGCCCTCGCGCTTCACTCAGAGACGGAGAAGTCATTTGATGATTGCCGACCCCAAAAAGAAAAGAAAAAAAAAGGTCAACTAACCAAGAGCAGGAAATCCTTTATGCTGGTTATACCTCGTTAAAATAAAGCTTCGGAAGCCGTGCATGTGTAATGGAGGAACATCATCAATGAGAAGGTTTTAACACCATTATGTGGTCACGACCACCAGTCCAGAAGCCCAAATGGGAATCTGAAACTAAGATTAAAAGAACTACGTAGTTAATAGGTACAATAACAAGACAGAATAAACTTAGAGTTCTCTCAATATAGTTTTGCAAGGTTTATCTGCCGAGGTTTTAAGCCTCTTTGCAAGTCCCTGGCTAACTTTTACGGCTTAATATTTATTCGTCTTTTATCATGTTTAATTTTTCTCAAGTAAGATACTATGGTATTATTTTTAGTTGTAGACAGCGATTAATAAAATCAACTCCTGCTTTCAGATACATTGATAATTTAATATATAAGTGAAAAACTGAGAAAATTAATAAAAGATACATGTACTTACCTAGCCTTAAATTTGAAAATTTATTACTTTTTAACCGACTTAAAAAAAGGAGGAGTCTTTTCCGAAGTCGATGTTGAAGAACAGAAAAAAAAGGTATCAAAGACACCGACTTCGGCAAAGTAAGTTTGTTTTCGCTTTGTAGTGTTTTTTTTGTTAAGAAGTTATTTTGACAGAATCATCATGTTGTGTTAGAAACTTGAGGATATTTCATAACACTAGGATTTTGCCCACAGTTTTGATTTAGATGTCAAAGTGGCAGTGAATCAGTGGCAAAGACCTCGCTTCTCATCACGGCTTCAAATCCGAAAAAAAAACTTTTTGCAAAAAAATACTACCGACTTCCAATTACTAAACTACAAAGTGAAAAATAACTTAATTTTTTGAAGTCGGTGTCTTTCGTAGGTACCATTTTTTTGCATTATGGACACCGACTTCAAAAAATTAAGTTATTTTTCACTTTGTAGTTTAGTAATTGGAAGTCGGTAGTATTTTTTTGCAAAAAGTTTTTTTTATTTTTCACTTTTTAGTTGTACGTACCTAATAGACAAGTTAGTAAGGTAACTTTAACGCCAAAATAGATTTCATGAAACTTGAACATATCCGATGAAATGAGAGATCTGCGTACCCCTTAAGAGCGTACTGGCGTGATGTTATGTTATGAAATGGTATAAACAATAAACAGAAATGCGATTGCAGCAATCCCGAGAGATTTGCCGTTATTTATTGAAGAGTTCTGTTGTATATCTCCGAAGTTCTTCATCAGATCTTCACTAAATTAAAATGGGACCAATTTCGAAACATACTTTTTCAAACAAAAAAAGAATTTTCAAAATCGGTCCACAATTGGCGGAGTAATCGGTGAACATACACAAAAAAAAAAAAAAATACAAACTTGAAGTCGAACATAGAACCTCCTCCTTTTTGGGAAGTCGGTTAAAAATAGCAATGTGCCTGTTCAATTATTGTCTTATTTCTAAGCTTATCTAATATCTTGGACATCGGTGATGAAAAACATAATTTTATCCTGTTTGAATTATTATATTAATCTCTCTTATGGACGAACAGAGCAGATCCAATCTACGCGCACCTTAAAGGTCCTGAATTAGCGCAGCAGTAAAGTACCAATTAGGCGTATAAATAAACATTTACGGTCATAGCCACTAAGATTTCATAGTTCCACAGTGTCGCCGGAGCCGTTACACATACAAATCATATGAAGAAATGTGTGTCTGCAAGGAATAGGGTAGTTTACTGAAAATTTGTTTTTTGTCCGTCAAGTAGATTAATAAAAAATATTGGACACGTATATTTTTTTTGATATGTAAATATAAAGTAAGGACATTTTAATGCGTTGAAATATCGCACCCTATTACACTTTATACTGCCTTAGTGACGTCACTAGCCCCCACTCCTGAACTTTGATGCGGTTTTAACTTTGTAATTATTTTTTTTTGGTTCGGTAAAGCAAAAAATACGTGTCCAATATTATTTGATAATCTCACTAACGAACTAAATAGGATTATAATTTTTCTATCCAGAAAATATCCCTATAATTGTAGTCTATGATGCCAACCAGAAAGAATGTGTGCTCTACATAGGTAGACCGATTACACTTTATTATCACTATGAAAAATGTAATCTAGATATCTTTTAAATAATAGTTGTTAAGGTAAGATCAAAGATACCACAAATATAAGTTATTTTTGCTTTGTATAATAATTGCTATCTTTAGTTTTTTTATGTTTATAAATTTGCTCTGTGATTTTTGTATTACAAATACGAGTAATGAATACAATAAAAGTATCATTATTTTAAATCTTTCATTAAAACTGCTGTGGTTATTTGTTCGTTTGATTTTTTATTTAAATAAAGACACAAAAAGAAACTAAGCAATCTCACAGTTTTTTTTTTATATTGGGCCAAAATAAACTCTTTTCTCTCTTTGTTCAATTCTGTCTAGGTAAGTCTGAAGTAAAGTTTTCAACTTTCCCTACTGCGTATGAACTAAATTACGTCTACGGTAAATTGGATGGTTCAATATCTACTAATGTATTATATAACAACAAAGTCGTTGTGTTACAATATAGCAAGGTAAGGTCAAACCCATAAAATTATACAAAACTAAAATACCGTCTACCCAATAAAAAATAATACCGCCAGTTCAGCCCATAAATCCTTACCCTACACTGTAATCAAACCCTGAACCCAGTAACAATAAAACCGCTACGCCACATGGCATTATGTAACTCAAATAAGTTAAGATATACTTTCATTGTGGGTTGAGGTACAGCTTAGGAACGGCATTCCCTCTCAGTGTCTGTGTTTCCCTCTGTTTTTTTCTGTTCTGTGGTTTCCCTATAGCTAAAACCTGGGGTCTTTAACCCTGAGTAGCTGATTTTAAAATGAGAATCACGTCTAAACGGCTATTCGTAATTTTATTGAAAAAATATATGTTACTTTAGACCATTTTCTTAATAATTTGATCAAAGAAAATTTCGAGTTTTATTCGTATAACATAGACTAATTAATTTGTACAGTTATGTCTAACGCGGACAATAAACGACAATCGCACCAAAACCGCGGGGCGTATTTTAATTAAATTGACACCATCTCAAAAACAATTTTATTATCTACATTTTGATCTAAGACTTTTTTATAAAGTCATAGAATAGTAAGGAAAGTACAAAAAACTACTAAACTTTGGGTCGCGCGGATGTGAAACTAGTGCGGGTTTTTCCCTCAAGGTGGTTGGCGACTGTTGTCGTCTTAAGTCAAGAATGAATAGGTTACTTCAAGGCTTCACCGTCGACCACATCACCGCATACCATCACGCGAGATAGTGGTCAAGCGCGAGCCTATCAATTAAAAAGATATATTCAAAGGTGTCCTGGGTTCAAATCTATAACATAATAATCGCGCTTGACTTATGCTTAAATATTTTTTATGCATGTTGTATTATTTTTATATTCAAAGGTACGCCTCGTATTTCATAGTTATTGATATTCACTGCAACCATTCGTACGTATCTTAGGGTGATTTTCCACCGAAAATGTGCTATGCAAGCGAGGCGATGCGCGAGGAAAATATTCACCAATGGGATCATATCGTTCTCTTAGCCAGGCTTGGTGCAACTCTAGACAAGTGTTATATTATCACAGAAAGTTTAGTGATAGCGATTGGTAAAATCTAAAATGTGTATGGGATTGTCAAGCCCTATCGAAATGTCACGTGATTAATCCCTCAAATTTTGGCATTTCGACCATTGCCATCACTGTCAGAATGAGAATGTTTAGAACCACTAATAAAAAAAGGCTAGCAGGGCTGTATGGTTTTGCATACATAAAAGCTAGAAATGCGTGCGAGGGATGTGTTCGTGGGATGTGTGTACCATTTAGCTACACACAGTTTCACAGCTTCGCTACGCATCCACGCAACATTCTGTATATGCTGCTCCGGTTCGATTTCATCCTTTCGGCACCGGCTATCGCTGAAAACCAGCGCTGTGGCTCGGTCTCGCATGCGAGTAGCAGCATTATGCTGAGTAATGGCTGCTTTGCGGGGATGTGACGCATACTTGCCCTATTCGTCTTTTTGTTATATCGATAAAGTCTTTTTCTTTCTACTCAGTAACAAATAGTTTCACAGCTTCGATAGCTATCCTCGCGCTTCCTCGGTACCTGACATAGCTTAGGTAAAAACAGTCACATACTTTTACAGCCTTTCAACAATTTCTACATACGAGTATCCTCGCACCGCCTCGCTACATGACACATCTTCGATGGAAAACTACCCTTATTCCAGACGTACTCGTAGCTCGGCGTTTCATCTTCGGATGGTAACAAGCGTAGACATCTGCTAGGTGCTAGCATGTTTTATGGAGTGTGTTCCATGAATATTTTACAGTTGGATCTTGATTCGTACGTGTTCATATTTTAGAAATTGTAAAATATTCCATGATCAAAAAGTGTAATTTATAAATATACTACCATTACTTTTTGATCATATGCATATGCACAATGTTTTTTTAAGTGTTTTCTATAGAATTTATTGTATGCGAAAGTAACTCTGTCAGTCTGATTGTAACCATAACTTTAACGGCTGAATAAAGATATAGGATAATTTTCACGCGGGTTAAACCTCTGGCAGAAGTTAATATTTAATATATACAAAATATACAATGTTTGTTATTCACTCACAACTCAAGGTTTAAAATAATAATTTACTAATTTCAGGTACTTATTATGTAGCAGTTCTCCTTGGAAGCTAGTGAAACCAAACAACAAAAGCAAGTTTAATAAAAATAGATTAACACGCAACCGTCGTAAAAGGCATCAAAAGTCTATCCTTGGCCGAATCCACTAGAACTATTTTCCGTATCTCTCTAAGCTTGTTCCTATATAATTTACTAAAGCCTAAACGCTTACCAAGCCAGCCTATCTACCTACATAGTGAGATCCAAACAATAAATGTTCTATCCAACTACCAAATAGATAGTTATCGACACTACTAACGGCACATATCCTACTAACCACCCCTAATGTTCCTATTATCATGACAGGACCCCAATATGGAACCGCCTACAGAATTAATGTGCTCCTAAAGCCGTGTTTAAAAAGGATTTGGTATTTAAATTCGATGGGAAAGACGGAAAAAAAAGAAATTGTTGATTTTTTCGCTCTTTACTTTGCCATCTGTCTTTCGAGGGATGGGAAAATAATAAGTGTTGTAGATACTTTTTTCTTCATTCGTCGAAGGACGGGAAATAGCGGAAGAAAGGACAGGACCACTAATGGATAAACAATGACTGAACTCACACTTGAAGATTGTTATATTTTGAATACACTTGCAGTAGTGCCCCTTACACTTGTTCTTGTTCGAAATATACGCTGTAGCGTATATGTGATGTAGAGAATATTTTAAACATTATTCTTTTATTTTCAATTATGGAAAAAATTACTGAGAAACAGTTATGTATTTTGCCTTTACCCATGTATCTTGGCATCGGCTGCTAGATGCAGCTGAGTATCAGTATTCTACATGAAGTGACTGTCTCTATGATCTTCACAACCCAGTAAGGCCAACTCATCTAAACGTATTTAAAATATCGTTCTGTCCCTGCCATCTTCAAATTATTAACAGAAATGCATTTACTGATTTGTGGCACAAGTAGCCCATGTAGGTAAACATTTTGCAAGTAATAGACAGACGCTCCGATCAGATAGATACAGTCTCTGTGTCAATGTGATTTTTTCAAATTCATAATAATATGTTTACGTTTATCTTGGACATCACAAAAGTAAGTCCGAAATAGCCAAGTCCAAGCCAAGAGGCCTGTGGGGTTTCCAGAGGCGGCTTTATTAACTCTGACACCACCGGTTCCCAGAGGTGTCCACATCCTCACTGCACGATAAAGAAAAAAGAATTCTCTATGGTGAAATTTCTTCCAAGAAAGAACTAATACTATATTAAAAAACATACACAGTATTGTTTATAAGGTATTAGTGTCACTGAATTTTCAGTCACAAAAGTCTTTTAAATTTTGTCTCTGAAGTCGGCAACACCCGCTGCAGGTGACGGTAAAACCGATCGTAAACATTTTTCATTTTAAGAAAGAACAGCTGCTCTGATACTAAAATCATAGTGTTTAATGTTCAAAATACAGCGTAGTTTAAATATTATGATGCAAGCTAAAATACTGACATAAAAACATATCATGAAACCTATTTTATTCGGATCCAACAAAAGGAGCTCACTTCAAGACTACTTTCTGTCTACCTTAGAAGCCAAAATCTTAAAAAAGAACGAAAATTTGAGAATAGAAACGGTAACGGAAATAATTTTGCCCAAAATCGCCTTTTTTAACCACCGCCGGAAAAAGAGGGGTGTTATAAGTTTGACAAGTGTAGTTTTGTATCTGTATATCTGTGTGTCTGTCTGTGGCATAGCTCCTAAACGGATAAACTGATTTTGATTTGGTTTTTTTGTTTAATAGGTGATTTTATCGAGAGTGTTTTTAGCTATTTTTAAATAAAATTGGTTCAGCCGTTCAAAAGTTATGGGCGTTTTACTGTTTGGATCGGGGTGTTTCCGAAAGATAAATGTTTCGGGGTTTTTTTTTAATTTTACTTGTTTTAAAACAAACTTTTAGTAAAATTGGAAGGCCTGGGGAATTCAAGCTAGTCAGTGAATGCTGGTTTTTTTGCGATAGGTACCAAGAACTTAATGTCACCGGAAACATGTTTAGAAAATATGAGTTACTGGCTTTAGCGAGCGGCTTCATCCTCGTGGCAGTCGGATATTATCGTACAGGAATGCTTTGCCAGGATAAAAAACATTTTTATATCCAAATTCAGACTCTAGCCATCCTAAGGTTGGAGATGTTTACTTTTCGACCATGAGATGTAAATTTTTCGAAAATGAGGAAAAAATACGACGAGTTGAGGAAAAATATTATTTCATGATTTTAAGCTTGACTTCTTGATTCTTCTTCTTTCGTAAGATTTTTTAATTATTGTCATATTCTATTCAACATGGCGTGTACGGCTCAGAGGTAGCCGGTTACTTACAGTTGAGTTGTTTGATGTGAGTTGACGAAAACCACAGATTACACCACAGTAAAGTTTATTCGTAAAAGTTACACGAAAGTTAGGTTGGATGCTAATCCGCGATTATAGCGCTACGGCAGCTATTGGTCAACTAACTAAATATAATAATAAAATAAATAAAAACGAGTAGTTAAAAGTAGGTCGCGGCGTAAGCAATTTGCCTGTACGTGAACCGTACATGCTCCCGAGGGAAAAGTGGGATGAGCATCCATTACAAAGCAAATAATAATATAATTAAAGTGAAAAGTAGTTATTTAAAGTTAAATAGTAAACAATAGTTAATGTGTCCTGGTAAAAGATGTAAAAATATAGGTATAGGTTATAACACTCAATTTAGTCAAAGTGAAATGCTTTCATCGGCAGTCTTGCTTCGCTGTAAACGGGCTCCGCTGCTGTCGAATGCATTTCTTGTAGCTCGATGTCCCTTCCAAAGTTATCCCTTCCTCTAGGTGTCACTCCTCTTTCGGCAGAGAGTGTTTTGACGTCTTCCTTTGTTTTCGTTTTCAAACATCGTTTAATAATAATATAGAGGGCAAGCGCAGCGATTCCTCCCAACATCAAAGAAGTAACCGAGTAGAGATAAATGTCGTGACTTGACATGTGAGACGCCTTCGGTAATATTTCTCTGCTTTTCTGGTATTCCAACTGCTGGTCTACTTTTCTTATTTCTACTGCAGTTGGCGTTTCTTGTTCAGTTATATTTAATTTTGCATTCTGCCAGCCGAGGTCAAAGATGTGGTTAATAGTCGAATTAATAGTTGGTATTTCTATCTCTGGTTCCATGTTAAAAGTACTTCCCAGCTGATTGTGTGTAAATATTGTGGCGTCCTTTTTCTGTAGTAAGCACTTTGATTTCAAGGAAATCACTCCAGTCCCGTCAATGACCGCTGGCGTAACTTGATCGTTACATTTGACGCGCATCAGCTGTTTCCCGCACAATGTAAATAGCCACATATTCGATTTGTGAAGCTTTGTCCAGGTTTCTTAGCATGTTACATCATTGAGGACGCATGATAAAGACTCTTGTTGGTTGAAGACTTGGGCCTCACATGGGGCGTCTTTATCGTGCATGTTGTAGACTGGATTACGTGAGACACAAGTGAATTCGTCTTCTCCGTATGAAGTACATTGGCGCATGTCTTGGTCTTCCATTGTTATGTAAGAGTTTTTTACAAAGTTGATTGCGATGAAGCTTGAACTTGGTTGTACGAGTTTTAAATGTCCTTGTCTAAGGAACGGTATTGGTATGACTCGATATATCTTGTAGTCTTCATCGCTCAGCAAGGGGATGTGTATTTCAAATAGCATGTAGTTGTTTGTTATTCGAGCCTTCACATGGATCAGGTCATAGATATTTTTCAAATCCCTTTGAGTGCCCTTTACAGGTAACGATAATCCCTGTGGCAACCTTCCGGATATTATGTTTAGCTGTTCGATCAGTTGATTAGCAGGAAATAGATGGGTATCTAAATGCCCTCTGTAAATGTTGGCGAGAGTGTTTATCAGCATTTCCAATATTCGGTTTAGATCACTTATAATCAGAGTTGACGTCACGGCAGCGGAATTTATGTCATTCATTGTGAATAGCATTTGCGCCCTGTTCACTATTTTTGTGATTTCGCTGCAAGTTTGGTTCATGTAGATGCGCAATGTTTTGAATTGTTCATCCATAAAGGCAGTGTTCTTTTTTATAACGTTGTTTTCAGCCTCTACAATTAATGTTTGGTTTTTCATAAGTTGTAGTAGGTAGTCATCATTTGATTGTAGATTCTGTATGTCTCTTTCGTACTTTTCGGCAAAGTCTGCGTCGAGCACTCCGAAAAGAGTTCTTGCTAATTTCCCAACTCCATCAAAGTAACCTCGTTTTGGTCTTGAGTGTTGAGTGAGCAGCATAGAGTTGTAGTCGGCTAGGTGACTCAGTTCATGACGTAGGTGGCCGACAATTGTTTCGCAAGGCGAGTACTCATGTGATATTCTTTGGCATAGTTTATCTATTTGGTTCACATAATCATTGATCTGACCAGTTGCTTGCCAGTATGAGGTTAAGTTGTAGTAAACCAATAGGGTCCATTCGTCATGTATTAGTTTCATTTGCCCAGCTTCATCGAAGTAAATCGGATGATTGCTTGATATAGGTGTAACCTTCAAGTTCAAGTTATTCGTTGGCGCTGATTGTGCAAGCCCCGTCATTGCTAGCATGGCTAGGAGAACTAGTGATAGCCAATTGTTCTTATTTTTTGCTGTGCCTCCCCGTTTTGTAGTTTCCGGAGTAGGTCTCATTTGCTCTTCCTCTTCGTTTACCCTAGGTTCTTCGGGTTTAAGTGGTAATGGTGCTAGCTTCGTTATTGGTCGCTTAAGTGACCCTTTCCTTGTTTTTAAGGTAACAACCCGTACTCGACCATCAGCGCCTGGATGTAGTTCCTGGACTCTTCCTATAGCCCAGCGGCCAGGAGGTAAGTGCTCATCTTTGACTAATACTAGGGTTCCTAGTTTCAGGTTTTCTTTTGGTTGCTGCCATTTGCTTCGGGTTTGCAGTTGATGTAGATATTCGTTCGACCAGCGCTTCCAGATGTGTACGTTCATTTGTTCAACAAGCCTCCATCTGTTTCTTAGATCGTGCTCAGCAAAATCTTGTTCTTCTTGTGGTAGTGACAGTAGGGGGCCACCAATGAGGAAGTGGCCGGGAGTTAGATATTCCAGGTCTTCGACATCCTCTGTTAATGGGCACAGCGGACGAGAGTTAAGACAGGCTTCAATTTGATTTAGTAAAGTAGTAAATTGTTCGAAAGTAAGCTTCTGTTCCCCCAGTACTCGATGTAGGTGATATTTCATGGCTTTGACAGCAGCCTCCCACAGGCCTCCAGCTGTTGGCCAAAGTGGTGCATTGAAATGCCACTCAATTTGTAAGTGGCTCATCTCATCGAAGAATTCTGAATTCTTAAACGTCTTGTGTTTTTCAAATTCCTGTTGAAGTAGTTTTGCTGCGCCCACAAAATTCGTTCCGTTGTCGGAGAATACGTGTCTGGGTGTACCCCTGCGGGCACACATCCTTTTGAATGCGGCGAGGAACGTTTGCGTAGTCAGGTCCGACACCAATTCCAAATGCACAGCTTTGGTCACCATGCATATGAAGATTGCTATGTAAGCCTTGCAAGTTTTAACGCCTCTTCCTTTGTTGATTTTCACATCAACATGCCCAGTATAGTCTACGCCTGTGTTTGTGAATGGTCTTGATGGAGTTACACGCTCCTTTGGCAAGTCTGCCATCAGTTGTACGTTTCGGTTTGGTTTGAAACGATGACATCGGACGCATTGTCGTAGCTCCTTCTTGACTGTTCTGCTACCTCCAATGACCCATAATGTTTGACGTAAATGGGCCAAAGTGAGTCGGGCGCCTCCGTGGAGAGTGTTGCGATGAGCCTCTTGAATAATAAGCTCCGTTAATCTTCCTGTAGCCGGAAGAATAATAGGATGTTTAGCTTCGGGAGATAAAGTTGAGTAGCCTAGTCGGCCCTTCACGCGCAGTATTCCACGGTCGTCAAGGATTGGGGTTAACTTCAGCAAGCTGCTTTTTGTTGATATTGGTCGATTTTTCTTTAAACATTCAATTTCGTCGCCATAGTTTTCATTTTGAACATTTTTGATGAGCAATTCTGTTGCTCCCATAATGTCTTGTGGTGACAAACACATAACCTCCTTTTTGTTACCGCAGTCGGTTAACTTATTGGTTGAGTTTAGTGTGCGTTTTTGCTTACGAATATTGCTTATTCGTACAATCCATCCAAGCACTCGTATTACGCGTTTATAATTACTGTTTTTATTAAGTAATGTATCAATTATTTCACAATGCTTGTATGTGACTGCGCAGCAGTTTATTTCCTGCAACTCAGTGTTTGTTGTGTAGGTCAGGTGATTGTCCTGATGAATTTTTGGCATGTTTGTTTTTAACCAATCTGGTCCATTCCACCAAAGTTTAAAATCTAGGAGTTGAAAAGGTGTAAGCCCTCGAGTTGCACAGTCAGCAGGATTTTCTTCTGACTTCACATAGTTCCAGCAGTTTGCTGTGATAATGCTGTTTATTTGTTTTACTCTGTTAGCTACATATTTCTCCCATCGGTTTATATCGCCCTGCAGCCAGGCTAAAACGACCTTGGAGTCGCTCCAGCACCTTAAATGTAGATTTTTAGTGCTGAGAGTGTTCCGAACCTTTTCTAGCAGTTTGGCTAGTAAAACGGCCCCGCAAAGTTCCATTCTAGGTACAGTTATCCTGTTGCTGATTGGTGCAACCTTTGTTTTTGCAGTAATTAGTGTAGTCTTGTATTCGCCGGCTTCAGTTTTCACTCGGCTATAAATGACGCACGCGTATGCTTTTTCGCTTGCGTCGCAAAACCCGTGTATCTCTAGATTGTTTTCTTGACATTGTAACCATCGTGGTATGGAAAGTTTGTTTAGCAACGGGATATCTTTTCTAATTGTTTCCCATTCTGTAGCGAGATCGTCGGTTAAGCGTTCATCCCAGTTGGTTTTGCTTATCCAGATTTTTTGGAACAGAAGTTTGGTTTTTATTGTAAGTGGCGATAGTAATCCAAGTGGGTCGTATAGCTTGCTTATTTCGCTCAGTAGCAAGCGTTTTGTCAGTATTTTCTTGATTGGTAGATCCCATTGGTATGTGAAGCTATCGTTGTCTTGATTCCACCTCATGCCCAACATTTTTAAATTAGTTGTTTGTTCTGGGCTAAAGTCGATGTTCGTATTGCGGCTCTTTTGATCATCTCGCAAGTCTTCCAAGATACTCGGTTCGTTAGTTTTCCATTTTCTCAAGTTAAATCCTCCTTTTTTCAGCAACTCAATTAGCTGTGTGACCAGTGTCTTCGATGCGTCGACAGTATCCTGTCCGTAAACCAAATCGTCCATGTAGAAGTAGTTTTTCAGGACGTTTCCAGCTTCCGGATAGGTATCTTTTTCATCTTCTGCGAGTTTATGTAGAGTGCGCATTGCCAGATAAGGTGCACTTTTTGTTCCGTAAGTTACTGTGCCCAACTGCCAATCTTGTAGAGGTTCCTTAGGGGAAGATCTCCAGATTATAGTTTGCAGATGTTGTTGATTTTCGTTTAGCCAGATGAACCGATAAAGTTTTTCTACATCCGCCGTAAAGACGTATCTGTACGTTCTCCAATTAATTAGTAGTGTCAGTATGTCCTTTTGTAAGTTCGGACCGCAGTACATGTGATCATTGAGACTGCTGCTGTCTCCTTTTGTCTTGTACGAGGCGTTGAACACTACTCTTAGTTTTGTTGTAGTGGACTCAGCTCTCATCACGCCGTGGTGAGGTAGGTAAACTCGGCCCCTACTTTCTTCTGTGACTGGTTTCATGTGTCCCATAGCGATGTTTTCGTTCATAAAACGCGTGTACTCGTAACTGAGTTCTTTGTTTTTTAGCATTTTCCTTTCCAGTTGAAGGAACTGTGCTAATGCTTGTGACCTTGCATTGTTTAAGTTTGATTCGTAGTTAGGCTTCATAGGCATTTGTACCACATATTGTCCGTTTGCCAATCTTGTGGTAGTTGCGTTGTAATAATCTTCACAGTGTTGTTCCTCACTAGTTGATGATGACTTGTCTGGAATTTCCTCGGTTTCCCGAAATCTTGCCATGTTTTCGAAATCGTTTAGTGTCACCAAGCAGTTGAATGTCTTTACATTCCCGCATAGAATCCAGCCTACTTTCGTTTGTTGAGCTACGGGGTATCTCTCACTCCTGATGACGCCGTTTAGGATAAGTTCTGAGTAGATGTCCGCGCCCAAGAGTAGATCGATCGGGCCCGACAGATTGAACTGTGGATCCGCTAGTTTTAAGTTTTCTAAATAGTCCCAGTTGCTGATTGGGAACGATGCGGTAGGTAAGTTGCTTATGAGTTTTTTCATAATTAATGCTTCAAAGTTTAGTCTGTAGTCTGAATGTATTGACTGGCATTCTAAGTTCATTGCCCCTTTGCAGTTGCCGCTAAGGGTTCCGACACCCGATACAACAGCGCTCACTTTACGTCGCTGTAATCGGAGGCGTTGTGCCGCGTTTTCCGTTATTAGGCTCACTTGAGAGCCTTGGTCTAGTAGGCCTCTCAAGTTGATGAAGTTTCCATCAATTGTTTTGACTTTCAGAAGTACAGTTGTCAACAACACTTCCCTTTGTTCGTTCGTTATGTTGTTGACCCCATAGGAAGTCGAAAGGGTCGACGATGGGTTTTCCTCCCTTGTTGCTTGTTTTTTGCTAGATAGTTCAGTTACATCTTCATGCATAAGTGTATGGTGTGCCTTATGACACAATTTACACGTCTTTCGTGATTTGCATTGTTTTTCTCCGTGGTTGAATAGGCAGTTTTTACAAATATGCAAGTTGCGAATTGCGTCATTCCGTTTGTTTGTGTCCATAGCCAAGAATTGTTCGCAATTCATCAATACGTGATTAGTTTTGCATATTGGGCATGTTTTTGCTGTCGTGAAGAAGGTTTTTGGTGAGTTTTGTGACTTGTTAAAGTACGATGACCCCTGCGTTTTATTCTTGTAGTTGTAATTTCGGTTTTCTGATCCCTTATGAGGCTGCTTTTCCGATTTCCATGGTTTGTTTGATGACGAGAATTTTTGGCTACTTCCCTGCAGAGCTTCCAGTGACATGAACTTTGATTCTAAAAACTCGGCGAACTCTTCCAGTTCGGGAAATTCCCTGGGATGTTTGATCTCCTTTATATATTCGTTATACGTAACGCTGTCTAGTTTTTGAATCAATAGGTGGACCACGATCGGATCCCAGTTGGTGATGTCTAGCCCGATGTTTTTGAGCCCGTTCAAGCACTCCATCATGACGTCATGAAGCTTCCGTATGCTTGCTGCGGTTGGTTGCTGAATACTAGGTTGATTCAGGAGTGTATTCATGTATGATGTAAATAACAGCCGTTTGTTATCGTAGCGGTGGGTCAGCATGTCCCAGCAAGATGCATAGTTTTCAGCACTGATGCCAAGATGCTGAACCAGTTTCTCTGCTTCACCCTTCAGTTTTGTTTTCAAGTATTGCATTTTTTGAGCCTTCGAAAGTGTCGGATTGTTGTGTACACTTTCGAGGTAGAGGTCTCTAAAAGTCAACCACTGGTTATAGTTGCCATGGAAATCGGGTATTTGAATTTTTGGCGTAGATTTCTCATAATGTGCATTGTTCCAGATGTTGTGTTGTAGTTTCCTTTTCAGGTCATCATAGAAGTTTTCTGCTGTATTGTATTTCTGTTGATAAATTGAGTCTTCATCTTGTAGTAGGTACTCTAGTTCCCAATTTGCCTTTTCGATTTGCTCCCATTTAGTTTTCAGGGTGCTTAAGTTGTCTTCTAATTCCCATTTTTCCATCGGTACTGCCAATGCTATGTTTACCTTTTCCACAGTGCGTTCAAACGCTCTAAAGTTGCAGTATTGTTGACGCAAAAGAACTTGTTGCTTTTCCGCCGACTCGCTTGCTTCCCGAGGAGATACGTGGAATTGGATATCGTCGAAAGTAAATTTCGATTGTCCCTTACCTTGCTTAGGCGTAGCAGGTGGTTGTTCCGTCTTACCAGCAGGTGCAGACGGCAATTCCGATTTACGTTTCAACATGTCTTGCAGCACTTCTTCGTACAGTTGAAAATGTCGTCGTTGAAGTATTGAAGGTCTGTTGCTCCAGACTCTTCCAGTAGATGATGGTTGTGAACAAACTTCTCCCAGTTATTGTTCAGCCGAGAAAGACGCTCCTCCAGGTACGCCAAGTTCTTCCTGGTGGGACTGTCCTTCTTGTAGTTGGTGCAAATAAGCTTCAAGTCTCTGAAGGTTGTTTCTTGATGGCTTATCAGTTCCGTTACGCTCTAAACCATGGTTATTAGTTATTGGCTTGACCGTTGGTGGAGTAGAGTTGTATCACCGCAGGTACTAGTTCACCAAAGTTGCGAAGTTTCCGCAAGTTTTGGATATCAAGTGCGTTAGCGCCCCACTAACGCGATCCGCTCTTCTGGGACTCCAGCTAGACAGATTCGCTAACGTTAACAGAGAGAATACGCACCTGTTATATCCGGCTCGAAGGACCAGTTTTATGTACGGCTCAGAGGTAGCCGGTTACTTACAGTTGAGTTGTTTGATGTGAGTTGACGAAAACCACAGATTACACCACAGTAAAGTTTATTCGTAAAAGTTACACGAAAGTTAGGTTGGATGCTAATCCGCGATTATAGCGCTACGGCAGCTATTGGTCAACTAACTAAATATAATAATAAAATAAATAAAAACGAGTAGTTAAAAGTAGGTCGCGGCGTAAGCAATTTGCCTGTACGTGAACCGTACATGGCGTCTCACAGTTTGCATAGCCTGCTTTCGTTTTGAAATCATGTCACATCAAAGCTTAAATAACATAGACGTTAAATGTGAAAGGTAAGTGTTCCTGTACTATAATATTAACAGTTATTATTAGTCTCATAAACATTTTTTCGAATAATTATTAAAAAGTGTGACGAATTCATCGTAAAAATAAAAGCTACTTTTCTGAAGTATACTTCTGAACGAATAACTCAAAATGACATTTTGTTTACTTCTTTCTTTCTTTTCGTGTGAGGTTTGGACACCTCTGGTGTCAGAGTTAATTAAGCCGCCTCTGGTAATCCCACAGGCCTCTGACTAGGCCATTTCAGACTTACATTAACTATATAAGTCCAGGTTTCCTCACGATGTTGATTTTGTTTACTATTTCTAGGTTATTTAAACGTCACCTCTAAAAACTCTCATGGCTGTCATAACTCTCACGATAAACGTCAAATATTTTTAATTTTAATTATGCGCATAAAAAGCATTTATTATACAAAAATGAAACATCTCCAAATTTATCAAAATCAGCCTTCTATTGGCTGTCTAATCACAGCTAAACAAAAATAATCTTAAAAAAACTCCCAACAAAAAAATACTCTTAAACCGAAAAAATATCAGGTAACAAAAGTTTCAACATATCCTAAATAAAGAGTATCTATGCATCATCAGGTACCTAACTCACCAAGAAATATCATATTATGAATTTGGCTTTTCAGCATCCATCCGTTCTTAATACCGTTTTTACCCCCAAAGAGTATCCTGAGGAACACTTTCTCGCTCGTTCAACAATAGCGAAGTATTTATAAGGACCGAAAGGGTCTGTTGACCCCTAAAGGGTCCTTGAGAAGGGCCCATTGTAGGTCACACAAGCACGCATATTGTGGGCTCGTTTTATGGGTGATGGGTACGTAATTGCGTTTGGTAATGATTTTTGATGGTGTACGGAAACGGGCAAAGATTTTGCAGTGCAAGTTATTTTTAATTTGATTATGTACTTTATACGTAACTTTTGAGTGTATATATTATAAAAAAACTTTTTAACAAAAAATCAAACCGACTTCCAAAACAAAACACTTCAAAGTGAAAAATAACTTTCTTTTCCGAAGTCGGTGTCTTTTGTACCCATTGTTTTCTGTTATTCGACACTGACTTCGGCAAATAAAGTTATTTTTCACTGTGAAGTGTTTTGTTTTGGAAGTCGGTTTGATTTTTGGTTAAAAAGTTTTTTATTTTTCTCATTTTAGCTTTGGTAGGTACCTCTAATTAATATGAAAATCATTTATAGCCAAAGTACATCTTATGACAATTCCAATTAGCTCAAACACGACTAGGATACATTGTTTTATTTCGGGTTTCCAGTGGCCATTGTGGTCTTCTTCATCAATTCCACTTCACCAAATGATACTTTCTGAGTGCAAATGATTGCATTATTGATGAAAATACCAAAATCGCTACATGTATGCCTATAATATTTGAGGAGTACCCTCGATTTCTCTAGGTTTCTATTATCAGATCCTGGTTTCCTTATCATGGTATCACCCTTGGGATATCTCCTTTCCAACAAAAAAAGAATCATCAAAATCGGTTCATAAACGACGAAGATATACGCGAACACACATTAAAAAAAAATATTTACGGTCGAATTGAGAAACCTTCTCCTTTTTGGGAAGTCGGTTAAAAATGGTAAAAACTACTTAAATCTTCTGATTTGCTGTCATAATTATGTAGGTATATAGAAGAATTCTATTTTCAGTCCGAGAAGTCTTGTTCAGATATTTACCAAATTAGTATAGGACCCCCATGTTAACCTCTAATTTATTTGGTATAAACACAGCAGCCTTCGGCAGCAAAAAAGAGTTAATTCAATTAATTCAGGCGTCCCAAATAAAAAATACTTACACATGCAGTAACTATTTATATTCATTGTAAGAACGACATAAAACCGATCCAACTGGGACCGCTTGGACATAACATTATATCTTACCTGTCATAAGTAACGGGTAAAGTAAAATTTATAAGGTGGCGAAATACTATGTCAGATGTTTTTGATTTATGCGTCGTCGCTCCGGTCTGGTGTATGACAACTTTTAGTGAAACTAGATTTATGCCGTCTGGATTACTTATTCTACTGTTACGAAAATTAACATAAAAGCTGCAGATCATTTATCATTGAAACGTACCTTAACATAACTTCACGACTATATTCAGAAATGTAACCAAGTTACGGGAAAGCGGCCTCTCCAAACTTTCACACTTAAGGAGAAGTCAACCTCAATATTGTTAAACCAACTTTTGTTAAAGAATAAAACATTTTTTCAATATTTTTATATTCTCCAAAGGGTTGAGCAGAAATGCACATATTTGAACTCACACATGGCAGTTATATTTAAGTCTCATGTAATAGGGGTGAGCCTATTGCCATCGACCCGGTACAAATCCTGACTGACGGACTGCTACTAAGATTTCCAGCTGGAATAACCCAATAACACCTTGCCCGACGCGCAAATCGAATCCAGGACCTCATGTTCAGGTATAGGAACGAAAAAAGTAAACGTGAACCCAAAAAAAAAAACACGAACGATATAGCCCATGAATACGCATTGTCGCATCACCCCTAGGTGCGGCAAAATTAAATAGTAGTTAATCTAAGTTTTTAAGCTGACATGGTCACAATCATTAGAATTAATAATATTTGTTTCGAGATATTTACCATGTATATTTAGATTTTGGTTGAGAGCTCTATATTTCGGTACCGTTACAAGTAAAAATGTCTAAATATACATTGTAAATATCCCGAAACAAATATTAATCCTAATAGTAGTTAATCGTTTGATATAATGAAAAGGTATATAAAACTATTCTTGTTAAATTCAGTTGCCACTGATTGCCTAATCTTTTTGATGGGTTCCTCGGGGAAAGAATGGTTTAGTTTTGAAAGGATTACGTATGTGCTCAACGTCTGCCAAAAGAGATAACCGACGAATGAATAGGTCTCCTACTTACACTTGAATGAAACTATTGGACTTCTTTATTGGTAAGTTTGCCAGCAAAGATTGAATGTCCAAAGTAGGCTTTTCCGGACAACTAAACGGCTTGACCTCTAACTAACAAATAGAATAAGTAGCTTATTTCTACCTAGGAATGCAAAATGAATGTTTATATCATTATTTAATTGACGAATCTCTTTTTACCGTTTCTTAGGGCCCATAAAATACATTTTCATCTTACTGCCTTTTTCACAAGGGACTCAAAATATGATGATTTGTTTCTTTTTTCATTTGATACAGTGGACACTAAGCTACCCCTTTTTAGCCTTTTTCCAATACAAAAGTAATTTAGACAAATAGCGCTTATTTTTCTTTGAAAATAGGTCCCTGTTAGGTACAGTTGGGCTTTAGTAGTAAATTATGGAGACCAATAAAATAAATTATTTTGTGAAACAAGCTCGTGTTGACGGATTTGCTCGCTTTTGTGTTTTTATTTTATTTCAATTCAGTGATGATGGATTTTGGGCCTATTGTGTGTCTATTGTTGATTTTTTGTATTCATAAAATGTTGATTCTTTCACAGCTTCAAATAAATGAGTTTTGATTCGTTTGAATGGAATTGTGTTGATATTTGAATATTTTATTTTAGAATTGTATGTAAAACTTTTTACGGGCAGTTAGAAGCTCGCCTAACAACAAGTTCGTTAGGTATCGTGTTATTTAGACATAGTTATATACCCAGCTACTGGGTTATGGTGGTCAGACAGGCAGTCACTCTATAAACTACTATAATAATACATATGCATGTTCAGTCTAATATAAATACCAGCCAAATGATTTTAAAGATTTAGGTAAATTGATTGATTGAAGAAACTCTTAAGAAAAACAATTCTGCAGAAAAAAATAACATAATCTAATGAAATCAGCTACATCTCAAGCCAATTCTCTCTCTCCTGATCTCCAAACAAAACCACTCTCATCAGCATTATTCAAAGAAAATACTGATTTATCTTCAAGATGAGGCACGCGTGGAACCGTAGAATAATTTAACAAAAGGAAATATTGTCAACTGTAGCAAAGACAGCGGAATTACCTAAACAAAGCGATGTCTTTGGATAAATCCAGGATTATCCACACCGAGATGAAGGTACTAGGGTTTAATAAAAATAAAACATTTAATTTGTTTATTTTTAAAGTAAATTAATGTTTTTCATTTCAGTTAAGATGATGACTGTGTTTTATAAATAGGGTCTCAAGACAACGCATTATATCTATATACTATAACTAGAGGACGCCTCGCGGTTTCACCCGCGTAGTTTCCGTTCCCGTAGGAATACAGGGACAAAAAGTAGCCTATGTCACCCGGGGTAGAGTAGATTCCCAACGGTCAAATAATTTTTGAAATCGGTCCAGTAGTTTTGGAGCCTATTCGGTACAAATAAACAAAAAAATAATTCCTCTTTATAATATTGGTATAGATAATATTATTATTACAAAGAGGAATGATTTGTATTTTTGTATGTAACGAATAAACTTTACTATTACTTAGCCAAGAGCTGAAGATTTATTTTTATTTGTGGATTCGCATCCATCTCTCCTGATGGTAAGCGATGATGTGGTCGAAGGTGAAGAACACTTGCCTAGAAGTAACCTATTCACTCTTGATTTAAATACCCCTAGGTTGTAGCTATCTGTGTGCTTATTTCGAGTTTTTTTAACGTACTCACTCGTGTTAACGTAAACGATCGCTTATGTGGAAATGTATAAAAAAAGAGGTTTCTCCTTACCGTCACCAGACGGTGCTTGTCAAGTTTCAATACAAATTGACGTTAACGTTAACGCGATCCAGCGTGAGATAAAACTCGCACTAAGCCCTCAGAAAAGAAAGACTAAGACAGGTAATTTCACTCCTTAGCTGTACGCACAATGTAAGAACAAATACATAAAGACGAATACACAACACTTAATCAAATATTTTACGACTAAATCAAAGGTGTGGTAGACCAGCATAAAAAGAGAAAAATACATAGCCAATAAATTGCTCGTAACTGGTTAGAACTTTGAACATACCACGCTACGCCAGCTCAAGGGCAAAGTGCTCTGACGTGTGGTACTGTAAATAATACAAAATAAAATGATCTTTATATTGAACAAGTAACTTCCATATGCTATTAAACGAGAAAGAAAAGTTATACCTGTGTTAGTAAACTTATAACATTATCCACTTATTTTTCAACTTTGTAAAAATCATTAACTTTCGATAACGTAAACATAAAAATCCTTTACGTCCTTTCTTCTCAAACGTAAGTAATACTTCACTAAATAAAAATCGAAATGCCGCCAGACTACAGTTTAATGCACTACGTTCGGTTGAAAATTCGGTTTATCGGTTTTCGAAAATGCATTTGCCCATCTGTTTCACATTGAAATTCTGACATTAATTTCCATTGGGACGGCCACAGCTGCCACAATAGCTCTAAAACAATGGCGGCATGAATTTAAAAACATGTAAAGTACTACTTTAATTATTTGTATCTTAAAGAAAGTTCTTGAAAATAATTAGCATAGGATCAATCATTAATAGTTAATGAATGATTAAAAAATCATAAATTTTTGATTGACAGCAAATGTGTGAGTACTATATGCCAACTATAAATCTACTGTTTACTGTACCTCATATCGTTTGTTGACTTGAATGTGCTATGTTCTCTCTGATGGTTGCACATCAAATCATTGGTGGAATTATTCATGGTAGATCATTCGGTTTGATGGTTGAGCTCAGTGGTGCCAATCCATGCGTCATGTTCGTGAACGGGCACCATCAATTGGGATTGGTTATAACTTAGCTGCCTTGGCCTGTTTTTCAGTTAATTAGTGTATTTTTGTTTTGTTTGATTTACCCTAGACGCTTGTACGTGCACGTCTTTTTCCATCGCTCTCAAATATAAGCAATCGTGCTACCAAATACTTTGTTAATAAATTTAACTGATGGACAAGAGTGTCCCTTGATTTCCTTGCACGTTCTTCTCTATAGAAACCTAGTGACGCTTGCGAATGTACAACTAGCTTCATCTTTTGCTTGATAATTCATAAATAACTTTTAAATTGTTTAGATGAAATAAATGATTGATTTTTAAACATTGTAGCTTAGTGGGATAGGCAAAACTACAAATCTACTTATTCAATCAATCTGTCCAGCCTTTTCCAAATCATGTTGTTAAGACTGGTTATATCAGACTGTCGCGCTATTGATTACTCATAATGACTGGCAAAGATTCACTAATGACTGCCGGAACCAACGGCTTAACATGCTTTCCGAAGCGCGGATGGGATAGATGATCTCCTATTCACGCACCGACCCTGGTAATTGTTATTTAAACTTGGATATCGACCAATGTGGCTTTAAATACTTAAACAAGCCCTTTATACAGGCTTAACAATTGTTTGAACTTGAATTACAAACCAACACGTGCCAACACCTTTCATAAAACACAATACAAAAGTACCTAGGTAATGCCAAGGAGTGCCGCTCCATTTTCGCAGCGCATATATATTAAACAAGGTTGAAGGAAACGCGAGCAAAGTATATAATCCAGCCATAAGATATCTTGGAGAAGGAATATCTTGCAAGCCCGCGGTTAGCAACGATAAAAGCGTGAGTTACTGCCACAGAGCAGAGAAAGACACCGACTAGGGGCGCAATAACTAATATTATTTATGACCATGCGTTGAAGATTTTCAGGCAAATTCACGCCACTAGTGGAGGCACACTTTGGCAAAAGGTCTTTCACCCTGGAAACGTAACTTATGACGTCAAAATAACGTTGGCATCAATTTAACTAACGACACAGAATACTTAATAGTACTACGTCTAATGTCGGTAAACCTAAGTGCTTTGACAGTTGCATGGAATACCGTCTCAGTGCTGCCACCTATTGCGCATCATTTCAGAAAACACTCATTGCGATGAGCAAAAGCTTTTGCTGATAACGACAGCCAGAAATGTCTTAGGCCATTAATTTCTTTCTAAAAATTCTGACATTCGCTGATACGAGTTCTCCAAAATTATCAAATTTACAGTTGTAGTGGCTTATTGACATTGATCACGAGTTTTTATCCGTTCTCATGGCGTCATGGTGAAAATTTTATTGCATCCTTAATGTACATACAGGTGGTAAATAAAAGTAGCAACATTTTAGATAAGTATCTAGGAGACATGTGACCAAACATTTCAAGCTATCTATTGCCTATAAGTTTTTATTTTGTTTACTGTAATATATGTATGTCTATTTTTTGTGTGTTCTGTGACTTTTAGTCTATATGGACTAAAAGCTGTGAAGAAGCTGGTTACTAATATTTTACACGGAGCGACCGGCAAACCCCAATTACTGGGTTTACGATACGGTAAGAGTTTCAGTTGAAGCAGCTGTAAATTCATCTATCTTATAAGAACACGAAAGTAATTGTGTACACAGAAAACATACAGCCCCTTCCCAAAAAATACACGCTACAAAATTAACACCGGATTATTTACATAACGGCTCAGCGAACACAGAAATTCGAAATCCAGGATGAAAACATGTAACTAATACTAAATGTTTCTCCCATTCCAAATTCGAAATACTCCAATCTTAATCCCGAGGATACGGAATCGTGCACCAATGAGCTTTCCGCATATAACTGCGAAGAAATTCACGCTTGGATTCAAAATCCACGTTTGATTAGAAAGCACTTAATGTTTACTAAACTGACTCGCTTTGAAATCGAGGAAAAACGATGCTTGCTTTAATATAAATCTGTAATTACAGATTTAATATAAATCTGTTGGAGCTTTTTGAATACCTTTTTTATTTGTATTGGGTTTGCTCTTGACTCTAGTCTATTCCCAAATAAAGGAACAAAACACGCTTGTAGGATTAGTTTAGTTAACAGGCAACATTTTTGTCATTAAATGGCTTGCTTTTACCTTATGGGACTCCAAAATATTGTCAAATTCATCACATCAGACAATGTCGATGTCGTCAATGTTGAAAACGATTATTTCAACTGAATACCTATTTTAGTTGAAATAATTATTATCTGCGACAAAAAGCAGACAATTTTTCTAGTATGAAACAAAACATTTTATTTCCATATTTAAAAATAAAATGAAATTTTAGAAACTCAAAAGTTTTTGCCTTCCAGCCTAACAGGATAAAGCTGAGAACCAGTATTTTAAATAGTGCAAATGCTTATCTGACCTCCACAACCCAGTAGCTGGGTAACACCATACTCCTTGGCAAGACTGGTGTCAGTTTTTCTGGCTTTTTCTGACTATCCATAACGACTATCAAATGTCTACAAAATGGTAGCCTTGACAAACAGCTTTACGTGTTTACCGAGACACGGAGGAATCTTGCTATGCAAAGATGGTGACCCATCCACGGACTGAGCTCGGTAGCATTCCATTACCTTGAAGATCGACACGTATGGTTTTTATCATTTAGCCACGAATTTCTCAGCAGCCAAAGAAATGTCTATAACTTCTTATTATTTGCCTGGTACCTATTTTTACAATAAATCTGCAGTATTCATTTTAAAGAGCAAACATTTTAGCCGTGCCGGCATTTGGTATAGTCAGGAAGAAAGTTATTGCATCTAAATGGCAACAAATTGCTGCGTTCGAGACATTGAGCGCTACAATGGCCCATAACTCTTTTGTAAGGCTTTAGAACTTGCAATGAAAGGCGAACAACAGCTTAAATGACTGCAATATCTTGTATGGACTGGCCTTGAATACGAACGAACAACAGATAAATGTGTCACCACTGAAAACGCGTTGGGAATTTAACTAAAAGCGATAAAACCACCATTCTGCCCTTGAAATGAAAGATATTTTTAATGAATTGTGTATTGCAGACATGGATCCCCCAAACGTTCTTACATCGACCAGTGCTTCGTACATTTATTTTTTTATACATTGGAGCATACACCTTTAAATCTATCTACGTATTAATAAATGTATGATAATGGCTTGCATGCAACCTTTTACACTCTAGAACAACATCGAGTTTGACAAAATTTTGCTAGCGAGAACACTTAACTTCACTGAGTAGAAAACTTTGCAAGTAAGTACCGAAGTGACTTTTAAAAATATATCTAAGGCACCAATAACTTACAGAGGGCACGTCATACAAAAACCTGGACTAAATAGTCTGAAATCCCTAACACGAAAATAAGTAAATGCGATATAAATCGTTCCTTCTGTGAGAAGTGCCTGTGCCTGTAGTTTTTCTACT
This sequence comes from Orthosia cruda, assembly GCA_964057195.1. NCBI lineage: Eukaryota > Metazoa > Arthropoda > Insecta > Lepidoptera > Noctuidae > Orthosia > Orthosia cruda. Next base: position 2,477,284 of record OZ059826.1, on the reverse strand, counting down.
GGAGTAGAACTCCAGTAGAAAACTACAGGCCAGAAATTTCAAATGTAAGTATTTTCTTCTTCTTTCGTAATGAGCCAGTTCTTGACTTCTTATTGATGGTGGTCTGTGGCAAGTGATACTTGGGAACTACGATGAAACGACCAGGTCTAGAAGACGCATGTTTACTCTTACTTCCGAATCTGAAGGGTTGGTGGTGGTAGGGAACACAGTCGTTTGTAGAGTATCACACTGTGACTGTAATATCGTATAGTATTTATATCCAAAGGGGATACAACTACATTTATTTTATATATTTATATATATGTCGCATCAAGACTGGCGATGGAGATGCAAACCATCGGGAAGTCGGGATGTATTCCCTTTGGTTAAGACATCGTGTGTGGGCAAGTCGGTGGGTATAATCGTGAAAATAAATCACACAAATTATTCGATACACTGGGTTTATTCAAATATTCACAGTTACAATCTTGCTTACTAATATTACGGATCGACACTGATTCTACGAAGTCTTAGCTCTAAGGCTGTCAGTACTCAACTGCCATATTCCCCACCACGCAAGTGCTTATAAAAAGCGTGCCAATGCATAGTTGCTCTTGATCGCCGCCATGGGCGTACTTGTGGTTTGTTCGAATTGAATAAGAAAATATTGAATCGACACTGATTCTACGACGTCTTAGCTATGAGGCTGTCAGTATTCAACTGCCATATGCTAATGTCCCCACCACGCAAGTAAGAAAGAAAGAAAGTGCGCCAAAGCGTAGTTGTTCTTGCTTTGCTGCCAAATAGTGTGCTTGCGATTTGTTTTCACGTCCGTACTATTGACTAAACCCGACATATTTAAATATTTTTATTTTTGTCAATTTAAGGAATTTTTTTTGTAGTAGCCCGCAGACTGAGTTAGTGCTCGGTTAATAGCAGTAAGTTTGCCCCCTGTTCAAATTAAATCACATGAAATAATCATTATTGACATACTTGTCAAATAATATTACATGGGACTAAAACATAACTCACGAAATATGAGTGTACTGTATATTTCTGTCTAACTGTTTAGGGAATACAGACATGATATTATGTGTATACTAGTAAAAATTTCAGAGACTTTTGCCCTCCACTGGGAAAATACAAGTCTACAGGCAATTAAAACCGACGTAATCCAAAGTGCGTCACAACCACACAATATGGCACCTTTACCCGCCCTGTCACTTTAAATTAAACTTATTTAACGCGTTAGTTAAGATGGCGGCCTTACACCCTTTACTTCACATTAATATTCCATCATATCCACCGATGGTTAGAGAGGGGAAGTTAGAAGGGTTTTCGAGTAAACATATATAAGGCGAAATGTTGATACGAAATTGAACGAGGATTCAGAAGTTTGCTGAAAGATCATAGAGAATATTTCTTAAAAGTTTCAGGTAGGAGCCCTTTAATCAGGGATCCACTTTCAGACTTACAAAAACGACACTTTACGTCAAAAAATTGTCAAAATCATAGTTTTTAAAATAACTTCGTCTGATTTAGGGAAAACCCTCAATTTATTTGCCAGATTTGCCTTTATGTAGTTTTGCGTCAAGTGCACCCGATGAAATAAAAATGTATTAATAGTCTTGTTCGTTAATTTTCATTTTTTGGAAGTCTAGTCTGAAAGTGGACCGCTGCTGACCCAAAGACTCCTTTCTGATTTTCAGATATATTCTCGGTATTCTCTTAACAAGCCGCACTTACCCAGTTATCAATATTTCTGCCTCAATATGGTTGCCCAAAAACCCTGTCAGCTTCCCCTATATTATGAAGTATCTCGTAAAACGCAAATAGAATATGTACAGACTAGATTAACATCGGGTTTGCGTGATCACGCGTGGTAGTTTACAGTATTACTTAATAGGGACTAAGCTTTCAATTACGGAAGAAGTTGTGGTCTAAGAATATTAATTTTGGTGTCAACTAGCGACGTAAATTTTATATTTAAGACTAAGCAGTCTTAAGTCTAAAATTTGTCTAGTAGGACTTTGGGTTTTTTCATCATCATCATCAGCCTTTTTAATGTTCCCATTGCTGGGACACAGACCTCCTCTCTGTGAGAGGTAATGGACCGTAATTCACCACGTGGGCCCATTTTTTTCCATAATAGTAGGTAATGCGCCATGGAGATAAAACAGTGTCCTAAATGACGGGCGAGTTAGTACTAGAATCCAGAATACAACGAAAGATTTAAATTAGCCCAAGGCAAAAAAACTTCAATGCCAAGGGGCATACACCACTTTTCACACCTACTGAGATAAAATTGAAATCAAGACTCAAGGAGATGTGGCTGGCAATCACTGCCAATCTCGCTGTAAAATTTTACATACGAATGTTAGTTAAGGATCCAAAAAATCACATTATTGACCGGTGCGGCGACAGATATAATGACATTCATTTCAACATTATTGCCAGGCTGCAACCGGACCCACAGCGGAGAAATAATAACTTACTTAGATAGTTTGCATGTTTGCAAGACATAATTTGTTGTTTTCGAGCGGGTAGTGTAAAAGATTCACCTTCGGAATGCCTAGAAGGAATCAAAAAAAAAAAAAAAAATAGAATCTCACTGTAACAGCCAGAAGTCTAGATTTGTGCATGGTTGTCGTTAAAGGCTTGCCCCTGTTACTAAATGGGACTTCAGCATAGTTATTTTGAAGTCCCATCTCCAACGAAAAGTGAGAGTAGGTACAAGAATACGTACTCTACTCTCATTTTTCGTCGCCTAACCCCGAAGGCAATATTATATAGGTGTGCTGATTTTTATTTTGCCTTTAAGCGGCAACAGAATACGACAAAACCACGAGAGTCTTAACTTTACGAATTGATAAAATATGGGTGTAATCAAGACACCTGCTTACATGCACACATACACACACTAGCATGTTAACAATAAATGTAGCGATAGAAGTATGCTGTAACGTAAACCAATCTGTTTGTGCAAACTATCGGGAGTTTCCATTATATCAATTGCAGAGGCGATATTATATCTGCCATGTTAGAAAATACTGACATAATAGAATACGCTCCTGAACGGCAATAATGATAACAGAGTCATGTTTTATAACATTAAGACAAACAATAACAAAATCTATACAAGCATAGGTAACACACACAGAAATAGATAGGTAATCCAGTAGGATCACACCCATCTCGTTTATTTCAATTATACCATTTATAGGTATAGTCTGGAACAGCACATAGGCTTTTCATCCCAGTATTATGTACCCTTGACATATGAAAACACTTTTCACGCGAATGAAGCGTTGTTGGTAGGAGATAGAAGTATTATAAATGCGAATGTTTGCATGGATGTATGTTGTATGTTTGTTACTCAATCACGCCAGAACGGCTGAACGGATCTGGATGAAATTTGACATAGATTATAGTCTGGATTAGCACATAGCACATTGGCCTATTTTTTTATCACGATTAACAAATAAGTAATTAGACCTGTCGTACTGTTTGGTCCAGAATATTGGGTTGTGAAAAGGACGGAATGAAAAAAATTGCATGTAGCAGAAATGAGAATGTTGAGATGGATGTGCAGACTGACGAGGGTGGATAAAGTGAGAAATGAGTATATAAGAGGAAGTTTGAAAGTGGCGCCAGTGACAGAAAAGTTGAAAGGAAACCGTTTGTCCTGGTATGGTCATGTGATGAGGACGGTTGAAACGCATGTTACTAAACGAAATATGAATTTAAATATGGAGGGATGGAGAGTGTGAGAAGTGATAAGAAAGAAAAGGCTGATGGCGTGACGGACGGTGAGGACGGTATGGAAGAAGAAAACGTGTTGCACCGAACCCAATTAACAAGGGCAGGAAGATGATGATGAACTATGTATAATGATCCCTTGGGTTTATAAAACAAATTTCAAGTTGCCGAAGCCACACGCCGAAGCTTAGTCAATTATAAACAGATAAGACGGCAAATGTACCCAAGGGTTTTTGTACTTTGCACGAGGCGCTTTGTAATTCCTGCTAACATGCACCCGTGGGAAACCGGTGTCAGCTTATGATACACACATGTTTAAGACGACGGAGATACGTCTCAGTATGTACGTTAGTAGTTGTGATGTTTAACTATTAATCGGTAGATTTGTCATGTCGCTTAGTGGAACAACCAGGAAGTTCGACAGGTCATATCCACTACTCATACTACACACTACCTACGACACATAGTCAGTAATGGCAAATATAAAAACGGAACAATTTAACCAATTTAATTAACTCCTTATTAAAGTTGCATTCTATAAAAGCTCGTACCGAATGAATGTTTACTGGAATCATCACCATCATTATTCCAGCCGAAAAACGTCTACTGCTGGACATTGCTCCCCCACTGTCACCACACCAGCTGGTCCTGTGCGTATGCGAGACGTGGATTCCAGCTCATCAACCCACTTAGTGGGAGGCCTTACAACGCTGCGTCTTCTAGTACGTGGTCGTCACTCTGTAACTTTTCGGGCCACAATGGGCCAAAAAAAAATACAAAATTGGTCAATACCAATTTTGTTCCTGCCCACTTCCTTGGTCTTCTACATCTTCGTTTCTGATCCGATCAATGAAACTCCGAGAATAGCTCTCTCCATTATTCTTTAGTGACTTTAAGCCTTCTAGTGAAGCCTTTTGTAAGCGACCGTTCGAATCAATTTAGTTTTATCCAAATTAAAAAGCATAACTGACTCATCTATCATTGCCAAATAATCAATCATTACACTTACATAGGCATCCTTATCAGAGCTTAATAACAGTAGATATCACATTAGTAATCCTATAAACCAGTAGCGTGTTAACCTCTGTATCAGTCAACAGAAGGGACGACCCTTTTCAGTGCTAAGCTGTGTTTAAGTATTTGTATAGTACTATCATAGATGGAGGTTGTAAAAGGCTGATGGTTGTGAAAGGGGTTTGACAGAGTAGCTGATAATGGTTATGTAATGTCATTGTGTCTCTTGTCTGTCTTGAGGTTTAAGACTTGGAATCTAGAAAGTATCTACTAATGAGACTTGTTCTATACAAATAAATAATAGTTTTAAAAAAACGCGTTTTAAAAGAAAACCAAACTAAAAGGTAGAAAATAATTTTCAATAAATTTAATTTAAGAATAGTGTGATTAACAAAATAATGTATTTTATTATAAAAAAGCGTGGGGTGCTTGATGTTTATTATTATTATATTTTATTGACAGATATTGGTAAATGAAAGAATTTTAAAATATCTTAAAAAGCACCCAACAATTTTTTTTTATAAACTCTCTATTCTCAATTTAAATTTATTGAAAATTATTTTCTACTTTTTAGTTTGGTTTGGTTTTCTTTTAAAGCGTGTTTTATTCGTTTTTTATTAACTATTATTTATTTTTTACTTTTTAGTTCAATCGCTAATCCTGAAGATCCTGGTAAGCATAATGAGACAAACTATTTAAATTATTGCATATTTATCGGTCCTCGATAAGTGTGCACAGATTCAAGTTAATTCGACGTTATGAAGGGGATGAAAATCAAGTCCATAGATACATACATACCAAGCTAATAAAAGCGTGTTAAAAAGAAAATACACCTAGTCATTGAAGTGGAAACTCCTCTGGATCATAAAATTAAATTTCGAGTTTCTATTGTTAGTTAATAATACCTATGTATTCGGGATAATAAATCAATCGTTCGAAGAAGGGATATTCCCAAACTAACTGAAAAAAGTCTTAATAAAGCCAATTCATAAAAAAGATGCCAAAACAGACCCAAATAAAAGACCAATCGTCCTTCTGCCCACAGCATCAAAAGTTTTTGAAAAAGCAATGTGCGATCCTGTATATACATTTTGTGAAAAATATAAGATCTTTAATGATTGCCAAAACGGATTTCGCAAAAATAGATCAACAACGTTAGCAGTTTATAAGTATATCCAAGAAGCTCTAAATATTTTAAATAACAAGCAATACGCAGTAGAAATACTGCTCGATATGACCAAGGCGTACGACAAGCTGCAATTTAAAATTCTATTAAACAAGCTATACGGAATAGGAATACGCGGTAAAGCCCATGATTGGTTTGCATCATATTTAAAGGGCAGAGAGCAATTTGTAGAGGTTGAATATCATGATAAGTTAAAAAAAGAAACAGCGAATTAAGTCAGATGTTAAACCAATACATGCATCAATTCCCCAGGGAAGTGTAGCTGGCGGCCTGTTATGCCTTATTTACATTAACGACCTTCCCAAAACCATAGACGAGCCATGTGTACTGTTTGCAGATGATATATATATCCTCACCTCATGCCAAATGTGTGACAATATGAACGAAAATCTTACCACCATTCTCAATCAAATAATAGACTGGATGAGCGAGCGTAATCTAGAAGTTAACTTCACCAAAACAAAATTTATTACCTTTCACCCCCGGCAAAAAAATCGAATTCATTAAAACGATGCATATAATCAACAAAACATAGAAGCAGTTCATGATTTCACTCTTCTAGGTTTGACAATAGACACTCATATAAACTGGAAAACCCACATCCAGAAAGTTAAAACAAAAATTTCAAAGTTTTCATATGCCCTCCGTGAAATTAAAAAAACTACCAGCCTGCAAACTGCATTTTTCAATTTCAATTTTCAGTTTAATTTATTCATAACAAAGCCAGTACAGTATAAAATTACGTGTGAAATATAGAACAAGGCAAAAAAGCAACTGTGAAACTCTTATTCCCAAACTAGGCAGTTGCCAGTATTTTGGCAATCATTGTCCCTCCAGGTAAACAATACAAGTATATATAACAGAGCAAGGCTGTACGATATTTCAAATAAATAATAAAATCAAAATCCAATAATAAATATTAAAAGTAAAAAAAAACAAAATTAAATATTCTAAATTAAATTAAAAACTATAAATTAAACATTCAAAATTAAAATTCAAAACATAAAAACTCAAATCAAAGGTTCAAAAGTAAATGGATAACAATAAAATTGTGTAATCGTATTTTATTCGACCATTAATTACATAAATAATAAAATTTACTTAGGTCAGGGAATGAGAATGTTACTATTCAAGATAAGTCCGTAGTGTGTGTGTAAGTATGTAATGATAAGAGCATGTATGTTTATGTATGTGTAAGGGTATGAATAAGGGTACGTAAGTGTTTTATTTAATATACATTTGTGCGGCCAAGAAGTCCTCAGTTCGATCATAATTGAGGCTGAGCAACCATGTCCGCAATGATTTTTGGCAGACATAGTAACTAGAGCCGAAAATATTAAGGTGCCTGTTGATGGTGTTATATAACTTTGAGCTAGCTATATGATACTGACGACTAGCGAAGGTAGTTCTATGGGATTTTACCGAGAATAGTGATAGACTAAGCGTACGCCCACGCTTGGTTTAGCTATGGCGTTATCTTATGGGGAAATAGTACGGGCGCTCCCTCCCTATTTATCCTATAAAAAATCTGATAAGAATATTAACGAACATCGAACAAACAAACAGTTGCAAACCTTACTTCCAGAAACACAAAATCCTTACCTTAACTAGTATTTATATTTTAGAATTATGTAAACTAGTCCGCAAATACCCAGTCTTACAATACACGGGAAGACATGCAAACAAATTATTCGTTGCGCCACAGAAACAGACTAGATCTTCCCTCCTCCGGCCTTAAATTGCACTCTTCTAGTCCGTATGCTATGTCGATAAAAATATATAATAAATTACCGTAAAATATAAAACAATTGAAGTAAATAAAACCAATATATTTATAAATAAATTAAAACAATTCTTAATTAATAAAAGCTATTACACAATTGACGAATATTTGGCAAATAAATTCAATAAAAATAACTCGATAAGTAAAATGACATTAATCAATTGACTCAAAATATATTATGGACATATAAAGCATTAATAATTTTATTAAATATAAACTATGCATTTCAATTAATATAATAATTTTTATTCAATTTAGGTGAATAAATTAATAGTTAGATAATAATAGCCAATAATAGTACATGACATGGCATGAAATAAAAATAGAAAACATAGACATATTAGTAGGTACATAAAACTAAATAAAAAATAAATTATAAAACACATTTGACGGATAAATTCAATAAAAAATAAAAATAACTCGATAAGTAAAATGCCACTAATCAATTGACTCAAAATATAATAGGGACATAATAAGCATCAATAATAATTTTATTAAATATAAACTTTTCAATTCGAATATACCAAATATACATATACTAATTTTAAATCAAATTTAGGTGAATAAATTAATGAGTAGGTAATAATAGACAATAATAGTAGGTGCATGACATGACATAAAAACAGAAAATCGTAGGCATATTATTAGGTACATTAAACCAAATAAAAACATTGGAAATAAAACTGAAATGTTATTATGTAAAAATATTAACCGCTATTCCTCTCTACTAGACACTGACTGTATCTAGAATGTTGCTGTGCCCGACAGGGTCCATAATTGTTTCTGTAACTTATATTTACCACCTGTATAAACATTATGGATGCAATAAATTGAATTGAATTGGAAACATTACAATTTAGGAACCCGATTACATTTTGTTTTAAAAAACAAAAAGTCTGAAGCAATTTACTGAATATATATCATTTATGGGCCTTCCTTGGGGCTATCTAGACCCCAATCTAATTCCAAGAATAAACATCTCAGAATTCTTCTTCAGAAGTTTTCAGGTTTTTTTTTTATTACAATCTTTTATAATTTCCGTATATTATAATGTTTCAGTATCGGCTTCCATGCATTCATATAATAATAATGTTATTATAAAAATGTTTATTTAAAAAGTTAAATTTTATGAAGAAAAATGTCTGTGTGTTTGTCACGCTTTCACACCTAAACTGCTACACCTAGTTTGATGAATTTTGGTTTAGAGATAGACTAGACCTTGAAGTAGGACATAGGATATCCCTGAAGTACGTTACCTTGGGATAATGCCGAATTTACACGGAGGCGAAGCAGCCAGCAGAAACATGTTAAAATATTTCATGACGAATATTTAATTGTTTCAATATCAGCTGCCGTTGATATTAAATAATTGCTTTTATTGTCTCTCGCTTATCATTTCAACGGATCGAGGACATATCTTTATTGGAAATCACAAATTGAACCAATGGTCTGATCTGAAATATTCGGGCTCATATTATTTTCAGTGCTTCAGCCATTTATTTCAGTCAAATATTAATATTCCTTCAATGTTTCAATTGAATCACAATTTTCATTTATGTAGATTTTAGTCTCGACTCGTTTTTGATGACAGCTCCTGGGAGCTAATAATTGTCTGTTCACTTTTATTTTATGAAGTTTGAATGATTAAAAAGTATTTTATAAAATATTTCTATTGTAAAAATTCCATTTCTCTCTATATTTAGTTACATCCAGCCAATCCTTTAGATAATTATCTTAATTCGTCACACTATCTCCTTCTGGGCGTAGCACGTCACTGGTACTTGTTGTCCGTAGGCCTTACTAAATTCCAAATTTCAATAAAAAACCTCTTACCATTCACGAGATAATGGTGTCCATAAATGGCTATTTTCTCACTGACTCACTCACACATCAAAAGTCTAGACTACTTCCAGGGAGGTTACCATAAGCTCTTAGAGCAAGGTTATTTTGAGTGTGCGTAAGGGACCGAAGAAAATGACTTGTGATATACACTCGTTTAGTTCCTTTTTTACAGTCGAACCATGATTAATTTGACACGTAATGGTACGAGGGCAGGTCACTTAAGAAGTAGATTATTACTAGACAGAAATCCTCACAGTAATGGTAAGTATACAGGACATAGTTATTAATGCGGATATTTCGACATTATTTGTGGAACAGGTGAATAAAATAACTTTGTATTTCTTTTTTACGGTTTTACTTTAAATAACAGAGGAGTTGCTTTTGATCGTGCTATCGGTATCAGTGTCGACTCTCATGTTGAAGACATATCTTTGAAATATAATTTTTTCTTTGACTGTGTCATCATCATTACTTTAGCCAAAAGAGGTCCTCTGCTGAAAAAGGTCACCTTTAAGCGACTCCACTTTAACCAGTCCGGTTTTTACTTTCCGAAGCAGTGTCTTCCGATTCGCGATCGCCACTCCAGAATAACTTTTCGTGAAAGTAAATAAATAAATAAACTTTTTTACAAAAAATACAACCGACTTCCAAAAATGTCGGTGTTCCTGTTTTTGGTTTTTCGTTTTTTGACAACGACTTTGGAAATTGAAGTTATTTTTAACTTTGTAGTGTTTTCTTTGGAAGTTGGTTGTATTAACTAGAAAAAAAACTCTTTAGTTGTTATACATAATGAGCAAGTTCTATAGTAAGGTACCTATAATGCACAAAGTTATTCCCGAATAAATTACCCGAATAACATAAAACTTGAACATAATCGGTGGAATGAGAGTATACCAGAGTGAACTGTACAAATCTGCGTATCGCTATAGAACGTACCAGTGGAGTGAAGCTGTTATGAAATTGCGTAAACAATAAATAGATATGCGATTGCAGCAATCCCGAGAGATTTGCCGTTGTTTATGAAGAGTTCTGTAGTATATCTCCGAAATTTTTCATCAGATCTTCACCAATTTAAATGTGACCAAATGACAAGCACCAGGTTTCAAATAAAAAAAGAATAATTAAAATCGGTTCACCAAGTAAAGAGTTTGAGCTAACACAAATAAAAAACCGGCCAAGTGCGAGTCTGACTCGCGTACAGATAGTTCCTTAGCAACATTCCTCAAAATACATAGATAACATTACTGACGTAATAACGTTCATAAACAATGAAAGCACCGAACATTGCTCAAACAAAGGGACAAAATTAACTTTGCCATTCAAAAACTGTTGTGCCCATACATCAATGTACCAAATTTTTTACTATATAACTGAAGTTGTTTAATAGTGGATGAAAGTATTCATGGAAGTTCCTTATTGTTGTCGATGTGAAATTCTTCGTGTAAACGGCTTTTAACCGACTTTAAAACGCAGGAACTGCCATAAACACTTTCATCCATTATTAAACCACTTTAGTTTAAAACCCTGCGTAAATTTTAATACTCCTAGACCAAGCAAGCGGTTGAGGTTAGGTTCAAGAATTTTATAGTAACACTAGCGAACGCCTCGCAGTTTGACCCGCGTAGTGCCCGTTCCCGTGGGAATTCAGGGATAAAAAAGTAGCCTTTGTCACATAAGGATAGTGTAGCTTCCCAACGGTGAAAGAATTTTTAAAATCGGTCCAGTAGTTTTAAAGTCGTTACATACAAAAATACAAATCATTAATCTTTTTAATATTAGTGTAGAAGTATATAAAAAGACTACAAAGCAAAAAAAAACTTTCTTTTCCGAAGTCGGTCTCTTTTGTACCCATTTTTTTTAGTTTTTCGACACCGACTTCGGAAAAGAAAGTTTTTTTTTGCTTTGTAGTTTTTTGTTCTGGAAGTCGGTTTGATTTTTTGTTAAAAAGTTTTTTATTTTTCTCTTTTTAGTTTTGGTAGGTATCTCCAATTAAAATGATTATTATTTGTGGCCAAAGTACATCTCATGACGATTTCAATAAGCCCAAGCACGACTAGGATACATTGTTTTATTTCAGAGTTCCAGTGTCTACCTTCCGGCTTCATCATCAAAACAGTTCAATGGTACCATTTTCATCAGTACCATTTATTTATAAGTATTTGCTTCATCATAGTCGGTTAACTATTCGAGATATTTTATACCTGTGACATACTTAGCATTTAGGAGTTCCAGTGGCCATCTGTGGTCTTCTTCATCAGTTCCACTTCACCAAATTATACTTTCTGAGTGCAAGTGATTGCATTGTTGATGAAAATACCAAAATCACTATATGTATGCCTATAATATTTGAGGAGTTCCCTCGATTGCTCTAGGATCCCATCATCAGACCTTGACCTGATGACTATGGGACCAACTAGGAAGTATACCCTTCAAAACAAAAGAAGATTTTTTGAAATCGGTCCAGGCGTCTTTGAGTAATCGGGGAACAAACATTAAAAAAAAAAGATTCCGACGAATTGAGAACCTCCTCCTTTTTTTGAAGTCGGTTAATAATGTACTTTTCAATTGGTGAAAGATTTTTTCAAATATGTATAGGTGTTCCAGAGTATCCTACACACATAATGGCATAAATCTAACTAGATAACGCAATTTATATCTGTTACTCTACACGTGTGAACAAATTCAAAAAAATCGGGCTCTATTTTATAATACCTACTACGTAAGATTGGCCACAACTGCATAATTGCTGCGTAAATACTTGTACACACTGTTGGTTGGTATTTCATTTATTGTGCGGTAATGGTTTTAAATTGCAACATTTGCAACTGAAACCATTAATTTTTGGTGCACGTCGTGCGTTACTGCAGTCTGAGATTGTGTGTCCAGATTATGTTGATATTGTTACATCTACACTTGTAATTAATACGCGCTTATCAGTCACCCAATCAGATTTCCAGAAGAAGAAACTGCCAAGTTGGCCTGCAGAACAACAAAATAATTATTTCAGAAAAATCAATCTGCCTAGCCTTTTCCCAACTTTGATGGGGTCGGCTTCCAGGCTAACTGGTTTCAGCTGAGTACCAGTGTTGTACATGGAGCGACTGCCAGTCTGACCTCCACAACCCAGACTGGAGTCAGATCTCAAGCTTCTGACTATTCGTAACGACTGTCAAAGATCTTCAAATGACAGCCGGGACCAACGTCTTAACATGCTTTCCGAGGCACGGAGGAAACTCGGTATATTGAAATGGTCACCCATCCACGGACCGACCTCGTCAAGCGTTGCTTAAACTTGAAGATCGACCCATGCGGCTGTTATTATTTAGCCACGAACTCCTCTAAATAATTATTTCGGATAAATAAGAATAAGTAATTTTCTATCTAGCATAAAGGACGCTGTTACCTACATCTGTAATAAAATAAAAAGTTATTAGCGAATTTTCCCGGATAGAATTTATACATTTTAATAGTCCCGCATTTATTTCGGGTCTGTCCCACTTAATTGGAAACATTTTATTACTAACAAAATGGTGAGACACATTTGTATCTAAGCTAAGTAATAAAAACTTATAATATTAAATTAAAATCCTTAAGGCGCGTCCAAACATTGAGCGGCAAGTGCACGGCAGCAACACGCGGCATGTCCAGGAAACAATTCTGCCGCGCTCTAGTTAGGACAATCCGACGAATGTTTGCGCGACAATATGCGAGACACGCCGCGCATTTGAATTCAGTCTGAATCTAAACTACAATGAAGGCAGTTATCAGTGTTTTAGCTCTGTTTATTATTCCAAAATTACGAAGAAGAAATTAAAAAAAAACATATCAAAACAAGAATATGCTGGATTAATTACGAAATTCATTACATTTAAAACACCACAGTTTTTAAGAGTGTCCTTGGAAGAATTTGAACATTTACATAGCTTGGTTGGGCCGTTTATCAAGAAAAAGGATACGCATTTTTATTAAAATATTCTTTATGTCGAGGATTCCACAACTCTTTAAATGAGCCATATATTTCAATCAGCCTAATTGATGTTTCATTGCCCATTTTTGAGAAGCACAAACACGTCCAGACACGTTTACCGACGAACGATACTGAGCAATGATTGCGTGCGGCAGCTAGATCGCAACGTTCGCGCGCGGCTGTTGTCCAAACACAGGGCGGCACAACGCGCGCGGCAGCCGCGCTCACTTGCCGCTCAATGTTTGGACGCATCTTTAAACTTTATGAAATTGGAAATAACAAAAACCTTCATACTCTTTAGGTAGGTTCCCGAATAATTTCCAAATCGTTGTATCCAACAAATTAAATATACGGCCAGTACCTACCTATTTTTGACAGACTTCCCAAAAAGGAGGAGGTTCTCAATTCTGATGTTTATGTTATGTAATAATTGCAAAAAAAACCTCATCCGAAGCAATGTTCCCTTTTTTAAATTCAGAACAGTTCCAAACTTATAAACTTTTGTATGTCCAACAAATTATACGCCCAGTACTACGGGTCGATTTTTGATTTGAGGTTAAGATGTCAAACTTTACTTTAGCCTGAAATCCTGTCAAAATTTGGCACTAAGGTAGGGTTTGACATGTTCTTAAACTCAAATACTCAATTTAGAAATCGGCCTAAGGGCCTGGCTTTTCCTAAGTATCTTGGAGTCGGCTTCATACATAGTACATCTGCCTGTATAAAGCCTACTCAGTTACTCATAAATCCTACATACGATTATCGGGTCCGATTCCCGCATCACTACAAATATTTGTGTGTCTGAATGTTTGTATGGAGCTAATAGCGCCCGCGATGCTCCCGAATGGGATCAATGTAAATCATATAAATTGCGTTTTGTGGTCGCCGTTGTGGATCGGCTATGTTCGGGTTGTTCGCCTTTTGAGGTGTCTATTGGTGTCAATTGACACTGATGTCAATAGCTGTTGTGAGCTAAACTTTTGTGATGAGAGTGGACATGGTTATTCGACTAGGTCGTATCAGTTCATTACTCAACATGCATCAATAAACCAGTTAAGCCTTGTTAGAAATAAATAACAAACAGAATTGATAATGCCGTCCGTGGTCATCACTTGAGAAATAGTTTAATTTTTACAGGACAAATATAAATCGAGGCTGTACCTATCTACTCTACAATTTTACTTTACCAAGGTCAATCAAATCTATTAGGGACTAGTTGACCCACCACACGTTATTCTGCCCAAACAGAGTTGTTTCGTCATACTAAAGTCGGAAAAAGGCATTTTCAGATTTTCCGTAACTCCTTCAACTTTTCGCCGTAAGAACCATTCTCCGACGATTTTGAACATCTAAAGAAAAAGCTAATCTGTTAAACCATTCCCAAGTGATGCACTTAAAACAAAGGAAACAAAATTCAGCTAGAGAGCTTTGAGAATAGTTAGAGACATCCACATATATCCAAAAGCAACCATTTAGCTGATTTTTGTTTGTGTCAAGGAGGGAACCCTTGGCACTAACAAACATTTGCAATATAAAGCATAATTTGACGCAAGCGGATCCCTGAATCGGAAAATGGTTTTTAAGGACCGGTAATATTTTTGAATGGCCTATCCAACGATACCCCATACCATGAGATAGACAAGAAAACAAAACCCCCTTATTTTACGAATACAGGAGAAAATAAATAAAAAGAAAACGATTTTATTTTACCACTTTGACGGCGTGAATGATATGTATATATCTATGCCAAATTATAGCTTTCTAGTACTAAGAGTTTCTGAGCTTAGCTGCGGACGGACGAAAAGAATGAAATGGTGAAACTGTTGGGTTCCTTGTTGACTACGGAATCGTACAAAAATACAGTCGAATTGAGAACCTCCAACTTTTTGATGACGGTTGAAAAGCCGTTTACACGAGGAATTTCACATCACATTTCCACTATTAAACCACTTTAGTATAACAAAACCACTTTAGTTATCATATAAAAAACCTTGCGCAAAGTTTTAATACTCCTAGACCAAGCAAGCGGTTTAGGTTAGGTTCAATATTTTTATAGTAACACCCGCCTCGGCTATGCCTAGGTCTTAATTATTTATAGCCTTTAACCTTCTCGAATAATGTACCTTTCAAATGATGAAACATTTTTTCAATTATGTGTAGAGGTTCCAGAGTACCCTACATATCTGAACAAACTCACAAAATTCGGGCTCTATTTTATAGTTCCTACTACTTAAGATTGGGCACAACTGCATAATTTACTGAAATATAAATACTGGTACACACTGTTATAATACCGACCGTATTTGATTTATTGTGCGGTAATACTTTTAAAATGCAACATTTGCAACTGAAACCATTAATTTAGGTGCACGTCGTGCGTTGCTGCAGTCTGAGATTGTGTGTCCAGATTATGTTGATATTGTTACATCACACTTGTAATTAATACGAGCTTATCAGTCACCCAATCAGTTTTCTAGAAGAAGAAACAGCCAAGTTGGCCTGAAGAACAACAAAATAATTATTTCAGAAAAATCTATCTGCCTAGCCTTTTCCCAACTATGTTGGGGTCGGTTTCTAGTCTAACCGGATTCAGCTGAGTACCACTGTGTTACATGGAGCGACTGCCTGTCTGACCTCCACAACCCAGTCACTGGGTAACACGGTACCCCTTGGCTAGACTGGTGTCAGATCTCAAGCTTCTGACTACTCGTAACGACTGTCAAAGATGTTCAAATGACAGCCGGGACCAACGGCTTAACGTGCTTCCCGAGGCACGGAGGAAACTCGGTATATTGAAATGGTCACCCATCCATGGACCGAACTCGTCAAGCGTTGCTTAACCTTGAAGATCGACCTATGTGAAATAATTATTTAGCCACAAGCTCCTCTAAATAATTATTTTAGAAACCAATAAATAAGAATATGTAATTTTCTATCTAGTACAAAAGCATAAAGGACGTTGTTACCTACATCTGTAATAAAATAAAAAGTTATTAGCGAACTTTCCCGGATAGAATTTATCCACTTTAATAGTCACGCATTTATTTCGGGTGCAAACATTTTATTACTTACAAAATGGTGAGACACATTTGTATCTAAGCTGAGTAATAAAAAGTTATAATATTAAATTAAAATCCTTAAACTTTATGTAATTGGAAATAAAAAAACCTTCATACTCTTTTGGTTGGTACCCTTTTAAAAATTCGAATAATTGCCAAATCGTTGTATCCAACAAACTAAATATACGGCCAATACCTACCTATCACACAGACTTCCCAAAAATGAGGATGTTCTCAATTCTGATGTTTATGTTATGTAATTGAAAAAAACAACCTCATCCAAAGCAATGTTCCCTTTTTTAAATTCAGAACAGGTGTAAACTTATAATCTTTTATATGACATACAAATTATACGGCTAGTACTACGGGCTGATTTCTGAATGGAGTATGAGGTTAAGAACAAGTTGAGTATTTGTCAAACTATACTTTAGTCTGAAAACCTGTAAAAATTTGGCGCAAAAGTACGGGTTTGACACGTTCTTTAATTCAAATACTCAATAAAGAAATCGGCCCTAAGTCCTGCTTTTTCCTAACTATGTTGGAGTCGGCTTCCAGTCTCAAGTGGATGCATCTGAGTAACAGTATTTTAAAAAGAAAATCTGCCTGTATTAAGAGGAAATGCGGTCGCAGACATCCGACTGATTTTCCTAAGTAAAAAGTCATAATTCAAGGTTTGGCTCTCTCCTATTTCCTCCTCCAATATTGTACCAATTTAAAAGATATGCCATAAATTGTATAAAAAGATACATTAATCTTTAGGAGCACCAGAACCCTCAAAAGATGATTAAAATTGCCTAGTGTACAATATACATATCTTTATTTTTTAGTTAATGGAATATCTCTTAAATTGGTCCAATATTGTAGTAGGAAATATGCCAAAACTCGAATTATGACTTTTACTTAGGAAATTCGGTCGGATGTCTGCGACCGCATTTCCTCTTAAGCCCTAGATACTCGTAAATCCTACATACGATTATCGGGTCCGATTCCCGCATCACTACAAATATTTGTGTGTCGGAATGTTTGTATGGAGCTAATAGCGCCCGCGATGCTCCCGAATGGGATCAATGTAAATCATATAAATTGCGTTTTGTGGTCGCCATTGTGCATCGGCTATGTTCGGGTTGTTCGCCTTTTGAGGTGTCTATTGGTGTCAATTGACACTGATGTCAATAGCTGTTGCGAGCCAAACTTTTGTGATGAGAGTGGACATGGTTATCCGACTAGGTCATATCAGTTCATTACTCAACATGCATCAATAAACCAGTTAAGCCTTGTTAGAAATAAATAACAAACAGAATTGATAATGCCGTCCGTGGTCATCACTTGAGAAATAGTTTAATTTTTACAGGACAAATATAAATCGAGGCTGTACCTATCTACTCTACAATTTTACTTTACCAAGATCAAACAAATCTATTAGGGACTAGTTGACCCAACACTCGTTATTCTGCCCAAACAGAGTTGTTTCGTCATACTAAAGTCAAAAGTCTTAAGGAAAAAGGCATTTTCTGATTTTCCGTAACTGCTTCAACTTTTCGCCGTAAAAACCATTCTCCGACGATTTTGAACATCTAAAGAAAAAGCTAATCTGTTAAACCGTTCCCAAGTGATGCAGTTAAAACAAAGGAAACCAAATTCAGCTAATCCCTATTGTATCAAATGATTACGAACAAAGATGTACTGAACAATACATTTATTGTCTTTTTTATAGAGTGTGATTTTTACATAGATTGTGTCTTTGATTCTCCTTTGAAATGAACCCATATGCCTGGCATTATTCTGGTTGGTGGTAAAAAAGTAAGTTTGTTTAAGCACTTACAACGGCTACAACATACATACGTAGATTCTACTATACTACTAATATTAAAAAGGTGAAATTTTGTAACGATGCTTGTTACTTTTCACGCAAAATCTACTGAATGGGTTTTGATGAATAATTACACTAATATTGCAGACCATAACATCACGATAACACATAGACTATTATTTACTTACTATCTTCATATCATCATACCTACTTCTTGTTTACGTCTTTTTAGTTCGCTTTCTAAGCAGTCGCGTTTTTTGATTTTTTGAATTAACTTTTTTATTTATATAATTTTTTTTATAATCTATAGGCTCGCGTTTGACCACCATCTCGCCTGATGTTAAACGATGATGTGGTCTACGGTGAAGCACGCTTGCCTTGCTTATAACTTTTTAGTATTTTTTTTTAGATTTGGATACATTTTAACATATAAGTGTTATATATTTTTGAAATCACCTCTTAAAATCCTTTATTTTGATACCCCACACGATGGGTTTGGAATTAAAAAAAATGCCCCCCACAATATGACGCCCAAAATCCCCCCTTTTTCTTTTTTCAAATTTAATCTAGCCACATAGGAACAAATATACATACATACATACTTACAAACATAGACTGATAAACACATTACCCTTCGTCGGCATTCGGGTAAAAAAACTAGCTTTTGCCAGCAGCTCCGCCCTTATTCCAAGGAAACATGAAACCGGGATGAAAAGTAGCCTATTTGCTATTCCAGACAACAATCCATCTCTGTGCCAAAATCCATCCAGATATGTTCAGCCGTTTCAGAGTGATTGAGTGATTGACATACATACATCCATCCAAACTTTCGCATTTATAATATTAGTAAGAGGCCACGCATGTTGTTCCGCAGGCGCCAGCTAAGAAATAAACAACCTTTTCCATCTCTCGACGTCTTCTGTCATCCATGTCAATTTTGGGAAAAGGCAAAATTGGTAAGATATTGAAAGTTGATTACTCTCCTTCACCTGTCTATTACACGTCTAGTCATGTCAGTTTTTCCTGAAACTCAGGTAACATATTATTAATACCTTTGAAGTTCCTCTTATAAGCCTTTTGATACCTCTTACAATCTTTCGTAGCTGCCGAGTTTTCTTTTATGTCTACACAAATGATGAAATCCTTACACACGCATTTGATTACAATTATTGCGATTACCATTACTTTGTAACTATTTATTGGAACGACGTTCCTTATTCCGTATGGCGGATGAGAGCTTCACGGGAAAATGTGTCCGACCATCATAGTTCGGTATTTGAAATTTCGTGTGCAGTTTTTTACATCAGTCACTCAACTTACAGATGGCCAGTGTTGAAAAATATCAATACAATTTTTTATTGTATTTTTTTGCTTATTATTATATATAGCGAAAAGAACATTCTTGTTCCTAAGTGTCTATATAACTCTGTCTTATTTAGGGTTCCGTTGTTAACAAGGAACCCATATAATTTCGCCATGTCCGTCTGTCCGTCCGCAGCTTTGCTTAGTGACCCTTAGTACTAGAAAGCTAGTGGTAAAAATAAAATCCGGTACCTCCTGTACACGTAATGTGGGGATGTTTTTTTTTATCGTCTATCTCATAGTTTGGGGTATCGTTGGATAGGCCATTAAAAAAAAAAGAGTTAGTGAAAACCATTTTTCAATTCAGGGATCCGTTTGCGTAAAATTAAGCTTTAATCTGCTATTTTTTGTTAGAGTCAACCCAGCTAAATGGTTGCTTTTGGATATGTGAAAACATTCATGGCAGTAGTATATAATAATGAAATGAAAAGGAAAATAACACAGCTAAGTAGGTTTTACAAGGTTACGAGTAATAGTCGACCAACTTACAAAATGTACTTGGTAAAGTAATAAAAAATTACAAATTCAAAAGAAAATGTCTTCTTCTTAGTCCGCATTATCGCGCAACTACGGAATGGCTGATTTTATTATTTACTAGCTGACCCCCGCGGCTTTGCTCCCGTCATCTGGGTATCTATCTACCTACTATCTTCCCTACCTTCCTACCCTACCCATCACTACCCTATCCTACATAGCTTATTTACCCTACCCTACTTACCTACCCACCCACCTAACCTACCCACCTACCCTATCTACCAATTTGTTAAACTATTTATTTGAATAAGAATTAATACTATAATACGAATGTAACAAACTTTTGTTTCATCCAGCGATCTAAATAAAAAAATAAAAAAAATATTGCTGCTATTGTGACTTAACTATGATAGTACGATATATTATCTCGCAATCTGTTTTTTGTAGTTAATAATGAGTACTTTAATCATGTAGTACATAATTTGTATGTATCATCAATAGTTTTCTCAGCGCACGCCAGATAATCAATTTTATGGACAAAATTTTGCTACCTTGTGTGACATTATTGCAATTTTCATAAGGATCTCTAATATTTTAAAAATAATTTATAGCCTGTGTTACTCGGGAATAATGTAGCTTTCCATAGGGAGAAGATTTTTTTAAATCGGTCCAGTAGTATCGGAGCCTATTCGGTACAAACAAACAAAAAAATCTTTCCTCTTTATAATATTGGTATAGATTTAAGAGTGTCCGTGGAGTTTCTTTCATGTTCGTTTCCATAGAGATTTACGCTTTGGAACGTGCAAATAGCCGCCAAATTAGCAAACCTATTTTGCAGTCTGAGTAAATTTAAGACAACGATCCAGACAATGGCGCTGAAAGTGGCATTTTTATATCAGCGATTCCGATGGTCCAAATGAAACAATATGAATTATAAGGGATCCCTTATAATTCATATTGTTTCAACGTGTTCATTTGGTAGCGCTTGCATTCCGGAATATTTTTGACATTGATCCAATCGCTACCTCACAGCGAAAGTGTTTGTCAGCGTTCAAAACGTATGAGATTTTTCTGCGCTACTTATATGTCACGGACCATGGGAGGGCTCCTCGCCTATTTAGAGGCAGCCTTCTTGTATAATAAAACGGGCAACAGATAGCTAATAAGTTTTGGAAGGTGATTGAAATCAAAATGCTAGGAGTGAGGTGACGTGCTCTTTGAGGAGTGGCTTGAGAGGCGCCATGGCGTCCTCACCTTCTGCCTGACGCAGGTCCTCACCGGACATGGCTGTTTCGGGAGGTTCCTGTTCAGGAAAAGGCGGGAGGAAAAGCCCGGGTGTCACCATTGTGTGGATCGCCCGGAGGACACGGTTGAGCATACGGTGGAGGTCTGCTCCGCTTGGGTGGAGCACCGCCGTGTCCTCGTGGAGGCGATCGGCGGTGGTGACCTCTCGCGTCCCGCTCTGGTTCAAGCCATGGTACGGAGCGAGAGGGCATGGGAAGCTGTCACCTCCTTCTGCTAAGCAGTAATGCTCGCGAAGGAGGAGGCGGAATGCGTGAGGTAGACGCAACTGAGACGCTCTCACGTCCCCAGCCACCGCAGGAGACGTCCCGGGCGTCGGGCGTCGCATGACGATTTCCGGCCACCGTAGGCGCGGGCTTGCGGACGGCGAGCAGCGGGTATTTTGCCGTCCGATAAGGATCAGGCCCGAGACGACGGCGCGTTGTGTTACACGCGCGCCTCTAAGAGATGTCAGCAAAACTGACCGGGTCCGCTAGGGCCGATGCCTGTCTGGGTCGCGGATAAATTTGAAAAAGAGTTACCGCGGCCCTGGCACAAGCAACTGAAAGAACACGGGTGGGTTTTAGTCAGTAAAAGTCTGACACGGCCTCCCGCTTCACCCAGAGTGGGAGAAGTCACTGGATGATTTCTCAACCAAAAAAAAAAGGCTCTAAAACCTCACGAATGTTTTTCTTCTTCATGAAAAAACTACCATTTCAAATGGACGATTTTAATGATTTTGTACTGTAGTTTGGCATTCAAAATTGCCGTTTTGATCTTATTCTAATATTTTAATTAATAAATGGTTTTTGACTATGAATGAATCATCATCATCCATCATGGTAATATTCTATTTGACGACACGGTTGGCGTAGTGGCTGAGCGATCGGCTGCTGCGCTGCGTGGCGCGGGTTCGATTCCCGCACGGAACAAATATTTGTATGGCCTACAGATAATTGTTCCGGATTTGGGTGTATTGTGTATGTGAGGTTAAATGTTTGTAAACGCACCCACGGTACAGGAAGAAATTCCTAGTGTGGGGCAACGTTTTTTTTAAATAAAAAAAAATATGTATTAAAAAATCAGTTCCCGGAAAGGAAAACGACTCTAAGATTGCCTTATTTCCACCTTCGACACAGTTCCCAGTATTTAGTAGTGTGAACTTTCCTCCTAATATCCTCCCACTCGCGAAGTTTATTGCTATCGTATAGCCAATTAATACTACCCTAATGATTATTTTATTAGGATAGATTGCGTTACGGAAAAACACTGGGATTGATGAAACTTTTTGGGATTCCGTGGTTACTTGCAAAGAGAACCCATTCTTTTGGAACGTTGTGTAACGGGACAGACTTGTCCGGTGTGGCTCAGGAAAATAATACTGGGAAAGGATTGGGAATGATTTTGCCCAGCTTTGCAGTAGGATATTATAGGTTCATATAAAAAAAGCGCGTTTTTTCACAAAATCTCAAAAGTAATATTTTGTAATCATTTATGTTCTTATAGTTTATAAACGTATTAATATGGTTGGTTTAATATAAATTTTTCAGCACAGTTTTATTTAAAATACTCTGATGACTTGCAAATGAATGTTAAGCAAAAGAAAACATCAAAAACTTTAATAAAAAGTTAATAAAGCTTTTGATCTTGTCTCTCGCTGCATACTCGTTTTAATTTAAAATTGGAATCATTGTCGTTGACATTTTGTTTTGATTAAATCTAATCGAGAATTTATTTCGATATTACTCGGCTTAAATGTCTACTCCGCATAAAACTCTTCTTTGTAATTTTCCAATTAAAATCTTAATTTGAAAACACACAATCTGAAAGTAAAATATTAAACAAAGTCTGCCCCAGTATTGAAAGGAATTGCTAATATTAAAATTTAAATATTTCATTGGTAAAATATTCTTGTCTGTAATAAAATGGTTAATTAACACGATCTTGAAGCCCAATTATTTGCATTACATAAAATATCGTATTTAAAACTTTTAAACTGCATTTATTTTTTAAAGTAATTAACTTCGTAACGATTCCGCTAGCAGCGGAAACTATATATTTTAAAATAATCTGATTGACGAAAAAACTTTTTAAAAGCAAATTAAAGATGTTCATTTTTCATAATGAACATCTTTTAAACACGATAACTTTAAACATAGCATTATTAACACCCAATTTAAATTTCAAATCAGTGAGCCCTAGACTGTGAATAACAACCTGAAATTTCAGTCGTAAAATATGTTAAAACTTTCAAAATAAAAGTTCACACGTAGGTAGTTCATTCCGAAAAACCAATGAAAGATAAAATAGTAAACGGGACGACTTTCGGCCAGTAATAAAAGTTTGCTAATTACTTACTTTACATCCTATTGAAGTCCATAACGGCTGTAAACTTCCACTCTAGTCCGAAAAAAAAAACAAACACTCACACCACACTTATATTATTTGAATTCAGAACACTTCAAAACTCACACGCAAGAGAACAAAATCCGGGCTTTAAAATTCGAATCGCCCGAACGTTTCAACACACACTTGGGTAGTGGGTTCGCGACGCACGACCGCTCTCTCCGCCCTCCAATCAGCGACTGCCGACGTGAGATTTTCAAGAGAGGAAGAAAAATCCGCCGGACGAATGGTGGCGACAAAGTGTTTACTGAAATACGTATCTAATGAAATATTGTTTGGATGACAGGAAATCTGGGAAATGATACCTGGGAAAAGAATCTTTTTTACTTTTTACGAATGAGAGATCTTTTAAGACGGTGTGGGCGATGTACGCTGGTCGCATGGTCGTAAATATGAGGTGTTATGTTCAGCGATAAAGTGTTATCGGCGGCTAAAAAAACGTCTGGATAAATTGTGATTGTTTTAGAAAGATGGACAGTAAAGTTGATTGAAAGAATAGGAACTTTACGACGTAACGGGCAGAATTTTGATTACGTGTGGGACTTTTTTGGTGAAATTAACTTTTATGAAGCTGAAATTTCAATATTGAGCTTTACCTAGATGTTATCAGCTGGAGATTGAAAAATCTGATAGTTTTATTGCTGAAAGTCTGAGTATTTAATAAAAGGTCACCCACCCACGGGCCGACTTTTGCAAGCGTTGCTTAACCTTGGAATTGCAGTGCAGCTATTATTATATAGCCACCAGCTCCTCATCTTGTCATAAGTATCAGTAATAAGTAACTCACACTGCACCTCGCGAACGCACTACCCAAGTGTGTGAAGAAACGTTCGGGAGATTCGAATTTTAAATCCCGGATTTTGTTTCCTTGCGTGTGAGTATTGAAGTGTTCTGAATTCAAATAATATAAGTGTAGTGTGAGTGTTTGTTTTTTTTTCGGACTAGAGTGGAAGTTTTCAGCCGTTATGGACTTCAATAGGAAGTAAAGTAAGTAATTAGCAAACTTTTATTACTGGCCGAAAGTCTTCCCGTTTACTATTTTATCTTTCATTGGTTTTTCGGAATGAACTACCTTTGATGAGTGAGTGTTACCATGGAAACTACCATTTTTTTTAATGATATTACCTGACAAACCCATTGGTCTGGTGGACGCAAACGCTAGATACTAGTGAGTTTGAGATCCTTGATTCGATGCCGAGGTCAGACAGTGTTACTGGATTTTACTAACTGGATTTCTTAGTAGCAGCTCGGAGTGGCTTTGAACATGGCACTTGAACATAACTGACGAAATTTCGGTGTTCTTACAGCGAGTCTATTCCGAAAACATAACACCGTGCAGACGTATCTGGAGTGAGTTTGAAGTGAAGTGTTATTCCACCACAGATATAAATCTAACTAGATGACGCGATTGTATGTACTTCACGTGACAAAAAACGGAGTAAAGCAGCTGAGGAGCGGAGCTTTTCATTTAGCTTTATCGGCACCGGAAAACCACCGAAATCTAGAAAAATGCCTTTTTAACCTTTTTAACGCCTTTTAACGCCTTTTTAACGCACTACCCAAGTGTGTGAAGAAACGTTCGGGAGATTCGAATTTTAAATCCCGGATTTTGTTTCCTTGCGTGTGAGTATTGAAGTGTTCTGAATTCAAATAATATAAGTGTAGTGTGAGTGTTTGTTTTTTTTTCGGACTAGAGTGGAAGTTTTCAGCCGTTATGGACTTCAATAGGATGTAAAGTAAGTAATTAGCAAACTTTTATTACTGGCCGAAAGTCTTCCCGTTTACTATTTTATCTTTCATTGGTTTTTCGGAATGAACTACCTTTGATGAGTGAGTGTTACCATGGAAACTACCATTTTTTTAATGATATTACCTGACAAACCCATTGGTCTGGTGGACGCAAACGCTAGATACTAGTGAGTTTGAGATCCTTGATTCGATGCCGAGGTCAGACAGTGTTACTGGATTTTACTAACTGGATTTCTTAGTAGCAGCTCGGAGTGGCTTTGAACATGGCACTTGAACATAACTGACGAAATTTCGGTGTTCTTACAGCGAGTCTATTCCGAAAACATAACACCGTGCAGACGTATCTGGAGTGAGTTTGAAGTGAAGTGTTATTCCACCACAGATATAAATCTAACTAGATGACGCTATTGTATGTACTTCACGTGCCAAAAAACGGAGTGAAGCAGCTGAGGAGCGGAGTTTTTCATTTAGCATTATCGGCACCGGAAATCCACCGAAATCTAGAAAAATGCCTTTTTATGCCATATTGAGCTGTAAAGAATGTATAGAAAAAATTTGGCCGAGGCATTGGAAATGTTTTCTTTCATTGGTAAGTAAATTTGTTTTTAAATTGTTTATGAAAAAGTGGCACGCTTGGTTTTCATACAGCTGGAGAGACTTGCGTAATATCTAGTTAGATTTATGTCTGTGTATTCAACCTTATTTTTAAGGATTGACAACTCACTCCATGTTCATTTCAGGTTTCCACGGTGAACACTACTGCTCTTCCTCACCATTCGTGTAACACAGGCGTGATATTACGTCATATTATTTATTTTCACTCGATGTTTACTAGCTGAACAGACATAATGAGGAAGTGGATGATTACAATAATAATACGTTTATTTACGTACCGGAAACACAATAATAATTATTGCACGGGGGAAAAGACGACGGTTGACACCTGTCAGGCTAGCTGTGACAGCCGGGGTAATCTGCTAGACATTTAATAAATTGATAAGAACCAAGTAAATAACAATTTATGTGGCCTAAGTTTTTAAAGGGCTTTTCAATAGTTTTCAAAAAATAAAATTAGGCTGAATGGATTTAAGACTTTTGCCTGTCTAAATTTGAATATAAGAACATCATCGGATGCTATGGTATGATGTCTAGGTGGAAGTGTTGTATAGGACGTTCTTCTAATAGGTCGTTATGCGAATAGGACGTTTCGATCATTTTATTTTGAGAAATGTTATATGCTGATTAAAATGGGTATAATATTTTATTAATTGTTGTCATTATTGATCTTAGTCTGCTTTTGTTTATTTTTATTCGTGGGAAACTAAATTTATTCATTTATTTAATTAAGGAAAACCTACGCCAATAAAACACATGTTAAATTACTCCTATTTTCACATTTTATAGAGTAGCCTTAGTTAAAGACTGCCACGGCATGCATTAAACATAGGAGTAGGAAATGAGAACAGTAACTGTTCTCAAAACAGATTTTACTTATTTAGATAGATTGTTACATGAGTGGTTCTTTCCTCAAAAGACCATTTCAGACAATTTAGTCTACATGGTCTTCACTTTTCGGCCTTTCTTCTCAGAGTAGTCAGATAGGAAACGCCGACCTCATCTAGTTTTAAAAAAATATGTTCGACCTATAAAAGTGTTTGTACAAACCAACTTACAGAAATAAAATCATTTATCATTTACAGTTTATGATACTTAAAGCTGACATTTTCTGTTCGTCGTTGTGCCAACCAACAAAAAAAGAAAAAAAATCCAAACATATTCTAAATCTTTATGTAAGTGAAAAAGACAAAAATAAATACGCATTATCAGTATGGTTGTTATGTAAAGGTTAGAACGTGTTGGCCCCATGGGTAAGGCCTTGACTCATACGCCGTCGTGGGTTCAAATCCGGGCAAATATCAATATGACTTTTAAATACAAAAAATATTTTTATGCTTGTACGTCACCGAAATAAATAAGTCCAAGTTGCCTAAGAGGGCTAAGGAAACATGGACTTATTTGTTTATTATGGCACTCCAACGAATTGTTAACAGAAAGGTTGACAAAGAACTTTGCACGTAAAGGTGTGCACAGCACTTATATACTTTGGATAATTATTATTTAGCATTAGTTACATGTCCAATAGGCAAAATAAGAAAACAAATAATTACAAAATAATTAATAAATAATAATAATAGGTAACTAAAAATTATAACAAAAAGATACAAAACAAAACATTCAATGTATAAATAATCATCATTAAACAAAATATACGAAAAAAAACAAAGAATGGAACAAATCAATAAAGGAATAAAAAAAATAATTATCTTTATCAGTCCTCAAGTTGTTATGATATGTCTTCGAAATTGAGCTAAGGTGTTGGAGAAGATGTCAATGCTATTTCTGAGAGAGTGGCTCTCATTATAGGTCCTCATTAAGAAGTTCAATGGCGCTGAGCGCCTGAGTTTTGATCTGATTATCAAGTTTTATATCAAACGGTATATCATTAGACTGTGATCTCTTTGCCTTTACGAATGAGCAAAACAGTTTGGGATTTTGTATTGTGCCCGTCGCGATTTTCCCCACGTAGCCATTGTTGCTAGTTTTTATCAAAATATTAGCTCTTTCACCTAAAATCTATATTCATAATTATCGCGAGGATTTTATATTTTTAAACCGTTTTCTAAGCTTTTCCTTCTCGTTTAAAAGTTTTATAAGTACCTTCGGGAACCAAAGGGGGTACTTATTAAGTAATTTACTTATTTTTGGTATCATCTCGTCAATTATACTATGAAGATGTTTTATTATAACACCTCCACCATTGCATTGATATCTGCATGCTCAGCCAACATTTATTCCATTCGATTTGGCTTTGCGGTAATTGTACTTTATAGTACTTTTATATATTAGTGAAGTAAAATTAATATATATTAATTTATTTATTTGTTTATTTATTTATTTATTCATGACCTCCAACGAAAGATGTACACAAAAATACAATAAATCATCAATATGAAGTATTGTATTGGATCTTTGTTAAATAACCGTTCTAAACATACAATAGTGAACCATTGTTATCATAAAGTGCAATTTAATGAGCTTATCCATAAAATTCAACAGACACAATTGAATGAGCAAACTACTGTAGTACTTCTTATTGGAAATAGCCTTATGGCCGGTTTCTGAAGTAACTAAGTATGTGCTTATCTCGATTTAAGCATCTGTCACCCTTGATCATCTGCCACTTTAAGTTTTCTGCGATGCTGAGCAAGGTTTGAGTATACGTCGTCAAGTCATGCCAAACTATACCTTATGTCATACAAAAAACCTTCATTGACGTTCAATTGGGTTTCACAACTGAGAAAAACACATTTGATCATTCTCAAATTCTCAAACCGTTGTCAACGTTACATAATCAGTGTGGCCAGATTGGGCGACTTTTCGCCATTTAGGCTTAGTCTCGGAAGGGTGGCCGAGGCGACCAATTTTTACGATCGGCGACTGATCGCCAATTAGGCTACCTTAAAAAAACTGGCCAAGTGCGAGTCGGACTCACGCACGAAGGGTTTTGTACCATTATTTAAAAAACGGCAAAAAATCACGTTTGTTGTGTGGGAGCCCCGGAGAAAATAAATAATACAGATTGGAGAGCACAAAGGTACTGCTTATTTCTTAGTAATAGGGTCCCATTTTCCCTTTGGGTACGGAACCCTAAAAACATGGGACTATTTTAGGCGATTTCTGAATAAGAATGTCTTATCCTCAGGAATTATGAAAATCAAAATGCTTTTAACAGTTCATCTCTTTTTTCATTATACTTCAGTCGTGACAACACAGGGAAAATAAAGAAATGCAGAAAAATGTTTTATGCGGAACCCATAATGATTATTGTGTCAAACGCATTAAAGTTGATATTAGCTTCTAGGGTTTTCAAGGCAACAATGGAAATTTACGTTTCGTAGAATGTTTCGTGGTTTAAGTGAATAGTGGTCGTCTTGACTTTTTTATGAATGGAAAAACGAAATTTTCGCCGACTTGGGGCTCGTTAAATCTGGCTACACTGGTTACATTTGGCAGTTGATAGTTGACAAGCCCTTGCTTAAACGTTAATCAAGCGAAATAAATACAGAATAATGTATAAAAACGAGTGATGAAGATACATCCTTGTCTTCCTTAGAGATGCCTCAACGAAGACCGATCCGTGGCAGAAGAGTGTTCGACCTGAATTATCTAAAACATTAGATTGGAAGCAAATATTTCACGCCTGATAGATCTCAGTTGCTCGAAGAACGGATGGTCGATGGCGCTGAAAAGCCTCCCTCTACAGACCGATAACCAGGTTGAGGTCGCGGGCATCCAATGTATGAAAGACGCACAGCACCGGTTGATGTGGTGACGCTGAATGCTGAGTGCCGGGAAGGCCTGTTTACAGCAGTCTTTCGGCAGAAATGATTATTATGATGAGTGAGATCCTCAACAAAAATATTTAAAAGTGCCAGTTTTTGTGTTTGTGATTGCCAGTGGCTTTTCCTGCGCGAAAACCGAGAGTTATCCTAAAGGAACTATGTGAAAAGTGAAGATGGACCGTTCATATGATTCGCGATAACCAAAAGAAATGGAGAAAAGCACCAATATTTAGGCACAAAGTGTAAGCGATGGCGCGCTGTGGTATTGGCGAGTAGTTCATGAGAGACCCCAGTGGAAACTGTTAGTGGAGTCCTAAGCCAAGAGGCTCACTGAGATTAGGATCTTTTTATAAACTATGAAGATGTATTTTATAGACTACAGTTTTATATCTCTCATTTCAGAATAAAAGGCTTTGTTATTCCGTTTATCTATTATTATATCTATTTTTTATTATTAGTCATTATGTGTAATTGTATTCCAAATTATATATTATCAAATACGTTCAACCATTGAGGTATGATTAACCAATATCTAAACATACAGACTTTCATACCTATATAGAATATTAGTAGGATCCTTACAATAATAAAAGGTTACAACTATGAAAATGTGTACAGAATTTGGCTTTTGTATGATACGATTTTAATAAAGATGATTAATAAACATGATAAAAACAGCATGATAATTCTCATTTATTTATTATTCTACAAAATAAGCAGGCAGATAAAATATTGTTCGTGAACATATATTAAAACACAGTCCTCCTTCATCGGCACATATCCAATGACACCGACCCTGGCTAATATTGTTTTCCTTCGGTGGCTCTTCGATGGCTAGCAAAGCCTTTGTTCTTGAATTGAAAACCCAGGTCACCCATTACAAATTTTATCACAAAAGTCCATATTTGTTGGTAAATCACAATTGCAATCAGATTCCAATGCAGATGCACGAATTCTGTGTGTGTGTCGGTTCTCTTCCCTCTTGAGAGATCTTATGAAATTCTGAGTAAAATATTCTGTAGTTCTATGAGGTACCACAAGAACCAGCAACTACTCGCTCTGAACACATTCACTTTTAGTAATTATAAGCTTAAATTCTTGCTTTTGGCAATAACAAATTATATTAGATATTATTTTCTTTCGATAAGACATCTTTGACAAACTAAATACGGTTGCTATGACAATCTTGAAGTAATTGACTAGTGCCTACGATCCATTTCATAGTTTCATAATAAGGTTGTATACATTTCAAATAGGTATCTATTAAATTGCTTAATTATGAAAAATCAAGTAATTAAAGATTATAACATATGTATTAACTTGTTTTTTTTAATCTTGAATGAAGTAATATAATACTAACGTACTTTTTATAGCTGTATAAAATTTATATTAGTAAATTTTATGCAATCTTGTGATGTCTCGGCTTTCTATTGTAAATTGGAACGTAAGGGTGAAAGAGAAAGTAAATGGATCTTTGACAAGTCCATACTTATGTAGGTACTTAGGTACTTACTTAACTGAGCTAGGTAGATTCTCAATTATTGTGAAACGTAAAAAACTCAAACGCTTCCTAAATTATTTGACACTGATTTGACAATACTCAACTGATTATTGCTGCTTTACTCAAATCAGAAACCAGCCATTAGTATTACAAAAAGGGACATAGAGTTAAGATTAGGCAAATTAATATTATGTGCATTGCCCTATTCTGGCAAAATACTTGTTCATGAAAATGAGTACATTTCTAGTTTGAATAACCTGATGCATATTTTATCTTGTCGTCATAGTGACCGTTTATTGTTTTTTGACACCAACAATTTTGTTAGTGATTTTGTTTTGATTGGGAACCATATGTTTCTTCCCAAAAATAGTCGACATTTATTAGCTACATTGTTAGCTTTTAATATACACGCAGTTATTGATAATTTAACTGAGACTAGGTTTAGTGATTTAACAGTATTATCCAGTTTTTCTGATAATACTTTAAACGATGATTCTTTAAACGATTAGAGCCGACAAAAGAAAAGTCAAATAGTAATATTTTACTATATCATCAAAATATAAATCGCTTCTCCGGCAAAATTTTAGACGTGGAATTGTTAGTAGATAAATACCACATGGATATCTTATGTTTTTGTGAAACTTGGTTAAAACCAGATAGGATGTTGTTTAATGTAAATAATTTCTCAGTTGCCAGCGCGTACAACAGATCCACAGTGGGTGGTGGTACCCTGATACTTTGTAATAGTCATTTAAAATATAAGGAAAGGAAGGATATCACTGCTTACTCTGTTGATCGCTTGTGTGAGGTAGCATGTGCAGAGGTCGAGGGGCATACTGTCTTGTGCGTTTACAGACCACCAGCATCAAACTTGTCATTGTTTTTGATTTCAATGGAAGAATTATTAAGTAAACTTTTCAGAGATAATAAATTGGTTTTTGTTTGTTGAACTTAAGGGCCTACATACGCTTTAGTGCCGTAAAACGGTAACTTTCTAAAGCATACTCCTTAGAAACGGCTAGGTTCAAAGGTTTGAAAAAAATATGTATTTTTTATTGATTCATGTACATAATTTGTAACACAAGGTTTTTTCGTGTAACTAATAGTTTTGATTTAAAAAAATAATTAACAAGACGATATTTTTCGCAACTTTTGGCAACTCCTCCAAAACGACTTGGATGTTAAAAAATATTTTTATACAGAAAAATTGATGGCTGCAATTACTTCATACCTAACATAGCATATATAAATCAAATAATTCTTTTCAAACAAAACTGTTCAAAAGGAGGTTCAATTTTGATATTTTGGCACCGAGCGGGCGCACGGCCAGTACTGCGTTACATTGGGGCGTATATATCACCTTAAATATAGATCTGTTAGTCAACTCGCCTGAAAAATGTAAGCTCATTTCATTATTTAAATCATTTAACCTAAAATATTTATTTAATGAGCCAACAAGAATAACAGCAACTTCAGCTTCTTGCATAGATAATGTATTCACTAATTGTAAAGTAAAAGATTCGTTTTTAATTAGTGGCGTTAGGTCAGACCATACTGGTCAACTAGTATCTTTTGAGTCAAATAAAAAAATTAACCTGGCTAAATCAATTCGATTAAGACCAATTACTAATAATAAATTAATCTCTTTTAATAATAATGTTTTTGGCAACCTTTGTAACGCCAGTTTTGATTCAAACGACCCCAATATAAATTACGGCACGTTGTTTTCAACAGTTTGCCAAGAATTCAATAAAACGTGTCCTGTAAAAACAGTTAAAGTCAACAATTCCAAATCGAAATTTTGTGAATGGGCCACTGTGGGCATAAGAAAAAGCCGAGATATCTTATATAATTTATATTACGAAAAATCTTTGACTTCCGATCAAGTTTTTCACACTTATGTTAGAAACTATTCCAAAATATTCAAAAGAGTCTGCGCTCAAGCAAAATTTCAAATAATAATTAACAAAATTGGTGCTTCTAATAATAAAATAAAAACTGTGTGGCAATTAATTAATAGAGAAACTGGAAAGATACAACAACGCGATCAGAATGAGTTGTCTTTGAAAATAACTAATCAAACCATTGTATAGGCAAGAAGTCGCTGAGACATTAGAAAATTTCTTTACCAACATTCCGTTAGAGGTTACGAAGTCTCTTCCTTCCTCTTCTAAATTAGCTGAAGCTCTTCTTAAAGAAAACTTTACTAAAGACATACCAATCTTTAAATTTAAGCCAATATGTATTGATACAATTAAAAACTCGTTCAAAAGTCTCAATATAAAGAATACTGAAGACTTGTGGGGGATATCCGTTAGGGTTCTTGGAGATATTATTGACTCAATTGCTCAGCAATGTTTGGACAGCGGCACTTTTCCTGACTTAATGAAACACAGTAAAGTAGTACCAATTTTCAAATCAGGCTGTAAGAGTGATCCTTCTAATTATAGACCTATATCCGTGCTTCCAGCATTGAGTAAAATCTATGAAAAAATCATGCTGGAACAGATGTTGTCTCACTTCAATTCAAATGGGATCCTGCAAAGTCAACAGTTTGGTTTTACGAAAGGTAGGTCGACAACGGACGCGGGAGTAAAAC
Source organism: Orthosia cruda (assembly GCA_964057195.1). Classification (NCBI taxonomy): domain Eukaryota; kingdom Metazoa; phylum Arthropoda; class Insecta; order Lepidoptera; family Noctuidae; genus Orthosia; species Orthosia cruda. The sequence goes on along the minus strand of OZ059826.1, from coordinate 2,443,110 downwards.
TCATCAGCCACATCTTGGAGGCTTGGGAGAGGTCCCAGGATGCCATTGGCATTTTCTGTGATCTTTCAAAAGCTTTCGACTGCGTCGACCACAACACACTGATCTGTAAATTACACCACTACGGAATTCGTGGAAAATCTGCTGATCTCGTGCTTTCCTATTTATCAAACAGACAGCAAAAAGTAAATGTTAATCGGGCGACGCCCTCCGGGTCTCTAGTCAAGATGGGCGTGCCCCAAGGTTCAATTCTCGGCCCTTTCCTTTTTCTTGTTTACATTAATGATCTCCCTTTTATGATGGCCAAATTTTCGGATATAATTCTATTTGCTGATGATACTTCGCTAATTTTTAAAATAGATAGGCAAGATACGGATGTCATAAATGTCAACGAAAGTCTAATTGTTCTCTCAAAATGGTTCGCAGCTAACAATCATTTACTGAATGCGAAAAAAACAAAATGTCTAAAGTTCTCTTTACCAAATGTACCACAATATGACCTAAACCTAAATCTTGACGGCAAAAATCTTGAAGTTATAACGGAAACTGTATTCTTAGGGATTACTATCGATTCAAAATTGCAGTGGGGCGCGCACTTTAGAACTCTTTCGGGTAGGTTAAGTTCGGCTGCATATGCAGTAAGGAAAATAAGGCAGCTAACCGATGTAGCTACAGCTAGGTTAGTATACTATGCCTATTTCCACAGTATTATGTCTTATGGCATTCTGCTGTGGGGATCAGCAGCAGACGTTGACTCAATTTTCATCCTACAAAAGAGGGCAATCCGCGCAATCTATAAAATGGGTCCTCGCGAGTCTCTCAGAGAAAAATTTAAAGAGATCGATATACTGACTCTACCTTCACTTTATATTTTGGAATGTATTTTGTATGTCCGTAAAAATCGGGGGCTTTTCAAAACTAGAAGCGACTTTCATAATTTAAATACACGCAGTAAGCACGAAATTGTAATACCCAAATTCAGATTAACGAAAACTAGCAAGTCTTTTCTTATAAACAGTATACGCTTTTATAACAAGTTGCCAAAGTCAGTTATAGAACTGACCGATGGTAGGTTCAAAAACTACATCAAACGTATCCTTATTAACAAAGCATATTATAAAATCAAGGACTACGTTGAAGATAAAAACATTTGGCCTTAGCTCCTTCTGCGCATGCAGCTTCCCTGGTAACTTGTAAACGGCACAAATATGTGGATGTCTCTAACTATTCTCAATCTCATTTTTTCTTTCCTTCTTTTAATTAGACTTTTTACAGTGGTTTTCAATCATCTTTATAGCCCTTTGCTAAGAATAGTTACAGCACTGATAACAAAATGTGTGCCACATGTTAAATTTAGTCTTGTTATACTTATTTTTATTTACCTTTGTATAGATTCTTTTACCGATTGTTTTGTGAATGTGTGAACATTGTAGGCCTTCTAGATGCTAGTTAACATTTGTTAACTTTTTTATAAAATACATAATCTTTTTATTTTTATTTTTTAGTTTCTTACGACTTATTATCATAAGCGTTTTTCGACTTATTATTATAATCGTCGCGCATGCGCCATCCGTGCGGGCGTGTCAAACACAGTTGTCAATGTACTGCCGGTGTGAAAAATGTCGAGTTCAAAAACTGTTAAGTGTACGACGTGTAACATCGTAATAAATGAACTTTTGGCCTTTGTGCAAAACAAATATGAAGTTATGGACAATGAAAGCATGATTCAGATCTGTGCTACGGGTTTTTCAACGGAGGATATCGACCGTGCAAAGTCGTTATTATGTATGTTATTATGAATCCTTGTCGAGTAGCAAGAAGAAAATATCTCGAAGAAAAGATAAACGGCTTAAGGACCTGGAGGACATCATAACATTGCTGAAGATGACAGATCCTGACCTGATTCCCATTTTTGTGGCCAAAGACTTGGGAAAATTGCCTCCCGTAACTTTCGACCATGTTGATGTGACGGGATTGTTGAAGGACTTATTGGTGATAAAATCTGAAATCAAGACTATTAAAAGTTCGTATGCAACTATAAAGCAGTTGGAGGAAATAAAAGAGGAGCTACATAGTTGCAAATATGGGTCAATCCTAGCAGTAGATGAGGGTAATATAAATATGCGTCGACGCGGAGCATTTTGTATGGATAGTGGGCCGGTAGGCATATCACCTATGTTAAACCGAACAACAGCGCCAACACAACAAATATTAGACAGCGAGAGCACTCCATGTCGGCTATCTCTTTCACTCCCGTACGCGACGAGGACTCAGTGTGTGAGACCGGCAAGTCTGAGCGAGACAGCGATAAGTACGGTGTTGAGACAGTTGGTAAAAGCTGTGCTTCGAATGTCGTGTTTTCGCGTGCTGCTGTCAAGGAGGTACCTACGACCACAGTGATTAATAAAATTAGTGCACCTATTGATAAGCCCGAGAAGCAACAGAGATCAATAGCTGAAGTTGTACAGGTAAACGGTGATTTCAAAAAAGATAAGCCGAATGAAAGCTGGACTCTGGTGCAGAAAAAGCGTTTACGTAATCGCTTTATAAGTCAGTCGGGCAAGGCCCGACATAATTAGAAATAAGTGTATTCTTGACAATTGGACTTGTAATAATATTATATGGGGGGAAAGGGGTGAGGAAGATTGTAACAAATATTATCGGATTTGTAATAGTAAATTAAAAGATATTCACTTCCCCAGTGAACTTGGTGCTTGTGCAGATAAGATGTGTAAAAATGTTAATCATAGAGATGTTATTGATAAGTTATATAATGAAATTATAGTCATCTTGTGGGAGGCCTCTGTACTAAGCAAACAAATCAGAAAGCATAGAAAGGGTGTGAGTGTAGCGGGATGGAACAAACATGTGAGGGAAGCACACAACAGAGCTAGGCGGGCTTTTATTAGATATGTATCATGTGGCAGGCCGGATGGTGGTCCTATATATGATGACATGTATGCAACACGCAAATTTTTTAAGTCAAGGCTAAAATTCTGTCAAAACCATAAAAACCAGCTTGAAATGGACATTTTGGCAGAACATGTCTCCGGTAAGAACTTTCGGGATTTTTGGAAGGGTACTAGGAAAATGAAGGGTAAGGTTAGTGTGCCAGTGAATATGGAAGGATGTGGAGAGCCTAAGGATATAGCCAACTTTTTTAAGGATCATTTTAGAGTAATATCACCACTCTCATCATGCATTGAGGTACCTGTTGTTGGTGTCGCTGATCCAGATAACTTGTTAGGTTTTTCCAGTAAAGACGTGGAAAGGATTGTTCGAAGCATGGTTAGGGGAAAATCCCCAGGCAATGACAGTCTCAGTATTGAGCACTTGCAGTTTGCAGGCAGGCATATATTTAGGGTTCTGGCCATGCTGTTTACTTTTTGTATGCGACACTCTTACCTACCGGCAAAGCTGTTAGAAACTATTGTTGTGCCGATACCGAAGGATGTTACTGGGGACGTCACAGATAGAGGAAATTATAGGCCTATCTCACTAGCGACTGTGGTGGCGAAGGTTTTCGATGGTCTACTTGACGCTCAACTCAGTAAGCACATTAAACTCAATGACGCGCAGTTTGGCTTCCGTGAGTCACTGTCGACTGAAAGTGCTATCTTGGCTTTGAAACATACTGTAAAATATTATGTTAACAAAAAAACACCTGTCTATGCTTGCTTCCTTGACTTATCGAAGGCCTTTGACTTAGTGGACTACAACAGGCTCTGGGCCAAGCTTGGAGAGGTAGGGGCTCCCACTGAACTCATTAACATCTTGTCCTTTTGGTACAAAAACCAGAAGAATTTCGTTAAGTGGGGCAATGTTTTATCGGACGAGTATGTACTGGAGTGTGGTGTGAGGCAGGGAGGCCTGTCCTCTCCAAGACTATTTAACTTGTACGTTGATCAGCTGATCGATGGGCTCAGTAATTGCCATGTCGGTTGTCATATAGATAACGTCTGTGTTAATAACATCAGCTACGCTGACGACATGGTGTTGCTGAGTCCATCGCTCAGTGGTTTAAGAAAACTGCTCGATATTTGTGAGTCATATGCTGCGGCCCACGGTCTGAGGTACAACGAGAAGAAGAGTGTGTGTATGGTCATAAGAGGTGGTATTAAACAACCGGAGCATGTACCACCTGTCTATCTGAACGGAGTACCTTTAGAACGTGTCGCTCAGTTTAAGTATCTAGGGCACTTTGTGACAGAGACCCTGAAAGATGATGCGGATGTAGAGCGAGAACGAAGAGCGCTGTCGGTGCGTGCTAACATGTTGGTTCATAGATTCTCAAGGTGTTCAGTAGACGTGAAAGTGACACTGTTCAGAGCCTACTGCCAAAACTTTTACTCCAGCGCTTTATGGTTCAACTACACCCAGTGGGCCTACAGAGCTCTTCGTGTACAATACAATGACGCCTTTAGGATTCTGGTGAGGCTCCCCCGATTCTGCAGCGCGTCGGGCATGTTTGCTGACGCTAGAGTCGATGACTTTTATGCCATGATGCGCAAGAAAACTGCTTCTCTGATGCGTCGGATTCGGGGGAGCGACAACGGAATCCTAAGGATGTTTTCTGAGAGGCCAGACTCTGAGATGTTGGGAAGATTCGTCCAGCTTCACGTGACGAGATGATACAATAAGTTAACTAACATAGTTTTAAGACCTTTGTTACTAACAACTATGGACATGTAATTAGTCTGCAATAAATGGATTTATTATTATTATAAGTATTAATACAAACAGATTGAAGCCGTTACCACACGAACAATGCGCCTTATCCACGTCTTTAAGTCCCTTAGAGATTCGGCTAATCTTGACACACTGAGGATGGTTTATTATGCTCTGTGTCAGTCAGTTCTTGGGTACTGCATAACTGCGTGGGGTGGTGCAACCAAAACTAGTGTTCTGAGAGTGGAAAGAGCACAAAGAGCCATTCTTAAAGTCATGACTAAAAAACCTTACAGGTACCCGACCACAGAGTTGTACTCTGACTGTAAAGTTCTGACGGTACGGCAACTCTATGTGCTCCGATCACTTCAAAGAATACATCTCAGTCTGACTCCGCCAAACCCAAATAAGCGAGTATATCTTCTTCCAAGAATCCAACACAAAACTACCTTCGCAACACACCAGTTCTACACACTAAGTACACACATATACCAAAAAACTAACTCACAAATAAATATTATAAATCTAAACGTACACAAACTTAAAGCCGTAGTAACAGAGTGGCTATTACAAAAGGACTATGCCTACACAGAGTCTTTACTCACATACATTGTCTAATAACATAAGTACTCATTCTCTAACACATACTAACAACTAAAGGACACACGCCTATATTCCTTAACCATCAGCTCATACTCGCACTACACTTCATCTATCACACACATACGCACACAAAAACACGCACACACACACACATACACACATTCACGCTCATACACAATGTACTCACCTCCTATCACATACACATATACACACTTCACTATCACACTTCACACAAAAAAATCTACAACACAAATTCTAATTTACTTGTACCGTCCACCTATTGTAATAAATTATGTTTAAGGAACTGCTCGGCCGAACACTGTCTCTTAAAATACAGGTGATCCTAGTTTAAGAGGCAGGGTTATATAAATTATTGTACTGATTTTGCAACATTTGTATTGTTATTTGTATATCTGTAGCTTCTGTTGGTTAATAAACAATTTATTATTATTATTATTATATTATTAAGTCGGGCCTACGTTGTCCCCCCATATCTAAGTACTAATGCTGTAACATGGAAATATTGTAAGACCAAACCATTTTTAAGAGAGTAACCATGGAGTTTCTTGCCGGTTCTTCTCCATAGGAAACGACCAACCCGAACCGTGCACCTTTTGTCGACGTTTTATAAGTGCTCTTGTAGGCCTATGTGAAATAAAAAAATTGATTTTGATTTTGAAAAAGTAACGACAAGTGCACTCCCTCAATTATAGGAGGCCATAACATGCATTTTAGATTATCGACTAAATAGAAACTAAAATATAAACTCTTATTATAAGGTAATAGTAAATTGTAAAACATATAAAAAGAAAAACTAATCAAAACATGACATACTTATAAAAAAAACTCTCCTTTTATATATATAATTAACCTTAGGGATTTACCAACATTATGGCAAACCAGACGGCATTAAATCTTCAAAAGTAGAGTCTGGCTAACGAAAGTAGAGACTAAAAAAGCGCGGCAAATTTAAAAAAATATCAGCATAGCAACCCTAAAACTAGTATGCAATACCTGGAATAACCTAATTAGAATTATAATTCTAAAGATTAACCTTCTTTAGAATTATTTATATTACTTCGTCTGAATAAAAATACTATAAATAATTTAGGTAGGTAATATTTTAGACATAATGCACCAATCTGAATAAAAATAACAACAATAGGTATTCTATAATAATTATTTTGGTTCATTTTTTATAACACTATCAATCAAAATATGAATCTAAGACTTCCGTGTGAAAAGATTCATAAGAGTCATAGGAATCACTGTTTCCTACATCAATAATGAAACTTTTTAAATTATTTTCTGTAATTCTGCCCCTTTCTTTTTATTTATTTTCAACATATATGACATGATCAGTCGTTTTCTTCCACTCCTCTGCTAGCTATTTCATCCAAGTACTGGTTCTGGGTTCTTATCCTATCTTTCTGCTCTAAACCCGTAAGTTTTTCAATAGCTTTTACTATATCATCAACCTCTGCTACATCCTCAAGATTTTAAGTAAAAGAAAAAAAATGGGTTAAAATTAAAATGCACCATTTATTATGGTATGATAAATAACCATATTGCATTATTATGAAGGTTTATAACATATTATAAAATGAATGTAAATCAAAATAGAGAAAATGTTTTTACAAAATGATAAATAGAGATTACGAATTAAAACAAAGTATTAACATGATAGCGTCATACGGAAAATTGGGTTTGACATTAGTATAGCATTGCCATATAAAAAGTTTGCAAATAATTCGAGTGTTTCCTTTCGTTTGCCAGACTCTAGCAAAATGTATATATACTTTTTACAAACATATATTAGGGTAAACAATTAAAAAAAAACCTAAATGGTAAACTGAACTGAAGAAAATTTAGTTACAGAGGGCAAAGCACTTTTAAAATATACAATTATATTAAAATCTGAAACATAAAACTATAGATTAACTTAAAAATAAAAACTCACAGAACCTCGACTAATGACAATATAAGTTTTTAAGCTGACATGGTCACAATCATTAGAATTAATATTTGTTTCGGGATATTTACCATGTATATTTTGTATTTCGGCACCATTACAAGCGCCATGATCACGAGAACTGAAACTGGTAAATATCCCGAAACAAATATTAATTCTCGACTAATGACTTTTTAAATTAAGGCAATGGCTCACAAATGTCAAATTCACAAGTTTTCGACAAAGTATTATAGTGCCTACAGAGTTTGTTTAAAGCGGCATAGTGACCGAGATTGGTTTTTGAGTAAAGTATTTCCAGTAGATTGAAAACTTTTTTCTTGGGATGCGGTTGGGTATTTTTATATTTATGGAGTTCAGGAGTTCGATGCAGTCAATGGACCAATTAATAATTTTGTGTAGAAATATTAAATCTATTAATTCCCTTCGTCTAGACAATGTTTTAATCTGGTAATGTTTCTATCTTTGTAACTCGTTATCTGCTTTGCGAAATGATCTCCATAACTGAGATGATAAAGAAAACGTCTTTGAGCGCTCTCTAAGCGTTTAATATAGACATCGTAATGTGGGTTCCAAATGACTGAACTGTATTCCAATATCGGTCGATCAAGGGTGTGAAATAGCTTAATTTTTGTTAAGGATCGCTCTTTTCTTTCTTTTCTTTTCGTGTGAGGTGTGGCCACCCCTGGTGTCAGAGTTAATTAAGCCGCCTCTGGGAATCCTCACAGGCCTCTGACTTGGCTATTTCAGACTTACATTATAACTCTATAAGTCCAGGTTTCCTCACGATGTTTTCCTTCACCGTTGCCTGTGATGTCCAAGATTAACTTAGAAAGTACATATGAATTTGAAAAATTCACATTGGTACTTGCCCGGATTCGAACCTACGACCTCAAGCACGACAGGCGAGGTCTTAGCCACTGGGCCACCACGACACTTGTTAAGGATCGCTTAAATAGCGATAAATTAAATTCGCCGACTTATTCTCTAGCACTATGCATATTTTGCTGGCGTGACTTTGGTCCAAGCAAATTAACTCTTGTAGACAAATCTATATTAGACTTTTTAAGTAACTCGTCATCTTTCTGTATCTGTGGGTGTCTGTGCGACTGTCGAGTTCACTTTTTAATTGGTCAAAATGTTGCTCATAAATTGGACCGATGTTTCGAGATTTTTTATGAGGGCTTGTTTTAATTCGCCTAATTCTGTAGCAAAGCATGATTTTAAGGATGCTGAGATTTTGGCTGACGCAGTTGTTTTTATTTCATGCCGAATGGTCTCCAATAACTCATCGAAAGAAGGATTTACAAGCTCAGTAGGTGGGCTTTCTATACGAGGTCGCTTCTGCTGTCTATGAGGCACAATAAAATTATCGGACGTGTCTAAGAGCGCTTTTAATTAATTTGCGAAGTATTCATTTCAAGTGATCGTTTTGACGCCGCGAATCACAACTCAGCTTATTTGTGGTGTGGTGGACCGTACCGTACTCACTACGTGGAACAGAAGGCAAACGTCGACTGCGTTGTCGAAATGCTGGTAGCACTGACACAACAGAGTTGAATGCGCACCCGCAGTATTTTGAAATTTACACCGTGCGCATAACAGCTAGGATGCCGTGCACTTGTAAAACAGTCACTGTGTGACTTTTTAATATTATTATAATCACTTGGTATTTCTTAAAAACATTGTGAGAATGTTCTTATAACTTAAGAGATTGTTTCAATTCACTATGATTGAGTTTTTACGGTAGGGTACATGAAATAGTAACTGGTAATAAACTTTGCGAATGAAAAAACCAAGGACAATATTAGAAGGTTACGGAGTACGTTCTGAACTCTTCCACTTATAATCAATATAAGTCTCCAATATTCCTTGAGCAACCATACCTAGTGTTAATGCACACATGTCTGAAGAGGCCTTTGCCTTGCAGTATTTTATCTCTTGGAGGGGCCGAGAAATAACTCGGACATTTCGACACATGGATCTTTTGTGGTCCCCTAGATAACTTACTCCCCCCAAGTTTCTTTGAAAACCTTCATCATGGCGATTTGAGCCTATAGTCTTCTGGTCTTGGATATCTTACCCCTAGGAGACTTATGCGCTTACCAGCCAGTGCATCGTATGTGCACAGAAGGAGCTTGATGCGTTCCGTATGTTCCCCGCACAACCTGCACATGGGTGTCACGATAGACCCGTCTTCATGAGCATTTTGTCAGTTCCAGTGAAGGCCACAAGCAGGTAGTGGATTTGCCCTCTGCTCATATTCCAAATCCATTCCCGTGCCTTGAACGTAGAGACCAGGAATTTCTTGGAGTGTTCCAGACCGGTATTAGACAGCCTATGTGTTTGTTGACCGTGGTCTGCAATTTTCCTGAATGTGGCTTTCACGAGACACGTCCTAATGCCTACACATAGTTCTGGAACCACAAAATCATTTGCTGCCCTCTCTTGCCAGTTCATATGCCATTTCGTTACCATGGATTCCTTAATGTCCTGGTGCCCACTTCAGTTTTATTCTGTCATGCTTCCCAAGCCTGTTGAGGGTTCGAATAGCATTCAGAACAAGTTTGGTCTCCACTTTGTAGGATGCCATGGCCTTGATTGCCTCAACCTGAGGTACCTCTATCTATATCACTTCTGGTTCCTCTATCTATATTCTCTTGAGCACAGGTTATTATGACATATTTTTCTGCTTGGAATACAGTACATCTTCCCTAAACTTTTACTACATTTGTAACCTTTTGCGTATATTCCCGCTCCTGTACCGGATTCCATTTTGAATAGTTGCCTTGTAGTAGAAATATTAACATGCTACAATCATTATTATTATATAAGGTTATCTAAGTTTTTTTTTACTTTTCTATCTTTCTCTCTAGATGCAGAACCTAACACAACACCAACACCTACATTATATTTACACTCAAGTCACACGTCCCGCGTCAAACAAAACAGTCTTGGCATCACAAGAAAACTTTAACTAATGAGAACATTACGTATTCCTTTTCATGCAGACGACACGTTTTGCTGGACGTGGCATTCGTTGCAATCTCTATGTTGTATAATGAGCTTGTGTGATTAGTTTAAGCTTACTGTCACACATGGAAGAAAGAAAACCCAGTCAGAAAGAATAATAAAGAAGGAATTTGAATCATCATCATCTTCCTGGCCTTTAGTATTAGGCCTGAACATATGAAATGGGAGTTTCATGAAACGGGTCACTTGAACTGTGATAACTACGGTTTGAAGTTTAAATAAGATTCATATTTGAGGCATGTTATTCTTTTTTAATGTTATTCATTCGCAAGTTCGCCATACTTATAAAAAATCTGATGATGAAGAACTACAGAGTCCGTGCATTGTGCTTATAACAGGCCTCTTAACTGTGAGAATTCCAAATGGGCCTTGCTTACTTTAAAAATTATCAAGCTGGAATACTTTATTCGTAAAAGATTCACAGATGCTTGAACGCTAGAATCTTTGAATGTCAATGAAATTTGAGTCCCATGTGGTGTCACGCTCAAATGTAGGCTTAGGTCACGTGCAGAGGTTTGCTTTTTTCGTAAAAGGCTGTCCCATCTTAACCCGTACTAAGTAAATGTTTAAAAGAACAGCTTCGCAATACTCTTGGGAAATCCCTAAACAGATAAACTTTTAGAACCAATCGACCGTCTGGTCATGTCATTACATTATTTTGTCGAAGACGTATTTTTTGTTCAATTTACTTATTTACGTTAACAACATGGCTTTTTGTTAAATCAATAAAAAAAATAATGTTTATTTGTACATTTACATTAGAATAATTCAATACACAGATTTTAAAATAATAAATGTTATACAGAGAGACAAAAACAAGGGCAAACTGCTGCCTCCAAAACTAGACCAGGGGCCTGTGTTTTAGGAGCCAATGTTCCACCAGAAATAATCATACAACATAGAAAATCATGCCTACACAAAACATTATAAACGATTAACGATACAATTAAGTAATATATTGAATTAGAACAATAGATTTAATACTATATTGGTTATTAAATTGGATAAGATATAGAACATTAAATTGAATAATACATTGAAAAATACATGAGTTTGAACATAAAATATGAAAATAGCAGTGAAATACTTATAAGTTCCCTCGTGACGTTTTTCCTTCACTGAGATAAACTTAGAGAGATTATGTATATACGTAGTTGGAAATGAATAAAAAACCTTTTTCAATAAAATATAACCAACTTCCAAATAACAACACTCGAAAGTGAAAAATAACTTATTTTTCGGAAGTCGGTGTTCCTATTTTCCTTTCTTCTTTTTTTGACACCGATTTCAGAAAAAGAAGTTCTTTTTCGCTTTGTAGAGGTTTTAATTGGAAGACGGTTTCATTTTTTTTGGAAAATATTTGTACTATTCACTTTTTATTTGTGGTATCTAATAGGCAAGTTCTATAGTAAGGTACCTTTTCGTGAACTCTACTGGAGACTTATTCACAACTGTCCAGTAAGAAGCGAGATTGTAAATTTGGAATCTCCTACTGTCCAGTAAGTAAGTATGTAATTTACTCACTGTCCAGTAGGTCATCCTCTTGAGATCTGCTTAGAAAAAAAAAACATAGTACCAGACACAGATTAGAGTTTAGCCATTATAACATAAAATGGTTAAAGGAGGGAGGCTCCTAATATATATATCTATCTATCTTTTTGGTATGACATTTTATGAGATAGATATATTTTTGTAGCCTTAAACAGCCATTTTAGAGTCTGTGACACTTAACGCGACGCAGAAAAAGTTTGCACGTTGTGTTTGTACTTAGTAATGTAGTAAAAGTATAGTATGGGATTTTATGTTTGTATTTAGTCATTTCAGTTTATAAATTATGTTGGATATAACTTTCCATTCTAAAATTAACATGGAGTTTCAAAAACAATAATTTATACTTCTTTCATTTAAAAAAAAAAACAACTGGCAGGTTTTCACATTCAATTGCATTTTTTTTTTTTTTTTTTACCGCGTGAACATAGATAAGCCCAAAAATTGAGTTCAGGCGAATCAGATTTTTTTGAGAAAAGCATTATACAAGCCTCAACCAGTAAGAAAGCCATCCTGGCCTCGTATATAACCGGACCTCACCTGCGGTTCGGTCCGGTTAACTCATACTTGGTCAGGAAGGCTTACTTACTAGATTCTGCAGTAATGTACTTATAATGCAAGAATAGATTACCCGAATATCATGAAACTTGAACAAAAACATTGTTAAGTGTAATTAACCGTTGTTGTTGTCGTTTTCATTTGTTGAGTCTGCAGTGTACCAAAATGAACTGTACACATCTGCGTACCCCTTTAGAATGTACTGGCGCAATGTTATATTATACAATGTTATTAACAATAAACAGGCATGCGATTGCAGCAATCCCGAGAGATTTCGCGTCATTTATTGAAGATTTATGTTGTATATCTGCGAAGTTCTTCATTAGATCTACAGCACATTTAAATGGGACTAATTTGGGAACATATTCATTCAAATAAAAAAGAATTTAAAAAATCAGTGCACATTTGGCGGAGAAATCAATGAACATAAACAAAAAAAAGACAAACATAAAGTTGAACATAGAACCTCCTCCTTTTTGGAAAGTCAGTTAAAAAGATCACATTGGTGTTTGCCCAGATTGCCCGAGCCCACGGTTTTTAGCAGGAGAGGCTTGTATTATTTTGTATCTGAGTTGGGTTTGTTCCTACTCTAGGTTAGAGGTGACAGAGATAAAGTCGACACTGGCGGAAACGTAACCAGAAGAATGTTATTTTGAATAGGATACAAAAATATACAGATAAGATTGTCAGGCATCCCACATCCGATAGGTTTACGTTTTTATTATTATTTAAAATAATTTTAAAGGAACATTCCTATTTGTACGAATAAGCCTTTTGTTGGGTACACACGTACGTACTATCAGGTTCTGAAGTGCAGTCACATCGCCACGAAAATATAGCATATTCAACCAGTCGCACTTACGACCTACTATAGACTTATTGAACCAATGAGAACGCGACATGGCCGCAACGTCATACTATTTATTGAAATCACAAAACATGTGGGTGGTGTTTCAAATCCATCATCATCTGTAGATATAATAATATAAAACAAACGTTTACCTTAACTTTATAACATTGTGGGTAGATTTCAAACACAATACCCACACGTTTTGTCGCCAACATCCATCGCACTTATGTTAGCAAAGACTAATAAGATAATTATTGTTGTATGGCAATGATAATTAAAATAAAATTCAGAAGCAAATCACAACTATATTATATTTATATAAACATGTTTACAGTAATGGAAAATGCAGTTAGGAAGATGTTATTCAGCCGTTCGTCAGTCCGTGAAAAAGGCTGCTCCGCTCGTGCACAGCCCTTATATAACTTCTGTAGACGTCAATGGCCGTGATTTTCAAATATTCTGCCGCCAGTTGATAGCAGTTTCGCGCCGTAGAATCGGTGTTGCCAACACGGCCATGCTGCAAGGTGCCTGCCCCAGGCACCCCACGAGTCTGGATAGGATACTGAAATGTAAATAGACACATGTTCAAGTACTTGACAAACAAATAAAGCATTCTTGGTCGACTGAAAACATATTGCATACTTATTACGCATGTATTGAAATGCCATTTCCTGCACCTAAAGGGCTTTTGCCACACTTAGGTCACCAGGTTTTTAACTTCAGATCACATGCACTCGAAGAGCATTTCGCCCATTCGAGATCAACTTGGTACGCTGAAAAATTAGTTTCTCTTGATTGATCTTTATTACTTTAAGTTAATAAATAGAAGAATCTGAGGTATTACTTATATACAGATGTAAATAATGTTACTTCATTAAAACAGTTGTATATAGTAATAATACTTATAATTAAAACAATAACTTGTCAACACGGTCTTTTATTTTTTATTCTGTGCTCCAATTTTCAATATTTATCCACGGTTTGATATTTTCTGCCGCAGCTACGCCATTATACATTTTAGAGCTTTTTTGACTACCTCTTAAATCTGATATTTCATATCTATCATTATCTAGGATTTTCTTAATTTGGAATGGAACTTTGAATGTTGGTTATAGTTTTCGGCTTTGACCATCATTACTTTGACTCTGTATTTTGACCAATATCAAGTCCCCTTCTATATACCGCGTGGCTTTGATCCTAGTTTTGTCAAATCTCTTCATTTGATCTTCTGCACTAGTCTTAACATTATCGTCTACTCTTTCGCGCAACTTTGACACGTATACCAATGCTTCGCTATCAAGATCTGGGGCAAAGCTGTCACTATCTGTTCGTAATCAATACCCAAACATTACTTCACTAGGAACGGCTTGAATCGTTTTATGAATAGTACTATTAAGCCCTTGTTGTAATGCCTTGACACACTGATCCCACCTATCATCGGTGGTGTCAGCACCCATGGTTTTCAAGGCCTCTAAAATGGTTTTGTTAAATCGTTCTACTTGTCCGTTAGAGCGAGGGACACCTGTCGCTACAATATGTAACCTAATATTTTTATTCGCACAATATTGGGTAAATTTACTAGAAGTGAAACAAGATCCCGCACCACTAATTATTCTCCTAGGATTGCCAAATATTTTAGATACACATTCTAATTCCTTAATAACACCAGCCGTATTGGTTTTCCGTACTGCAGATATAAATACAAATTTTGCGAATGAGTCTACGATTACTAATACATATTTATTTTTGTTTTTAGTTGTTACGAATGGTCTAGATGTAGAGTGTGGAAGGGTTGTGCATATTTAGGCAAGGGATATAGCTGTCCTTCTTTTGGACTTCCTTTATTTTTAAAGTATATACATTTTTAATACGGTGCATTAGACATAGGGACAAGTTGCATAGGCAAGCTAAACTAAATCAGTACAACGCAATCATGCAAGTCACCTATACTAGATACCGTAACTTTTGCAATAACCTTTTAAAAAAACAAAAAAAAATGTTATGAAAAAGCAGAATTTGAAAAGAATCAAAACAATCCAAAGGGAATGTGGAATACTGTAAACAAAATTGCAAACCTCAAGCAAACTTCGCCTCCTCCATCTGAGTTATTAACTCTCACTCCAGATCTATTCGAGTCAACTAATACGGTGAACAACTATTTTGCAGGGGTCGGGGAAAAACTTGCTAATACAATATTAAATAAAAGGGGAACCTCAAATAAACAGCCAAGCCAATCCTCAATAATACACGACCTGTCTAAGTCACCTAGGGAATCTATGGTTCTGTTCCAGACAGATCATAGGGAAATAGAGTCTATTATTGTCAATCTAAAAAGCGACTCTGCAACTGGTATTGACAATATACCTACAGAGGTTGTGAGGAGTGCGAAAGGTAGTCTGATTGGTCCACTTACACATATGTGTAACCTATGCCTGGATACTGGTGTTTTCCCGGATATTTTAAAGAGGGCCTTAGTCCATCCTATCCACAAGAGTGGTGACAGAGACAGTGTTGGAAACTACAGACCGATATCGGTGCTAACCGCTATTTCCAAAATTCTTGAAAAGCTGTTAAATTCTAGACTTACTAAATGTTTTCATCAGAATGATATTATTGCAAAGAACCAATTTGGCTTTATGAAAGGTAAATCAACAGAAGATGCTACTTTATTGCTTACAGAGATCATAGCCCGTAACCTTGACAGCAAAGAGAAAGTAATAGGTGTGTTCCTCGATCTGTCAAAGGCATTCGACACTGTTTCTGTACCCATATTGCCTACCTTTCTAACAGAACTCAATGTGTTAGGATAGGCAATTACACGAGTTCGCAAGCTACTCTTTCCTTTGGTGTCCCACAAGGCAGCGTTCTTGGACCCACTCTCTTCCTGTTGTACATCAACACCATATGTTTGAAGACCCTACCAAATTGTAATATTATTACCTACGCTGATGACACTGCGTTGATTGTGCATGGAAGGGACTGGAAAGAGGCTCAGTGCTTTGCAGAGCGAGCTCTTAAAGATATCATGACTTGGCTTAATGACAATCTTTTGACGCTGAATGTTGATAAGACCAAATATGTAACGTTCTCGCACCGCATTAATACCCAGCCCCCACCAGATTTTGCAGTTATCGCACATACTTGTGACATCCCAGAAAGTTGTGGCTGTCCTAAATTAACTCGCACCACCACTATAAGATATCTGGGTCTCATCATTGACAATTCTCTGAAATGGTCAGCACATATAGGTCAGTTGACAGCCCGCATTAGAAAAATAATGCCTATATTCAGAAAGCTCAGAAATTCTGCTGATAGGGAAACGTTACTGTTCGTTTACTTCGCCCTTGTCCAAAGTGTGCTGCAGTACTGCATTATTGTTTGGGGTGGAATCGGCAAGTCTGTCTTACTTCCCCTAGAGCGTGCACAGAGAGCTATTTTGAAGGTCATGCTTGGTCGAACCCGAAGGTACAGCACTGATCTTCTTTATACCGAATGTCCAGTACTGGCTGTGAGACGGCTTTTTATACTGAGTACTATACTCCGTAAACACAAAAGCATAGAGTATAAACCGATGCATAAACGCGATAATTCTAGAATCTGCGAATCGACACCCCACAGAACAACCTTTGCAATGCACCAGTATTATGTTATAAGTAACCAATTACATAACAAAGCGAACCGAATCCACAACATCTTTCCTCTAACTTTTAGCAAGTGCAAGAATGTTATACGTGACTGGCTCCTACAGTTGGACTATTCAGAAACGGAGGAAATAGTAAATAAAAAATAGTCATAATTGCTTCCACACACTCACCTACACATCACACTACACAACACACCACACAAACACACAGGTACTTGCATTACCAATTTTTGTTTACTGCCAAAGGAAAAAAAAAAAAGAAAAAAATTGTGATATAAATTATTTTAATTTCTTTTTTTTTTGTTTAGAACTTTGATTTTGTAATATTGAAGTACACTGGGAGGAGGGCGATGTCGACTGTGACACAGTTTAGACTAGTACAGTCGTCAACGTAATCTCTTAAGCATGATCAATATTAGATACTTACTTCATTGTCATTGTTAGACAACTTAGTTTAAGAGAAAATTGTTAATTTGAATGTTACAAATAAATTATTATTATTAATTTTAGCAATTTTTAATAAAAAAAATTACAATATTACGCATCCGTGAAAACCAATATCGGGTACGTATACGCTCAACAAACTTGTCTACAGAAAAATGACCTAAATCATCGTCATTGCATTTTATGATCTGCCAAATACATTTTTTTGGAACAACCCATCTACGACCCTGACTAGTTTAAACCTTTCCTCCTAAAAGTTCATAATTGTTAAACATATCTGTATTTATATCGGCCTCTCCTGATTCTAGAACATCCCTAATTTTAGCTATCTCCGAGTCCTGTATCTGTACTGACAGCAACCAATCTGCCTCCGTGATTGACATAATAATTTCAGTTTCCGATTTTTCTCTGGATGGTACTGGATTTCGACTCAAAGCGTCCACATGCTGCATCCGGGAACCTTCCCTATGAATTATGTCGATTGTGAATTCTTGAGTAGATAGAACCCAACGAGCTATCCGCGGAATAATATCCTTTGTGGTTAACGTGTACCTAACCGCACTACAGTCTGTAATTATTTTAAATTGCTTACCTAATAAATATAAACGAAATTTTTGAAGGGAGCAAACGACGGCTAGAAGTTCTAGTTCGAAAGAATGATATTTTTTTTCATTGGCTTTCGTTTGTCTACTATAATAATGTATTACCTTTTCACCTTCATCATCTATCTGAGTCAATATACCAGCAATACCGTCCCTACTTGCGTCTGTATACAATATTTTATCCTTATTAGGGTCGAAAATAGCTAAAATGTTTTTAGATGTTAATTTATCTCTTAAAACATGAAATGCCCTATTTTGTACATCGTCCCAAACCCAGACGGTATCTTTTTTCAACAATTTCGTAAGTGGAGCTGATAAAATTGCACAATTTCTTATGGATTTACGGAAATAACTAATTAATCCTAAGAACTCTCGAAGTTGGTGAACCGTTTTGGGTATCGGAAATCTCTTAACCGCTTCCAGTTTTGAATCATTTGGCATAACGAAACCTGGTTTTATTTTATACCCTAAGAACTCGATTTCGTGTTTAAAGAAATGACATTTTTTTAGATTTAAGGTTAAACCTTTTGTTCGAAATATCTATAGCACATGTTCCAATAACTCAATATTTTCTGCTATTGTCTCTGTTACCAAATAAACGTCATCTAAATAAACAATAACGTTGCCAAATCTTAAATTACCAAGAGTTTTGTCCAAAATATTTTGAAAACAAGACGGAGCATTTGCCAAACCGAATGGAAGCCTTAAAAATTCATAATGTCCGTCTTCTGTTATAAACGCTGTCTTATCTATCGAATCATTATGTAAACAAATCTGGTAATACCCACTTTTTAGGTCTAAACTTGTGAAGCACTTATGCCCTTGAAGCCTATCTAATAAGTCTTCAATTCGTCTAATAGGATATTTATCTTTGATTGTTACTTTATTTAATGCCCTATAGTCAATGCAGAGCCTTTTTTCGCCATTTTTCTTGTCTACTAACAGGGCTAGACTGGCGTACGGAGAGTTACTATCGCGGATAATTTTATTCTCGAGTAATTCTTTAACCATATCTCTTATTATCTGCCTATCCGTGTACGAGGTTCGATAGGGTCTGCATTGAACTGGCTGTGAGCTTGACAAATTGATTGTCATTTCGTAGTTACTAACTTTCCCGAGTTTTTTTATATCGGTAGCAACACAATCACTGTATCGGTTAAATAGAGCTAATAATTCACTTTTATTTGTACTTGCGTCTAAGTCTAAGGCGGCTATATTGTTGTAAATTCTTTAAATTCACTGGCATATTGAAATTTAAGTACGTCGCCTATACGTGAGTATACTAAATCAAACCGCTCAGTAACATTTCTGCCAATCAGTATATCGCACCCTACCATATCATCTAAAATATACATATCTATATCTGATATAAAGATAATAATATCAATCGGTTTTTTGTCTATGATTTCTTTTAAAAGGTCAAACATATTTCTACGTATTTGGAAACTACCCGACAATTTTAACCGCCAATCATCCCATTTCCACATAGGCCACTGCCTTTCAGTACGTAGTAACGAATCATACCAAACTTTAGCAGACCCTTTTAGTTTATTTAAAGCTTGATAGCGAATCATTTTATCCGACCATGAAAAAGTATTTGCATAAGATCGAATAGGGAGCGATATGAATTTTTCAATGACGTTATTGCGACGCACGCTATTTCGAAAAACTTTGCGACTGGTACGCCAGTACGAAACCACATTGAATCGAAAACCGCTATTTCGAATCACGTTATTGCGACGCACGCTATTTCGAAAATCTGTTAGACTGGTACGCTAATACGAAAGTTTTGGTATCGAAATCTACGGTTTCGAATAACATATTCCAATCTAAATTTGGCTGGGGAGCAAATCACGACCCCAATTAAAGCCTTATCTTCGGTACTTGTTTTTATCATTTTTCGACGCCGACTTCCGAAACTAAAGTTATTTTGGAAATTTTAGTGTTTTGCTTTTGAAGCCGTTTAATATTTTTTGTGAAAAAGATTTCCTTCTTTCTTTTTAGTTTTAGAACACCATCACTGCAGGGCAGTAGTGTGAGTGAGGGCAGTGGTGGCCCAGTGGTTGCGGCCCCGACTTACGAATACACTCACTTTTTTTCTTTTACCCACAACACTAAAAAATTGTGTATCTACTAACTAGTTTACTTATTTACGAGTACCTACCTACTTCTTAAGTAATTCTTATATTTAGTTTTATGATTATCTTGTATTTCTCATATTAAGTGAATTGTATTCTTTTTGAGAAATAAATGTCTTAAACCATAAAACCAATGCATATATATTATAAGCGTTGACCTTCCACTTCTTACACGACCTGGACACTTCTATCTTTCTCAAATCTCTTTATTTGACGAGTCATGGTTATTCTCAAAAAAATAAAGAAAATATATTATTATCATTGAGTTAAATGTACTACGTACTAGACAAGCTATTTCAAACAAAAGATTGCGCGTAATTCGGTGACAGCGGGGCAAGCAGGAAGGGAGGGGTGGGGGTTATGTTCTCACAGATAAACAATTAATGCGCGCGGATGAACATTTTATTACTCTTTGACATTTACACAAACATGGCCACCCTCTCGCCTCCACGGTGACGCGTCGTCACGAGATACAATAAATTGATAAAATATAATTAAATTAAGCGTGTTTTTACCTTATTGTTGAAAACTCATTCCTTGACTTTTATTTATATTTCTCGAGTTATTTGAACAGTATCTCAATACACACGAAGGCATTTTATAAGAAACAAAACTTAGTACTCAAACGTGTCACGTTGCAGCGAGCGCTTGCCACAGACTAAGTGAGTTGGGGTACGCGCGCTCTATGATTATTACACACTTGAAATAATTGATAAATTTGCTTACCTACTTGACAAGAGAAATCATGCACTTTAATTAATAGGTTATTACATAATCTTTATTATTCATCTTCATGTTCTTCATTAAATATATTTTAAAAACAAAGACAAAAGAAATTACATTAGGTTTTGAAAATAACTTACACTTCATCCAGTTTCATAAAAAAATTGATATATATTTAGCCCATTCAATTCAAGGCTACATAATTATATTTACCCTAGTTTTACACGTTATATTTGCTTGTATTTCGAATTCGATATAAAAAAAACAAACAAAACAACTCAAACGCTCGTATCAAAATTCACCAACTATCGTAACCACGTCAAACTAACAAGTTATTCGTATTGTTTCAAATATACCCTCAGTTTTCGTAATTATACCGCAGATAAGAAAAAATTTGATATAAATGTTAAAAGTTTACCCATATTTACTGTAGTATTATATTAACTGTGCCACATTCAAATTCAATGTATTTGTTCAAGACCCATTTAGCTAAATACCTCAACGAAAATCTTGTTTACAACTGAATCCGGCCGCTAGATGTATTCTATAATTATTAGAAAAAGAGTTTTAAGATTTAAAATATTTTAATGAATAAAAAGATATTCATATTCACAAATTAAGTGCATTAAATTATAACAGTAATAATTTGCTTATCTTTCAAGTTAAAATAATATTTAAAAATGTGTATATAAAAATAAATGTTTTTTTTTTTTACGGGTATTGAACCAGGGCCATCTTAGTTTATTGTGGTTTACCTAGCAGTGTTAACCACTAGGCCAGATGGACACTTAAGTTGTGCATTGAAATTAATCATGTCATTCTAATCAAACTAACTCAAAGGTAAATGTTTAGCAATATACGGGAGTAAGTGTTGGCAACACCGATTCTACGGCGCGAAACTGCTGTCAACTGGTGGCAGAATATTTGAAAATCACGGCCGTTGACGTCTACAGAAGTTATATAAGGGCTGTGCACGAGCGGAGCAGCCTGTTTCACGGACTGACGAACGGTATATATCACCTTAAAAATCTCGACTACGGCTCGGTTTTTAAACACACACTCATGTTTTAATACCCCTCATTATGCAACAGTTTCATAAACTACTATTAGGAATGGCAACTAGGATCTATAATAAGATCCCTAGACGAATTAAATTTTAAAAAAGCTTTTCTGAAAATATTATATGAAAAAACATGTTATACGGTGAACGAATACCTGACTGACACGGTATATTTTTTTTTTTTTTTGTTTTTGACATTTTAATTTATAATTTATGCTAGAATTTGTTATTATTATATTTATTGTTATACGGTGAACGAATACCTAACTGACACATTGTAATATTTTTTTTTGACATTTTAACTGACAATTTATGCTAGAATTTGTTATTATATTTATAGGGATGTTTTATTTTTTTATTTTGTTGACTATTTAATTTAGAATTAATTTAAAAATGTTACTTTTTTATATCCAATAGGCTCGCGCTTGACCATTATCTCACCTGATGGTAAGCGATGATGTGGTCGACGGTGAAACACACTTGCCTAGAAATAACCTTTTCACTCTTGACTTAAAGACCCCCAGATTGTAGCTGTCGGGAAACACAGACTCCGGCAGGGAATTCCACTCCTTAGCTGTACGCATAATAAAAGTGTTCTCAAAACGTTTTGTGCGTATGGGTGGAATGTCCACCATGTATCGATGGCGCATCGCCGTACGTCTGGTAGTCCGATGATGAAACGGGCTCGGTGGAATTAGATCGTGCAATTCCATCGCACTCTCCCCGAAATGTAACCGATAAAAAACTGACAGGCTGGCAACTCGGCGACGATGTTCAAGACTCTGGAGCTTTGACTTGACCAGCGCCTCGTCGCCGATGAGCCTCTTGGCCCGCTTTTCGATCGACTCTAGTGCATCAAGCTGGTATTTAGCAGAACCATCCCAGAGATGAGAACAGTACTCCATGCATGATCGAACTTGCGCTTGATACAAATTGAGGAGCTGCTTCGGCGTGAAGTACCTTCTCACCTTCGCAAGGATCCCCAGCTTTTTGGCTGCCAGCTGAGCTTTTGCCTCAATGTATGGGCCAAAATTGAGAGTCGATGTCAACGTAACGCCAAGAAGCTCAAAATGGTCCGTTATTGGCACGGTCACATCTCGAAAAGTTGGAGCCGGTGGAAATTGGCTCTCTTTTGCGGAAAAAAGACACGCCTGGCTTTTAGCAGCGTTAAACCTGACCAGATTGGCATCGCACCATTCGGAGACTGCCTGTAATGACAGGTTCAAACGCTCCACCATGGCCTCACGGAGACACCGGATCTGCGGCCCGGTAGCCCGTGCGTTGGACAAGTATCTCTCAGCAACAGTGCTGTCGTCTGCATACCCAAAGTTGCCGGGTTTTAGCAGATCATTAATGTGCAGCAAGAATAATGTTGCTGAGAGTACCGACCCCTGAGGGACCCCGGCATTAATATCCAATTGGTCCAATGAGCAGCCATCGATAACCACTCGAATGGACCGATCTCTCAGGAAGTCCGCAATCCAGTCACATAGACCACCGGGAAGACCGAACGAAGGAAGCTTACCAATAAGGCTTTCATGCCAGACCCTATCAAAAGCCTTCAAGATGTCGAAGGAAACAGCAAGTGCTTCCCCGTGGCTCTCAATGGCCTCACTCCATATGTGAATGGCATACGCTGGAAGATCCCCAGTAGACCGATTTCGGCGGAAACCGTATTGGCGGTCACTAAGGATCTCGTTAGTTTTTAGGTATGCCACGAGCTTCGTGTTAAGTACACGCTCCATACTCCGTGCTCCAGGGTAAACCCTGGGTAAGATAAGTACGACACGTCTGAGGGACTCGCTATCTGTGTCTCCGTAAGGAAAAACAGGGCTGGTTTCTCAGTCTCCAGATGGTAGTGGACTGCAGAGAGATTTGAGTGCAGACCTCTAATGTTGGGGAGGGGGTGCAGCCGCTGTTTAAATACTTTATTCTTTTTCCTTGGCATTTTCATTTTTTGAAGAGTGAATAGAGGAGAGGAGTAGGAAGTGATACGAGGTTTCACGCTGCTAACCTACAGACACGCAATGAAAGGATGACATCATTGGGGCACTAGTCCAGAGACTGCGGGGACGCCCGAGCCCCCCCGGAATGTCCATCGGGCCCTCCCCATCCGGTCGCCAACCAGCACGATGGTGCATTCCGGGATTTTTCGACCAGTTGGCGGGGCAGCCTTTCATATGTGGCTGGCACACTACTTGGGCCCCCAACTACCTGCTGTCGGCCAGCGGCGCACCGTGCCTCGGATCCCGCTACCCTCCGGGACTAGTCTCCCGATACGCCCATAACAGTGCGTGTCAGGCTGGTCTGCTTGCAGTGGAACAGCTATCTCGACCCAACTCCTCTAGATGGCTACACCGAGCATCGTAACCGGAACACGGCTAGGCCGCTTGGCGATACGTCTTTGCTCAGTGGGTGGTCACAAGCCTTCGGCCGAAGCCTACAACCAGTTAGTCACCTGATTTGCACCACCCGGGGACCACGTGTAGGGAATCAAAGGGTACTCTCCTACGGACATGGGTGACTCGGCCCCCAAAATGTGTGATAATTGTTTTATAATTTATTATAATCAGCATGTTTTTACCAATTTAATATTTGTACGCCGGTGACGGCTAGATATAGCGTTATTTAATAACTACAATATCTGTACTGTACCTAACCTACCAATGTTCAGCAAATAAAGATATTTATATTTGTAAAAAGCGTCCATAATTCTTGCTCGATGTTCGAAGCAAACATATTTGCACGTGTAGCCGCGACGTCGAGCATGTTAGTCGTGATAGATATTTTTGTGATAAGGGTATGGTTCGCAGCTAAAATGTCGGACGTTCGTTCAATTTCTCATTTCATTCATTTTTGGACGACCAAATAGTCCCGCTGTCATCGATATCCAATATAGAATCAGCCATTGCTCGAAGAGTTTCAACACACAAAAAAAATGTTCTTCGAGCAAGCTTTTTACGTGTAGACGCAAGATGGAACATGTATGGAGAACAGCTTTGTTCGATGAGACTTGCTCGATGAGCATGTACGCACGTGTGTACCCACCATGTGATTGCATTACGCAAGCTCTATTGCAATGTAATGAAGAGCACGAGGACTACTGTAAACAAAGCATTGAAACACACGTGTACGGGCACGTTCCTGTGTACAAATATATACCCGGTGGGACCTAGTGGTATACCTGTGTCTTTATAGCGGTACGTTGCTACTCAAATGTGGCTTCTATCTTATTCCTGTAAGGAATTGAAACTAGAAAATTGTTTCGGATAATTCATATCGAGACTCTTTGAATTCTTACTTAATTATCATCATCGTAACAAATGTTGGAAAGTCTATTTTCAATAGTATATTTCCACAAATGATAATTTTTTTAAGACATCTAATTTCATTAATTTTGAATTACAGATAATAATCTTATAATTATTATCTGTAATTAAATGTATTGTCAACTAGCTGTGCCCGCGGTTTCGCTCACGTTAACTGCCTATCCTACCCTACTTACCTACCTACCTGTACCTACCCTACTATTGTTTTTGATTTTTCTTATTTTATTTTTATTGTTAAACTTTTATGTTTATATATAGTGTATAACATTATTTATTATGTGATATAACATCATCTTGGAATACTGTAAGATGTTGTTCTTATTGGTGTCAAATAAATAAATAAATACTTAGCTACCTACCTGTACCTACCCTACTTACCTAGACCTACCTACCTTACTTACCTTTCTACCTACCTAGATCGAGAGTTAGCTGCACAGAATACTATTTACTCTAGGGAGAAGAATATCGAATTAAAACAAAAAAGTAAGGACAGATTTGCTGCGCGCCATCTAGTAGCACTCCAGAACACCACACCGAAATGAAAACATTAAAAAAAATGTTTTTCAAGAACTTTCCAAATAAAAACAATACAAAGTGAAAAATTACTTTCTTTTTGGAAGTCGGTGTCTTTGGTTGGTACCAATATTTTTCGTTATGGACGTTTTAACTTTGCAGTGTTTTATTTGGAAGTCTAAAGTATTTATTTGTTTTTTTTCACTTTTTTTTGTACATAATAGACTAGTTCTTTAGTAAGGTACCTATAATGCCAAATAGATTACACGAATATCATGAAACTTGAACATAACCGGTGAAATGAGGGTGTACCAAAGTGAATTGTACACATTTGCGTACTCCTTTATAGCGTACTGGCGTGATGTTATGTTAAGAAATGGTATAAACAATAAACAGACATGCGATTGCTGCAATCCCGAAAGATTTGCCGTCATTTATTGTAGAGTTCTATTGTATAATTATCTCCGAAGTTCTTCATCAGATCTTCACCAAATTAAAAAGGGTCCAATTTGGGAACATAAACTTTTAAATAATAAAAGAATTTTCAAAATCGGTCCATAATTGACGGAGAAATGAGGGAAAAAAAAAAAACTAATGTCGAACCTCCTCCTTTTTGGCAATTCGGTAAAAAAATACCTATCCTTAGCTGGGACTCAGACTCGCAACCTTAAATGTAGAAGGCTATCACGTTTATCATTAGGCTATTCAGACGGGCGATAGCGGCAGCGAAATTGCACGCTCGTCAACGTCATTATTGACATTAGTAGTATAGACCTAAAATCTCATATAACATATTTTTCTAGTCTCGTGCATTAGGTCCCGACTCCCGAATTATAATTTTTACTATAGCCACACTTGAAATAGCCCTTGAAGGTATATCGTTGATTCGGCACCCTGGTTCGCTGCTTCCCCGCACGGGGGCGCGATGGGCATGTTTTAGGGACCCTAACTACCTACCAATTTTTAGGGTTACCCCAAAGGGTAAAAACGGAATCCTATTACTAAGACTCCGCGGTCCGTCTGTCTGTCTCTCACCAGGCTGTATCTCATGAACCGTGATAACTGTGTAGCTACGAAACCAATGTGTATAACTTTTATAATATATTTAATAAATATTGTTCGTAACTTGAAGTAGGTATTACTTAGTTTTTAGGGTTCCGTACCCAAAGGGTAAAAACGGGACCCTATTACTAAGACTACGTGGTCCGTCTGTCTGTCTGTCTGTCTGTCACCAGGCTGTATCTCATGAACCGTGATAGCTAGACAACTGAAATTTTCACAGATGATGTATTTCTGTTGCCACTATAATAAAAAATACTAAAAACAGAATAAAATAAATATTTAAGTGGGGCTCCCATACAACAAACGTGATTTTTTTGCCGTTTTCTACGATAATGGTACGGAACCATTCGTGCGCGAGTCCAACTCGCACTTGACTGTTTTTTTTTATATTCTTTCTTCCGCAGTAAATCTTAACACCGTCATTCAGAAAATGACGCGAAATGCACAATGCCATCTATCGAATATGGGGTTCAACAGTCTTAGTATCTGAACTGCGTGTGTTGCGATATTTTACTTCTTGAACACTTTAAATTCATCTAATTATTGATAGAATGAACCGATTGCGATGAAATAAAAAACCGGCCAAGTGCGAGTCGAACTCGCGCACGAAAGGTTCCGTACCATTATCGCAAAAAATGGCAAAAAAATCACGTTTGTCGTATGGGAGCCCCCCTTAAATATTTATTTTATTCTGTTTTTAGTATTTGTTGTTATAGCGGCAACAGAAATACATCATCTGTGAAAATTTCAGTTGTCTAGCTATCACGTTTCATGAGATACAGCCTGGTGACAGACAGACAGACAGACGGACCGCGTAGTCTTAGTAATAGGGTCCCGTTTTTACCCTTTGGGTACGGAACCCTAAAAACTAAGTAATACCTACTTCAAGTTACGAACAATATTTATTAAATATATTATAAAAGTTATACAAATTGGTTTCGTACATTTTACGTGATGCGTGCACATATAAACAGACAAACAGACAAAAATTCCAAAAATGCTGGCAATGGGTTCTGTTGGTTCTCCTTTAACACTGACTATTTTTTTTGGAAATATTTTCGATGTATAAAAACGACTTTTCTACAGATTTATTATATGTATTCATGATTCAATTGTAATAATTGTAAAATAGTATAATTGCGCGCACCACTTTCGTATATTCCCCACCACGTTATGTCACGTTGTAGCGTTGTGAGGATCACAACTGAAAATAGTCGAATGATACTAAATATCAAAATTAGTAAGTTAACACGGTTAATAGCCACATCCCTAAAAGCACGGCACAACTCTAATTTTCCGGAATGCCATGGCTGCTGTCATTGGGATTCCGCTGGTTACGCTTAACTAACCATCCTTCGATCCTCACGACTCTGGTGTCCTCGTTCAGGGGTTCACCGAGTAGGGTGTAGCGGCCTGCGCAGCCTACCCTGCGCTGCCCTAGCCGCCACAGTCCCTGCAGCCTACTCTTGCCGCCAGGGACGCGCTCCGCCGTTCACCGTGCAGGACGTAGCGGCCTGCGCAGCCTACCCTGCGCAGCCCCACGTCTACCACGTGCTGTTCAGAGAGCTGACCCTTGCCCTTACTACTGCTGTGCCGGTGCGCTGCCTACGCATGCGACCCGGGGCTGCCCTACCTACCTGCGGCTTACCGCCGTACGCTACGCTGGGACGTAGCGGCCTGCGCAGCCTACCCTGCCCAGCCCTAGCCGCTACAGCCCCTGCGTCCTACCGCGGCCTACCGTCACGCGTCCCCACGTCTGCCACGTGCCAGGGACGCACTTCACCGTACGGCTGAGGGCACTGACCCTTTGAACTCGCTTGCTGCTGTGCTTGCACGCTACCTATGCACGCTACCTACGCACGACGTACAACGGCTAGGTTAGCCACTGTAAATATTTACATATATTTAGGTATACTACACTTAGCTAAGCTATTTCGCAGGTACGAGGTCACAATTAGTTCTGCACCGATAACTATCACTTAGTTAAATAAAAGGGTACCGTCCCTTGGCATCACGTGGTAGTCGCGTGGACCTGCCAGCACAGGCTCAGCGGCTAGGGTTTCGTAGGGTAGGCTGCGCAGGCACCGGCTCGCGTGGCGGTAGGCCGCAGGTAGGCAGGCCAAGACCTGGCAGGCTAGCGTAGCTCGCGTGGCGGTAGGCTGCAGGTAGGCAGGCCCAAGACCTGGCAGGCGTGCGTAGGCAGCGTGCGTAGGTAGCGTGCATAGGTAGCGTGCAGGCACAGCAGCAAACGAGTTCAAAAGGTCAGCGCCCTTAGCCGTACGGTGAAGTGCGTCCCTGGCACGTGGCAGACGTAGGGACGCGTGACGGTAGGTCGCGGCAGGACGCAGGGGCTGTAGCGGCTAGGGCTGGGCAGGGTAGGCTGCGCAGGCCGCTACGTCCTGCACGGTGAACGGTGGAGCGCGTGCCTGGCGGCAAGAGTAGGCTGCAGGGACTGTGGCGGCTAGAGCAGCGCAGGGTAGGCTGCGCAGGTCGCTACATCCTACTCGGTGAACCCCTGAACGGGGACACCAGAGTCGTGAGGATCGAAGGATGGTTACTTCAGCCTAGCCAGCGGAATCCCAATGACAGCAGCCATGGCATTTCGAAAAATTAGAGTTGTCCCGTGCTTTTAGGGATGTGGCTATTAACCGTGTTAACTTACTAATTTTGATATTTAGTATCATTCGACTATTTTCAGTTGTGATCCTCACAACGCTACAACGTGTTGAAAACATTTGGTGGGAAGTGTTGCGAGTGCTTAGTAGTCAGTTGTCGTCGAACAGTTATAATAGACAGATGAAAAAGTGAATTTTGTGAGAAAGTAATAAAAATTGTGAAAAGTTGTTTTAATTTTCTGAATCGTTAATAGTATCATGTTATTTATCTTAACTATATAATACACCGAACAGGAAGAGGTTGCCTTAGAAAAGCTTGGCAGGCCTCCCACTAGGTGAACTGATGACCTGGTTAAGGTTGTAGGGATCTGCTGGATGCGAGACGCAGGGGAACGGCCAGTATGGCGACGCTTGTGTGAAACCTTTGTTCAGCAATAGACTAGTCATTTGGCTGAAATGATTTATTTATTTATTTATTTATTTATTTATTTATTTATTTATTTATTTATTTATTTATTTATTTATTTATTTAGGATCTCCAACAAAGGATGTACACAGATCATGTGAAATAGACTGCACTTAAAAAGTATCACGTAGGTGAACTCCTTCACTTACAGGAGACCACAGCATGCATAATTGAATTTACATCTAAGCTAACAAATTTATAATACCATTGAAATATATTGAAAAAGTTTAAGAGAATTAAATTTAAAAATTTAAAACATATTAAGGATATTAAATAAATGAAATTGAAAAATAAAATTAACAATAATATACTCTTTTTTTTCTTTTAGAAATCGCAAGAGATTCTTGTATGTCAAAATTGTTTATAATAGAATATACATTTGTTAACAAATTGATAAAACTATTTAAACATACTAAAAAATAAAAATAAAAAGTTTAAAACAATTAAAATTAATACCCATCAGATGTTATTAAATAAATGAAGAATAAAATTAACAATTAGATAGATCTTTAAGACATTTCTTATACATTGCAAGAGATTCACATATGTCAAAATTTGTTGTTTTAGATAGCGTGTTATATTGCCTACAAAGTCTTGGCACAGCGGCGTAATGACCTAGGTTTGTTTTTGAGCCAGGAACGTAGAATAAGTCATATGTATTATGCCTGGGAGTCCGAGTTGGAATTTTAATCTCTAATGAGCCCAAAAGTTCACTGCAATCTATCGTTCCACTAAATATTTTGTGAAGGATAATAAAGTCCAGCTTCTTCCTACGACTGGCTAGTGTTTCCAAATGATAATGTTTCAACCTATCAGAGTAGCTAGACAGTTGTTTAGCTAAGTGATCTCCGTAGCACAGATGGTAAAGAAACCGCTTTTGGACACTCTTTAGAGAGTTTTGCGATTAGTCGCTTGGCGTAAACCTCGTAATGCGGATTCCATACAACTGAACTATATTCCAAAATTGGACGGACTAGAGTGTTGAAGAGCTTTATTTTTGTTGATGGTCTCTTAAATTCTTTACTGTTTCGCAAAACGAATCCCAGTACCTTAAACGCCTTGGAGACTATATTTAGGATGTGCACATCGAACTTCAGTGCTTGGTCAAGTTGAACTCCAAGGTCGCGAACACTACTTAGTTTCTGTACTTCAACCCCGTCTATGTAGTATTTATTCTCCAACACCTTTTTGTTACGAGTGTATTGGATGTAGTGACACTTACTGATATTTAAGTGCATGTTGTTTTGTGTACACCAGTTTGAAAGTCTATTGATGTCGTCTTGAAGCATTATGGAGTCTAGGTTACTCTGAATTGGCTTCATAATTTTTAAGTCATCAGCAAACAGATAAAAACGGGAGTGTTTGAAGCAGTCAGTAATGTCATTGATGAAAACGTTAAAAAGAATAGGTCCCAAATGTGATCCTTGCGGGATTCCGGAAGTTGCTACATAGCTATCAGAAATATGACCATTAACTACCACTTTTGACTTTCTATTTTCAAGGTAAGACTTAAACCATTCAATCATTGTCCCGGCCACACCTATTTGAGCCAGTTTGTTTATAAGAAGACAGTGATCTACTTTATCGAAAGCTTTACTAAAGTCAGTATAGATAGCGTCCACTGGGATACGATTATCGAGACACTTAGACAACGCCGACGTAAAACATAACAGATTTGTATTAGTAGATCTAGACTTGACGAAACCATGCTGGTATTCAGTGATGTGTTGTTTAAGGTACCACATCAGTTGTCTGCTAACAAGTTTTTCGAACACTTTGCCAAATGTATCGAGTAGTGAGATTGGTCTATAATTAGTCACTAAATTCTTTTTCCCGGATTTAAATATAGGTATTACGAGAGCTTCTTTCCAGGTGTTAGGAAAAATACCATCCCGTAAAGATCTGTTGAAGATTGTTTGTAGGGGTGATACTAAGGCCTTAGCGCAGCGTTTTACAAATAAAGGAGGAATACCGTCACTACCCGCGCCCTTACTTTCGTCCAAGCCAATTAATTCACGGTATATTTCGTTTCGATCAAATTGCAAATTACATAGTGCTACGGAAGAGAGGGAAAAGGCAGTATTTACATGATTTGGATTAATGTCTGTAGGAGCAGTGAAGGAACTTGCGAAATTTTCTCCAAACATATTACAGATATCCGGGCCGCTTGATGCGATTTTATTGTTGTGACACATTTGTGCGAGGTATATACTGTTACCTTTTCTTTTATTTTTAATGAAGGACCAAAATGTTTTAGGGTTATGTGTAATACTCTTTTCCATACTTGAAATATATTTCTTGTAGCATATTGAACTCAGCGAATTGCATTCATCCCTTAATCTCTCAAAAAACTCTTGGTCTAATGGATTCTTGAACTTTTTAAAACGAATATGGTATTTGTACTTCTCTCTAAGACGTATTATAAGATCACGTGAGTACCACGGTGGATATTTATTACTCGCCGTTTTTTTCATGGGGATATAGTCTAAAATAGTTTGTCTTAATAGGCTATAAAAAACGTCTACCACATCGTTAACAGAAGCACAGTCTTTAAATTCATTGTCCCACTCAATTGCTAACAAGTGATGCAGAACATTTTCATAATCTGCTCGATGGAAGTTGGGTTTTTTTTAATTTTTAGCTTCTAATAAACGTTCTGCCTGCACTGGTAGATAAAACTCTAGCGGGGGATGTAAAGGGTCCTCTTTAGACAAACTGTAATTACTACGGGCTGCATCAGTAATGATGATAATACACAGGGATAAAATTAAATGCGTCGTTGGGATTGGTAGCAAGCGCTAGTGATATATAAGGTTCTGAGTTCGATTCCTGGGTCGCGCAAAGTGTTATAGGGTTTATCCATCTGGAATTTCTCAGAAGAAGTCCGGTGTTTAGACTTGTGCCCGATTGGTGTCAATAGACGAGTCTACCCACTACTTAAACAAAACTGGCAAATTTGCGTGTACACGCAGTACTATAGGTGCACTTCTGCTCAACCCTGGCGGTATTTGGGAGAGGCCTATGTCCAACAGTGGACGTCCTTCGGCTGGTATAATGATGATAATGAATGTTCATCTGCTCCCTTATAACTTCTTAACTCCTTATCATAACGGCATGCTTGATGTTATGTTATGTAAGTTTAAGACTTTTTCAAATATTTTACCTCTAGACCTTTAGTGAACAGTGCAGCTAAAAAATCCAACGATACATTTTTCACAAGCTGAGGCACACATTGGCATACATAATTCTTCACACTTTTATCTTTACTCTTCACTCACCAAATTTGCGAAAAATCCAGTCAAGTGCGAGTTAGAGTCGCTCATCGAGAGTTTCTGTACAAACAGCTAAATTTACCACAGCAATGAGGTAACATTACTGGAGTTCATAAACTGTGAAAGCACCGAAGATTACCCTAACGAAAAGATAAACTGGATTGAGGGACAAACTGAACTTTGCTGTTGGAAAACTGTTGTCCCCGTACATTTTCGTTTGTTTGATGTTTTCACACCTCCAAGGGATTGCAGATCTAAGCTTATGACATTAATTTCAACTTATTATTGCCACGCGCTCCTCAGAAAAAGGGTTTTGACAGACAACGAAGTGATCCCTTAAGGCTCGGGACGGAACTCTAAAAAAATAAGTTCACAAACTAAAACCACACAATAGAAAGTATAGAGAAGGGCCACTCCCACCGTTTCAAAAATTGACAGCTAAACTTGACAGATTCACTAGGGTTGCTACCATATTGATTCCAAAGTTTAATAGAGAGTAGTTTGTATAAGTTACAAACATAAATACATCGATGTGTCCAAACATACATCTTATTATGCTTGCATACGTTAGAGAGTAGACAAAGCATCAAAAATCCATTAAATATCACGACGCCACATACGACGAAGATTGGAGGGTAACAAGACGTAATAATAGTGTAATAATGATCCCACTAAAAACATTAAATTGTGAAAAGCACCAAGCTCGATAAAAATATAAATGTGATAAAAGGGTAATAAAATCAAAAAACCCGACTGCTTAAAAGCGAACTAAAAAGATGCAACTAAAATAACAAGAAAATTATGCAGTCGGAGGAAACATATTTGTGACTGAACCGTATTATTATGACATGTTTCATAGCATTTCCAATTTCGTCTATGGACTTAAACATAATTTATTATATGACTAGATATTCAATTTCTGAATTGTCATCTTGAAAAAAATAATGACCTTTATAACTTAAAAATGAATAAAAGAACGAATTCAAAGAATTAATTTGAAGTATATTCGGTCTGTAACAATTAATAAAAGTAACCCAGCCAATGCAACCTCGTTACAATACATAATATATGAATGATGTGACAAACGCCCGCACAAAGCACTCATGACAGCCGCGACTGATCTCGGTCCAATATTGCCCATTATTCCCTGTAAAATCGCAATGTCAATGTGTGTGTGCAAAATGGCGCTTTGTTTGCAGTGATCTCTCTGTCTGCGCCGCTCCGCCGCCTAAGTACTTTGTGCTAAAACCCAACTACTGAAAACCCACGCTCTAAAAAGTATGAAACAAGAAAATATTCTCATCTGAAATTGTTCTGTGCCAGCTACCGTAACAAAACAACTGATTCTGTAAAAAGGCATATGACCACGGTTATCCCCTACGGAATAGTTTGTACATAACAATTCAGGTGGGTATATTTTTAGAGCGTGGTTTTTCAGTAGTCGGGTTTTAATTTTTGAATTATTTTTTTATTTGAAGTACTTATTTTGGGTTTATTACAGAGCCACAGGTTCCAGAGGGTTTGTTGTTTTACTTGTATCTAGATAAATAATAAATTATAAGTGTGTACTTTGTGACGCCATAGTCGGATAAAAAAACAGTTTTCATGACTTTGACGTGAACCTCGCAAACGGTACGCTTGACAAAAATATGATGTACCAAACCCTGCCTACCCTACCCTATTTTAAAATCCCTGTTCAATGATACCATTTTTTTTTTTGTTGTAGCTATATTCAATTTAATGTGATGTCACCAGCGGACAAACAAGACGTTTCCAACGACACCTCATTTGTTAAATAATGATAAGTAGTTTAAAGTTATGAGGGAACAGATGAACATACATACATAAAAACACACATACTGCACAAAAAACATAACCCTTCGTTTTGATTCGCCGTACTCGGGAAAAAATTAATAAGATTCACTACGCCAATATCTTTCTTACCCGACTGCCGAAGGAGGGTAATATGTTTTTTTTATATTAAGAAACAATGAAAACGTATAGCTGTTTCAATTTAATTAACAAACTTCTTCTCTTTTAAAACTGTTGTCTAAGATCATCATAAAAAATCAAAATTAAATATTTGACTTCACTTGGAATTTCAGATTCGCTTGAAATTATTAAGATTTGTTAACCAAATTAGGGCTGAAACTTTCATATTGAAACATTGTTCTAGATATTACAAGAAGTAAGGTTAAATTAGGAAAGATTTTATCATAATTTTCTATTGGGTTTGTTTGGTATTTTTGTTAATTTAGGCAATTAATGATGATTGATTTATCAATCTGACTAGCCTTTTCTCAACTATTTTTGGGGTCAGCTTCCAGTCTGACCGGATTCAGCGAGTATTTTACATGGATATGCTTATCTGACTTCCTTCCCAGTATGGAAAAGTGGTACAAAATGATTTTTCGGGGTAAAACGATTCCCGGCTGTTTTTCCGACTTAATGGCGACATCTATTTTTAGTGCCTTTTCACACGCTCCGGTTGCCGGATAGTCGGTGCCGGGTACCCGGTTAGGCATTCAGCTTTCACGCGAGACGATTTTATATCCAGTAGGTCTGACCGTCAACGCGAGTACACTGTGCAAGAACTACGTACATAATATAATTTCTTCACTTTTTTATTAAAAATGGAACTTGATCAATTGATTGTATTGTAGATTTTATACCGAAGATATCGCCGCCGGCAAATAGAGTCATGAAATTATTGGGTTCATACGATAAACATGAAAAGAGAACAGTGTGGAGTATTCTATATCTTATTTAGCAAAAATACATCAATATTTATATATATCACCTAAAAGCAGAAATACATCCGTTTTGATTGCATTGATAATTTTTTTTTTGTTCTTGAAATCGATTCCTATTGAACAAATGTTTAGGCTCGTTTGATGGGCTTTTAAACCACAGGTTCAAAAAATAAAAGTTGGAAAGTGAAATACGACCTTTTGAACAGATGCTCCTCTTTTGTGATACGTGTAACGTAGGTAAGAAAAACTGCGTGCGCGTCCTCTCTTCATGGTTGTACCTGGCGACTGGCTGCGGCCGGTGGGTTTGAAAGCGTGGTGCATCTTCCATACACCATTGTGCGTTCGTCCGCCTGCTTACGTCCCTTTTCACACGCTCCGGTTGCCGGGTAGCCACAGAGCCGCAGTAGCCACAGGGACCCTCCTTTTCACTCGCTCCGGTTTCCGAGTTTACCGGCGGCGAAGTGTATAGCCATGTATGTTAGCTGCATGTTTATGCTTTCACACGTACCGGCCTAATTTGTCCGGCAAGCGATCGCGCGCTGGTTATACGCCTATTTCACCACTTTGCGTCCGGTCGCCACCTACTGGTAGCCCATTTTCACACGCTCAACCGGAGCGCCGGCCATGTGCGCCGGTAGCCGGTAGCTTTCGCACGTACCGGCGTACATCTCCATACATTCCGGTTACCCGGTACCGCCTACCCGGAAACCGGAGCGTGTGAAAAGGGACAGACTCTTAGTACTACAAAGCTATTTGGCATGGATATACATATTAATAATTCCAACAAAGTGGTAAAATAAAATAATGTAAATGCAGTGTTCAAACTATTAAGAGACGCTGGTTATAAATATTTATTACAAACGCTTGCCTTTATCCGCGGTGATAATCAAATGCATAATATTTTTTCGAACTTGACTTGTGAAGTTGGATTTTATAACTCCTTCTTCAGTTACCATCGTCCTGTGTTGGCCCGTTTTTAGACGTTGTGAACCGCTGAAACCTTTTTAATGTTCATGTAACAACAAAAAACAC
Organism: Orthosia cruda; assembly: GCA_964057195.1. Taxonomy (NCBI): domain Eukaryota; kingdom Metazoa; phylum Arthropoda; class Insecta; order Lepidoptera; family Noctuidae; genus Orthosia; species Orthosia cruda. Next base: position 2,406,232 of record OZ059826.1, on the reverse strand, counting down.
TCTTCATAGTCCGCATTATTATGCAACTAAGGAACCTACTACTGCGCGTGGCCCGACACGCACTTGGCTGGTATTTTATATTTTTATTGCGTGTAGAGTTGTAAAAAAACATGAAACAAATCTTTTTTTTTGGAGTAGGTTTTTTTTTCAACAGTAATTAAATAAATACATAAAAAAGCCTTTTATTTCATGCATTAAATAAAGTTTACATCTCGCAATTCACAATTAGTGTAGATTAGTTAAATTTAAAGTGAAATTCATATTATACTTCAGTAACATTTTTCAATAGAACAATAATTACAATTACATTACAATAAAACTTTATATTATTCAAAACACTCTATAACACTTACACTACAAAATAGTAAAAAAAAAAAAATAATAAATTAGAATATTCCGATTAAATAACACTTCAATAGATTTTGGTTCATAAAATATTATCATTAATTAGTTAATTAGTTTAGTCTTAATTCGTTTTCTAGATTTATAATTCAATCCATAGACTCATAATTCAATTCAATCTATATTTTTCTTTTTAATTAACTAAAACAAAATCATAAAAAATAAAATGTCAAAATCAATTCAAATAAAAAATTAAAACAGAATAACAAAATCAATCAAAATAAAATAACTTCAAATAAAATAAAATAGAATCAATTAAAACAAAATCATCAAAAATAAAATGTCAAATCAATTCAAATAAAATAAATTAAAACAAAATCATTCAAAATAAAATGTCAAAATCAATACAAATAAAATAAATTAAAACAAAATCATTCAAAATAAATAAATCAATTCAAATAAAATAAATTAAAACAAAATCAATAAAATGAATTGCGTATATAAAAAAAATAACAGTGCATGCATAAACCTCTCACGTGGTGAGAGTGAAGGCCTCCTCCAGGTATGACCAGTGATCGCGGTCGCTGGCTTCTGACATCCAATTCTTTCCTGCTACTCGTGTGATGTCGTCTGCCCATCTAGTGATCGGTCTTCCTCGTTTTCTATTGCCTGTAGGGCCAGGCCATGACGTCATACGAATAGTCCATCGGTCGTCACTCATTCTCGCTACATGTCCTGCCCATCTCCATTTTAGCGTTAGAGCATAGGTGACAGCATCTGTTACTTTAGTCTTTTGTCTGATAAGAGAGTGCCGAATTTTTTGAACTTTTCTGATTTTTGCGATACTTCTCTCCATACTTCGCTGGCAGGACGTAATTTTATGCTTTACTCGATGTGTGTACTTCCATGTTTGACACGCGTATGTTAGTGAAGGTAGCAAACACGAGTTCATGACTTTACTCTTAATTTTCATCGGCATTTGGCTTTTCAATATTTCCTTTACACTCCAAAATTTCTTCCAAGTTGTTATAATTCTTCTATCTACTTCTGCGTCGTTGTTATTTTTATCAAAAGATATTTGTTTTCCCAAGTAGATATAGCTATCAAGGAGGAACAAGAACAAGTAAGGAACCCTACAACTGCGCGTGGCCCGACACGCACTTGGCTGGTATTTTATATTTTTATTGCGTGTAGAGTTGTAAAAAAACATTTTTTCTGTGGTGAATAAAAAAGTTAAAAAAACATGAAACAAATCTTTTTTTATGGAGTAGGTTTTTTTTTCAACAGTACGAAAATAAAAATATGGTAAGGCGGTTATCGTAAATCAGTTGATATTACATATTTTTTTGTTTAATAAGAAAATAACATTTGTTTTTGTTAAATAGTTCATAAATATCTTAAAATAATTAGCAACACCCACTGAAGTTTATTTACGGACGGGGATTTTTCTTATAACAAAGAAAAGATGATCCTGATTGGAACAAATTAAGTATTTTCTAAGTTAATAATAATAGGTACCCATTGATTTAAACATAATTTGACATTAATTTAAACAACAAAATTTGTGTTTTAGTTTTTCTGAAAAAAAAAACTATATATGTAGAAAAAAAACGACAGTGCCAAGTATTTTTTCGAGCTTTTTTTTCAAGATTGTGAAAAATAACGTTAATGTTTTATTTTTTCAATTTACGTCTCTAATTACGTGCTGCCGAGCCTGTCATGAGTCAACATCTGTCAGTGTCATAGCATCGTAGGAAGATTTTATCGAAAATAAATCATACTTACTGTACTCAATCTAAGGCAAGCCCTTATTTGAGATCATGTACATTTAGCCTAGGTATAATTTATTATGTGATAAATGTGTTTGGCCACGTTTCTGTTGCCATTCAGCAGGGTAATTAACCATCCTTCATTTCAGTATTCGAAACAAAATAGGTTGTATTTTCCGTTTAATGGCATTTGGCGGGGCAAAACTATCCCTTCATACTGTGGGCGAAATAAACACGGGCTCTTTTTACAGCCGGTTTTACTTTAGTTAGGGGAAACATTTTGTACCACCATCCCCTAACCGGAAAACTCGGTACCAGTTGGCAAGACTGGTGACAGGCTTTATGGCTTCTGACGACCAAGCTTTTTCTGGCTTAGCGAGCTTTCCGAGGCACATATATAAGAATCTCGATGAATAATAGTTAGTCACCCTTCCATGGACCCGCCCTTAGCAGGCATTGGTTAACCTTAAAAATCGCCCGATTGATTATGATTTCCCAATTTAATTCTCTTTCTAATAAAGTAATCATTCCAAACAAAGATAAATTGTATGAGACTCATCATCATCATTCATCATCATTTCAGCTGAAAGACATCCACTGTTGGACATAGGCCTCCCCCAGGCGTCGACACAATTACCGATCCCGTGCGTCTCGCATCCAGCGCCTTCCCGCAACCTTAACCAGGTCATCGGTCCATCTAGTGGAAGGCTCAATTAAACTCAATTGTAGTTTAATTACTATTCAAGCAAGAACGACTCTATTCCATTGCCAAATTATGTGCAAGTATTAAATTAAGGTGAGCACACGCTAATACCCACCCACAGTTGAGGTTGTACGGTCGGCAAAAAACTCATTTACTTTACCCAAAATTGTAAATTAATGTTAGAACTATTCTGATGGCGTACTCAAACTGACTATGAATAAAATAACAAAATGAGGGTGTAGACCTTGGACTCTAGACAAAGTAGCATTATGAGCTATGAGCGATGACGCCTGTCAAAAGTCCAAATTGAACAGGATAGACAACCATTACCGAAATATTATTACGTGTTCAATCATGGGAATTTTGATTATCACTTTTACCAATGATATAATGACACTTTGTTTAGAGCCCAAAGAAATTATCAAGTCATCAAGGAAATCATCAAAATCAACCAAAGTATTTTAGTAAAAAGTCGCGTTGGATTCTGTTCATGCAACATATTTTTTAAATACTAGCTGTGCCCGCGGCTTCGCCCCCGTCAACTGCCTACGCTACCCTACTTCCCTTCCTTCTACTTACCTTCGTTCTAATTACTTTCCTTATCTGAATTGCGTGTGTTGTGATAATTTTACTTCTTCAACATTTTGAATTCATAAAAAATTTTATAGAGTGAATCGATTGCGATGAAAAAAAAACTAAGTAATACTTCAAGTTACGCACAATTTTTACGGACGAAAGTTATCTACATTGGTTTCGTACATTTTACGTGATGCGTGTACAAATAGACAGACAAACAGGTAAATAGACTGAATTAAAAACTATCTGATTGTTATCCTAGAACACCCTCGCTATATTTTTTGGAAATATTTTCGATGTACCATAACGACTTACCTAAATATTTATTATATAAATGTTGAATGTTGTACCAATAATATTCTTGATTGGTTGTTCAAAGTGTGAAAAAGTTTAATCAACTAGTTACTTAATGAAAAACTTGGATGATGCAGTGTGTTTCAAACGACTGTTTTTGCCGACTGTGCGAGCTCACCTCAGCCATTCTGCGCATGTTTTGATAATACCTAAAATGTGGAATATTGTTGGTTTACTACCGGGATTGAGGTACTTAAAATGCAAAATTCTGGCTTTTGCTCGAAAAAGCTAAAGCATTTTTGTGATTATAATTTTACACAGAATTTTTATTAGCTTTTCAGTCCAAATGCTTTGTATATAAAAATTATAACTAATATACGAGAAGCTGACTCCAGTAAGTGAATTATATAGAAACTAGCTTTTTCAGAAGACTTCGTCTGTGCAGCATTAGTACTTCTAATAGCCTATTTTTTCTCCGAGGTGTCAATAATTCCATTTTTTTATGGATGCTTTTCGTGATTAAACCTATGTCGTTCCCAGGTTCTCAAACTATCATTAGTCATTTATTTATGAACAATAAAGGACATGGACAGGTTTTGTATGGGCGTCGGTATAGTTATCGAATTTAATTTACAACAATGTTTCTTGCTGTTTTATATTCGTGAATATGAGCACATACAATTGCTATAAATAATAAACTCCAGGAACTCGTCACAACAACAGACTAGACGAAAACAGTTTCATTAAACCTATTATTCAGATCGTTGCAATAAGTGTACAGATAATGATATTGCTATAAAAAAAATGCCAGGCGCTTTAAATTAGCACACAGTTGTTAGAATACAGATATCTGATATGGTTTTAGCATTATTTATATATTATATTCTTTTTTGTACACAACAAAAATATATATACATGACAAAAATCATAAAAGCAAGTGTACAATGGGCGGTCTTATCGCACAGGGCAATCTCAATACTAGTTATTTAAACAAAGTAATGGACTGCTAAGCTGTATAATGATTAGCATGTTATTAAAATAAGTCTGGTTGCGGTTGGGCTACAAATTAAAAAAATGTGTCATTATTAGCAATGAATAGCTTTTGAAGTTTTTGAAGACATAGACAAAAATATCAAGTCTTACACATCGTCTGTAAAACACGTCGCGTTCCGTTATAAGTATTTTATTTTGACAAACGGACAAACGGACAATCGGACAAACGGACAAACTGACAAACGGACAAGCAGACAAACAGACAAAAATGCTGGAAATGGGTTCTCTTAGTTCTCCTTTAATACCCTGGCTATTTTTTATTGACATATTATCGATGTACAAAAACGACTTTTCTACAGATTTATTATACGTATTGATTGATAAACTTGTCAGCGGCAAGGTTTTTTATGATTAGCTTGTCATCAGTACTTGCAGAACTGCCCATTCCTACAGCGACAGAGGCATGGTAGTGAAACTACAGTTGTTGTCTCTCACAGAGCTCAGTCGCAGTGGCATGCGGTCCGCGGTCCGCGGGCTTCGGCACATCTGTCGGCTCCCACCCTTAGCCTAAACACAAGGAATATGTTCCAGCCGCTCCCGCACATAAATTGAAAAAGCCATTGTCATACTGTTGATCTTGCTTGCCTTTTAAAACATACTTTTAAACAGTTACTATAACTATATGGAAGTACCAATAATTCGGAAGCAGATATCAGTTCAATACATAATTGTTTTTCCGTCCGAGGAAAATTGTCTACTGTTTACTTGAGAAAAAAAAACCAAAATTTGAATAATTGTAACCGGCTTGTTTTGACAATTTAAAAAGAGGCTAAAGCAAAGCGTTCTGTAGCGATTACGCTACAGTTCGTATTAACAGAGCGGTTAAATCGAAAGCCGAATAAGGCAAGCCGTGTTGGAAATCGCAAAGAAATTGCGAAAATTGGAAACTAATAAGCCTGTCGGTGTAATATTTTTAGTTGATTTTGACTTACGATGCAGATCAGATTTACATTAATAATGTCGCTAATTAATTTTGCTAAAAACCAAATCGGATTTAAAGGTTTTACCAGTTATTCAAATAGTTTCAGCAATAAAACTGTATTTCCTTGTTATATTCTTTAACTTTTAACTCGTTAAAATTATTAGACACTAGCTTCTGCCAGCGGTTTCACCTGCGTGAAAGTCAGAAATTATCCCATGAGAATGTACTTCCGAGATGAAATCATCAAAATTGTTTCAGCGGTTTAAACGCAACAAAAACAAACTGTGATACAGACAGATGGAGCTACTTTCGCATTTATAATATTAAGTATTGTTTTGTTTGCTAAGCTAAAGGTACATTTATTCCATTCAAGCCAAAGCAAAGTTGTTTTTTCTTGTTTTGCTCTGCTCTGTCTTGCTTCCCTCTTGTGACTGTTCCTAAATGACCCCAGGCTGATAAAATTTTTGTTTTTCCTAAAATGCCCTAGACTTAGAGTTAAAGGTCGGCTACTTCTGAAGAAGTAGAATCTGTGCCCCAACCAGCCGCACAAATTTGTGAGGTTCGTCTTCCTGACTTGGTCGCCTCTCCACCGTGTAAACGAATTCCAAATTATAGTTTTGTTTTGTTTTGGAATTCACAGTTATAAGATTATAACTTGGAAGTGGTTTAGAAGAATAAAATATAACTTAAGGGATATAAACTAAATTCTTTCAATTAACTAAAGGTTGTGTGAGAAACCCTTTACACTAATGTATAGAGTATTTAAATCAAAGACCGAATCGTGGTCGCGGATAATGAATTTACATTCATGAGTTATTACAAATAGAAGTAACTAATATGGCAGAGAGTTTTAACTCAGAAAGTAACTGGAGTTGATTATATCAACTCCCAGACAGCCCCAAAAGCGCCCCCCCACCATCATCTCATAGTGTTATCACTGGTAAGAAGAAATGATGAAACAAACTTGCCAGTACACAAACCTGTCTGCTAGTCATAAGGACTAAATTAGTAAAACAATAGTGATGTTTGAAGTTAATTAGACAACGGGATTGCAAAGTGCAATATTTACCTAACGGAAGGGAATTGGTAGGAACGCTACGCTTGCTTTGATAAATACATTTACTTGAATTACGTTAATGAGTTCATTGACAATAGTCTAGATTACCCACCCAAGTGACGTGAGACCACCTGTACAGCAGGTACGTCGTACTTGTAATGCTGGTCCTAGAACACAAATCCTTTGAGAAGGCTTTGCAACGGTCCTTGCAATACATGTTTCCCTAAACTTAAACATGTCTTACACAATCCTAAGACAAGGACGGTTTGTGCCTAAGAGCTCTTGCCATTGAGCGAGACATGCTCCCAGAATTACTGGACGCGCACTAATAAATAGCTCACCCTCGACCTAAACACCCTCTTTACTAATACAATACAAAACTAGCAAGCGTACCGTGGACTCAGTCTGATGCAGGTTCACCACAATTGCTTGCTATATGTCGAAATGGATTAAGTCGTCACTTCACACTTCTTTAAACTTCCCCATTTCGAGAGTGCTTTAGCGTAATTGACTGCTGTGCGGCGTCAACAACGGCGTTTTTCAACTAGGCACCCATCGTGTCTCGTTAAATATTATTTTTTATTCAGATATTGGCCCGAAAGCCTGGTGCGCTTTAGCGAGACACGACTCTAACATTCATTAAAATGATCATATCCCAGTGTGTGATGTTCGGCAGTGACTACCCCTTTTAGTTTACAAGTGTACATACATCAAGTGCAATGCAATGAGACCAACAGTCAGACCTTATAAGGAAACAGTATATTTTAACAACTAACATTTGGTTGTCCTACGTGCCCAATTAAGAGCGGCCATATTTAGCCTATTTTATACAGAAGTGAATATTAGCGGTTCCACCTTCCATGTATGCAATGTCAGTTAAAATGAGTAATTGTTTAGTGTATAAATGATGGATTAGGGTATGAAAGTGTGAAGGAAGACTTCACCGCTTCCCTAAACCAAATGTTATTGAAATATTCTGTCAGGTGTGGACTAGGATATAAATACAGGATCTCGCCACGCTAGAACCAAAAGGTACATTAATGATTTGTCCCTACCTATGTAATATAATGATTAAAACTTACCCACAATCATTCTTCACTCACTCACATGTAATTAGTACGAGATTGGACTAAATTATAATTAACTTAATAATTAAACTTGTTACCACGACACGACTTTCGATTATTCGTTCCAAAGCTACACCTTAAGTATCTCTAACACTCTAATATCATGACTCGTGCGTCTTCTTTCGTTCCTCACCAACCGACCGTTCTATCTCTCCGCCTAAGATCAAGTGTCCCTCAACCACGCTCCCTGCCTGGACTCAGCAACCACGCTACCTGCGTTACGTTACGAGCCCTTTTTTCCTTCATCACCTCTTCGCCTAAGTGTCGGCCGGGGCTCGGGCTCGTCTCTCTATTTTTATTGTAACCATGTGCTGATTTCTTAGTTTTTTTGTAGAGAATCTCGTTTCTTGAGTCCCTTTTCCCTATACTTTCAACCAGATTGTTTTTGTTAAATGTCCATTATTGCATCACTATTTTAAAGTGAATAGATTGTTTAGTAATTTATTGGCGTGTCTGTCAGACCGTACTTTTACCCAAATGCTTGTGTCTTAAAGTGTTTTGCACATGGGGCCGGCCCTGCGCAGTTTTAAATATTAAAATATAGAGATAAATGACGTGTAGTCACATTCCCCCCTCTGAAAATCAGACGCGTGACGCAGTACAGCGGATGAGCTTTCACAATAGGATGATCTCTGTTGTCTCATAAAACAGTCATAGATTATAACCTCGTACCCTAGTGCTAGGTTCACCTATTCGATTAGCTATAATTTTCTAGTTGGATCATTAATCCAATAAGATTCAATATCTGCTATTATTTTTTAGTATTTTGCAGTAACATCTACGTTCGAGTCTCAATTGTTTTGCGTATTTTGAAAGGTATATAATTTCTTGTCATATTCAAGTAACAACATTCGTATAGAACTGTGCATGTTTATAGTACATTTCAACTAACACAGTCTCAGATTACCTTTTATCAGCCGTTACGTAATTGCCGTATCATAAAAAAATCTTTATAATGATAGTTATTCATTTGATTATCAAATTCAATAGACCTGTAGTTATGCTTTTTGCTTAGGTTCACACATCAGAGTCTTATTAGCTTTCAGTCATTATAATACTTTTGTATTTAAATTTATATTTCGTTGAAATATTTGAATTTTGTTAGAAAAGATCTCAAAAGACCTGTGCATGCTTATTATTTAATTTTACATACCAGGTTATCTCCTATTAGTACTACCTACGGTACTCTCTCGTTCTAAACTCAGCCTATCGCAGTTGCGCTGGACGGCGGTCTCTGTTTAAGCACCTTAATGCCGAGTCAGCTGCCGAATTCGTTTTCAGGAGTAGCTGAAATAGTTCGCACATGTGCTTATTAGAATTTTATACCAATAAGATAAGATAGCCCCCCTCTGACCTTAAGAGGTAAGCATTTCTGGAATCGAACAAGTATTAGAAGAGTAGAAACAACAAATTTTAAAATTAAACAAAGTTGTTAGAATTCTAACACGAGTTTGAGAGTTATATCAGACTGATTATAAGAGATCAGAGACTTCTAATAATCCAACAAAGGTTTGAAAGTCATATGTAAACTGTAGCCACCTTAGATTTTCCACAAAAAATTTAATCTATACACCAAACGTTTACCTTCCTAACGAGGACACGCATGGAAAGTCAGAATCATGCCCCCCTCAGATTGTAGCATTATTGACAAGATAACTTTCATAACTTTTCTTATTAGTAACTTGCCATAGTTCCAACCATCGGTTATGAGTTCATGAGTCATAATTAGGAAACAATTTTTTTTTTTCTATTATTTCACACCTGCTTTAGGTGTCGCGGCCGTTGAGGCTTCGCGTTGTAGATAAAAAAGACTTAACTTAGGGACTGAAGCCACGCTACAGCATCTGCTGGATTCAGCTGGTGTCAGTCACCTGGATGAAGCTCTGGGCCAAGAGGAACGCCGTTGGTAGACATAGAGTAGTAATAGCTATGTGATGACTTGGGTATCCTGGAATTTGAAATAAGGCCACACAAGTATCTATTCTGTTATAACATGATATACTCTGTCGAGTCAGAGCAGTACTTAGTGAAGTTTTCTATAATTATAATTATGTTAACGTACCTTTTTGGTAATTTTATAGTCACCTTTACGTTTTGTATATCTTAGGAACCAGTAATATACTTATAACTATGGATATGTACTCAGCTTTCTACGTACACTAAAATACTCAAGTACTATCTCCAAAATCTCTATTCCTGCTTGCAGGACTAGAGCGCCTAACCTTCTAATAACGCCGACTTATGATCAATAGCATTGCAGCTTCGGGTGACGGTTTTTCCTAGTATCTGCCAGCCCCTTATTTTGTAGTAAAAAAATGGCAAAACAAACGAGTCATTTTAATTACTTCGTAACTTCGTTTAACTACAAATATTTTAGCTTTATGCGAATCATCGTTTCCTTATCCAATTAAATGAGCTAACTTGACTGGACTATTCTGTAGTGTGTTTGCCTATAAATTTAAATAATATTTAACTTAAAATATTGAGCAAGATCGTTTTCAATAAATAAAATCTTGTGAAACCCATGGTGTGCGAGGCTAACTCGCAATTAACACATTGTATCGGGTGACTCTTTTTGTGTGTCTCGGTCAGCCACTTGGGTTCCTTTTTTTTGTAATTATTAAAAAAAACGGCAAAAAACAAAGTAGTCATTTCGGTAGGGTCGACGCAAAAAAGACAAGGCGGGCGCAGCTGTGGACATTGTGGGGCACACATGGGATTTTGTTTTCGAAATGATCACATAATTATAGTTTTCGGCAACAGTACATACTATGTATGACTTGCATAACCTGCCAGACACAAAACTCACGTTTGTAGGGAATCGAACCCATGATTATTTATTAGCTTTTGGAACCAACAATCAATCTTTTACTTACTTAAAATACGCATGTAAACACTATGTATCATTTGCACAACCTGTCAGACACAAAACTCACGTTTTAGGGAATCGAACCCATGATTATTTATTAGTTTTTGAAACCGACAATCAATCTTTTACTTACTTAAAATAACCTTGAACTCACATTTACAGGGGATCGAACACATGACTACGTTAGCTTTGGAACTGAATAAATAAAACCATACTTAAATTATGTAAGTGTTTATGGGAGTCTAACCCACCGTAACACAGACACGAGATTCTAATCACTCATCAACCAGTATATCAGATGGGAATTGAACCCATATCCTGAAGTTGACAAATTCAACTAACATAATGCGACCGTTACCTATATAGCCGTTGTAACTTTTATCGTCTAACAATTCTATGTAAACCTAACATTACGTCGTGTTATTCTTGTCTTAAATAAATTCGATAGTATTATCTAAATATTTTAACCGTAGTAACTCTTTTATGCCTAACAAATAATAGAAGCTTGATTTACGTTGTGTTGTTTTTCTATAGTAACCCATAATAGTTCTTTCTCGTTGCAGTGACGTTAGTCAATACATTTAATGACGAGAATCCTGGTCACGGCACCACATGTGACTGTTCCTAAATGACCCCAGGCTGATAAAATTTTTGTTTTTCCTAAAATGCCCTAGACTTAGAGTTAAAGGTCGGCTACTTCTGAAGAAGTAGAATCTGTGCCCCAACCAGCCGCACAAATTTGTGAGGTTCGTCTTCCTGACTTGGTCGCCTCTCCACCGTGTAAACGAATTCCAAATTATAGTTTTGTTTTGTTTTGGAATTCACAGTTATAAGATTATAACTTGGAAGTGGTTTAGAAGAATAAAATATAACTTAAGGGATATAAACTAAATTCTTTCAATTAACTAAAGGTTGTGTGAGAAACCCTTTACACTAATGTATAGAGTATTTAAATCAAAGACCGAATAGTGGTCGCGGATAATGAATTTACATTCATGAGTTATTACAAATAGAAGTAACTAATATGGCAGAGAGTTTTAACTCAGAAAGTAACTGGAGTTGATTATATCAACTCCCAGACAGCCCCAAAAGCGCCCCCCCACCATCATCTCATAGTGTTATCACTGGTAAGAAGAAATGATGAAACAAACTTGCCAGTACACAAACCTGTCTGCTAGTCATAAGGACTAAATTAGTAAAACAATAGTGATGTTTGAAGTTAATTAGACAACGGGATTGCAAAGTGCAATATTTACCTAACGGAAGGGAATTGGTAGGAACGCTACGCTTGCTTTGATAAATACATTTACTTGAATTACGTTAATGAGTTCATTGACAATAGTCTAGATTACCCACCCAAGTGACGTGAGACCACCTGTACAGCAGGTACGTCGTACTTGTAATGCTGGTCCTAGAACACAAATCCTTTGAGAAGGCTTTGCAACGGTCCTTGCAATACATGTTTCCCTAAACTTAAACATGTCTTACACAATCCTAAGACAAGGACGGTTTGTGCCTAAGAGCTCTTGCCATTGAGCGAGACATGCTCCCAGAATTACTGGACGCGCACTAATAAATAGCTCACCCTCGACCTAAACACCCTCTTTACTAATACAATACAAAACTAGCAAGCGTACCGTGGACTCAGTCTGATGCAGGTTCACCACAATTGCTTGCTATATGTCGAAATGGATTAAGTCGTCACTTCACACTTCTTTAAACTTCCCCATTTCGAGAGTGCTTTAGCGTAATTGACTGCTGTGCGACGTCAACAACGGCGTTTTTCAACTAGGCACCCATCGTGTCTCGTTAAATATTATTTTTTATTCAGATATTGGCCCGAAAGCCTGGTGCGCTTTAGCGAGACACGACTCTAACATTCATTAAAATGATCATATCCCAGTGTGTGATGTTCGGCAGTGACTACCCCTTTTAGTTTACAAGTGTACATACATCAAGTGCAATGCAATGAGACCAACAGTCAGACCTTATAAGGAAACAGTATATTTTAACAACTAACATTTGGTTGTCCTACGTGCCCAATTAAGAGCGGCCATATTTAGCCTATTTTATACAGAAGTGAATATTAGCGGTTCCACCTTCCATGTATGCAATGTCAGTTAAAACTCAATAAAGGTCCATAGTCAAATGAGTATTTGTTTAGTGTATAAATGATGGATTAGGGTATGAAAGTGTGAAGGAAGACTTCACCGCTTCCCTAAACCAAATGTTATTGAAATATTCTGTCAGGTGTGGACTAGGATATAAATACAGGATCTCGCCACGCTAGAACCAAAAGGTACATTAATGATTTGTCCCTACCTATGTAATATAATGATTAAAACTTACCCACAATCATTCTTCACTCACTCACATGTAATTAGTACGAGATTGGACTAAATTATAATTAACTTAATAATTAAACTTGTTACCACGACACGACTTTCGATTATTCGTTCCAAAGCTACACCTTAAGTATCTCTAACACTCTAATATCATGACTCGTGCGTCTTCTTTCGTTCCTCACCAACCGACCGTTCTATCTCTCCGCCTAAGATCAAGTGTCCCTCAACCACGCTCCCTGCCTGGACTCAGCAACCACGCTACCTGCGTTACGTTACGAGCCCTTTTTTCCTTCATCACCTCTTCGCCTAAGTGTCGGCCGGGGCTCGGGCTCGTCTCTCTATTTTTATTGTAACCATGTGCTGATTTCTTAGTTTTTTTGTAGAGAATCTCGTTTCTTGAGTCCCTTTTCCCTATACTTTCAACCAGATTGTTTTTGTTAAATGTCCATTATTGCATCACTATTTTAAAGTGAATAGATTGTTTAGTAATTTATTGGCGTGTCTGTCAGACCGTACTTTTACCCAAATGCTTGTGTCTTAAAGTGTTTTGCACATGGGGCCGGCCCTGCGCAGTTTTAAATATTAAAATATAGAGATAAATGACGTGTAGTCACACTCTGATTAATTTATTTGCGGCACTCGTCGAGATTCTATGCCTCGGCGCTTTTGTTGTGGTCACTCTGTTGATTCTGTCTTAGAGAAGTTGTTTCAGAAGTCAAGACTAACGGGTAAAGAGCTGGAGTTACGAGTATATAAACTAGCTTCATCTTACTGACTGACCTACTTCTTGGCAGTTGAAGAGCCTTTATACCTATGTTTTATTTGAATAATAAAATCTATTTGAGTTTGAGTTTGAGCTGGCATCATATCAATTTCGGCCTTTTGTCCGTTTAGTTCAAGAAAATTGTATCGTGATACTCCAACACAAAGGTACTATCTGACCAAATTAACATCCACTCAGTAATATAAATCGATCAAATTAAGGTAAAGTGCTATCCAGATGTTTCTGAAATGACAGTGACTGGTCGTTGTAAGATAGCCTTAGTTCTGGATCAAATTATCTTCGTGGGTATGCACTTGGTTTAGAAAGTGATATCTGAGCGTTCAGACTATGGTTTAGGAGTTACTAGCTTCTGCCAGCGGCTTCACCCGTGTGAATGTCGAAAATTATTCCAAGGGAACATATTCCCGGAATAAAAAGTATCCTGTGTGCTATTCCAGGCTATAATTTATCTTATTGCTAAATTTCATCCAGTTCCATCCAGCCATTGGAGCGTGAAGAAGTAACAAACATACACACACAAACACTCACTAACTTTCGCCTTTATAATATTAGTGTGAGACTTAATTGTACGTCATCTGAAAATGTTTTAAACTTAACTCCCCTGAAACAAGGATCGCACACAAACTTTGCACTTAACCATTCTGGATTAAATTAATTTATGGTATTCGGCGATTGTGTAACTTTCTGATCGGTACTGTAGTTCTAGAGATTGCCTCCCACTCTCAATCAAACAAATATTTTTACCCAGGTACTTTTTTAAAGATCGATTCTGTTAGTTAAATAAGAATTGCCAAAGTGCCAGTGCGCAGGGCAGGGCACATTGCTCACAGAACGTATGGTTGCCGGGTTCGAAAAGTTCTGGAGAGGCGATCACGTAACGGAAGACGCAGCGTTGGAAAGCCTCCATCTAGGTTGACTGATGACCTGTTTAATACTGCGGGAATCCAGTGGATGCGTGAAACACAGGATCAATCAGTGTGGCGACGCTTGGGGAGGCTATGTCCAGCAGTGGATGTCTTTCGGCTAAAATGATGATGATAATGATGAATATTAGTTAAGAATATACACAATTCAGATAAACAAACTAGGATCCCTTTTTTTCGCATAATGTTCATTTTCCTAATATATAACGTTTTGGCATAATTTGTTTTGCGTTAGTAATTCTTTGCCAATTTTTTTGCATACAATTTATGTTGGCATAATTATTTTGAAGGCTAATTTGTTTTGGCATAATTTAAATTCGCATAATGTTACCAGCCTTAATGACTATTAGCATATTATAGTATTAAGGCATAAAATATAATAGGAATAATGGAATCAAATTTGAGTTAATTTTACGTATTTTATTTTGAATTTCCATGCAAATGATTTATTATATTTTAATATTATGTAACTATCATGCATTACAAATATTAAATAAAGTCATGCATCCGACAATAATCACTATTTGACAAATTTGTCGTGTTTTTATTTTAGGTTTATATTTTTAGCAATTGCTTGTAAATATGCAAGTTTCGACGTATATTAATTTTATTGACCTGATAAAAAAACTGGCTCCCAGAGTATCAAGAACCTAGCTGACAGAAAGGAGCGAGCGCAGTATAGCGCGAGCGACGAAATTTTTGACAGAAAACGAGAGACAAATAAAAATGCGAGCGCGACGAGCGCAGCGAGGAGCCAGGAAAAATACCATATAATCATAGAATAAGAATTATATATAATTAGATTTTTGGAGTTAATTATTATGCGTATTTGTCATGCTTAAAACATATGTTTTAATATCATTATGCGTAAACAAATTTATGCTTTAGAATGATATGCTTAAACATTATTATGATAAGAGTAATTATGACACGTAGTATGTTATGTACTGTTAAGCGAAAATAATGTTATGCTTAAATATCTTTATGATGCCATAAAAAATGCCAAAAAGTATGCCATGTTATATTATATCTAAAGTTTTTATGCAAATGGATAGTGAATCAAACAAAGTTTTTATTTATGCTTTGTCAACCAAAAGTTTTATAATAATACTTGTAACCACAAGTATTATTATAAAACTTTTGGTTGAAGGTTGGTGGCGACTAGGTTGCCCTAGTCGACAGCACGAACTATTTTGTGCGCGGTGTTAAAATGCATGCTATCTCATACGACAACACGTAGGTAATAGATAGATGCTGTGATGAGCAGTAAGAAGCTGGTTCGCGTACGAATTAGCACTTTTGCAAATTTGTAGCGAAATGGATGACATTTTATAAACAGACCTCTGGGAGTCTGGATTTTATGAAAAAACGACTTAATGTATCTGTTCAAAATAAAATTATTTGCATTGCGGAACTACTAATCTATCCCTGTATTGTAGTTGTTTTGCAATTTTCCTTCTTCTTCTGGTATTTATTTTCGCCCAAAAAAGCGTTAAAATTAGTGTTGAAATATGGAACTTCGGACGCCCATAACTTTCAAATATTCTTTTCTTTTTTTTACATACAGGGCTAGATAATGATGAGACAAATTGATATCATTTTTTATTTTGAACGTACATTCACAAACGCCATCGCCACCGCAGCAGACGCCCCGGGCGTCGGGAGTGCAAGCCGATTACCGGCCACCGTAGGCACAGGCGTGCGGACGTAAGTAATGGGTAGCTCGCTGTCCAATAAGGACCAGAACCGAGTTTACGGCGCGTAGTGTACCACGCGCGCCCTATAGGAATGTCAGCAAAAGTGACGAGGCCACTAACGCCGATGCCTGTTTGTGTTGAGGTTAAATTTGAAAGAGAGTTACCGCGGCCATGGCACAAGCAACTGAAGGAACACGGGTGAGTTTTTGTCAGTAAAAGTCTGACACGCCCTCCCGCTTCACACAATTAAAAGCAAAAACATTTTGACATACCAAAAAATATCGATTTCAATACCTTTTCAGTACAAAAATTTAATCCCCGCATTAAGCTATATAAAGCAATAAATCAAAGAGCTATGAATTATTGCCCCGAGAGTGTTCAGCAATGAATGTGTCGCATGTTTTGTGTGTGTGTGCATTTGTGTTAGAAGGTGTGTGTGTCTAAATTGTGATTAACGACTTCCAAAGCCGTATGCCCTACTTTTACACTTTGAAGGCGTGGCGGGCGATAAACGTTTTAATTGTATGCGTTGTGATAAATTAGGTCGAATTGGCGACAATTATGAAAGAGGAGACAGGAATACGTGGAAATGTGAAAGCAATCTGTTTTTAGTTAAAGGCACGAAAACTTAGCTAAGAATAAATAAAGGTTAAATTGACATTTCATACACGTCAATTTATCCTCGTGTTTTTATATATAATAACTATTGCATTTTATTACACATAACAAATAAATTCTTAGTTACACGTGAAACTTAGTTACGAATGCTACGTAGTTGCTACGACGTAGCAGATAATGCTACGCAAGCTACAAGCTGCTACGCTCTATTGTGTTTTGCTACGCGTCGAGCTCACTTGTACTTATTTTGGCCCAATTTTTTTATCCGTAGTTAGCTCAACCAATGATTTAATGCAAATGCAAATGCTAATGTTTTAAAATTTTGGTAAAAGGCGTTCATTCACCAATTATTGGCATCATAAATGGTCAAGATAAGAGAGTTATTTGACCATTTGTTAGACTATCAATTCATGAATGAACAAATTTTATCGAAATTTGAAACCATTGGTTAGCATGTTTAATCATTGGTTAAGTTAACTTGTTAACTAGCCTCAAACTGGGCGTTAGTTTGTGGCTGATATATTATGACAAGTTTTAATTTACCTTTCCTTGCTGTGAAAAAAAGCAAACATGCTTCCTTGCTGCACATCTGATTCTTGCAAAATCAAAAATCAGAACTTATACAGTCACGGTTGTCAATAGTAATTTTTGAAATACAAGAGCATTTTAAATGTAATAATTTTCTTTCTTGTGTTACGACACAACGTCCTTTATAATGTCAACGTCAACAACATCTAAGCTGATCTCGGTATTAAGCAAATCTAATGCGGCAAACGAAATTCCGTCACCTTTGTTTAAGGCTCCGGCTATATATTGATGTAGAATTGTTTGCTATCTTATCTACCTAGTATTTTTCCAACTTCGTCTGGGTCAACTTACAGCCCGACTGGAAGCAGGTGGAGCAATTAATGCCCATTTACCTCCACAACCCAGCTATTGGGTGACACGACACTTTCAGATAAGATTGGCTGTCAAACTTATGTTTTTTTTTTTATTGGGACCATCCCACCGCACTATTTCCAAACCACTGCAACTCCTGAAAGCCAGAATCAACAGTGGCTGACAGAAAAGTGCTGAGGCAATGAAGCTCGACGAAGTCCCGTAGAATGAATTTAACTGTCTTCGATCCCGCAACGAAATTAACCGAATAGTGTAGAGTAAAGATTAACAGACGAGTGATAAAAAAATAACATAATTTCCACATCGCTCCATATCAAGCAGGAGACAGAACAAACAAGGTCAACAGGCACAAAGGGCAAACAAACAAAGTTCAAACAAACTTTTGAGCTTCTGATTGGCCTTAACGATTACAAAAGACTGACTTCAAATTTTAGCCGGGACTAACGGCTAAAACAAGATCATAGTATATTTTTATCCTTATATAAGAATCGAATCATCAATTGCGCACTAACCTCAACCCAAACACTCATATTCATAGTGTTCCCCTACACACAGAACCACATAAAGAATCATTATGGTCCGTTATTTATAGAACAGCTTGTTTGCGGCGGGACCTTTGGCACCATTTTCGATAATATTAAGCACACAGAGCGTTTGTTTGTCTGTTCCACATTTGCGGTCCAGGTGCTCCATACGGGCGTGTCGTTGGGTTGAACCGCGAGACATGTTAGTAAATGTATTGGAACATTGTGTTGCAAATGTGCTAGTTAAAAACTGATAACACGGGTCAACAACAATTTTGTCACAAATTTGTACTTACCTTAAGTCCCCAACACAAACCCATGTTTTTTTGCTTCGATCATGGTCTAGCTTTTTTTCAAACTCATCTTTTTTATTTAACTTTGTTTAATTCAGGGTATTTTGTTTTTTTTGATTAAGTATAGTCCCCGGCATGCAACTTGACAAGGTTTTGGTGTAGTGCGGCGCATAGTGCGCAAACTGACCAACCACCAAATAGAGCGAACTGCACGAGGGAGCAAAGCTATTGGACCTAAAAAACGACTTGTGCCCATATAACGACGCTTGCCAACTTACGTGCCGGCAATTATATATTGAGTAAATTGATTCTTAAATATTGTCGAAAAAGGCACGACAGCATTAATGACATAATACGTCGGGCTCTTGTCACCGTCGGGGAGCCAGCAGTTTTAGAACCCAGTGATTTGGCACGCGACGATGGGAAGAGACCAGACGGGATGACCATTATGCCTTGGAAGGTGGGTAGACCTTTGGTGTGGGATGCAACATGTGTCGACACCCTTGCGCCATCCCATCTTCTAAGTACGGCAGGCTGTGCTGGGGCGGCTGCTGCTGGTGCAGAAAACCTCAAACGGCGCAAATATAACAACCTTATTGGAAGTTATATGTTTGAGCCGTTTGGGGTTGAAACATTAGGTCCATGGGGTCCGAGTGCACATCGAGTTTTTCGAGAAATTAGCACAAAGCTCGTCGACTCTTCACGTGACCAGAGGGCTGGCCTTTTCTTCGGCCAGAGAATCAGCATTGCCATTCAATGTGGCAATGCTGCCAGCGTTCTGGGCACGTTTCCCATTGACATCGATGTGGACGAATTTTTTGATGCACAATGACCTTTTTTTTCCGTCTCCCCTTTGTATTTGTATATAGGTATTTTTTTTTTTAGAATATTCAATTGTATTAGTCGAAAAAGTGTAAAATCTTCCCGGCAAGTATTACGAGGTATAAGATATATTATCTCGAATAGTTAACCGACTATGATGAAGCAAATACTTTTAAATAAATTGTACCGTCGAGCTGAATTGATGATGAATTAGCAATAAATGATTTGCATGGTAATTTGAGGTACCAACCAAAATTAAAAAGAGATAAATAAAAAAGTCGATGTCGAAAAACGGAGAACAACAAGAGAAAAACAAAGACACCGACTTCGGAAAAAAAAGGTTTTGCTTTTTTAGTGGTTTGGTAACGGATTTTTTTTATTTTTTTTTCCTTTTTTATTTCAGTCTAGGCACAGAATAATTAAACAACTTTAATTTGCTGGCTTGATTACATATCTAATCTATCCGGACTTGTATCATATTAGTAACTGTAAAGCCGTAAAATAAACTGAATGTTATTGATAAAAACAACCCAATTATGGGGTGCAATCACCACACCTTCAAAGATAGAGTAATTTTAGTACATGACTTATTTATTACGATATCCACATAGTCTAACAACCATAAGTCATGGACTTAGGTCTCACAGAGCTGTACATTTAATGTTACTTCTACGGCCATAGCATAAAAAATCTAAAATAAATATTCAACTAACACTCAAAAGATAAGGTATTTATGTATTGAACCATAAGAATCAATTTTTAAACGTAATTTTACAAGATTTTATTACATTTCCTAAAATTCTGGATTAGTTGCATTTTTACTGATCAACTCTACACTCTTGATCTCTCGATCTCTCTCTCTACTCTCTCTCTATCTACTCTTTTTATCTCTCGCGCTTTGGCGCACGGTTGGCGCAGAGCTTGAGCGATTGACTGCTGCGCTGCGTGTCGCGGGTTTGATTCCCGCACGGAACAAATATTTGTATGACCTACAGATAGTTGTTCGTGTGTGGGTGTTTATGTATGTGAGTTTATATGTTTGTAAAAGCACCCACGATACAGGAAGAAATTCCTAGTGCGGGGCAACCTTTTTTTAAAAAAGCAAAAATACATACAAACAAACAAAAACAACTGTATCTCGGCTCAGCTAATTACCTAATGTATTAAGGAATAAATATAAATAAGAATGTCTGATTATTTTTGTATATAATTGTTTACCTTTCTTTCCTTTTATTTTATTAGGTCCTAAATTTGAATTGTCTTCACAAATATTTAATGCAAACATTTTATGGTAAAATAATATACAGGTGTAATTTTATCCAAATTATATTATTTAAAAAACTGTCGGATTGAGACCCTCCACTTTCTTTTTAAGTCGGTTAAAAAGTGAAAGGCAGTTTAGAAGTTGGTACATTTGTTAGGCTTTGTCTATGCGGGACTTCTAGACGGATTTGGATGAATCTATATACTTGTCGCATCTAGGCTGGCCGATAGATGCAGACCATCGGGAAGTCAGGATTAATTCCCTTAGGTTAAAACATCGTGTGTGGGCAGGTCAGTAGGTACAATCGTGAAAATTAAATCACACAAATTATTCGATACACTGGGTTTATTCAAATATTCAAAGTTACAATCTTGCTTAATAATATTACGGATCAACACTGATTCTACCACGTCTTAGCTCTGAGGCGCCATTGCTCAACTGCCATATTCTGCTGCCCCACCACGCAAGTGGTTAAAGAAAGCGCGCCAAAGCGCAGCTGTTCTTGTTTTGCCGACAGATGGCATGGTTGTGATTTGTTTTGACATCCGTAATATTGACTAAACCCAACACGGCCATTCTGCGAGACAGGCGTTCTCGCCTTTTCCTTATTGTCAGGTTTTAACAGTACGGAAATCCTCAATGGATGTCCACAGCCCTTGGGAAAAGAGTCTGTCAGACTCCCACTGACTAGAACCACATGGTTTTATGTAGGCCTTAGTTCCTCTTGAGAGGCGTGCGTGGAACACAGCACGACGCCTTATCGGGTCTCTCTCAGGTGACAGACTTCCCAAATCTATCACCCGCAGGCATCATCTTCTTGTCCTTTCTCCATGCCATCGCATGTCGTGGTACGTTATACGTCCTAAGTCCACTCCGTTGTAGTAGTCTCCCACCATTCAAGGGATATTTTTCTGTAACACAAAATCTCCAAACTGTATTCGTTCATCCAATTCTGACTCAAACTCTAGGTGAGTGCGGTAACTTTTTAAAACAATCATGATCATTTAAATCTCACTGTTCATATTGCAAGAAACGAATAATTCTGTTTCCAATTTAAAGAAAATAACAACTTAATCATCGTTTTGGTACCTATTAATTAGCACCTAATCTATGCGATTACAAAGACCAAGTACCACTGATAGTCATTAATGTCACATTAAATGAAACAAAAGAAACTAGACACCAGGTATCTTATTCACGATATTTAGCCATCACGTACCTCTCCTAGCTATCTTATAGCTCTTTTAGCAATCACAATTTCTCTACTCACACATCCCCACAATGTCGAGTCAATAAAACTCTCTGAACTCAGAACCTGTTCACGCTGAGATTTAGTCTGGCCTGTGTTACGTCAATTCATTATCAACTTCATCTACAATCTCAATTGGTACTTGAGCGTTGTGTGTCTTACTAACACGATCTACGCATAGTAATCAAAATTAGAAAAATAAAAATATTTAAATTTTCGTAATTAGGGCTTCACGATTCGAACGTCATCAAAATTAACATGGTGACCTCACCTCTCGCGTGACCATGTGAGTTTACTTTCTTTTAAACTCATAATTCAATAAGAACTTTTTTTTTAAGGTTTCCAACACAAATATAAATTTTCACACCAGTCATAGTTTCACACAGACTTACAGGTGCCATATAGGTCTACCGGTTTTTTTTTTTTTTTCATATCCTATAATTTATTTGCATAATACAGGTTAGTAAGGTGTTACAAATAAGATTTTCAATAGATACACTGTATTATAACCGAATGGTGTGCAAATTTATACAAGTTTAGACTCACAACATAAGTAGTGTTACAAAAAATTTAATTTCAAACATTGCATCATTTAAATTACAAATTAAAATGTCAGATTAATTATTAATGTCATATTAAATTATCATAGAAAGTCATAATGTAAGTTAATTAAATACAGGTCATAATAAGTCGTGGCATTTCATAATGTCAGATTTATTAAATACCGATCATATTAAATTATTAAAAGGTGTCATATAAAATTACAATTAAATAAAAGATATTCTTCTTATAAAATAGATTAAAACATCTAAGACTAAATTACAATATTTATATATTAATATACCGTTGCCATATAGAACTCCATTTGCCATACAAGCCTATAGTTGCCATAAAGGCCAACAGTTGCCACACAACGCTCGGCTACTTCTGACCAAACTTGATTATTGGGTTCATGAAAATAGAAAATTTTAGAACCCTACTCTTTAACTAAATCATTACCCTGGGTCATGTGCCACGAGTCACTCCAAACAATCTTTAAAACATATTCTGCAGCAAAAACTACTTACAGCTTACAGAAACCCTAGAGTAAAAGCTCCAACACCACGACTCTCTAGCCGACCAGCTATTGTATTTCTCTCACAACGGTCTCTAGACCCCGACCTCCGCCAGAATCCACTGATACGGTCAAACATAAAGCTCATTATCATCAAAATCCTTTTGACATCAACATCGACTGGAACGTGACCCGCTGGTATCTTCCTTAACCTACCGTGTGCACATGTGTAGATTCTAAGCGTACCTATTTATAGCTTCCGATGTATTACAATCACTATCCTGTCATAGTTACCTATCGCGGAGTTATTAAAGGGCCTATTTAGTTAACGTCCCAGAGTTTCCCAAACAACACTTCATTAGAAAAAGGTAATTGTAACTAATCAAAATAATTGTCACAATTCTGTTACTCTTTACCATAATTCAAAGGCAATACATACCCATCTTATGAAATTTTCATGGTGATCTGTGCATCAATATAGACCAGAATCGCATCTTCCAACGATTTTCAAAAATCTAGCGCAATATGTGCTACAACACATGAAGCGCTCTGTGCACCAACACAGACAGAAATCGTATAAATGATTCTCAAAAATCTAGCGTAAATGTGCTACAAGACAAGCGCTCTATGCACCAACGATTCCTTGTAGACCCATCGCCACATGTTACTCGTGAGGTTCGGTCTAAAGTTTTGAGTATGAGTGTACAAGCCCTTCTTAATCAGATTTGGTCTCCCTACCACTGTCATCAACTATGATGTCTACTTCTCGAGGAACTTTGTGATCGGGGATCATCCTCATAAGATTCTCGCCTTAGATTCAAAGATTTTGGAACATACTGAATTACTAATGGCTAATAATAGGAAAAAAAATAACCCTAATAATATTAAAGAGCTTCACGAATTAACTCGGATAATATCGTTACAATCTGATTATGAACTAATCCTTCAGTATCGCTCACCAACTCAATTTTTCATGTGAAAACGATTGCGAGATCTACTACTATTGTAATATTACTTTGAAAGTAAGCAAATGAATTCAGATTTAAAGACAGTGATTGTAAATCGTTACGCAACATAAGATCTGTTCTGAATACACGTAAATGACCAGTACCGTTACTAACTCGATACAATTGTGTTGGCCCAATAAAATTCCTTTTTTTTTATAGTCTATATAGGCTCGCGTTTGACCACCATCTTGCCTTGTGTTAAGCGATGATGTGGTCTACGGTGAAGCACGATTACCTAGAAGAAACCTATTCACTCTTAACTTAAAGACCCTAAGGTTATATCTATCAGGGAACAAAGACTCCGGAAGGGAGTTCCACTCCTTAGCTTTGCGCACAATGAAAGTATTAGGGTCATATTCAAAATAATTGTAAGTTACGGATAGGAAACAAATATGAATATTATTTTATTGTAACAGAAAAATAACAGAAAGGAATTATTAGGGCAAGTTTAAATAGCATACATTTGTAAAATAAATAATTAACATTGATCTAATTGAAACACCTGGGATAGTAGAATACCATCACCACTAACACTACCTATACATACTTCAAATAAAAAGAAAAAAAAAAGTTTTGGCTAACCTGCGGTGCAGTAAGTTGAATAATATTTTATTATCATTAATTCATATATGACACTATGTGAATAACGCCTAATCATTCATATCTGTTACGTAACAGAAAAAAGTGATGGATAAAATAACGTATATGAATTAATTGCACGTGTCTAACCTACAAATCTATTTATTTCCACATTAATTTAAATGTTATACGAATATTTTATATTTATAACAATTAGCACAATACAGTTATTTCCTAGTATGGGTAATAAAACAGTAAACTTACTTACCGCTATTTTAAACGTCTCACATTAAATATTTACTTTTAAAAGTCTAATTTTCTTCGACAACGAAACGAGCTGAGAAACTATATTCAACAAAATGGCCGATCATTTATTTTTACGTCGTGTAGTGACAGGTAGTGGACTAATGTTGCCAGTATATCAAATTTCTTTATTACCATGGAAATAATGTTAAAATAGCATAACAGAGAAGAATAACAGATATGTGTAAAATCAGGAGACTCATTAATAAATTAAATTTGAAGAACAATAAATAGTATTTTATATTTTGTTTAGTGAAGTGTTGAAAGTTTAAACAGTATTCTCTGAATATAGTTTTTTTTTTAACCTTTGTGTAATAGTTAATAATTAAATTATTTTTTTTAGTTAACAGTCAAAGACGTGGACATTGAGTACTTGTATGAAACGGAATCTACGCAATGTTTGGTTTCATTTTTTTTTAATGAATTGTTTAGCTATATCAAATGTTTCGTTGTTTTTTATTAAATTCAAATAAACATTTAATCTGTTTGTTTATGAAATTCTAGTCAGTTGTATCTCGTTATAAAAATAATTGGGTTGGACACTATGACAGTATAATTATTACAATTATTTTGAATATGACCCATTAACAAAACGCTTTGTGCGTATGGGAGGGATGTCTACCATGTATCGATGGCGCATGGCCGTACGTTTTGTAGTCCGATGATGGAAAGGGCGAGGCGGAATCAAATTATGCAGTTCCGTCGCACACTCCCCGAAATTTAACCGATAAAAACCGACAGGCTAGCGACTCGGCGTCGATGTTCGAGGCTCTGGAGCTTTGATGCGACCAGTGCATCGTTGCCTTATTGCCTTTTGGCCCATTCGCCTATCGACTCAAGTGTGATGCAGCTGATATATGGCAGATCCATCCCAGAGGTAAGAGCAATACTCCATGCATGAACGAACTTGCGCTTTATACAAGTTAGAAGCTGTTCAGGTGTGAAGTACAGTCTCACCTTTGCAAGAATCCCCAACTTTTTTGCAGCTAACTGAATTTTCGCCTAAATGTATGGACCGAAGTTGAGGGTCGATGTCAACGTAACACCAAGAAGTTTGAGGTAGTCCGTTAACGGCACGGTTTCACCACGGAAAGGTGAAGATGGGTGGAATTGGCTCTTTTTAGCGGAAAAAAAGACACGCCTGGGTCTTAGCAGCATTGAAACTGACCAGATTGGCATCACCCCATTCGGAGACCGCCTTCAAGTACAGGTTCAAGCGTTCAACCATGGCTTCCCGTAGAGACCGAATCTGAGGCCTAGTAGCCCGTGCACTGGAAACGTAACTCTCAGCAACAGTGCTGTCGTCTACGTACCCAAAGGTTCCGGGTTTTAGGAGATCATTAATGTGCAGCAAGAATATTGTTGCTGAGAGCACTGACTCCTGAGGGGGGTCGTTGATATCTAACTGACTGGACGAGCAGCCGTCAATAACCACTTGCATGGATCGATCCCTCAAGAAGTCCGCAATCCAATCACACAGATCACTAGGCAGACCGAAGGAAGGAAGCTTACCAATGAGGCTTTCGTCCCAGTCCTGTCGAAAGCCTTCGAGATGTCGGGGGAGACGGCTAGCGCTTCCCCGTGTCTCTCAATAGCCTCACTCCAGATGTGATTGGCATACGCTAGAAGATCCCCAGTGGACCGATTGTGGCAAAAGCCGTATTGGCGGTCACTGAGGATGTCGTTCTCTTGTAGATATGCCAGGAGCTTACTATTAAGCACACGTTCCATACTCTTACAGAGGATGGACGTTACAGATATGGGTCTGTAGTTAGCTGGGTCAGCTCAACAGCTCTATTTGGGCACGGGGTGTACGTTGGCTTGCTTCCAAGCCTTCGGCATTTTTCCAGTCTCTTTCGAATAGAGATATAAGCGTGTCAAGATCCGAGACAATTCAGGCGCACAGGTTTTAAGGACAATTGCTAGTATCCCGTCGGGGCCACTCGCTCTGTTCACATAAAGGCTACGCAACAACCTACGGACGTCCTTTTGATGGATGCGAATGCACGACATACTCGTCACACATCAATCAGCAGAAGGAGGAGGCTGTGCGCCATCAGAATTCAGATGCGAAGATTTCGAAAAAAGGGAGGCAAACAAATTTGCCTTCTCCTCAGCGGAGTGGGCCAGTGACCCGTCAGGTTTCCGCAGTGGTGATAGTGAGAGGCGACAAAAGTTTGGTTCGACCGACTTAGCCAGGGATACTTTGCTACCCGCTGGGTATGAAGCAAGTTTGTTCCCGATTCTGCTAATGTGGTCAAACCGTGCTACGTACTAAATCGCTTTGCCACTGAAAATCACTAGCTGTGCAGTCATTTTGGATATCTCATTTCCTTCTTATGGGATATCTCATCCTCAAGTTCGTACTTGTTAATAGTGGAGCGCCGTAAGGCATACAAATTTTAAAATCTCGGAACCCAGGTCCAGTCAATGAATCTGTATAACGAGTGTTTGACTGCATTATTAAAAGCTCAAAAAAAAGTTAAAAAAAAAACCGATCTCGATTACAACAATTTTTAACAACAATTTACTGTAAAATAAGAGGTGGAACAGGGAACAAAATGTTTATAGCAAAGATTTCAATTTTATATTTAATAAATTTTATTTGCATAGTAACTTTAATGTTAATTTATTAGATTTTCGCAAAAAATAACGTTATAAAAATAAAAAATATCATCAACTATATACATTATTACATTATTGTTCATTATTGTCGTCATCGTCGATCTCGTTGATGTAGATTGTAGGTAAAGGATTAGCACAGCTGTCACCATTGCATTATAAGCAAGCAGCAGTTCAATTTAATCCACTTTTCCTGCATCCACAAGATGCTCCGCATCCTGTTTTGCATTGCAGATTATACTCTTTTGAAGTGATCAAAAGCGGCATCTGCAATAGGTGGTAAAGACGGCAGTTTAACGCAGGTATTTTTAGCAGTTGCTTTCAAAAAAGCATGTAAGAACAGAATATGCTGTTTACACTTTGGTAATACTTTTTCTTAACTCTAAGAAGAGTATCTACGCTTATTGCGGTATTTTGCCTTTAGATGGTTCTAGAAAATAAATTTATCGGTCTGTTGATGAGAGCGCAGTCAATAAAACTAAAACATCTATTCCTCGGACACTACAGCAATGTTATCGGATTGCAGATTATGAGCGGTTTCAATTATTAGTCTATGGGCATCAGCTTCTGCTTGGCAAGAACATATATTATTTTCTATAAGTGTTTCTCGTAGCATATCTATGAGCTTACTCTTATTTTCTCCTATTTCCGCCTATTGGATTGGACATCGGAGTGCCACCGAAAATTGTCCGTCTGTTGGAGAGTATATACAAGAATTATTCCTGTAGAGTAACTTACGACGGCCTCATCTTGGATGATATAGCAGTACACGCAGGTGTCGGCCAAGGCTGTCTACTTTCACCGCTTCTATTTTTAGTCATTCTTGACGGGATTTTGCTTCGCATTTTGGACAACAAGCGCCGCGGGATAGAGTGGGGATTATCCAACGTCTTAGAGGACTTAGATAACGTCAACGACCTATTTCTGCTGAGTTATACCCACGCTGACATGCAAGCTAAACTGAAAGATTTAAGGCAGGACGCGGCAGAAACAGAACTAAATATAAACTCCCGGAAGACCCAAGAGATGATATCTGGTGTGAAGAATACTTTACCGTTGCTGATTGGCACGGAGGAAGTGGAACGCGTCCACAAGTTCACTTTTCTCGTGAGCGTCGTGTCAGAAACTGGAGGTTGTGAAGAGGACATCGCTTCAAGGAAAGCCAAAGCACGAGCTACCTTCGCGCAGCTGAGACCCGTTTGGCAATCGCGGAAACTGATCCGAAGGATTAAACTAAAGATCTTTGGGTCAAATGTCATATCCGTGCTGCTTTACGGGTGCGAAACGTGGAAGGTAACAAAAGACATCTCACGCCAGATCCAAGTCGTCGTCAACCGCTTTCTTCGTCACATACTCGGCATTTACTGGCCCGAGACCATCACCAACGTAGAGCTGTTGGAGCAATGCCACGAGAGCGCGATCGACTGCCAGATCAAGCATAGCAAGTGGAGTTGGATTGGCCACACGCTGCGAAGAGATTCAGATCATATACCAAAGCAAGCGCTGGATTGGAATCTTCAAGGAAAAAGCGTGGCCGTCCCCGTCAAACCTGGAGTCGCACCGTGTTGGCGGAAGCGACGAGCATCGGTATGACGTGGAGCGAAGTGAAGCGTTTAGCTCAGGACCGATCGCGATGGAGGACAACTGTGGACGCCCTTTGCACCATTCAGGGAACGTATGACATTAAGTCAAGACTCTTATTTATGGCATTCGCTAAAAAACATATCAAATATTATGTCATTACGTGCATTTTTTTAAAGCGACGCGTTCGTTCCATCGATTTTGTGCGGCTCTTTTTATAACCATCATAACATACAACATAAATATTGTGTCCACAATTGCTATGTAGATAAAAAAAAAACGTTTCTATTTTTTTAATTTTGCTATATACTATTAAAAACACATTTTCAAAGTTTCATTGACTGGCCCTGGATTCCGAGGTATAAATCTTACGACACTCTACTATAACCAAATGTTGAAACTATTACCGCCAATAGGAAACTCATTAACTACTTGCTTTTTACTAAGTTTGTCTTAATAACCTAGTGATAGTGCTAGATATAACCACTACCAATTCAGTAGTCATATATTAAAACTCTTAAAACTCGAAATAGCATCTCTTTACTAGAGAACGTTCGACTTTATTATCGAAATAAAATGGAAGCGACTCATTAAGTATCCCATTTCAATAATGCGCGCGCATTACCTCCAGCTGTGGTCAAAATGTTCGGCTACCACCTGCACAATGCTAGCCTGCCGTTCCTCTTAACCTCTCAGATGATGACACGTCTGCCTTCGCATACAGCATGCAGCAGAGGCTCCTCTGCGACACAATATGGTATCTGAATCATGAAAAACATAACGAGAGTAAATGTTCACCTTCACACGATTATCTTAACCATACCGCTTTGATAAAAATGAACTGATGCAGCGGTGTAGTAACCTAAACCGGCACGGCTTAATGGGGTATTATGAACAGCGAATGTGAGTGCAGAGTGTGTGAAAAATATGAACCACACATTAAAGTGTCCCAAGTGTACATTGGATTTTCTAAAGCACATATACCACACATATCTTTAGAGAATCCAATGAATGCCATAGTGGCCACGGCATTTTAAACCTCAATTAACGTAGCCTAGTAGGGTTTACTACGTAACGGATAGTTTGGCTCTGACTCGAAAAGAAGAATACCATGCTTCTTCTCAAACTTAACTCTCACTGCATTAAACTGTCACATTATAAAAACGAATCAATATATTTAATTTGGTATTATCATAATTTTCAGAATGATATGTTTGGTACGGCAATGCTACTTTATCACTCCATCGCTCTAAAGTACGAACAATAATACCCAACCAGTGATAGTAGAATAATAACTCTCCAGCAACACTTTAACTTGATCAGTGATAACTAACATTAGATTATGACCTGATATGGGCCATACCGTAAACAAAAGCTGAATTTTGAATAATGAACACACTTTTTCATAGTCATAACAAATTGAAAACGAATCACCAGATTGGCATAAAGATTCGTGTGTATGGATATTTCCACACGTCCACACGCACCTCCTTGACCTGTCCAGCTCCTTGGTTGTTGCTAGCCTCCTTGCTGCTCTGCTCCGAACTGGTTTTTCGTTATTTAAGACTGAGGGTAGTCGCAGCAAACTGGACAATTCTTTAAATCAGTCCCACTTTGTTCCCGGATAAAAAACACAGATTTTTTTTTTGTAAGAATGTAACCGCCATTTTAACTAGCATTTTTTTTACATGTGATCTCATTAGCACGACCGAATCCCAATTCCGATGTCGTATCAAGGCTGGCCAATAGATGCAGACCATTGGGAAGTCAGGATGAGTTCCCTTAGGTTAAGATATCGTGTGGGCAGGTCAGTTGGTACAATCGTGTAAATGAAATCACACAATGTATTCGAGGGTTTATTCAAATATTCACAGTTACAATCTTGCTTACTAATATTACGGATCGACATTGATTCTACGAGGTCTTAGCACTGAGGCGGTCAGTACTCAACTGCCATATTCTGTTATCTCCACCACGCAAGTAGTTAGAGAAAGCGCGCCAAAGCGTAGTTGTTTTTGATTTGCCGATAGGTGGTTGATTTGTTTTGACGTCCGTACTATTGACTAAACCCGACATACTTATATATCTTATGGACCAAGTGATTAATACGGCATTATTCATAACGCCCAGACATTTGAAAAATGGCCAATATTTGTAAGCAATATGATAAAAACTATTGAAATGAGTAAATTAACCGGGCTTTCTGAATAATGACCATCACTTATTGGGCCGGGTAATAAAATATGTTTTTATTTATTATTTTAATTTTGACATTGATTTTAATATAGTATAGGTATCTAAGTAAGATTACTATTTCAGCAACAAAATTGACGAGCCCCGCTGCGCGAGGCTCCTATTTCTATCTGCAGGGCCTAAAGAAACCTAACATTAAGGACATGAGGGATGTCATGTCCTTCGAACCTAACTTAGCGAGCTCGGGCGCTTATGGCACCCTGAAACTTTCAGGGTGCCATAAGCTCCCGAGCTTGCTTGGCTCGCTCTTGGACTAATTCATTGACATATTTATCGAATTGCCCAACCGGGACGTACTCATAATGACCAGACAATATGTTAAATATAAAGTATTGATTCATTACATTGCTGCATTGCCCAATTTGAGTTGACTTGATTCATATTGCCCGGGTATACATAGTGCACTGATTATTCACTTGGTCCATGACATATATAGTTTTATTCGCGGTTGTGGGTTCCCGAGAGATATTTTCCGCCCTTCATTCCTTCCTTCCTTCGTTGGACTCGTAATTTGTCTTAGGAAATTATTAGTCCAACGTGAAGGGCGGAATATATCTCTCGGGAAATTCAAATTACAAACCTAAGGCTAACTTAATAAAAATACTCATATTTTTACCAACACCCAACTAAATGGAGCTGAAAACTCAATTTCCCTTCTATCATATTTTCAGTAACATTATTCCCCCTCTTAAATGTGCACACGTTTCATGCAACCTTTGTAGTCTCATTTAAATTTATTTGAGGCGTTAAAGAGTTCGCGCTCAAAGTGAGTCAAGATTCCTTATTAGCGTATTCGCACTTGAGATGAGAAAACGTTCTAGTATACAATGTAAATGTTTTATTTAATTAAGATCCTAATATAAGATCCTCTCTTAAATAGCTCGGTCTTCGTCTTAGTTATTGTGTTTGATTTCTGTTTCATTTAGAATATGATATTTATTAGTCTATTGTTTTAGAAATTATTTATGTATTTTATTAGTTAGATAGATTATTAATATCCGACTTTAATTAATGTTCATTTTTATTTTGTACTCCTACCACCTGTTGTCCTTTTTAACCCAAAGGTTGACTGGTAGAGAATGCCTTGCTGCATTAAGTCCGCCTATGTATCACCATTGTACATGAAGTTTAAATAAATAAATAAACTAGAATGTCTGCAAAAGTGGATGCCGTGCCTAACCGGATGTAATGAATTGCAATTTATTGCCTGCCTGACTAATACAACCCAGTTTGTCTTCTACAATGGGTTATTGTTTATCAGATGTGGGATAAAATCGTTTATCAGTCTCCTAGTTTATGGCTTCTGAATTCCCTTAACAAGATTTACTATTATTTACATTTACACTGATAGGCGATTTAAATTGCAAGCACGTTTACATGGACGCTATGCGATGTAATTTGACCGATTTGCAATCGAAATTTTCTTAGAAAATACGTGACCTGATATCGCCTATCGGTGCAACTGCAATAGCGTCACGTCATCTGGCATTTTCTTTAGGATCAAAATTATTTTCTTAAATATATCTACGACCATAACAAACGTTATCCATAGTAACAAGGTCAGGTGCGGTGGAAACAAGAAATAAGACAAATTGGAAATATACCAGACCGGTCGTAAATATCTGTACGTCTCAAATTGGAATTTATGACCCCTTCAGACATTGTAGTGGATAACTGTAGGTGCTGTGCGTCTGTGACAAATATCTAGATCTTATAGGGGTGGACTTTACGTCTGGGTGAAGCCGGATAAAAGTAAAACTATGGTGGCGAAGTTATTGTAGTCTGTTGGTCGTTTACGAAGCAATTGATTTGTGACTGTTTTTAGATATCAAAATAAAATTATATATTTCAATATTGAATGCCATTTTTTTTCAATGTATTTATGAAGAAAAATAAAATAATTAAAGAAAAAAATATTCTTCTATTCATTCGCAGGGGTAGTTTGTTATGGAGAAGAACGGAGAAGAATCTCCAAGCTTACTCTTTAAATAAAATAGTGTTTTACAATATTTGCTTGCGGGTTACGTCCAGCCATGTCAAATTACAAATATTCGATCCGTGGGTCTCGGTTTTGATTATATTCTAATTGTTAAATAATCAACTTATCGGTATTGGAAATTGCGGTCACCATCCGCGATTGGTATTG
Organism: Orthosia cruda; assembly: GCA_964057195.1. Lineage (NCBI taxonomy): Eukaryota > Metazoa > Arthropoda > Insecta > Lepidoptera > Noctuidae > Orthosia > Orthosia cruda. The sequence continues at coordinate 2,372,556 of OZ059826.1, read as the reverse complement.
AGCTCCGCCCGTGCAGGTGTATTTGTGTGTATTTCACGCGCAGCGAGGTTTTTGTTGACGGGAGCGCGTCAACTGTCTGGCAGGAGTACCACCTGACCACGACTATGTCCTTTTCACATTTATTATATATATTTTTCCCTATAACCCTCGGCCGGACACGGGACCAGGAGACCACCACGAGGACAAGGGTAAGTGTATTTGTAACTGTACCATCATACCACTTTCCACCTGGTAGACGGGAACCAATATCTCAAAGAACAGACGGATACCGCTGCTGCGAATCGCAGTCTCGCGGGTTTATTTATTTATTTATTTGGAAACTCAACAGCTTATTACTAATTTACATGAATAGATATTCACCTCACTGTCAATGAACAGCCCAGTGCAGTTGTATCAACGTTACTAGCATCTTAGTAATTAGTAAACACACACACACTGCACAGTGACAGCAAGATGATGACAATTATCACTTAAGCCAATAACAGAGTTTCACGGCATGTGTAAAGCTAGGTTAGGTTATTTTAATTAGCTACAAACAAGTGCAGCTATTAGTGATCATGTGAGATTGAAGACTCATTGATCACATTCGATCAGGGTTTAAAGTATGTAAACATGATTATAGGGCTACATTTATTAGACAAAGGGAAAAACAAACAAAATGTTAGCGAAATCTAACATCATGAATATCATGCTTAGTCGAAATATATCACACATGATTATGCGTGATATATTTCGACCAAGCAAGGATGTAAGGATTCTTAATCCTAAGAGTTATGAGAGTTATGGCACAATCAGTTCACTAAACAATCAATTTACCAAACAACCTGATATGATCCAAGAATCGCCACATTGCTATGGGCCGCAGTGTTCGGCTGTTGGCTTTGTGATCCGCAGGCCTGTAATCAACATATAATATTTGAATAATTATGCGCCAGGAATGGTGGTGCTGCCTGCCTGGTTTCTAACCCACCACCTGCTTTACTCGTAAGTCGCGGACGTTCAACGGTGCCACTGCTACTTTATCGCGGACGCGCTCCTTAAGGTTGCCCTAGCCAATCATTCTTCCATACAAACGTAGTCTGGCGATCAACTGACTCAACGGTTTGACGGTGTAAGTTCAAAATAAAAAATGATATCAATTTGTGTCATCATTATCTAGCCCTATATGGAAACTAAAAAGTAAAAATATTTGAAAGTTATGAGCGTCGAAAGTTCCATATTTCAACACTAATTTTAGCGCATCTTTGGGCGCAAATAAATAACATAAAAATAAGGAAAATTGTAAAACAGTAATCATACAGGGATAGTTAAATAGTTCAACAATGCAAATAATTTTATTTTGAACAGATACATTTAGTCATGTTTAGGGTTCCGTACGCAAAGGAGACTACTGAGACTCCGCGGTCCGTCTGTCTGTCTGTTGGCTGTATCTCATGAACCGTGATAGCAAATAATAACAAATATTAAAAACAGATCAAAATAAATATTTGAGTGGGGCTCCCATACAACAAACATGAGTTTTCGTGCCATTTTTTGCAATAATGGTACGGAACCCTTCGTGCGCGAGTTCGACTCGCACTTGGCCGGTTTTTTCATGGTATCCATACTCCCAAATGTCTGTTTACAAAATTTCGCGCGCTTGTTTTCGTCCTAAATCATCATCCATTTCGCTAAATATTGGCAAAAGTGTGTATTCGCACGGGAACTACCTTCTTACTGCTCATCACAGCATCTATCACTTTCGCACGTTTTGTCGGATGAGATAGCATGCATTTTAACCCCGCGCACAAAATAGTTCGTGCCGTCGACTAGATTAACCTACTTACAGATAACTTTTTATAAATTACGCCTAAAAGTCAATGTAGAGGTGTGAGGTTCTAGGTTTGCCTAGAACATAAAAAAATTCTATCTAAGCTCGAAGGTACTACTTATGTACTACTTATGAATAAAAGAACATAAAGCAGCTCGTGGCTCAGCAACTCGTAAATATCGGGTAGCCGCGTGATTTACGTTTGCCGATATTTTGGGCTCGACTTTTCATAATAAAACAAACGCTAAAAGTAAATTGGTTTTATCAGTCTAGATTTCTAGGTTCTCTATTTTATTACTGGGTATAAAATGTAAACTCTATTTTGGGATTTGAAGAGTTTTGGATGGATCCATCCTCATTAATTTTTACGTTTATAATAGCAGTTGGGCTAAGCTGCCTCGTTGCTGTAGTGGTCGCAAGCGCTACTGCTGAGCATTAGGTCATGGGTTCGATGCCCGGGTCGAACTAAGTGTTACTCGGTTTTTTCATGTGGAATTTCTGAGCAGCAGCTCGGAGTTTGGAGTGCCCGGTTGATGGCAATAGGATCGCCCCCTATTACATGGGACTTACAATATAATTGGTGAAATGTGGGTTTACTATAAGGGGGACCTCTGTTTAATCCTTCGTGGAATATGGCCGTGATGATATATTATGAAATTAACTAAGAGGAGCTGTTTTAATAGCATATCAGGCTTATTAAGAAAGCAGGCAAAAATTTGGAATATGAGCAGGGGGCAAATCCGATACCTGCTTGGGACCTTCACTGGCCTCTTTGGAATCATCGACATGCTCAAGAAGATGGCTCTAAGGGCGACGCCCATGTGCAGGTTTTGCGGGGCACATACGGAACACATGGAACACCTTTTGTGCACACTGGCTAGTAAGCGAATGAGTTCCTAGGGGTAGGTTATCCAAGACAAGAAGACTATAGGCTCATATCTCCTAATCTCGTTTAAAACTCATGAACAAGGTTTCTAACGAGATCGGGGAGGAGTAAGTTATCTAGGGGACCACAAAAGATGACAATGGGTCGAAGTGTCCGAGTTATTTCTCGGCTCCTCCACAAGATAAGATAACGCAACACTAATTTAATTGCCGCAGCATCGGTGACGTCAAATTCAGCGCATATTCATGTTGAAACCAAATGGGGAACAATCTAGAGCTTTACAATAAAAGACTGTTACCTACTCTTGAGGCCCTATTTTCTTTTGTTATCGGATCGAAAAGAAAACCAAAGTTCGGTAAACACTTGAAAGCGGGATTGGTCCACAAACATTCAAGACGGTTCAGTGTGGTATGCGTTTCTTTCAAAAAAAGGTAAATGAACTGGAGTCACCGTCAGTTTGCAGGGTTGCTTGCTGAAGTTGCTTCGTATAGTGAAAATACGGCTATATCCAGTAGTGTGCTGTGATATTATCAAAATTTATGAAATTACTTAACCAAGCCAGAATGCAATATAGTATAATTTATTTATGTATTTAAAATATATTTTTGATTCCGTTTTTTTTTTCTTTTAGTTACACCTGCTATATTTAATCTTTGCACCACCCTAAGGTCAACTGGTAGAAAATGTCTAAGGCATAAAGTCCGCCGTTGTACTTTTGCATAAAGTTTTAATAAATAAATAATGTTACCCTGTATTTTATATTAAACTACGGAGGCGGACACGTGGTCTACCCACGCTTTTGTAATATCAATGTAGATTTCACGAAATATAAAACGTAATGTTCAGATAGCTGACATTTTTCATGAATAACTTATTCAGTTCTAGGAATAGACTTCATCCAGCGGCAGCGTAGCAGAACATAAATAATAGATAATAACTTATGTAATACTAGCTGTGCCCGCGGCTGCGCTTCCACTCTACTTGCCTACCCACCTACGCTAAGTAGCGTAGGTGAGTAGGCAAGGCCCTACCTACCCGGCTACTCTACTTACCTACCTGCTTATCCTACTAAGCTCCCAATTTTGTTTTTCTATTGTCGTTCTAACGCGGATAATCAGAAAATCACGTCAAATTCACAACGCCATCTACTGAATATGGATTTCAACTGTCCGAGTACAACCCGACTGCTTATGAAACGAACTAAAAAGACGTAAACAAGAAGAAAATCATGGTGTGCAGTGGGAGGATACATATTCGCGAGCTGGCTGACCAAAACCAGATGTTTTGGTCAGCGAGCTGCCGATTTTATTTATAACTTTTAGGTTAACTTTTTTTTTCGATTTAGTTATATTTAAAAATATTAGTGTTTTATATTTTTGAAATCACCTCAGAGTTTAACTCTTTATTTTTTTCTTTCTTCATTTTCTTCCAAACCCATCGTGTGGGGTATTCCACAAGATGGGAAAGGAAGAAAAAACAAATGTGCCTCCACAATATGACAATCAAAATCCGCAATCTTTTTATTTTCCAAATTTAATGTAGCCAGTGGCACTCGCAAGGTTAGAAAAAATCGATTGACGTTAGAATCATCAAAACCAGCGAACTCGGTCTCTAGAACGCCACATAGGAAAAAACATACATATATAGACTGATAAACACATCTCCCTCCTTCCGCAGTCGAGTAAAAAAGGCGGGCTTTAATGTTTTGTAACTTTACTAGACTTATTTATGTTTGCCATATTTCGTCATATTACTTGCAACATGATCATGCTTGTTCAATTTGCATAACATAAACTAGCTTCAAATAAAACAAGCATTTTATTTCGCTCTACTTCATGTACATTTTTAAATCTGTTATGTAGCTTATAAGCTTGAAGTGTGTGAATAATCGTATCAACCTGCCAAGCCTTTTTCATGTTGGGGTTCGCTTCCAGTCTAACCAGACATAGCTGAGTACCAGTTTTTACAAGGAGTGGTTGCCTATCTGACCTCCACAACCTACTTACTGGGTAATACTAAAACCTTTGGCAAGAACGGTGTTAGATTTCCTGAACACTAACTATCCGTAACGAGATTTGCATATCTACAAAGGTCAGCTGAGACACAGAGCAATTGCTCGACTGATGGTATCGGCAGACGTTGCTTATTACCTTGAATTTTTCAGCACATGTGTGAGTACTATGTATCAACTGTAAATCTACCATTTACTGTACCTATGTGTCGTTGATATGTGTGTGCCCTGACAGTTGACAGTGTGTCATGCTCTCTATAATGTCTCTCTGATGGTGGCACATGTATTGGATCATTCGGTTTCCTTCAATATTGATGACATGGTTGAGCTGAGTGGTGCCGATCCATGCATCATGTTCGTGAACGGGCTCCATCAGTTGGGATTGGTCATAACTTAAAAACTTCGGCCTACTTTTAATTACGTTCTTATTTTATTTTTGAATTGTTTGTTTTACTTAAAATGCTTTTACGTGCACGTCTTTTTACATCGTTCTCACATATGTATTTTTCCAACAAAAACGATGTAACCAAATAATAAAAGAGTGTCCGTGGAGTTTCTTGCACATAATTCTTCATAGAGACCTATTGACGCTTGCGAATGTGCAACTAGATTTATATTTTGTTTGACAATTCAAAAGTACCTATATAAGTTTAGTTGAAATAAAAAAAAAAAAAAATTTCACCAAACCATAATCTGTGAAAAAATGTAGATGATAAAAAATCACTTCACTAAAATGTGGATTTCGAGACCACATCATTGTGAATGAGAAGAAAAGACCGTTACCGTTAGTATCTGGGTCACTAAGACGTATTTATGTAAAACAAAACAATTCTCCTCGTATCCTAATTTACGACACAGCATAATCTTAATAACATCGGCCCATTAGGTAGACAAAAGAATTCCATATTTTCGCAAGAGAAAGGAATCAATCATAATAGAGCAATCTCTAGACGTTGACATAAAAACAATGTCTCCAACCCATCCAGTTCTTGACCTAATTCCCAGTCACTTAACCTCAATCACAATCACGTAACTTGCAGGGATGTTAAGGAGCTGCGTAGCCGTAACCAAAACTAATATATATCCTTTACCGTAACCGAATCCGATATAAAAGTTTCGGATGATTTCGGATAGGAGCAGAGTCTAAATGAGACACGTTATGGCAGTTTTTACTGCCCGGCGAGCCGACACACTAGCCGCGCGCGTCACTTTTATTGATAGAAATTTAATATCCGTAACCGAAACTATCCGAAACTAATGGATAATTCGACATTATTTCATATCCGATACCGGTATAACATTATTTCTACATCCGTATCCGTATCCAGATCCGAAATTTCATATCAATAACATCCCTGGTAACTTGTACGTACTTTGATAGAGTTGCGCAAATAAAAGTTTGTCGAGAAAAATACAATCGATGTTAATTCCTGAGGGTGAGTTGTTGAGTTGCGTAAACAGAGTTGGCAGATTGCCGTCCCCCATCGTTCAGTACCCCATTGGTGGTTATGTAGACACCATGTCACATTTGTATCCCATATACGCCTATTTTGGGGTAAGATTTACAACTCATAAAAAATCTATTTATTTCTCAAAAATTATATTTTCAAATTTGGTTTTTTCTTCAGTTTTTACAGTTCTTTTCGTTTTAATTCAATTTCTTTTGTTTACGCATGCGTGTTCGTTGTTTTTGTGTCGACTGACGTCAGTGTTTACCCGGCTTAGTGAAATAGGTCATTGGTTATTTGATGTGTGGTGTCAATAGGTCGTTTTGAATTCGGTAGTGTTTTATTCATGTGGTGACAAACTGGTGACAAATTAAGTGTTGTGTTGTTAACATAAGGGTGAAAGCGTAGGTTTAATGTTTCAATGACATTAGGGATAAAGTATTTGGAGTGATTTCGAATTACAGTTTTCTTGGTAAACTGTTTGTGAGACACCGTTATAAGTACCAGCTGTCACATCTTTGTTTAATCAACCCGTTTCTAAATATTTGGTACTTTCAAGGACAAAATAATTAAAATTCCGTAAAAGAACTACCATTTGATCTTTGCAACCAAATGAATGGACCTTTGACTATCAATAAATGTAGTATTAATAAACTGATTCTGATGTTAATTTCATAAAATTTCATGCAACTTAAAGGTACATAGACGGACTTAAGGCATTGCGCATTCTCTATTAGTCAACCTAGGCTGGTAAATAAAATAAACATGGCAGGTGCATAAAACAACAATAATCATTTCGATGTTTTGTTAAGAAATTCTCTTTCATTGTTATGCTGCTAGATCAGTTTTGACTGCAAGAATTTGACATGAATAAACCATAATTTAAATGGCCGTAGGTGTTGTTCCCTCTCAAATGTTAAAACAACTCGGGTAGAAAGTACAAACAATTAAATGGTTCTCTGATTTTCAGCCCACAATCGTCTACTCAGAAAGCAATCTCTAAAGCCTTCGAATCACTGTCGAAAGTTAACATAAACCACATCTTAATTTCCAAAGAAAACATATTTATGTAACCTTCTGTTACTCTAAGCTCCATATACAAGCTCAGAAATATTTGTGTTTCCCTAACTTCAATGTTTTTCTTACTCACTTGTTCAACTAAGTGGGTAGGGAAGGCTTTGCCATAATATGCAGATTTCGTAATTAAATGAAAACATACTGCTGGAGACTTTTATTAGTTTTGAATTACTAATAATTATATAATATAACCTGTTAAGGGACTTGGGTTATGAAAACTTATGTTTGTGTTGAACTTTTTATAAGCTTAAAAGGGTAAAGATACTTGAGAGTCTCTAATGGTTTATCATTCGAAAAATCACTCAATCAATATTACGCAATTTTGGTATTTTCAACAATCTTATTACTGGTGGAATATCACTTTATCAAAGCCCTCCTATGCCATGCTGATACCTACTTCTAGGCAAACGAACAATGTCGACTGCATAATTTATTTCCGTATGGATTCATCTGGCATAGTTGCCTAACGCATTAACTAGTTCTATAAAGGAAAATTCCAAATAAAAAAGCGAGCGTATTTTTAACCCCCGCCGGAAAAAGGGGGGTGTTATAAGTTTGATGTGTGTTGCTGTGTATCTGTGTGTCTGTGTATTTGTGTATCTGTGGCATCATAGCTCCTAAACGGATCCACCGATTTTGATTTAGTTTTTTTTTTTAAAGGTAATTTTGTCGTGAGTGTTTTTAGCTATATTTGAATAAAATCGGTTCAGCCGTTCAAAAGTTATGGGCGTTTTACTGTTTGAATGCCTGTATATATACAAGAAGCTATAACGTAAAACCGATTGACTTATTTCATTGTAAACGTTGGTCAATTCAGGTAAAGCTTACAAAGGAAACAAATAAACTACAGAGTCACAGGTTCTGCTATGCTGCGAATCGAAGATACCACTCTATCATAATTTTTATCTTCAGTTAATTGACATTCTTTAATTACGCCATTAATCATGGTTACAACATTTTAGGACGCTGCTATATACTATGTTGTATGTTCTTTCACTTGGTGCTAATACATACACATTCTGGTCCTTGAACATACGTGAACATCAGCAGCTACATGTAGCCAGCCGTAGGTAAAGCATGGCTTTTCCAAATACGCCCCTGTTACCCTAGAGCTTTGTTAATAGTAATAGAAAAACTAAGTTTGACTGGAAACTGGAGTCTTTTGAATTGAACTGATAGTTCAGTGGGGATTATTGAGATTTGACGTATAAACACGGTTTCCCCTTTTCTCATACCTGTTAATATATTGGCACCTATTATTTTTGCCCTTATTGTGTAATACAAAGCCTCATCTCATTACATAATCTAAATAAATATGCAGATCTCAATCATTTGTTATCACAAACATGCCTACAAAGTTTCAACCAAATCGGAAGCCGCAATTGAAAGTTTAATATAAAGAGCAGCTTTTCCATTTCACCATCATCATCATATCAGCCGAAAGACGTCCACTGCTGGCATAGGCCTTCCCCAAGCGTCGCCACATTGACCCATTTCCCATTTAACCCCTCAAAATTCGAATTTACTAAAATCCTTTCTTAACTAAAATTTAACTATCTTAATACGATTAGCATACGAGTTGCATGATAAGAAGTTACATACAAAATTAGTCCCCCACCCCCTTTTCTCTCCCTTCGTGTTTTATGAAAAAAAATAGCTTATGTCCTTTCCCGGGTCTCAAACTATCTCCATACCAACTATCATCTAAATCGGTTCAGTGGTTTAAGCGTGAAAAGGAAACCGACAGACAAATAGACAGAGTTACTTTCGCATTTATAATATTAGTATTAGTATGGATGAAATAAAAATGTGTCGGAGGTTTTTCAAATTTTGAAATTATATTTGTTATTTTTCTTGACACCTATGACATGACTATGACATTTAGGTTGCCAAGGGAAATAATTATGTTATGTGCAGAAATCTGTCCCGCCTTTTGTTTGATAGGAGATAATAATCCTAATATGCACCGGGAGTATACTGCAGTGTCTTATGTATCTTCGGCCACAGCAATAATAACTTACTTTAGGTTAGGTGTGTATTGTGCATGACTTATAATTTGTCGTTTTAGAGCAGGTGGTGGAAAAAAACAAACGTGATGCACGCGAAAAACACCATCTTTCTTGGCAGTCTGGCAAAAATGGTGTAGATAACAAAAAACGTTCTCAAAGCTCTTTCACTAGCTAAACTAGATTTATAATCTTTAGAGGCAGACAAAAAACTAGACAAAAGTGCTACATATTTTGTTAAAACTTTGTTTTTCTGAAGTAGCTTTGTCGTGTTTTCTAAAACGTGTTTGGAAGTTTAATGTTGATCTAACTGGAAAGCTCTAATGTTTTTTTAAAACTCTGTCTCAGTGAGGTTTTAGTCCAATTCAGCGGGAAATGGGAATGTTTTTATTCAGTGATATTTTTTTAAGATCGTCTTGGTCAGTGTTAAAAAAGCGATATAAGGTGTGAAGCCCAAATCTATGATAAAGTTCCCTCCGGCAAATTTATTTCCTGATGCCCTATCAAGACGTGTCAAAACGATCATGGTGCCACTGTGAGAAAAGGAATGCACGAGGGAAATAACTTTGATCTAAGAGCTTATGGCAACCCCCTAGATAGCTATAACCTGGTGGTATTTAAGTCAAGAGTGAATAGGTTAGTTCTAGGCAAGAGTGCACCTTTATTGAATGCATTATCGCTTACCATCCGATGAGATATGAGCCGACAAAAATTAACCATCTTTTTTTTAAATTATTGTACTATTGATTTTGTATGGACTAAACAACTGTTTATTATATGGATTCTATTGTTTGGCAAAGGTCTACTACCGATTTGTTTACGCTTAATCAACGTCAGTTTATTTTGAAACTATCCCAAATCCATTGATAGATTGACTGGCGATGGATCTCCAATAATTAAAAGAAAACAGAGTAATCCATGTTTGTTGTTTTAGTTTTAACGTATATTCGATGAAATTTATGCGTCAATATTGAACATTGTTTTTTTACCCGACTGCCCGAAGCAGGGTTATGTTTTTCTCTTAGAGGTGAACAACGGTCGGTGTTTCCTTTTAGTGGTAATGTGAAGTGTATACTCTCCTTTAGATTAACAACCATATATGTATGCCCCTTTATATTAGGTATCACATGTTATGCTGACATAGCTTTTACTTCGTTTTACTCGTTTCTTACTGTAACTAATTCATTATACTATTGGCAGCCAACCTGACTTATTATTTCTACATCCCGTACAACTCCAAACATCTCATGGCGACCCTGCCAGGATATCCTTGGGTTTTAGTATAATCGCCAACTACTGCCTCTTGCCGCGAAATTCGGTTACTTGTAAATTAAACCAATAACACATTAGCCATCGAAGTTTCTAAAGGATGTGCAACTCAAAGGTGGAAAAAGATGAGGTATTCATCACACAAAACGCAGCGGGCAGCAACCAGGCCACGTTGAAGGATGTTGGTCAGCACATGGAGCGGATGAATATTGTGATGTTCGCGCTGTTGGCTATACTCACCATTGCAATGGCCTACTTTGTGGTGCGTTTATATAAACGGTGCCATCGGCAGTGGATCCAGGAAGAGATTGGTCTCCGAGCTATGCAACGTATCCGGGCTTCTATCAGAGGACACAATAACGCCGAAACAACAGCCTAAAGAACCGTGAGTTACCTGCCAAGATCATTTCAGAAAGTGTTTATCCGACTTTTGTGAGTGTTTTTTTTTAAATTTCAGTGCGATTAAATCTCTCGCGAGTGATAAAATTAATATAATTATAAGTTATGGACATTAAAACTAGAAAACAATAAGTAATATTTAAATCTAAAAATATAATGGGATCATATTTCATTACGATCTGAGTTAATTATTCTATAATCGTGTACTTTTGCTCACGTAACTCGATACTTCGCAGCAAAATTGAAACGTAGGACATTCTTTAGCCGCGCTGCAAGTAACTTTACACTATTGTTTTGACATTTTACTTTTAATTATAAAATACTGCAATGACTAAATGGATCGATTCTATTTTTAAATAATGATAGATGCGTTAATTCAGAATTATGATTTATTAGAGCAAATAAGAAAATATCGGATTAAAAAGGGAAAAGCTAGATATTTAGGTAAGGTTGCCGAGATAAAATTAAATGAAGCGACAAACATTATAGATAAATGCAGTAAATTGATTTTACTTTTAGAATCTAAGAAGGATCCGCAGATTATTTCATCAGCGGCAGATATTTTTAAAAACATAAACAAACTATACGATAATATAAAAACTTTATGTACTTCTCCTAATATTGACTCTGTCAAAATGGAGTTCGATTTGAAAACTGCTTGTAACTTATTACCCGTTATGGACGATTCGGAAAATGTGACGAAACGCTTGATCGATGGTATCGAGATGTATTCGGATATGATCGGCGACACAGATAAGGATTTATTAATTAAGTTTATTTTGAAAAGTAGACTATCAGAGAACGCGAAGTTGCGAATGGCTTCAAAGTATTCAACTGTTACAGCACTTGTCAAGGACATGCGTACGCACCTTTTAACTAAAAAATCATTTACAGCAATTCAATCACGTCTGCAAAATGTTTCACAAGGTCAACGTTCGATTGATGAATATGGATCTGAACTCGAAAAACTTTTCACGGACTTGACAATTGCTCAGGCAGATGGTGACCCTACCAAATATGATATTTTGAAACCATTAAACGAAAAAATGGCAATAAGAAAATTTTCAGAGGGTTTAAAATCCACTAAACTTAGCACGATAGTTACAGCTCGAAATTATGGCTCATTAAAGGACGCCATTCAGGCAGCTAAGGATGAGGAGTGTTCGATGTTGCCGGGTGCGAGTCCAAGCAACGGCAACGTCATGCATTATTCTGGTAAGTCAAGTTCACACCACAGAGGAAAGCGAGGTATGTATAACAATAATTTCAATGGACACAGACATGAAGGACATCGAGGACGAGGTGCGCAAGGACGAGGTCAGTCAACGAATAGGTATGCAAAGGGGAATAATTATAGTAATCGCGGTAACCGTTCAAGATTATACCATAATTCAGGTTTCTTTAGAGGCGCAAAGCTTAGAAATAATTATCCGTTACAGAATCGTAGTAATACGCGTCAAATATATTCGGCTCAAGCAACTGATACTAACGACAATAGCGCCCAAACCCAAACTGCTCAAGTAGTAGACCAAGCAGATAAGTTTTTTCGTGACCCACCCAGAAATATTAGCTTTTAATGGACAAACTAAATTAGTTTCATTTAATTTAAATAATAATCAGTTTTATTGGCTACTGGATACCGGAGCTTCTTTGTCGATTGTACGAAAAGAATGCTTACCACCAGATATTTCAATTTTTGGACATGATATTTTAGTAAACGGTATAGCTGGTCAAATCCGTTCACTGGGTCAAGTTTGCCTTGCATTGTCATCACCGCTGTTAAGTGACGTATTCACTCATAACTTTCACGTGTTTAATAATCTACCTATCAAGGCTGATGGAATTATCGGATTAGACTTTTTAACTAAATACTCGTCAAATATTAATTTAGAGGCAAATGATTTAACTTTAAATATAAACGGAAAGACAATCAGAACTAAAATTTTTGATATTACGGAATGTCAATCTGAATTTTTGAGTGTTCCGGTGCGTAGTGAGTCTGTTCACTATATAGACTTAAAATCAAGTTTAAAAGAAGATTATGTTGTTTGTGCAAGTGAATTAGCGAAAGATTTGTTTTTAGCTGGTGCAATCGTAAGGGCACATAAAAATAAAATCCCATTAAAAATTTTAAATGTAAGTGAAAAACATATTCGTATTCCTGTTATAACACCGATTATGCAGCCGTTGTCTGAATATGAATGCTACTCATTTGATAAACATAAAGCTGATACAAGTAGGGCTCAGACTTTAAGTAAGTTTTTGAAATTACAACATCTTAATTTAGAAGAGAAAACATCAATTGAAGATATTTGTAAAAAATACTCAGATATTTTTTACTTACCAAATGATAAACTAACAATAACAAATATTTATGAACAAAAAATAACGCTAAAACCTAATACTAATCCAATATATATAAAACAATATAGACAACCACAGCAATTAAAACAAGAATTAAATAAACAAATTAAAACAATGTTAGAAAATGATATTATAGAAGAAGCACAAAGTGAATGGTCTAGCCCAGTTCTACTAGTACCCAAGAAAAGTGACAATAATAATGAAAAGAAGTGGCGTTTAGTAGTCGATTATCGAAAACTGAATGAAAAAATTCAGGATGACAGATTTCCACTACCAAACATTACTGAAATTCTAGATTCTCTTACAGGAGCTATTTTATTCAGTCATCTAGATTTACATTCAGGTTATTATCAAGTTTCATTAAATCCAGAAAGCAGGAAATGCACAGCATTTAGTACTAATACTGGCCAATATCAGATGAAACGTCTGCCGATGGGGTTAAAAATTTCCCCAAGTGCTTTTAGTAGAGTAATGACTGTAGCAATGTCTGGTTTAACTTTTGACAAATGTTTCATATATTTAGATGATTTGATTGTTTTTGGACGTAACCTAGAATCCCATAATCGCAATCTAATGGACATTTTCGAAAGACTGAGAAAAGTGAATTTAAAAATAAATCCCGCAAAATGTCAGTTTTTAAAGAAAGAACTTTTATATCTTGGTCATGTTGTTTCTGCACAAGGTGTCATGCCAGACCCAGATAAAATTAAAATCCTGAAAGAATATCCCGTGCCTAAAAACGCAGACGAGGTTAAACGGTTTGTTGCATTTTGCAATTATTATAGAAAATTTATACCTTGTTTTGCTGAAATTACAATGCCTTTAAACAAATTGTGCAGAAGGAATGAACCTTTTATTTGGTCACAAAGTTGTCAAAATTCTTTTATATTAAAAACCGATGCATCAGGAATAGCAATTGGCTCAGTCCTATGTAATAAAAATATGAAACCGGTTGCTTATGCTAGTCGACCATTAAACAAAGCAGAGAGAAATTACCCAACAATTCAAAAGGAATTGTTAGCTATTGTTTGGTCAGTCAAATATTTTAGACCATACTTATACGGCAAACATTTTATCATAGAAACAGACCATAAACCGTTAATATATTTATTTGGGATGAAAGACCCCTCAAGTCGTTTGTTAAAATTTAGATTGACACTAGAAGAATACGACTATGAGATAGTGTATGTCAAAGGAAAAAATAATGTCGCCGCAGATGCATTGTCCAGAATTGTGATAACAGCGGATGAATTGAAAAGTATGAATAATGATGTAGTAACAGTGTTGACAAGAGCGCAAAAGAAAAGAATGAATGATATGACGGATGCAAGTAAAACAGATTTGTCTAAGAGATCCTCAAACTCAAGGTCTGATCAGCCAAGAGTTGTGGAAATTGTAAAGAAACCTACTGATTCTGTAGAAATGAAATTAGTAGAAGGTGCGCATCTAAATAAATTAATTAAAAACAATAGGATATCCTTGAATGAAGAATGTTTTGCATACGAAGAAAAGACAAAGAATTTATTTATAAATCTTGATTATCGTTCACATTTTACGCGAGTCGAATTTGTGTCGAAATTGAGTAAACTTTGTAAGAAATTAAATATAAATGAGTTAGGTATAATAAAACATGAAAATAATGCTAGCTTTATAAAAGACTTATTTCAAGAAATTGAATCAATGAATACTTGGTCCGGACCACGAATTCATGTTTTAAGAGGAGTCAAGAGAATTACTGATGATGACGATATTAAATTCATTTTACATGACTTTCATTTACTGCCCACTAGCGGTCATGCTGGTGTGCGCAGAATGATAAATAATATTAAAAGACAATTTTACTGGCCAGGAATAGGAAAAGACGTCGAAGATTTTGTATCAAGGTGTGACAAATGCCAAAAGATGAAACATGGTAAACCTATTAAGGAACCCATGTGTATAACTACTACGGCATCTTATGCCTTTGAAAAAATATTTTTAGATATTGTAGGTCCATTACCTCAAGATTACGAAGGTAATGTATACATACTGAGTCTCCAGTGTGAATTGAGTAAATTCGTGGAAGCATATCCACTTAGAACTAAGGACACTATAACTGTAAGTAAAGCATTAGTAGATAACTTTATCCTTAGATTTGGACTACCAAAAACAATTGCAACTGATCGAGGTGCTGAATTTATGTCGTCAACAATGGAACAGGTTTGTAAACTTTTAAACATTAATAAAGTATCATCAACTGCGTACCATCATCAATCTATCGGTTCGTTAGAAAATTCTCACAAAAATTTAGGAGCTTTTCTCAGAATTCAATGTAATAATAATCCACAAACTTGGTCACATTGGTTAGCTTACTGGTGTTTTAGCTACAATACCACTGTTCATTCAGCAACAAAATATCAACCTTTTGAACTTGTATTTGGTAGACAATGTATTGTTCCTTCTAGATTATGTAATGATGTTGAACCATTGTACAATCAAGACAATTATTGTAGTACACTTAAGTATAAGCTTCAACTAGCTAATAAAGACGCTAGAAATAATTTAATATTAAGCAAATGTAACCGCAAAGATAATTATTATGATAAATATTTGAACCCAATTCAATATAAGAAAGATGACTTGATATTGATTAAAAATGAAACGGGTCAAAAATTAGACCCATTATTTGATGGTCCATTTACTGTTTTAGAAGATATGGGATGTAATGTTAAAATTAGAAAAAATAACAAAATCTCTAAATATAAAAGGTAAAAAAAAAAAAAAAAAAAAAAATACAATATTATGCTATTTTTTTTTTTTCTAAATAGCCGGAGGTGAAGTGTATACTCTCCTTTAGATTAACAACCATATATGTATGCCCCTTTATATTAGGTATCACATGTTATGCTGACATAGCTTTTACTTCGTTTTACTCGTTTCTTACTGTAACTAATTCATTATACTATTGGCAGCCAACCTGACTTATTATTTCTACATCCCGTACAACTCCAAACATCTCAAATGAATTATTGATTAATTTTATCATGAATGGTAAATGAAGCGAATGTTGATTTAATTAAAATGAGTGTAAAGAGATGAAAGGTTTAACTTTTGTTTCAAAATTTTGTTAGTATTTTGCCTAACCTTTTTGTTGCGAATATTTTTCTTATGATATGAACAGAATATTTGAAAGAGAATGCATGTAGCAGAGATGAAAATGTTGAGATGGATGTGCGGAGTGACGAAAATGGATAAAGTGAGAAATCAGTATACTAGAGGAAGTTTGAAAGTGGTACCACTGACAGAATTTGAAAGGAAACCGTTTGTCCTGGTATGGGCATGTGATGAGGAGGCATGAAATGCATATTACTTAAAGTTTTATTAATATAAATGTGGATGGATTGAGAGGGAGGGGTCGTTCAAAGAAAAGATGGATAGACTGTGTGAGGAGTGATAATTATAATGAATAAATGAAATTAAAGATATGAAAGAAAAGTCCGCGAACCCACCGCGGCTGTCCGTTACCGGTCCCCTACTTGGGGAGTACCCCCATCACTGACGCACCAGAATACATTTCACGCCAGACGACCCCGTGTATGGTACAACAAAACAAATTTGTATGCCTCCTTCAATGCAACCTTGTATTCCTGATACAAATTTCTTCAAGCTATCGAAAACATCTTCCGACGGCATATTATTTATAATACGTGCGGCCCTTGACAAAGGGGTAAACTTTAGTAAATTTGTCCTAGCCCTTGTCACATCTAGTAAAGTGGGTTGGAAGCGCGCCCCCACATACTCGCCCGGGTAATGTGTTGTGAGGGTCAGATAGACAGAAACTCCACAAATTACTGGTACTTAATTGCATATGGTAGGACTGGAAAATGACCCCAGCACAGTTGGGCAAAGTCTCGGCAGATTGATTAACACTATTCATGATAAGCAAAAACTGCATCAATTATGAATGAATCATCAATACATGCCATAAATTTGTCAGCAACAGGTTTTGCATCTTGTAAACCTATATTATCCCTCGCCAATTTAAAACGCTGTTTTCCTAATAAAAGGAAACCTCGATACTTTAAAATATTCACAAGGCCAGTCCAGAAATTCTAGGCTAAATACCTTAACAGTAGTATTCTCCTTCTTTCAATTACCTCACCTTTTTATTTAATTTCAGCTGTACCTCCTCTTCATGCTCGTGTTCTTCGTAATACTATGCCTGGTCTGCATCGTGGTGCTCCTCTGGTACAACAAAAGGCACAACCTGGAGCTGCATTCCACCACCGAAGCCCGAGAAGACACTCCTATAAGGAGACCGTGCCTTAGTGATTTCTAACCTTGTGCCTACGGATAAAGGTGTATTTTTGATTGGAGCTCAATTTTAAGGTGGTGCCAAAGAGATGCCAGATATTATTTTTATGAAGATAAATATGGAAGATATTTTGTTATTTATTGATCTATCTACATAATGTAAGCGACCTTCCTGATAACTTGCGATGCAATTTCAATTGCGTCAAAAGGTAATATCGCGTTCATATTATCACTAAGTAAAACTCGCTTATCGCTGTAATATAAATCGAAACGCGTCGAGCATGCCGGAAAGTCGCTTACATGAATTTTCATTAAGTAGACACTCAGAATCTGTTTTATTTTTAAGAATTCAACGTAGTAATACGGAGACATTGCTTATTGTACCTACACTACTTTTATAAATGTTTGTCTTGTGTTGTATTTTTGATGTAAAAGTATTAAACACATAGATAATAAGTCAGATGAACGGGTATAATATGTTTCTGGACAAATTAAGGCTTCCGAACACGGCGATAAGCGTCGTTATAACAACGATTTTTGATTGAAAAATCATGGAAAGAGAATTGAAATCCATGAACTTAATTATTTATTTCAAGAATATTTTAAAGATTTATTAGTCATAAAATAAATAATTAATAATCATTAATTATTTAAATATTTATATGGCTGAGGTCATCATCATCAAACATAGTAATATCATAATTACCACTTTTTTTCCATTCGTTCTTTTAATGATCATATAATGTTTTCGCTACATTTACGTTCAAATAAACTTTATTTACTTACAACTATTTACCATAACGTGATACGTGCTACTGTGCCCTTATACATTTTAATGTTAAAAACAACGAAGTGCCATTTTGAGTCTTAACTGTTAATTGTAAGGTTGATTATACAACAACTGATTCAGTGCCAAATAAAATTTAATCGTAAATAGCTGGACTTTTATTTAATATTGGAATTCCGTTACCAAATTTAATATCGTTCTTTCTCATTTTATTTTCATTTTGGACAAACAGATACAAGTAATTATAGTAGTATTAATTGCAATTGGGATACAACTTTATACCTTCCCGAATCCCGAGAATTTTGTAAGTACCTACCTAGACTTGAAAATCACAAAGATTTTTCATTTATATTAAAACCACATTTTCTTGAATAAAAACATCAGGATGACCCAAAATTTTAATTTATTTATGAATGAGTTTCTATTTTATAAGCTTTTATTTAACTTGCAATGTATGTATGTATATAAGTGTATTCGGGTCAAATATTGCAACTGAATTTAAAAGCAGTTATCCTCCACCGAATAACATGCAATTTGCATATACGTTTAGTTTGGATGACAATGTATGGTTAGCTAAGTGACGTCATACTAAATCCAATATGGCGGACGGCCCAAGATGGCGGACTAGATATTTTTTGTGCACTACCATGATATGGGTATCAAAGTACTCGTACGGTACCCCTTGGCTAGACAGGTATCAGATTGCCGGGCTTCTAACTACCCGTCACGACTGTCAGAGGTCTGAAGAAATGACAGCCGGGACCAACAGCTTAATGTGCTTTCCGAGGCATGTAAAGATGGTCACCCATCAACGGAACAACCTTTGAAGCGTTGCTTAACCTATTATTTAACTACGAGCTAGTTAGTTAGATGTTTACAAGTAGTCTCAAAATAAAACACTTAAAAGAAGATGTAAATAAAATACGATAAGAGAGACACAAAATTATATCTTTGATCACTTTTAGCGATAAGACCACCCATTGTATAAACTTAATAAATGGTTTCTACATTTATTTATTCAGTCTATCTTATCTTATTTTATATAGTTCACTTTATAACGTCCATTCTATCTATCTAAAGACAATTTTAACTTGCAACAAATTACATTACCAAGAAAGCAATACCATTTGTCTTACAATTTAAAAACGCTATCAAGAATATTACTTGAAGTCCTGACTACAATTCCAATTCCAATTTATATCAGACAATGACCCTAGAGGCTTCACAGCATGTAATTTTCATTCTACAGTGGCTCCCTCTGGAGTCCGCTTCGGGATTGTCTGGGAATGACAACGTAAACTGCAATCTTGTACCAATTTTGATGCCAATAACAGAAGGATTTGTTCAGTAGTGGCATGGCGTAGGACTGATAGTGGTTACAATGTGACACAAGGCTTTTTTTTACAAGCTTTAATTTAGTTTTACCAATCCAGAGAATCAAAGTTGACGACATAGCTCAGAGAAGCTGAAGTAGCAATAGGCCGACCATATTAACCTTAAACCGATGACCGTTGGGGTAGACGTGTTTTCGAGTGGAGGCCACGAATGGGTAAACGTAGCGTGTGACGCCCTCAGGCTAGGTGGAGCGACGATCACCGCAGGGTGGCTGGTATCAGCTGGATGAAAGCTGCCGAAAAACCAGACCCATGGCGTGCGATTGGAGAGACCTATATCCAGCAGAGCAGTGGACTGCTATAGGCTTATGATGTTGATGATCTGTCCTGGTAACAGACCTTAAAACATGCAAGTTAAATTTGACCCACTTCTCGGTGTTCGATTGAAATTAAATTTTGCACACACGTTTCTTTCTTGTGACAATGCATTTCTAAATATATAATTAAAAAAAATACTTGTTCGGGGTGAGATTTTTGCTACAAATACCAAAAATTTATTGAAAACAAAGGATCTAGAATATTACTTCGTACAGATGCAGCATTCAATGCAATCAAATAGAGCTGATACATACCGTTTTGTGGTTCTATACTACTTTTGAACCATCAGTACGTATGTTGGAAGGTTGAACGTTAGCTCTTGAGAGGTTCAAAATATCACTTTTAGCCATAGTAGGGCCAGGAACGTCCAATTTTATTTTTGGAGTAAGTGTACGCACTTAAAACAAAAATAAGCATTTAATTCTCTGGGCACGTAAACTTTCCTAAGACTTACTTCTGTTAACTGTTGTATAATACTCCAAAAGAATATTGGAGCCAAAGAATTAAGGAATTCTAAAGGATTCTGGGCATCAATCAGCCTTATGTTCCTACTGCTGGGACACAGGCCTCCTCTCTGTGAGAGAGGAAATTGGGCCTCAACTATGCGGGCCCAATGTGGCTTGGTTGATGTCATGTTTTCAAATTTGTGGTTCTTCCTCACGATGTTTTCTTTCACCGTTTTTGGAAAAGTGGTGATGAAATAATTTACACAAAGTAAAGCGCCTGCCTGGGTTCAAACCTACGACCTACGCATGTAAACCAGGGTTGTTACCACTGAATCCTCCCCCCTCCATATTATCCTGTCAGCCCCCTTATTATCTAATAACCTCAACAGCCAAATTTCAATTACATATTTTTACATCCACAAAGAGTGCCGCAGACTCATCAAAGTGAGCCGTCATCGTCGTGTAACTAGGCTATAAAACCCTTTAAATATAATCGGTTTTACTTTACATCGAACAGTTAAAGTAAGCGTTAAAGTGTGACTAATAAAAAGTAATGACGTTAAGAGCGGTGATGGTTTATCGCTCAATAAAAGGCTTAAAGGCGTCACTCCTGTGAATGTCGACATAGCGATTTTAGAGATGTAGGAATATATTACACAAAATCATAAAAAAACAGGTATGTGGAAGATCTAAAGTAGCTCAAAGGGGAGACTACTGTCAAGCCTTTGCTAACAACGTGGTGCTGATATCTGATTTCGACTCAGCGATCGAGATTGAGCGGAAAGCGAATTGTGGGTTAAGCTCGCCTTTGTACATTATGTTGTCCTTCTGTATTTGTATATGTTTATTTTGTGTACAATAAAGAATATAAATGTATGACGCCCTCGCCGATGTTTACCAGTGGGGTGTCACCAACAAATTGAAGTTCGCACCACATAAGACCAATGCGATGCTTATATCACGGAAACACAACTTAGCCAGGGACCAAAACGCTTTACTACCAGCTGGGTATGAGGCAACTTTGGTCCCAATACGGCTTATGTGGCCCCTCGCATCACCTTCTTGCAGGACTTGGCAGCCCTATAGAAGGCTCTCTTCAGCTGGCTCACGTGGCTTGCTTTGCGCGTCCGAGCGTCGACCCATGCCAGGTACGCCTCATGTTTAAGCGAGTCAGCACGTTTGCACTCGGCGCCAAACCATGGCAGGTCAACGCTAGACATTGCTATGTCAGAGAACGGAATGTAGTACTCCATTCCCTTTTTCTTTTTTTTTTGGGTGGGAAATCATCCAATGACTTCTCCCGCTCTGGGTGAGGCGGGAGGGCGTTTCAGACTTTTACTGACTAAAACCCACCCGTGTTCCTTCAGTTGCTTGAGTCAGGGCCGCGGTAACTCGTTTTCAAATTTATCCGCGACCCAGACAGGCATCGGCCCTAGTGGACCCCGTCAGTTCTGCTGACATCTCTTTGAGGCACGCGTGGAACACAACGCGCCGTCGACTCGGGCCTGGTCCTTATCGGACGGTGAGCTATCCATTACTCGCCGTCCGCAAGCCCGCGCCTACGGTGGCCGGGAATCGGCTTGCGACTCCCGACGCCCAGGGCTTCACCTGCGGTGGCTAGGGGCGTGAGGGCGTCTCCGGTGCGTCTCCCTCACGCGTTCCGCCTCCTCCTTCGCGAGCATTACTGCTTCGCAGAAGGAGGAGACAGCTTCCCATTCCTTCACGCTCCGTAACATGGCTTGAACCAGAGCCGGACGCGAGAGGTTGCCACCGCCGATCGCCTCCACGAGGTCACGGCGGTGCCCAGCCCAAGCGGGGAAGATCTCCACCGTATGCTCCACCGTGTCCTCCGGGCGATCCACACAATGGTGACACCCGGGCGTTTCCTCCCGCCCAATCCTGAACAGGAACCTCCCGAAACAGCCGTGTCCTGTGAGAGCCTGCGTTAGGCGGAAGGTGAGGACGCCGTGGCGCTTCTCAAGCCACTCCTCAAAGAGGGGCCTTATCGCCGCAATTGTGGCGTGCCCAGCGCTGGGTTGCGACAGTCGCTCTCTCCATGTCGCCATGAGATCTTGCCGGAGCTCTGTCCGCTGAGCCACGATTTGTCACGGCCACGGAGTTTCGCCCCAGCGTTTCGCCTCCTCGCGCCATTCCCAGATGTGCGCGAGGACTTTTGCCTCCAGATCTCATGGCGGCAATCCGGCAAGGAGGCTCGCCGCCTCACCAGAGACCGTGCGGTATCCCCGGACCAGCCGGATGGCCATGACCTTTTGGGACGCGTTCAACCGGTGGACTGGTTGTCGCCTCAGGGAATGCGCCCACACCGGTGCCCCATAAAGGGCCATGGACCGCACGACCCCCGCGTAGAGCCTCCGGCAGGAGGCGTTTGGACCCCCAACTTTGATTTGGCAAGAGCTGCTTGAGGGCAGCCCCGGCCCACTCCAGTCTGGGAGCCAAACGTCGGAAATGCTCCACGAAATTCCACCGGCTGTCGAGGACGAGTCCCAGGTACTTCATCGTCGACCCGACGCCGATGTGAACCCCTCCTACCGTTATTTGGGAACCCGGCGGTGGCGCATTCCGAGGACCATGAAAACACATGGCCTCGGACTTGTGCAGGGCCACCTCGAGTCCCAATTGCCGGATCCTCTCAACGACTGTCGCAACCCCGCGTGTCGCTAATTCAGCCGCCGCCTGGTGCGACTTCCCCTGCGCCAGGACCAGCGTGTCGTCAGCGTAGCAAATTACGCTGACGCCGCTAGGGAGGTCGGCGCGCAGCACCCAGTCGTACCCGATGTCCCACAGATGCGGGTCCAAGACCGATCCCTGTGGGACACCGCACGACATCTCTCGCCGCTTCCACTCTCCCTGGTGACTGGGGTATATGACGGCCCTGTCCGTCAAATAGGCCTCGACCACGTGACAGAGGTAGGGCGGCATCCGGTGATACCGGAGTGCCTCCCTGATGCAACACCAGGGCAGGGTGTTGAAGGCATTGGCAATGTCTAGGGACACCGCCAAGACGACCCCACCCCGGGTCACTGCATCCCCCGTCGTGAGGGCTCGCACGCTCATGATGGCGTCCACCGTAGAACGCCCCCTGCGGAAGCCAAACTGGAGGCCAGGACCCAGGCTTGCCCAGGTAAGCCATCGGGTCCTGGGGCGGTATTTTTGCGCAGAAGCATCAGCCGAAGTGAAGCAAGTAGGCTGCCAAGGATAAGATGTTAAGAAAGAACGCATTCCATCCCAATCTGCTGACTTGTACCTCCAAACCCACCGAGCACCTCTTTGGCTGGGTTCGGGTGAAGATACCGACACCGAGTAGCGGTCTGGATCTGTTGTCAGCAGAAAGTCCAAGCAATTGGCAGTGTGCGAATCAACATCCGGCACCCTCGTGGCCCCCTGGACCAGCTGAGCGAGATTTAAAGCAAGCGCAAGCTTTCTCATCTCACGCCCAACATGATCAATGCACTGATACGGGAAGAGCCACTCCTGGTGGCGGGCATTGAAGTCCCCCAGTAACACCAATTGTGCGGGATGGTACCGTTGTTGCGCCGTATCAGCCGCCTCACTAAGGCACTGTATGAGCCTGGTTGTATCCTGATCTGCGCTGTGCAAATGGTAGACACAGGCGTAGATAATTTAATCCTGGCCTGTGTCCACCAAAGCCCACAACACAGAAAACCTAGAGTCCTCAAGATTTCGAAGACGCCGATACATGCATACACCAGCGCGTGTCTTAAAATTGCGCTCCAGGGTAAACCCTGGGTATTTTAGGTACGATACGTCTGACGGCCTTCTGATCTGCGTCTCCGAAAGGAAAAAAAGAGCCGGCTGATTAGTCTCGAGGTGATCATGGACTACTACGAGATTGGAGTGCAGACCTCTTATATTTGCGAGGTGCACTTTGAGTAGGATGGGGTGCAGCCGCTGTTGAAATTTAGTATGCTTTTTCCTTGTCATGTATGTATAAGAGTGAAGGGTGAGGTGAGGAGAATGAAGTGAGATGAGGTTCTACGCTATTAAGCTATGGACACGCACTGAAAGAGACGGTGGAAGAACACTGTACGGGTAAGGTACATTTAAATGATAAACTGATTTAATTGCAAATAATGTATTGATATAAACACCCGAAAAACTGATATATGATCGACCCGCGGCGAATGAGTCAACCCAACAACGATGCTATGCAACTACTACTTTTTACTCTAATGTGTGATTTTTATTCATTCGCTGCGCGTCGATGTCAGCATAAAAATGATACTATTGATATGTACGGGTTTGCTCGTACATGCTCCCCGAGGAAAAGATATAAAGACAATGTGAGAAGAAACAAATAATTATAATAAATGATTTGATATTAATCTAATTTCTTAGTGTCTCTATGTTAACACGCTGTTCACAAATTTGAAATGCTTGTGTAAGAACCTAACATAGGGGAGGTGGCTTTATCTAACACTCGCGCACTTGTTACCACCTTCGCCCTTTCATTGTCACACTGGTACACTACACTATCACCAACACACGTACGTTGCGTGGCCGGGCATGCGCCGCCGCCGGGCACGCCAGCTGCTGCGGGCATCGCCGGCGCTGGTGCGGGGGCGCAGCGCGTGCGCGCGCGCCGCCACGCGATCACTCCGAGACATGCTGCTACCACGCCGATCGTATAGTAGATCGCGGTGTAATGGTGAATGTCATGAGATGACAGATTGTCAAATAACAATCCACTCTCTTTCATGATTCTGATTTTTTCCTCAATCGTTTTAAGCTCTCGATCGCTCTCTATGCTGGAGTCGTTCAAGACATCTTGAGGAATAGACACGTTTATAACGTGGTTTATGGATGCAATGACTGGTGAGTATAGGTTAGCACTAATACTAACATCGCTCTTTCTTTGTTGATGCGCAATCACTTCAAAATTATCTGATTTGATTATGCAGCCGTAATCTATAGTTATAAGTCCGGAGTGAGTCAGCTGATGCGCGGTAACTTGATCTCCACATACTGTTCGTAGGTTACATTGACCGCAGCAAAAATAGATATAATTGTTGATAGAATGGCTTTCCATCCATAGATTTTTACAGGGATCGACGTTGACTTCACACGCTGATGACTTTGATTGGCAGAAGTCTTTATCTCTGCTTAATTTATAGATAGGAGAATGAATATAGCACAGATGTACATTTGTCACTAGACATGCATCTATGATATTTTCTGTTATCATAATGTATGCATCCTTTTTCAGGTTCACAGCTATGAAATCTGACACTGGTTTAATTGAAAGCATTGTGTCGTTGGGTTTCTCTGTAGGAATTGGTATAAGCTTGAATATTTCATAGGTGTCCCTGCTAATCAAGGGTATTTGTACTTCAAATATTGAGTAATTTTTAACCATTCTTGCTTTGACCCGTAGAAGTTTAAAAAGTTGTGCAAGATCTGCATGAATGTTTTCTACAGGTAACGTGACGTCATTAGACAAATGACTAGCAATAATGCTCAGCTGATCCTGTAATTGTTCTGCTGTTATTAAATGTGGATTAAATCGACCATGATAGATGTCTGTGATTGTGTCCACTAAAGCATTCTGTAAATCTTTCAAGTCGCGTAATAGATTGCTGGCGACCACAGCTCCCATAGAAACTTCACTTACTCTCGAAATGTTTTGAGTTGCAGCCTTTAATACTTCTAATGTATTTTCGAAGTTTGCAAACTGCTGATGAATCATTTTATGTTGTTTATGCATTGTAGCCTCGTCCTCTTTAAGAGACTGAATTCTGCTTCTATGACCGAAGTTTGATTTTGCCAATATGATACAATATGCTTTTGATTTTTACGAAGAAGAGTGATATCTTTCTCGTATTGTTCTGCGAATCGAGCGTCCAATACACCGAAGAGGCCATTTGCTATGTAACCGACACCGTCGATAAGACCTCGCCGCCACCTGTTCGCTTGCTTTGCAAAATGCTGACTGAGTAACATATGATTATTGTAATCGAGTTCATTGTACCCATGACGTAGTTGCAATAATATTATGTCACAATATGTTTGCTCTTGGATCGTACTGCATGTTTGTTCCAGGGCCATTATACTTTTGTTAAGTGCGGTAATTCCTTCCCAATAAGGATCTAAATCGTAATATATGATTAATTTTCAGTCGTCGCGTATGATCTGCATGTTTGTTAGTTTGTCGAAGTAAATATGTTGATTATTTCTGAATTGTGTGACGTTAAGTGCGCATTGGGAAGTTGTTATGATACTAAAGAATAACATGATTGCTGCAAATACTGCAGCTATATTGTAACGAGTGCCTCCTTTCCTTGTTTCAGAGCGCTTATTTATGTTAGAAACTCCCAACCGCGCGGTATTTGCTTGCTTGATTTGCGAGGTTTCATTGTTAACTGGGAGTTTTGATAATTTTGTGATAGGACGTTTAAGTGTTCCGTTTTTGGTTTTCACTGTAACCACGCGAACTTTGCCGTCGGAACCAGGATGTAGTTCGATGACTCTGCCCATCAGCCATTTTCCCGGCGGAAGATTGTCATCATGAATCATGACAATATCATCAACATTGAGGTTGCTTGTAGCTTGTCTCCACTTACTTCTTTCTGTTATTTGTACTAGGTACTCATTCCTCCATTTTTTCCAGAGATCCTGTACAATTTTTTGTGTCAACTGCCAACGGGTTCTCAAATCCGTTTCAGTCTCATGTATGGAAACCTTTGACCCACCTGTTAGGAAGTGAGCAGGCGTTAAAAAATCCACATCGTCTGGATCTTCTGATATAGCACATAAAGGTCTCGTGTTGAGATAAGCTTCAATCTGTGTAAGCACCGTATATAGTTCCTCAAATGTAAGAATCTGGTCACCAATAACCCTCTTCAAATGATATTTGAAGCTTTTAACTGCCGCCTCCCAAAGACCGCCTGCAGATGGCCATGAGGGCGCATTAAAGCTCCACTCGATTTCCATATTTAATACTTCTGCCTTTAGATCTTTGTCTTACATGATATTCATTAGTGCTTGATATTCCTGTTGTAGTACCTTGTTGGCACCTACAAAATTGCGACCATTGTCACTATAAATATGACTAGGCGTCCCTCTGCGAGCCGCCATCCTTCTCAATGCTGCGATGAATGAAGTTGTGCTTAAATCACTAACTAGTTCTAAGTGTGCTGCCTTCGTTACCATACACACAAAGACAGCCACATATCCCTTTGTGCTCTTGATGCCTCGTCCTTTGCTTGATTTGACGTAAATATGACCGGTAAAATCTACGCCTGTGTGTGAAAAGGGACGGGATGGATTACTTCTAGCCTCCGGCAAGTGCCCCATAATTTGCTGTTGGCAGTGTGGATTTTGTTTTCTACATGTTACGCACTGACGAAGCTGCCTCTTTGTAGCGACGTTCCCTCCTAGAATCCAATATTTTTGTCTGATAAAACCCAATGTCAGCCGGGCTCCGGCATGTAACATGGTTAGATGTGCGTCCTCTATTATTAATTCTGTCAGACGTCCACTGTGCGGCAGAATAATAGGGTGCTGCATGTGATGGCTGATATGTGCCTTTTTTAGTCTCCCTCCGACTCTTAAGATATCATTTTGATCGAGGTAAGGGTTTAATTTTAACAATTTGCTTTTTAAATTTAGCTTTCCCTCTTGCTTTAAATATCTTATTTCATTCGCGAACTCTTCTTGCTGTACTTGCTTGAAAATTTTTTGCTTTGCTTGACTGATTTCTGATAATGATAGATAACGCTTTTTTGCTTTTCTTTTGTACGTCGTAATCTTCATAACTAATGCTAGAATACGTGCAATTTTGTTGACTGATTGATATTTGTTTAACAGGTCTGTAATGATGCTTGATTCATGCTTTGTAACAATATGAACGTCTTCTTGCTTCTTTATTTCCTCGTTTGTTGATTCATAGATTGCTTGATATCCTTTCGTTGCTTCAAAGGATTGTAACCATGTTGGTCCTTGGTGGCAAGGACCAACATGGTTACAAACGATACTCATTCAATTGAGCCACTGTGAATCCTCTGCTTCCACAGTCAGCGGGATTTTCGCTTGATTTTACATATCGCCAAGATTCTGGTTTAATGCTATCTGTAATTTGTATTGTTCTATTTGCTACGAACGTTTTCCATCGACTTGGATTTCCTTGAAGCCATCCCAGTACGGCAGTAGAGTCACTCCAACCAAATATATGTAGGTCATGACCTGCTAAACATTGCTTGACTTTGGTCATAAGTTTGGCCAGCAACAGTGCTCCACATTGTTCCAATCGAGGTAGTGATATTTGTTTTTTCGTAGGAACTAATTTTGATTTAGCTGCTACTAATATTGTTGATGGATTGTTTCTTACTCTGCAGTAAATGACGCATGCATATGCTTTTGTTGATGCGTCACAAAAGCCGTGTAACTCTACACTACTCGCTGTTTCCGTACCGTACCATCTTGGTATATTGAACTGATTGATACTTTCTAATTCTTCCCTGGTTTTGATCCATTCCTTGCTGATTTTATCTGGTACTTGTTCATCCCACTGAAGATTGGATAACCATGTTTCTTGAAATAAAATCTTCAATTTTGTTGTTACTGGCACGATCCATCCCAATGGGTCAAATATTTTAGATATGTCTGATAGTATGATTCTTTTAGTGATATTAGTGCTTGATGGTTCAATTTTTGATATAAATGTGAAGTTATCATGTGTAGGGTTCCAACGAAGTCCTAATGTCTTAGTTAATCCTTCTTGATTAAAACTCTTGCTTTCTTGTTTATAATACTCATGATCTTCTAGTTGCAGCAGACGACTGTCGTTTGATGTCCACTTTCTCAAGTTGAAGCCTCCTAATTTCAGCAGATTCATCAAATCTTGCTGCAACTGTTGTGCTGTTGATAGGGAGCAGGCTCCATGAACCAGATCGTCCATGTAGAAAGATTCTTCGATGACCTTGGCGGCTTCTGGGAATTTATCCCGTTCATCAGCCGCTAATTGTCTTAATGTCATCATTGCAAGAAATGGAGCAGGTTTTGTGCCGTACGTCACGGTTGTCAATTGATATTCAACTATTTTTTGTGACGGGTTATCTCTCCACACAATTTTTTGTAAAGGTTGATCTTCTGGGTGTACCCAAATCTGCCTAAACATTTTTTCTATATCAGCCGTGAATGCGAACTGATATTGTCTCCATTTAATGATAAGAGACTGAAGGTCTTGCTGTAAATTGGGCCCCGTGTACATCAGGTCATTTAAACTTTTATTTGTAGATGTTTTTGCTGAAGCATTGTAAACAACTCTTAATGCAGTCGTTGCACTTTCTTCGCGCAATACGCAATGATGCGGTAGGAAGCATTCCAGTGTCTGGTTACGAGGTGAAGGTTTCATGTGACCTAAGTTTTTGTATTCGGTAATGAATGACTTGTATGCGTTGAATAAAGAATTGTTTTTATGCAATTTCTTTTCTAAATGTATGAATTGAGCAACAGCCTTATTTTTGGACTGCCCCAATTTCTCCTCAAATTGTGGTATAAGTGGAAGCCTCACTTGGTATTTTCCGTCTTCCAAACGATTTGTTGTTGCTTTGTAGTACTGAATGCACTCTTGATCTTCTGATGATAGTGATTTTTCTTCTATAACATCTTCCATCTCCCAGAATTGCTCTATACTATCCAAATCAAATTGCACGACGTTGCATATTAGTTTAGTTTTGATATTTCCACATAATATCCAACCCAGATACGTTTCTTGAACAAGCGGAAGTGATTCGCTTAATCTGCACATGCCCGTTAAAAGAATATTCGAATATACGTCCGCACCCAATAAAATGTCTATGGGTCGGCTGATGTTGTACTCAGGATCTGCTAATTCTAAATTATCCAGAAATTTGCATACTATTTTCGGGAATGAGTATGATGGTAAATGTTTTGTTAGGTTATTCATGATGTAAACATCGATATTAAATTGATATAGTCTGATTTTTGAGTTTGACATACAGTTCAGGTTGATAATTCCTTTGCAACTGTTTTCTTTTTGCCCTATGCCTGTGATAATGCCGTCACACCTGGAACGCTTCAAACCTAAAACCTAATTGCTGAGCAGCGTTTTCTGTGATGAGAGACATTTGTGAGCCCTGATCAATAAGTGCTCGCAGGATCAGATATGTGCCATCTGCTTTCTGAACCTTTAGCAGTGCAGTTGAAAGCAAAGTTTCTTGCATCATATTATTATATTGTTGTGTCACGTGCGTGTTGCCTTGATTTGCACGTTCCTGATTATAACGGATGTTGTTTTGCTGTGTAGAAGGCGTCGAATTACTTCCATGTTTTGATAATTCCTTTGAATACGATTCATGAAGCAATGTGTTGTGAAATTCATTGCATTCGAGGCAACGCTTTTTTGATAAGCATTCTTTTCCTCTATGATCATATAAGCAGTTTTGACAATAATTCAAGTTAGTAACACATTGCTTTTTCTTCATTGGGGAAAAGTCAGCAAATTGTTTGCATAAAAATATTGCATGGGCATCATTGCAGACTGGACAGTTTGGCCGATTGTTTTGCAATTTCCTGTAACTTGGTGATTGCGAAATAGCCTTGTTGCTTGAATATGACTGCTTGAAATGATAATGTTTTGATTCTGATGGTTTATTTGTGTTCGAAGAAAAGGGTTTTTGATGATTGATCTCCTGTTTTCTTCTACTTGCTTCCATGCTCGTGAACTTCCCCTCTAGAAAGGCTAGAAATTCA
This sequence comes from Orthosia cruda, assembly GCA_964057195.1. NCBI lineage: Eukaryota > Metazoa > Arthropoda > Insecta > Lepidoptera > Noctuidae > Orthosia > Orthosia cruda. Next base: position 2,341,296 of record OZ059826.1, on the reverse strand, counting down.
TTCAATTCGAGTAATTCTCGAGGTTGTTTGATAGCTGCGTTGTATTCGCTGAATGTGTCTGAATCCAATTTCTGACACAGGATGTGCACGATCAACGGATCCCATGACTTCACGTCTACGCTGAGAGTCTGTATGGCGTTCATCGTTTCAAGTGCAGTATCATGGATTCGTTTGATATGATTAATTGATGCTTGCTGTGAAATGGGCATATTTAATAAAATGTTAATATGTGATGTAAATATCATCCTTTTGGACCAACATGGTTACAATCCTTTTGTTGTCATAACGATGGCTCAAGATGTCCCAACTTATGATGTAGTTGTCCGAGCTGATCGGAAGATGCTGTATGAGACGCTCTGCTTCACCTTTTACTTTCGATTTGAGGAACTGCATCTTTTGAGCTCCAGATAATGATGGGTTGCTATGAACTGCTTCTGTGAAGAGATCCTTAAAAGATGTCCACTGATGGTAATTACCGCTGAATGTAGGTATTTCTATTTTTGGCGTAGTATGCTCTCTATGTGAAATGGACGACATCTTCTTGTTGATTGCTTTGATAGCAGCATTGTATGTGTTTTCGTATTTGAGGTACATACGATGATACTCTTGATTTCGGTCTCCCATCTCACTGTCTAAGTCCCAGTGCTGAGTGTCAATCTTCGCCCAGCGAGACATTACCATGCTCAACAGATGATCGAATTCCCATTTCTCCGTTACAGTATCCATGTCGATACTTGAAACAGTATGTTCAAAAGCCTTGAAGTTGGTCATCTGTTTCCTCATCATCTCATCGGTCTTGCTGTTTGATCCCTGAGACTTTAAAGATTGACCCAAAGTTTGCTGTACGGTGCTTGAGGTAGCTAAAGGAGTAGCAGGCTTTAGAAGCGGTGTTGATGGTCTTTCCTCTGTTGGCGGATGATTCTGAATAACCGCTCTGATTTTCTCATATCTCTCCTTCACAGCGTCAAATTGCTTCGAAGTGAAGTAAGTATGCGATCTGGCATATTCGATGCTACACAATCTTATATGATTCGATTGATACTCTTGCCAGCATGCATCCAAATTCTCTAACCTTCGGCGTATGTAGTCCGAGGTTTTGCGATCGGAGCCATCCTTTTTGAAGTTGGTGTAAACTTGCTCTATCTGATTGGGTAGCTGCTGTTGTTGGGCGAGAACGTCCTCCATTGAAGACATATTGTTGATGGAAATGATAATAAATGAAACGATCTTACTTGATTGTCCAAGCGGGAGCTTTGTTGCTCACGAAATGCGGATCCCTGTTGATCCCTGCTGATTGCTGTTGCTGCTGCTATGTACTGCACTCTTGCTGGCAGTACAAAACACCCTCACTGCTAGTTCGTTTGACGTCACTAGTGAAATACTTTACAGTACTTGATTGCTACACTGTGATATGGGTACACACGCGACATCCGGCTCGAAGGACCAAAAATGTACGGGTAAGGTACATTTAAATGATAAACTGATTTAATTGCAAATAATGTATTGATATAAACACCCGAAAAACTGATATATGATCGACCCGCGGCGAATGAGTCAACCCAACAACGATGCTATGCAACTACTACTTTTTACTCTAATGTGTGATTTTTATTCATTCGCTGCGCGTCGATGTCAGCATAAAAATGATACTATTGATATGTACGGGTTTGCTCGTACATGTCAATAGTATTATGTAACAGAATATACCATTCTAAGTACAATTTTTCAACCTAAATTATTAATACTACAACAAAAAATATTTTATAAAAAAAATAAAGAAAAGACGGTGGAAGAATACTAGTATGTAAAAGACTATTGAATCCGTTTTTTTTTTACGTTGGGCGCTATTTGTTACGGGTTCATCATGTATGAATAAAACTAGGCAATTTGATCAACCTTTACACATATTTATTTACTTACTAGAACTAAATTAAGGGGTACCCAACCTTACAATCTAACTAGACTTAAAGTAAACCTAATCTAATTTTGACGCCAGGAGAGTTATGGTTTTCGGTGAACTCTGCCAACACCTTGCCTAACCTAAGCCAACACCTGCTAGCTGTTACTCAGGGTTTTTGTTCTTATGAAATAGGTCGCTCAATCAATATCTAACTTAAAGGGCGTAGCGTGAGGCTATAACAATGATAACAAAATACTGTACCTAATTATGATCATAAATACAAACAAAAGCTGCTCCCATTAAAGCTAAAACTTACCCCTATTTGGATGACACTTATGTATGCACAATCACTGTGATTTTATTTATTAATATATTTCTACTATGTCGGTAGATAATAGCTCACAATGACCATATGGCATAAGAACACAAGTCCGTCTTATACAAGAGAAATGTCGCAAATGGCCTAACCCACATAAGAATAATGTAATATTTTGGAAATCGAGAAAACACAAAAAGAACTCGCGCGAGCCAGAATCGAACTCAAGACTCCTCGGCTGATGCAACGGTGCTAACCATTCTGCTACAGTGCTACTTGTAGAAACCGACGAAAATAGAGACTAAATGATTCACGCAAGCTTGCCAAATACCAAACTTAAATCAAATGAACATGACAACGCAACTGGTTTTTGCACAACAAGCAAAGAAAATTGTCTTGTCTCTGTATAACAACGCCTGAAATCCCTAGAAAATTGATGCGTAAACTTTCTTTGTCCTCTGTACATTTTAAAGTTTATTCCATTCCAATTTCAATAGAGCCTTTTCTACAATATCAATCAGTCGAAAATAGTTTCTCTATTTACAAATTAACGTCAACACAACAAATTCTGGACTGATCTGGTTCTATAGCTCAGTAATGCCGTCACAATAAGTGGGACAAAGTGCTGAAAGATTAAAATGCCTCTGTGATTACATGGGTGGGTGCAAATCGACGCTTAGGGACGGAACCCGATTCAATTTGAAGCCTTTGAGGTTTTATTTAGAGTTTTAAAATGTAAGTGTGTTTGCAGCCGGCCTGGACTGAATTTATGAAGCATAGATTAGGGTTTCCTTATGAAAATTAGGAATTCTTTATGGTAATGTGGTAGTTATTTGAATATAATGGGACTTGGGTTTTTGAGAGCAACTTTGTCCTTTCCTTCCGTGGTCAAATTACTACGAAAGGCAACTACTTTTCTATTTTGTTCACATATTAGTAAGATCAAAATAATCCTATTTTTAAAGCTTCAACATAATTTTCGTTTCGTTAATTTTCTGTTCATATTCTTTTGTTGGAAATAAGGATAGGAACAAAATTTGATCTTCGTCTGTCAAGATATACCCAAGTAAACTGACTGGTTAATTAGACGTATTTAGCGCGTAATAGTCTATACTAGGGTTCCGAGAAAGTGATTTCATAATAGGTATTGTACCGAGAGTTACTTACTCTCCCTACCTTAGGCCTTAGACAAAGGTACATTATACCAGCGACAACGATTAGTCTAAAATGTCCGCTAATATATGTATCACACTGTCTAATTATAGAAGTATACTGTTCACCCTCTATGTTCTATGTTATGGGGTTTGGTTTTGCGCACTTAGTCCTTCAGGTGCACCATTGTGCGTAGGCCATGGCGGCCGTTGGGTGGATTATTCCAACCAGCCCACCTCCCTCCAGAAGTTAATTAGGGCTCCTGGTTTTCTTAGAACGTCTGTGTAAGATCTGGGTGACCCGAGGGTTTGTGTTCTTATCTGGATGACCCCGGTGCATTCAAAGTGAACGTGCGCAACGGTTTCCTCAGTCTCCAAGCATGCCCTGCATAGAGGACTGTCCGTTATGCCTATTGTGTGGAAGTGTTTGTTAAGTGAGCAGTGTCCCGTGATGTTCCCCGTCACCAAGCGCAGGCTATTCCTGTCCAGGCGTAGCAGACTTCTGGTAAGCCTACTGTCCAAAGATGGCAGAGCTTCTTTGGACTGCCTACAGCCCGGTGCCGAGGTCCACCAGTTTTCCGCCTGTGCTTGGGTTAATTTCTGTAGCGACCTGCGTATTTAGTACAAAAGGTTCGGGTCCGTAGACCGCCGTGCCGGATCCGCGTCTCTTTCACTGCCTCAGGTATATACTGGCTTTTGTTTGTGATATAGTTCATGTGTTTCGTCCAATTCAATTGTTTGTCTAAATAAATTCCCAGGTACTTGGTTTCGGTTGAAAGGCTTAGGGTTGTTCCAAAGAATCTTGGTAGTTGCATTATCATTGGTTTCCTCTTTTTGGTGAAGAGAATTAGTTCCGTTTTTGTGGGGTTCACTGAGAGTTGGTGCTCGCTGCACCATTCCTCTACTAGTTTAAGGGCTTGACGCATGAGATTGTATAGAGTGTTTTCGTGGATATCGTTTTTCCTTTCCTTGACTTGATATCATCTGTTCATCCTGTCGCTTGTCTACCTCTTTTTCTTTCGCCATCACGTGGTTGTCATTCCGTAATAATTTTCGTATAACGGTGACGGTGAACCACTCGGGGAAGGCTGGGTCGACCCAACGCGAATGTACCTACATCCGTGGTGGGGCGACCCAGACTGCCAGGCACTTCTTCTCATGCAACCGAGCGGGTGGGCAGGTTGCGGATAGCCCAACCCCGGCTGCGGGACTAGCCGTTGGCGGCTCCGCTCGCTATGGGCTTTTAAATATGATGGACTCCGGCGTTTTGGAATTTTATACGCTTTTCCGTGGGCCAAATTACTCCAGTACATCCTTCTAATATATAAGAAAGTCTGTATCTTTGGATGTTAGTTATTCAAACACGCCTCAACGACATTAGATATACAGTCGAGGGTCAAAATTGCAACCAGACCTCAATGTTTATAGTCACCTGTACGGTTCTGTGCATATAATTGTGTGCGTGATGTTTCAACGCAAACAATAGACTTCATACAGTGTAACTACGAGGTGAAGAGGCGTGGTCAACGCCACACAAATATAAAAATATATACTTACTCGTTTCACTTATATATAACTACAAAAGTCCGTGTCGAGCCGGCTTAAAAATAAGTCTAAATTTGGTCTTAGTAGTTATCGTAACTCGTGGCAGACTTGTGAGAGAGTGCAACTCTCAAACGGGGTTGTAGTAGACGCGAGTTCAAATCTCGGCTGCACATAGTGTATTTTTGGCAACCTATTCTCATGGTAACAAATAATGACTAGTAAGTTACACGAAAGGAATGCATCTTAAAATAGTTAAAAGATAAAAACAATAGTTTTTATGCATCCTTTGTTAATATTGTTTATACCCAAACATTAAAAAAAAACATGTTGAAAATAAAGTAATTTATTGATTTAATAAATATTATAACAACAAATTTAAATAGTAGAAAGATAAAAAAAACCGGCCAAGTGCGGGCCAAGTGCGAGTCGGACTCGCGCACGAAGGGTTCCGTACCATTAACGCAAAAAACCGACAAAAAAACACGTTTGTTGTATGGGAGCCCCACTTAAATATTTATTTTATTCTGTTTTTAGTATTTGTTGTTATAGCGGCAACAGAAATACATCATCTGTGAAAATTTCAACTGTCAGAATTTCAGCTATCACGGTTTATGAGATACAGCCTGGTGACAGACAGACAGACGGATCGCGGAGTCTTAGTAATAGGGTCCCGTTTTTACCCTTTGGGTACGGAACCCTAAAAAGATAGATAAGTTATTTTAATAATAATATGATAACTATTAATATTGAGGCTATAGCTATTAATTATTTCGTTTTCTCTAGGAAAAGAGGATTGAAGCTTAACCTCAAACATTTACTATTGCCAGGGCATCCCCTGTTTCAAAACAAATTAACCATTGATATAAATAATATGATACAATGATGTTTACATAGATTACCGTTAATAATTAAAACAATAAATTTAAAAGTAATAAATAATAATATTGTAACACAATCAAAACTTTATTTACATATTGGTTCTTAGATCGGTTTAAATATTCATATTCAGACAAATTGTCACTAACTTTACAACAATATGCAAACATTTTAGAAGTCCTATCTCAGTGAGAATAAAAGAAAAACAAATTGTTCGTTGTCGGCTAGTTAAGAAACGAATTCAATACATTCCCGAGATAAGGTGGTGGTCCAAGTAAAAAAACTTTCAAACACTGATTTAAAATACTAAATTGAGTCACTTATTTCCTTCGGCATGGTGTGCGCGACGAACAGTGCGCAATGGCGTCTCGAATTCACTAGCAAAACGCCTAGTTGGTATAAAACCATTGTTATCATATTCATTCACCATAAAACTTCATTGAGACTGACTTATAAGCTTAATGTACGACTCTTGAGACTTCCTTTTTCCTCAAACTTCGTAATCCAACAAATCACAGATCTCCTCTAAAAATAAAAATAAACACTTATTAAATATTTCAAAATAGTAATTTATTTGCTTACTTGACACAAAAATACCATGCACCATATTTAAAAAAATCACCACATTATTTTTATAATATAACTTACAAATAATCCAGTTTCATCAGACATTTGTGATTGTATTTAGCCTATTCTTATGCAAGGCAAAAAATTTTGCCCTATTTTCTAAACTTATATTTGCTCGCATTATGATATTCAAATATACACCGCTATAATACCTCACCTCGAACGCTCTGAATAAGTTCATCAACCAATAACGTCGTACTAAGTATTTCAAGCAATTTATATTGTTTCAATATAGCCTCATCTTCGGTGATTTTACCGGATTAAATAAAAAGTTCTACCCTCATTCAAATGCAATGCTCAAGATCCAATCAACTAAACACTTGAGGTGAACGCGCACCTGTCCACGCCACAGGAGCCGCACGCGCCGCTGTCATCGCATTTTCTCAAGGCCCCTGAATACGCCGCACGCATTGTATCCACTTCTGTGCATCTTGAACTTTATTTTCATACGGATACGGATGATGTTTCCGCGCCACCCGCATCGCCTGCCGAATCTGATGACATCATCCGCACGCGCTGGTAGAATCCGTATACCTACAGCGTTTTGCTGAAATGCGGCTCGTGCGGCGCGGATAGGTGCGCGGGGCTGCATACGATTTCATGTAAAGATTGATTAAATGCGATGACTGCGGCGCGTGTGGCTCCTGCGGCGCGGATTGGTGCGCGTCCACATTAGGTCATAATATAAAGTAAATAATGCGGCGACGAACATAATATTATTATAATAAAAGGATAAAATATTATTATGCTACGGTATTTAATATTTTTCGATCATTTATGAGATTACATTAAAAAGATAGTTAAGATTTAAATCTTTATTAATATTTAGGCATTCAATTTAAATGAAGAAATAGAATATTCATAAATACAGTTTATTAAATTTTATTAATAATAATTTGATTATTTTTTAAGTATAAATGAAAGTATAAAGGAAGAAAAATAAAACAATAGACTTTTTATATGATACGGGATTGGAACCAGGCTTAACATGATTTATCTAGCACTGTTATCCGCTGGGCCAGATGGACACTTACCTATGGCAATGAAATTAAATACCTCGTTCTAACTAAAATGTAAATGATTATCTACCGCGCTCTCTAGGATTCTAGATGAATAGCCATAATATACGGGATAGCAAGTGCGATCGATGTTGGCGACAAAACGTGTGGGTATTGTGTTTGAAATCTGCCCACATTGTTATAAAGTTAAGGTAAACGTTTGTTTTATATTATAATATCTACAGATGAGGATGGATTTGAAACAACACTACCCACATGTTTTGTGATTTTAATAAATAGTATGACGTTGTGGTCATGTTGCGTTATCATTGATTCATTATGAAAGAGTTCGATATATAGGTGTGTGCATGAGTGTTATGTGTCTATAGAAGAAGGTCGCAAGTGGGACTGATTGGCTATGCTATAGTTTCGTGAAGTTATGACTGCGATTTTGACCGTGATAAGACACACTGGTAAACTATGTAGGTATGTCCTGGACACATAGACTTAGATACTTATACTGTTTTTCTCAGGAGTATGTTTCATACGGGCGAAGCCTGTAGAAAAGCTAGCTTTAATATAATGGGACCCACGTCCCATTGATATGTCGATTCGCACATTTCGTGCGAGTTAAATTCGTGTGAATCATCTAATAAACCCACAGAAACTAGTGGAGTATTTTATTGAACAACATTTAATAAAACAATTACGTGTTTACTAACTCAAATAAATCCGCTTGTTAGTCAGTGTTTGTCTTCATAATTATACATTTACACACTCTCTCGCGACAGATGGTACTTGGTACTTATATTACCCAGAAACGTATTAAAGTTAATAAATTATGGTTTGTGTGTTTCTCGCGTTAATCGTAAATCCTGAAACTCCGCTCCGCACATGTTATAATTAATTGTTGTTTAAGCTTTTGTTTACTGGTTTACTAAAAATTAGTGTAAGTAAAACAGTAATGTACAAAACGGGAATAAACAAGGATCTAAAAGTTATTAAAATTATGCTAAGCTTGAGAGTTCAGTGACTTGGGTAACTTTGATCTTCAGGCTTTCTTTGATTGTAAAAAAGTGTTTCCTTTATGATATCGTTAAGGGTTTTAGTTTAAGAACAATTTGTGGGCATGTCAATTTCTGGAGTAATACGAGTAATAGCTTTTTCACTACAATAGCTCAAACATGTAGGTTTTGCTGCCTGATATCAGTGAGCAAAATGCGATTTTGCTCACTGATATCAGAAAACTACTTTAAAAACAAAATATAATGTGCATATTGAAACATACGCAAAACTCATATCTTTTCTAAAAATAATGTCAGTTGGGTATAAGGCTAAAATGTCCTAAATTTTCACGGCCCTTAACATAGAAAAATTTCTTAATGAAGCTCCGGACTGCAATTTTCTTGCCGCATTTGTGTGTAGACTGTTATGTATAAAGGTACTTACTGCCTACTACTAATTTTTGGAGGCGCAATGAATCCTAGTCTGGCTTAGCAATACTGTTCAAATATTTATTATGATATGTAAAAGATGCTGTAAATGTTAAATTATGCATATTAATTATGTAATATTTTCATTTCAGGTTGTAATGATCATAGGAATTAGTGGAGCGTGTCGCAATAACGAGCTATTACAGCTAACACTTAATAATATCGAAAAGCATTCAGATAATTTACTGTTAGTAAAATTGAAAAATACGAAGACGAACCTTGACAGGTCTTTTGTCGTACGCGAAGAATATGTAACTATTGTAGAAAAATACCAAAATTTACGTCCAGTCAATATAAAAACCGACCAATATTTCATACAATACCATAATAATAAATGCTCAAGACAGCCTGTGGGAGTAAATAAAATAGGTGCTACACCGCGAGAAATTGCCATTTTCTTAAAACTGGAAGAGCCTCAGCTATACATGGGTCACTGCTTTCGGAGAAATTCGTCAACGCTCTCGGCTGATGCCGGAGCCGATCTCACCACTTTAAAATGCCATGGCGGGTGGAAGTCCAACACGGTTGCAGAAGGCTATATTGAAAACTATAATAATAATAATAAAACTTTATTTCATTAAAACACAGATTTATCATGTTTTAAGTAAACACAATTTAAATGAGCTTGGGTAGTAACACAATGTAATACAATATAGGAACTGAAATCTGTACACAATATGGAAAACCCTGCCTCTCAAACTAGGTAGGTAACCTGTATCTTGAGAGACAGTGATTCAGCGTAAAATGTGATGCTACAAGTATAATAGTAGACTGTGTCTATCTACCTGAGCGATTATGAATACAAAGCTAATTTAAGTAGTAGTTTAAATTTATACGTGATGTGTGTGTCTGTTTGCGTGTGTGTGCGCGTGAGTGTGTGTGTGTGTAGGTGCGTGTGTGTGTGTATTGGTATATTATATTGTGTGATTGGGGATATGTAGGTATTTAGGAGACGTACTTAAGAAAGGATTCTGTTTGTAGATAGTCCTGTTCTAATAGCCATTCCGTTAATTTTGATTTTAATTCATATTTATTTAGATCGACAACGTTTAGGTTTTTGTGAACTTGTTTGTATATGTCACGTCGAGGTACCTATGAATTATAGGACCACCATCATCGAATCCAATCCTTAGAGGCAATTCCTTCATTCTTCATAGGAACGGGTGAATTTCAATAACACACATCACTGGATTGAAACTCGAAAGTATTTATTTGACTTAGTTACAGCCACTTTGAGTTTTCATTCGAACTTGAAGCTAAAACCACATGGTATGGCTCGCTGGGTCGCAAATCCCTTGTCGATCTCTAGAGAAGACCCAGCAAGAAACTCTAGGATACTCTTTTAAATCTTTTTAAAGTTTACACAATCACTTTATGACAATTAGCGTTACATGTTTATTAGGTTTTCAAACATCTCATCAATCAGATTTATTAAACAGTTATTATTCTACACGTACGTAAAGTAAGTACCTACGCGCGATGCGCGTTCTGTATCTTAGTGGGCGGAACTTCTACATTGTTTTTGTTTAGACACTAATTACTTGGATAGTTGAATAAAGCTAGCAAACAATACTAAAATGCTGCTCAGTTAATTATTTTAACATTAAACAACCCCAATACTTACAAATACAAAGTAGTTTATAGATTATTATTGAAATAGGAATCTCATCATTAAACTATCCAAGTTTCCGGTGATCTGATAATCTTACTAATCAGAAGGTTTCCCAATATTACATAGCTGTGTAAAATAGTCTTAAGACTTTTTGGTATTTAATCATTTACTCAAAGGAGAATGACCAAAAGTGGTACCAAAAAGTCTCGCGCATCATAACCAAAATTATATAGTAATTTGTTTCATATTTTTTTACGACATTACGAGTCGGGGATTTGATTTTTGAATAGGGAATTTAATGTTGTGTTTAAAAGTATGGATATTGATAAACTAGATTATGATTAACTTACCCTTGATTTTTGAAAGAGTCATGATCACTTTAAAAATTATACTTAGCCGATTCTACATTAATTAAAAATATATTAGAATCTCATAGAATCTTTATTTAAAAGATTATCATTCTTTTATCTATGGTTAATTGGCCGTTCACAGCCGGTCATAAAGATGTAGATAGAATGTATCTAATAAAATCGATTTTTGATGAAAAGACGAACCAGTAATCGTTTCTTTTGTGTAATAAATAACTATAACATCCATGTATATCGTGTCTATATAAATTACGTCGTTCGTAGCGTCGTACAAAATAGACCAAATTTTAGGTTATTTTCGATTTTATAAAATAACTCTGAAATCCGGGTTTTGTTTTCAAAAAGAACTTTTGTAAGTGTTAACATGATCAGTGTAGTCTATAAAAACAAAGTTTAATTTTGATGCATCATGGTACGGGATTCCATACATCCATGAGCATTCTCCTTTGTTAAGTTCTCATATTAAATTATTAAATCTAGTTATTGGTCATTCAAATTATAACATCCGGCATTGTTGACAACTTTGCATAATAAGAATAGCATTAAGTCATAATCAAACACATTTACTTCTTTAAATGGGCAGCAGTTGAAATGAGAACAAATCTAAAAGTCCTACAATAAGTAATCCCGTTTTATTTAAACATCTCGTATTAATTAAACATTGAAATTAGCTTATCAGATGATCTTCATTCAAACAGTTCAATAACTAATTCCACAATAAGCCAATAGATGGCGCTGAACCCAAAACCCAACTTAAATAGACCTTGAAATAGTTCAACTGGTATCTCAGAGATGACAGGATTAACGAGTTTGTCTTGATTGACAATTAAAATGATTAATTAGGATAATGAATTAGCAAATTCACGCCTACGCGGCGACATATATATATGTACTCAATGTATTGATGTTGAGCGAAGGCGGTTTTGTGAGGGGTACTTAGGGGTAGTTTCTTACCTTTTTTTGGGTCAGTTGGGGGAACGCTAGCGTGTTTTCTAACAGTAGACTGCAGTACAAAAAGCTGACGCACTGTAAGTACTTTAGAATCAGCGTATAATTGTGTAGTGGGGTAGCGATAAGGTTTGCGCGACATCACCTTCAATATGGCTCTCTGCGCTCTTTCAATCCTCAGAAGACTGGTTTTGTTTGCGCCAGCCCATACTGGAATGCAATATCCAATGACGGATTGGCATAATGCAAAGTACCATCTTTAGGGTATCAGGCGCAGCCGAGTATCTAAGGGATTTGAAAATATGCAAAAGTTTTAAATATCTAGTGGTAGTGGCGTCATGTTTGTCCCATCGTAATCCTCCGTCTATTTGGACACCCAGATATTTCACATTATCAGTTTTGACAAGCGTCGGACATGAGCATTGTAGGGTTTGTTTGGAGCAGGTGTGCGCTATTATGGAGAAGGATTTGTCGGGCAGGTTGTTACGCCGGATAGCGAAGGGAATGTACGATGTTTTGTCGCAGTTTAGGGTAAGCAAGTTATGGTTGAGCCATTTCATTATAGTTGACATTGCCGCTTCTGCATAGCGCTTAACGCTATCCCAAGTTGGTCCGTGAACTATGACTGCGGTGTCGTCAGCATACGCAACGATCTTGGAATTGGAGATGGTCATTCTGCACAACTCATTGACGTATATTAGGAAGAGGCTGGGGCCTAAAATGCTTCCCTGAGGCACACCGTAAGTGGTCGAAAACTCTTCACTTATATGCTCTCCAATTTTTACTCGTTAGGTCCGGTTGTTAAGGTAGTCTATGAAAATTTTGAGGGTATTTCCTCGTACCCCTAGGATTTCCAATTTAGAGATAAGTTTGGGAACAAAGACTGTGTCAAATGCTTTAGAGAGGTCTAGGAAGATCCCAAGATTTTTAGTTCTACTGTCAAGATTCCCAGCAACCAATTGCGTCAGCTCGAGAACTGCGTCCTCAGTAGAGGAACCTGTGCGAAATCCATATTGATTATCAGCTATGAGCTGATGTTTGTTGAGGAATTTGCTTAAACCGTTATTTAGGATCCTTTCTAGTATCTTCGAGAGTGCTGATAGGACCGATATGGGTCTGTATTTGTTGACACAGTTTCTGTTCCCTCCCTTATGAATTGGATGGATGATAGCTTTCTTTAGCTCATCAGGAAAGATGCCTTTTTGAATGCAGGAGTTAAGGATAAACGTTAAAGGTGGCGTTAGGGTCTGGCGGCAACTCTTTAAAACTAAGGGGGATATGCCATCCCAACCAATTGCGCAATCATTACGCAATTGCAGAATAAGAGACTCCACTTCTGATTCATCAACCTCAAGCATCACAAGGGAGTTGGCAGGGCTGGACGAAATGTTTTGACATGATCTCATAGGTGGGTTTGTAGGTTAGTGAGATTGGGACAAGATTTTTTCTGCCAAGTTAGTTCCTATGTTACTGAAAAACCTACATACTTCGTTTACGGATGAAGTAGCGTTGTCACAGATGTCCAACAGTTCTAATGGGCTAGTTTTCTTTTTGGTGGTATTGGTGATTTGTTTTATCGTTTTCCAAAGGGCTTTGGGGTTGTTACGAGATTTTTCAAGTTCGCGTTTTTCATAGGCTATTTTTAGTTTCCGGAGCAGATCATTACAAAAATTCCGGTACCGCGTGTAGGTAATTTTTAAAATAACATTATTGGGATCTTTTCTTGATCTGTTGTGCAACCGGTCACGGTTTTGTATACACTTTAATAGGCCGGTGGTTATCCATGGTTTGATCATTCTTTTTTTCCTTGGGATTTTAATTTGTTTAGTGTGTTTATCAATTACTGAAGAAATAATCGTTATAAACATATTCATGGATATATTGGGGTCAATAATTTTGTACTATTGGGTAAAATCCGAGTTTTCAAAATCTAACTTAACTGCATCGTAGTCTATGCGAGTAGCTATGTGGAGTGGTTTATTATCTGGGTTTGTGTTGGCAATATTAAGTAGCACCGGTTTGTGGTCCGTAATGTGAGAGTCTAGTACAAGGGTAGTAACAGGTAGGGTAGTTTTAATGAGTGCATGATCTAGACAGTTATCCAGCCGAGTGTTATACCTGTGGGTTGAAAGAAGACCGTGGGAGGCATTTAAAATGAGATAATTGAGACAGCGGTCATCTGTACTATTGGGTTTGAGGTCTATATTAATATCACCTATGAGGACTATATTTTTGTAGGAGGAGAGGATTACGTAGACACAATTCAAACTTTCAAAAAAACTTTCGGTACTTTCCTTGGATCTGTATGACGGGGATCGGTACACTGCTACAATCGCGATATTTTGGTTAATTAAATGAGATACCAAGCAATTTCCACCGACAAATTGAGGTTCCCACTCAGTGGTTCGGAGAGCTTGTTTTGTAAAGATAACAATTCCATCATTTTTGTTACTATTTATTTCAGTAAAATGTGAGTCATATCCAGCCAAAACAGGCATATGATTGACTTTACTAAGGCAACATTCAGTAAGAATAACCACGTCTAAGTCAAGTTTTGTTGAGTGCATTAGTACCTGGAGTTGATCAAGGTTTTTATTTAAGCTACGGATGTTTAAGTGTAGTATTTTTATGCTGGTATTGGTAGTGTTTGTCGCGAATGCGAAGTAATGCCTATGCTTATAGGTACAGATAATAACTAGTAATACGTGGCGTGAGGTGGGCGAGAGAGGGGGGTAGCGCGCGGGGCTCGAGAGCGCGCGCGCGCGCACCCGACTCACTTGGGCCTGATGGTCGGAGCTGGTGAGAGCTAGAAGTATATGGGTGAGCAAATCAGTTTTATCTCAGTGCATGTGTATTCAGATTTACCAGATATTTATTCTATAATGTTTGCCATTATTGTCGACGTGTGTGTGTGTTGTTTTTACAGCGATCAGATTCAGATTCAGACTGATACCAAATCAGACCAGCATTCAGATGCGAGGCTTGGGGTGGCTATAAGGGGAGGTTGGAGGCCACTTTAGGGGAACAGCCCCCTATATCATTGCGATGATAATTCAGTAACGGGTATTCAGTGAAAATCAATTAGTCGTCGTAGATCGAAATTGTTCTGCATTTAAAATAATTAGGCCAGTTTCAGATGTGCCCGAATAACCGCTATACTCACCAAATAAATTCGAATATGGAACAGAATTTGTTTGAAATTTTCTGTAATTTCATTGGAACATTAATAACAAAACCAAACCCATAATGTTCTAAGATGTTATGAGTGTTGAGTAATTTAGTTTCATGTTATTATTATTAAATTTATGACTGTTTTATGGTGTTTAAAGCTACACTCATGCGAAGTTTGATTTGAACGTAGTTTGTCGGGTTATACTGCCTGCATCCAGGTACCAGTCTACCCTACGTCAAGTCGATTCCAAGAAATATTATACGCGCTGGACAGTATTCAGTCACGACTATAATAAACATTAATTAGTAAATCCGAGCGCACGATGATGTATGAATGAAGTCTAATAAATAATTATTCTTTTTATGTTGTGCAGTGGCCAACGTTAATAGTAAAAGTTTATTAGCCAATGTTATAAATCTTAGTAATCAAAGGAGTATTCCTACTAAGTAAATAGACTTTATCAATTGAACCAATTAATTTGTGTTTATATTTAGTTTAATAGACTTTCACTTAAACAAATAGTGTTTGATGGATTTAATTTTGTACTTCTTTCGTTTGATGTGTGCAGTTTGTTGGTATATTGGATTTCATAAAAATCTCATACCAAGTTATATTGTTTTAGATACTCGGGATATTAATTTACTAAGAGAACGGTCCACTTTGATATTACTTAGCTGGTACTCTATTTATAATGGAAGACGCTACCCGATCTCGGTAAAAAATTATTTATGAATCCCTCCAATCAAACATAAGCTCTGCTCAGTGTGCCCTAACGGAAATATCAGAAGAAGATCCCAACTATAAAGGGTTAGAACTAATTGGTGCTAAACTAAAAGGTATAAATGAGATGTTTGTTTCGGAAATTCACAGTTATTGTAAATTAATCAAAGAAATCAATGTTGAGGAAATTAGTCAGTATACGTCCACACAGACTCAGGCTGAAGAGTTAATAGCAGAAATAGACGTAAATATTAAACAGAATAATCGAAACCGTGCTTTTGTTTTTAGAAATAATGACAACAATTTTAACACAATTAGTAAGTTACCAAAAATGGAATTAAGCAAATTTGATGGTGACGTTCCATAGTGGTACCAATTTTGGGATCAGTTTTCATCGAACGTTGATAAAAGAAATATTAATGATGTCGATAAATTGTTGTACCTTCAATCAGTTCTTGAGGGTGACGCGAAGCAGGCAATCGATGGGTTGGACACGACAGATAAAAACTATCGTATTGCTGTCGACACATTAAAGGAACGGCAAACCTAGCGTAATTATTGATGCTCATTATGTAGCACTTTATAGAATTAAATCAGCGGAATCTAGTCAGGTCAAAGATTGTAGGCACGTTCTAAATGAAATTAAGAGACATCTTAGAGTATTAAGTTCTTTAGGCGAAGATGTAAATCACAATCATCTTAGAGTAATGATTTTAGATAAGTTCCCCAAAGAACTCATTTATGAATTAAGAATGAAGATATCTGATGAAGATGAGTCTATTGATAATATTAGAAAATTATTAGAGTATATCATATCGGCTAGGGAAACATCAAATAGATTAAAGAAAACTGCAGAAGATAATAAACATAAAAATACAACAACTAGCGAATACAAACAGGCTGCCGATAATATTACTTTAGGATCATTACATGTTAGATCGAAAGAGACTAGTGATAATAAAAGGCGTAGATTGATATCAAACTTCAGAAAGGAAAAATCTAGTTATGAAATTAGACACCATAATAATCACAAACTACCCCCTCGGAAAAGACCACATGGCGGTGACAGGACCAATGAGCCACCTATAAAGAAATCAATTAGATGTATATTTTGTAAGCAGAATCATTTTAATGATGAGTGTAATATGCACAAAACCTTACAGGAAAGAAAAGCTCAATTAGGAAACCGATGTTATAATTGTTTCGGTGAAGGCCATAGGGCTGACAATTGCCGTGCTAAACGGCAATGTCGACATTGTAATAAGTACGGCAATCATAATCGAGCATTATGTCCAACTAAGCTAACACAGACAGTGAAGTCCGTACCAACTGATACCTTACATACTAATAATGCATATAGTACTACGCTGTTGCAGACCGCTCTAGTAATTGTAGAAAATTTAGAAACTAAAATAAAATTACAATGTAGGGTGTTGCTTTGTTGCGATTGTGGTAGCCAGCGCTCATATATAACGGAACGTAATACAGATTTACTTAAACTACGTACTACTGAACAAATTAATTTATCAATATTTACATTTGGAAACAAATCACCACATCTTATTGTAAGTCCTATAGTACAATTTAGTATTACAACTCGAAGAGGATTTACTCGTCTTATTCATGCAAATGTAGTTCCTCATATTACTCAGAGTATAAAAACACATTTTTTTTATGATTTAGATAAAATCGGAATTAAAGATCGATCAAAATAGATATTTTGATCGGAAACGATTATTATGACTCATTCATGTCACAAGAAAAGATATCGGTCATTCAAGACCTGTTCTTAGTTAATTCAGATTTTGGTTGGGTATGGTCTGGAAGAATTAGTGAGAACATGGATAGTTCCGATCAGTTAACTGTATTGACTTATTTTCAATCAGATGGGTCATTTAATACTAAATTAAACGAACCCGATCTCCCCCTAAAACTAGATGATGTTAAACAGTTATGGGACCTTGAGTCAATAGGCATCACAGATTCCCCAAAAACCACTCGCGATGAAGAAGCGATTAGGCAGTTTAAAGAAACAGTTCAGTACCAAAACAACAGGTACCACGTTCAATGGACATGGACTGAAATACCCCCAAATCTGCCAAATAATCTAGGCTTAGCTTGGGGTCGGCTCAATGGTTTAATGAAACGATTGGATAATTCAGATTTAAAGGCATACGACCAGGTCATTCAGGAACAGCTAAAGACTAAAATAATTGAGATTGTACCAGATACAAAGATTGGACAGAATCATCCAGTACACTATCTTCCTCACCATTGCGTTCGTGGTCGTGATAAACCCCAAAAGCTCCGTATTGTTTATGACGCCTCAGCTAAGACTGCAGACAATCTAAGTTTAAATGAATGCCTATATAGGGGTCCACTTATGTTGGAGGATCTTACAGGATTGCTAATTAAGTTTAGAGAACACCCTATAGGAATAGTTGCAGATGTCGAGAAAGCTTTCTTACAGTTATGTCTACAAGATTCAGATAGGGATGTAACGCGATTTCTTTGGGTCAAAGACATAAATAGTACAGTCGACCCAGATAATGTGGTGCACTTACGTTTTTGTCGTGCCCCATTCGGTGTCATATCAAGTCCATTTCTACTGAATGCTACGATCAGATATCACTTAAATAAAACGAACAACATATTTCTGAAACAAATTGCTGACGACATTTATGTAGACAATATTGTAACTGGCGCACAGACAATTTTAGACGCTAACAAACTGTACTGTGCTGCTAAAAAATCATTTGATAGCTTGTCCATGAATTTGCGAGAATGGAATTCAAATTCAAAGGAACTAGTTTCTTCCATACCAGATAAGTTTAGAGCAGAAGATCGTGATATAAAAGTTCTCGGTTTAATATGGAACATACATCAAGATCAGTTATATTTGAAATCTAACTTTAATACAGAATCAAGCACAGTTCTGTCAAAAAGAGACGTGTTAAGGGTCATTGCTTCAATTTATGATCCGTGTGGCCTAGCAGTTCCGGTAGTTCTTCCAGCAAAACTATTCTTTCAAAAACTATGGAAAGAAAAGGTTAAATGGGATGTCAGGTTGAGTGATAATCTACATAAGTATAAAGAATGGCAAAAAATTGCATTATTTTTTTTTGTCTTAAGAATATTCATGTTGATCGTTATTTTGCGCATGGTTTAAATAAAAACTAAGCCGCGGAGCAAATTGAATACGAACTACATTGTTTTACGGATTCGTCTATGCATGCTTATGCAGCAGTAATTTATTTACGCGGTACTTTGCACACTAATAACATTGTCAGTTTTGTTATTGGCAAGTCTAGATTAGTGCCGTTAAAGGACCAAAATGACTTACAGATTCCAAGATTAGAATTGCTGGGAGTACTTATCGGATGCAGACTTATAGGTTATGTAACAAAATTTTTACGATTAAAAATCAAAGCACAATTTTTGTGGACTGACAGTCAAATAGTAATAAGTTGGCTCAAATCAGATAAATTACTTCCGCCATTTGTGGCACGTAGAATCAATGAAATAAAACAGAACAAGACTTTACAAATCAGATACGTGCCGACTGAGTTAAATCCATCCGATGTAGGCACTAGGACGGAACGAGTAGATTGTTACAGGAGATGGCTCATAGGACCTGACTTTTTAATGAGTAACCCAAATCAATGGCCTACAGTTCATAACAATATAGATACTGAAATTACAATTGCCGGGGAGGGTCTTTCGAATTCAATACCTATAGATATTAATAGACCAAGTCTAGATATTCCAGAACCAATGATAGTAGTTGATTCAGACAAAAAGGAGTGTATAATATCAGAAATTCAGGCTAAACATTTTCCTAAAGAAGTTGAGGGTATCACAACCAACTTAACAAAATCACTGAAATTATTTAAAGACGAGGAAGGACTTATTAGGTGTAAAGGTAGATTCAGATACGCGAATTTATCACATAATCAAAAAGAGCCTATACTACTTCCAAAAGATTCAGATTTTACGCACAAAATTATAACCGAACTGCATCAGAAAATTTATCATGTAGGTGTCTCTCATACCTTAGCTCTATTAAGACAAAAGTTTTGGGTGCCACATGGACGGTCAACGGTTCAAAGAGTCATCAGAAAGTGACCACAGTGTATAAAATACGGTGGTGGTCCATTTAAATTACCGGATTGATTGGATTGACGGATGGAAACGTGGTCAAATCATCATATCAGAATTCACCAAAATGTTTAAAAATCAATACTTGACTAGCCTCCGCGAACGAAGTGACAAACACAAACAACCTAGAGTCGTTGTTAATAGGCCACCAAAGTTAGCAGAGACAGTTCAAATTAAGTCAGATAATAATAGGGCACATTGGAAAGTCGGCAAAATAGCAGAGTTGATTATGGGATCGGATGGGCAGATTAGAGTAGCCAAAGTTAAATTATCATCAGGAGAGACACTGACCCGTTCAGTAGGCCATCTGTCCCCGTTGGAGATTGACGATCAAAGTATAGAATCGGCCCCAGAGCAGAATGTTTCGTCAGTCAGAATCAG
Source organism: Orthosia cruda (assembly GCA_964057195.1). Lineage (NCBI taxonomy): Eukaryota > Metazoa > Arthropoda > Insecta > Lepidoptera > Noctuidae > Orthosia > Orthosia cruda. The sequence goes on along the minus strand of OZ059826.1, from coordinate 2,321,031 downwards.
TCCACACTCTGCAGATTTTCAGAAGGAACAATCAGTACAAGGCGATCTTCCATTCAGTGTTAACCAAGAGTCTCGAAGTACTCAACACGATGAACCAGTTATCAATGATGCACCCATAGTTCAGTCAGTACCAGACACCAGTAGACGCCCAATTAGGGCATCAGCAGCCAAGGCAAAAGAAAAGGTTAAACTGTGGACATCTCAGTTGATGAGCAGATTGTTTCAATAATTAGTGATAATCAGTTTTATTCAGTAATCAGATGTATTCAGTAATCAGTTTTATTCAGTAATCAGTTTATTCAGTAATGAGATGTATTCAGTAATCAGTTTATTCAGTAATCAGATTTATTCAGTAATCAGATGTATTCAGTAATCAGTTTTATTCAGTAATCAGTTTATTCAGTAATCAGATGTATTCAGTAATAAGTTTTATTCAGTAATCAGTTTATTCAGTAATCAGATGTATTCAGTAATCAGTTTTATTCAGTAATCAGTTTTATTCAGTAATCAGTTTATTCAGTAATCAGATGTAACCAGTAATCAGTTATATTCATTAATCAGTTGTATTCAGTAATCGTTGTTTTCAGTAATCAGTTGTATTCAGTAATCAGTTTTATTCAGTAATTAGTTGTATTCAGTAAACAGAACTCTGATATAACCCGTCATCACGCTGAAATTGTATCAGTTGTAATCCTAATAGGATCTTGATTAAACAGTTAAGTTATTTCAATACATCAGATTTTTCAATTATGTTTTTTCACTTGGGCGGGAGTATCGCGAATGCAAAGTAATGCCTATGCCTATAGGTACAGATAATAACTAGTAATACGTAGCGTGAGGTGGGCGAGAGAGGGGGGTAGCGCGCGGGGCTCGAGAGCGCGCGCGCGCGCACCCGTCTCACTTGGGCCTGATGGTCGGAGCTGGTGAGAGCTGGAAGTATATGGGTGAGCAAATCAGTTTTATCTCAGTGCATGTGTATTCAGATTTACCAGATATTTATTCTATAATGTTTGCCATTATTGTCGACGTGTGTGTGTGTTGTTTTTACAGCGATCAGATTCAGATTCAGACTGATACCAAATCAGACCAGCATTCAGATGCGAGGCTTGGGGTGGCTATAAGGGGAGGTTGGAGGCCACTTTAGGGGAACAGCCCCCTATATCATTGCGATGATAATTCAGTAACGGGTATTCAGTGAAAATCAATACGTCGTTAGATCTTAATCAGATGGTACCCAGGCTTATTTTTGAGACATGGGTATTTTAGGTTCAGATATTCGTCACTAAAAGGTATTTGGCGACAGTGTTGACATATTCAATACAATTTTCTGGGACACAGTTAAATGAGTTACCCACTGTTAGCGAGTCCAACTCGCTGCATATACTATTGATGCTAGCCATTAGGAGAGAGTAGAAGTAACATGAGGTGACTCAAAAGTACGACTTCTATTGTTACGATTTGTTTAGTACACATTATGTCGTTTAATATTTGCTTTTTTGTGTAAAAGTAGTTGTTGTACCAGGTGATTTTGTGGGAGTGAGTTGTGAGTGTATTTTTGTATAGAGTGCGTTTACCATGGTGAGTTTTTATTTGTGTGGTTATGTGTGTTAAGTAAATTGTGTATCCTTTTAGATTTAGAAACAAATACAATAATAGTAGACAGATGTACGCTAATATAATAATCTTAACTATACAGATTACCACTCACAAGCCAGTGTAGTCTAAATCCTGAAGACATTTTTCAGAGTTGACTAACAATTGTTTGTCTCCTTCCTTTTTGCGCAAAAATATGTTCCCGTTGGATACCCAGCAGAATTTGAACTTGTGGTTTTTCGCAAACTCTCTTGATTGGTAGAACAGTTTTCTGGTGTTACCCGGAAGCTGTTCCGTGACATAAGCCGGCTGGCAAGTTCCTGGAATGCCAATGAGAACAGTATTTAATTTATCTTCCTTGTCCTTGGCTTTGTTGAATGTTCGAACTGCAGATATGAGTGTCTCTTTTTTCATAACAGAAGAAAATTCAGCTTATCGGTCGTGTAGTTGTAGGGACACCCGATGGTTTCCCGGGCAGGCGATAAATAACCCTCAGATCAGAGTCTTTTATGGGAACTCCGATAGCTTCGCCGATGCTGCATACCGTTTTAGCAAGAGTGGCACTGGTTTCAATGTTACATTGGGGTATATTACGGATTTCAATACCCGACGACCTGGATTTATGTTGGAGATCTTGAAGTCTTTTCTCTAGACTTTCTATATATTGTCTCTGTTCCCGACGTTCCTTTCTTAAGTCTTCAACTTCTTTTTTCAGCTCCTCAAATTGCTGGTTTATGAAAGACATAGACTTAACTATCTCCTCGTTAGACTTGTGTATTTCCGTATTAGATGCCTGAATCTGAGTGTTCTGAGATTTTATTTCTTCAATATCAGACGCCAATTTAGCCATCACAGCGGTTTGAGTCGCAAGTAGCTTTGCAATTGACGAGTCTTGTTCTTCCTTCCAATCTTCGAATTGAGTTTGAAGGTCGTGCGTAGCAGCGCCCTGTGGCGAGTTTGCCTTTCGGGCTCTTTTATTTCGGTTTGTATTTACATAATCACTCACCACTGCATTGGCTATATCCGATTCCGATTTGGTCTGGGACTGGCAAAGGTGCCGAAAACGCAAATAATCATATTTGCGTTTTCGGCGTTGTCGGGGGAGTGCGTCTTACAGCGGACATGTTTCCAAATAGTTGTAATATAGAAGCAAGCAGACCTCGTAGACTTCGTCACAATCGATAAGTGCGTGCGCACTGCGCCGTGAGACGGCGTCGCAAGCGAGCGGAGTCGTAGCGCATTGGCCGCGAGTACTTCGTGTTCGTAGCAGCGTAGGCAATCCGTAGTAGTGACGTCAGCGGCTACGGCGGCGGCCGCGTAGCAGATAGCGAGTAGCTTATTCAAGTTTCTACGTCACTAGCACCGTAGCGCAGCGAGTGGGGAGTCGGACCGCAACAGCACACCGCGCCGTGGGAGCGGGTTCGAATCCGGCAAATCACAGTCACTTTTCGAAAGACAGATTTTAAAGTAGGTGACAAAATTGTTTATATCTCACTCTAGGACCGCCCAGTGCGCGTTGATAACTGGTAAGAGACAGGCAAGAGTAACAAGGAATTCACAATCACTTAAATTAGCCAATCACAAAATTCGAAATCAAAAATTCCGAGGACATCCGACACGCGTTCACTCGGTACAACGTACGGACGCTGAATGCTATGATATGCGAAACTCAATAGAAAATAAGTCGAAAATCTGTCAGCGTATAGTGGAAACAAAAAGTCTGAATCCGAAAGGAGATTTGAAAGTTAGAGTGAACAGGCTTCTTCTGGGTAAGCTCACTCCATCGTCTACTTTGTCTCTGTCACCTCTGACCTAGACTAGAGTCAAGAGCAAACCCATCATAAATAAATAAAAAAAAAACTTGGGTCCTAGGTTTCACCCACGCTCATCCACTTCCAACGACACACAGTGTACTTATACAGAAAGCCGATCAAAGTCACCAACGTTCACCGTTGTTTCTTCTCAATCCGCCACAGAAACAGAAACCATTGAGCAAGCTAGCAACTATAACGTTGCCAAATAAATCTGTTACTTTTAATTTGCAGAATTGCCGTAAATTTACTTTTAACTTTTAAAATGTTCCATTTTATTGAATTGGTACCTCTACTTACAATGTTAATTATTTTGATTCACAATAAATAGTTATTTCAATCTATTCCTGTTTATTATTTTATCTCCTAAAGTGTTCTCGCTGCTAAAGTGAAAAGTTATGTGTGTTACACGAGAGCAAAGTTTTTTGCATCTCCAAAAAACGACGTTGCTATCGTGTTGCACAAATAACTATTTCTTGCTTATTTTTTTTTCTTTCTACACTTTTGCTATAGGTCGGTAGAAAAGCTAGTGGCGTGCTTGACAATATGGACATTTGCAGTATTATAGGTAGCGCAAAATATCTTACATTACTGGTATTGCGCAACAAAATTTCTCAAACCGGAACTCTTCAATGTTGTTTGGTGGCCTATGATACCTTGCATAAAAAAAAAACTATTAAACAAAAATTACAACCGACTTCCAAACAAAAACACTAAAAAGTGAAAAATAACTTCAATTTCGGAAGTCGGTGTCAAAAAACGAAGAAACGAAAACAGGAACACCGACTTCCGAAATTGAAGTTATTTTTCACCCAATAAGAAGTTCTGAGTGAGAAACACATAAAAAAAAAATACAGTCGAATTGAAAACCTCCTCCTTTTTGGGAAGTCGGTTAAAAATATCGCAAAATTTTACAAAATGATGATGGTCTCGCTGCCGCGTTGATGTTCCATTCAAATGAGGGATTTTATTAGAACACTACATCAGAAAACCTATTTATTAAGGGTCTTTCAAAGATGGAATAAATAGTAATAATTCTTCTTCTTCTTTTCGTGTGAGGATGTGGCCACCTCTGGTGTCAGAGTTAAATAAGCTGCCTAGTTAATTTATTTATTTATTAGATGGTAAACCAACAGCTATACATAAAATTAATAAAACAAGTTGAGTACGTTACATTAAGCCAATTATAGGTTCTCACGGCTAGAAATATAATAATTTCAAAGAAATCTTAGGGATCACTAGCAGCAGGCACATCAATAAGAAGAAAAACTCGGTCAAGTGCGAGTCGTACTCGCGCCCGAAGGATTCCGTACCATTATCGCAAAAAACGGCATCAAAATCACGTTATTTGAATGGGAGCCACACTTAAATATTTTTTTTTATTTTTTTTTAGTATTTGTTGCTATATCAGAAATAGAAATACATTCATCAGATACAGCCAGGTGATAGACGGACCGCGGAGTCTTAGTAATAGGGTCCCGTCTTTACCCTTTGGGTACTTGGGGTCCCAAATCTGCAACGACGACAGGTGTGTCCCCGAGATAAAGAGGTGAATCGGGATGGCAAAAGAATGCTATGACCCGTTTAAACAACATCTGGAAGAAAAGAGGAATTGGTATCAAAACCAAGATAAGATTGATACGAGCCCTGGTATTTCCTATCTTCCTGTATGGAGTGGAAACGTGGACAATCCTGGCCCGACAATAGCAAATGATTGATGCATTCGAGATGTGGTGCTGGAGACGAATGGTAAGAGTACCCTGGACTGCGAAACGCACCAATGCATCGATCCAGACCATCCTCCGAGTAAAAACTCGCTTGTCAGCCTTGTATGCCAGCAACGCATTCTTACATATTTCGGCCACACAATGTGCAGAGGCGACGAGAATTTGGAAAGACTGATTGTCGTTGGAAACACCGAAGGCAAGAGATCGCGCGGTCGTTCACCAACAAGATGGAACGATCAATTGAAAGACTCGTCGTCCTCCAATTTCTACACGGTCGTAAGGGACGCGCTGAACAGAATCCGGTGGAGGCAGATAATCCGCTCCAGATGTAACCCTGATGCTGACCACGATCCTCAGACATGAGGGACCGACTAAGAGAGAGAGAAGCTGCTTACGCACTGATGAGCTTTTAGTGGTAAAAGTATTTCACGGTAATTCAATACGATTAGCCATTAGTCCAGCTTAGACTTCTTTAAAAAAAAACAACAACTTGACTGATACTAGGTACCAGTTAAGAAATAATGGCACATTGGCAAATTGATCTTACGATGGTATGCCACTAGAGTAGCAACTCAAAAAGTTGTTTGCCGACTCAAAATGTCGGCTTCCAGTTTAACCGGATTCAACTGGATACGACTGCATATCTGACCTCCACAACCCAGTAATTGGGAAACGCGATACCATTTGGAAAGACTGATGACAGATATCTTTCTTCTGACTTTAGGTATCTTTGGTAGTAAAGCTGGGCGCGGGGAACGTTTAGGACCGTGCCGAGCGCGCGATTACGCGCAATGCTAAATTACGTGCCGGCCACTAAAACGAGTATCAAAGATCTTGAAATGACAGCTGGGACCAACGGCTTAGCGTGCTTGCCGAGGAACGAAAGTAGCCTCAGTATATCAGTAATGGTTCCCCATTCAAAAAGCAACCTCGGCAAGCATTGCTTTATCTTGAAAATCGTCCCAAGCGGCTGTTATGATTTATCTACGGGCTCCTCAGAAGAACAACTAAAATAAATGATTTATGTAGAACAATTATTTAGGTCAGCGCCAGAGATTTACCACATTTGCTCGTCATTAATCGGGACTGGAATCGTTGGACCTGGCACAGAGATGACAACGGTGGCATTGTTCCTGAAGTTGAAGTTCCGTGTCACAAAAACGTGTCACTAAAATTGTACTACATGAGGGGCCCGTTGGACAGATTCCTTCGTTCGGCACGTGTAGAAAACGCCGTGACCCATAATTATTTAGGACGGAGAGCACGTGCACGTGGGCCAAGAAGCTACTTGAAAGGACAGTCGCTTACGTGTAATATTTACAGACATATGATGGTACTAGCTTTTGCCGGCGGCTTCGCCTGCATTGGTGTCTTATCATACGGGAACGTACTACCGGTATAAAAAGTATCCTATGTGTTAATCCAGGTTATAAACTATCTGTGTACCAAACTCCATCTAAATCTGTGGAACCGTTCTGGCGTGATTGAGAAACAAACATCCATCCAAACATTCGCTTAATTATAATAGTAGGTCCGTTGGTCCCCACGCGACTAATTAAAGGTTAAAATAAAATGTCAAGCAGTAAGTTATTAAGCCATTCAATAATAAATCATGGTGTAATAACTCACCGTCTGACATAACAGTATATTGATACGATATTCCCACCCACACATCGCAACACCGAGTACGATATGCGCACATAATAATATTAATCTCTTTGCCAGGTAAAACCTACGTGTTACCTAACCGTACCCGGTATTATTGTACCTACGTTCTACTTAAAAATATTTGTGACACCTACACCTATGTCGCATACGTGTCACAAATAAAAGACAGCCCTCAGTCTATCCCTTACTGTCCTAATATTATATATATTCTCCTATCCCTAATCTCACGGCACGATATTAATCGACCCCCAAGAACCTACCGCAGGAATCCCAGGTAAGTGCATATATTACACCATAATATTACCGCCAACCTTTGTGACACCTTACACCCGTAGTAGGAACCAGTATATCTCTCAATAAGGAACGAACCCCCTAGCTTTCCACTGCTGCGTTACGGCATTTTCGTGGGATACAGGTTCAGACAGGGTCCAGGAGTCCCAACACTGCTATGGGCCCCGGTGTTGTTGTTCTGGCTTGGGACCCGAAGACCTGTATTTAACAACAGTCATAGTAACTTTTATTGTATATGACGGCAGCCATATGATTTAGCAGCTGTGAGAGACGGCGACTACATGGCGCTAGTGGAACGTGCACCAGACGCATCTTGGACAAATCATTCACTATCTGTCATTTGAAAAACTTGAAGTTAAATCGAGTAAAATAATGTGAGGTTCACCCCCCCTCTGGTGATCGCCTTTATAAGGAGCTGCACTGTTCAGTCGGTACGCATTTCGGACGGATGCGTCTTGGTGCACGGACCACTGTCTCTCGACAGTCAGTATTGCCTAGTCATTGGATGTGAAACATTGTCTCCCATAAATAGTACTATCCTTATTGCGGTGGGTGCACGGAACACTGTCCCTGACAGCCAGTATTGCCCTATGTGACCGCTTTCACTGCCATTATTCGTTATTTAATTAACTGAATTTAACTCTCTGTTTTATAGGTTAAGATAACAAAAACGTGTTTGTTAATTTTGTTATACAGCATGGTAGAGCGTTTATTGTTTATTGAATAAAATCTAGTTTTAGTTTGTTTGTGTGTGTTAGTTTGTCTTTTCTTCTTTTCGCGATATGGCGCTGTGTTGGGAAAATGTTTGTAAAAAGTTTGTTAGTTTATAAATGTTATATTGTTTGCTTGCTATACGCTTTATCAATAAACCTAATTATGGGTTAAGCTTTCTTTGTACACAAGCTGTCCTATTACATTTGTATTTGTTTTGTGTACAGTAAAGAATATGAATATGAAATGAATTTGGATGAAAGGAAGTTAGATCTACCTATCACCTACCTATTTATCTATTAGACCTGGATTAGCAAATGACCTTTATCCGAGAAGTAGGATTCATTTCTGTAGAATATTCTTTAACTTGCTCGCATGCTAAGCTTCTGGCATAATGAACTAACTTTTTGATCCTGTGTATGTGTATTTACCCATATAGTTTGCTGCATCAGTAACCTAAAACTTTGCCTCTTTACTTGCAGCGTTATCGTTAAACTGAAATGAACTTGGCAAACTGTTGATGTAACGGGATCGCCACTCTAATCTAAAGATTAATTATTCATATTCTTATCTTGGGTAGGGCTTACTGAGTTCACTTTGAGGTTCGAGTTTTAAGATGATATGAAGACTTTCAGAACACAAGACTGGTCTAACATTACGCTGGTGTCCTCTAAAGAGTAAGGCAGATGTGACTAGTGCACCCTCATTTTTTGCCTTTTATTATTAAGTCCGGGATCGATAAAACTGGAAGTAACGGGAAAAGGCTTTTGCCAAAAAGTTGTATCATGCAGACTTACAGTATCTAATCGATAATGTTTAACTACAATGTAATAGGTAATCTATTAGAATTGAAAGAATAGAAATACATTTATTGTGACGAATAAATGTATTTCTATTCTTTCAATTGTTATAGATCAGATTCTAATAGTTCACAACACAACAGTGTGAAAGTGCAAAGACAAATTGCGCTGAACGTGCTCATACTAAAAGGGCACTTATAAACTGGACACTGATACAAAATCCGAGCTGCTAAATTTAAGATAAAAAAGCCTTAAAACATCCTAACCTGCTTAGTGACTCAACATCAAGCTCTCATGTTAACCAATCGAGCTTGCTGCCATTAAACCCAATGTGGCATACAAAAACATGGAAATAGAAATAAAAATGTACCACAGTATATTTTTGAAAAAAGTGCCAGTCGACACCGATATACCTGTACCTAGTAATAAATTGTGCTCGCCAGCCATAGATGAGCTCACTGAGAACATGAAGAGTTTACTGAGAGAGGTCAAGTTTCCAATATCGGCGAGTCTCTGAAGTTGGGTAACATTTCATTTGGAGTTTTTAAATGGGCAATATGTGGCGAGCAGTGGACGGTTATTTTTATGCTGAGATTAATATATTGTGTTATTTGTTTGTTTAAATACCTTCACAATTTTACTAAACCGTTACTGGAAATAATAATTAATGATGAGTTATCCAAATTATTCATTAATAAAAAGCTTTTTCAGTTTATATCTGAATTCATACTCAAAATTAAAATAAGCAACTCACGTTTATAAACACTAAATGGACAGACAGACCAGAAATACGAATGTTAGCCGTGGCATAACATGGACCATATTTTTATGAAATTATTCGACCGTTTACAAAATTGTATGCTCCAAGTAAACTTCTCAACGTATTTGAAGCCAAAATAACTGTATACACTGGCTAATACTGAAATACCACAGCAAAAATCTGTTGGTATTTTGTTTTTGATGGCACTTGATTTATATGAATAACTATCTTCTGCCAGTGGCTTCGGCTGCGTGAAACTCAAAAATTATCCCAAAAGAACACATTCCGGTATAAAAAGTATCCCATGAGCTAAGTCCTGACTAGAATCTATCTATGTATCACATTTCATCCAGGCCCGTTCAACCGTTCTGTCGTGATTGAATAACATATATACACACATCCAAACTTTCGCTTTTATAATATTACCTACCTGCTTCCGCCCGCGGCTCCGCCCGCGTTGTATTATCCACTTTTCCCAATATCTTTATAAATTATGGCCTATGTGTTATTCTGATGTATAAGCTATATTTCTATAAAATTTCATAAAAATCCATTATAATTTTTGCTTGAAAGAGTAACAAACATCCATCCTGCCATTCATCCCCGCAAACTTTCATATTTATAATAGTATAGTAGGAGACAAGATTACTAAGCTTCTTGACAGTAGAATAGATTAATGCAGGGTTGCCTGGCCGCATATTGTCGCAACTAGATATTCGTTTTTTTTTCTCTGGCCTACTCTAGGAACTTCTCCTTTATTGTGCGTACGTAAGCCACATCGACTACATAGTTAGCCACCCTTTATGGGTTGCCAGATTTTACCAGTTTCTTTCAAATGACGTTGGATTCACTTGAAATACTTTTATAGTTGGGGGTTAAATATCAGATATAAGTTTTAATTTATTTAATTAAGGTAGGTTTTAATTAAGGTGTTTGCGGCTTGTTATTTCCAGGCAATTTCTGCATTCGGATCTTAGAACGAAGATTACGAAAATAAACATTTCAAAACGATTCTTTTGATTTATAACAAATATTTACATTAAGTAGTAAAATGTTTCAACTGGCCGCAACTAGTGTAAAAAATACTCCGTATCAAAAGGTCCTATTCAAAAAACGTCCTATGAGCAGGTCGTCTTATTCTCAAAATTACCTATTAGCAAAATGTCCTATTAGCAGAATGACCAACTATCAAAGTACAGTCAAGTTTATTTTAAAAGTAAAATTGAGACGCCGACAGATCGCGGCAGTCGGTGCTGCGAATAACGACTCGCTCCCAGTCGTGGTCCAGTCCATGGTAGGAACGGGAACATTGGGACGCAACTTTACTAGGAAGTGATGATCGCAAAGAAGGTGGCAGAAAGGAAACAAGAGGATACAATGTCCCACCCTATCCATAGCAGACGCACCGGGTACCGAAAATAGCGACATGACGGCCTGCTGCCAAGGTGCGACCTGCGGTTGACAAAGTTGAGGAGTTTCGCGGCACAACTGACCGCGCCGTGATCTACGCTTATCCTCCTCGAGGAACTACGACCGTTTACAGCCCCAGAGGGTATCCGGGTCCGCATCAGGTTATATCGGTCAAACCTGGCCGGGCAATTGTGAATTGCGCAAGCACTCCATCGCCCAAATCAAAGGTATGAGTCTGATGGAGCCCCTCCACTCGCTCCAGTGCGGAGAATATCGACAAGAATTTCTACACTTGGACCGATTTATAACAGAACTTAAACTGGTCATCTTCACTTTCGCACTCAACGCAAAAACACAACGCATTGATTTTACTTTTTTATTTTATTTTAAATTTAACAGTCTCAATAAAATGTTGAGTACAGTTATTCCTTTAAAAATATCACATTTGTGTGGTATGACTGTACCATTTCCATTATTTTGTTTGAAAGATTTTTTGCTACTAGGTCATTTTGAGAATAGGACGATCTGCGTCCGTCGTCTGTCGTTTTGCAAATAGGGCCATTTCGATTACAGAGTAAAAAAAAGGAAAATCCATTAAAGAATTAAACTAGTAAAAATAAAGAAAAAAAATCCAATGACATTTTACATGTTTCTTGCAAGTCATGGACAGCAATATTGTAGTTTAGGTCTTATAAAATACCATTTATTTCATTATAATTTTCATTAGGTCGCCTATAATACTAATTAATTTGAAAAGAAAATGAAGGAAATAGAAAACCGGCCTGCCTCTTTCAATCTGTAATTTAATGCACTTTATTCAAATCTTCCTAGAATTTAAATTTTGAATATTTTTGTCAATGTTATACGCCGCCGAGATTTTTATAAATGAGGTCTATTATTATAAATAATGTTTGGTTCCGAAGTAACCGTAGTACTTCTTGTAGGGAAGCTTACGCACTACATCCGAACTCTATCCGTCATAATACAGAATATTTTGAACTTGGAACTCAAATCATGGACACGGACATGTAGTGCGTAACCACCCTAAGGCTAATGCATAATCTTTGTTTGACATCAGCTATGTTTGTGATCGAACGGGTCATAGTATTCCAAACACTTAAGAGCGCGGCGAAGCATGAATTGTCCATACAAACGTAATACCAAAATTATTTGTAATTTTAGCATATCTCTACCGTATTATGACGATATTCGGATTGCGACAGTATTTATCTATATCTAGGTTCCTACGTCTTCATTTTTTCTAAATACTTACCTAAAATGAAGTTTTAGCGAATTCCATTTTGTATATTTTTACAGCGTAAATGTCCTGTTTTCTTTTTAATATTTCTGTATTATAAAAAACAATATCTATAATAATGTCGTAGTAGGAACATAGCTCATATTATCAAATTACAAATAATCGAACAATTTTTTTTAAAAACATTACGTTTTCATTCATAATTTTTGGTATTACGGAACACATTAAATTAATCACACATTTTCAAAAGCTAGCATTGCTGTCGCGTCAAGCAAATGTCAATGTGTGCGTGGTCGCACTGCTCACGGTTGCGTTTGTGTATCGTTCGTACGGGGTTTGTTCGGGGCACTTCGGGTGTGATTCGGGTGTGTTTCACTGCTTGTTGAACTATTGTTCTGTCGATTGTTTGTTGTCAGTATTAGAATATTACTTTACTATGTTTTACGTGCGTGTTTATTTATTTTCAAAATTGTACTTATTTTAATATTTCTGACACTATTGACGTTTGCTATGAACTTCAATTTAGATTTGCCTTGTGATTTGAGCTTTGGTATTGAGTAATCTACTTTCTTACGAACTTTGCGTTGTTTACGGACTTTGTTATTATTTACTATATGGTTCGGTTGCCGACATGTTTTCCGAATGTTGGGATGTTTCTCACAGAAAGTACCTATTTCCCAATGACATAATACAATAAGTTAAATTAATACGTAGGTACCTTAGTATATCTATACTAATATTATAAAGCTGAAGAGTTTGTTTGTTTGAACGCGCTAATCTCAGGAACTACTGGTTGGAATTAAAAAAATATTTTTGTGTCCATTTATTGAAGAAGGCTTTAAGCTAAAGAGATATCACGCTACGACCAGTAGGAGCGGAGCATAAATGTTATTTTTTGCAAAAACGGCCAAAATATTCCTTTTTGAGAGCTTCCGTTGCGTGCGTTGCGTACAATCATATAAGTAGTGTAGAGTATGTAGCTAGATAGGGTAGGGTAGGTAGATTAGGTTAGGTAGCCAGATGACGGGAGCGAAGCCGCGGGGGACAACTAGTTTTGTATAAGTTAGTATTTACCTACCTACCTACCTATCCATCAACTTACGAAGCTTTGTATTTTTCGTTTGTTTATTCATGTCATGAGACAAAGCGGGCGTAGGTAATTCTCAAAGATCTCAAGGACACCGCTAAGACTTACCTACATTGCTCCTGTTTACTTACTGTGACGTTAGTTCGGCCAGTTGGGCTCACGGAGGGTAGGGTGACCATACCATGCCTGCACAAGTGCGGCTTTATGCCCTCGGTCCAGTTTTTACTAGACTTTTTTGTAAAATTCCTTTGACAAAAAACTAAAACTAAAAAGTCAAATTCGTTCTAGTTTATTTAATTATTCTGTGATTTTTATCCGGACTTCAGTGACCCTTACCCTGGGGTGTTCCAATAAACTTTTATAACTGACTAGCTAATCGACTACATAATAAACTGCAAAATATTTACAGAGCCACGACGATCATGTAAAAAACGCCTTTTGCTATCAATTTTCAGAAAGAAACACTGAAAAAAAGTAAGAAAATAAGCGTGTTTAGTGTAGATCTTTGACACTATGTTTTCTGATTACCATTATTGTATTTTTTGTTTTTCGTTTAGTCGATAATATACTTATGGTCACACTACACGACTTTATCATGTTTAAATTTATATTTTTAAACAGATGAATAATCTATAAAGTAAGAACATAACAAAATAAATGTTTATTCAAAATCCTTGCTTTTAGGGTTCCGTACCCAAAGGGTAAAAACGGGACCCTATTACTAAGACTCCGCGGTCCGTCTGTCTGTCTCTCTGTCTGTCTGTCACCAGGCTGTATCTCATGAACCGTGATAGCTAGACCGTTGAAATTTTCACAGATTATGTATTTCTGTTGCCGCTATAACAACAAATACTAAAAACATAGTAAAATAAATATTTAAGTGGGGCTCCCATACAACAAACGTGATTTTTTGCCGTTTTTTGCGATAATGGTACGGAACCCTTCGTGCGCGAGTACGACTCGCACTTGGCCGGTTTTTTTTTAATATTCTTAGCTCAGAGCGCTGTTATTTAGCTATTCCTACTTATGCGTAAATAGGCATATGTAATACTTGCATTTATTATAAAAACACTTGTTTGAGGTTTAAAGGAATACCTACATAAATAAGACAAAAGAACGCGGGCGCCGTTCGCGTCGGCCGGCTTTCGAGTCGATAGGATGATTAGGTAGCGATGTCTATCTGCTCACACACACACACGGCTACGCACGGCGCACCGCGTGTGCGTGCAAACCAAGATAGCAATACTCCGAATGAATTTTTCACTCGGCTCGAATTGCATTTGCGAGCTTTGTTCGCCGCGCCCTTAATCTTTAAAATTGCGTTTATAAAATATTCCAAAAACTATAGACTCTTAAAACCAACGCTAACTTAACTAAATCACCTTTCGAAACCACGTCAAAACACAACACATACATACGTAATGTGCCTTCAAACACCAATCTGTGTCTGATGTCCGCCTGTCATTACGTCTAACTAGATAAGGTTCTGCACACAGACATAAATCGAACTAGATAGCGCAAGTCTGTATGAAAACCAAGTGTGCCACTTTTTCACATACAATCAATTCACAAACATTTTACTTACGTATCAAAGGAAGGAAATGTTTCCATTATCACGGTCCACTTTTTTTGTACAGTTTTTACAGCCTGTCGGTACACGGAAATCCATACGCATTACACGTACGTTATGGGAATACTTTCATTGAGCGTATACCTAAGGAGCGGCATTCCCTGTCGGAGTCTGTCTTTCCTGTTAGCTACAAATTAGGGGTTTTTAAGTCAAGAATGGGTTACTTCTAGGCAAGCATGCTTCACCGTCGACAACATCATCGCTTATCATAAATTTAGATTGTCAAACGCAAGCCTATCGTTAATTCAAAAATGATGTTTAACGGTAATTAGGCATTTTGTAGAGAACAGCTTGAGCTAAGAGCAATGCTTTCATTTTCATTCCCTCTTTTGACACGCGAAGTACATCTAGTTAGATTTATGTCTGTGTATCTACGCAAACACGCGTAATGGCGCGATGGACAAACGACCCTTGTAATCAAATGTACCCAGGCCTAAGCGTATTTTGAACAAATTAGACGCTTGCTCTACGTAATTAATTTGCTAATATGAAACTTTAAGGCTATGAACATAGGATACCCTTCGCCTGTGAAAGGAAAAGGGTTATTGTATGTGTGTTCTTTCAATATAAAAATTCTAATTGATCCGCCTAGCAATTTTTAAACTGTGTACAGCCTTATGTACTTGTATAAAAAAACTCGCTAGCCATATGATTAGTTGAACAACATATTTTTTATATATTTTTCGATTTTATACTAATAGAAGATATAATTCAATATTCTAAAACTTATGACTATGTTATAAAAAAGTAAATGTAAACTTTGAACCATAATTATGATTAAGTTAAAATAATGAAATATCTGCGAATCAAAGAAGAAAGAAAGAAATAATGTTGCTAAAAAGTTTTTTATATGAAAACCCTTGCTAATGCAAACAATGCTTATGAAGCGAACTAAAAAGATGTAAACAAGAAGAAAATCATGCTGTGCAGTCGGAGAATACTTTTTTCGCGAGCCGGCTGACCAAAACCAGATATCTATATATATAAAAGACTAGCTGACCCCCGCGGCTTCGCTTCCGTTAAAATTATAGCCTATGTTACTCGGGAATAATGTAGCTTTCCATAGGTGAAAGAATTTTCGAAATCGGCCCAGTAGTTTCGGAGCCAAAAGCGTACAAAAGAGTACAAACAAAAAAATATTTCCTCTTTATAATATTGGTATAGATGGTACAGAAGAAACTGACTGACTGATCGATCAACGCACAGCCTAAACCGCAAGGCCTAGAAGAATGAAATTTAGCAGAAAGCTTCCTCATGTGGCGTAAGTGAGCACTAAGAAAGGATTTTTGGAAATTCCACCCCAAAGGGGGTAAAAAGAGGGTTAAAGGTTTATATGTAATTTCTACAGTTTGTAAGTTGGGCACGTGAAATTTTAGATTTACGCTTTAGGTTGCTAAAAATAATTATTAGTTTTTGGATATTCGACCCCTAGGGGGTAAAAGGGGGTTGAAAGTTTGTATGAAGTTTTTACAGTTTGCAAATTGGACACATGAAATTTTACATTACGCTCTTGGTTGATAAAAATAATTAATGTGTTTATTGGTTTATCTAAATTCTAACCCTAAGGGGGTAAAAAGGGGGTTGAAAGTTTGTATGTAATTTCTACAGTTTGTAAGATAAACATTTTAGATTTACGCACTTTGTTGATAAAAAAGATAATTTATACATTGGTTTTTGGAAATTCGACTCGTAAGTGGGTAAAAAGGGGTTAGAATGTTTATATGAAGTTTTAACAGTTTGTAAGTTGGACACGTGAAATTTTAGATTTATTTATTATTTATTTATTAAAACTTCATGCAACATACAGGTACATAGGCGGACTTAATGCCTGAGGCATTCTCTACCAGTCAACCAGGAGTGGTGGAGAGATAACATGGCAGGTGCATAAAAAATAGAAATTATTATTAAAGTAAAATTGAAGAGTACTTAAAATAAACATACATATATATTTCCTATAATAAATATATATATATATAAGTGATAGAAAGGTGATTGAGTCGACTCTGCTATTGGTGTAGAAAGTAATGCCGTAACTTCCGCTTAAATGCAAATTGACTGGTGGCCGTCCTGATATCGAGAGGTAGCGCATTCCAGAGAAGAATGGACTGAATATGAAAGGAAGAATGAATAAAATCAGAAGTATGAGAAGGACAAAGCAAAAGAAGATTGTTAGACGAACGCAGATTCCTAGCGTGTGAAGTACATAAATATTGAAAGTGAGGTGTGAGATAAGAAGGAGGAGTGGGAGAGTTGAGTAGGGAGAAAAGCGTGGTCAAAGCGCGCAAATTTCGCCTCTGCCTAATGGGCATCCACTTGAGTTCAGATCTGCAGCTCGACACATGGTCATATTTCCTCAGGTTGAAGATGAACCGGATGCAGTTATTTAGGAGCCTATCAAGCTTATCCAGGAATACCACATTCAGGTCAAAATAGCACACGTCACCATAGTCTATTATAGGGAATATTAAAGTCTGCACAAGCATAGTCTTCGTTTTTGCAGGCAGAAAGTTCCTCAGACGGTACAGGCAACGCAAGGTCCCATTGACTCTTTGACTGACACTAGAAACCTGACTTTGCCAGCCAAGCGTCGAGTCAAGATGTAGACCGAGATCTTTTACACTAGGGCTGATGGGGATAACGGTGCCATTAAAAATAATAGGAGGAAGAGAGCTAATCTGCACCCGACCCATCATGCGCGAGCTCCCGATCAAAATAGCCTGACATTTTGAGGGGTTTACAGACACCTCAAATCTATCAGACCAATTCTTGACTGCAGCTAAATCCCGGTTCACATCGCCTATAGCATCCGACAAACCTACCCGCGCAGCCGCATATAGTTGAAGGTCATCGGCATAAAGATGATACGAACACCGAAGACAGTGAGTTATAAAATTTATGAAGATGGAGAATAATAATGGAGAAAGAATACCGCCTTGCGGAACACCAGCAGCCAAATCACACCAACTCGAGGCACTCTCGTCAACGCGAACCGACTGCTGACGTCCCCGAAGATAAGAAGAGAACCATTCCAGGGCCTCGGAGGAAACCAAAAGATGTGAAAGGATAGAAAAGAGAATATCGTGACTGACGGCATTAAAGGCATTGGAGAAATCAATTAACACCAGAACAGTGACCTTGGTATCCTCCATCGCTTCTCTTATGTCACCAGTCACTTTGAGGAGAGCAGAGGCAGTACTGTGTCCCGGCCTGAATCCAGACTGGAATGAGCTAACAAGGTTATTCCGATGAACAAATCCTGAGAGCTGTCTGTGGACGAAGGCCTCCAGCACTTTGGATAGAAAAGGAAGAATAGAAATTGGTTGAAAATGGTTATATAGGGAGGGATTAGAGATTTTAGGAAGTGGACGAACGTAGACCCAACGCCACAAGGAAGGAAATTGTGCGGAATCAAGAGAAAAGTTGATTATGTGGGTAATAGGGGGAAAGGAGAAAGTCGAGGATTAGGGTGACCATATAACGACTGATGCCGTCAAAACGCTATGGGTTACGCTACGCTTGGATTTAATGGACAGGATGATTTTTTTGATTTCATCCAAGGTGGCCGGAGAAAAGTGGAACTGTTCTATAATAGGACCGGGTAGGCCAGTAATGAAATCAACCGTCTGAGATAACATTTGTGAATCCAAATGGCAGGTTGTAGTGAAGTGACGGTTGAGATCATCCAAGCCGATTGTCTTAGGAAAATCCACATGACGTGACCTACCGATACCAAGAGTTCCAAGGAATTTCCAGATATCAGCCGGAGAAGAAGAAGATATGTTTTCAAGAATATGGCGGCGTTTGGCATTGCGTATCACCTGATTACACCGATTCCTTGCAGTTTTGAAAAGGTTCCTGTTTTCATCACAGCGGTCCTTTTTAAATTTACGAAAGGCCCGGTTCCTGCACCTCATCGCCATACGAACCCCTGTCGTCATCCAAGGAGCAGGTGGACGCCTAAGTTTAACCCTCTTGACAGGAGCGTGTCTGTCGTAGAGTGCAAGGGCCGTACGATTAAACAAATCCAGCTTATCGTCTACAGTCACTTCCGCAGCAATGTTTTCCCAATCTAATTCCGATGCATCCTGTCGTAGTTTTTCAACATCCATGCGGGCAAAACAACGCATGTGCAGAACTTTGGGGGGCAGTTTAGGTGGTTTTAGGGTATAGGAGAGGAATATGAGGTCGTGATTAGAAAAGCCAGGTGCAGGATACTGACCATGAGAGGAAACAAGGGAGGGAGTGGACGTGAGGATTAAGGCAAGCCAAGTGTCATCACCCAAGACATTGAAGTGTGTTGGTTGTAGAGGAAGAATATGGAGATCGGCGGACTCGATGATATGAAGAAGTTTGTGGGAACGAGGGGCTGGACGAGAAAGGTCAGTGTTGAAATCTCCCATGATTATACAATGTGCATACTCTGACCCTACAGACTCCAGCGCTAATTCGAAGTTGGAAAAGTAGTCAACGGCGGGCGGACACTAGAAAACACCAAGCAAGGTCTTGACTCCCTTGACGTAAACCTCAAGAAATAGATACTCAATGGAAGCACTATAATTTGAAGGAGAT
This sequence comes from Orthosia cruda, assembly GCA_964057195.1. Lineage (NCBI taxonomy): Eukaryota > Metazoa > Arthropoda > Insecta > Lepidoptera > Noctuidae > Orthosia > Orthosia cruda. The sequence continues at coordinate 2,301,716 of OZ059826.1, read as the reverse complement.
GAGGCAAGGACTTTGAAAGGGAAATCACTACGAAGATAGATAGCAACACCGCCCCCTCCCTTTCCAATCTTATCGTTACGGATAAGAATGAAACCGGGAATAGGATAGGTGGTAGAGAGAAGATGAGGTTTGAGCCAACTCTCAGAAATCAGAACGGCGTGTACATTGGCGTCGGAAAAGGTGTCAAACAGATCACTGTAGTGACTTGGCACACTCTGAGCGTTGATGTGGCAGACATTAAACAAATTACGCTTTTGATGGCTGAAGTTCCGACGCAGATTGTCACCAAGGGTGTCAGTCAGAGAACTAAAACTTGCATTAGCATTTTGCGGTTGAGGTGAAGGAAACATTAGCAGAGTAAAAATACAATATAAATAATAATAATAACCTAAATAAATATAGAATAATTAACTATGACACCAGTTTAACGGTACTACAACACTATCTGTCCACCACCCACCAGCAACACAGGTATAATACAGACTTACAGATAGAACAACATATTGGCAAAATATGGTTAAAAATAAAGGTATTATAATCACAAGGAAAAGCAAAGCGTAGAATGAAACTAAAACTACACAGTTGACAGTGGTGCAATAACAAAAACAAATTGCAAAAAATCACCAAACACAACATTGGACGTTACAATGACTTTACATTTACAACAAGACACGACAGACAGATGATACTGGTGACAGTGACTATGATTGACAAAAAACAAACATTATTTACAGCAAAAACAAAACGCAAATCACCAAACTTATCATTGGACGTCACAATGACATTACTACATATTGACAGACAACGACTGACAGGTGATTCTTACTGGTGACAGAGACTAATATTACAATGTATTGACAAAAAAAATAAACACAATTATTACAATCAAAGCAAGCAAAACACTGTGCAATTACCACCAAACTGATAATAATTACTACTAAATAAAACACGGAAAGCGGGTACTCGTGCACGACAAAAGTTGCGTAATAATAATGTGAACTAAACCGTCACAAGTACAACAGACACTGTGTTATTGATAACAGAGTTAAGATCAGCCTTTCGATCCCCAGCTAACCCAACCAGCGGCTAAACACTGGCTAACCAGCGGCTCCAAAACCCGGCAAAACACGTCCGTTCAACAATTCTCAGTTTACAAAATATGGTGAAATAATTAACTCGCCAACTAATTTGAGCAGTTGTGAGGCTGAGAAAATAGGAAAAATATAATAATATAATGATAGTAAAATTAAAAAGGCATTCCTCTAAAACAACAAGCTAGCACATCCAACTACTGGCAGAGTCAACCACGGATCAAAAACTACGTCTTAGAAAATTATGCCATGCAAACGCTCAGTCACTACGCACAGAACGCACTCCACTATTGCCACTCGATGCACCAGACGATTCCCCAGCCCTCTTAGGGTACCTTGTCAACAAGGGATTGAGCTCCTCCATTGCAGTAATTTTATGCCGTGCTCCATCAGGGGTTCTTATGACAATAACCCCGTCTTGTGTCCAGGACGGCATCCCCAAATTCAAGCATGCTTTAGTGAACAAGGCCTGCCTATTTCGGGTCAGGAACTCCTTAACCGAGACCGCAGAGCCTTTAAGTGCTGACTTTGCCTTCCACACAGCGGATCTATGTTCAACATTTGCAAACTTTACCAAAATAGGCCGACTGTGTGTGGGTCCCCTGCTAGATGCACCAAGTCTATGGCACCCCCTGATGGACGATGCAGTAATTCCTGACAGAGCCATCTTGTTGCTGATAACGCCTAGCACTAGAGCGCGGCAATCCTCCTTATCAACCTCTGCAAAGCCGGTGAAGATAAGCGCCTTCCGTCGCGAACGTGTCTCCAACCCGTCAACCACACTGGAGCACTCCATAATCTGTGTCCGCAGAAGCCCCAGCATAGCAAACATTAGCTCTCTAAATGTCCGGAGCTCCTCTCGGACCTTAGCCACAGTATCCTTTGCAGGTCCTGCACACTGGGTCTGGGCCTCAGGCTCCTTCATTTTTCTGAGAAAGCACTCCTCCAGGTTCTTCTGGGCCGACTGAATCTCATCCAGCTGAGACATATTGAGGTGTAGAACAAAGGAAATGCTTTGACAGTTGAAAGTATTAAAGATAACTGGTAGGTGGTGTAGTTTAAAGTAACACGTGGCTATAATAACATGGACTGTTTTACCAATGTAAGATCAGCTGCTTAGACTGTTCTTTTAGCTAACTTAATCTTAAAAACTTAAAAAAAAATGCTGAATTATATTTTAAAATGAATTTACTAAAACTAATTGAAAAAAAACGCGTCTTAACTTTTTCTACACCTACCGCCGAAAAAGATTTACGCTTTTGGTTTATAAAAAGAATAATAATATATTTATTGGTTTTTGGAAATTCGACCCCTAAGGGGGTAAAAAGAGGGTTGAAAGTTTGTATGTAATTTCTACAGTTTGAAAGTTGGACACGTGAAATTTTAGATTTATTCTCAAGGTAGATAAAAATAGGGCTAATAGGGGTTGTAACTTTATATGAAATTTCTTCGGTTTGGAAGGTAAAACAACAAGTAAAATATCTAAAATAGTAGGTTTATGCTCTTGATTATTAAAAAAGTAATGAGTTTATTGATTTCCGGCAATTCTACCCCTAATGGAGGTTAAAGGTGGCAATTTGTTGGGCTTATATTTTTAAAATATGGCATCAACGCTAACAGCAATTTTTTTTTTTTATTGATTTTAAAGTAAAGGTTGTCATTACAAGTTTTTGAAAACTACTACTGAAATACGATTTAAGGGATGTTAAAGTTTGTATGGAAAATCTCATTTCTTGGATTAATAAACTTGAAACTTGGGACAAATACTAACCTAAGTAAATAATAAAGGATATCATTATTAGTTTTTCGAAACTACCCCTAAAAGATGATTAGGGGGGTGTTGAAGATTTTGGTTTAATAAACTTGAAATTTGGCACAAATACCTTAATAAATAATGTGGGTTGCTATTAGTTATTCGTTTTCCGGAACTATCTCCAAAATACTATTTAGGGGTTGTTCAAGATTTTTGAAGTATTTTATTACACATAGCTTCTTTTAATGATGTAGGTGAGCACTAAGGAGGGAGTTTTGGAAATTCAACCTTTAAAGAGACATTTATTTGTATAAAAACATTTTTAGAAAAAAATATTACTGACTTCCAACTAAAAAGTGAAACATAACTTTCTTTTTCGAAGTCCACCGACTTCGAAAAAGAAGTCGGTAGTATTTTTTTGTAAAATAGATTTTTTATTTTTCACTTTTAAGGTGGACCTAATAGGCTACTTAATAGGGACCCTAATAGGGTACTTTATTATTTTTTCTGTATGTTTACCGATATCTCCGTCAAACAACACTGGACAAAATGTCCAGTTCGGTAGTTCCAAATCGAGGAAGAGGTCATCTTAGTGCCGTAAGATTCTTCAAAAAACCGTTGACACACCTAAAACATCTTCTGGGGTTAATTCTGAAAAAATAATGATGGCAATTTTTTATTGCCAAGGCATAAGATTTTTAACCGACTTTCCAAAAAGGAGGTGGTTCTATGTCCTCTAAATCCTAACTTAAACCCATATATTATTGATTTAACAATAGCTTATTTTTGATCGCCTTCACTGACTGCACACAATTTAGTTGAATAAAATACGAAATCATGCGAACGATGTCGCGGGCGGAGTGCTTGTATAATATGTCAAAAATATATAACACTTATAGGTTTAAATGTCCCTAATACGAAAAAAGATTTTTAATTTCTGGGATAACATAGAAGTTTTGACAACTAGCGCCAGTGCAGTTTTTAAGCTATTGCATAGCTTCTATCGCGGGCCTTGAGCGCGGGGACCGAATCCAGAAATTCCGTAACGAAAAAACCTCACGCTCCCCACACCGACGGGCACGGCGGTGATACTTTGACTTTTAATAAGGTTTTTGAATTCTGTGGAATCTGAGTGGTGAGGGGCAGGGGGGCGGGGGGGGGGGGTTTGTTGCACGTGTTTTCAATTTCCGTGTTGGTATTTTTAGAATGAAAAATTTTTTTGCGGGGGCAGGTAAACGTTTAAGGGGGGGGGGGGAATCCTATCTTGTTCTCCTGGATGAAGTAGCGGGGGCAGCGGGGCAATTTTTTTGTCAGAAATGCGCTAACTCCAACCCTTTCTGAGATATGAGGGTTTTAAAATTTTTGTTGGTCGTAATTTTTTTGCTTTTTATCGGTCTCTCTGAGCTGTTTCTGTGACAATGGTGATCAATGTGGACCTTATGCTAATGAGAATAAGGGTCACTTTTGCTTGTCAAAGAAAAGCGACCTTATTTCAATGTGAATAAGGGTATTTTTGTTTTGTTTTTTAGAGTTTTATTAATCGTAAATAAATGCGGGTTTGGCTCGCTACGTTTTCGAGTTTTTAACGTTTTTAATTTTTTTGACGCATTTTCCAGGACTGGATCTAGAATAAATGCTATGCAATAGCTTTACCGCGGCAGTCCCCGAGTGCCACACGACTTTAATCTGTGAAAGAGTTTTCGATAACAGATCAAGGAAAGAAGAAATAAAGAAAAAAAAATATTATTTGTGACCCGCACAGGAGACACTAGATAAGCAAAAACAAAAAGAAAACAAAAATGACCCCGTGCGAGACCAAAATGGCGCTGCTATCTCAGCATGTGCAGCGATATCTTAAATAAAGAAAATAACGCTGCGCTGGTATTCTGATAAAGGCCAACTGTTGATGCCACTGACACACTCATGGAAACGGAAAATACAATATTTAGATCAATAGTTTAGTGGCACCTCCTTTATCCTAATAGTTGTACCGGTTCATAATATTGATTAAGATTACAGAATTTTCTATTCTCAGGCAATATTAGGAAATACCCATATTTTAAAATTGGTAGAAGCTTTAGAAGAGTCTTGCTGTGTTTCGAACGGTCATCCATCCACGGCGACAGTGGCGGGTGTTGGCAACTTGTGTGGCCCGCAGCGACTACAAGTGGCGAGTCACGGACACTGCTGTAGCTAGTGGCCGCTAATCTCAAAACGTTTGTGGTGCGTCTAAAAAAAATATACGGAAAAGTGTGTTAAGTCGCTATCGCTGGCCACCGGTGGCAGTGGTCGGTGGCCCGTTTGTACCGAACCTTAACTTCATGATCAGATTCTGATATTTAAAAATTTCATATCAAAACGGTAAAGAAATCACAGCATGTAATTATTATTATAGTATAAAAAAAACCCTTTAATTGCTATAACTGCATGCAGTGTAACATTTAATTTCTTGATTATATTTACAATGTTTATTTTTTTTTATCAGTAACCGGTTTTTCTTTTTACAGCTTGTCCTTCGACAAAGGCTTCCTCTAAAGCCTTCAATGTTGTCCTATCTTTTGCAGTTCGCTTCCATTCTGACCAAGCTTACTTTTTCATGTCGTCTTTGCAGCGTTTAATTTGTCTCCCTTTGTTTCTTTTCTATATCGCGGGAACCATTCCGTTATCAGTTTCGTCCACTTCTCTCTTCCTTCGCTTAACATGTGTACTGTCCATCTCCATTTCAGGCATATGTAGAAGGTGTGTATGTCTTTAAATTTAGTTTTGCTCTTTATATCTTGTAATCTCATATAATCTATTCTTAAAACTCCATTAATGCTTCTTTCCATTCCGTTTTGACATACTTGGATTTTTCGAGTTGTTGCTCAGTTAATGCTCATATTTGACATCCATACGACGGGCATGGAAGGATACACTTGTCTTTCCGTTTCTCATTGATAGGCATTGTACGCACCGGGACTTACAGCTTAGTACAGCTGTTATTCCAAATGCGTACAGTGTGGCTATGTTTACACCAATTGAGCCAGGTACCTATGGGATACCCAAGCCTCCACTGACTACAAACTTAGCCCTATAATAATTACCTAGCACCCTAGTTATCCTACTGCCCTACCCTATCATACAAACCACACCAAACGTAGATTAGGTTGGTTTTACGCGAGGGAAGTCTGTTACCAGGAGACCTACGGTAACAGACGGAATTTGGGTAGGGGGTTGTGTACGTCGTGCAATGTACACAGGAAATAGTTTTCTCACTGCCGATCCAACAGACTCTTAGGATCGTTTAAGGCTAATGGTGTCTTGGTTACAGTAAGAGGAGTAACGTAGATATGAATAAAACTCGACTCCAGCTTGATGACTAATTTATTACAGTAATTAACTTATATACAAATTTTGTGGTCAATACAAATTGATACCTATTTACATGTGTGTTGTATATGTATTGAGCCGATGAAGCGAAGATCTTAGTAGGTCACTTCTTAGCGCTGACAGTGTGACGGTGTTGCCGGCGCGTGGACCGAAAGTATGTCGCTGACGCTGTAATGCTGTTCTTGGCGTGTGTAGTTATGACCTGTTCACGGTTGAACATTCTGGCGCCTCTCAGAACCTGGACTCCAGTTGGTATAGTGCAATAGTCTCGTGTTGGTAAACTGTACACAGGTTCCGTTGTGGTAGTTGGATGGCCTATTGTTCGTTGGGTAGATGTCTTGTTGGCAGCGAGCGAGTTTCGTTATCTTACTGGTTGGTCAGCTGTCTCGGTGGTGGTTCTTCTCGTCTTGTGCTGCCCTCAGACTCCAATCCTTCTCAGTATTGCTGGGCCGTAGCAAACAAAAACTAAAAATATTAAAAAAATGGTTACACAAGATATTGCACTTGTTACGTATGTATGAGAACTAATTTGAGTCCAAACAGGTCTATCTAATTCGGTTTGTAAGGCATTTTCTATATTAATTAAATGCTGAAAAATCTCTATTGAGCTATCTATGACGTCTTCTTTCGTAATGTTTATTTTTAGACACCATGTGCGTATTAATGGGAAAATCTATTTGATTTAAGTAAGATGTTACAATCGGTACTGAAACAATTCTTTTGGCAGTTAATATGTTATTAGTGGTTTTTTATAACGCAGTTATCTGCGATTCGTATCACACTAACATTTTGAAGCTCAAATTCTTCTCTTTGTCCATCACAAAATATTGAAGTCGTAACCCGATCTCTGACAATGAATAACCAAGTTGTATTTGAAACAACTTAAATTGGACACAACTTCACAAATTCTTCATAAATTTTCATTTAATTGCATGTTTTCACGGCCCCAAGAAAGCAAATAAAATGGTTGGTCCATTCTAAACAACGTTTGAACTCCTCATAGTTCAAGTCAAAATATAGTTCGTTGTTGTAATCTAACCCTACGGAAGCTTTATGTACTTCTAGACTTAGGGCAGATTTATCCGAGTTTATCTTTGTAACTGGTGTAATATACATTAAAGTATATTTAGTTATCTCTTGTATAGCAAAATAGGTGTATACTTTTATATGTGTATTGTTTTCTGATATTTTTACATAGTTGACTGTGACGTCACTGTTTTCATTTTGACAAACTCTTGCTCTAGGTGTTGTTTTTCATAGTTTATTTCTATTCTAAATATTCCTCTATCAATGCTTGCTGTTCCTATTTGTTCAACATAAAATCCTGGTGGTACTGTATTTACAGAGTATGTCGTTGTACTCGATTTAGCTGAACCCAATATTTGTAAAATGATGAAAAGCAATGTTAACCATTTGTATATTTTATTACATCGTTTGGGTTGATTAGGTTTATTATTTCTTAGGATTGTAGCGGTATTTGTTTGTATTGCATGCTTAGATTTATTACTACTACTCCTCATATTTGTTTCGATTATCAATGGTATTAATGTGTGGATTTACCGTTTTTGAGTTGTTCCTGACCATTTTTGAAGTGTCACTACTCGGGATAAGTCGTCGTTACCCGTATGTAATTCCTTTATTCCCAAGTGGCCATTTGCTTGGAGACACTTTCTCATCTATACTAATATTATAAAGCTGAAGAGTTTGTTTGTTTGTTTGTTTGTTTGTTTGTTTGAACGCGCTAATCTCAGATCTATACTAATATTATAAAGCTGAAGAGTTTGTTTGTTTGTTTGTTTGTTTGTTTGTTTGTTTGAACGCGCTAATCTCAGAAACTACTGGTTGGAATTGAAAAATTCTTTTTGTGTTGGATAGTCCATTTATTGAGGAAGGTTATAGGCTATATAACATCACGCTACGACCAACAGGAGCAGAGCATAAATGAAAAATGTTGGAAAAACGGGCAATATTATTCCTTTTTGAGAGCTTCCGTTGCGTGCGCTGCGTAAACAGTTTAATTACACAACAATCATGTATGTAGAGTAGGTAGGGTTGATGGGTAGGTAGGTAGCCAGTTGACGGGAGCGAAGCCGCGTGGGACAGCTAGTCTTTTATAATTATAAATGTTCCAACTGACAAGTTTCCTTGATTAGTTTTCTATTTGTACCTCTGTTGTAGTTAGTGTAAATAGTCTTTAGTCCAGCTTTGCCAGAAATTCTTTTTCATTCTTGGATCTGTTTCCATCTGTTTATGTGATCTGTATTAGTTTCCGATAGCAGGTCTGGTACCCCTACTGCTTCTCTTCCTATTAAAAAAAACCGGCCAAGTGCGAGTCAAACTCGTGCGCCGAGGGTTCCGTACCTACCCATTATACAGACAAAAATACAGATAAAGATGGACATAATTGCCTCTAAGTATTCAAAGCGTGATTTTCGCGATTTCTGGAAGACCGCTAATAAATTGACCATTCGGCCAGGCCTGCCTTTTAGTGTGAATGGTGTTAGTGATGTGAAGGATATTGCAAAACTTTTTAGAAATCGGTTTGTTTTAAAGTAATCGCTAGGGAGTTCTTGTAAGATGCTGGATGCTGAGCCCCGTTGTGGGAAGGTGAACACACGTTCCAGTGCCAAATATGTGTCCAGGGTCATCAGATCTACATCTAGAGGTAAGTCCCCTGGACATGATCGGCTCAGTAGCTCGGGCGTTTGCAATACGCCGGTCCTCACTTACCGAGGGTTTTGGTACTGCTGTACAATTGATGAATTGGTCATTCATACTTGCCTAATGAGGACGATCGTGGTTCCCATTGTTAAAAGTAAAACAGGTGATATTTCGGTTAGGGGAAACTATAGACCTATTTCTCTAGCAACCATAGTCGCTAAGGTGCATGATGGTCTGCTTGGTACTACACAAAAAGAGAAACACCTGTTTTCGCTTGCTTCCACGATCGGTTTAGGGCTTTTGATCTGGTTTCCTAAGATATATTATCGAAGAAACTTGAACCTATAAGCTTGCCTATCGAGCTAATAAGTATATTCAGGCATTGATATGGAAGCCAGATCAACAGAGTTCGGTGGGCGGGTGTGCTGTCGGAGCCTTATCAATTGGAGTGTGGAGTGAGACAAGGGGGATTAACCTCCCCTGCCCTCTTTAATTTGTATATGAATGCCCTGATTGAGGCGCTTAGCAGTAAATTTTTCCGTTGTCATATTGACGGTGTCTGTGTCAATAATAAGCTTTAAAGGACAATGATGACATTGAAAGGGAACGGAGGGCTCTTTACAAGCGTGCGAATATGATAGCTCGCAGGTTTGCACATTGTACTGCAGAAATAAAGGTGACGTTCTTTAGAGCATTCTGAACCACCTTCTACACTTGCAGCCTGTGGGATAAGTATTCACGGGCGTCGTTTGGAGCCCTTCGTGTCCAGTATAATAACGCGTTCAGAAAACTGATGGGGTTGCCTTGGCGATGTAGTGCGTCAGGGATGTTTGCGGCGGCACGTTTGTTTTCACGCGATAATGCTCAAGCGCGCAACAGTTCAAGGGTTCTGAAATGATTGCTGACAGGGTGGACTGTTCTTATATATACGTAGTTCACTGCTTTAAGTTACATATGTCACCGTATCGTGTTGTTTACTAATACGTAGTTTAAATGCTATCACATTGTTACTAACCCTTCAAGAGTCTTCGCTCAAAATAAAGATTTAGAATTCGAATTTTACCGCCATAATAAAATAGGTTATTGGTGGCTAAGTTTTAAAGATATAGGCTCATCTAGATTTTCGCGAAAACTTGAAAGTGTGTCACCAACGATTTTCTCAGGAATGTGTGAACCTAGCAAGTTGAAATTTATACCAAATACTGAGGTCTATAGTCCCTATTAGGTGTATAAAAACCAAGGACCTGAGTCACCGCGATAAAAAGATATCAGCAAATTTAGTTTTCGCGAAAACTTGTAAGTACCATAATTTACCTTAATTATCGACATTCAATTTTTTTTGGAATTTTGCCTTTATTTGTGCTATAAGGCCTTACTGTTTGCCAAATTTCGTGATTCTAGGTCAACGGGAACTACCATATAGGTTTTCGACCCAAAACCTATAGGTTACTTCCGGTTGACCTAGAATTGTCAATTTTGGTTAAAAGCAAGGTCTTACAGCACAAGTACAGGGAAAATTCCGAAAAATAAAGAAAGTTGAAAATTAAGGTAAATTTTCGTACTTAAAAGTTTTCGTGAAAAATTAAATTAATTGCTTATATCTTTTTATCGAGGTCACTCAGGTTCTTGGTTTTTATACACCTAATAGGGACTATAGACCTCAGAATCTGGTATAAATTTCAACTTGCTAGGTCCACACGTTCCTGAGAAAATCGGTGGTGACACACGGACAGACAGACAGACGGACAGACGGACAAGAAAGTGATCTTATAAGGGTTCCTTTTTTACCTTTTGAGGTACGGAACCCTAAAAATGACTGGGTGTTAACACGATATTGTCGTTTATATCTTCACTTAGTGCACATAAAGGACTTGAGTTTAGACATGCTTCCGTTTGCTGTAAAAACGTGCACAATTCTTCATAAGTTAGTGTCTGCTCTCCTATCACTCTACGTAAATGGTGTTTCATAGATTTTACTCCTTTAATTTATAAATCAGCCCGTATAAACATAAAATACTGACGCAGTCGCAGAGTGGAATATATTCGAAATCTACATTTATTTTGTTCACGCAACAGGTTTGATACTAGCAAAGAAAATTGTCTTGTCTCTGTATAACAACGTCTGAAATCTCTAGAAAATTGGTGCCTAAAGTTTCTTTGGCTTCTGTACATTTTAACTTTTATTCCATTCCAATTTCAATAGAGCCTTTACTACAATATCAATCAGTTGAAAATAGTTTCTCTATTTACAAATTAACGTAAACCCTCAACAAATTCTAGACTGATCTGGTTCTATAGCTCAGTAATGCCGTCGTAATCAGTGGGACAAAGTACTGAAAGATTAAAAAGCCTCTGTGATTACATGGACGGGTGCAGATCGACGCTTCGGAACGGAACCCGAATCAATTTGAATCCTTTGAGCTTTTATTTAGAGTTTTAAAATGTGAGTCGGTCTGGTATGTGGTCCGGTAAACGGTCTGGACTGATTTTATGAAGCATAGATTAGAGTTCCTTATGAAAATTAGGATTTCTTTATGGTAATGTGGTAGTAATTTGAATATAATGGTACTCAAATTTTTGAGAGCAACTTTGTCCTTTTCTTCCGTGGTCAAATTACTACGGTAGGTACCTACTTACTTTTTATTTGGTTCACTTAATAGTAAGAACAAAAGAATCCTATTTATATAGCTACAACATAATTTTCGTTTCGTTTATTTTCTGTTCATATTCTTTTGTTGGAAATAAGGATAGAGACAAAATTTTATCTACGTCTGTCAACACCTACCCAAGTAAACTGACTGATTAATAAGTCGTTTTTAGCGCATAATAGGGTTTATACTAAGGTTTCGAGAAAGTGATTACATAATATTGTACCGAGAGTTACCTAATCTTCCTAACCTAATTTATACCAGCCGCAATACCGCAATACACACACATTACAATTTCGACAATCGACACCGCACCGCTAATAGGATATCACACTGTCTATTTATAGAATTTATACGGTTCACCCTGTCATTTATTTTATTTAGAATTTAAAATGTTAGTATGTTGCCAGCCATACTACATACTAAAGAAAATGAGACATTTGAAATGGCGATGGGACTAATATTATTACGGAATGAAAACCACGTGATGGTGAAAGAAAAAGAGACAAGCAAAAAGATGGACAGACGATATATAAAGAGTATTGGAGGGACAATCTGGTCAAGGAAAGCTATGAATAGAGAAGGATGGAAAGTGCTGGCAGAGGCCTATGTGTCACAGTACACGCTGATCGCTAGACCGGTCAATCCTGTATGTTAGAAATGTTTATGAGTTGAAACAGTTTACTATTATGTGTAAAATGTACGTTTAGTAGCAGTAATAAAGGCTTAATTAATAATAATAACGTTGGCAGCCAGCTTGGGCTGAATTATTCAGCATAAGTTACAATTTCTTTATGAAAATTTTATAGTAATTTAAATATAATGGACCCCGGCTTTTTGTGAGATTTATACGCTTTTCCGTGGGTCAAATTACTCTAGTACATCCTACTAATATTATAAGAAAGTGTGTATGTTTGGATGTTAGTTAATTAACTATGTACGTATTGGATACATAGAGTTAGATACTAATACTGTTTATCCCAGGAGTCTGTTCCCATGTGATAATTTTAGACTTCCACGCAGGTAATGCCGCTGGCTTAAGCAAGTTCGAATATAATGGACCCACATTTTTCATAGTAACTTTAGTACAATTCAGAGCATTGTTCTGTGCTTCCGTTTGTCAAATTATTACTTTAGTACTGTTGTTGATTGCACTCATATGAATAACAGAAAATTAGTCCCATTTTACCGACTACCGAAGGAGGGTTGTGTTTTTTTTGTTATTTTACTGTTATTCTTTTTTTTTTAAATTGATCTATTGATAAAATACGTCTATATGCATTACTGACAAAATGAGGGCAGCTTTCATTTACCATGGCAATCGCTGATATTTGTCTTTTCCCTAATAACTCTTCGCCGGAACCCAAACAATAACCTACATGTATCGTTTGTACGTGTCTATTGCTGTAACTCACGGGTGTGTCTGTCCGTCATCGGTCACACAGGTTTTACAGTCTGCAAATTTTCTCAGTATAAGCTTCTTGTTGACCCAAAGCCATATGTTAAATACAGGTCTGCGGTTCCCAAGCCAGGAGGTCAACACTGGGGCCCATAGCATCGTCGGGACTCCTGGACCCTGTCTGAACCTGTACCACATGAAACTGCCATAACGCAGCAGTGGAAAGCTAGGGGGTTCGTTCCTTATTGGGAGATATACTGTTTCCTACTACGGGTGTAAGGTGTCACAAGGGTTGGCCGGTAATATTATAGTCACTTACCTGGGATTCCTGCGGTAGGCTCCTGGGGGTCGATCAATACCGTGCCGTGCCGGGAGATTAGGGATAGGAGAATATATATAATATTAGGACAATAAAGGATAGACTGACGGCTGTCTGGACCGATGAATCCGGCCGGCGTCCACTAGGCAGCACGTTTCCCGCAAAAGCACTTTGATGTGCGTGAAATATATTCAAAACCGACTGCGCGGGCGCCCCACAACGCCGATTGCGAACGGTGGGCGCAATTACCAATTGGGCGAAACACATCTTGATTAAATATGATTCCACAAGAACCCGAATTCACCGTGTGTCCGTTACAAATTTTCTTTTTCGACTCTTGTCAAGTGTCAGCAGTCAATCAAAAGTTGTCAAATCCCTGACAGCCAACTGACATGGTGTTGCAATTAAATATCAAATAGTGAACGAAACGTTTGGTTCAGAACACCATACAAATTGTCAAATAATATATTTAAATGTATTTTAGGGGCGCAAAAAATAATGTTGACCTACCTCATCGAGTGGGATATCGTTACTTAGAGCTTCTTGAGAACATAATACTGTATATTTTGTTAAAAAAAACAATTGGAAAACAAAGGAATGAGAAGCCACCAAATTCCTCATTTTTTACGAAATTTTGTACCGATAATTTTTTAAACTTTTTATTCACCTATGATATTTAAATTTGGTAATAATGTATATTATTACGTATATTTTATTCATAAATACCAATATATTGATAAATCAGATTGTTTCTTTTAAATTTCTTCATTTTTAGGGTTCCGTACCTCAAAAGATCCCTTACAAGATCACTATCTTGTCCGTCTGTCCGTGTGTCACCACTGATTTTCTCAGGAAAGGGTAGACCTAGCAAGTTAAATTTATATCAGATACTGAGGTCTATATTCCCTATTAGGTGTTACATAAAAATCAAGCTCCTGTGTCAACACGATGAAAGATATGGGCAAATTTAGATTTTCGCGAAAACTTGTAGTAGTGGGAGAGATGGCGGTAGTGCCACGCACAACATCGTCTCTGAGTATTGATACTGTAAAAAATATTTAAATCGCATCTAAACAATAAATATCTTTTGAAATATAAATATAATAGTGTAAATAGCAAGTCATATTGTTATCTGAGTGTTGCGTGGAAGTATATTGACATGACTTAATGTCCTATAACCCCTAGATGGGGCAGAGGGCGTCCACAGATATCCTCCATCGCGATTGGTCTTGAGCTTAACGCTTCACCTCGCTCCATGTCATTCCGTCGCTTCTGCCAACACGGTGCGACGCCAGGTTTGACGGGGACGGCCACGCTTTCTTTTCCCTTGGGGATTCCAGTCCAAAGCTTGCTTGGGTATGTGATCGGGACCCCTTAGGAGCGTGTGGCCAATCCATCTCCACTTGCGACGTTTGATCTGGCGGTCGATCGGGCTCTAGTGGCATTGGAGATGGTCTCGGGCCAGTAAATTCCGAGTTTTTTTTTTTTTTTTTTTAACTTTTCCCCTCACTAGGAATTTCTTCCTGTATCGTGGGTGCGTTTACAAACATATAAACTCACATATACAACACCCAGAGCCGGAACAACTATCTGTAGGTCATACAAATATTTGTTCCGTGCGGGAATCGAACCCGCGACACGCAGCGCAGCAATCAATCGCTCAACTACTGCGCCAACCGTGCGCCAGAATTCGACGAAGACATCGGTTGACGAAGACTTGTATTTGGCGTGAGATAACCTTTGTGACCTTTCACGTTCACGATCACCCGTAGAGCAGCACTTATTTGACATTGGAACTGAAGATTTTGAGTTTATTCCTTCGGGTCAGTTCCCGCAGGTCTCAACTGCGCGAAGGTTGCTCGGGTTTTGGCGATCCTAGATGTCCTCTTCAGTACCCCCAGTCTCTGACACGATGTACGTAAATTTGTGGACACGTTCCACTGCCTCTGTGCCAATCAGCAACGGTGAGTGGTTCTTCACACCGGATCTCATTTCCTGAGTCTTCCGGATGTTTATTTTGAGCCCCGATTTTGCCGCTTCCTTACGTAGATCGTTTAGCTTTGCTTGCATATCGGCGTGGGTATGACTCAGCAGGCATAAATTATCGGCGTAATACAAGTCTTCCAAGACGTTGGATAATCCCCACTCTATACCGCGGCGCCTGTTATCATAGATAATAATAATAATAAATGTTTATGGTACAAAAAAAATGTTATAATAATAATAATTTATTTCAAAATTCAGACAATTTACAGTCCAATTCTTGTTAGTAACAATTACTTATATAACTAGTGTTAGTAAAAGGTACACATAAACATTTACAATAATAAGAAGTTATAATAATAAGTTTTATTGTATACAGCTATATTGTAGGAACTACATTGTAACCATCGGTTAATGAACCCTGCCTCTCAAACTAGGGCAACCTGTATCTTGAGAGACAGTATTCGGGTAAGTTTTGCATAGATAATATTAAACAAAAGGTACAACATAGTCAT
The DNA here is from genome assembly GCA_964057195.1 of Orthosia cruda. NCBI lineage: Eukaryota > Metazoa > Arthropoda > Insecta > Lepidoptera > Noctuidae > Orthosia > Orthosia cruda. The sequence goes on along the minus strand of OZ059826.1, from coordinate 2,285,978 downwards.
CACAATGTATTATTATTAAACAATTTAAAAATAAGATTTGAAAGTACGGTGTGTGTTGGTTGAGTAGTGAGTGTGAAGTGGAGTTTGTGGGTATTTTTCAAGAGATGTAGGTGAGTAACGATTCGGAGTAGGAATAGTCCTGGTGTAGTAGCCGCTCAGTGACTTTACATTTCAGTGTGTGTCTGTTGAGGTCTTGTATGCCGAGTTGTTTGTGAATTGGACTGTAAATGTGGGTGCATAGTATGTAATATTGATGCTTAGCAAACGTGGTTTTGTGCTATGTGAACGTGGAAGGGATCCTCTGTTTGCTAGTGTCAGTAGTGGGTATTTTGGAGTGAGTTCTGATGGTGGATTTAAGCATGAAGAGTTGACGAACTGTTAGCACCTTGCAGTCCGCGTATAACTCCGATGTTGGGTATCTAAAGGGTTTCCGGGTCATAACTTTAAGTATGGCCCTCTGGGCACGCTCAACCCCCAGAAATTTAGTTTTTGTAGCACCACCCCATACGGAAATGCAATAGCCCAGGATCGATTGACACAATGCTAGATAAACCATTTTTAGAGTATCACGGTCTGCAGACTCTCTTAGCGACTTGAAAATATGAATAAGACGCATGGTTCTTGTGATGAGAGCGTCAAGCTGTTTATTCCATCGTAATCCATCGTCTATCTCGATACCCAAGTATCTAACGCTGTCGGTACGAGTGAGCGCAGGACAACAACAGGAGGTAGTGGGGTTAGGACATGTGTGGGCTGTTAAAAAGAAAGAGCCGGGCGGAGAGGAGCCACGCCGAATCGCGAAAGCGACGAAAACCGTTTTCTGAACGTTGAGCGTGAGCAGATTTGCATTAAGCCAAACCATAACCTTAGCCAATGCCGACTCAACACAGGATTTTACAACGTCCCAGGTACGTCCACAGACAAGAATCGCGGTATCATCCGCATATGAGTAGATTTGGCAATTGGGAGGATCCATGTTGCAGAGGTAATTTACATATATGAGGAATAATAATGGACCCAATATGCTACCCTGAGGCACGCCAACTTTTACCTGCTGTTTTCGATTTCTGAGATAGTCCTTGAATATCTCGAATGCCACGAATACCTAGGTGTTCTAACTTTGAAATAACCGGAAGCCATATTGATTATCAAATAAAAGATGATATTTATTTAAAAAGTTTCGTAGACACTTGTTCAGAATCTTCTCCAATATTTTGGATAGATCAGGTAGAACCGATATGGGCCGATAGTTACTGACACAGTTCCTGTTCCCCCCCTTGTAGATGGGATGGACTATAGCCTTTTTCAGGGCATCCGGAAACACACCCGTACGAAGGCAGAGATTGAAGAGGTAAGTGATTGGCGGTACCAACACATGGCGACAAGTCTTCAGTAACTCGGGACCTATGCCATCCCAACCAATAGCACAGTCGTTGCGCAATTGCATCACAAGAGACTCAACATCCGCGTGATCCACTTCTAAAACAGCAAGAGTTGTTCACAGGGGGGTGATAACCGGAGGAAGACAGAGGAGAGATTGCGGTAGAGAGATGCAGATTATCAGCCATGGGTAATGGAGAGTGGGATAATATGTTCGCCGCCAAGTTGCTTCCAATATTGGTAAAGTACTCACAAACACTGTTGGCAGACGACTTGGGACACTCACCTATTTCAAGTAGCTCAGAAGGGCCAGAACATGTTTTATTTGAGTTGGTGATAGTTTTAATTGTCTTCCACAAGGCTTTTGGGCTTCCTTCCGCTTTTTCAAGCTCATTTTTTTCGTAGGCTGCTTTAAGCTTTCGCAACAGGGCATTACAGAAGTTCCTATAGCGGCATTAGGTGGTTTTGAGAACCAAGTTATCAGGTGCCCTTCTGGATTTGACATGCAGCCCATCACGGCTCCTTATACATTTAAGGAGGCCAGGATGCCCAGATGCGAAGCATAATTCCATCAAGAACGACTAGGAAGAGGAGTGGCGATAGGAAGCAGCCTTGGCGGACACCCGCGTGCACTGTTACGTCATCCAATAAGAGGCCGTTATGAGTAACCTTACAGGAATATTTTTTGTAATTATTCTGCAGTAGACGGACTATTTTCGGCGGCACTCCAATGTCCAGTAGGCGGGACCACATATTAGACCACTTCAGCGTATGAAAGGCCTTTTCGAAGTCTACAAAGGTTAGATAAATCTCCCTCTGCCATTCTGATGCCTGTTCCAGTTTGATACGGAGAGTGTTGATCTGGTCCGTACAGGAGCAGTTCGAGCGTAAACCAGCCTGCTCCTTGCATAGAAGAGGATCCACGGCCTTCGACAATCTATCCAGGATGATCTTGCAAAAAACCTTAGAGGGAATCGAGAGCAACGTTATACCTCTCCAGTTATCGCACTGGCTAAGATTACCTTTCTTAGGAACAGTTAAAAGAAGAACATTGTTCCATTCGTCTGAGAGTTCTTCGGCGATCCAGATCTTTTCAATGAGCGGCGTCAGGACGTCGACTGCGGACTGCGGTAGTATAGTGAATAAAATACTGTTTTTAAATAAAGGGACTCAACAGATGTTTACATCTAGGACTATGAACAAATATCGTTTATACAATACAAGTGCAGTGAAATATCATTAAACATAAGTCATCATCATCCTACTTAGAGTTCCCACTGCTGGGTCACAGGTCTTAAATATAAGTGAAACAATAAATTATTTACAAAATATAGTGTGTTTGAGAGAATTAAGTAATACTGACGAAAATTATCTACATATTCAAATGTGTCGATCGTTTAATTTATAAACACGACTAAATACAGATAATTTATTTCAACACTCTCTCTTAACTGCAAGTTGGCGCAGTGGATACGACGTCGACCTTGTGCGCTCGATGCCTTGAGTTCCGTCCTGACTTATATATTGTAACACTTTTCGTGATTTAAAAAAAAATCTTGTCACACAATTCTCCGCATTCCCTTCAAGTAAAAACAAGAGATTGTTGAGTGGTGTGTAAGTACGTAACAAAGTAATTGTTATAGTTGATAATAATGAGCAGCATAATGTAACATTCCGACGCATGAGGCGATCTTTATTACTCCGCGGAATATCTAATACAACGATATTTGACTCAACAATGCTAAGTTTGCCGGACACATCTTTTAATACGCACAAATCTTGTTATGAAGACTTGCGTTACAAGGTTGAGACATTAACAAAAAATCTTGAAACTGCGACCAATGAAATAGACAACCTACGTGACGAAATTAGTAACCTAAAAAACGAATTAGCTAAGCATTTGAAAGTAATAGAAGTATATAAAACAGTGATTGCTCTGACTCATCCACAATCCTATCAAATAGAAAGAAAAAAAGGATATCCATGCATGACAAGAACAGAGCAACCCTAATAACCTCGTCCCCTACACAACACGTTGCAGTATCCCCAGTAACTTACAAATGTGATTTGGATACTCCTGTCAATAAGTCTCCTGCTATTAATAATATGCTGACAGAAAACACTGCAGCATCAGCAGCTATCTTGACCCCAGGACCTGCAAATAATATGAACTCAAGCGCTAGTACTCTTTTTCAGGAATGTATATCAATTGTAAAGACGACGTCAACCCACAAGACTATACATGTGCAACAGAAGAAGGTCATTGTTTTAGGTGATGACCAAGGGCGAAATATTCGATACACGTTACAAGCCCTACTGGGTAATGAATTTCAAGTACTATGCTTCTAGAAACCTGGTGAAAAAACAACAGATATCTTAATAAATTCCTATAAATTTAATTCTCTAACGAAAAATGACTATTTTATTATATTGTCGGGTACAAATGATACCAATCCTCTGGATTTTCAAATTTACCTCGGTTTTTAGTTTAGGAGTATTAAACATGCCAATATTATTGTATGAGAAGTCCCTTACAACAATCATTTAAATGAATGTAGCTTAAATAGTTCGCTACGCCACGTATGTGATAAATATAATGGTCTAGTTGTGAATATGGGATATAGTCAATCTGTACCACGAAGACAGCGCTATCTTACTGTTAATATTCGTAGATATTTACTGAAAGAAATATTACGTATTGATTTTAAAACTAACTTTGTGACATATATTGTGCAAAGTCGAATTCTGACTAAGCTAAAACAATCAACTCAAACTTGTAACATACCTGGTGACGTTGTCATTACTGCCTGATGCCAAATTACAAACTGCAACTTGTCTATGTGTATGGACAAAGTTCCTAAAGCTTGTGTAAAGCTTGTAGTAGCAATTGTTTTCGTGTATAAATACGTAAATATCTTTCATCAAAATGTTAATGGCTTGATTGGTACGTCGGACCTACTTACTCTCCATTTAGAAGAATTTAGGGACACGGGACAAAACATTTACTTATTATGTATCACTGAACACAATATGCTGTATGGAGATCAATTCCATCTATCTACGAGAATCCCTAACTACGAATTAACTAGGTTTTCAATGCGGAATACTAGGCATGGTGGTTCATGCATCCTTAAAATCGTATGCATAAGTACAAAATCATTGATTAAGTAAATTCTATGTAGCTAATGTCCTTGAATGCTGTGCAATAGAATTAATAATACATAATTTTATAGTGATGTGCATCTACAAACCATTCTAAATTAAAAATAACTATTTAGAACAATTTTTTGCAAACTTGGATGGTATTTTACGAATGTGTAGCCTCGGTGATTTCAAAAGGTGGTTATTTGTCGTGATTTTAATATAAATACTTTGACACAATCGAAACCCACTAATAATTCTCAAACTCTCCTTTTAAACTATAACCTAAAAAATGGAATTCACCAACCTACACGATCAGCTAGTGGTAAATGCATAGACAATATCATTCATAACATTATAGGTAGTAAGTATGCAGTAGGTAGCAACTTGATCTTGCGCTATCTGATCATACTGCCCAAGTGATCAAATGCCCAGTGAAAAAAACTTATTCTATTAAGCATTGGTATACTCTAAGGCGCGACTGTTGCCAAGAAAACTTAACTAAATTCATTGACTCTCTTCATAATCTTTGTTTTAGTGAAGTCTATCTACACGACAATCCAGAGGAAGCATTCAAATGTTTCTATGACCTGTTTATGCTTTTTTATTACCCCTGTTTCCCTTTAAGGAAAATAAAAATCAGTCTGCGTAAAAAATCAAACTGGATTTCTAAGGGTATTAGGCTCAGTGGTAAGCGTAAAAGAGAAATGTTATGGCAATACAGGCGAGCACATACTTCTAAAATAAACTTCTATGAAATCATTATACTGCTCGTTTAGAGAAAATAATAACATTGACCCAAAAATCTCAGAATGACTTTTACATAAATTCGGCCAGGAATAAATTGAAAGCGACTTAGAGCATTAGCAATAAAAATAAGATTAAGAAGATATACCTGAATACGTAATAAAATACATAAACGTCGACTAATTGTACAAGTTTAATGACTATTTTAAAGACGAAATTCAACCGAATAATTCTACTCCTTCCTATGCAAATATTGATACTAATTGTAAATCCATATTTATTGCTACATTACCAGCAGACATAGTGGCTATAACTCGCTCTTTAAATTATACCTATAGCCATGGATATGACGGCATCATTACAAAAGTGGTCAAACATGTAGCGCCATTAATAGGACCTGCAATGAGTAATATCGTCAATCTTTGCATTGAATATGGGCATTTCGCGGACAAATTGAAAGTTATTAAAATTCATAAAAAGCCAGCAAAGTACGAGTCGGACTCACGCACGAAGGGTTCCGTACCAGTATCGCAAAAGAACGGCAACAAAATCACGTTTTTGTATGAGAAATAAAAAATAAATACATATTATTCTGTTTTAGTATTTGTTGTTATAGCGGCATAAATTAACGAACAACAACGAACGAATTAATTACATCATTTGTGAAAATGTCAGCTGCCTAGCTATCACGATTCGAGAGATACAGCCTGGTGACAGACAGACAGACGGACCGCGGAGTCTTAGTAATAGGGTCCTGTTTTTACCCTTTGAGTACGGAACCCTAAAAAGATGATAAAAGTATCATGGGTAATTATAGACTCATAGCACTTATTCCAATTTTTCCAAAATTATAGAAAAAGTGATATACAACAGCCTTTCGTCGTTTTTTGAAAAGCATGATCGCATAGTCAGAGAACAATTTGGATTTAGGAAAGGTAAATCCATTAATATGTATTCTAGAATTCCAGTAGTGACCTTGTTAATAGATACGTCTAAAGCATTCAACCATGTAGATCATGGTATACTGCTAAACAAATTTGAGAGATGTGGGATTAGAAGAACTGCATTAGAACTGAGAAAATTGTAAATTTTATCTCTCTAATCGCACTCAAATCACAGCGGTCGATAGGCTATGTGTGAGCTCGAAAGTTGAAAAAACATAAATGTCACGTCCTAGAAAAACTTTTGGTGTTCCCCAAGGTAGCATTCTTGGCCCTCCATTATTTAACATTTACATAAATGATATGCCTAAGGTCAGTAAACATCAGATGGTCTTATTTGCCGATGACAGCTCTATTTTATTCAGGAATTTAGGAATTCTTTCAAAACGGCAAAAACAAGGATGAAATTAAAAGCAAAACAAAAAACGAAACCATTTGTTTCGTTTTTTGTTTTGCTTTTAATTTCATTTCATTTCATGCCGAAATTTTCAAACCCCAAAACTTTGTTATTCAACTTTTTTTTATCCATGGCTTCAAAAAGACCAGTATTTAAAAGAGTTTAAGTTTGCATAATAAAATAGATTTCATTATGCTTTTTATTATACACTTCACATCTTCCGTTTCCGGTAGTTGGAGTGTAAACATCACAGTGATTCTATCCGTAACATATCGTTTTAAAAAAAAAATGTTATAAGGTGTTTTAGTCGTCAACACTATTATAAACCACATAATTAGCACTTCGGTGGACTCAGAAGAAATACAGCTCTGGGATATTAACAGGATCTATCCAGTAAAGTGCAGAAGAAAATTCACAAAAACATTTGAGGTTAGAACATTCAAGTACAAAATCTGCCAAATAAAATACTTAATGTCAGTTTGTTAAGTTGGCATTAACTTCAGTGTTGCTAGTACATGTACATGAAAAATAATATCTACCATTTATACTACGTTCCATTCCACGTCACTTTGCAAAAATATGGAGGAACAATTTCAACTATTATTTGACAATATGAAGAAAGAAATGCAGAAGCAAACAGCTGAACTAACTGAATCACTTACTGAAAACTTAATGGATAGGACGGATGAAAAACTTACCCCTATTATTGAAGAAAATGAACAATTAAAACAAAAAGTTAGTGATCTAGAGCAAGAAATGGAATATTTGAAAAGAGAAAAGAAAGGTAACAACATAATTATTTTCGGGCTGGAAGAGGGGGAAAACTCGACATCGGAGCTATTTAAAAGTATCAAGGTGACCTTCAAAGAAGACCTTAACATAAATATAGAGCAATCCGAAATAAACAAATTATACCGCTTGGGAAAAAATACAGTTCAGAATAAATCAAGACCGGTGCTATGTTCTTTTATAAATGCATGGAGAAAAGATGAAATTATGAAGAATAAAAAGAGATTTAAGAACATTTATGTATCGGAGGATTACTCGAAGGAAGTTTTGGAGAAAAGGAAAGCACTGCTACCACAGTTGAAGGAAGAGAGAGAAAAGGGAAATACAGGTTTTCTGATTTACGACAAACTAGTAGTCAAAGAATCCAACACTGAAAAAAGGAAAAGGGAGCCAACTACCTCACCGTCACCTTCCAAAACTCAACCCAGAAAACAGCAAATCCTATGCTCTGCCAAAGTTAACAGGATAAATGCCTTCGATGCAATGAGACCCAGATCGAACTCTTTTACCAACAAACCTACACCCAATAAACAATAGCAACCAACCGGTAAACGGAAAATCCAAACAAACTACGAAAACAAACAAAGTGAAAAAATACGTTTTCCCCCAAGCCGACTGGTCCTCGTGGGGGATAAAGACCACAACCCTCCAACAACACAAAGAAACAACTACAAAGAAACAAAAATATACGTCGCAGCCCTTAACGTACTCACGCTGAAAAATGAAGAAAATCTTATAGAACTAACAAATGCGTTAAAACAAATTAAATGGGATATCGTCAGCCTCAGTGAAGTAAGACGAATGGGAGAAAGAATTATTTCTCAACCAAACTTCTTACTGTACCATATTGGAACGACGCCAGGCCACCATGGCGTTGGTTTCATCGTCAAAAAATACCTTGAAAAATCGATAGAAGGATTTATTGGAATCTCGGAGCGCATAGCAATGATGAATTTGAAGTTACCGGGATATAAAGATTCATGGTCTATTTTACAAATATATTCACCAACAGAACAATCGGACCTGGAAACAATTGAGAAATTCTACCTTGACTTAAATACCACTATTCAAGAACATGCCCACAAAAATCTAATAGTCATGGGAGACGTCAATGGCCAAATTGGAGCTAAGCGCCCAGGAGAAGAGACAGTACTAGGACCATTCACCTACAGTAATAAAATTAGAAGTAGGAATGGAGAAAAACTTATAAACTTCACACTAGAAAATAACTTAACCATTTTAAACTCAGTATACAAAAAAAACACAAAGAAAATGTGGACATGGATTTCACCAGATGGGAAAACAAAGAATGAAATCGATTTTATAATGACCAATACAAACAACTGCTTTACAAATTTTGACGTCATTAACAAATTTAACTTCAATACCAACCATAAACTGATCAGAGCTGAAATAAAATTAGTTCAACCAAAGAAACCTAGGCCGAGACAGGAACTAGCAATTGGTAAGCTCAGCAAGCATCAAATGGAGCAACTAGTAGTCACCCTAAGAGATAAATTCACAGACTTCAAAGAGAACACAAAGACCGTGGGAACTCATGAAAAATACAACTGGATAGAGAATACTATTAAAGTTCAATTACGACACATTGCTAAGATCAGATCTGAACCGAGAAAATGGCTAACAACTAATACCATGAAATTACTAGAGCAAAGAAACCAGCTAATCAACGCAAAAGAAGTAAAAGACAGAAGAAGGCATTTAGCGAAAATTAGTAAAGACATCAAAGAAAGTATAAGAACGGATAGGAAAAAGAGTAGAATGGAAATTATCGAAAAACATGTAGCCAAAACGGGAGGTGTTAAAAAAGCTTATAAGGAATTAACAAATTCAAAGGACTGGATCGCAAAAATAAAAAATGACAGCGGAGAATGGAACCACCACAGGACAAACATATTAGGAATCGCCACATCCTATTACAAAACAATATATGAACACGACACCGCTCCGGACAAAAACGAACTAGAGGAAACCTCAAATATCCCTAACATCCTTCAGACAGAAGTAACAAAATCTATAGATAGTCAAAAGAGAGACAAAGCACCAGGACCCGACGGTATAAACAACGAAATCCTAAAAGAAAGCAAAGAAGTTATAACACCAGTCCTCACTGACATGTTTAACGAGATATTAAATACCGAAATTATCCCACGCCAATGGACAGAATCAAACATTATTCTTCTATATAAGAAAGGAGACAAATATGATATTGGGAACTACCGCCCTATCAGCCTTATGTCCAACATATACAAGGTGTTTGCCAAGATCATACTTAATCGGATTGAAAAAATATTAGACGAACACCAACCCATCGAGCAGGCGGGTTTTCGTAAAGACTATTCAACGATCGACCACATTCATGTAGTACGCCAAGTTATGGAGAAATATAAAGAATACCAATGTACCTACTACATCGCATTTATCGATTATAGCAAAGTATTCGATTCTTTGTTTCACGAAAAAATATGAAAGTCATTAAAAGAACAAGGAATTGAACACAAATACATCCGCTTAATAAAGAATGTTTACAGCCAGAGTACTGCGAGAATCCAATTAGAAAGGAAAGGTGAACCTTTCAGAGTAGGAAAAGGCGTACGACAAGGAGATCCCCTGTCACCAAAAATTTTCTCGGCTGTACTAGAATCAATATTCAGAGGCCTAAATTGGGAAAAACTCGGTATCAATGTAGACGGTGTCTCATTGACTCACTTGAGATTCGCAGATGATATTGTGTTATTTGCGAAATCCTCGGAAGACATAACTAAAATGATAAACGAACTAGCAACGGAAAGCGAGAAGGTAGGGTTGAAACTCAACCCGGAAAAAACAAGAGTAATGACAAACGGTGAGAGAATTACCATAAACTTAGGAAACAACCAAATTGATTATACAGATGAATATATTTACCTGGGACAGCTAATAACAGATGATAATCCGATGAGCAAAGAAGTTGAAAGAAGAATAACCAATGGCTGGAGAAGGTACTGGGGTTTGAAAGAGGTTATGAAAGATAAAAACCTTCCTATGAATATCAAAAGCAAACTATTTAACTCTTGCATACTACCAGTTCTCATGTACGGCAGCCAAACATGGTCCTTATTACAAAACATGACTAGCAAACTTGCATCATGCCAATACGCAATGGAAAGGAGCATGATGAATGTGAAAAAGTCAGACCGACTGAGAAACCGTGTAATAAGAAGCAAAACAAAGGTTATAGACATAAAGTGCAAAATTAGAAGGCTTAAATGGAGATGGGCAGGGCATATGGTGAGAGGAAAAGACAAATAGAGCAAAATTGTGACACGATGGTATCCTAGAGAAGGCAAAAGGAAAAGAGGTAGACCACAAAAAAGATGGGATGACGACTTAAGACAAGTGGCAGGTGTCACATGGAATGTGTGGCTCAAGAAAGACATGAGTGGAAAAGGTTGGAGGAGGCTTTTGTCGACTGGCAAACAGATCTACAGAAAATAAGTAAAATTCAAATAAGAGACTAGATTAGGTTTACATAAAAATTAAGTTTTCTATGTATTTTAATCATATGATTGTAACTAATATGGATCTGAATAAAAGGCTATATTATTATTATTATTATGTCTTTTATTCAATTTTTTTTTCTTATTGATTACATTTTTAAATATTTTTACAAAACACACACAAAAAAGAAAAACATTTAAAAATATAAAAAATAGAGGCCCACCGGTATCGGGAACAGGGTCCAAGCTACCGGCGGTCAGGGCTCCAGAGAGAGGAACCTCCTAACAATACGAGCCGTGTCCAGCAGTACTGCTTTCTGGATCAGGCCCTTGACCCAGCCGCCTAACGAGAGCCTCCTAAGGTGTTGGTCGAGGATCGTGGCTATTAAGCCATGGGCTGACACGACTATCGGTACAATGATCGCTGTGTCCACATCCCACATGTCGACAACCTCGCGAGCCAAGTCAAGATACTTGATTTGCTTATCTTTCTCGGCTTTCACGAGGTTCCCGTCATGCGGGACAGTTATGTCAACAATCATTGCACGCCTCTCGATTCGGTCCACCACCACTATATCAGGCTTATTAGCGATAATAGTCCTGTCAGTGATGATGGACCGATCCCAGTACAATGTGATATTGCCATTCTCGAGAACTGGGTCGGGCACATACCTGTAGTACGGCACCTCCGACGCCACAAGAGTGTATTTCAGAGCAAGTTGCTGGTGGATAATCCTGGCTACAAGGTTGTGCCTATGCAAGTACTCTTCGTTAGCTAGACGAGAACAACCAAAGATAATGTGGCGGATCGATTCACCCGGACGGTGACATGCCCGACAGATGTCAACCGTGCCATCCTTCACAATAAATCTCCGGTAGTTATTCGTCATGACAACTTCGTCCATAATTGCACAGACGAAACCTTCGGTTTCCCCAAAGAGGTCACCGAATCGCAGCCAGGCCACGGACGCTGATTGGTCTACATCGGACCCATGTAGGGCCCGGAAAAAGCGTCCGTGAAGCTCCTTACTCTGCCATACCTCCTTGCGGTCGTTAGTGTCAAGCACTACAGGCTTGCGCCAGTTCTCATTCGCTAAGGAGAGCGGGGTGAGTCCCTTGTCCACTGCTACTACATCTCGATGAATACCCACGTCGGTGTTTAGAAAATATTCTCTGAGATTGCATATCTCGCGGTTGTGGAGGTTTTTGGCATTTAAAAAGCCTCGGCCTCCACACTTCCGCGTGATATACAATCTCATGACTGACGATCGTGGGTGATGCATTCGATATGCAGTCAGCAGTGTACGGACCCGCCTATCCAGAGCGTCAAGTTCCGTTTGAGTCCATTTGAGTATGCCGAAAGAGTACATCAGTACCGGCATGACCCAACCGTTGAAGGCGCGCACCTTGTTTCCGCCCGAAAGAAGGCTATTGAATACCTTCTTCAGGCGGCCAAAGAAGCGTTCCTTCAACGATTGCTTCATGTCAGTAGTACTGATACCTAACGCTTCCGACATACCCAAATACTTATAGGTTTCGTTTGAAGAGAGGGATCTCAGGTTTATGGAATCCGCAAGTTGAATTCCTACGGATTCCACAATCTCTCCTCGCTTTACATGCACGACCGCACATTTTCCACACCAAACTCCATCCTGATGGCGCTACTAAAAGTTTCAGTTACCTTTAGTAGCTCCATCAGCTGGAGATTGCTGGGGGCAAAGAGCTTCAAGTCAACCATGTAAAGGAGGTGGGATATAACCTGACCACCTCTCCTCATCCGATAGCCTAGCCCTGAATTCTCCAGCATCATGCTTAGAGGATTCAAGGCTAGGCAAAACCAAAGTGGACTCAAACTATCGCCCTGGAATATACCTCGCTCGATCCTTACAGGTTTGCTATTTCTCTGGATATTTCGACATCCTGGATAGCGAAGGACTGTGCTCCATTGCCTCATACACGACATCAGGAAGGTGCGTAGAGTTGTATCTATTTTATACAATTCTAGCACCCTCATGAGCCATGTATGAGGCACCGAGTCATAGGCCTTCTTATAATCTATCCAACATGTCGACAGATCCTTTCGGGAACGCCGAACCTGTTGGCTAATGGCTATATCAATAAGGAGTAGCTCCTTAGTACCGCGGGACCCGTTCCTACATCCATTCTGAGAGACCGACATGATGGAGTTATCGTCGACGTGTTTATTAATTTTAACTCTCAAAATGGATGTAAGAACCTTATAGACCGTTGGTAAACATGTAATTGGTCTATAATTTTTGGGTTCCGCGGTGCTACCAGACTTGTGGAGCAGGTGGGTTATTCCTGTTGTAAGGAACTTGGGTAGCGAACCAGACTCTAAGGCTGCCTGGTACTGAGATGCCAAACGAGCGTGCGAACTTTGTAGCCACTTGATCCAAAAGTTGTGCAGTCCGTCCGGTCCTGGAGATTTCCAGTTCGGCAACGGACGGACTGCACGGGCTACATCTTGGGGGCTGATCGTGATAGCCCCCATTTCTTGTATTGGATCACACGCTCGTTCGACCTCCCGAGTCCATTCACCTTCGGTGTGACTGACAGGCACCGACCAGATGCTGCGCCAGAATGAACACATAGCGTCATCATCCGGCAGGTGCGTATCAGTCACACCTTGGTTGGGTCGCTCCCAAGCCCGATAAACCCACCTTTCATTACTTTGGAATGTGCGATTCTGGGTGTATCGCTCCACTCTCCGCCTGTACCTACGAATACGGTTTGCCCATGCATAGACTTTTTGTTTCAGGAAGTCGATGCGCTCTGTGACATGGGATATATAGTCCCGGGGGCTGACATCAGTCCCCGAAAACGCCCGTCTCACAAAGCGCATCACTCTTGGGCGGCTATTGCCCTCCCTGAAACAAATTAGTTTGCCGATGAGTGCTCTGGCCCCACCAATACGACGTTCGATCCTGCACTGCCAAGCCGGTACGGCTGGTTTCGGTCGTGTAGCTCTGTCATCTGCAAATTTGACATGAGCTACACGACATGCCGCTACAGCCGCGCAGTACATGATCGAATGTGTATCAGTGAGGTCTTCGCAGTCATCAAAATAGTTTGACAACTGCGAATCCAGAACAGCCACCAGCGCCCTATTGTTGTTATTCATGGGCAAACGAGGTAATCGTGGCCTAAGTTCGGGTGGCATATTGCGATACACCCGAATAGCACACTCCAAAGCACTCCTCAATTCCTCATTGCACTGGGTACTTACGTTTATAACCCTGTCACTACTCTCGTCAGCGTGGTTGGACTGTGGTAGCACCACAGCCTGCGACGATGGGGCAGTGACACGGTTACCCATTTCCGTTCGGAGGCGATCAAGTACAGTATCATCCAACATACGATTACGCTGGATGACCCGCACCTGATCCGAAAGTCGTTGGGCCGAAACGTTGACGGCTGGCTCAAGCACCTGAAACAAAGAGAGCATCCGGACACGGTACGCGGTCAGGTTGTTTCCTCCCTCTGTAGCCCCAAAGTATGCGCGCATGACATTTTCGTTTATGGATTGTGTCCATCTCATGCGCTGCACACTTCCGCCGGGTGCTGGGACCCTATCAGAGACCGGTAAGCCTCGAGGTCCTAAGCGGTCCGGCGGCCGGCGTCCTCCCCGTCGACGCGCAGGTGGTGGTGTCGTCGGCGGAGAGAAGTACTCGTCGCTCGAGCTCGACGCGACTGCCACAGCCGGTGTCACAGCACTCACGGTGGGGCTGGTTTCCGGCGGCGGCGGGGCGGAGCTGGGCGACGAGGCCGGAGGTGGTGGGCGTGCTCGTCTTGCAGCGGCAGCTCTCGTCAACATGACGTAGTCTTCATTTTTCTCATATTTTGTAATTCAGTGTATAAATCGGTCATAATTTTGATAATTTTATTGTTTTATGTTTTTTTTTTCTTGGTTTCATTGTATATATATATCTGCACAATTTAGATCGTTGAAATTTTATATTTTGTAATAAATTTGGTAGAGAAAAATTTTGGCATCCGTCTGTCAAGTCGAGCCACAGACTCTTTATTATTATGTCTTTTATTTAACTTTTTTCTTATTTATTACATTTTTAAATATTTTTACAAAACACACAAAAAAGAAAAACATTTAAAAATATAAAAAATAGAGGCCCACCGGTATCGGGAACAGGGTCCAAGCTACCGGTGGTCAGGGCTCCAGAGAGAGGAACCTCCTAACAATACGAGCCGTGTCCAGCAGTACTGCTTTCTGGATCAGGCCCTTGACCCAGCCGCCTAACGAGAGCCTCCTAAGGTGTTGGTCGAGGCTCGTGGCTATTAAGCCATGGGCTGACACGACTATCGGTACAATGATCGCTGAGTCCACATCCCACATGTCGACAACCTCGCGAGCCAAGTCAAGATACTTGATTTGCTTATCTTTCTCGGCTTTCACGAGGTTCCCGTCATGCGGGACAGTTATGTCAACAATCATTGCACGCCTCTCGATTCGGTCCACCACCACTATATCAGGCTTATTAGCGATAATAGTTCTGTCAGTGATGATGGACCGATCCCAGTACAATGTGATATTGCCATTCTCGAGAACTGGGTCGGGCACATACCTGTAGTACGGCACCTCCGACGCCACAAGAGTGTATTTCAGAGCAAGTTGCTGATGGATAATCCTGGCTACAAGGTTGTGCCTATGCAAGTACTCTTCGTTAGCTAGACGAGAACAACCAGAGATAATGTGGCGGATCGATTCACCCGGACGGTGACATGCCCGACAGATGTCAACCGTGCCATCCTTTACAATAAATCTCCGGTAGTTATTCGTCATGATAACTTCGTCCATAATTGCACAGACGAAACCTTCGGTTTCCCCAAAGAGGTCACCGAATCGCAGCCAGGCTACGGACGCTGATTGATCTACTTCGGACCCATGTTGGGCCCGGAAAAAGCGTCCGTGAAGCTCCTTACTCTGCCATACCTCCTTGCGGTCGTTAGTGTCAAGCACTACAGGCTTGCGCCAGTTCTCATTCGCCAAGGAGATCGGGGTGAGTCCCTTGTCCACTGCTACTACATCTCGATGAATACCCACGTCGGTGTTTAGAAAATATTCTCTGAGATTGCATATCTCGCGGTTGTGGAGATTTTTGGCATTTAAAAAGCCTCGGCCTCCACACTTCCGCGGGATATACAATCTCATGACTGACGATCGTGGGTGATGCATTCGATATGCAGTCAGCAGTGTACGGACCCGCCTATCCAGGGCGTCAAGTTCCGTTTGAGTCCATTTGAGTATGCCGAAAGAGTACATCAGCACCGGCATGACCCAACCGTTGAAGGCGCGCACCTTGTTTCCGCCCGAAAGAAGGCTATTGAATACCTTCTTCAGGCGGCCAAAGAAGCGTTCCCTCAACGATTGCTTCATGTCTATAGTACTGATACCTAACGCTTCCGACATACCCAAATACTTATAGGTTTCGTTTGGAGAGAGGGATCTCAGGTTTATGGAATCCGCAAGTTGAATTCCTACGGATTCCACAATCTCCCCTCGCTTTACATGCATGACCGCACATTTGTCCACACCAAACTCCATCCTGATGGCGCTACTAAAAGTTTCAGTTACCTTTAGTAGCTCCATCAGCTGAAGATTGCTGGGGGCAAAAAGCTTCAAGTCATCCATGTAAAGGAGGTGAGATATAACCTGACCACCTCTCTTCAACCGATAGCCTAGCCCTGAATTCTCCAGCATCATGCTTAGAGGATTCAAGGCTAGGCAAAACCAAAGTGGACTCAAACTATCGCCCTGGAATATACCTCGCTCGATCCTTACAGGTTCGCTATTCCTCTGGATATTTCGACATCCTGGATAGCGAAGGACTGTGCTCCATTGCCTCATACACGACATCAGGAAGGTGCGTAGAGTTGTATCTATTTTATACAATTCTAGCACCCTCATGAGCCATGTATGCGGCACCGAGTCATAGGCCTTCTTATAATCTATCCAACATGTCGACAGATCCTTTCGGGAACGCCGAACCTGTTGGCTAATGGCCATATCAATAAGGAGTAGCTCCTTAGTACCGCGGGACCCGTTCCTACATCCATTCTGAGAGACCGACATGATGGAGTTATTGTCAACATGTTTATTAATTTTTACTCTCAAAATGGATGTAAGAACCTTATAGACCGTTGGTAAACATGTAATTGGTCTATAATTTTTGGGTTACTACCAGACTTGTGGAGCAGGTGGGTTATACCTGTCGTAAGGAACTTGGGTAGCGAACCAGACTCTAAGGCTGCCTGGTACTGAGATGCCAAACGAGCGTGTGACCTTTGTAGCCACTTGATCCAAAAGTTGTGCAGTCCGTCCGGTCCTGGAGATTTCCAGTTCGGCAACGGACGGACTGCACGGGCTACATCTTGGGGGCTGATCGTGATAGCCCCCATTTCTTGTATTGGATCACACGCTCGTTCGACCTCCCGAGTCCATTCACCTTCGGTGTGACTGTCAGGCACCGACCAGATGCTGCGCCAGAATGAAGACATAGCGTCATCATCCGGCAGGTGCGTATCAGTCACACCTTGGTTGGGTCGCTCCCAAGCCCGATAAACCCACCTTTCATTACTTTGGAATGTGCGATTCTGGGTGTATCGCTCCACTCTCCGCCTGTACCTACGAATACGGTTTGCCCATGCATACACTTTTTGTTTCAGGAAGTCGATGCGCTCTGTGACATGGGATATATAGTCCCGGGGGCTGACATCAGTCCCCGAAAACGCCCGTCTCACAAAGCGCATCACTCTTGGGCGGCTATTGCCCTCCCTGAAACAAATTAGTTTGCCGATTAGTGCTCTGGCCCCACCAATACGACGCTCGATCCTGCACTGCCAAGCCGGTACGGCTGGTTTCGGTCGTGTAGCTCTGTCATCTGCAAATTTGACATGAGCTACACGACATGCCGCTACAGCCGCGCAGTACATAATCGAATGTGTATCAGTGAGGTCTTCGCAGTCATCAAAATAGTTTGACAACTGCGAATCCAGAACAGCCACCAGCGCCCTATTCTTGTTATGCATGGGCAAACGAGGTAATCGTGGCCTAAGTTCGGGTGGCATGTTGCGATACTCCCGAATAGCACACTCCAAAGCACTCCTCAATTCCTCATTGCACTGGGTACTTACGTTTGTAACCCTGTCACTACTCTCCTCATCAGCGTGGTTGGACTGTGGTAGCACCACAGCCTGCGACGTTGGGGCAGTGACACGGTTACCCATTTCCGTTCGGAGGCGATCAAGTACAGTATCATCCAACATACGATTACGCTGGATGACCCGCACCTGATCCGAAAGTCGTTAGGCCGAAACGTTGACGGCTGGCTCAAGCACCTGAAACAAAGAGAGCATCCGGACACGGTACGCGGTCAGGTTGTTTCCTCCCTCTGTAGCCCCAAAGTATGCGCGCATGACATTTTCGTTTATGGATTGTGTCCATCTCATGCGCTGCACACTTCCGCCGGGTGCTGGGACCCTATCAGAGACCGGTAAGCCTCGAGGTCCTAAGCGGTCCGGCGGCCGGCGTCCTCCCCGTCGATTGCAGGTGGTGGTGTCGTCGGCGGAGAGAAGTACTCGTCGCTCGAGCTCGACGCAACTGCCACAGCCGGTATCACAGCACTCACGGTGGGGCTGGTTTCCGGCGGCGGCGAGGCGGAGCTGGGCGACGAGGCCGGAGATGGTGGGCGTGCACGTCTTGCAGCGGCAGCTCTCGTCAACATGACGTAGTTTTCATTTTTCTCATATTTTGTAATTCAGTTTATAAATCGGTCATAATTTTGATAATGTTATTGTATTATGTTTTTTTTTTCTTGGTTTCATTGTATATATATATCTGCACTATTTAGATGGTTGAAATTTTATATTTTGTAATAAATTTGGTAGAGAAAAATTTTGGCATCCGTCTGTCAAGTCGAGCCACAGACCTTATTATTATTCCTTTATTTAATTTCTTTTCTTATTAACTAAATTTTTAAATATTTTTATAAAACACAAAATTTGAAAAAACATTTAAAAATATAGAAAAAAGAGGCCCACCGGTATCGGGTACAGGGTCCAAGCTACCGGCGGTCAGGGCTCCAAAGAGAGGAACCTCCTAACAATGCGAGCCGTGTCCAGCAGTACTGCTTTCTGGATCAGGCCCTTGACCCAGCCGCCTAACGAGAGCCTCTTAAGATGTTGGTCGAGGCTCGTGGCTATTAAGCCATTGGCTGACACGACTATCGGTACAATGATCGCTGTGTCTACATCCCACATGTCGACAACCTCGCGAGCCAAGTCAAGATACTTGATTTGCTTATCTTTCTCGGCTTTCACGAGGTTCCCGTCATGCGGGACGGTAATGTCAACAATCATTGCACGCCTCTCTATTCGGTCCACCACCACTATATCAGGCTTATTGGCTACAATAGTCCTGTCAGTGATGATGGACCGATCCCAGTACAATGTGATATTGCCATTTTCGAGAACTGGGTCGGGCACATACCTGTAGTACGGTACCTCCGATGCCACAAGAGTGTATTTCAGAGCAAGTTGCTGGTGGATGATCCTGGCTACAAGGTTGTGCCTATGCAAGTACTCCTCGTTAGCTAGACGAGAACATCCAGAGATAATGTGTCGGATCGATTCACCCGGGCGGTGACATGCCCGACAGATGTCAACCGTGCCATCCTTCACAATAAATCTCCGGTAGTTATTCGTCATGATAACTTCGTCCATAATTGCACAGACAAAACCTTCGGTTTCCCCAAAGAGGTCACCGAAACGCAGCCAGGCTACGGACGCTGCTTGGTCTACATCGGACCCATGTAGGGCCCGAAAAAAGCGTCCGTGAAGCTCCTTACTCTGCCATACTTCCCTGCGGTCGTTAGTATCAAGCACTACAGGCTTGCGCCAGTTCTCATTCGCCAAGGAGAGCGGGGTGAGTCCCTTGTCCACTGCTACTACATCTCGAT
This sequence comes from Orthosia cruda, assembly GCA_964057195.1. Lineage (NCBI taxonomy): Eukaryota > Metazoa > Arthropoda > Insecta > Lepidoptera > Noctuidae > Orthosia > Orthosia cruda. The sequence goes on along the minus strand of OZ059826.1, from coordinate 2,266,090 downwards.
GCATACCCACGACGGTGTGTAGAAAATATTCCCTGAGATTGCATATCTCGCGGTTGTGGAGGTTTTTGGCATTTAAAAAGCCTCGGCCACCACAATTCCGCGGGATATACAATCTCATGACCGACGATCGTGGATGATGCATTCGATATGCAGTAAGCAGTGTACGGACTCGCCTATCCAGGGCGTCGAGTTCCGTTTGAGTCCATTTGAGTATGCCGAAAGAGTACATCAATACCGGCATGACCCAACCGTTGAAGGCGCGCACCTTGTTTCCGCCTGAAAGAAGGCTATTGAGTACCTTCTTCAGACGGCCAAAGAAGCGTTCCCTCAACGATTGCTTCATGTCAGTAGTGCTGATACCTAACGCTTCCGACATACCCAAATACTTATAGGTTTCGTTTGGAGAGAGGGATCTCAGGTTTATGGAATCCGCTAGTTGAATACCTACGGATTCCACAATCTCCCCTCGCTTTACATGCATGACCGCACATTTGTCCACACCAAACTCCATCCTGATGGCGCTACTAAAAGTTTCAGTTACCTTCAGTAGCTCCATCAGCTGAAGATTGCTGGGGGCAAAGAGCTTCAGATCATCCATGTAAAGGAGGTGAGATATAACCAGACCACCTCTCTTCAACCGATAGCCTAGCCCTGAATTCTCCAGCAGCATGCTTAGAGGATTCAGGGCAAGGCAAAACCAAAGTGGACTCAAACTATCGCCCTGGAATATACCTCGCTCGATCCTTACAGGTTCGCTATTCCTCTGGATATTTCGACATCCTGGATAGCGAAGGACTGTGCTCCATTGCCTCATACACGACATCAGGAAGGTGCGTAGAGTTGTATCTATTTTATACAATTCTAGCACCCTCATGAGCCATGTATGAGGCACCGAGTCATAGGCCTTCTTATAATCTATCCAACATGTCGACAGATCCTTTCGGGAACGCCGAACCTGTTGGCTAATGGCCATATCAATAAGGAGTAGCTCCTTAGTACCGCGGGACCCGTTCCTACATCCATTCTGAGAGACCGACATGATGCAGTTATCGTCGACGTGTTTATTAATTTTAACTCTCAAAATGGATGTAAGAACCTTATAGACCGTTGGTAAACATGTAATTGGTCTATAATTTTTGGGTTCCGCGGTGCTACCAGACTTGTGGAGCAGGTGGGTTATTCCTGTTGTAAGGAACTTGGGTAGCGAACCAGACTCTAAGGCTGCCTGGTACTGAGATGCCAAACGAGCGTGCGAACTTTGTAGCCACTTGATCCAAAAGTTGTGCAGTCCGTCCGGTCCTGGAGATTTCCAGTTCGGCAACGGACGGACTGCACGGGCTACATCTTGGGGGCTGATCGTGATAGCCCCCATTTCTTGTATTGGATCACACGCTCGTTCGACCTCCCGAGTCCATTCACCTTCGGTGTGACTGACAGGCACCGACCAGATGCTGCGCCAGAATGAACACATAGCGTCATCATCCGGCAGGTGCGTATCAGTCACACCTTGGTCGGGTCGCTCCCAAGCCCGATAAACCCACCTTTCATTACTTTGGAAAGTGCGATTCTGGGTGTATCGCTCCACTCTCCGCCTGTACCTACGAATACGGTTTGCCCATGCATACACTTTTTGCTTCAGGAAGTCGATGCGCTCTGTGACATGGGATATATAGTTTCGGGGGCTGACATCAGTCCCCGAAAACGCCCGTCTCACAAAGCGCATCACTCTTGGGCGGCTATTGCCCTCCCTGAAACAAATTAGTTTGCCGATGAGTGCTCTGGCCCCACCAATACGACGTTCGATCCTGCACTGCCAAGCCGGTACGGCTGGTTTCGGTCGTGTAGCTCTGTCATCTGCAAATTTGACATGAGCTACACGACATGCCGCTACAGCCGCGCAGTACATGATCGAATGTGTATCAGTGAGGTCTTCGCAGTCATCAAAATAGTTTGACAACTGCGAATCCAGAACAGCCACCAGCGCCCTATTCTTGTTATGCATGGGCAAACGAGGTAATCGTGGCCTAAGTTCGGGTGGCATGTTGCGATACTCCCGAATAGCACACTCCAAAGCACTCCTCAATTCCTCATTGCACTGGGTACTTACGTTTGTAACCCTGTCACTACTCTCCTCGTCAGCGTGGTTGGACTGTGGTAGCATCACAGCCTGCGACGATGGGGCAGTGACACGGTTACCCATTTCCGTTCGGAGGCGATCAAGTACAGTATCATCCAACATACGATTACGCTGGATGACCCGCACCTGATCCGAAAGTCGTTGGGCCGAAACGTTGACGGCTGGCTCAAGCACCTGAAACAAAGAGAGCATCCGGACACGGTACGCGGTCAGGTTGTTTCCTCCCTCTGTAGCCCCAAAGTATGCGCGCATGACATTTTCGTTTATGGATTGTGTCCATCTCATGCGCTGCACACTTCCGCCGGGTGCTGGGACCCTATCAGAGACCGGTAAGCCTCGAGGTCCTAAGCGGTCCGGCGGCCGGCGTCCTCCCCGTCGACGCGCAGGTGGTGTCGTCGGCGGAGAGAAGTACTCGTCGCTCGAGCTCGACGCAACTGCCACGGCCGGTGTCACAGCACTCACGGTGGGGCTGGTTTCCGGCGGCGGCGAGGCGGAGCTGGGCGACGAGGCCGGAGGTGGTGGGCGTGCATTTCTTGCGGCGGCAGCTCTCGTTAACATGACGTCGCCGTCGACTTCATTTTTCACATTTCTTATTCTTGAATTTGTATTTCGGCCATACTTTTAGTGATTTTACTGTAGTATGTTTTTTTTTTCTTTGATTTCATATTGTTTTGTATAATTTAGATAGTTAAAAATATTTATTATGGAAGAAATTTATAAGAGAAAATTTTTGGCAACTGTCTGTCAAGTCGAGCCACAGATTATTATTATTATTATTATGCTTTTTAATTTATGAAGCTAGTTTCTATGTCTTAGGAGATATTTAGGTGTTTGTCGGCATTTTGTGGATGGAACTTTTTCATTGCTCGGCAGTTTATAAATAGGGATACTCGTATGTATTAATTGAATACCTATAAAATCTTTTTTTTTTTATGTCACGTGAGCACATCTTTTTTTTCTTTCCATTGGTATTTCGACTATCGCGATCGCTGATAGAATTACCATATACCCCTTTTAAATGAAGAATATAAATACAAAAATTATAAAAAGAATATAAATAAATGTCGACGATGACGACGACCACTTTTTCTATACTAAAACGCAATAACTGTGTATATCTGTGTAAACCTATTTAGGGAATACGGACATCATAAGGCTATGATTGAGTACACATCCCACCATACTTTTTTATTTACTTAAATTGTATTGCAAACGCAAACTATCTTCAAATAGTACATTTCGTGTCGAGCATAAAAAGTCGAGATTTTAAAACTAGCGATGTAGCCAATTTCGACATGAGCCGAAGGCGAACGTCGAAAACGACATGCGAGTGTTAAAATAAAGCCTTCTTATGCGAGACACAAACAATTATTTTTTCACTACCTGATGAGCTTACGTAATTAAATGCAAATAAGTTCCAAGAACGTGGTGATTGGTACAAGAAGAGAGAGGCCTATGCTCAGCAGTGGGCGAAGTCGGGCTGTGGATGATGATAATGATAAAGTTCCAACAACAATTTATTAAAAACGTTCAAACTAAAAACCACAGACTATATATACACACAATCAACGTGCGCTTTTTTGAGAGGTAAAAGTTCAGTATCATTCTGCCAGTTACGTAATGATACATACAAAAGTCATTTCGTAACTGTAATTATGTAATTTTGTTTTCTTTTTTTAAATTCTTGTGTCTAAATATTCATATTTTGAAACGAATTTCTTAGACAATGTGCTACATAATAGAAAAGGTGGTGGAAAACCACATTTTTATCGTTACAACGCCAACATTCAAGTTTATAACTTGGTTGCGCTAATTGCAGTTGTTCCTATAAGTCTGTCTATCCCCTAGCGGTCACCACAGCGTCATATGCTCGTGTAGCTTTATTATATTAATTACAAACTTATAACGATGTTTCGCGTCAGACATGCTTGCCGCGAGCAGTATCTTGTCTAGGAGAAGGTGTTTAAAGTTAAATATTATAAGTTTTAAACCATGTAGTTTCTGTACCTTTTAGTTTTCCCAGTTTGTTTTCTAGCTCTTCCAAATTGTATGGTATCAACCTACAGACATACGAGAAATACGCAAATAGTAAAATAAACTACATACTACATTCAGGATCAAAGGCCTGTCGTGCCTACCAAGGCACGGAGGAATCGAAATCTTACTTCCTTATCCTGACATAGTATAAAACAAAGTCGCTACCCGCTGTCTGTCTCTATGTATGTGTCGGCGCGTGGTCACCATCGTTATTAAGTCCAAACGTAATATTGGTTTGCACCAACATTTATACACAGTAGAAGTTCACATTTAGAGTAAATGGCGAATAAAGAAATACTTTAGTTCAGTATAGGGTGTTTAATCCATGGTAGCGAAAGAGTGATCTTCCTTCACAATCACATCGATTTTATACACCGAAAATAACAAGCATAAAGTTGACAGCGGATGTACAAATTATTAAAATTAAGCGGATAACATAAAGTTTACAAAAAAAAAATACAAAATCTTTATTTCTGAACCAAAAAGTATTACATTTGTTGATGATTGGAGCCTCCTTTTAAGCAAGTAATGCCTTTGTTAGGAGATTCCGCTCTTCCACAGCAATATACAATACATTCAGTGCCTTAGATATAACCAGTATGTTGGCGTATGTGTGTGTGTGTATGTGTGTGGGTGGGTGTTCGTGTGTGTGGGTGGGTGTTCGTGTGTGTGGGTGGGTGTTCGTGTGTGTGTGTGTGTGTGCGTGCGCGTGCATGTGTGTATTTCATTTTGCATGTTGCAATAATGCCTCAGTGTCTGCGTAATTTAGTGTGTTTATCCAATTAGTTAGAATTTTTTTACATTCGTTTAATTGTTTATTGTGTATATATATCTTTTTATTTATCCTATTATATAGTTGACATGACAGTTTATTGTACTGAATGTCAGCAAATTTTGTTTTAGTTTGTGGAACCTGTGCTATGAGATCTTTCCGTCTTCTTGTTATTGCATTTTGATCGTATGGCAGATTCTTATGTTTTTTTAGAACGGTATAGATGATATATAACTTTCTAACAGAAAGCAGTCCGCTATCCTGATAGAGACTTTCAGTAGGGTATGTAATCCTTTTAAAATACATTATTTTTATTACGGCGCGTTGTCCTCGTTCAACATGTATAAACTTTGATTTTGCTGCGCCACCCCATATTGTGATACAGTAGGCTATAACAGATTGTGCTAGAGAGATATATATTTCATTTAATAAGTTTCTGTGAGAGCCTGATTTCTTTTTTATATTTATAGGTGCAATATATCTTAATGTTTTAAAAATCCAACCCAATTTCCTAATCCTTCCAGTAACATGTTCAACATGAGAGTACCATGACAATCTGTAGTCAATAATTACACCTAAATATTTTGTTTCCAAAACTTTATTAATTAAGGGACAAGAGCAATTATTGTTTTTATCTTTAAAGTACACTCTGTACTTTAATGTTGAACATATCATCTGGTTGTGAACTTTTATAGATGGAGAAGCATATATAATTGGTTTTCGCAGTATTTAACGTGAGAAGGTTGTTATCGAGCCAATTCGCGATTTGGTGCATACCTGCCTCTGTCTTAATTTTAACATCGAACCAACTGTGCCCGTGGAAGACGACCGCTGTGTCGTCGGCGTAGGAAAATATATTTGCGTTTTCAACTTTTAATCCACATAGATCGTTAATGTAGGCCAGAAAAAGTGTAGGCCCCAGAACACTACCCTGAGGTACACCAAACGACACATCAGCATCATCACTTATATACCCTTCAATCTTTACCCTCTGTTTTCTGTTTGAAAGGTAGTCTTTTAAAAAAAATAGAGGGATTCCCCTTATTCCAAGTTTTTCCAGTTTGGTCACTAGGATGGGAACGGAAACAGTGTCAAAGGCTTTCTTCAAATCTGGAAATAACGTCAGGCATTTATTTCCTCTATCCACATGCTCAGTTACAAGCGTGGTGAGGGCACCAACTGCATCCTCGGTGGATACTCCCTGTCTAAAGCCAAATTGTGTTGAAGATATAATTTTGAACTTATTTAAATAATTAATTAATCTGATGTTGGTTAATTTTTCTATTACTTTAGACAGGGCTGGCAATACCGAGATAGGTCTATAATTATTGACATCGCCTCCGTTCCCTCCCTTGTGGACTGGAGTAATAACGGATTGTTTCAGGGGACCTGGGAATACTCCGTTTCTGAAACAGAGGTTAGCTAGATGAGCAATAACAGGGGCGAGTTCTTTATTACAGTATTTTAGGAATTTCGTTGAAATAGAAATCCCAGCCAGGGGCACTATCCGACTTCAAGTTCCTTATGATTCCTTCTACTTCCTCTGTGTAGTATCTAAGAGCACAAATGAATTTATTTGTGTATGTAAATCGTTTTGTTGGTGATCAGGACTGTAATTATTTTTAGGTTGTATTTGTTGAGCTAGTTCTTTACCGATATTCGCGAAATATTTATTTACATAGTTTACTGACTCAGTCGGAGTAGACTTGATATTTAGTAATTCTGCACTTTGATTTTTTGTTTTATTTGTATAAGTAATTGATTTTATGTTTTTCCATAATGATTTTGTGTTGGCGACTGAGTTTGCTAGTAATTCTTTTTCATATTTTCTTTTAATTTTTTTAATGAGGTTATTACAGTAGTTCCTGTATCGGCTATATGTGATTTTTAGAATTTCAATATGTGGGTCAGCCCGTGAGTTTTTTTGTAGTTTATTTCTATTCTTTATACAGCGGAGTATTCCCGGGGTTATCCATGGTTTGATGATACGTTTGTTGTTGGGAATAGTTGGTATTATTCTTGATAGTTTCTGTAAGTTTTTCTATAAGTACATCAGTTATTTCATTAGGATCATTATAGAACATCAATTCGTATATTTTTTTTCTTGTAAGTAATTTAAAGCTTGTTCAAGGTTCAAGGTGGTAACGCTTTTATGTATAGTTTTATTCTTTTTTGTTTTCGATAGTGATAAAAATGTAGTAAAGTGATCAGTAATCGAAGTCTGTAAAATAGCTATTGATGCACATATATTTTTCCTGTTAATTCGCAATTCGCGAATTTTTGGTTTTAATGTATTTTTTACGTATACAACTACCCCATCATTTTGATTATATTGGCGAGTTGTGACATAAGACTGATAATTGGACAGTTGTGGTATAGGTTTATTAATACTTAATCTACATTCCGTTAAGATTATCAAATCTGTATCGAATTTAAGTGAAGATAACGTAATAACAAAATCATCAAAATTGCAGTATATGCTCCTTATGTTCTGTGAAACTATAGTCAGATCGTTTTCCGTAACACAAATATGATTAGAAAGATTTAAAGGATGGCATTCAATTGAACTCGAAATTTCAATTTTATCTAGTTCATTAACTGTTTCTACCGTGTTACTCATACTGATTATTTTTAAGTAGAATTATAGTCGCAGCTTGCACGTAGTAAAAATCCCTGATAGATAGGCGAGTACAGTCTATTTTCATTGTAACAGAGAGTAATTGTTTGTGTAATATTTTTATAATTGTTGCCTGTATTATTATTTCGTTAAATATATAAAATATGTCATGATATATTTTCTTATGAATTTTTTGAGGCGTGTGTGTATGTGGTGACCTGTGTTTGAGTTCTATATGATGAAGTTATGTATGTGTTAGTATTAAATAGGGTGAGGAATTTATGGGAATGGGTGTCTGTGTGTGTACTTAAACTTATATAACATGCAAAAAACTTACTTATAATTACTACATTATTACATAGTGTGAAATGATAATAAGTGTTCGATGGGAATATAACCAAGGAGACACTTAAGCAATTAGAAACCGATAAAAAAAATGTGTTAACCAATATTTCAAAGCAATAATAAACATCAAATAGTCATACTTTCTGCATTAGCTGCTGTATTTGTGCTTCACTTCTAATAATTAAGGGCGGAGCCTGGTCATCCTGCTTTACTAGTACTTTGCCATATGCCGTCCAGCAGTATTTATAAGCGCCGCATTTTTTCAAATCACGAGCAAGGAAATATAAGCGAGAGCCTTTGGCGGTCAAATGCTCAGACAGGTATACCGGTGTATCTTCGTGCGTCTTGAAGCCCAAATGCTTACAGCATAGTTTGGTCTTGTATTTTATGTTAAAGTTCTTAGCCATTTTCAAAATATCATTCTTGAGGAGTATTTCTACAACTATGGGCGTATTATAGTTCTGTTCCTTTCCACGCACCCTATAAATGTCTTTAATATCATTTTTAATCATGGCACAATCAATATTTTGGGAAAGTCTCATCACCATGTCTATTAAGTCTTGCTTAGACTCGCCTGCGATTTTAGGTACGTTCTTTAACACAAAATTTGTTTTACTACATCCCGTTTCCATTTCCTCAATTTTATGCTCCAGAGTTATAATATGCTTTTTATCTTCTTTCGCCTGATTTTCCAGGTGGGAAATTTTCTTTTCAAGGTCTATATTCTGTGACATGAGGAGTTTAACTGTATCTTGTATGTTAAGATTAGATTCCTGGATATCTTTTAGAGTTAAAGAGACTTGTTGTATCTCACGTTCGCATTTGGTCATAAATAATGCCATCATTTCTTTTAATTCTTTTTTTGAATTCATCTAATTGCTCAGATATTGAGATGTCCTCCCGGCTTCTTTTTGTTCGCTGGAATACGAAATTAGGTGGCGTGGTGCATTCGTTAAAGCCGATCTGATTAATCTCTGACTCCGAAGCTGATTTATTCATCGACGAAGCCATTTTACAATATAGAATAAATAAGTAAGCAAAAACAATCCAGGTAATGTTCGATCTTGATATTCCAACTAACGCAACTGTGGCACAAACATGTACATATCCAATGTAAATATTGGTTTAATTCCTTACTTGCGAGCGGCGCGGCGTAGCAGATCACAAGTCAAGTCAGGCAGCGCGTAGCAAATAACGTAGCTCGTAGCACTTGTAGTAGCCGCGTAGCCGACGCGATAACGTATATGGCCCAACCCGTAGTGGACAGTAGTTATAAGTTATGACAACTACGTTGATTTGGCGCGGTGGTTACCACAGCGGTCTCGATGCGGCGTGCACGGCGCAACCCAGGTTCAAATCCCGCCGGCGACGGCACTTTTTCCAAGTCTATATTGTTCTTTCAATTGACAGCTTAGCTCGCTGGTGAGAGCGAGACTTCCGACACCAACCAATATGGCCACTGCATCCAATGGGGAATCACCCAAGATGGAAAAGGAGGGTCCGAGTTTGATTGCAAAACACCGATTTAAAAATTAAAAATTAAACACCAATTTAAAAAATAAATATACGAGTTGTTTTCACACGTCTCACAAGCACGTCCGATCTAGGCAAGCGCCTGAGGCGAAGAGGTTTTTAGGAGAGGAGTTTAGACGCCGAACATCAATTTTAAGTGGGGAACATCAAACAGGAAGTTATCACAATAAAGCCTTATAATATTTACTCCGACGGTAAAGAAATATTTAAAATAAATAAATAGAACGGAAGTTGTCAAACTAAATTCTTATTTAAACAAAACCGGATTTTATAATATTTTAAAGAAATAAAAAGGAAACAGTCAAATTAAATCTTTATAAAATGTCAACTGGAAATCCCTTAATTTTCAAAGAATTATAAAATATTTGATCAAATTAAAGCTTAATATAAATTGAACCGGATATCGCAACATTTTAAATAATAAGAAAGGAAATGTTCCAAATAAATCCTTATTAGCTGTCAACAGAATGTTACAATATTAAAAATAAAACAGAAACATTAAATCGACTAATGGTTTCGCGCCCATATATGCTTATATCTTTAAAAATACGCAACGGTTTTTGATGCGGTTTTTTTTAATAGATAGAGTGATTCAAGAGGAAGGTTAATATGTTATATACACGCGGCAGCTGGCAGAACCTAGTATATTATAAATGTAACAGATTGGATGGATGTATGTTTGTTACTCAATCACGTCAGAAAGGCTGAACGGATCTGGATGAAATTTGGCACAGATAGATATAGACTATAAACTCATGTTAAATTTAGTCTTGTTATACTTTTTTTTTTTTACCTTTGTATAGATTCTTTTACCGATTGTTTTGTGAATGTGTGAACATTGTAGGCCTTCTAGATGCTAGTTAACATTTGATAACTTTTTTTATATAATATATAATCTTTTTATTTTATTTTTTTAGTTTCTTACGACTTATTGTCATAAGTCGGGCCTACGTTGTCCCCCCATATCTAAGTACTAATGCTGTAACATGGAAATATTGTAAAACCAAACCATTTTTAAAAGAGTAACCATGGAGTTTCTTGCCGGTTCTTCTCCATAGGAAACGACCAACCCGAACCGTGCGCCTTTTGTCGACGTTTTATAAGTGCCCATGTAGGCCTATTTGAAATAAAAAAAATGATTTTGATTTTAATAAAGTCTGGAATAGACAATATGCTAATTTTCATCCCGGTATAATGCTCCCTTGGGATAAAAAAAAAACACTTTTCACGAGAGTGAGGCCGCTGGCAAGAAGCTAGTATTCAATAACTTCAGAGTAACATGAATAGAAACTAATTGAGTATTTTATTGAACAACATTTAATTAAACAATTGCGTGTTTACTAACTCCAATAAATCCGCTTGTTAGGCAGTGTTTATCTTCATAATTATACATTTACATAACATCCTCTCGCGACAGATGGTACTTGTTATTACCCAGAAACGTATTAAAGTTAATAAATTATGGTTTGTGTGTTTCTCGCATTAATCGTAAATCCTGAAACTCCGCTCCTGACATGTTATAATTAATTGTTGTTTAATCTTTTGTTTACCGTTTTACTAACAATTAGTGTTAGTAAAACAGTAATGTACAACGGGAATAAACAAGGATGCAAAGTTAATTAAGATTATGCTAAGCTTGAAAGTTCAGTGACTTGGGTATTTTTGATCTTCAGGCTTTCTCTGATTGTAAAAAGTGTTTCCTTTATGATATCGTTCAGAATTTAAGTTTAATTTGTGGGCATGCCGGTTTGTGTGGCAATAGATGCTTTGTCTTCCTTTCTTTATTTTTTCTATCGGTCGGTAGATAAGCTAGTGGCATGCTTGATAGTCTGTGTTTACCGCCATTTGCAATACCAAAGATAATGCGAAATTTCTTTTATTGCTGGTATTGCACAACCATAATTCTCAAACCGAAACTTATCAATGTTTTTTGGTAGCCTATCCATACTCCATACTTGTAGTCTATATTTATATAAAAATGAACCCCTTTTTCTCCTGGTCACGCTATAACTTGAGAACGGCTATACCGATTTCGCTAATTATTTTATTGTTGCTGTGGGCACAGCTAGTAATATTATAAATGCGAAAGTAACTCTGTTTATTTGTTACCTTTACATGGCCATAACAATTTAGGATTGTGGAGATAGTTTTAGATCTTAGGAAGGACATAGGAAAGGATATTTATTTCGGTACTATATTCCCTTGGGTTGATAAAACACTTTTTATGCGGGTGAAGCCGCGGGCAGAACCTAGTAACTACATAAATAATAACAATTATAAACTAGAGAGTCAGAGACAGAGATTTACCAAATTTTCTTCTAGTTTCTCTATCCTTGGATCTGGTTCAGATATAACTCCCTGCTAAGCCTTTTCCCAACTACATTAGGGTCGGCTTCCAGTCTTACCGGATTCTAAGTACTCGTACCAGTGTTTTACATGGAGCGACTCCCTATCTGACCCTCACAACCCAGAGATAACAATGGCGGAAAATCCTGAAGTTGTACCGTGTCATTAAGCAGTCGTTTCACTAAAATACTACATATAATATACTACATTAACAGTCGCTAGGGGTCCATTCGATATATACCTCCGTTTGGCAATAGTACGTTAGGTAATTATTCAGGATGGAGGAACACATACATGGGCTCGTGGAGGAACTCGAGGCTAAGAGAGTTACATAACAAGTGCCATATGGGTCGATCTCCAAGGTTAAGCAACGCTTGCCGAGATCAGTCCGTGGATAGGTGACTATCTTTCATCATCATCATTTCAGCCGAAAGACGTCCACTGCTGGACATAGGCCTCCCCCAGGTGTCGCCACATTGACCGATCCCGTGCGTCTCGCATCCAGCGCCTTCCCGCAACCTTAACCAGGTCATCAGTCCACCTAGTGGGAGGTCTTCCAACATATCGTCTTCCGGTTTGCGGTCGCCATTCCAGAACTTTTCGGCCCCATCGGCCATCCGTTCTGCGAGCAATGTGCCCTGCCCACTGCCACTTAAGTTTGGCAATTCGTCGGGCTATGTCGGTAACTCTGGTTCTCCTGCGGATATCATCATTTCTGACGTGATCACGCAAGGAGATTCCGAGCATAGCCCTCTCCATTGCCCTTTGGGTGACTTTGAGCTTTCTGATTAGGCCCATTGTGAGCGACCACGTCTCGGTTCCATAGGTGATCACTGGCAACACACACTGGTCATAGACTTTTGTCTTGAGACACTGCGGTAAATTGGACGAGAAGATACCACGCAACTTCCCTAACGCCGCCCAGCCGAGTCGGATTCGACGTTTGATCTCTTTCTCGAAATTGGGCCTACCCAACTGGACCGTTTGTCCCAGGTAGACATAATCGTCTACAACTTCGAGTGTAGAGTCTCCGACCTTGATAGGAGTGGGTGTTACATGGGCATTCACCATGATCTTGGTTTTGTCCATGTTCATTTTAAGACCCACTCTTTCGGAAGCTCTACTGAGGTCATCGAGCATTTTACTGAGGCTCTCCATGGTCTCAGCCATGACCACTATGTCGTCGGCAAACCGAAGGTGAGTAATGTACTCGCCATTAACGTTGATGCCCAGCCCCCTCCAGTCCAGAACCTTGAAGACATCCTCCAGCGCAGCAGTGAACAGTTTCGGAGAAATGACGTCTCCCTGTCTCACGCCGCGCTGGAGAAGGATTGCTTTCGAGGTCTGATCCTGAAGACGGACTGACATGGTGGCGTTTTTGTACAAACACTTCAACACCTTAATGTACCGGTAGTCGATCTGGCACCGTTGGAGAGACTGCAGTACAGCCCAAGTCTCGATAGAATTGAAGGCCTTCTCGTAGTCCACAAACGCTAAACAGAGAGGCAGGTTATACTCTTCGGTCTTCTGTATAACCTGCCGCAGCGTATGTATGTGGTCTACGGTGCTAAAGCCTTTTCGGAATCCGGCTTGTTCGGCTATCTTTACTTAGTGAGATTCTTCCGTGCCTCGGAATGCACGTTTAAATGTGACACCAGTCTTGCCAAGGAGCTCCGTGTTACCCAGTTACTGGGTTGTGGAGGTCAGATAAGCAGTCTTTCCATGTTATATACTGGTACTCAGCTGTATCCTGTTAGACTAGAAGTTGACCCCAACATAGTTGAGTGAAGTGACTGATGACAGTGAAAAGGCTAGGCAGATTGATTGACGGAATCCCCCTCTTGGTATAAACTTTTTAGTCATAATTTTGTTTGGCATCATTGTTTCGCATAACATTTATTAGCATAGTAATACTTTAGCATAATGCAAAGGTTAGCATAACTGTCTTTTGGTCTAATTTATTTTGGCTTAATTTAGAGCATAATTTTTTAAGACATAATATTTATTCGTCATAATAATTTTATGTTAAATGTTAGGTTACTAGTCAATTCCTCCGGGTGGGTGCCCGCATTGTCGAGGTGGACGCGGTGAGGCCGCAGGGGAAAAGGAATATCGGTATAGCTTTGCCCACTCTGCCTATCCCCTGTGGCCGTAAAATGGTAGGTGGCGGGGCCATTGACCTAGACCCGTCACAAGGGTGACCAAGGGTGCCACACACGGGATTGTCTGGCGCCCATGTGCTAGTTTGGTCCCTGGGGTGGTCACGGCGTACAGTGTATTCTGGTGTGCCGGTGATGTGGGGTGTGGGGGTACTCCCCAGAGGAGGGTCCGGTGACGGACAGCCGCGGCGGGTTCTTAAGTGCTAACGCATGCCCGTTTTCCCGCCATAAGCGGCAGAGGGGGTCACCATGGAGTTTAAGTGGGTTGAAGTCCCACATAACTGCACTGTCTCCCCGGGGTAGCGCAGTTTGTATGAGCATTATATCCACGCAAAAAAAAAAGTTAGGATTCAATTGGATTAGGTTCAGGAACGGCGGGGCCACCCTGGGGCCACCCTTGAGCCGCGAACATATTTGTTTTATTACAAAGATCATTATGCGTTAATAACATTATGTTTTATAAAATTATGCTTCATTATTATTATGTTAACAGTATTTATGAACAGTAGCTATTTATGGCAATATGTTTTATGCTTATCATTAGTAAATAATTTATTGACACGCACGTGGGCTAAGAAGCTACTTGAAAGGACTGTGCGTCTCGACCGGGTTTGTGTAATATTTGCAAAAACTTGATGACAAAATAAAAGACACATGGGGTCTGTTGGACCTCACGCGATTTATTAAAGGTAAAAACAAAATGTCATATAGTAAGTTATTAAGCGATCCATATTAATATTATAAATGCGAAATTAACTCTGTTTTTTTACCTTTTGACGTCTAAACAGTAAAAAAGAACACACAAACACAAATAAAGTTATTTTTCACTTTGTAGTTTTGTATTTGGAAGTCGGTGGTTTTTTTTTGCAAAAAGTTTTTTTATTTTCACTTTTTAGTTGTGCCTATTAGTACCTACCTAATAGGCAAGTTAGTAAGGTAACTATAACGCCAGAATAGATTTCATGAAACTTGAATATAACCGTTGAAATAAGAGATCTGCGTACCCCTTAAGAGCGTACTGGCGTGATGTTATGTTATGAAATGGTATAAACAATAAACAGACATGCGCTTGCAGCATTTCCAAGAGATTTGCCGTTATTTATTGAATAGTTCTGTTGTATATCTCCGAAGTTCTTCATCAGATCTTAATCAATTTAAAATGGGACCAATTTCGGAACATACTTTTTCAAACAAAAAAAGAATTTTCGAAATCGGTCCACAATTGACGGAGATATCGGTGACGAACATAGAACCTCCTCCTTTTTTGAAAGTCGGTTAAAAACACTTTCACAATCTCTCAACACCGTTTACTAGAACCGGTTACTAGAAGTTAATGAACTGTTTTTGCAATTTGTTGTTATCAGGGCTGTAACTATTCTTAGCAAAGGGCTATAAAGATAAAGTATAAACAGTATAAACACAAAATCCTCCCAAAATTTCAAACTTCTATCATTATACAAATACAAATAGTTTATTTTCTTTAACATTTTTTGTAGTACATAGCTAGTGTCAGAAGTGTCCTTTTAAGCAAATAAATGCCTGTATTAGGATGCTCCACTCTTCCGCAACTTAGATATACTTACAATAACATAAACAAATTATGCCACCATTTACTATTTATACATTTTGTGAAAATAAATTATATAAATACAAAAGAGAATTCAAGAAGACTGTTATTTTATATCAGCTTAATCAAATGGGTCTGAGTTACGTGTGTAAGTGTTATAAGTGTGTGTGTGGGGTGTATAGGTGTGTGTATGGGGTGTATACGTGTGTGTGTGTGTGTGTGTGTGTGTGGGGTGTTTATGTGTGTGTGTTCGTGTACCTGTGAATAGGTTATAAATGTGAGTAAATGCCGCGAGAATGAGTTATGATGCGTGCTGCAAGAGAGTTTCCGTTTCCTCATATTCGAGAGGTTTTATCCATTTAGTTATAAGTTTTTTACATTCATAATATTGTTTGGTGTAAATATATATCTCTTTATTTATTTTATTGTAAAGTTGTGATGATCTTTTGCCGTATTGTCTACTACCAAAACTGGTTTTTGTTTGTGGTATCGGTGCTATAATATCTTTCCTTCTCCTTGATAGCATAGCGGTATCATAGAGCAGCTCTTTGTGTTTTTTCAGAACGGTGTGTAATATATACAATTTTCTCACTGAAAGCAAATCACTTATCTGATAAAGTCTCTCGGTGGGATATCTAATCCTTTTAAAACACATTATTTTTATTAGGGCTCGTTGCACTCGTTCCAGCCCAATAAATTTGGATTCAGCTGCACCTCCCCAAATAGGGATGCAGTAAACCAAGACTGACTGCACCAGAGCGATATAAATATCCTTTAATAGGTTCTTAAATGGGTCTCCGGTATTGGTGGCACTTTTTGGAACAACGTGTCTCAAATTTTTAAAAATCCAGCTTAGTTTCCGAACCCTGTTAGAGACTTGCTCAAGGTGAGGATACCAGGATAATCTCTGGTCAATCATGACACCTAAATATTTTGTGTATGTGACCTTATTAATAGTAGAGCACATACAGTTTTTGTTTTTAATGTCACCACATTCATGAACTTTGATTGTGAAGTCCTTATTTGGTTGTGTACGATTACAGATACTAAAGCATATGTAGTTTGTTTTTGAGGTGTTCAATGTCAGCAAATTATTATTCAGCCATTTAGCTATTTGGGCCATGCCACATGAAGCACTTTGCTCTACGTCATTCCAGGAGCTTCCAGAGAAAACCACAGCTGTGTCGTCGGCATAAGAAAAGACTTTGGCGTTTTTAATGTTCATGTTACAGAGATCATTGATGTATGTTAAGAAAAGTGTGGGACCCAAAACACTACCCTGAGGCACACCGTACAACACTTCAGCATCATCACTGACGTATTGCCCCAACTTAACCCTTTGCTTCCTGTTCGAGAGATAGTCTTTAAAAAGATTGAGAGCATTTCCTCTTATACCAATTTTTTCCAGTTTTGTCACAAGGATTGGCACAGAGACAGTGTCGAATGCCTTTTTAAGATCCAGGAAGATAGTTAAACATTTATTGCCATTATCAAGTTTATTAGCTACAAGAGAGCTTAGTGCGGTAACTGCATCCTCGGTGGATATATTTTGCCTAAATCCAAATTGTGTTGAGGATAGTATTTTAAATTTATTTAAATAATTAAGAAGCCTACTATTGATTAGTTTTTCCAAGATTTTCGATATAGCTGGCAGGACAGATATCGGCCTGTAATTGCTGACATCATCTCTGTCCCCACCCTTGTGAACTGGAGTAATAATGGATTTTTTAAGTGGGGCCGGGAAGATACCGTCTCTGAAACAGAGATTTGCAAGATGGGTTATAATTGGGACAACTTCCTTGCCTACATACTTCAAAAATCTAGTGGAGATATTATCCCAGCCAGCGGCACTATCTGATTTTAGGCTCATCAAAATTCTGTCCACTTCATTGAGGTCGGTGTCCAGGAGTACAAAGGAGTTAACTTGTGTTGACAGTTGATTAGGTACATAATTAGGGTCACTATTTGCGCTAGGTTGAATTTGTTGGGCCAGCTGTTTGCCAATATTTACGAAATAGTCATCAATCAAGATGATTGAAAACCATTGTAAAAAGTCTAATTAAAAGAAGGAAAGAAAAAATTAGATTGAGAATAGTTAGACATCCACATATTTCTGCCGTTTACAAGTTACCAGGGAAGCTGCATGCGCAGAAGGAGCTAAGGCCAAAGTTGTTATCTTCAACGTAGTCCTTGATTTTATAATGTGTTTTTAATAAGGGTACGTTTGATGTAGTTTTTGTTTTTCCATCGGTCAGTTCTAAAACTGACTTTGGCAACTTGTTATAAAAGCGTATACTGTTTATAAGAAAAGACTTGCTAGTTTTTGTTAATCTGAATTTTAGTATTACAATTTCATGCTTACTACGTGTATTTAAATTATGGAAGTCGCTTCAAGTTTTGAAAAGCTCTCGATTTTTACGGACATACAAAATACATTCCAAAATATAAAGTGACCAGTCAGCATATCGATCTCTTTAAATTTTTCTGAGGGACTCGCGAGGACCCATTTTATAGATTGCGCGGATTGCCCTCTTTTGTAAGATGAAAATTTAGTCAACGTCTGCTGCTGATCCCCACAACAAAATTCTAGCTAGCTATAGCTGTAGCTATATCGGTTAGCTGCCTTATTTTCCTTACTGCATATGCAGTCGAACTTAATCTACCCGAAAGAGTTCTCATGTGCGTGCCCCACTGCAATTTTGAATCGATAGTAATCCCTAAGAATACAGCTTCCGTTTTAACTTCAAGATTTTTGCCGTCAAGATTTAAGTTTACGTCACATTGTGGTACATTTGGTAAAGAGAACTTTAGACATTTTGTTTTTTTCGCATTCAGTAAAAAATTGTTAGCTGCGAACCATTTTGAGAGAATAATTAGAATAATAATAAATAAAATAGCGAATAAAATATGATATTTGCGTGTAAAATGTTCTTTAAAATTGCAAAAACAGTTCATTAACTTCTAGTAACCGGTTCTAGTAAACGGTGTTGAGAGATTGTGAAAGTGTTTTTAACCGACTTTCAAAAAAGGAGGCGGTTCTATGTTCGACATTATGTATGTTTTTTTTGTATTTTCACCGATATCTCCGTCAATTGTGGACCGATTTCGAAAATTCTTGTTTTGTTTGAAAAAGTATGTTCCGAAATTGGTCCCATTTTAAATTGATTAAGATCTGATGAAGAACTTCGGAGATATACAACAGAACTATTCAATAAATAACGGCAAATCTCTTGGGATTGCTGCAAGCGCATGTCTGTTTATTGTTTATACCATTTCATAACATAACATCACGCCAGTACGCTCTTAAGGGGTACGCAGATCTCTTATTTCAACGGTTATATTCAAGTTTCATGAAATCTATTCTGGCGTTATAGTTACCTTACTAACTTGCCTATTAGGTAGGTACTAATAGGCACAACAAAAAGTGAAAATAAAAAAAAAAATTGCAAAAAAAAACCACCGACTTCCAAATACAAAACTACAAAGTCAAAAATAACTTTATTTTTTGAAGTCGGTGTCCATAACGCAAAAAAATTGGTACCTATGAAAGACACCGACTTCAAAAAATAAAGTTATTTTTCACTTTGTAGTTTTGTATTTGGAAGTCGGTAGTATTTTTTTGCAAAAAGTTTTTTTATAATTTGTTAAAACACCTTCACAATCTCTCAACGCCGTTACACCGTCACCGTGGTGTACAAACAACAGTCGGTGTCCATAACGCAAAAAATTAGTACCTATGAAAGACACCGACTTCAAAAAATAAAGTTATTTTTCACTTTGTAGTTTTGTATTTGGCAGTCGGTGGTTTTTTTTTGCAAAAAGTTTTTTTATTTTCACTTTTTAGTTGTGCCTATTAGTACCTACCTAATAGGCAAGTTAGTAAGGTAACTATAACGCCAGAATAGATTTCATGAAACTTAAATATAACCGTTGAAATAAGAGATCTGCGTACCCCTTAAGAGCGTACTGGCGTGATGTTATGTTATGAAATGGTATAAACAATAAACAGACATGCGCTTGCAGCAATCCCAAGAGATTTGCCGTTATTTAGTGAATAGTTCTGTTGTATATCTCCGAAGTTCTTCATCAGATCTTAATCAATTTAAATTGGGACCAATTTCGGAACATACTTTTTCAAACAAAAAAAGAATTTTCGAAATCGGTCTACAATTGACGGAGATATCGGTGAAAATACAAAAAAAAAAAAAAAACAAACATAATGTCGAACATAGAACCTCCTCCTTTTTTTAAAGTCGGTTAAAAACACTTTCACAATCTCTCAACACCGTTTACTAGAACCGGTTACTAGAAGTTAATGAACTGTTTTTGCAATTTTAAAGAACATTTTACACGCAAATATCATATTTTATTCGCTATTTTATTTATTATTATTCTAATTATTCTCTCAAAATGGTTCGCAGCTAACAATTTTTTACTGAATGCGAAAAAAACAAAATGTCTAAAGTTCTCTTTACCAAATGTACCACAATGTGACGTAAACTAAAATCTTGACGGCAAAAATCTTGAAGTTAAAACGGAAGCTGTATTCTTAGGGATTACTATCGATTCAAAATTGCAGTGGGGCACGCACATGAGAACTCTTTCGGGTAGATTAAGTTCGACTGCATATGCAGTAAGGAAAATAAGGCAGCTAACCGATATAGCTACAGCTATAGCTAGCTAGAATTTTGTTGTGGGGATCAGCAGCAGACGTTGACTAAATTTTCATCTTACAAAAGAGGGCAATCCGCGCAATCTATAAAATGGGTCCTCGCGAGTCCCACAGAAAAATTTAAAGAGATCGATATGCTGACTGGTCACTTTATATTTTGGAATGTATTTTGTATGTCCGTAAAAATCGAGAGCTTTTTAAAACTTGAAGCGACTTCCATAATTTAAATACACGTAGTAAGCATGAAATTGTAATACCAAAATTCAGATTAACAAAAACTAGCAAGTCTTTTCTTATAAAAAGTATACGCTTTTATAACAAGTTGCCAAAGTCAGTTATAGAACTGACCGATGGAAAAACAAAAACTACATCAAACGTACCCTTATTAAAAAACCATTATAAAATCAAGGACTACGTTGAAGATAACAACTTTGGCCTTAGCTCCTTCTGCGCATTCAGCTTCCCTGGTAACTTGTAAACGGCACAAATATGTGGATGTCTCTAACTATTCTCAATCTAATTTTTTCTTTCCTTCTTTTAATTAGACTTTTTACAATGGTTTTCAATCATCTTTATAGCCCTTTGCTAAGAATAGTTACAGCCCTGATAACAACATTTGTGCCACATGTTAAATTTAGTCTTGTTATTCTTCTTTTTTTTTTTTACTTTTGTATAGATTCTTTTACCGATTGTTTTGTGAATGTGTGAACATTGTAGACCTTCTAGATGCTAGTTAACATTTGTTAACTTTTTATATAATATATAAACTTTATTTTTTTAGTTTCTTACGACTTATTGTCGGGCATACGTTGTCCCCACATATCTAAGTACTAATGCTGTAACATGAAAATATTGTAAAACCAAACCATTTTTAAAAAGATTAACCATGGAATTTCTTGCCGGTTCTTCTTCATAGGAAATGACCAACCCGAACCGTGCACCTTTTGCCGACGTTTTATAAGTGCCCATGTAGGCCTATGTGAAATAAAAATAAATATTTTGATTTATTCTCAGTCCTGGTATGGTCGGATTATTGGACGATTCGCACAAATTTAACTCGCCCGAAATGTGCGAATCGACCCTTTTTAATAATATTATTTTTTCTGTGGCGATTCGCACGAAATTAATTGATTGGTGTGCGATTAGATCACTCCAAAGTTATGTACCTAGGCAATTGGCATTTATAAAAAGAGAATGAAGGAAATAGAAAACCGACCTGGCTCTTTCTATCTGTAATGCATTGCACTTTATTAAAAAAAAACCTAGTATAAGAATATAGAATATTTTTAACAATGTTATACGCTGCTAAGATTTTTATAAATAAGGGATATTATTATTTTAACTTAATCATAAGAAAAAAATTGGTTCCAAAGTAGCCGTAGTACTTCTTGTAGGCAAGCTTACGTACTACATCCGAATTCTATCCGTCATAATGCAGAACATTTTTAACTCGGAACTCAAATCACGGACACGGACGTGTAGTGCGTAAACCACCCTAAGGCAAATGCATAATCTTTGAGTGACATCAGCTATGTTTGTGATCGAACGGGTGATATTCCATATAATCTTCAAGATTGAACAAATTGACGAAAAACTAGACTTTTAAAACCAACCTTAGCTTAACTAAATCACCTTTATAAATCACCTCAAAACACAACACATACATACATAATGTGCCTTGGAACACAAATCTGTGTCTGATGTCCTCCTGTCATTACGTCTAACTAGATAAGGTTCTGCACACAGACATACATTTAACTAGATAGTACAAGTCTGTATGAAAACCCACCATGTGCCACTTTTTCACACACAGTAATTCACAATTAATTTACTTACCGATTGGAGGAAATGTTGCCATTGTCACGGCCAACTTTTTTTGTAGAGATTTTACTGCTCATCACAACATGGAAATCCCACCCATACGCACTATACCTTTTGGGAATACCTTCATTGTGCGTACGCCTAAGGTGTGGAATCCCCTGCGCGAGTCTGTGTTTCCTGATAGCTACAACCTAGGGGTCTTTAAGGCAAGAATAGGTTACTTCTAGGCAAGCGCGCTTCACCGTCGACCACATCATGGCTTACCATAAATTGAGATATTGTTCTAAAGCGAGCCTATCTTTAAATTAAAAATACAGGTTCAAACCAGCATAATTACGCATTTTGTAGAGAACAGCTTAAGCTAAGAGCATTGCTCTCACTTTTATTCCAGCTTTTGACACGCGAATTACATCTAGTTAGATTTATATCTGTGGTTTTGTGCAAACACGCGTAATGGCGCGATGGACAAACGACCCTTGTAATCAAATGTACCCAGGCCTAAGCGAATTTTGAACAAATTAGACACTTGCTCTACGTGATTAATTTGCTAATGTGACACTTTAAGCCTATGACCATAGGATACCCTTCACCAGGGAAAGTAAAAGAGTAATTGTAAGTGTTTTCTTTCAATATTAACTATCTAATTGATCCACCTAGCAATTTTCAAACTATGTACAGCCTTATCATGCTGTCCTGTTGGAGGATAATTTGCGAGCTGGCTGACCAAAACCAGATGTATCCTCCAACTGCATAGCATGATTATTTTCTTGTTCACCTGTTTTAGTTGGTTTCTTAAGCAGTCGTGTTTTTGAATTAAAATATTTTCTTTATAACTTTTGATTTAACTTTTTTTTTTCAAATTAGGTTCACTTAAATGTATAAGTGTTATAAATTTTTGATATCACCTCTTCAAACCCTTTATTTTGATAACTCACAGGATGGGACTGGAAGAAAAAAATTGGGCCCCCAAAATATGGCTTTTAAATTCGTCATTGTTCTATTTTCCTAATTTAATGTATACAGTGACACTCAATGGTTAAGACAAATAATTTGACGTCAAAAACGAAAATCATCAAAATCGGTCAACTTGTTTGGTCTCTAGAACGCCACATAGGAACAAACATACATAGACTGATGAACACATTACCCTCCTGCAGCAGTCGGGTAAAAAGGTCCGTAGGTTCCAGTCCCACTAGATGCGTCTCATACTTTTTACACATATTTCTTTGTGCACGAGCTTTCTCCAGAGGCTTCGCTTTCCTGGTCTATCTCATAGGAGCAGTATATTTTCTGGGTTATCACAGAAGCCTTTGGCAACTAGTGCTAGTGCAGTTATTAATCTGTAGTTATTAATTTGTGTCCCGCACAGGAGACACGAGATAAGCAAAAATTTACCCAGTGCGAGACCAAAAAGGCGCTCCTAACTCAGCATGAGCAACGAAACTTAATATTTCGCCCACGTATTCCTCTTAAGACGTAGGCATCCACTAAGGAAGGGTTTTTTAAAATTCAATCCCCAAGGTGGTGAAATAGGGAATAAAAGTTTGTATGAAACTTTTTATTCCTTGGACATAATTGCATGAAATTTCGTATGAATAATAAAAAATAATGAGTTACGTATTTCAGCGTTTTTCAAAATTCAGCCCGTAAGACGGTAAAATAGGGGATGAAATTACTATACGATACATCGAAAGCGCCAGGCCCGGATAACATCTCATCCCAGCTTCTCATATATTGCGCTAAATCTATTACAGTTCCTATTTCAATTCTTTAAAAAAATGCTTGTGTTGTCCCCAAACTTTGGAAAGCTGCATGTATAGCGCCTGTACATAAGAAAGGAGTCAAGACAGACATTAATAATTACACCACCATGAACCACGCTCTGCTACCACAAATGGTGCAATGCATTCCACGAGCATAGTAAACGCTAGGACACTCGTTCACACTGAACGCTGTATTGTTTGTCGGTTTGCTTTTTATTGTTGAGAATACTGGGTTGGAAAGTGGTACATTTTGGGTCACTCAGAGTTAGCTGTGTCTTGTTAGGGACAGGCAACCCCACAGTTACATTCCTATTTGTTAAAATAAAGTGTACAACTCACAACTTAATATTGTCACTCCGGGATAAAAGGTTACAGTTTTGTATTGAAAATATAATTTGTTTATTTGTTGTATATAATATAGGTTTGGTGCAGACTAAATAGTCTTCCCTAATTGTATTTAATTGAATCAAAGTTATTGTTGGACTTTGAATCTTCTATCTAGGGTTGGTAAGTTTGTTGACATTATAAACGTAATATAAGTTTTTAAACTGTCATGGTCACTAACAAATTTCATCACTGTTTATCTACCAGTTACTTCATATACCAAGGTCAATACTACCTGCAGATTGATGGTGTAGCCATGGGTAGTCCAGTGGCTCCAGTGGTGGCCAACATTTGGATGGAACATTTTGAAGAGTTGGCGGTCTCCACTGCATCTACACATATTAAATTATGGAAAAGGTATGTTGATGACGTTTTTGGGATAATTGAAGGAGACCAACATGAGGTAGAATTATGCTTGGCACACCCTAATAGCATACATTCTAAAATCAAATTTACCTACGAGATGGAAAAAGAGAGGGAAATTCCATTCTTGGACGTGAAAATAGGTGCCCGTGCTGACGGTTCTCTGAGTCACACAGTGTATAGGAAGTTGACTCACACGGATCGATATCTACACGCTGATTCTCACCACCATCCCCGACAACTGAACTCTGTAGTGACTTCACTTACCAACCGCGCATATGATCTATGCGACGAGGAACATTTACGTGCTGAGCTAACACATGTGCAGAGGGTCCTACAGAGAAACGGATATACAGGGAAGACTGCACAACCCAACCAAAAAACTGGCTGTAAACAACGGAAGTGCGAGGTTGAGAGGCAGCCAGCATTTTTGCCGTACGTGAGGGGAGTGACAGATAAGGTTGCTAACATTCTTCGGAAATACGCCGTAAAGACTGTCTTCACTCCTTTCAGAAAAGTGTCACAGATGCTGCGCTCGCCGAAGGACAACTTTCCGCTGGAAAAGCCCGGTGTTTATAAAGTAGATTGTAGTTGTGGCAAGTCATACATCGGTCAGACGAAGCGTACGGTTGCTTGTCGAATTTCAGAGCATATCAGGGCAGTAAAGAACAATGACACACAAAAATCAGCCATAGCTCAACATCTCTTGGAATCAGGATTAAACCACTGGATTGAGTTACATAACCCTCAGGTCATTTCGACAGAACGCCACTATATCCCTAGACTGGTGAGGGAAGCTATCGAAATTACCAAATATAAAAATTTCAACCGGGAGGATGGGTTTCAACTGTCGAGAGCTTGGAATCCAGTGGTCCAGCTGTGTAAACCCCGAAAAAGTGCCGTAAAAAGTTCGCGAGCGGACACAGTGAGTTTCGTTTGTCGAGAACAGAATCGAGTTGTGAGTGACAATGGTAGCGGTACCGAGTGCAAAAAACGAACAAGAAAGAGGGTAGACCGTTTTGTCTCCTCATAAACACCCACCCGCAATGACTTCAGTTTATCCGTGATCATGGTGCTTGTAACAGCACCGAAATATCGGAAACTCGCTACAAACAGTAAACATGGTAAATATCCCGCTTATAATGTTAATATTATTATAAACGTACTCAGTGCCCGCTATAGAAGTTATTGTTGTAAAGTATATTGTTACCAATTATATAAGAAAATTGGTTAGTTTGCTTGATATTGACAGTAATATTCTAATTGATTCAAGTTAAAGTCATTGTTTTTAACTATTAAAGTAAATTGAATATTGAATTCTATTGTAAAATCGACCTACCCACTTTGTGTTGATAATTTTTGTTTTTTTTGAATACGTGTGTGTGTGTGTGTGTTTATATTTTATTTTCTTGAGGTACCCACTTTGTTTTTGATAATTTATAAATTGATAATAATTTTGTACTGGAAAATAATTAAGTAAATGTAACAGGGTTCAGTACTATTTGCTGAATTAACTTGTTGTTTCTCTTACAGACTTTATGATTTGATATTTAATTTGGTAAGAGAATTACTGTCAAACTGTTGTTTTGGTTACACAAATACATTATTAATTTAAGTTGTTGAACGTTTTGTGTATTAATTAATATTTAATCACCGTTGCTTAAATTTTGAAAGTATGACTGCCAATACATTTGCTTGTATGATTAGTGCGGAATTGAGATGGGTGACCTCGGTGGCCTCTTTGATAAATAGATCTGATAGATCAGAGGCTTTGTTGGCCCGTTATAGTGAACTCCCAGCCCGTCAAGCCAGGGTGGATGAATGCTTTGCGGAGTGTTTGGCGCTATTGTCCACCGAGGACACTGAGTTGGCCGCTGCGGTTGAGGCAGACTTCATGCAGTTTTAGGTTTCTCGGACGAAATTGTTGAGACAACCGATCGACAGTTGAGGGGTTATGCACATGGGAAATATGGTGGGGATGATGCCACACACCTCCCCCCTTTTGATGATTTGTTGAAGTCTTTGGATGAGGAGTGTCGCCTTTTGGGCAAATGGTGTTGAAGGTCCCTTGCGGGCCCCAGAGCGGCCCTCTCCGGACCAGCGTCGTGTTGGTGCGCGCCCCTCCACTTGTGGGTTGGGTGAGCCACGACGCCAGCCTCATAAATTTGTAGCGACTCAGTATCGCAGTATGCGTTGCTTATATTGCAACACGGATGGCCATATGGTCACGTCCTGTCCGAAGTTCCTAGAACGGAACACAAGGGACCGAAGTGGTGCTACACTTGTCTGGGACAGCATTTGCAGCGGGAGGTCGGATCCTTGCCCGCACTTTCAATGTAGGCACCACCGCGTGTTTTGTCCGGACCAAAATGGTGTTGGTGGCCCTGATGATGCCGGACGCTCCCCTATAGGCGGGGGAGCGCATCCCCACCAACCCCAGGTGGATCCTCGACGGGGTGTACCTCGCCAAGGCGGGGGCACCCCTCCACCCCGTCCTCAATTGGAGGAAGCGTCCGCTTTTCAGGACGACTACTAACCCCAGAGGGGTTATCAACATTAGGTAATCGCCTCCCTCTCCTCCACTACAGCCGCCCAGCCAGAGACAGTCCTTCTGCCAACTGTCCCTGTAATGATCTGGGGCCCGAAGAGTAAATCTTTGTTAGTTCGTGCTCTTTTGGATTCGGGTGCTCAAGGCTGTCTTGTATCCTTTTGTTTAGTGGAATGATTGGGTCTTCCACGTGATTCCAACATTCTACTATATGGGTGGTATTGAAGCGGTTGGTCAACGGGGAGATATTGAAATTTGAGTATCGCCTGTTTATTGTGGGCCAAGAATCTTTTCCAAGGCCGTTGTTTTGAATGATATTTTGGGCAGACACCCGCAGGTAACCATTAGCCCTGCAGTGGTGAAATTGCTGCCGACCCAAAGTGGTTGGTACCCGGACCCGTATATGGGTGCGGGTGTTTTGGGTTTGATTTTGTCCGGGACCAAGTGGGTTCTGCAGACGATTAGGTTAGTAGTTGTACCGACGGTTTTTGGTTTTGGATTTACGGGTCCCGTGTTGAAGGGCTCCGCCCCGCGGATTGAGGACCAAGGACTGATAGTGAGATAGTCCTTTGTTGTCTTCGCACCTCAGCTCATACTTTGGAGGTTTTTGTGGCGAATAGAGTCTCACAGAGTCAGAACTATGAGACTAAAGAAAGTACGGAAGAATTGAACCCCGCAGACTGCGCGTCACGTGGTTGCGAGGCTCCTGCCCTTGTTGACTATTCTCTTTGGTGGGGACCAGACTGGTTGACGCAAGTCAACCTGCAAGTCGTCCTGGCCCCAGAATAGGTTCTCCTCTCCAGAGGTTTTGCCAGTTTTGCATATTGGAATTGTTAAAACGCAACCTGCATATAATTTGGATTAACTTTTGGACAGATACAGTTCTTTGTCGAAATTGTTGGGAGTTACCGCTTGGGTCCGGCGTTTCATACGTAACGGACGGAACCCTAATAATAAACTGTTATCCCTAGCTTTGTCGCCTCATGAACGCCAAGAGGCCCTGATGTTGTTGGTTCGTGCTGTACAAGCCGAGCACTTTGACCAGACTATTGAGGCCCTGAAGAAATGCTTAGCTTTGAAAGGCTCAATCGCTCGTCTTAATCCATTCCTAGACCAATCTGGTTTGCTCCGAGTCGGAGAACGACTGCGGAATTAGAATTTGCCTTATGGTGCTATCCTTTGTCGCTCCTTAAAGGAGGAGCGTTGGTGAAATTGTTGGTGTCCGATCGACACATTAATAATGCACACGCCGGTTGCAACGCCCTCGTAGCCATTTTGCAGCGTGAATTTTGGATTTTGTTGGTCAGACGCACTATTCGTGGCATCATCTTAAAAAGGTATGCAGTGCTATAACTTGAAGGATTTGCCATCCGACCGAGTGACGGAGAGCAGACCATTTGCTTCGGTCGGAACCGATTTCGCTGGTCCCTTCTTGGTGAAGACTTCTCAACTTCGGAACGCCAAGGCTGTCAAGGCCTACTTGTGTGTGTTCGTTTGTCTGGCCTCCAAGGCGGTTCACTTGGAACTTGTAACTGCCCTCAGCACAGATGCGTTTGTTGCAGCGCTAGGTAGATTTTTTTCCCGCTGAGGACTACCATCTTTGATCCGTTCTGATAACGGTACTAATTATAAGGGCGCTGATAGCTATTTAAATGATATTTGTAATTATCTAAATAAGGATAAACAGAATTTGAGATTTGCCATGGCACAAATGGAAATTAATTGGCATTTTGTAAATATTGCGATAGTAGCAAAACCGCTTCTCCGCCGTGTTGTTGGTGAAACTATTTTCACATTTGAGGAACTTGTTACGGTATTTTGTAAAGTTGAGGCCGTCCTCAATTCGCGACCTCTCTGTCCGATCTCCTCAGACCCAAATGACCTGGAAGTCATGACCCCTAGTCATTTTTTTGATTGGTCGGCCCCTCAGCGCCCTGCCGAAATACCCCTTCAGGGAAATGAATTCTTCTCAATTGACTGGTCTTTGGAATATTTGCATATTTTGCAGCGGCGCGTTGAGTGGTTTGACAATACTGTCCCTCCCAAAGTTGGAGACCTTGCATTTGTTAAAAAACCTAATTTGTGGCTTTTACATTGGCGTCGTGGACGCATTGTAGATTTATTCTATGGGTGTGACGGAGATCCCAGAGTTGCGGAGGTCATGGACGGAGATTCGGTTTTGAAGCGAGCAGTGGCGAGTTTAGCACGCTTGCCCATTTATTAGCGGACATAACTCCTTATGTTCGAGACGGGGGGATGTTTAGTCCCGATTTTTGGTATTTACTTGCAACACCGTGTCGGTGGGCTGTCAACGATTTTGACAGCTAACACTTCACAGTCGAAAGGGAAAAATTTGTAACGTGGACAAGCGGAAGTCGGGTTCTTGTAGAAACATATGTAATCGAGATGTGTTTCACCCATTGTATTTGTTATTCGCGCCCGCCGGCGTTGTGGGGCGCCCGCGAGGGTGGGTTATAAAATATTTCAAGTACATCGAGGTGCTTTTGTGGGAAACGCGTGTGTGTCTGCCTGGAAGCCGAAGCCCGGATCAGAACGCGTTGGTGGTCCCAATCCAATCATTGCCCTTTATTATATATATATATATGTTCTCCTATCCCTAACCTCACGGCACGATATTGATCGATCCCCAGGAATCAGGAGCAAATCTCTAGCTTTCCACTGCCGCGAACCGTGGTTCTGTGGGGTACAGGTTCAGACAGGGTCCAGGAGTCCCAACGCTGCTATGGGCCCCAGCGTTAGCTCCTGGCTTGGGACCAGAAGACCTGTATTTAACAGACCGATATCCAAATTGTGTATAATCGCTAAGGTTTTCGAAAGGATTATTTACAACGAGGTCTATTCTGCTCTGGACCAATCGTTTAGTCCCTTCCAACACGGCTTTCTTAAAGTTAGATTCTCTGTCACCAATCTTATTTTGCTTAATAACTATATCACCCACGCAATTGACCAAGGTAAGCAAGTCGATGTTGTTTACACAGACTATAGTAAGTGTTTCGACCGAATCGACCACGTCGTCCTATTACAGAAGCTGGAGGGCATCGGTATACGGGGTGACTTACTCAGATGGTTTTCCTCCTACATAGAAAACAGATCGCAATCTGTGGTACTGAATAATTACATATCTAGCTGGGTTTAGTCCCCAGTGGAGTCCCCCAAGACTCATTGCTCGGTCCGTTATTATTTATTATCTATGTAAACGACATCGCCTCCTGTCTGGCCTCATCCAAATTGCTGTGCTTCGCCGACGATGTGAAAAATTATGCTACCATATCATCGACTGCGAATATGATTGCACTTCAAACTGACTTACAGTGTCTTGAAATATACTGCCAAAAAAGCAAGCTTGATCTCAAGCCTAAAAATGCTCAGTTCTAACATATTCCCGTGGACGGTCAGTCCTTGCTATAACATATACTCTTAGTGGTCATATATTACCTAGATGTAGTACTATTCGTGATCTGGGTGTTCACCAGTCCAGTAACTATAAAAGAAAATAAAAACGTAAATATTTTATTGTCAGGCATCAAGGCCCATAGGGTATTAGTATTACATCTTACTTAAAAGCTATGTTAGTAAAATGCAGGAACACTCTAAAATAATAAAGAAAACCACAATCACAGGAAGGTTTAACAGGCTTTGTTACCAACATGTAGCCTGATAAACCTCCCCATCGTAGGCCCATCTAGCCTCTCTGCAAACACCCTCAGAATGCTGTTGCTGGTTCGCCTCACTCTGGATATTACTGAGGCAACTTTCTTCCGCATTATCGCAAAATAATCGTCAGTGTGCGCACCAGCGAACATACCTGACGCACTACAGTAAGGTGGAAGCCTCAAGAGCACCCTGAAGGTATTGTTGTATTGAATGCGCAGGGCATTGTCTGCTTTTATTGTATAGTTATACCAAAGGCTGCTGGTGTAAAATGTTTGGCAGTAGGCCTTAAAAAGAGTTAGTTTGACCGCCACTGAACAACCATGAAACCTTCTGCACACCATATTTCCCCTCACAGCCAGTGCCTTGCGCTGCCTTTCCATATCCAAGTCGTATTTTAATTCCTCCGTAACAATGTGGCCCAAGTATTTAAAGTGGGAAACTCTCTGCAAAAGTGAACCATTTAATTTTACAGGAGGTAAAAATGTTGGATTTTTATTCCTACCTCTAAACACCAACAACTCACTTTTTGCAGGATTATATTTTAGCCAATGCTGTTTGGCATAGCCTTAACAAATGGAGTGTAATTTTCTAATTCCACTGATAGTATGGCTTAACAGCACCATGTCATCTGCAGAACTTAAGTTATTTAAACATACTCCATATGACATCCGACTATCCCAGGCTTTGTAAAAAAATATCATCTCTTACCATTGATCAATCGTCGTGAGATCTTCGACTGTATATTATGTGCTATTTAAAACACAGGTGTTGAGTTTGTAGTAAGCAGCCTGTAAATTGCCTTTACATGGTGATCTATGGGTAAAAACTTACCAAATTATTCATGGCTATATACCTGTCTCTTTCTCTCCAGCAGGGGAACACCTGAGAGTGACGTTGACGGATTCATTAGCTGTCAATTTCATAGCGTTTGTAAATTTTTGCCGGTAAATACTGATAATTTTCAAAGCTAAAAAAGTGTGGAAATACGCTAAATGATCGTATTAAATTAAGACACGGTGTCTTTTTAGAATACGTGTCAGTGTTTTTCAGTTGTGTTTTAGCATTTTTTGATGATTACGGACAAAATTGTCCCGGTAAGTATTGGAGGTGACCAAAGTTCGAATAGATATTATTAGTATTCGTACAGGCGATCTGACTCTGGACTGACGAGTCCACACGACATCTTCATCCCCAGAGGATGAGGGCATTGTATCATCTTCGCCCGAAAAAGACGAAAATGCTTCACGTAAGTACAATAGTCTCAACAAGTATGAAGGTTGATACTTTGTTCGGACTGAGTGCGTAAGAATTTATTCAGTTTCATAGTGAGATGATATTATCTTATTTGATTGACTATTAATAAGTAAAGTGATTCGGCTTCATACTTGACGCATTTTAAAAAAAATACCTATGACACGTTTAGTGAATTTTCTTTGAGTACCTACCTATTTAAGTACTTACAAAGGTATGAAATTCATACTTCAGTACTAATATGGCAAATAAAGATTATAAGAAAGAAATTTGGTTCTCCTTTTTTGGAAGGACAGTCTTTACAAGAAAACTTTGTAGGTATAATCTTGTATATAAACTTTAAGAAAGAGTTGTGATATTTTGGCAAAAACAAAGATTAGTTTGTCTGCCGCTGACTAACTGAGCATTTATTAGTAGGAAACTAAATTTGGAACAATAGCAACTATCCAAATCAGGTATACAAGACAATTGGGCTGATACTGATAATAATTTTTATAAAAAATCACAACTGAAATGATTTTAATGCTCGCATACATATGTCCTACAAGGTGAAAAACCTCAAAAGACTACAATGCTGAATATATTGTCAGCAATAAATAGGCTAAGTAGCCTACACTGCGCAAGTGCGCAGTGTTATATTTGAAGATATTGGAAATCAAAGACCATGATAAGAAAATCTTCTCAACCAAGAGTCCTTGTAACCCAGCTTCTTTAGGTTGAACGGACCATGACCATATTTATTTTTTGTTCTAAAACAATACATCAATAAACTCATAAGAGTCAAGAAATTCAGAGAAAGTTGTCCTTTTAAGTCAACAACAGAAAGAAAATAATGTTACTTAATTAAAATAATTTGATTATTTTATTAGTAAAATTGGCCGCTTTCCATTCATAAAGACACCTGCTTTTTAATATTCACACAACAATTTGTAAAAAACAAAACTGGTAATTAAGATAATAAAGAACAACCCACCATGTTCTTCACATTATTCTTCACCTACAACAGAAGAGAAATTTAAGAGACCACTTAAATCCTCAATGCAGACATTATATAATGAATGTACTAAATAAAATATAACCTGGAGGTTGTACTATACCCCTTCTTTGACCTCGGAGGTCTCAGGTTGTGTTTGTTATTGAAACATGTTCATTCAATTTCACAAGCAGGTATAGTCAATTTTTCTTTTTTGTAGGTAACTTTATGATGATTTTAATTTAAAATGTAAGTGAAAATAAATCATGAGGCCTATTTGCATTTACTAATTTCATGAGCCTACTGGAGATGCCTTCAGAGTGTTTTCAAATGCACAATTATAATTGACAGCTTTTCTTAGAAGAAGCTTAATGTTTTAGCACCATCAACTTCAAAGATATGTGACTGAATTGGATTGCGGAAATCCAATGAGACCTATTTCTCTGGTTACGGAGACACTGAGAACATTGTTAACTTTGGATCAACATAAGTATATTATCACACCTTTTTTCTCTGAGGGAATAAGCAGTGATGTTCTTATAGTGGTAATTATGCCAGTTATGTTTAATACTTTGATGCCCATGTGAGGGCAAACCTTCAGAGTTGCACATACATTATTACAAGTTTGTTAGGAAGGTAACATCCTCTGGTTTCTGGTTTTTAGACACATAATAAAATTATATCTGTTTCCAAAATATAGAGCAATGAAAATAGTGTCTCCCTATTAAGCTCGGAGCTTTTTATTAGAGTTACATGTTAACTAATGTCACAAGGAAATTTAACTTTTAAAAGTGTTCTATCAGAACAAAGAAAGAGAAAGAAATACTCCATCTCTCCCTATTCAACAATACCTCAATTCGCTATTAAAAGCTGTAGACTACAGTTCCACTCTAGTAGTAAAGTATAAGTCGCTTCCTGACCATGGCTGTACCAGAATCATAGTAGTCCACCCTTGCGCAATAAATAGTCCTTAACTATCTGAGAGATGAGCGCCATTTAAATAAATTCTAACATTCAGAATTGAAAGGAAAGCAGACATGCTGTATGCAGTCATAAATAGTCAGCGGATGACTTCACTGCCACTCTAATTAAAAATTAGTCAGGAAGGATATAGAAGAAAATGGTGTTACTAATAGATTCGGAATCTTAATAATGGTCTAACCTCATAAATGACTATGAGGTGCACACATTTTAGTTTACAGTCCGACAACAGGACTTTTGTTACATATCTCAGAAACTGGAGGCGGGGAGGAGGGGGGGGGGTGGCAAACCCTTCACTAATAAGGCCTACAAATAGGCTCCCAAGACTTGTAGAGCAATTATACTTAACACTCTTAGTACTTACACTTTCCGAGTAGTTTAATCGGAATCGGTTTGCCTTTCAAGGAGGCCTTTCATTATAGAATTTGGCAACTTTTGTCCCAGGCCGCGTAGGCTGTATTCAATTCAAGATGTGGGACTTCTGGCCCAGGCCGCGGAGGCTATGTTCAAACTGTCGGGCGTCCCAGACGTAGATTCTTTCGCGTCAAGAAAGATGGCTGTCGTACCAATGGATTCCAGTGATGGTTCTGCGACATTTTCAGCCTAAGTTGGGATTATAAGCCAGGCTGGGCATTCTGCCCACTCAGCTTAATACCAGCTCACTGGAACAGTGGCAAAAAGGAACGTAGGTCCTAATAACAAGGGTCACAGCAGAGCCAATACAAGACCATTAGCTGGGCTGGGCATTCCACCCACTCAGCTTATTACTAACTCACTGGAACAGTGACAAAGAGGAATGTATATCCTAAAAACACCAATGTGGACCAGAAGTTTTCTGGTTGCCCAATCTGCTAGTGAGGGACATAGCAGAGCTAACTCCGATAAAGAACATGTGGAAGGTTTCAGTAGCTCAGGCTACATGCGACAGAATTCACCCAAGCCCACCTTTCAGTTGAGCTAACCAAATAGCTCACTGGACCAGACAGAAGTTGTTAAAAAGTACATTTATTTATTTATTTGGCTTACTAACTTAACAAATAATTGAATAAATTCAAGTTCATTCCTTGAAATCAATAGCTGAACAATTATATTATTATTGTTGGCCTCGAGTTGTAAGGTTTATAATCTTACTATTCTAGAAAAGAGCAATGAAAATCTAATATCTGTGGAAGATAAGATGACTCTGTTGCCAAAGTTTTTCTCAAAAGGCAGATATAAATAGACAGTCAGGTAGGTTGTTGCGGAAACACCCAGACCATTGTGTCTTTATGGTCAAACACATGTACTGTCACAAGTTTCATTTACGTGTCTGTCAGGGAATATTAAACCTGCTTCTAGTACTTCTAGTATATTGCAATTTGTGTGGGAATCGATTTTTAAAGATACTTACTTACATTGGTAACCCACAGAGCAGTACCTATTATGTCAACTGTGGCCTCTAGAGTAGCCTAGAAGTATGTTTAGAAAGTAGATCTGAGAAGGAAATTAACTGGAAAAGTACAAAATAAAACTTAAAGTTAAGTATTGTATTCCAGTAAATAACTCAATATATTAACAGCTTGCATTTGACGTTGGCTGAACTTATATTAAAAAGATTTACATTGACAGAATTATTCAGAATTAATTTTCTGTTGATTTTGATTTTTAACTTGAATGGTATAAGTGTATAATAAAACTGATTATATTTCAGAACAGTTCAAGTTGTTCATCATACCGTTTGTGTTTATCACCAGCAGATACCAAACAGGTCTACAAACTCAACACCTGTGTTTTAAATAGCACATAATATGACTGTTTTGCATTACAACAAAACAGGTATTATGTGTGGATAAAACACAGGTGTTGCAGCAATTCTCTTGCTGGTGAGTTGAAGACCTTATGAAATTGACAGCTAATGCATCCGTCAACGTCACTCTCAGGAGTTCCCCTGCTGCAGGAAAAGAGACAGGTATATAGCCAAGGGGAATTTGGTAAGCTTTTACCCATAGATCACCATGTAAAGGCAATTTATAGGCTGCTTACTACAAACTCAACACCTGTGTTTTATCCACACATAATACCTGTTTTGTTGTAATGCAAAACAGTCATATTTTTGTTAAAGACGGTCCAAGCTGACATAATTTGTTCGGAAATTTTATTTACTTTCTACTTCAATGTTCCAAGCAAGTCCAAACCGTTCAATCCACCATTACGGGTGCCATTTACAACTACTAACTACAGACAAAATTCGTACGTTGTGCGTGTGAGTACTTTAATGAGGTTTGCAAACGGTTCGACTATAATCTTTTTGAAACAAGTGTGACCTCGGCAAAAAAGTGTTTATCTAAAGATTTTTTTGAAGCTTAAATTCTTTAGACTTTGCCTTTTTATTTTTTAAATCGAGTTTTTAACGACTTGGTTCTCATAATAACCTGTAGTAATTGTACTAATTTTGAAACATCTATGATGATCTACCTGCATGTTTTTTAATTTTTGTAATTTTATTTTGTTTTTATTTTGACTTATTTGGCAGTACTTTGTTCCAAAGTACATTTATACCAGACAAGCTCTAGACGTGAAGACTTGTAATTGGTTGTCTGATTGTCTTACTGTTATTTATCACCATTGTATTTAGCTGTAAGTCTTCCATGCTCTTTAAATAAATAATCCTGTATTGCTGTAACTTCAACATGAAATGTATCAATTAATTTCTTTATTACAATGTTCAACAAATTGTATCGATAACCAGTTTTTTTTTACAGCTTGTCCTTGACGAAGTCTAAAAAAAGCCTTAGTGGAGGCCTTCGTCAAAGACAAGCTGTAAAAAAAAAACTGTTTGGTATCTTTTGCAGTTCGTGTCCATTCTGAACCAGCTATCTTTTTCATGCCGTCTTTCACCGTTTAATTTCTCCCTTTCTTTCTTTTGCTATATCACGGGCAGCATTCACCACACTCTTTTTCTTCTCTTAACATGTGTTCTGTCCATTTCCATTTTAAAGCGTTTGTAGACGTTGTGTTTATTTTTAAATTTCGTTTTGCTCTTTATATCTTGTAGTCTCATTTTATCTATTCTTCTTACTACAATTACTGTTCCGTTTTGAAATACTTGGATTTTTTTTGAGTTGTTGCTCAGTTAATGCCCATGTTTGACATCCATACGACAAGCATGAAAGGATACATTATAGACTTTCTGTTTCTCTTTGATAGGCATGTCTTTGTTCTTCATGACCTCGCTCAGAGACCAAAACGATTTCCAACAGTTTGCTATCCTTCTATCTAGTTCTTTTTGCATTGTGTCTTCTGTGGATATTAGATGAACCAAGTATATGTATCTACTCATTGACATACTATATTTGTCCACCATCTACTTTGATGTCTATGTTGGTTGAGTTTGTCATTACTTTCGTTTTAGATGTGTTCATTGATATGTCAACCTTGGCGCTTTCATCTGACAGTTGTTGAAACATGATTTCCAAATTATTTGGGTTATATCATCGTGATATTATCGTCTACGAAGCGTAGATAGTTAAGTTTGTCACCGTTAATATTGAGTCCGTTTCTTTCCCATTCCAGATTTCTAAAGACCATTTCTCGAGAAAAGCTTAGGTGAATATTATTATAGTATCCCTATTTTATTTGCCGATGAATTATTAAAATCTATTCAGCGGGCCTATCGATATTTTCTGTTTGAAAAGGAAATTCTAATCAAACTTCCGGGGTCGGAATTTCTCTCGATAATCCTCTTTGAACAATTTTATCGTTTTAATCACTGACCCAATGGTTTTGTATAGAAACAAACCTTCAATTAAAATCCAAATTATTTAGTTCAAATACCGTTTGTTTTAAATAATTACATCGAAACAAAAAAAAAACAGAAAAATTAACATTTAAAAATCATTATTGTGGTAAAAGGCGCGAAGCCAGTAAAAGTAACGCTTTTCAAAGCTTATTGTCCCAGTCCTTCTACACGTGCAGCCTGTGGGTCAGTTTCACTCAGAGAGCATACAGCGACCTGCGTGTCCAATACAATAATGCACTGAGAGTACTGTTGAGGCTGCCATGGCATTGCAGTGCGTCAGGGATGTTTGCGGACACAACCATCAAAGTTTCGCCGCCATTATTAGAAAAAGTTGTGCCTCTCTGATGACGCGTGTTCGTGGCGGTACCAACTCTATTCTCTGTGTGTTCGCAAGTTGGTGGGATTCTCCCATGATGCAGAGTTGGATGCAGCTCCACGCTGAAGTGTAGCTGTATGTTTTTAGTTTTAGTTTTATATCTTAGGTAGATATAAAACTAAAAACATACATACATAACACTAGTTTTTAAAGTAAATTTTTACTAATTCTATGGACTTTGTCTGAAATAAAAGATTTTTTTAAATTTAATTTTTCGTAACTGTGTTCATTTCATATAGGATTGACGTGTAATTGCGGAATGAAACACTGAGTGGTAGAATGTCTTATAATCCCGGTAAAGGTACACTAACATTCAGATTTTTTTATATTATACAAGGACACTATTTCTAATACAACCGATTAAGAAAACGCGCGGCGGTTAGGAGCTCGGGCGCGCGCGGCGGTTCGAAACTTGACCTTGCGTGTATTACGCATGCGTCGGACGTTGATCAGCGCGCGAGCGTTTCGGTTGCGTTCTCGCTCTCCCTCTCTTATGCCTCGAGTGCATAGTCATTAAAGCGAGAGGGAAGGCATGCGCGGCGGCGTCCGGAAGTACGTGGGCTGGAATTATTTACGACAGACTCCCCCTCTAGTCTAGGAGAACGTCCTCGTTCCTGGACTGGCTCATTGGCCTTGTGCTTCGGGCGTCCGCGTCGTCGCTTGGGAATGACAGGTTTATGTGGTACGTCGTTTCCAGTACCACTGTCTACAAAAGGCGTCAAATCCTGTGCATGATATTTTCTTAAGGATTCCTCAGGGTTTCCTATTGGCGAGATAAGATAGGTGGTAGGACTAACCTTCATTGTTATAATATACGGTCCATCGCGTTTAGGCACAAATTTAGCGGTGAGACCTTTGCTACCTTGGCTCAGTACATGTGACCGGACTAGCACCTTATCTCCAACCTCGTATGTTGCACTTGGTCGACGGGATCGATCAGCAACCTTCTTAGACTGATCTTGCTGTAATTTGACTCTTTCACGAACAGCAGATAGTGAGTTGATAAAAGATCTTAGGTAGGGAGTAATTTGGGGAAGAAAATTCTCTTTATCAAGGATCGCCCTCAAATCATGACGAGCTTCCGTGGGGGACCTCATTTCTCGGGCAAACATGAAATATGCGGGAGTGACACCCGTGGTTCTACATACCGCGCTATTCATAGAGAAACGAATCACTGGGCCAAATTTCGAAGGCCAAGAGCAATGGTCATTCTCCACGAGTTGTGCGAGCTGCGCCTTGAGGTCCCGATTCTTACGCTCGGCGGGGTTTGCCTCCGGATGTTAAAGTGGCACGAAGTTTTGTTTGACCCCTAAGATGAACATACATTGTTGCATGACCGCCCCGACAAATTGTACGCCGTTATCAGATGTGACCCTGCGCGGTAAACCGTATCGGAGAAAGTATTCCTCGGTAAGAGTACGGGCGCAGGCTTCAGCAGTCGCTTCCTGAAGGGCGTAGAGCTCAACCCAACGTGTGGCGGTTTCTTCAACAAGAAGTATCCACCGCTCACCGTTCTCTCCTTCAGGTAAGGGACCGAATAGGTCTACAGCTAGGACCTCATTCCGCTGTTGCATCACGGGCGTTTGGAGTAGTCCAGAGGGTTTGTCATGGGTAGCCTTATATCGTTGACAATCGACACAAGCTCTCACATAATCGGTAATGATTCTTCGCATTCCGGGAAAATAATAGGACTGGGCAATCTTGTGGTAAGTACGATCGATTCCAAAATGGCCCACCAGAGGTGAATCGTGGCACTCTTTCAAGATCTCGGGACGGAGTGAAATCGGAATAACAAGTTGAGGAGTCTCGCTATCGGAGTCGGGATTATACCGGTATAGAACACCTTGTGATAAAAGATACCCGCGCTCCGTCCATCTATGAGATGCCACTTCGTCTGCACTTTCCATCTCTTTGATTATTTTGTCAACCTCCGGGTCGGCCAGCTGTTCCTGCCTTAACTCTGCAGGACTCTTAGTGGGTACGTCAATTATCACTGAGCAAATACCGCAACTGTCACGTGTATCTTGGGAGCATATCGGCCTACTCAGCGTATCGGCCACTACATTTGCTTTTCCGGGGGTGTACTGATACTGAATGTCGAATAATTGTAGCTTGAGGGCCCACCTCACCAAACGACCTGTAGGAGATTTTAGAGTCATCAGCCAACGAAGCGGTTGATGGTCGCTACCGATAATCACCGGATGTCCGACTAGGTAACATCTAAATCGCTCCACCGCCCACACTACCGCTAAGGCCTCTCTTTCAGTTGTAGAATAGTTACGCTCAGCGGCGTTTAGGAGACGACTGGCGTATTCAATGGGTCTTTCTTCCTCCCCCTCCCCCTGGAGTAAAACGGCTCCGAGGGCATAATTGCTCGCATCGGTGCGGAGGACAAAAGGGCGATTAAAATCAGCCTGGATTAAGATTGGCGCTGAGGTAAGTAGTTGTTTCAACTCGTTAAAAGTCGTGATCTGAGCTGAACCCCAGGTCCAGGTCTGATGCTTTCTTGTTAGCCTTGTAAGTGGTTCTGCTACAGAGGAGAAATTTGGGATAAATTTCCTGTACCAGGAGCAGGTTTGTAAAAATGTCCGTAGATGTTTCAAGTTGCTTGGTTCTTTCATCTCTAGTATAGCTTGCACCTTTTCAGGATCGGGTAAGACGCCCTGTTGGGTAATTACGTGCCCCAGATACTTGACACTTCCCCTGGCAAAAACGCACTTCTCCCGGTTGACTCGCAGCTTGAATTCGCGAAGCCGACTGAATACAGCCTGAAGATCTTGGAGATGCTGCTGGAAACCTTCAGAAATGATCAGCAGATCATCCAAATAGGCCAGGATTGTCACATTGGCCAGGGATGAACAGGAGCGCAGCCGGTCGATCAGTCGTTGAAAGGTCGCCGGAGCGTTTTTGAGACCAAAGGGCATGCGCTTGAAGCGAAAGGTTCCCAATGGGCTAATGAATGCGGTTTTATCTCTATCCTGCTCATTTACACTGACCTGCCAGTAACCGGATCGCAGGTCCAAGGTACTCATATAACAATCCCTCTTTGTCGACTGTAACAATTCGTCGATCAAAGGCATCGGGTAATGGTCAGTTTTGGTCACGGCATTTAGGCGTCGGTAATCTACGCAGAAACGGGTGCCACCGTTAGCCTTAGGAACCAGGAGAGCTGGTGAGCACCATGCAGACTCACATTCTTCAATGATGTTGTCCTTCAGCATCTTCTCAATCTCCTGACGCATAAGTTCCTTTTTGGCAGGGGTCAATCGGTACGGAGGTACATAGGTAGGAGGATGCTCACCTGTATCAATACGGTGCTCAGCAAACGGGGTAGGCTCTCCCCCTAGCTGGAAAATGTCCGTATTGGTAACCAAGATCTGCGCCAGCAGGTTCCGGTCAGGTGGATTCAGTGATGTACCTTCGTCGTCCCGGAGTACGTCAGCAGAGGAACAAGACAGCTCTGGTGATAAGGAGGGTTCAAAACGCATCTTGAACTGAACGCGGCTGTTATTAGAAAAGTACCAGCATTGCCGAGAAAAATCCATGACTACTTCGGCTGCAAACAAGAAATCCATGCCGAGCAACGTTTCATTATTACGCGCCTCAGGAAGGATAAGAAAAGGAGTCCTAATGACCTTCTCCTCTAAGTGCACGTCAAGAGTAGTTATGAGGACGTCTATGTCGCGAACGTGTCCATCGGCAAGCTTAATACGTCTTCGCGCAGTTTCAAGAGGGTGTCCCTTTCGACAGAGGAGGGTGTGCAGTGTATGGCCCGCAATACAATGTTTGGCCCCGGTGTCAACTAACGCCGTCCCCGACGCGCCTAAAATTTCGATATCAAAAATCGGACGCAAAATTTTCTTGTCGGAGCTCCTACCGGCGCGCGCATTCTCTACACATGTGTCACTACTACACACCATATTATCACAAAACATCATTAGAAACATCATTACAACAAAATAAATCATTTTGCAAACATTTACAAAAATGGTTGTTACGATCTAATGCATTATGGTCGTCACTACAATAACATTTACAATTTTCCGCCAAGGTACAAAAATCGTCCTTACGCCACTTTGCATTGGGAACGTTATCGTGACGAAAGCATTTATTTTCCGAAACATCACAAAAATGGTCCTTACGTCCCTTTGCAAAGCGGACGTCATTATCAAAAAGATTATTATTTTCAGTTGATATACAAATCTCGCCCTTACGCTCCTTTACATTAAGGGCGTCATCATAATAAAAATTATCATTAACTGAAAAATTATAAAATCTGTCGTTATTGTAATCGACCTCGCAGCTGGTCATGTGATCGTTCGACAAATCCTTGTCCGAAATATTACTCTGTACAGAATAACAATTATTATTGTAAGACATTTCAGCTTGATAGTACGCAGGTTCACTCGAACTATCAC
Organism: Orthosia cruda; assembly: GCA_964057195.1. NCBI lineage: Eukaryota > Metazoa > Arthropoda > Insecta > Lepidoptera > Noctuidae > Orthosia > Orthosia cruda. The sequence goes on along the minus strand of OZ059826.1, from coordinate 2,223,574 downwards.
AAGACCAGTTATTACTTTCTTGAACGACACAACTAACATTTGCATCAACATTATTAAAACGAGAAGAAGGAGAAGTAGTATAGTTCAAATCTACGGGGTTATATAAATTTTCGGAACACGCACTAAGATCACGATTTTCAGACTTTAGAATTTCAGTGTGCTTTGGTCCCGAAATTTGCACAGTAGTATCAACACTATAAAAAATTGATTCGTTGTTACACTTTTTGCAAGTTTCACGAGTAACATTTTTAGATCCGCACTTGTAACACGAAACCGAATTATGAGAATTAATTGCTGACTCACCTTTGTCCGCCAACTTACGACACTGGTCCTTATGGTGTCCGTAGTGTTTACAATACGCACAAAACGGTCGTTGCTGTCTCGATGTTGCTGCAGCGGATGCGTGTTCATCACGATCACGCGGTGTTTCGGCGGTGGCCCGCGCGTGCGATTCCTGCGGGCGCGCGCGGATAGGCGGAGCGCCGCCGCCGCGTGTTGTGATAGCTGCCCCGTTCTCCGGTCTCACGCTTGCAGCGGAGTTTGATGTTCGCGCGTTGTTCATTGCGGGCTGGTTAGGCGTTTCGGTTGCGTTACGTTTCGTTCGCGAAGCAATGGATGTTGCATTTTGTGATTCTCGGTTTAGCGATTCGTTTATGGAATCTTCGATAATTCTAGATTTCGATAGCAACTCGGCAAAATTACTGACCTCTTCGCGTCGTAATCTTTTACGGATTTTCCGGTGTAATAGGCCGTAAATCATATCAATTTGCACCTTGGTAGACAGGTCGTTTGCTGGTAGGCGTGTTAGGAGGGCTCGACTCTTTGCTACGAAGATATCTGTTCGTTCGTCTTCACCCTGCTCATCTCTGAATAACTCCCGGTATATTTTGTATTCAGGACGGCGGTCGCCGTACGCGTCACGTAGGTATTGTATCGCCTCTTTCCAGGATGTGACCTCTGCGCGGATACTCTGCCACCAGGTTGCTGCTTCGCTGATAAGTAGCATAGACATGCCACGAATAGCGACATCATCGCAGATGTTCGTGCATTCTTTGAAAGCTTCAATGGCATCGATGAACGCTTTGACATTTTCCTTCGCCGCTCCGGAGAATCTGGACGTGCATCGTGAGAAATTGCCGGTGTTCTCTGCCGCACTCGGCACTGGCGCCGGTGACTGAGCGGTCAGAGGAGACGTGAATGTCGATAGGCGCTCTAACATACGCTCACAGATATCCGCATTCGATTGCTGAATCGTTGATAACAGAGCGGTAAAGTTATCGCGAGACAGCGTGATGCTGTCGTTGAGTTCATCCTCATGCGAACCACTGAGGGATTGCCTACTCCGTGTCTTCGGCATTGTTACACTATCACAATTATGTTCACAGTTGTACACACACTAAGTATTTTACTACAGTTTTCTTTTCACAGGAACTGTGGTATTCGGCCTACAGTTGGGACGCCATATTTCGTAACTGTGTTCATTTCATATAGGATTGACGTGTAATTGCGGAATGAAACACTGAGTGGTAGAATGTCTTATAATCCCGGTAAAGGTACACTAACATTCAGATTTTTTTATATTATACAAGGACACTATTTCTAATACAACCGATTAAGAAAACGCGCGGCGGTTAGGAGCTCGGGCGCGCGCGGCGGTTCGAAACTTGACCTTGCGTGTATTACGCATGCGTCGGACGTTGATCAGCGCGCGAGCGTTTCGGTTGCGTTCTCGCTCTCCCTCTCTTATGCCTCGAGTGCATAGTCATTAAAGCGAGAGGGAAGGCATGCGCGGCGGCGTCCGGAAGTACGTGGGCTGGAATTATTTGCGACAAATTTAATTTTAATAGTAACTTGTAAATCTTGTGATATATTTCTATTCTATATAGCTTCTGACTACTCACAACATTTCTTTGCAATTAGAGTCTGCGCCGTAGCGGGAGTCGTCGGATTTTGTCGTAACTACCTACAAATCGACGTCGTAGCAAGTAACTTCTACGCTGCTTCGCATGGTGGAAGAAACAACAACAACGTTGCATCAACTTTTAAGATGCTATTAATATTGTACGACGTTAGTCTGCACACTTATGGTAAAAAGATAGAAACCGGGGATGATAATAAAACCGCCCGTGTTGAGTGTAGAAAAATCACTAATTTATTTTACTTAGTAACAACTATATAAAATGGTCGCGCGTGTGCAAACGCAGCAAAACCTACTTAATTGTACTAATGTGCGGGTTCACCGTACATACTGCCAACTCTAAAGGAGAAGACAGGAGACGTGTTTAATCCTAGATGATAAGTGGTCAAGTTAAACACATGAAAACTGATGACTTACATTAATGGTACATATTTCAGTTGAAAGATGATACAAGGTGATTTCATTAGGTTTATATCTATGTAACTAATCTAAATCGTAAAGTCTGTAACATTAAATTGTCTGGTTTCTCAAGTTCACTTTCACTGACGGACCATGGGTGAGGTCCCCTTATCGACACTTTCGGTAGATTTACTTATATCACTAAACTCACTGAACACTGGCACTGGCACAGTTACCCTCACGCTCTCCGTTGAGTTCGGCCCTGCGTGCTCGGCTCGCGCCTCCGCCCCAGGGGCGCGCTCGTCCGGCTGCCCACGTACTTCCACCATCTCGTGCTGCTGCTTTTCAAGTGCGTTCTGACACTTCCCTCTTGTAACGAGGTAAATGCAGGTCCCGCCTAAGATGACAACTAAGGCCAGGACAATATAAGCGACGGAATAGTGATGAATGTCGTGAACGGTTAACTCTGTAGAAGATTGTTCCTTAATGTTTCTTATTTGCTCTTCCAGCTGATTCCACCTGTGGGTGTGGTTTACCGCAGAATCATAATCGATGGGCAAGGTCGTGTTAATGAGTGAGTTTAGAATGGACACCTCTGGGACTTCGATGTTCGATTGTATATTCAAGTGACGTAGAAAGTTGTTGTGCGCATGGATACTATAAGCGTCCGATTTCAATGTGCATCCCTGACCTACGTTAATGATACCACTGCCTTGAATGACTGTAGTTGTTGTATCAGCAATACAGGAAATACGAAGTTCACATGACTCACAACAGGTATAAAACCAGGAGTTCACATTATGTAATTTGACCCAATAATTGTGGCACGTGGATACTTCTTGTTTACAAACGTTTCTGATATCACTTGCATCTTGAATATCACACAGCGATTGTTTTATTTTTAGATTATAGACAGGTTTGTCATAGGTACACAATAATTTTTTGCTCCTTAGAACATGTATGCAAGCCTGCAGGTCACTATCTGATAAGAAGAGAGCGAGGTCCTTTTGGATGTTGTAGGCAATAAATGGCGAGCTTGGGACTGTGCGAATGATGCGATTCGTTCCCCTTTTCTGAGGGATAGGTACGATCCTGTCTAACTCGAAGATGTCGTTGCTCACCAATGGAATCTTTATCTCTATGATAAGATAGCCTTAATATAACGTTGCTGACGCCTTCATGATTTTGTACATGTCAGATAGGTTTGTTGACTCAATTGGGGTCATTAAGTTTCCCTGCAATTGCCCGGAGATGATATTGATCTGTTGAGCCAGTTGTTCTGGTGACAGGAGGTAAGGGTCAATACGACCGTGGCTGATGTCTGTCACGGTGTCAATAAGTGTGTGCTGTATGCGCATTAGATTTGCCAGAATGACACTCGCGGCTAAGGCGGTAGATGTTACATATAAACCGTTCCTATTGTCTAGACGCACCCGATTGATTTCAGCAGTGGCGTTTCGAAGATGTTCCTTGATGAAATGGAACTGGTTGTTCATTGTCTCCTCGCTGCGTCGTAGAATGTTGTATTCTGATTCCAAGACCAGTGTTTGATTCCTGAGTAATTTTTGGAGATGATTCTCATGGGTGGTTATCTTTTCTATATCCTGTTTGTATTGTTGAGCAAAGCTGTCATCCAATACTCCAAACATAGTATTTGCCAGATACCCCACTCCATTTATCAAGCCACGTTTTTGCCTTCTTGCGTTAGGTTTTTCGAGGAGTGTTTGATAATGCTCAAGTTCTTTTACTTCCTGTTCTAGTTGTAGGATGACGCTATCGTATTGCGAGCCCATGCAATCGGCGGTGAATTTCAAGTGCGTTATGTAGCTCTTTACGTTCGTTACTCCGTGATAGAACGTGGACATGTTGTAAAACACAATGAGTTTCCATTCGTCCTTGATAACTTGGAGGTTGGACATCTTGTCGAAGTAAAGACCTTGGTTGCTCGAAATTTGCGTAACATTATATGGCGTCAATTTGAGTTGCTGAGTCTGATCACTGGGTGATACAAACAAAAGCATTAGTAAAGCGGACATGAAAAAGACTTGTAAAGGTTTCTGTTTTCGTAGTCGCGGGGAACGCCTTTTAGCATCAGGTTCAGCTGGTAATCGTGGAGAGGACTCATCCACGCACTGTGCCGCGGATTCGGATGAGGGTCTCTGCTCATTTACGGGTAAGTATACAAGCTTGTTGACTGGACGCTGTATGGTATTGTTACTCGTCTTGACGGTAACAACTCTCACATACCCATCCTTTCCTGGATGCAGCTGCTTTACTCGACCCATTGCCCACTTACCCGGTGGTACGTTCTCTTCCCGGATGAGGACGAGGTCATCGACCTCAAGATTACTTCGTGGTTTTTGCCATTTAGTTCTCGTTTGAAGTTGTTGAAGATATTCCGATGACCACCGTTGCCAGATATTTTTGGTTAAAGCTTGAACGAGTTGCCACCGCGTGGTTAACGATGTAGACTCCGGTTCAGTTTGAGGTCTTGACACAATTGGTGTCCCAGTGAGGAAATGTCCTGGAGTTAAGCAATCGTCGTCAGAGTTTTCAGTAAGTTGACATAGTGGCCTGGAATTCAGACACGCCTCTATTTGACAAAGTAACGTTGAAAACTCTTCATACGTAAGACGTTGATCACCTATGACCCTTTTCAAATGGTATTTCAGGCTCTTCACTGCGGCTTCCCAAAGCCCACCTGCATTAGGCCAGGCAGGGGCATTGAAGTGCCAGTGGATGTTCATCTCACCGATTTTGTTAAAGAAGTCCGGGTTGATGTTCTGGATGATCTCCTTATACTCCTTTTTCATGAGTCGATTAGCTCCCACGAAGTTTGTACCGTTGTCACTGTACATGTGACCTGGTGATCCACGCCGGGAGCAGAACCGGCGAAATGCAGCTAGAAAAGCGGCCGTACTCAGATCAGATACCAGTTCCAGGTGGACGGCCTTCGTTGACAGGCAGACAAAGACTGCTACATATCCCTTCGTCGTTTTGATCCCGCGCCCTTTATTGGCTTTCAGTTCTACGTGGCCCGTGAAGTCGACACCAGTATGCGTAAATGGCCTTGACGGCGTAACTCTGGCTCGTGGTAAATCCGCCATAATTTGTTGTTGTACTTCGTTGTTAAATCGACGACACTTAACACAAAGTCTTAATTGCCGTTTTACCGTCCTGATTCCGCTGATAATCCAGTACCTGTCCCTTATGTATGAAAGGGTTAGTCGGGGGCCACTATGTAAAGTTGTTATGTGAGCCTGGCTAATAACAAGATCAGTAAGTCGACTGTGGCTGGGCAGAATGATAGGGTGCTTCGCTGATGTGCTTATACTGGCGTGATTTAACCGTCCACCAACTCTTAATAGGCCGTTTTCATCTAGAAAAGGGTTTAAACTGCAAATCTTGCTTTTCGAACTCACGTGTTGTTTACATTTAATATGTTGCAATTCCTGATGAAATTCCAGTAATTGCACTTCTTTAATAATTAAATTATATGCGTTATTTATTTCTGATGACGATAGGTAACTATGGTATGTTGAAATATGTTTGTCGCGAATGCGCTTGGCGAAACGTGAAACCCAGCAAATAATGCGCACAATTCGAGTCAATGAACTACAGTTTTGCAGTAGGTCACTGATGAATGTTACATTATTTTGTTCTAAGGCTGTGTTCACACAAGCTGCTTTTATTTCTATGATGGGGGACTGGTACATGAGATGAGTTTCATCTTTTCCCTCGTAACCTTTTAGCCATTTCGGCCCTTCCCACCACAAGGAATGGTTTAATAACTGAAGAAATGTTATTCCTCGTGTGGCACAATCAGCTGCGTTTTCCTCCGAGCTGACATGACACCAGCGTTCTGCCGGTATTATGTCGGTTATCTGCTTCACTCTGTTAGCTACAAATGATTTCCATCTGGATATATCTCCATGTAGCCATCCCAAGACTATCATTGAATCCGTCCACGCATGAAGAGTCATACGTGCTTTTGGTAAGGAATCAATGACCTTCCTCACTAGTTGGGATAGAAGTAGGGCACCGCAGAGTTCAAGTCTGGGCAGAGATGTTTTCTTTGCAACTGGTGCCAACTTTGTTTTTGCAGCAACAATAGTCGATGTGTACTCGCCCTTATGGTTCTTGGTGATGAGGTAAATAACGCAAGCGTAAGCTTTGTCTGAAGCATCGCAAAATGCGTGTAATTGACTGTTTATTTCTGTGTTACCTAAAAATCTTGGTATGCGGAGTTTATTGATGCAGTTAAAGTCTTCCTTTAGTTTAGGCCAATTATCTTGTATGACCTCGGGTAGTTCTTGATCCCAGCTGGTTTCCATGGACCACGTTTGTTGAAACAGTAGCTTCGCTCTGATTGTAAGCGGTGATAACCAGCCAAGTGGGTCGAAAATCTTAGATATTTCTGACAATAATTGACGCTTTGTAAACGCGACTTTATCATCAGGAATTATATTGCTTTGAAACGAGAATGAATCAGATGATGGATTCCATTTTAATCCAAGAGTCTTTCTGGATTCGAGGCCCTTGAATTCGTAAGGACTGTTCAATTGTTCAGTTGTCAAATGCTGCAAGAGTTCTGGTTTGTTGCTGGACCATTTCCGCAAATTCATACCAGCACCCTGGAGCATTTTGATCAGTTGCTGTTGTAGCTCCATGGCTTGATCAGCTGAGTTGTGTCCACTCAGCAGATCATCCATATAGAAGGAGTTTTGCACAGCTACTGCTGCTAAGGGATATTTTTCAGCGTCATCAGTCGCAAGTTGCTTCAGCGTCCGCATAGCCAAGAAGGGCGCCGCCTTGGTCCCGTACGTTACAGTGGTTAAGTTATACTGATTCAATTGATCATCCATTGAATCTCTCCACACTATTGCTTGCAGAGTCTGATCTTGCTCCCTGACTAATACCTGGCGGAACATCTTTTCGATGTCCGCAGTGATTACATATTGGTACTGCCTCCAATTTATTATCAGTGCTAACAAGTCTTGTTGCAAGTTTGGTCCACTGTACATCAAATCGTTTAGACTGTTACCCGATGTAGTCTTGGATGACGCATTGAAAACCACTCTCAGCTTCGTAGTTGTCGAATCAAGTTTCCATACACCATGATGCGGTAGATAATACGCCTGATCAGCGGTTGTTTCGACTTGTCGCATATGACCTAATTCCTGGTATTCGTTTATAAATTGTTTATATTGGCTTGAAAATGATTTATTTTTGGAAAGCTTAGACTCTAATTGTTTAAATTGCGCTATAGCCTTGAACTTTGATGATCCGAGTTGCTGTTCGAAGCCTGGCATCATAGGTAGTCCAACTACATATTTTCCATTCTCTAAACGTGTCGTGGTGTTTTTGTAGAAGTCTTCACAAAATTGATCACCAATAGTTACGTTTGATGATGATGAGTCATGGATATCCTCCAACTCCCAAAACTTGGCTATCTCTTCAAGGTTATTGATGGCGACATGACAATTGAATTTTTTGACATTTCCTGATAAGATCCAACCCATTTTGGTTTGTTGAGCTATCGGAGCCTGAGCTGGACCCTTTATAAGGCCGCTTAATATGATTTCTGAATATACACTGGCATCCAGAAGAAGATCAATAGGTCTAGATACATTATACTCCGGGTCTGCTAACTGAAGATGTTTCAAGTGTGACCAGGCCTGTTTGCTAAATGATGAGTTAGGTAGACTGTTTATAACCTTGGACACAACTAACGCCTGAGTTTGCAAGGTGTAATCTCCGTAGATAGACTTACAATCTAGGGTTACAATGCCTTTGCTCTGTTTAGAGACCGGCCCTACCCCTGAAATGGAGGCATGATATTGCCGCCGTTGTAAACCTAACATTTGTGTCGCATTTTCCGAAATCAGTGAAATTTGAGACCCCTGATCAAGAAGCGCCCTTAACGTAACGTATGTACCATTATTTGATAAAACTGTGAGCAGCAACGTAGTTAGCAGGATTTCTTCATTGTCAGCAGCGACGTGGTTAACGTTATGTTGTGCCGAGGAAGGCTGCACGGTTGAGCTCGTGGTTACGGTGGTTTGGTGTTGTGGTACACAAACGTCGTGTAGTAGGGTGTTGTGGCTAGCGTTACACCTTTTACAACGTTTGGAACTAGTGCAATCATTGTCTGGATGATAGTTGAGGCAATTTTGACAATATTGACTCTTTGTCACCCAGGTCAAACGATCCTCTGGAGTCATTTTCATGAATTTCCTACAGGTAAATATGAAGTGACGCGTATTACAAATCGGACAGTTAGGTCCTTGAGTAGCGGCCGCTTGATATTGTTTCTTATAGTGGTTCCCCTGGTTAACATGTTTGGTATTCTGCAAACTTGACTCCCGTTTAACAGCAGGCTTCGCTGTTTCTCTCTCTCTACGGTGTAAGGGTTCCAAAGCAATAAATTTGTTTTCGAGGAACGTCATAAATTCTGACAAGGATGGTAGTTCTCGTGGTGTTGTACGCGCCCCCTTATAATCACAGTACGTCTCCTGGTCCAGTTTCTTACTGAGAAGATGCACTAACAACGGATCCCATGTCTTTGTGTCCACACCAAGGTTGTGTATAGCGTGGATACACTCCGTGGTGGTGTCATATAGCCGCTTCAGTTCATAAGCGGTTTGCTTGGAAATAGAAGGCTGATTTAAAAATATCTCTATTTGATAAGTAAAGAGAACTTGAGCATTATTATATCTGTGAGTTAGGATTTCCCAAGCTGTATCGTAATTTTCTGCCAAAATATGAAGATGCTGGATAAGGCGTTCAGCTTCTCCTTTGAGCTTCCCTTTCAAGTGTTGCATCTTCTGAGCCTTGGTAATGGTGCTGTTTTCGTGAATAGCTTCTGTAAACAGGTCACAAAACGTTGGCCACTGCGTGTATTTCCCCGTAAAAGTAGGAATTTCGAGCTTCGGCGTAGCTTGCTGTACATGTACCATGGACGATATTTTCTTATTAAGTGAACGTTTGATGTCCTTGTAATTACGCTCCAACATGCTAAATTCATCTTCGTACAATACGTCACCGCCTTGAAGTAAATGATCGATACGCAGATGCAACGAGTCAATAGTGTTCCACTTGGTTTGTATAGCCCTAAGCTCGTCTTCAAGTTCCCATTTTTCCGATATTTCGTTCACGCTGATGCTCTTCACCAACCTGTTGAAGGCCCTAAAGTTGGTTCTTTGTTGAGCCAACAGTTCATTGGCTTCCGTGTTTGCTTGGCTTCCTTTCTCATCAGAGCCAAACGCAGTAAGCAGGTTACGGGTAGAATGGTAGAGACTCTTACCCTGATGAAATATGTCTGAGGAGAAGTATTGTGGTTCCTTGTCTGGAAACTCGGAGAGCTTCAGGTGATTTTGTTCGAATTCTCCCCAGAGGTTATCCAACGACTCAATTCTTTTTTGGATATAATCCGGAGTTTTTCTCGATAATGGATCCTTACCGAAATTGACCTTTATCCTATTAAGTCCTTCTAATATTTCCGACTGACGAGCGCTTGACACTGCCATGACGATTAAACAAAAGGAACAATCTTACTTGGTCACCGATGAGATGTAATACCAACAGCGATCTGCAGATGCTGGCACTCGGATGAAGGCACTCAGAGTCTCACTGATGTCTTCTAAGAACGATTCACTACGCGTTCACTGAATGGACTTATAATTGAACTTTACGGAACTGTCGCGAAATTAACAACGAATATTATCAAGTCTGGGGTTCTGAATCCGAACCACCCGCGCACCTTGATATATATACCCGACGGACTGTTACTACGCGTGATATCAGATCCGGCTCGAAGGACCAAAAAAATGTACGACGTTAGTCTGCACACTTATGGTAAAAAGATAGAAACCGGGGATGATAATAAAACCGCCCGTGTTGAGTGTAGAAAAATCACTAATTTATTTTACTTAGTAACAACTATATAAAATGGTCGCGCGTGTGCAAACGCAGCAAAACCTACTTAATTGTACTAATGTGCGGGTTCACCGTACAAATATGATGCACCCTCTGCTTGCCTCTTCGGGGAATAACTACAGCCAGGCAATTTATTATTTTAACAATTTCGACACTCTGCCTAAACCTTCAAAGAATATAAGAGTGACGTTATGTTATATCTCTAAATAGGTAGTATAAATAAAACAAAGTCTTTGTTCGCGTCTGTCGACGTTATTTCTTTTCCTCCGCTAACTTTATTTAAACCACGCAAAAAATGGCTCGTAGGGCTGGTTTAATAGACCGTATCTGCGATGTGGAGCAAAACAATTGACAAACGCTTGACGATACAACCCGACAATAACACAATACAACCCGAAAATAATTAGGGAAGGAAGCACAAACCTTTTCTGGAACCGCGTGATCGCGTGGTCGGTGCACTGAATCACTTCACCAGAGTTCAAGGGTAGCTGGGCTTCAAATTACTGTCATCACACATTAAACACAAATAGAAACTGTTGATTATAAGTCTTATTACATGCGAAAAACCGCAGTAATTCCATAGTTATCAATATTTTTCTACGGAGCTGGACGACGCCATATGCGTACGCGGTGCAGTTCAAAACGGAAGCGCTTTTGCAAAATGGCGAGGCGAATCTTCTTATTCACCCCGAATTATGGTACCATTTTATTATTTTCATTATATTTCTTAAATATCACTGGACCACCAAAAAATAAATTAAATATCGAATTTATATTTGTAAGGGTTCCGCTACGAAATCCATTTTTTTTAATATCATTACTATTACAGAAATTTTGTAGGCATAAGGAAAAGACGGTGGACATAAAATTGTTATGAAATGATCCAAAATTTTGTTTTGGTTAACGAGAAAATGGTTTTTAATTTTGGTTTTTGGTTAACGAGAAAAGATTTTTGAATATAATTTGTCTCGTGCAAAGCCGGGGCGTGTCGCTAGTTGCTTTAAAGTAAAGCATACGAAAATACTAGGTCAGAACATACTTTCAAAATAAATCACACAAACATGTAATATAAAAATTATAAGCTTAGGCCAAAACGATTACCCTTGTAAGGGCTAAATATAATTAAACTTCAAGGTACACAGAGTAACGTAAACACAAAACAGATCAGTAGAACAAGGGTAATGGACCGTGCTCTTTTTTCGTTTGTTAGTTCAACGACTTTCGGGCAAGTTTGCTAAACTAAGATTGTCATTAATAGATATGATACTAAAAAACTACTGTTTGATAATTTTAAACAGGATTGCTTGAATATTAAACTGGCTTGGTGTAGTATTTCACGAAGGTTCAAGCAGATTGTTTTCACATTTTACAGTTTATGTTTTAGTATCTGAACTGGACGTCGACACAGTTAGGCTCGAGCCTATTGCCACCACCCAGGCTCAAATCTAGACTCCGGACTGCTATTCAGAAGATTTTGTGATGGACAAACTTAAAAGCTTAAAACTTTGCCTTACCAGAGAATTGAACTCAGGACCTCATTAGACTAAACGTATAATTGTATGTTTTCCATAAAAGAGATTAGATAATTTGAAACTTACGGATAATCTGAAATCTTATCCGTAACCGTATCCTAAATCGGTATTATTATTATTACTATATTCGTATCCGTATCCAGATCCGAAATTTCATATCCATAACATCCAATCAGCTCCAATCGACTATATGAAAATAGAAATAAACAGTCGACTATAAGTCAATAAATAACAAGTTATAACGGACAATTTAATTAATTTAAGTGGAGGAAAGAATTATAGGGGTAAGCGACATTTTTGATGGCTGGACGCGATTTGATTTATATCACACCAACAAGCAATTTTTACTAAACGAAATTGCAAGTACGTTTACATGGACGCAATCCGATGCAATGCAATTCTATCGATTTGCACTTATTTAAATTACAATTTAAATTATGTTGCGCCATTACTGATTGTGTACTAAGGGACCTTCCGTCCCTTAGTACACAATCAGTAAAAGAATTTATAATATTCATAGTTATCTTTTATCATAATATAAAAGTTGTGTAATCCGTCATTGCCCTAAATGGCTTCCCAGAATAAAGACTGCAAAGTAATTAACTTTCAAGCTTTCTGCGAACTCAAGAGATAATTTTTTGCTAACGAACTAATTAAGTAAATTCTGACAAAACAAGGAAAACTAGAGAGCATAAAAAAGCGAGAGGTTTCATGATTATTATTCATAGTTTATACTCGTACCTACCCACGGTTCCTACGTACTTTGATATATAGGAGCACTTTCCTAAGCATGTCGTGCGTACGTTTAAACAGTACAATATTGTAAAGTTCACAAGAGAATACAATAAGGAGCGTCCTCACTGAGAGCATTATTTTATGAGCATTTGTACAGGCAATCATAGGCGAGCAACAAATGCTTCCCAGCCAGCCCAGCATTCACTTTCGAGCAAAACTATGCACGTTCGAATCGAACATTCCCTTGCGAGCTTGGAGTATTCTAATATGATCTCGTTAAATGTCATTAATTCGATAATACGATTGACCAAGATGGTTACAAACACTTAAGATCAAAGAACTGTTCCTTGCTTTACAATTTATGATTAAACGAACTTACCCTAAGTAAAGTTCTATCATAATTATACGAAGTGCCTCGTCCGAAGAGATTAGATATATATATTGGTATATGTTTATATATATTCTTAATTATCTTTTTAACAGAATATTTGTTGCCCACTTAATATCAATATTAAGGTTTGTTTAAAGAATAACAATCATAGGTGTCATTGGAAAACTAAAGTTCTTAATTAACCATTCAGATAATATTATACATATATCTGTTTTAATAAAATACAGTTTTGCTTTTTTATTACTATTGTTAGTTTCCTTATCATTACATTTTATACTGATACTCCTTCCTTATAAGTTAGAGTTGCTGGTTATTGTATTAGTTAGTACATGTTAGTTAAATAAGATATCTTTAATCACAGCTAAAGATTTATCTTGCTAAATCATTTTGATCCTTTACACTAAAGGTCTTTTATAAAATTTACCAGATGTACTTGAGTTGAAACTCCAGCCTGCTGTTTTTAGTATCTGATAAATTGTCACACCTGGTTTTAGAAGTAGCAGCGTGGCGTGTGCTGTGAGCTAAAAATAAATATCAACCCCATGAATTTTGAGAACGTCTGTGTGTTTCCGGGCTGGAATTGTGAGGGAGATTACTAGTGTTTGTGGTTATTTTGGTATTTTCTTGGTCGTATTCGACTTTAATTGTTTCCATTTCATTTGTGGCGTCGTCGTCTAGGACTTTGCCTGGAGTGATTACAAACCATTGTTTTACTGCCAGTTGAAAACCGAGTTATGCAATCTGGTGGGTGTAGCAATTCCAAAGAATTGAACGAAATCAGTGAATTATTGGATGTTGTGAAACAGTCCAATGATCTACTCGAGTACATTCGTTAGGTAAAAAAATTAAATTATATTTGATGTTCTCGTAAGTATGCGGTGAGACAGCCCGAAATGCATTATTCGTTTGAGAATTATTGAATGTTTCGAGATAGTCGGATGATCTGCTCGGATACATTCGTTAGGTAAAATAATTAAATTATGATGATCTCGTAAGTATGCGGTGAGACAGCCCGTTGGCTTGCCCGAAATGCATTATTTGTTTGAGAATTATTTACTGTTGTGAGACAGTCCGATAATCAGCTCGAATACATTCGTTAGAAAAAAGAAATACATTTCTTTTGATTGATAATCTCGTGAAGATGCAGTGGGACGGTTTGCCCGAAGTGCATTATTTGTTAGAGATGCAAGTTTAAGCGGTAGGATTGGTAAAATTGTTGTAGATATATGTACAATTAAATCAAAATAGTAAAATAATTAAATTATGATGATCTCGTAAGTATGCGGTGAGACAGCCCGTTGGCTTGCCCGAAATGCATTATTTGTTTGAGAATTATTTAATGTTGTGAGACAGTCCGATAATCAGCTCGAATACATTCGTTAGAAAAAAGAAATACATTTCTTTTGATTGATAATCTCGTGAAGATGCAGTGGGACGGCTTGCCCGAAGTGCATTATTTGTTAGTGATGCAAGTTTAAGCGGTAGGATTGGTAAAATTGTTGTAGATATATGTACAATTAAATCAAAATTAAATCAAGGGCGCACGGTTGGCGCAGTGGTTGAGCGATTGACTGCTGCGCTGCGTGTCGCGGGTTCGATTCCCGCACGGAACAAATATTTGTATGACCTACAGATAGTTGTTCCGGCTCTGGGTGTTGTGTATGTGAGTTTATATGTTTGTAAACGCACCCACGATACAGGAAGAAATTCCTAGTGTGGGGCAACGTTTTTTTTTTTTTTTTTAATAATATATTTTAACAGAGTTAGGTACCTTGTGGGTCTAAATATGGCGTCGACTCTTGAGACGATTTTGTTTTACTTCGTTTAAGTCGAGCATGTTTTAAATTGTTTCCAGGTTTTTTTCATTTTTCATCTGATTCTCTCGTATTCCTCGGTTGACAATGATGTGTCCTTTTTGGCATTTTCCAACTTTTAAAAACTGTTCTTTTTATTTAAAAGTTTAGCTAAATGTTGAGTAGCAACTCACTCAAACCGCGAATGACAAGTTGACAGCCGACACAGAGCTGCCAGGGAGAGAAAAAAAAAAAATTGTCTCTGAAACATAGTGATTTACGTGGCCTCCCGTAGCCGATACTACATGTAAATAATAATCATTAATTACAGGTACTAATCTCGAGGACGAGGCACAAAGTATAATTAGCTAGTAATATTCCTACATACATACTCTTTGAAGAATTCGGTCGCGAATGACGCAGAAAAGGTCCCGCAGTGCGAAACCTATCCCTGTATACATCTATATTATCCATCTGCTCTTCTGTACTGCGCACACGTACGTACGTTTAACCGGTCAGCCGGGCGGTAGCGGTGCATAGCGGCCCTGACGATCAAGACCGACGCGCGCCACCAGCGGGACGTTGCAAAAAATCTGCCACACACGTTGTAACAAATATATTTCCGCGACGACTCCCGGCGACATCTGGTGTCTCAAGTGTACCTTTTCACCTAGGTGTGTCACTAGGTGGTGGAGGCACTTTGGGACTAGATGGCGCTGAGATCGGGACGGAATTATTGTAAATTCTTTACGAAACCCGTTAAATATTGTGTGCATTAATATAATTCAACAAGCACACAATCTCCTACATGTCTAGCCTATTAATTTCTGGTATACATAATTATTTAAAGAAGATATAGACATTACATCTCTATGGGTCAATAAAATTCTCAATGTCTATGGCCGACGAGAATGACATTTCTTTTTCATTACGAATGGATACCGAACAGGCAATAAAAAAATCTGATCTTGGTGAAAAGGAAACTGAGATAAATTAAAATGACTCGGACGAGACAGGGAATTAGCCCTAAATTTAAAGTAATAATGTGCCAGCAAGCGCTGTGAGTATTTGTGGAATTGAACTATATTTTCATGCTTGTGAGACATGTGCTCGTATGATGCTAATACCGCATTTTCTCCCATCGACAGGGCTTCTTAGGATTAATTAAAATATAAGATTCATAAATAAAATAAACATGGTCAACGAAACTATATAAGAACAGCAACACCGCATTCAACAACAGGCTCCGAACACCCATGATATTTTGACCGATGAAATAATGGATACTATCTGCACAGGAACGATGCTGGTTGTGACATCACATATCTGAAGCTAAGTTTAAAGGGTAGTTTATATACCATCCACAAGTAAGTGAGATACATATAAAATTGTGATGCAGTAGTGATGCCGGTGAAGTAATTAAATTAGTTGACCAAATATAAAGACTTTTACTTCTATCGACCCTCATGCGAAGTCATCCCTGCAATTGTCTCATCCAGAATACCTACCCCTGAGCTGGCTGGTGAGTAAGGAGAAAAAGATGTCTTACAATTGTACGCCCAACGTGTCGCATGAGGCTTGATAGAGGTACTTGACAAACTTGCAATTTGTACGACCAATGTGTCGCATGTAGTTTGATTGTAATACTTGATTACTTATTTTGTGTCTAATAGTTATAACTTAAATACATAAGGATTTAACCAAACTATAGGTTAACTTCATGATTGCTTAATTTAAAAACTTAAAATAACAAAACATTAACTTTATATAAAATTTAAAAGTGCGGTTATAGTCACATGTTTTATTTAAAAACTATAAACCATTTCACTGATAAATGTTTTGTTAAATTGAATATAAAACACTCTAATTTAACATAGTTATTATAACTGTTAATTAGGTTTAAATATATACATGGAACAAACAATTGTTTTTGTTCAACATTTATGTTTTTGTTCATTACTTAAAACTAAACTAAAAAAAAAACAAAACTTTAACATTATATATAAATTTAAAAGTGGGGTTATAGTCACATGTTTGTTTAAACTATATACCTTTCCACCAGTGAATGTTTTGTTTAACTGATAATTGGTTTTGAATATTTAGAACAAAAAGTGTTTTTGTTAAACATGCTTATAGCAATTTTATTTGACTATCTTCATAAAGAAGAATTAGTTCATTACTTAAATGTTATTATATTTCAACAGATCAAAAAGCAACTGGAGATGTGGTCTGCAAGCAGTATCGTTCCCTGTGTAGTTGAATCATAGTGGAAGCATCAAGGAGATGGATTATCCCGCACATATGTTGTTATCTGATGAGGTACACTGGTGTTCGGAAACCTGTTGCTGAGCTGTTAATTTAAATAAAGAGTAAATTCAGGAGGTACTTTTACAATTATATGTATCGTAGCTCGCTTTAAACATTACTTAATGAGAATTTCTCTAATAATTATTTTCATACTTAATAATTTATACTAAAAATAAATATAACTTAATTGTTAAATTCTTTTGGAAGATATTAATGCCAAAAGAAAATGTGGGACATCTATAATAACTATTTGATTATGATCCCACTGGCGCCCAATCTTAAAATAAATAAAATAAACAATTTGTAGTGACTTATTAGGATGTTTTTACTGTGTCAACTAGAAGAAGCACAATTTTATAGTATATTCTAATTGTTATGTTGATTTCTTCCTATACGGAATGCAACAAGCAGTACTTTGATTGAATTACTAGTGTTTCTTGTACACAGCATTACCTAAATTTGTACATGTGAACAATACTTAAACTTATTAGGTATTTTTTCCTGTGACAACTAAAAGTAACACAATGTGGTATTTATTATACTCTGATCACTATGGTAGATATGTTATGTTGTTTCCTATACGGATTACAACAAGCAATGCTATCGTGAATAGTGTTTCTTGTACACAGAAAGCCTATAAGTGTCCATGTCAACAATGGTCCTCAATTGATTTAAATACATTAATGTAAAAATATGAAGATTTTCTAGTTAAAATCATTGTTGTGTTAAAATATTTGCACATAATTCAATAATGGAGGTGCAAATATTTAATTAAGAAAGGGATGAATGAATGCTGGTAGGGTATAAGGATTTTTTTTTTAAGTCGGCGTTAATTTAATAACTGGGTATGTATATGGATGGATGAAAGGAAACACAATGATGCAAAAACTTAGTAGTATTCTGAATTATAAAACTTAACTAAAGTAGACATTTACCTACATCTATACAACGGATAGGTGCTCAATGTAACCCTTGCTGATTTAAAAAGGCGGGTTTACTTTTCGTTGCGAATCTTAACTTGATTAGGTTATCCTATATCTATACAATGAATGGGTACTTAATGGAACATTTGCTGATTTAAAAGGCAATGTTACTTTCTGTTGCGAATCTTAACTTGATTTAGTACTTGTCTACATTTACTTATATACATTTGAACAACTTGATACTTATAACACTTGCCGATTTAAAAAAAAAAGCAGTGTTTCTGTTGTTTATAAAACTTAACTTGATCAGTTATTGGTCTAAACTTAAAATTAATAAAAGGTTAAATCTCTTTTGAGTATAACCTGACTCTTAAACATTTAACATACTTAAATGTTTGATGAATCAAACATTAACTTAAATAAAATTAGTTAATGGCATAACTAGCATTTAAACTGGCTACTTGGCGATTGTGTTCTGATATATGAATGCTTTTCATTGCTGTCTGTTTTGGGACAATCACTGAAGTCAAAGTCAAAGTCAAAGTATTTTATTTGTTTAACATAGGTAATATGGTACATGGTATAAAATTTGTGTTGTATCACTATGTTTTGCCTTGCAAGGCGTACAAAGTAGGTGTAAAAGAAAAATAAAAACAAAACGACAAACCAAACAAACAAGATAGAATAACAAGTGGATCGGACATTTTTTATTTTATGGTTCTATCATCCAAAAACTCATTGATAGAGTAGTAAGCCTTTTCAATCAATAATTTCTTTAATTGCGATTTAAAATGGTTTATATTGGTCATGCTTTTTAAGGTTTTTGGTAGTTTATTATAAATCTTTGGACCCATGCCAAGACAACTCTTCGAGAAAAGTGCAGTACTGTGTTTTTTTGACTTTAGTATGCTTTGGTGACGTCTAGTATTAAGTTTCTCAAATTTAGATAGATTCTCCTTAATAAATATTGATGTTTCATAAATATAGAGGGATGGAAGCGTAAGTATTTTTAAACTAACGAAAAATGGTTTGCAACTTTCGGTGGTTTTTAACAAACATATCGCTCGAAGACATTGTTTTTGGGCTTTAAATGCCATTTCTCTGTTGGTAGAGTTGCCCCAAAATATTATGCCGTAACGAAGAGTTGAGGAGACATATGCATGATATGCAGTAAGGACAGTATTACGATTTACAACCTTATTCAAATTGTGTAGGGCATAGCAAAATTGATGAATTTTTTTTATCATAGTCTCCATGTGTGTTTTCCATGTCATGCTTTCGTCTAGCCAAATACCCAGAAATTTGGTTCGTTCCGTTTTAATAATCTTATTTTGGTCATAATTAATGTCAAGAATTTTAGAACTAGTTCTTTGTTTAAATGTCATTATTTGAGTTTTATTAAGATTAATCTGCAAGTTGTTATTATTTAGCCATTGAATTATTAGACTTAAGCTACTGTTTATGTCGTTTTCATGTGAATCAATATTTTCACCAGAAAATACTATAGTACAGTCATCAGCAAATAGGGTCATAGGATGTGGTATGGTTTTCGGAAGGTCATTTATATAGCATAAAAATAATAAAGGGCCAAGCACACTTCCCTGAGGCACACCATAGTAAATGTGTCTCTCTCTCGATTGGTAATTAATTTCAGTTTTAGTTTGAACATCGACTGCTGAAATACAAGTTACCTGTTTTCTGCCAGTAAGGTACGACTTTATTAAGTCTAAAACTTTGCCCCTAATGCCATACTTATATAGCTTATTTATAAGGATTTCATAGTCAACAAAATCGAAAGCCTTAGTCATATCCATAAATAAGGCTGTTACAGGTATTTTTTGGTCCATATTTGTAACTATTTCGTTGATCAATTCATAAATGGCCATGTTTATGTTTTTACACTTTCTAAAACCATACTGCTCTTTAGCTAAAATGCCATTTTTTTCAAGGAACATGTATATACTGTTATAAATAACCTTTTCAATTATTTTGGAAAATATCGAAAGAAGAGCAATGGGTCTGTAGTTTTGTATATTTTGAGGATCATCCTTTTTAAGTAGTGGTTTTATTACGGACAGTTTTAAGTCTTCGGGAAAAACACCATGTTCTATACATAGGTTTGTAATAAAGCTAAAAACCGGTGAAATTTCAACAGCTACGCTTTATATTATCTTAGTTTCAATGTCGTCGAAGCCAGAGCTATTCGTATTTTTCAGAGTCGTAATTATTTTATAAATGTCAATTGGTGCTGTGGGTGATAAGAATAATGAATTCATGTTCGAATATGTTACTGTTATTTTATGGTCAGAATTGTTTGTTGGCTGTATTTGGTCAATAAAATGATTATTAAATAGTTCTACAATGTCAGTTGGATTTGTTACGTATTTATTGTCGATAAGGAGTTTATAAGGACTGTTCTTGGGAATGTTATTTTTTGATGAGTTTATAACCCTCCAGGTTGCTTTAGTTTTATTTACAGCGTTATTGATATAATGGCTATTTTGCGATTTTTGGGTCAATTTGATAATTGTTTTTAAACGTTTGGAATAGGAATTATATCTTTGTTTATTGGCTACATTTGGATGCCGCCTGAAGGTCCATAGCATCTCCCGTTTACGTTTAGAGCACAGTTTAATTCCTTTCGTGATCCATTTCTGTGGTTTAGTAGTTACATTTTTTATTTTCTTTAAAGGGAAACACAGATCGTAAAATAATTTGAATAAGTTATGAAATTCTTTAAATGCGCTATTTGGATCTTTGCAGCCATAAACACCATTAAAACTAAGACTTTGGAGAGCATCTTTAAATTTTTTGATATTTTCCTGGCAAAAATCGCGTTTATAAGAGAACCAGTGTGTTATCGTGCAGGTCTTTTTGACGGGACATTTTATAATTTGAGCTGTATGGTCAGAGACGGCTAGCTCCATTACCTCACATACACTTCCTCTTACGTTGTGTATAATATTGTCGATGCATGTACCGCTATCTAGCCGGGTTGGTTCACGCACACCTAATTTCAAATTAAAGCTATGTAAGAGATTTTGAAACTGCATTGACATTTTCGTGTTATTGAGAATATCAATGTTAAAGTCTCCGCAAATCAGCACCTTTTTTTTGGAATTGAGACATATTTTCCTTAAGATTCCATCAAAGTTATAGAAAAATGAAGTTAAAGAGTCGATATTATTCTTAGGAGATCTATAAATACAGACTATAATTATTTGATGTTTAATTAATTCAATTGCACAAGATTCTAAGACACACGAACTGCAATATTCTTTTAAGTCGAGAATTTTATAAGGATGTTTATTATTTACTAAGATGCATGAGCCACCTCTCCGCGACTTTCTTGCATAGAAGGTAGCAAGAGTATAATTTGGAATAAAAAGATTGCAATGGTCCTCTTCTGTCATATTGTGTTCTGTAACACAAAGTACATCCACATGTTTCCCAAGGCTAGCAAGATCATTTATATGTAAGCTTAATAAGTCCGATTTACTTATTAAACCGTTTGTGTTTTGATGAATAACATGAATATGGTTATACAAGAAAAAAATTTTGATTGTTCACAGTTTCAGGAGTATTAATTTTATGAGAGACATTGTCTATATTATTCGACTTGGAAAAACAATTATGAAAGATCATGTCAATATCATATTTTACATTGCAAAAAATATTGTTCATACCAGTATTGTTAATCACACCATTTAGCTTAGAAAACATTGTATAATCGTAGGGTAGATCGTAATTAGAGTCATATAGAAATGCATAGTTGTGTATCTGAATGTCATTGTATAACAGGTTATTGAACAATTCTACTCTTAAGTTGTACACATTAGAGTAATAGCTGTATTTATACGTAGGTAAACATATTATAATATTTGTGTTATTTACAGCTATAAGTGTTTCACGCAAGTTAAGAATTAGATCATGATAGTTATTTGTTGAGCTGAAGTCCTCTTCGCCGATGAGAATTATGCAGTAATCATCAGACGTAAAAGTGGTTAATTTTTTATCAATGTCACTGATGAGATGCTTTATCCCACAATGTGGTTTGAGGTAGTGGCATATATTATAGTTTGGTAATGTTGTTTCTGCTATTGATAAGATCTTGTTTGTCTTATTAGTACTCAGAATACACAATTTATGTTGATGTTTATTGTTAACTACCTCCATATTCGGTTTAATGGTGTGCGATGGACTATTTTGTATTGTATTATTCTGTTTCGTAACCAAAGTATTTGTATGTTTTGGAGTTACAGTTACTGCAGAACTTTCCAGTTTCTTAAGTGGATTTGAATTTCGAATAGGAGTGGCTTGCTCCTTATTAGGTGTCCCAAAGTCACTAATTAGCTTCTTAGTTACTTTTTTTACAAGTTTATGTTTGTTATTTAGCGAGTCAATCGTTCTTTTTAGCTCAGTGTTTTCACATGATAAATTATTTATTTCTTCATGGGCCGCTAGTAATTCTGAGTTGAGTTGGTCAATTTTTTGTTTTAATTGAGTGACTTCGTCGTTTTCATCATCCGATATTGTAGGTAAACTGTGTGTGGTGCCATCTATGGACGAGTCATTGGAATTATTACATTGTTCCACTATACTTTCATTAAGTGATTGAGTACGGTTGCGCGTCCGCCGAAGAGTAATATTCTCGAAGAAGTTCATTCTTACGCCTTGTTAGTGTTATTGTAGAGAATTTAAATAACACAAAAAGTATTTCACTTTCTGTGATTTGAACCGGCGACAGGTCGAGTATATCGAAGCTGCCACATAAACCACTCCGCCAGCGAGACTTAATATATCGTGGCGAAATTTTTGATCTTTATGCGCCGAGTATTGATGCGTAGGCGACAGCGGGGACAGCGGCGGTCAGCGCGGGAGGTATCGAGCGCTCCGCGAGTTGTCGTAGGTCAAGGATAAAAGTTCGTTAACACTGTTTTCAAATTTAGAGTTTTTTCCACATTTTTATTTTCACTATAACTTTGTATAACTTAAGCCGATTATCATAAAAAATACATAGGTCAATAGGTCGTTTCACTGGCTTTAAGTTAACAGTATATCATTGCTAGAATATCCACTTTTTACCACAAAACTTATTTAAAAACTGAGAAGTAAAGATAACAACGAACCGTCTTGTTTCGCCGCTCGTCGAGGACTCAATGACTGAGTATGTCGTATTAGTCTTAGGTAAGAACAATCAAAGTTTTATCTGCTAGTTATTTGACTATTACTAATGTTCTAATATTTAGTACATTTTGTACATAATTAGAAACTTAAAAACTTGATAAATAAGTTTTGAACTATATTTTTTTAAACTATTAGTTTTTTTTTTATATAAAACTTAATCTAGGTAGTTCTCATATGAATTAGATTTTCTTAGACTGCCTCAATTTCTGTTAGGGAGCAAGCTAGATTCACTATATGCATGGAAATATGTTATATTAAAAAAAAAAATGTAAATCAATTTTTTTAACCGGGGTGAGATGTACTGTAACAAATATATTTCCGCGACGACTCCCGGCGACATCTGGTGTCTCAAGTGTACCTTTTCACCTAGGTGTGTCACTAGGTGGTGGAGGCACTTTGGGACTAGATGGCGCTGAGATCGGGACGGAATTATTGTAAATTCTTTACGAAACCCGTTAAATATTGTGTGCATTAATATAATTCAACAAGCACACAATCTCCTACATGTCTAGCCTATTAATTTCTGGTATACATAATTATTTAAAGAAGATATAGACATGACATCTCTATGGGTCAATAAAATTCTCAATGTCTATGGCCGACGAGAATGACATTTCTTTTTCATTACGAATGGATACCGAACAGGCAATAAAAAAATCTGATCTTGGTGAAAAGGAAACTGAGATAAATTAAAATGACTCGGACGAGACAGGGAATTAGCCCTAAATTTAAAGTAATAATGTGCCAGCAAGCGCTGTGAGTATTTGTGGAATTGAACTATATTTTCATGCTTGTGAGACATGTGCTCGTATGATGCTAATACCGCATTTTCTCCCATCGACAGGGCTTCTTAGGATTAATTAAAATATAAGATTCATAAATAAAATAAACATGGTCAACGAAACTATATAAGAACAGCAACACCGCATTCAACAACAGGCTCCGAACACCCATGATATTTTGACCGATGAAATAATGGATACTATCTGCACAGGAACGATGCTGGTTGTGACATCACATATCTGAAGCTAAGTTTAAAGGGTAGTTTATATACCATCCACAAGTAAGTGAGATACATATAAAATTGTGATGCAGTAGTGATGCCGGTGAAGTAATTAAATTAGTTGACCAAATATAAAGACTTTTACTTCTATCGACCCTCATGCGAAGTCATCCCTGCAATTGTCTCATCCAGAATACCTACCCCTGAGCTGGCTGGTGAGTAAGGAGAAAAAGATGTCTTACAACGTCAGCGTCGTTCTGCAGTGTCCCATAGAACATTGTGTTTATTCGTGCCGATTTCGTCAAACGTTGGTAGTCCTTGAAGATTGACCCGAGCGGCTGTAATTATTTAGCGACGAGCTCCTCCTTACGAAATGATGAATAATAATGTATACATGCACTTTTTATTACGTGAGAGCTTTTGGTTGTGAGGTTCGTAGCAGTTAGTTCTGTAATTTTGACCTACCCCCATGAGATAAATGTATGAGCTTATGTTTGTATGTAAAATGAAGGCCCAACAGCTTAACTGACCTAGGCAGTGTTTCTTAACTTTGACTAACACTTGTTTTATTACCCGACTGCCGAAAGAGGGTAAAGTGTTTATTAGTCTATGTATGTATGTTCGTTCTAGAGACCAAACGCGTTGGCCGATTTTAATGATTCTTACGTCAATCGATTCACCTCAAGTGTCACTGGCTGCATTAAATTTGGAAAATGCATAATTGAATGAGCCCCATAATTGTGCCTCCACAATATGGGGCACATAATCCGCGAATTTTTTTTTTCTTTAAAATCTATCGGGTATCAAAATACAGGGTTTTAAGAGTTGATTTCAAAAATAGATAACACTTATATATTTATATGTTACTAATTCGAAAAAAAATATAGCTATATATAAATTTATGGATAGTATTTATTGTAACAATATAGTTTTGTATATATTTATGTTTTAATGTACAGTACACCACAGACTACCCCCTTTCTCAGGTTAGGCTATAAGTTCTTTCAGATCACCCAAAGGTTGTCTGGTAGATATCGCTGTCAGCGATGAGACCGCCTTTGTACCCGTATAATTAAGGTTTCTTATAAATGGATGTATAACTTTTATGGTGTACAATAATGTATATTCTATTCTAAAGTATATTCTATTCTAGCTAAAAAGTTGTTAATAAAAAAGTTAATTCAAAATAAAATTCGCGAGCTGTCTGACCAAAACCAGATGTATCCTCCGACTGCACAGCATGATTTTCTTCTCTTATATTTCCTCCTTCGTATATCCAACTGAATATATATACTTCCACTTATTAAAGTGAATAACTAAATGAGTCACAGGAGATGAATTAATTACGAGCTCTTTCCCAAATTATTACAAATTGAACGTTTGGGCATCCTTTTTCCTTCATTAACTTAATTTCCGCGTTGATTAGAGTTTTACCCAACGCCTACGGGAGTTTGTCTTAAGGAAGGAAGAAACGTTCATCTTTTATTTTAAGCTAAATACATGTCTCAGTTGATTTTGAAATCCTCTTAGGTATCCTCTCCTCTCTAAATATGTCTCCTTCTGTGATTGCATGGTTTAATTCTTATCCTCGGGGCCGCTCGCAGTCGGTTCGCTCAGAGGATGCTTCCTCTGAATGGTGCGATCTCGCGGCGGGTGTTCCTCAGGGTGGCGTCCTTTCTTCTCTTATTTTCTCGGTTTTTATAAACGCTATCACGAAGGTCTTATCTTCACACTTTGGGCTAAAAATTATGGGACTCTTAGTGAACCCAGCAAAATCACAAGCTCTTATTATTGGTGGCAGATACTTCATAAATCTGTTGAGTAGCCAGTCTCTTCCCCCTGTTTTGTACGATGCCGTCGCCATAGAATATTCCAAAAAACTTACAGGTTTTCCTTGACTGCCACATATCTTGGAATGTTCACATTGCAGAAGTAAGCAGGAGGGTGTTTTGCTCGTTTCGGTCTCTGAAGCGTCTCCAGACGTTCCTGCCTTTTGCGGCTAAAGTTACTCTTGCTCAGTCTCTCCTACTTCGTCTTCTTGACTATGCTGATGTCAGCTTTCTTGATGCTACTGAGGAACTTCTTGATAAGCTCGAATGTCTACAGAATTTGTGCATCCGTTTCATATTTGGCCTCCGAAAATAAGATCATGTGTCGGAATTTCGTAGGCGGTTGAAATGGCTGCCTATTCGACAGCGCCAAGATGCTCACACTCTTTCATTACTCTTTTCTGTTTTTCATTATCCTAATTCTCCTTTGTATCTTCGAGAACGCTTTGAGTATCTTGTTCCGAGGGGAAAACCTTCTCGTCTGTCATCATCTCTTCTCCTTTGTTTTCTTTCCCACTCTTCAAGTCGTTACGGTGGATCTTTTACTGTTCGCGCTGTGCGCCTCTGGAATACTCTTCCACATACGGGATAGCCCTTCATTGGAGGTTTTTTAAGAGAAGAATTAAGGAATATTTCCTGTCAACATGACTCATTAATTTATGTATTTACAATTGTAATATTTTAGTTTTGTAATAAATAGATATGTATTATGTTTATGCATTGTGTGTTGCACACGTATTTGTTTAGTTTATTTAGTGAGTAAGTATTTAAAATTGTTAAGAGTTTTTAATAAGCTTTTGTTGTGCACATGGATGTACAATCCTCAAATGCATATTTCTCTACGCAACTGAGGTTTGCTGTTAGAGAACCCAACTATGGGTTAAGCTTGCCTTTGTACATAAACTAAAGAAAATAATAAAAAAGAAACTAAAGAATAAGATATATTTCTAATGAATTATGTTTCTACAGACATATGAGCTGGGTTTTTGCTTCTGTCTTCTCCTTATCATAATAAGATGTGCAAAGTTGTAAGTATATTTATATTGGTTCCTTACCTGCCTACAACCCATTAGCTTGACATAGTTGAATAGTTAGTTTCGTCATGTCAAGGCGAGTAACAAAATGTCTCGTGAGTGGAACAGTAAGGAGGAGACGATCTAGGGGGACGTTCGGATCTTATTGGTGATGAGTTTATATAAGTATAAAACAGGAATATTTTTAGATGTGCTTTTTCGATCATAGACCTTTATTATTATTTTATAGCGTGGAGAAATCCGCTATAAAACCACCGTGCGCTAACACGGGGAGAAAGCGCAGTTATGTGGGACTCGAACCCACTAAAACTCCACGGTGTCCTCCTGTGCCGCTTATGGCGGGAACACGGGCACGCGTTAGCACTCACCGAGAACCCGCCGCGGCTGTCCGTCACCGGACTCTCTTCTGGGGAGTAAACCCCATCAACGGCGCACCAGAACACACTGTACGTCACCGACTATGCGGGAACCCACCGGGGGGATCGATCATAGACCTGACTTCTCGCTTTCTATCAGATAAACTTAAGACCAAGAACAATAAGTGGGAAATGATTATCTTCTAAAAGTAATTGCAAACAAGTTCAGCATAAAATTCGCATCATTTTTTATAAAAAAAAACTACACTCATTTTAATTTAAACAAATCAAAACAAAGGACAATCAGCAGCAACACATTCAAATGCAAATAAGATGTGTGCTTCCGTTTAAGCACTCTCCGGCCTTGCCAGTCGCAGGCTTATTTTTAAAAGAACCAAGTAACTGCCGTTCCTGAACATGAATATGCATTTTTGGGACGTGTATTCATTTTGTTGCTTTTTCAGCGCTTGAGAACGAAATTGCTCGGAACACTAAATGGGCACAATTTTTATATGGTTAACGAACTAAAAATTGTAGATAAAATATTGTAATTTAATTATTATTGTTGTTAAGCTCACGTTTGATCACAATCTCGCCAGGTGGTCAACGATGATGAGGCACATTTGCCTAGAAGTAACCTATTCCACTATTGACTTAAAGACCAGGTTGAAGTTATCAGGAAACACAGACGCCGGCAGGAAACTCCACTCCTTAACCTGTATGTATTCACTGCCTAGCCTTTACCCAACTATAATATTACCGTCTTAACTGGATGCAGTTGAGTATCAGTATTTTATTTGTACAGGAGCGACTGTATATCTGACCTCCACAACCCAGTAACTGGATAACACGATACCCCCCGGCTTAGATGAAGAACATGGTATAGATTAAGCCATGGCGTGGCCGCACATAAAACAACAATAGTTATTCCTAGTGTTGTCGTGTTTGCAAATTTCCCCAAACAATGGTAAAAATTATTTATAATAAAAGTTTGATTACGATTTATGAATAAACCCTCTTGTTAAATCAATTTTAGTTAAAATATGTTTTGTCTCTTTTTTCACGATGGCATTTTTATAGTTTTTTGACACAACGTCTTGTTTATCGCGGACTAAAGAAAACGTCTCAATTAGGACGTTTTCGAGTCCTCGCAATGCGAACCTTAGTAAAATATCGGCCTCTCTTTTTTGTCTAATATTATTGTCATTATTTTTATGCCTTTAACAACGTCGGGGCTCTGAGGTCCCGGTCCTTTGAAAGGCGTGCCGAAGCCAGCTTGCAGGGGCCTTGTTAGTCATTTATCATATATAACACCAATCGACGATTATCCCTTTATGCACTACGTAAGTGCACCGAAGGACAAACCCCGGTTGGTGCAGGGCTATTGTTAAATATGGTGACAAATATATTGGGCTATGGTTTTGTGAGGTTTAGTGGATCGATAGCCTAAAACTATAGAATGACTATTGGCCCCTGCCTGACCACTGTTGAACTACACGGCTATAATATGGCAGGGGGTGACTTGCACACTCAATTAATGGGCCCCCATAAACGGTGGATAGCGCTTGAGTGACGTAGCGTCAAGGGGGCAAAATATACGGAGTTGCTTGAGGAGTAGAGAGGTATACCACGGCTATCAGGACTTATTGTCATTACTGTTAAACAAGTGATAATTACGAGTGGACATTCATCAACTGTCATGATGCCGATGATGAAATAAATACGACTCTTGAAACATAAAATAAAAATTTGCTTTATTCATCATAAACTTAAAACAACACGGCCTCTGCCGACCTAGATGGCTCTAAGATAATATACATATAGTATACGTACATACATTATTTTTGAAGAATAAAGCCCGGAAACTTAGCAAATAGGTCGCTGCCTCGTTGATGGCAGTGGAAAATATTCCTGCTGTGGACATTGATTTACTGAATCCGAAATCTGTAACAGTAAAAATGAAATAAACATTACATAAACAAGTTCATAGCAGATTTAAATTGTGTGTGTAGTAAACAGAACCATGGTTTGGTCAGGTTTGCTTATTGAGGGATGTATCAACAGTGCATCTTCGTGGTAATTGGCTTGATTTTGGTCGGGCTTAATCTGTAACAATTCATAATATATTCAATCCAAACACTAAGGAAATAATGCAATTAGTTATTACCTACGTAGGAAAATCGATCCCGTGCTTGTTTTCTAATCTCGGGATTTCGGCATTGCCTATAGACCTGCCACCTGCCGTTGCTGGGATTGCCTTTTTATTATTTTTGTTGACAGTACAATGAAATTTATATTAAATGACCAGTTAGAAAATAAGAAATTACAATTCAACAAAATTCACCTAAATCTTCTAAAAGTTTGTATCGATGGCGAGCAGATGGCAATAGTTGTGATTCATTGTTTATATTTATTTCAGTCATCTAGTACACCTCATTCGTAACAAGACTATGTTTGTCACTACTCTGTGTTTAACAACTTGAGATTCTGTCTACCCCATTTGGGATACGGACGTGAATGTATTTATGTAATAAAAACACACCCAAAAGAAGAGGGGGTGAGAATCATACCTAAGTAAATACATCAATACTTACATGTATATATTTTTAG
Organism: Orthosia cruda; assembly: GCA_964057195.1. Lineage (NCBI taxonomy): Eukaryota > Metazoa > Arthropoda > Insecta > Lepidoptera > Noctuidae > Orthosia > Orthosia cruda. The sequence continues at coordinate 2,193,619 of OZ059826.1, read as the reverse complement.
GCACTGAATGTGGTTTTAATTGTACCCTTTTTTATAGAGAATAGATCATCATCAAAATGAATTGAACAAGTTTTACTATATTTTGTTGGTTGTCAATTTTCTCGTCCAGTAGCATCCAGCCAATTCTTTTTTGTTACACTATTAGTCGGAAACCTAAAATGTAAAATACAGTTTATTAGTATATTACACTAGTGTGTAGTGTTACGCCACGCTGCCTCAGCTGATCACAGCGCGCCACTCAAGACAGCCAATCACAGCGCGCAACTCAAGATGGCCAATCACAGCGAAGCCACGCCACCGCCGCTACTACTGGACGCCTCCGGTAGGGGAAAAGCTATATAATGCACTGCCAGCTCATTTTGGGTTCTCTTGTTGCTGCGATTACTGCGAAGCTGTTACTCTGTTCGATTGTGTAAGTTTTATTAAGTAATAATAAATCGGTGTGTTTATCAGTCTGCCTTTTATATTTATGCCCACCTTTTACATCTCAGAAGTGGGGATAAATAGAGAAAGCTATGAAGCGTAATCACGCCGAGGCGACAAGGTTAGGACATAAGTCAGGAAGGCGTGAATCCCAATATGAAGAAGCATCCGAAACGAGCGGCGATGAAGATGACGACACATCACCAGAAATCCCACCGGCCCGAAAAATTCTTAGAAAACTTTTGGAAACCGAGGTACAAAAAGCCATGTGTGAGTTAAACGACGAGACACCCTCCATCACCACAAGAAAATAACTCCGCGCGGCCTCTCTGATACCAGAGTTTGATCCCGATAGTGAAGAATGCACTACTGCGTCAGCATGGCTCAAAAAGATCGATCAGCGCGGCGAGATTCATGGCTGGAGTGAAACTACGAAGTCATTTCACCTGCAAGACAGATTAAGAGGTCAAGCTAGAAGATGGTACAATCGGCTTGATGAATATGAGTTTTCCTGGCAAGATTGGAAGCAGATGTTGATGCGTGCGTTTCCCAGACATCGTGATTTCGGGAATATGTTAGAAGAGTTGATGAACCGGAAGAAACAAGCTACAGAATCGATGACGAAATACTACCAGGACAAAGTGGCCATGTGCTTCCGGTGTAAGTTGTCCGACAACGCAACTGTTTCCTGCATCATTCGCGGTCTACCACTATCCCTCCAAGCGAATGCGAGAGCTTACCAGTGCGAGCGACCTGAAGAACTATATGAAGGCTTTCTTTCCGCGCTGGATGATTACCAACCTCCACCAACGTCGAGCGGAACACGTGCGCCAAATAAAGATGCCAACAATCGACAAGGAAACGATAAAAATATACTCCTATCAACCCTGACGTCGACCCGTGTCCGCGCTGTAAAAAAACTGGGCACATACTACGTAACTGCCCTTATCCAGATTTGCGGAAATTCTACAAGTGTGGTAAGCAAGGCCACATTGCTCCACGCTGCGTAAATGTTTCGAAACAAGGCGTCGATGAAGCCAAAGAAATCAAGCTACTACAAAACTACAACAAGATTTACGAAAAAACGGTAAAGATTAATGGCACTTACGTTAAATCTTACATTGACACCGGCAGTCAAGTCAACGTGCTCTCAACTCGAGTGTCAGAACTGCTGGATCTCGAAATCATCCCATCTAACACCGTCCTCAAAGGCTTATCCGGAGAACATTTACCCAGCCGCGGACAAGTAACTTTCCAGCTGGAAATCGACGGCATACTTATCCTCTGTAAGGCTTATTTATCAAACGTGGAGATGGGGAACATAAATCTGTTGGTTGGGCAGCCAATTATCAACAGCGACGGTATGTCTTTGTTGGTTAGCGGAGAAAGAGCTACCCTCAAACAAGATTTCGACTTTACAAGACACATGGATGTAATTGAAGAGCGCACTCGCTTCAAGGTCGTCACTGCTGAAAAAGAGTGCCTATTGCCAGGACATTCCATCATCAAAGTTAATGTGCTTGGCAATGATAAAGACAACGATGTCGTCACTACGCCACAACATTATAAGCTGCGAGGTGTAGCCTATTCGATTCCTGCCACGCAGCTAAGAGGCCCCATCGGATATATCAAGATCATCAACAATGGCGCTCAAAACATCACCTGGGAGCCTGGTGAAGTACTAACCAGAGCCGACAGCTGCATCACTTCGCCACTACCAGTTCAGGTTAGTCTACAAATATACACTTTGCCATCGACTTCCACAGCTAAAGCCAATAATGATTATAGCCATCCTATTGCGTCTGTTTTGCACACTAGCCTAGCCAATGCAGGCACTATTGGGGGAGTAAACTTAAATGATATCAGGTCGAGTGAATTAAATAAAAATGATCACAATAATTTAATCACTTTATTGAAAAATTATAGTGACTGTTTTGCAAATAAAACGAAAGACTTGGGATGTACAGATTTATTACAAATGACCATAACATTAACTAGTAAACAGCCTATATACCGCCAACCTTACCGTTTGTCTCATAGTGAGCAGGATATAGTTAGGACAAAAGTCTCGGAGTTATTAGACGCAGGTATAATCCGAGAGTCCGAGTCTTGTTTCGCTTCTCCAGTTATCCTGGTGAAGAAAAAGAACGGCGACAGTAGGCTCTGTGTCGACTTTCGGGCGCTTAACGCCATTACCGTCAAAGATAGGTATCCGTTGCCCCACATCGATGATCAGGTCTCAAAGTTAGCCGGCAAGAATTTCTTCACAAGTCTTGATTAAGCCCAAAGTTACCATCAAGTTAGGATCGCCCCTGAAGACGTACACAAAACAGCTTTTATAACACCACAGGGTCATTTTGAATATACTCGTGTTCCATTTGGTCTGGCTAACGCACCGTCTGTTTTTATGCGACTCATAAACAAGATCGTTGATTCTATACGAAATTGCAATAACGTTTCTAAAGGCGGTAGTAAGAAAACCTGCAACGACTTTTCGAACGAATATGAGGTATTAGCATTTTTAGACGATTTATTGCTACCTTCCATCGATGTGCAGTCCGGTTTAGATATTTTAGAGAAAGTTCTTTATAAATTGAAATCGGAAAATTTAAAGCTAAATATGCGCAAGTGTTCCTTTTTACAAAATAAAATCACATATTTAAGACATGAAATTTCATCGAATGGCATTCAACCGGGTGAATCGAAATTGGCAGCGGTGTCGCAGTTTCCCATCCCTAGCAATGTTCACGAGATACGTCAATTTATTGGGTTATGTAGTTATTTCCGTAAATTTATTAAAAATTTCGCAATAATTGCGCGCCCAATAACAGATTTAACAAAGAAAAACGCTGTGTGGAAGTGGGGCAGTGAACAACCTAATAGTTTTGAACAATTAAAACAGTGTTTGTGCACAAAACCCATAGTTGCATTATATGACCCTGCACTGCCAACGGAAATTCACACGGATGCATGCAAATCAGGTATCGCGGGCATTTTGTTACAAAAACAGACTGATAATTCGCTACGCCCCGTTATGTATTTTAGTAGGGTAACGAGTAAGGAAGAAAGCATGTATCACGGTTACGAGCTCGAAACGCTCGCCGTGGTCGAATCATTGCGTAGATTTAGGGTGTACACTGTAGGGAAACACGTCAAGATCGTGACTGACTGCACGGCGGTTCGTGCCACCCTAACCAAACGTGACATTATCCCGCGTATAGCCAGATGGTGGTTGTCAATCCAAGACTTTGATATGAGTGTAGAGTACAGACCCGGGGAAAGAATGAAACACGTAGACGCGTTAAGTAGGAACCCAGTCGATACTATGAATGTCAATCGCCTTGAAGTGTCAGACTGGTTCTATACCGTCCAGTACCAGGATGACAAATTAAAGCGAATGATTGACCAGCTTAGGGATGACACGGCTGCTTCCGAAATAACCAACAATTATGTGTTTATTAATGATAGGTTATATAAAAAGACATTGCATGGTAATCGCCTCGTAGTGCCAGCGTTAGCTCGATGGAGGCTGGTCCAAATGCACCATGATGATATTGGACATGTGGGTTTGCAAAGATGTATGGATTTGATAAAAAACAGATTACTGGTTTCCCAAAATGACTCGCTTTATTCAAAAATATGTTAATGCATGTCTCCATTGTGCTTATGGTAAAGGTGATCATGGAAAGAAAGAAGGAAAATTGTTCCCTATTCCCAAACCCACAGAGCCTATGCTCATGGTGCATGTCGACCATTTAGGCCCCTTTTGCAAAACATTAAAAGGTTATCAGTATATGTTAGTTATGACAGATGCTTTTTCAAAATTTGTTATTGCTGAGCCCACTCGAACAGTAAATTCAGTAGAAACCATTAGAACACTAAAAAAAATATTTAGCTTATTTGGATACCCTGATAAACTTGTAAGTGATCATGGGAAGGCTTTTACTAGTAGATATTTTAAAAAGTTTTCAACTGACAGATAGTTTAGGCATATCTTGACCTCAGTTGCATGCCCACGAGCCAATGGTCAAGTGGAACGCACCAACCGAACCATATTGAATGCATTGCCACAGACCCTAGTGAAGCAGCGAATAATTGGGCCAATAGCTTACCCGACATTGTTTGGGGTATCAACAATACCACAAATGAAAGTTCAACTTATAGGCCCTATGATTTGATGTTTGCCAAAAGTTCTAGGCCACGTTGTGATGTCATTACTAAAGAAAGTGTTAGTGAGCCAGTGGAGGTTAGGCGCAGCAAAGCTAGTGTTCAGTTAGGAGTAGCAAGCGATAGGATGAAACGCAACTTTGACAAGAAACGCAAAATTAGCCACATCTATAAAAAGGGTGATTTAGTTCTTTGGCGGCAAGCACCGACAAGCAGTGCCACAAAAGTTAACACTAAGCTAGATGACATTTACTCAGGTCCATACGTCGTAACCAAGGTGGTAGGCAATGACAGATACAGGATCCGAAGTATCAAGGGACTCAGAGGTTACAAGGCCTTTATAGGCCTGGTTGCAGCGGATTCCTTGAGGCCTTATCACGGTACGATTCCTATATCTGACAGTGCCAGTAGTTCTGATGAACAGCTCGAAACTGAAGACCTTATTGATCTACTTGAAAGTTAAAATTCTTCTCCCATTGCGGGAGCAATCATTGTTTCAGGACGGCCGAATGTTACGCCACGCTGCCTCAGCTGATCACCGCGCGCCACTCAAGACAGCCAATCACAGCGCGCAACTCAAGATGGCCAATCACAGCGAAGCCACGCCACCGCCGCTACTACTGGACGCCTCCGGTAGGGGAAAAGCTATATAATGCACTGCCAGCTCATTTTGGGTTCTCTTGTTGCTGCGATTACTGCGAAGCTGTTACTCTGTTCGATTGTGTAAGTTTTATTAAGTAATAATAAATCGGTGTGATTATCAGTCTGCCTTTTTTATTTATGCCCACCTTTTACACTAGATATATTTATTGGGTAATAAACAACAAATCTACAGCGTAGTAAAAGAAAGGTACCTAATGAAGTTAACAGTCGGTCAAATGTATGTATGACGAAAACTAAATACGTTTAGTTGGGTAAAATTAAATTCATACAATGACAACACTGAACCTTTCATAGTTTTAGGTTATTTTATTTTAAGTTATTGAAAACATAATAAATCTAAATTTTCTATGCTAAAATCATTGAATCTCATTGTAAAACATCATAATTGATCATCATATAGCGATTTGAAACCAAAAGAAAGATAATTTCGTCTACTTACGAGTGAAATGTTATTCCATCAAGTTTTCGCTCACTTCGGCTTTTACAGCTTAGAACACTACCACCCACCATCGCACTGACACTAATTATCTATAAATAACCCAATTCCTTGTCTCAGTAAACACATTATACCATAAAATCACAGAAAATCATACATCACCGAGTTATTTGTCATGAACCTGATTACATTAGAACATGACAAACAACAAAAGCCGGTCATGGTGATAAAGACAAAAAATAATCTTTTGTCCTTAATATTTACATGGGGCTGTCAATTAGCGATCTCGCTCTATCCACCAAGCTCATTTTAGGGCTGAATCTATACTATGTTCTTCATCTAAGCCCCCCAGCAAGACTGGTGTCAAATTTCTGGCTTCTGACTTTCCGTAACAACTGTCAAAGATCTTCAAATGACAGCTGGGACTTACAATATAACGTACTTTCTAATGAACAGCGGTATCCCACTATGGCCACTCATCCACGGGCCGATTTCTTCAAGAGTTGGTTAATCTTGAAGATCGACCCAAGCGGCTATAATGATTTAGCAACGGACTCCTCCTTACAAAATGTAGATTAATAATGAATAATGTATCTAAAAATAAATGCGCTTTTTACTACCTGAGAAATTTCAGTTGTGGGGATCGTAGCAGGTGGCTTTCTGTAGTTTTTACCTATCCCCATAGGACAAAGGTATGAGGTTATGTATGTATATAAAATAAAAGCCTTCTGTTAAAATGATTATGCCGATATGGTAACTAATTTAAGGGAGCATGTGGTTCTGTACTTACCTTTCCACATAACCCCTTGGTAATTCCTTTATCTTCATGCAAAAAGGGTCTAAATGCTACTTACCTACGCAGTGTAAAGCCCCTGTAATTATTCATAAACAGGTTGTTACAAAGATACCACTAATAGTAATGTGGATATGGTATTCTGGACACAACAACGTTTTAAAAATGTTTAATTCAACTGGTTCTATAAAAGGGCTAATTTAATTAAATTTATTCAGTTAATGAGTCCTATAGCTAACTACGAGTAAGAATGAATAAGATTAATTTAACAAAGAGCAGACATCAGTTAGATTACCTAAATGATTAAGTTTTTTTTTTAATTTCAATCGGGGTTTCTTAAGATATCGCGTCATTGTCGATCGAAGCGTGTTCACTACTAGGTATTCATACATGTGGTAAAATAAGTAAAATGTATGAAATAAAAATAAAATTTAAAATTCTTCGAAACAAAACCCTATAAAAAGTAAAAAAATATGCATCATACACGCTTCGGGGGACCGCCAAAGTTAATTACTTATTATACAAAGATACGCACGTTGTTATTTTGGTGTTTTATTTTATTTACTTAGCGGTACACTGAACTTTATAAAAAATATAAGCTGTATTTATCTTCAGATATTATTAGAATACTTAGTCAATCTAATAGGAGCATTTTTCTTACATCTAAAAATCAAATATCGGTATCCTACATAACTTATTACCTAAAAATTCTTGTGATTGAAACATAATACAATTTTAAGAAACCTTTCAAGCAGTTCTAGTACAAAAAAAACATAGTTCTCTCAGAAAGATCATCTCAAATTCCACATTCAATCTCGCTCAGGTTTGCCTACATCCTGTATATAGCCACACAATTCGATGAGGCTGCATAACGAGGCCTTTCCTTTCTCCCAGCTCTGGAGTGAGACATTCCAATATGGCGTCCGGATGCAGCTCTCCTGGACCCTTCATTTCCGGTCCGTCCACCGGAGACCACCCTGTATCAACGTCGTTTAATTTGTTACGTTCAAGGTAAGGTAAGTATTGTTTGAGATTTGAATATTTTGTTTTTGTTGGATGTTTTGGTGGGTTTTATAACTATACAGAATTCTAACATTTTCACTTTGTCCAAGCAAGCAATGCACAAGCATGTACAAGCAAGTAGAAAATAATAATAGTAATGACAAACAAGTAGAAAATCATTATAAAGTGTTACATATGTCGGGTTTAGTCAATAGCATGGACATCAAAACAATTGTCAAAACAAATGCAACACATATTTCTACAACAACTTTAACAGATATTAAAGTGATATTAGATCAGCAAGAGTCCCCCCAGGTGATTCCCGCATTGTCGAGGTGGGGGGCTCAGTAACCGTGGCTTGGTCACCCACGGTGAAGCGAAGAGGGGCCCCAAGGAGGGACCGCTCGTCAGGACTTTTGCCGATTAAGCCGACGACGTAGCGGCCAACTAGTAGGTTGCGGTGCCACTTGGTAACAGGCGACATCGCAACTGAGGTGGGCCATGATATCTTATGGAGCGTCCCAGGTCCCATACGATGTCGCGGCTGGGGGGGCCGCGGCGGGAGAGGAGTGTCGGTATTGCGGTGCACCGCTCTCGCTACCTTTCGCGGCCTGGACGGGGTCGCCACCGTCTGATGGCGGACGCGGTGGGGACGCAGGGGAGGAGGAGTGTCGGTATAGCGTTGGCCGCTCTCCCTATCCCCTGCGTCCAAAAAATGGTATATGGCGGGGACATTGACCTTGACCCGTCACAGGGGGGCCAAGGGTGCCATACGCGGGGTCGTCTGGCACCCATGTGCTGTTTTGGTCCCTGGGGTGTTACGGCGTACAGTGTGTTCTGGTGCACCGGTGATGAGGGTTACTTCCAAGTGGAAGGTCCGGTGACGGACAGCCGCGGCGGGTTATCGGTGAGTGCTAACGCGTGCCCGTGTTCCCGCCATAAGCGGCACAGGAGAACACCGTGGAATTTTAGTGGGCTCGAGTCCCACATAACTTCGCTATATCCCCGTGGTAGCGCAGTATGCATGAGTATATCTCCAGGCAAAAAAAAAAGATCATCGAGAGTGATTGTCGAAAAAACCGAAATAGTACACACATTCACATATCATGTTATCGTATCAATCGCTTTAATTTTGAAATTATAGACACGTTGACATATCATATTATCGAAGTCATTCGCTTTAATTTCTAAATAATAGACTTATTGACATATCTTGTTATCGTTGTAAATTGCTCTAATTTTGGCATATTATCGACAATCACTATCGCTGATTGAGTGTCACTTTGTCTAGAGTCATAGGACTGACATATGGTTTTCGTTAGCAAAAGATATTTGTTTTTTCTGTTAGTTCTGAGTTCGTTCCTTTGGAATAATTGCCGATTTACACGAGGGCGAAGCAAAGCCTCTGGCAGTGACTAGCGCATAGATAAAATTGGGTTCTTTTATTAGTTTTAAATAAAAAATATTTATACTTGAGCTCATCACATAACGCTTAAAAACCTCGATAGTCCCTACAAATGCATGAAATTCCCTTGGCAGTAACAATCTTTATGTATACCAACCTCGATCCTACTCCTTGGACCCCGGTTTGTATGTAATGCCACACGTATTGATCTTTCTATCCCAACTATGTGAAAATATTAGCATGAAAACGACATTCTAATAATAAACAAAACAAACGATTAAGCAAAACACTACAAAGCTAAAAATAACTTTGTTTTCCGGATTCGGTGTCTCACTATTACCTATTGTTTTTCGTTTTTAGGCACCGACTTCGGAAAACAAAGTTATTTTTTGCTTTTAGAAGATGGTTTAATTTTTTTGTTAAAACCTTCTTTTTTTTACTCTTTTTAATTTTGTTACCTCATATTACCATGAAAATTGTTTATAACCATAGTACACCATATTTAAATTCCAATAAGCACAAACACGGCAAGGATACATTTTTTTGTTACGGAGTTCCAGTGCCTAGCTTCATCATTAGATCATTTCGATGGTACCATTTTCATCAGCACCATTTATGAATTTTCTTCATCATAGTCGCTTAGTTATTCGAGATTATCTTATCCTGACATGACATACTTATTAAGGCGTTCCAGTGGCCATTTTTAGCCTTAATTCTTACTCATCAGTTCCACTTCACCAAATGATACTTTTTCAGTGCAAATGATTGCCATGTCATTGAAAATACCAAAATTGCTATTGTCTGCTTATAATGCTTAAGGAGTTCCCTTGATTTCCATGGGATTCCAGCATCAGATTTTCCAATCCGTATATATATGACGCAGTTATGCCGAACTTAAAAAAAATTGAATCATCCGAATTGATAACCTCCTCCTTTTTGGGAAGTCGGCTAAAAAGACAATTTTCGAGTACTTTTATTTCATTCGTTTTGGGAATATAAGAACTGAATTCCTCGTTGGTTTAGCGCCTGCAAGGCGCGCTACTGCTGAGTTTGAGGTCCTGAGTTCGATTCTCCGTTTGGGCAAAGTCTTATTAAGTTTTTTCCATCTGGCAATTTTCATTAGCAGCTTGTACCCGATTGATGACAACTAACATAGTATAAATGTCAAAAATAATCAATTGCGTCAAGTTGACACTTTCATAATAATTGTAAAATTACATTTATGGACTGAAAAATCGTCTCTAATTAGGAAACGTTTCTCAAAATATTTTAAAATGTATTTAGAACAATGATCAACATAAATGTAGGTCTAGACAAAATAATATTATTTTAATTCAGGCAGCTTAACTCAAAGGTCATCGAACTCTCACAATTAATTCGCCTCTGCCACCATTCGTCCACCTGTGGTTATTTTAATAAATAAATCCATACGTATATTCCTTTATTATAAACGAGAAAGTAACTCTGTCAGTCTGTATGTTTGTTACCTTTTCCAAATCCGTTTGGCATTCGGATTTGGATGAAACTTGGCATACGGATAAACCATGTCTAGGATTAGGACTGAGGGTGGTTATGAACTAAACGTCTCACATACGGGTATTTGATACAAAAAACTGGCCAAAAGTCATTTTTACAAAAGTAACCGCGCAGCTATCCTTTGTTATGTTTTAACAATGGGACACTCTATTCATTAAGAAACCGGTACCCAGAAGGGGCTAGAGCGCTCCATGCGCCCTCAACGTCAGTCGGAACTCATCTGTTGTGCTAGTGACACGTTTGTTTTCTCGGCGCTCGCAAATTTCAATTGCTGTTTAAGACTAATCATACTGTTGTGTTTAGTGCAAACCCCAAAAACCATCATGGAATCTTCAGGCACAGGTATGAACTTTATTTTGAATCTATTGTGCTACTGTTAGGATCACTTTTTCATTCTTTAATTGTACCATAAAGTCATGAGTATTTTTATGCAAAAAAAAACACGTAAAATAGGTTTCCTTCGTCAAATTAAGTATCACATAAACATAGTTAAGCTAAAGTTTATACATAATCGTGTTCTTTGAACCTTCTAGATTTCATATCAAGAGAAAAACCTTCCGCCTTTTCCGCCCCTATGAATTATAGCCTCTGAACAAAAATAGGTTTTTTTCGAAAAAAAAACAGTTACAGTTTGTACATAGCTTTTCATTTATGTATTTTGTAAGGTTATGTAAAAAGTAAGCGTTATTTTTAAATCATTGTGTATTTTTAAATGCTTTTTTTATTAGTTATTGTACAAATAAATCACCATAATGCTTGAAATAGAAAATAATGTTTTATTTTATTTCGATTTTATTTCACACGTAAGTCCCTTTGGAGAAAAGGGTATAGAAATGATTGGGTTATACTAAAATTAATATGAAAAATAACTAGGAGGCACAATTGACCCAAAATTACCAAAAAAAAGGTTTTGGCCAGTTTTTTGTATCAAATACCCTCTGTGCCCATGATCCGTGTTCGTGATTTGAGTTCCGAGTTCAAAATGTTCTGAATTATGACAGACTAGCTTCTGCAAGCGGCTTCGCCCACGTGAATGTCGGAAATTATCCCAAGGGAACATATTCCTGGAATAAAAAGTATCGTATGTGCTATTCCGGACTAAAATCTATATTTATGCCAAATTTCATCCAGATCCGTTATGTAGTTTTTGCGTGAAAGATAAACACACAAACTGTCGCCTTTATAATATTAGTAGGAAGAAGAATTATGACGGATAGAGTTCGAATGAAGTGTCGAACCGAACTTTCACGGACACGGCGGAAGTAGTGCGTAACCGCTCGCAAGGTACTTTTTTGTCTCCGGAGTATGTTCCCTTGGAATAATTTCCGACTTTTGAGTGAAGCCGCTGGCAGAAACAAGTTAATATTATAAATGCCAAAGTAACGACTAAACCCTAATTTTGACATGTTTTGGTATAGAGATAGAATGGACCTTATGAAGGGTTTATAGCATACGTTTTTTTAAGCAGACTGTGACCGTTGAGAAACCGCTGGCAGCTAGTCTATACTAATATTATAAAGAGGCAAATTTTGAATGTAACTATTCATCCGATCTTTTTTTTTCGTGTCTACCGTCATCTCCTATAAGAACACCAACTCTTAACTGCACGCTTAGGAGAGTCGTTAAAATTTCCTTAGATTTACGATCACTTCGGAGAACTGCGCGTCAGACCGGATATGTGAACTATGGAGGACCAGAAATCCCACTCCTCCACACTTCATCACTCCGACAGATCATCGCCCACATGGGCACGAACTGTAGCGGCCAATCTGGAAATCTCTGAACCGATTTCGGGCCCAGGTTGGTCGCTGCAGAGATAACCTGGTGAAATGGCAGAAACCTATCCCAAACACGGTACCAGTGTAGAGCCCCTTCTCAGGATATGCTCCACCCGCATGCCTGCCCAAAGCCTGCAGTCTCGACATAGATAGCGATCGCTAACTCGTAACGATCGGTTGCTAAGTCCTAACGATCGGAAGATAACGATTTTTGGTACTCTCGACTGTCAAAGCTATCGACTTTTGACGTTTTTCATCGCAAACTTAACGCTAAGATAACGATTTATCGGTATGATATCGAATTTCCTAGCGAGCATTTTTGACAGCCCGCTAAGTATTCGTAACGATCGTTATTATTGGTTTAGAGGTTATAAAAACAATAAATAAATAATAATTAGACAAAAATATCGCTGTAGAGTATTTAGTCGTGCTTGAACACGCGATATGATAATGCGGCGGCAAATTGCATGAAACCGGCCTGAAGTCTCAAGTTAGTGTCTTTGTGTTGGATACCTACCGTGCCTAAATAATATTTATATTAATTTTTTCTAATATCCAAGATGTACTTTCTTATAATTTAATAGATACTGACGGCACTCCGATTTTACGCAAGTGGATGCTACCAACTACCTATTGGCTTGCAGTGAGGCTGCAGCATGAGCCAAAAGTCGTATGCTGAGTCATGCTGTAATTTTGGCTATTAATGAAAACCTTTTTAAGAAGATATGTCAAATTGCCCATGACCCAAGAAGAAAAGTTTAGAAATCTCCACAGCCATTCACACACACACACACACAGCCTCCACAGACTGGAGCAACGTATATGGCTGCATGGTAACGAATAATAAATGTTCATTATAATCTGTCTGGAACATGTTGCCCATTAGAATGCTGAAAGTACTTTCAATGTTTCATCTTTTAGGTGATGATGGATATCCTCTGGAACCATGGTTGATGACTCTTTTAAAAAATCAACGCCCTGAGACACCGGACTATCAATAAAAAAATGCTCATTGTTCAGCCAGGAATGTCGTTGAAAGATGCTTTGGTGTGCTGAAGTCTGTTTTACGGTGTCTGTCCCACTCAATGCATGTGCAGTGTTACACAACAAGCATATAAAATATAAATAAAATGAACCGGAGGCCACCTCACCTTATGGTGATGATGGCCTAGAAGTTACAGGTACCAAATCAAATGATTTATTTTAAGGTATTCATTTTATGTTTTATTATATATATTAAACCACACAAATATATATACAGGACAAAAAAACATAAAAGCAAGTGTACAATGGGCGGTCTTATCGCACGGGGCAATCTCGTACAGACAACTATATTTATTAATTAGGTATACCTATATTTGCATAACATATATTTCCCTAGATCTTTATACCTATTTCATTAGCGTCTCCATTTATTTGACCCAAAGGTGATAAATAATGGCTTATAGCATCAAGTCCGACTTATGTCGTTGTGTACCATTGTATTAATACTCCTAAAATCTTGTTTTGTTATACAGGACTTTTATAGTGCACTGGGTGAGCTGTTGCAGAGTGCATAAGAAGACTCAATAATACTAGTTTTACATAATTTTATTTTATTGACCCTCTGTGATTTAAATAAAAAACATATAAAATCATTTATTATTTTTATTTACAAAAGTTGTAAAAGCATCAGCTATTTTATTTGCAACCTACACAAATAGCAACCTCGTCTCGGCTGGTACTTTGGCTGCCTCAGCCTGCATAATGGCAGCGTCTGCCTGCACTTAAGTTGCAGCTGCTATCATCTATAAAAAAGTTAGATGTACTAAAAATGTCTCTTAATGCTCTAGCGTGCTAGTGATTCTAATAATAAAAAATGAAATAGCCCGAAGAATGGCAAAACTTAAGTGGCAGTGGGCAGGGCACATTGCTCGCAGAATGTATGGCCGATGGGGCCGAACAATTCTGGAATGGCGACCGCATACCGGATGACGATGGAAGCCTCCCACTAGGTGGACCGATGACCTGGTGAAGGTTGCGGGCAGGCACTGGAAGCAGTGGACGTCTTTCGGTTGAAATGATGAATGATGAAGTAAAATATTCTCTTTGATAAATAAATAAGCTTAATTATCCTATTCAGAAATAAGCTTCACATCACATCACACATCATCAGCCTATTAATGTTCCCACTACAGGAATGACACAGGCCTCCTCTCTGTGAGAGGGGATGGGCTATAATCCACCACGCGGGCCCAGTGCGGATTGGTGGATGTCACGTGTCTTCGAATTTTTGGTTCTAGGACAAGCCGGTTTCTTCACGATGTTTTCCTTTACCGGTTTTGAGAGCAATGGTGATGAAATAATTTACACAGAGTAAAGCGCCTGCCTGGGTTCGAACCCACGACCTACAACCTATAAGTCGCGGCCGATACCACTGGGCCACCACCAAATAAAGCCAAATAAGCTTATATTCTACTATTTCTGCCTACCCATATCAGTGGAATCGGGTGTAATATAAATTATTAAGATGGCGTTAAGTTTGTTAATAAGCTCTCTCGTGGCGTCAATCTCGTAATTAGGTAATTACGCACAACGTGTTTGGTGTTTGGCCGTAATCGATTTTATATTACGCAACCTTTAACAAATACCTATGTTTGAGCTCAATAATTATAAACCATGTAGTGTGTGATAAATTGAGGGGCTCGTGGTAAAATAATAAGCAACGCTCGCTGAGGTTTGTCGGTGGATGTGTAACCATTTTTACTTAGTGAACTTCCTCCGTGCTTCGGAAAGCACGTTAGGCCGTTGGCCCCGGCTGTCATTTGAAGACAGTCATTACGGATAATCAGAAGCCTGAAATCTGACACCAACCTAGTCAAGGGATATCGTGTTACTCAGTTACTGGGTTGTGGAGATCAGACAGGCAGTCGCTAAATTTAAAATACTGGTACTCACCTGAATCCGATTAGACTGGAAGCCGACCCCGATAAGTTAGCAAAAGGCTAGGTAGATTGATAATGTAATGTGATAAATTATGTCATAGAGAAGTTAAAATACGAGACGTCACGCGTGTATTAAGAATATTTTTTAATTATTTTTGGTTTAAATCTACCATACTTACAGAACCAAGGTAAATTATAAAATCCATAATCTCATCATTCCTCGGGGGAGGCTGGATTGACCCAACGCGAATGTATACGTACATCCGTGGTGGGGCGACCCGGACTGCCAGGCACTTCTTCTCATGCAACCGAGCTGGTGGGCAGGTTGCGGATAGCCCAACTCCGGCTGCGGGACCGACCACTGGCGGCTGCATCACTGCCAGTGGGTAATCCCGCGGTCGGGGCATCTCCCAACGAGATCCCGGACAAGAAAAGTTCCCGAAAGCCAAAATCCCAGGCTTAGGATAACCTATATACCTTCATCCTATGTGCCCATCTCCTAACAAAGCCATCCCTCCCTATCCACACAGATCCCGTTGTGACTGTTCCTAAACCACAACCACCAGGTGGCCACTATAGAAAATCTCAGTAGTTTTTAAAAGGGGGGTGTTCCTAAACGAGCCTAGGCTGATACAATAGATAGTTTTCCCTAAAATGCCCTAGACTTAGAGTTAATGGTCCGTTTCCATGGGTTACTTCTGAAGAAGTAGAATCTGTGCCCCAACCAACCGCACAAATTTGTGAGGTTCGTCTTCCATACTTGGACACCTCTCCACCGTTTATACGTGAATTCCAAATTATAGTTTTGTTATGTTTTGGAATTTACAGTTATAAAATTATAACTTGGAAGTAGTTTAGAAGAATAAAATATAAATAAAGGGATATAAGGAAACTAAATTCTTTCAATTAACTAAATGTTGTGTGAGAAACCCTTTACACTAATGTATAGAGTATTTAAATCAAAGTGGTCGCGGATAATGAATTTACATTCATGAGTTATTACAAATAGAAGTAACTAATATGGCAGAGAGTTTTAACTCAGGAAGTAACTGGAGTTGATTAGATCAACTCCCCTACAGACAGCCCAAAAGCGCTCATCTCGCCATCATTACCTAGTATAATAACTGGTAAGAAGAAATGATGAAACAAACTTCCCAGCACACTTTCTGTCTGTTAGCCATAAGGACTATATAAGTAAAGCAATAGTGAAGTATGAGGTTAATTAAACAAAGGGGTTGCAAAGTGCATTATTTACCTAACGGAAGGTCAGTGGAAGGAACGCTACGCTTGCTTTGATAAATACATTTACTTGAATTACGTTAGTGAGTTCATTGACAATAGTCTTGATTTCCCACCCAAGTGACGTGAGACCACCTGTACAGCAGGCACGTCGTACTTGTAATGCTAGTCCTAGAACAGAAAGCCTTTGAGAAGGCTTTGCAACGGTTCAAGCACTACATGTTTCCCTAAACTTAAACATGTCTTACACAATCCTAATCCTAATCCGCTCCAGCGGCTTAACCCTGCCTTGAGGACGAGCGACTGGAAGGTCGTGAATACTCTCACAGAGCAGACCGGCATCCGTCGTATCGTCCTCATGGACGGGGTGTCCGCTGGGGTCATCAAGGCCGCGGGCTACTCTCTTCCAGGAGGAATAGAACGGTACTCGTTCAAGCTCCTGGAAGAAGATAAGGGAGAGGCACCCACTGCGGAAGCAGAGGCGGAACCCTCCGAGGATGGACTACACCGACGTGAGGAGGCCATCGAGGAAATCTCTGCTTACGGCGCATCGCAGGAGGCAGAGATTGGGACCAGGGCGTCAGAGGCAGACCACGAGGATGACATCCTCGGGGACTTCGACACCCTGGGGATTCAGTCGCCGATTGCTCCTGAGGAGAGCCAGGCGATGGAGGAGGAGCCTCAAAACTAAGGCCCTCCTATATTGACACAGGCCCATCAAATCATCCAAGATGGAGGGACTAAGGTGTGTACAAATTAATTTGCATCATTGCAGAGCCGCTACTGCCCTTCTGGCTCGGCAACTGAAGCTTAACACATTTGACGTTGCCTTGATACAGGAACCTTATCTGTATAAGGGGACTATAAAAGGCTTAGGTGGGACAGGAGGCATGGTGCTCTATGACTGTCCAACTAATGACGCGAGGACTTGCATCTATATCAGGGGCGGTATAGAGGCAATGCCCTTACGTACTTTCTGTTACAGGGATCTCACAACAACTCTGATCCAAGTGGGGATGGGCACAGAGAAAAGGAAAATTATCCTTGCCTCTGCCTACCTCCCATATGAACAAAAGGAACCAGTAACACCACTAATCAGAAGACTGGTTGACTACGGCAACCAAGAAAACCTCGACCTGATACTTGGCTGCGATGCGAATGCACACCATGTCGTTTGGGGCAGCTCAGATGTCAACAAACGAGGGGAGGATTTGTTGGACTTTGTGGTAAGCTCTTCTTTACAAATCCTTAACGCAGGCAATAAACCTACTTTCAGGACCTCGGCGAGAACTGAAGTTATTGACCTGACACTGGCTTCAAACAAGGCCAGCGCTTACATCGAGAATTGGCAGGTATCGGACGAAATCTCTCTGTCTGACCATAATTATATATGCTTTAGGTTTAGGACGGCGGCAGAAGCCGAAACTAGACGAAGGAGAAACCCAAGACATACAAATTGGGACTCGTACAGGAGGGACCTAAAAGTAAATCTAGGGAGCCCTAAAGGTAAGCTCAATTCCATACTAGATATAGAATTTGAAGCTGATCGAATCAAGATGGGCACCATCGGTGCATGGGTAGATAACTGCCCAGAGAAAAAGGCCTTTTGCAAAAAGGTACCATGGTGGACTCCTGAACTAGCTAAAATACGTCAGGAAACACGACAGGCCTTCAATGATGCAAAAGTCAGGAAAGATTTCTCTGACTATCATAGCATGCTGACGAGGTATAAGATGGCGGTACGCAAGGCCAAAAGAACTAGTTGGCGGCAGCATTGCACCTCCATCGAAGCTCTGCCAAATGGAATGAGGTTGTGCAAAGCGATGTCCATGACTAAGACAAACCCACTATCATCTGTAAAGGATGAGAATGGGTATCTAACGGAAACTGGACAGGACACTCTGGGCGTGATGTTTAGAACTCACTTCCCGGAATGTATACTGTGTGACAGCGATGAAGAGGATCCAGTCACAAGGGACGAGCTCACAAGGCACACGTCCAAAAATAACTGGCTCACGGCAAAGAAAGTGGTAGATGAAAATAAACTGAAGCTTGCCATAGCGGGCTTCCAGCCTCTCAAATCCCCTGGTCCGGATGGAATCTACCCAATACTATTGCAAGAAGGGGCATCTGTTTTGATACCTCATTTGAGTAAGCTCTACAGAGCCTGCATAGCCTTTGGGTACGTACCCAAGGCATGGAAGGAGGTCAAAGTCACCTTTATACCGAAGGTGGGAAGGCCGACTTACGAAGAAGCTAAAGCTTACAGGCCAATTAGTTAGTAGTGCAAAAACAACAAGAGGTTGTCCGCAGGGTGGAGTGCTGTCACCATTATTGTGGTGCTTGGTAGTAGACTCGCTACTTACCAAGCTCAATACTGGACCATTCTACACAGTAGGCTATGCAGATGACATAGCTATAATGGTTAATGGTAAATTCCCGAACATAGTCTCTGGATTATTACAACAGGCATTGAGGATGACAGAGGAATGGTGTACAAAGAACCACCTCTCTATCAACCCAAGCAAAGCAGTCATTGTTCCATTCACGAGGAATAGACAATTAGGAAACCTAGGAGAGCTCTCCCTCAATGGAATAAAGCTGCCCTGGTCTACCGAAGTAAAATATCTGGGTGTAACGCTTGATAGAGAACTCAGGTGGAAAATTCATGTGGAAAATATTACGACGAAAGCCCTACGAGTGTTCGGCATGTGTCGTTCCACCTACGGTAAAACTTGGGGGTTAAAGCCCAAAGTGATACGATGGCTGTACCGGACAATGATAATACCTATTATCACATACGGCAGCAAAGTGTGGTGGCCCAGAACAAAGCTTGCCTCGTGCAAAGCGCCACTCACCAAATTACAAAGAACAGTGTGTCTAGGCATCACGGGTGCTTTCAGGACAACACCTACGGCAGCGATTGAGAGATACCTCAATATCCCTCCTCTGCATATGATGGTTGAATTCGAGGCAAGGAAGACATTACATCGACTTGCTGTGGCTGGACTATGGGATGCCTCTAAGCCTAGGACCAACCATACAAAGTTTGACGGGAATGAAGGCCTGGATCGGGTAACAAGCATGTTATCCGATAAAATGCAAACTATGTTTGTGTTTGAAGTTCTTTCAAGGTCCAAATCCCTACAATAGAGGACTGGACGAAGGGAATCGATCCACCAGAACAAGACAGTCTGATGTGGTACACCGATGGATCCAAAATGGAATCAGGTACAGGGGCGGGAATATACGCAAAAGGTTACAAATGTAGCAAAAGCCTAGGGAAAATGGCAACTGTATTCCAAGCGGAAACTTATGCCATAATAACCTGTGCTCAAGAGAATATAGATAGAGGAACCAGAGGTAAATCCATATATATTCTTAGTGACAGTCAGGCTGCAATCAAAGCCATGGCATCCTACAAAGTGGACTCCGGACTTATTCTGGATGCTGTCCAAACCATAAACAGGCTTGGGAAGCACAACAGGGTAAGACTGATGTGGGTCCCTGGGCACAAAGGAATCCATGGTAACGAAATGGCAGATGAACTGGCAAGAGAGGGCTCAGCAAATGACTTTGTGGGTCCAGAACCATGTGTAGGCATCTCGACGTGCCTCGTAAAGGCCGCATTTAGGGAGTTTGCAGATCACAGACAGCGAACTCATTGGCAATCTAGCACCGGTCTACAACACTCCAAGAAATTCCTAGGCTCTACGTTCAAAGCCCGGGAATGCATTTAGAACATGAGCAGGGGGAAAATCCGCTACCTGCTTGGGGCCTTTACTGGGCACTTTGGAACCAACGACATGCTCATGAAGATGGGTTTAACCGCGACACCCATGTGCAGGTTGTGTGGGGAACATACGGAACGCATGGAGCACCTTCTTTGCACATGCGATGCACTGGCTGGTAAGCGAATGAGTCTCTTAGGGGTTGGATATCCAAGACCAGAAGACTATAGGCTCATATCTCCCAGTCTCGTTGTAAAATTCATGAAAAGAGTTTTCAACGAGATTGGGGAGGAGTAAGGTATCTAGGGGACCACAATAGATCCCAATGGGTCGAAGTCTCCGAGTTATTTCTCGGCCCCTCCACAAGATAAGATAAGATAAGATACACAATCCTAAGACAAGGACGGTTTTGTGCCTAAGTGCCTTTGCCATTGAGCGAGACATGCTTTCAGAATTACTGGACGCGCACTATACACCCTTTACTAATACAATACAAAACTAGCAAGCGTACCGTAGACTCAGTCTGATGCAGGTTCACCACAATTGCTTGCTATATGTCGAAATGGATTAAGTCGTCACTTCACACTTCTTTAAACTTCGCAATTTCGAGAGTCCTTCAGTGTAATTGACAGCTGTGCGACGTCAACAATGGCGTTTTTCCACTCGGCACCCATCGTGTCTCGTTAAATATTATTTTTTATTCAGATATTGGCCCGAAAGCCTGGTGCAATTTAAAGAGACACGACTCTAACATTCATTAAAATTATCATTTCCCAGTTTGTGATGTTCGGCGATGACTACCCCCTTTAGTTTATAAGTGTACATACATCAAGTGCAATGCAGTGGGACCCGCAGTCAAGCCTTATAAAGGAAACAGTATATTTTAACAACTAACATTTGGTTGTCTTACGTGCCCAATTAAGAGCAGCCATATTTAACCTATTTTATACAGAAGTGAATATTAGCGGTTCCACCTTCCATGTATGTAATTTCAGTTAAAGCTCAATAAAGGTCCATAGTCAAATGAGTAATTGTTTAGTGTATAAATGATGGATTAGGGTATGAAAGTGTGAAAGAAGACTTCACCGCTTCCCTAGACCAAATGCTAGTATCAAATACCTGCAAGGTGTGGATTAGGAGATACATACAAGGACTCGCCACGCTAGAACCAAAGGGTATATTAGTTATCTGTCCCTACCTATGTAATAATGATTAAAACTCACCCATTCATACGGGCACTCACTCACACGATATTAATACGAGATTAGACTAAATTATAATAAAACTTGTTACCACGATAACTACCAAAACACGACTTTTGATTATCCGTTCCAAAGATAAACCCTAAGAACCTCTAACACTCTAGTATCATGACTCGTGCGTCTTATCTCTATGCCTAAAGCTAAGTGCCCCTCAAAAACCCACGTTTGTTTTTCTACCAGCTCTGACCGTCTCTTGTACCTCGCCGCCCGCACACCGCTATCACCCCTCGACACCCTTAATATCACCACGAGATCCTTTCGCACGCGCTTGCAGTTTTTTGTGCTCTCTATTTAGAGCGACACTTCTCTATTCAATCCTAAACACGTGTGTCTGGTCAAGCTGTTGCAATTTTTGTTCTTTTGTCTGCGCGCCTGGCGACGACCAACCCAACGTTTATGGTTGTCAGATAGATGTATCTTAGGGTTTTTGTAATGAATGCCCTTCTTGTTATTCCTGTGCGTGACTATTTAACTATAAATGTTATATCTGATAATTAAATAGGGATAAATGACACGGTAGTCACACCGTCAATCCTTAAATCCCTAGGTCAATTCCCAAGCCCAGGGTGACCCCCAAGAAACCCACACCCACATCCATAAAATTCCTTCCCTCCTATCCCTCAGTCCCGTCGCTCTCAGAGGAAGGGTAACCTCGGTTCCAAAAAAGCCCCCCCCCCCCCCCAACATAAAAATGTAGACTGACCAACCAACTAACCAGGTGGGTCCCGGCAAGCCGGGGAATCCCACACCGCTTCCGCGGTTAGCTCCCATCGTATTATGGGGGAAGCACCAATCTGCAACGTCGTTGATTCATTGATGCCGCGCTTTTCACAGTGGCTGGCAGCTGACTCCAATCCAATCCACAGGCTGCGAATAACGCGCCCATTAACCCCACCACGGCTGCAACTAACGCGCCCTTAAACCCGACTCCGGCTGCGACACACGCGCCTACACCCACTACACGGGGCATGCCCCCTGCGAACCTCTGGCAACAGAACGTCGGAGCAGCTCCATCCACGTAGATAGTAACCCAGACCGACACAATAAGACTGACACTGGGAAGGACGACAGACCTGGCAGGTCTACCACTCTCTCGGCTGTAGTTGATGAAGTACGCCTGGAAAAGCGTGGCAAAATCCCAGGCCGAGAGAAGGAAGTAGGTGACCGAAAGCTTAGTTCTCGCGAAGGCAACAGCCAGCGCCAAGCGCGATCGGACTTTGAAGGGAGGGTACGTGACCAGCCACGAGTACGCGCAGGAGCAACCCAGCGTGACAAGAGGCACAACCGGTCTTCCGCGGATACCCACGGGTAGCGAAAGGACCGGTGCAGATATGGTGCGAAGACGATAACGCCCTGACCTGGCTGACCCAAAATTTGCCCCACATCAGACTCCCCGACAATGACCAGACACTGACGGTGCTCAGACAGACCGACGTACCCACCCGTGTCCGAGCCCCACTCTTCATTCCTCGCTACAGAGGCGACGTGAACAGGCTCCACGGTGTTCTGATCCGTCAAAACACCTGGTACGACGTAACAAGGTGGTAGCTGTACAGGGCAACAACCTTCGGTGGCGACCGTTACGAGACATACCTGACCCTGCGGTTGCCACCGAAGGAAGCTGAAAAGGTCTTGGGGCGGGAGCGATGGATATCGTATTTTAGGGTCGATATACGTGCGGTTCTGGCCCACGACCCGCCCCTCCGACACCCAGACCGACAGCACACAGACAAAAAAACTGACGTCGACACAGACGAGCGACACGGACATCGTTCAACTCGAGGAGGAGATGGCCCGAGCGGCAATGGCCGATGTCGACGACACCATACCGCCTGTATCACCCGGCTGGAATGACCAACTCCTTGCCTCGTCGCCAGGAGATACACAAGACGAAGACAAATACCGGGAGGTGGAGATGGAGGGACTATCAGATGGATCCGTCTCCGATTAATCCCACTCCACCTGCAACAGCGCCCCTAAACATCATCCAAACAAACCTCCAGCATAGCCAAACTGCCACGGCTAGCTTACGCAGGGCACTGGAGGTTAAGCACCGAACCATCGCAGTGATCCAAGAGCCGTGGATCAGGAACACCAGAATATGTGGCCTCGGTAACGTCGGAGCTAAGATAATTCTCGACACATATGGCTCAGATAAGTCAAGAACCTGCATCTACATATCCAAAGAAATTCCCTTTACGTCACTGACCGCATTCTGTTCCAGAGACCCGACAGCTGTCAGGCTCCAAACCGAAGGTAGCGTTCCGGATGTAGTACTGGCCTCGGCATACATGCCAGGCGAGGATACAGACTGCCCGCCGAAAGAGTTGGCTGATCTGGTGGTGCAGCACTGTGAGCGCGCCAGTTTAGACCTGATCATCTGTACCGACTCAAACGGCCATCACCCGCTCTGGGGCAGCGACACACTGAACTCCAGAGGAGAGGTACTATCCTCGTTTTTATTCTCCACTAATCTTAACATTGTTAACCGCGGCTCGGAACCCACTTGGGTCACGGTCCGTGGACAAACGATTATAGACCTAACACTCGCTACAGAAAACGCGACAAACCTTATCACAAACTGGCACGTATCGGACGAGCCTTCTTGCCCATACCACAGAAGAATCCGCTTTACGCCAACTACAAACACTAAAAAACCCGCACCAAGGCGAAACCTAAGGTGTACCAATGTGCCCGGCTATAAAAACCTTCTGGCCTCGCTTTTAGCTGGGCATCTAGCAATGGTAACCATAAGGGACCAAGCACAATTAGAATACACTGTAACAAAATTATCCGAATATCTAACCGAAGCTTACCACGCATGCTGTACATCAAGAGCGCCACAAAGCAGGAACGAGAGGAACCCCTGGTGGAACGCTGAACTTGGTAAACTCAGAGAAACGCTGCGTAAGCAATTTAACAGAGCTAAAAACACAAGACTCCCGGAAGACTGGGTGATATACAAAGAGACCCAATATGTTTACAAAAAACAGATTAGAACCGCCAGAAGGACCTCATGGCGGAGATTCTGTGAATCCATTGAGACAAACAATTAAGCCACCAGGGTACGGAAGATACTATCAACCGATCAGGACCGAACCCTCGGCACGCTGAAAAACCCCGACAACTCATACACAAAAACTGATCACGAGACCAGCAAGGTCGTCCTCGAAACTCACTTTCCGGACTGTCAAATCCTGGAGGACAGGACGTGGGAAACTGATATCGAATGGACTCCAACGGAACAAGATTGGTCAAGACCCCGCAATATAGTAACAGTAAATCGGATAAAATGGGCTATCAACACCTTTAAACCTTTCAAATCGGCGGGGCTGGATGGCATCTTCCCAGCCCTGCTGCAGTGGGGGGTAGATAATCTAACACCATGGCTGTTGGAGATCTATCGGGCCAGCATAGCACTTAGATACATACCTCTTGTGTTAACTTCTCGTAGAGGGTTTTCCGCGAATGCAATCAAAGAATTGAAGAACTTGTACACCGGATATATTGTAAAATAAAATCACATAGAAAATACATGAGCGCAGCCATCAGGCGATCACATTAGCGAATACAAAAGTCATTCTCCATTCAAAACCTATGACAGAAGTATAGAATAAAGAACCATGAATCAAACAGTGACTGCACAAAGAAGGTCAACATTCAACACTTCCCCTCAATCGCTGTTTGAACTCAGACATCACCGCTGGCTCAACTGGCTTAAAAACCTAAGCCCAAGTTCACAACACAGAACTTATGTTTAGGAGCACACAAAGATTTCGTTAATACATCAGCCACCATTTCTTCAGTAGACAAATAACTCAACGTAATTATATGATTATTCACAGCCTCCCTAACATAGTGGTACCTGATATCTATGTGCTTAGTCCTCCTATGAAACACTGGATTGACACTTAGTTTTTGAGCAGACTGATTGTCATTGTACAAATCAACCACTAACCCAGAAATACCAGTCAATTCAGTCACCAAGTCCCTAAGCCAACGTGCCTCCTTAGCAGACTCACTAAGAGCAACATACTCAGCCTCAGTACTTGATAAACTAACACATGTTTGTTTTCTGCATTCCCAGGAGATGGTGTTTCCCCCATACTTGAAAACAAACCCCGAAAATGACTTTCGGTCTCGTACGTCACCACCCCAGTCCGCGTCTACAAACCCCTCAACCTTAGCATGACCCGACCTACTAAACACAAGGCTAACGCTTTGAGTCCCCTTAAGATATCTCAATAAACGTTTCGCTGTCCTCCAGTGTTCCATAGTATGACACGTATTAAACTGGCTTAAGTACGAAACTGCATACGTAATGTCTGGCCGTGTAAATACACTCAGATACATAAGAGAACCTATCAATTCCCTATATGGAACAGTACCTTCGTCTAACACAATCGAATCAGTAAACTTAACATTTGGGTCCAAAGGAGTCTGGACTGGTTTGCATTCCGACATACCGAAACTGTCGAGCAAGCGCTCAACATACCGCGCTTGACAAAGCTTAAGAGTTTTATTCGTCCTGTCACGCTCTACCGCGACCCCGAGAATATGCCGCACCGCACCCAAATGTTTAATCTTAAACAGTTTTCGCAAACTCTCTTTCAGCTCTTCAGCCATGCGTGCATCATTGTAACAGACAATGAAATCGTCCACGTACAAAGCAATGTAAATAACCGACTTACCATTTCGTTTGTAGAAGATACATTGTTCAAGTTGGCATTGAACAAAATCTATCGACAGAAGCACGTCCTTCACCCTCTGATACCAAGCTCGCGAAGCTTGTTTCAGTCCGTAGACTGCCTTTTTCAATCTGTAGACTTTATTTTCTCCACCAGGTGAAATGAACCCCTCCGGTTGATACATAAATATCTCCTCATCTAAATTACCATTGAGGAACGCCGTCTGTACGTCTAGGTGGTCTATATGTAGATCCATATCTACAGAGATCGCCATCAACAGTCGCATTGAACTGTACCGTACTACCGGTGAAAACGTTTCAAAATAATCTTCACCATACTTTTGGGTGAACCCCTTGGCTACTAACCTGGCCTTATACCGGGCTATCTTCCCCTCGGCGTCACACTTAATTTTGAAGATCCATTTATTCCGAACCACATTTTTTTCAAAAGGCGGATCCACCAACTCCCAAGCCTGATGTTGATTGAATGAGTCAATCTCTTCCTGCATAGCTTGCCGCCACAAGTCGCTCTGCCCAGAACACAGAGCTTCCTTAACAGTGCGCGGTTCAGCTGGGATCGCATCTTGTGTGTACAAACCCTTAGGTTGTCTAGATCTAAGATTGTACCTCGGTTCCGGAGGCTCCATCACCTCCTCAACGCTATCTTCAAAAAAATAAAGTGTCATCGCCGCCATCATCACCGCTCGCTGACACAACCGGCTCAACATTCACCGTTACCGGCTCATCAGTGACAGGCCCCCGAGCTGCATCACCAACCACCTCACTCTCAGGCAAGCTTGACTTCCTCTCACTAGTGGAATCATCAGCTTCTTCCCCTGAAAGAAAGATTTCTATAGAAGCTGATCCGTGTCCAGTTCCTAGCTCTTTGGCTGGGAACACACTTTCATTAAATATGACATCACGGCTTCTCTTTATAGCATGTGTCTTAGAGTCATACAACCTGTAAGATCTCCCATTGTCTTCATAACCGACAAATATATACTTCTTACTCTTAGGTTGTAACTTATTCCGCTTAAAGTCATCAATATGTACATAGGCCTCGCAACCGAAAACCCGCAAGTGGTCATACTTTACCCTATTACCCGACCAAACCTCCTCGGGCGTCTTGCCACCTAATTTACTAGACGGCGACCGATTAATAAGGTACCCGGCAGTGTTAGCCGCCTCAGCCCACAACTTGTGATCCAAACCCGCGTGATATAACATACAACGTACCCGTTCCAAAAGAGTTCTGTTTAACCTCTCCGCCGCACCATTCATTTGGGGCGAATACGGAACAGTGACCTGATGCACAATACCCTTCTGTCTGAAGAATGCGCTCAGCTCTTTGTTTACGTACTCCGTACCGTTATCACTGCGTATAGCCTTTACCTTGGATTCACATTGATTTTCCACGAGCCTAACAAAGTCTTTGGTGACACTAGCTACTTCGCTCTTATTCTTCAAGAAGTACAAGAATACTTTCCGCGAGTGGTCATCTAGAAACGTTAAAATGTACTGCTTACCTGAGTGGGACGCAACAGGAATCGAACACAAGTCCGTGTGCACCAGATCCAAGCACTTAGCCGCTACATCACGCCCAGATTTCTTGAACGGAAACCTTATTTGTTTTCCAAGAATGCAAATATCGCAATTATTTGCAATTTCTGTTTTCTGAAAATCAATAACGTGTGACAGTGACTTCAAGCTGTCATAACTTAAATGACCCAATCTATGGTGCCAAGACTCCTTTGAAACCTCTTTATTTACACTACTTAAAGCTACCGCGTTAGTATGCAGTTTATATACCCCGCCAACAGACCTAACACTAGCTATACAAGATTTATTTTTAAAAATCTTACAAGTAGACTCAATAAATTCCACTCTAAACCCTTTAACCGTTAAACAATTCACAGAAAGTAAATTTACACTCAGTCCCGGAACGTACATCACTTCTTTAAGAGTCAAATCATAATTGCTGAGTTTTAAACACACGTTACCGATACCCACGCATTTCAAAGTCTGTCCACTCGCCACATTTACTTCTACACTTTTTGTAGTAAAATCATGTAACCAGTCTCGCTGTCCCGTCATGTGACTCGATGCACCCGAGTCTACGTACCACGTGTCAGCCAAGAACCGAGACGCGACCATTGCCGCCGCTTTCTGGGTACACTCCTTCTTAACGTGACCAGACTTTCCACAGTTCCAACACCTCGGCTTCTTGTCTTGGCGTCTCTTACCAGACTTATTCGCCGACTTATCAGCAATCAGGCAATCTCCACCTTTGCAATTGTCAGACCACTTTGTATCCTGAAGCAATTTAGCCTTCACAAAATCACTGGTCAGGTTGCTCACACTACTCTCCAAGGCCATGATCATTGGATCAAACCTAGAAGGTAATCCCTGAAGAATAATCGCCGCCAGGAACTCATCGTCAATCGGTTTATTTACAGCCGCCAACTGTTGCGACAGCGACAAACATTCGCTAACATATTTATCCATATCGCCACCTAAGTCGTCCAACTTTACGGAACACAGCATCCGCAAAAGTTTTAATCTTCTGCCTATGCCCTTATCGTCGTACGCTTTCTCTAGGCTCAGCCAGGCATCCTTACTCGTCTTTGCAGTCATCACGTGGGACACGCACGAAGCGTCCACTGACAGGCAGATCTTAGCCAACGCCCTTTCGTCCATACGCCGTTTCAGTTCTGGACTGGACTTATCGTTCTCCAGATACCCGTCGATCGAACACCAAAGGTCGTCATGGATAAGCAGGTTTCTCATATTAAACTTCCAGAGGAGATAATTCTCTCGCCCTTTCAATCGCTCTATAGAAAAACCACTCACGCTTCCGCCTGCTGCAGACATGGATACCATCTCTCGTTCGCTCATTGTATCTTAATACAATTCTTCTTCTTTAAGCGTTCTGGGCCCATAACCCTTGTTAACTTCTCGTAGAGGGTTTTCCGCGAATGCAATCAAAGAATTGAAGAACTTGTACACCGGATATATTGTAAAATAAAATCACATAGAAAATACATGAGCGCAGCCATCAGGCGATCACATTAGCGAATACAAAAGTCATTCTCCATTCAAAACCTATGACAGAAGTATAGAATAAAGAACCATGAATCAAACAGTGACTGCACAAAGAAGGTCAACATTCAACATCTTGCATGACGAGAGGTGAAAGTCATCTTCATACCCAAACCTGGAAAAACTGATTACACACAACCCAAGGCGTATAATCCTATAAGCCTTACATCATTCTTACTGAAAACGCTCGAAAGACTCTGCGATAGGCACATCCGTGATGGGCCTCTCCAGGTAAAACTACTTCACAAACAATAGCACGCGTACTCCAAAGGCAAATCAACGCAATCCGCGTTACACAACGTATTTTCTAAAATGTAATGCGCAGTGGACCATAAATGTTCAGCACTGGCTGCCTTCATTGATATCGAGGGCGCTTTCAATAAGACCACGTTCAACAGTATAAACACGGCCCTCGACAGACATAGCATAGACCCGACCCTAGGAGGCTGGATCACCAACATGCTCAAACTGCGAGCGGTCTTGAACCGCCAACAGCGGTCAACAACACCACAAGAGCCGTCGTCGCGAAGGGTTGTCCACAGGGGGGCGTCCTTTCGCCACTCCTGTGGAACCTAGTAGCAGACAGCCTCATTAAAACACTCAAGGACAAAGGATATATCACTGTTGGCTACGCAGATGATATAACAATAATAATAAACGGGACCCACGAAAACACTCTATGCAATCTCATGCGTCAAGCCCTAAAACTAGTAGAGGAATGGTGTAGCGAGCACCAACTCTCAGTGAACCCCACAAAAACGGAACTAATTCTCTTCACGAAAAAGAGGAAACCGATGACAATGCAACTACCAAGAATCTTTGGAATTTATTTGGACAAACAATTGAATTGGGCGAAACACATGAACTATATTACCACAAAAGCCAGTATATCCCTGTTTCAGTGCAAGGGACTGCTGGGCAGGATTTGGGGGATCAGCCCCATAGTCACCCACTGGCTATACACCACAGTCATCCGACCAATTATTATACATGGCTCGTTGGTCTGGTGGCTCAGGACAGACCTCAGCACAGCCGAAAGAGATCGCAACTGCAGCGGTTTGCTTGCATTGCAATAAATAGCAGTATGAGAACTACACCCAAGGCCACCTTACAGGCAATGCTGGGACTGCCACCTCTGCATCTTATCGTGCGGGAGGAGGCAGCCCTGGCCGCTTTTAGACTCCATCTATCAGGTACCCTAAACAAATACTCCAGAACTAAGCACACACGCATAAAGGAGGACGCAATCAAGCGGAATCCAATGTTAGAGTCACCATGCGACAAAGCCCCAAAAACACATACCTTTCATAGGCACTACAACATAATACTTACAGAAGAACGATGTGACTACTCAGGCCCGAAAGAAATGAGAGTATACACCGACGGATCAAAGACGGACGCCGGTAACGGCGTCGGAGTCTTCTCACACGACCTAAATATAAATATATCCAGATCGCTAGGAGGATTCAACACCGTCTATCAGGTGGAGTGTGTGGGCATCATACTGGCGGTCCACGCCCTAGAAGCTATAGACACTCACATACGTATACTCTCCGACAGCGCCTCAGTCCTCCAATCTTCACGGAAAAAATATATTACATCGAAATTAATACTAGAATGTCACAACGCACTAGAACAATTAACTGTATCTAGTCGTAACACGGTGACACTGGAATGGATAAAGGAACACAGCGGATCGTTGGGCAACGACGCGGCTGACGAGCTCGCGAGACGTGGATCTAGCACGTCGGTCTATGGACCCGAACCGGTTGTACCCATCTCCTTCAACCAAATAAGCAGGTGGCTACAGGAATTCACACAGACACAGACGGAAATCTGGTGGACCTCGGCACCGGGCAGGTAGGTGTAGGCAGGCCAAAGAAGCTCTTCAGCTTTGGACAGTAGGCTTACCAGACGTCTGCTACGCCTGTACAGGAATGGCCGGCGCCTGGTGACGGGGACCATCACGGGACACTGCTCACTTAACAAACACTTCCACACAATAGGCATAACGGACAGTCCTCTGTGCAGGGCATGCATAGAGACTGAGGAAACCGTTACGCATGTTCTTTTTAATGCACAGGTGTCACCCAGATTAGAACACAAACCCTCGGGTCACCCAGATCTTACACAGAAGTTCTAAGAAAACCAGGAGCCCTAATTAGTTTCTGGATGGAGGTGGGCTGGTTGAAATAATCCACCCAACGGCCGTCATGGCCCACGCTCAATGGTCTATCTGAAGGACTAATTGCGGAAACCAAACCCCATAACATAGAACATAGATAGATGTCATCATTCTCTGGCCATTCTTCACTTTTATTTGGGGTTGGTCCACATCTTCTTCTTTAATATTTTTCTATTGTTTGTCATTTCAGTTTATCACCTCTATATCAGTAATTTATCACCTTTCCGCAGCTCATCCATCGTTTCCCCGACGACAATTTTAGTACAGCCATACCTACATTAGTTTTCTAAGATTCATAATGTGTATTACTTTTTTTTGTTAATAAATGTTATTATTATTATTTCTTGATTCCTACGCGTCACGTGTTCGTATATGTTATGACCGTTTTCACACAATTTAAAATCATAATATAGTGGCTGATTATCTAATAGTGACGGAGGAATAAAAAGCTATAAAGGTACTACGGCGTAGCAGGTGCTCTAGCTACGAGTGCTACGTCGTAGCAAGTGCTACGAAGTCTTTCATAGAATAAGATTATTGTTGCTTTAATGGAATTTTAAAATACATAGCAGATTTATAGTGTTCCAATATGACATTTGACTACTTTTTTTACTCTATGTTGTCCCTTAGCTGGAAAAAGGCTAAGGAGGAATAGCTTTCCAGTCTTCCCGGTGTATTTCCTTCCAATTTGTTTTTCTCAAAGAAAACAAAACCAGAAGTACACATTTCCTATATCCAAAAAAAGATTCATATTGGCCCGAAAATAGCGTTCTATACAGAAAACCTCAAGAAATATTAATACAAATAGGTCGTTCAGTGTTTCCAATCACTTTCAGGAACGTGTTGGCACCTTCATATGTTTTTCAGATGTGTGATCAAAGACTTGATTGAGGCCCAGTTATTTTATTGAAAGTCTTTGAACCTATAATTCGGTTTACGGTATATTTCAACATACATTATACAAAATAGATTGGTTTTGGGCGGTTATGTGTACTGGTGAAATTCTATTATATAGTTTTCTAGGTGTTTATATGTTATTGTTGGTATATAATTTTAGTGAATAAGTGAAAATAAGTAATTTGCCTACTTCCACGGAAGTTTTTGAAGCATTAGTGAAAGTTGGCGACTTTAACTAATAATGCGCGTATTAACGTTATCTTTTGCTTCTAATTGCAATAGTATTTCCTATTTTTTTTAAATATAAAATATGTGTGTTGCCCGCGACGTTGTTCGAGCCAAATTCATAAAAACTAAAAAATACATTTAGCTGCTAATAAACGAAAGTGCCACAAAACGAAAATAAGTTTTGTTCAGGAGAGCTAATTCAAAATTGTTAATTATTTTTTTGTTGGTTTAATTACACTCTTACTTTCAATGATTTTGTATTATATACCCTTCGATGCGTATTTTATTAGCATTGTTTATTTTAACTTTGTGCTTACTATAACCCAAAGAGGATTAGCAGCATATAAGTCCCTTTAGCATATAAAATATTTCACACAAGTACATGAACATTTTGAATAAAAGGCCACAAGAAGAAAAAAATAATGTGTTTTATTTAAAATTTTCATCAAAACCTTGTTTAATATAGACTATCTTATAATAAAAAAAAAACATATAAAACCCTTCCATATGCACATTGCCATTTTTTCAATAAATCAAAAAATTAACTTTTTATGACAAAACTAGTATTTTAAATGCTTCTAAAACCTCAACAGGCAAACATTCTCACTAAATTGTAGCAATTATAACAATATATATATAAATCTTTCGTACAAGTAACTAACAAGAGATCAACAATTTCACATAAGGTAAGTTTTTTTATAGGTGTTTTCTTAATAATTACTAAATAACCGTTTAAAATATCACTCTGCTTGTATTATCAGTCTGCGTTAAAGACAACTATGTATTTCTTACGATTAAAGATTAGAATTAAAAAACCAATCTGGCTGAAGTACGCTATTACAAACTCACGATCTCCTTTTCATTGACAACACCCCGCCGATTCCAGTACTGCTATCGATCTGTGTCTACTATGGATTTATAGCCTAGGATGGGTGCATTGCACAGATATGTTTCTTCAACTTCTGAAATGTGACGTTACAGCTTACATTCTAGCAGAACTGTATCTTATCTTCAGTTAGCTCATGTAGAGATCGAGCAATGTCAGCATAGTTCTTCGCAAACCGCCAACAGTAGGAGCACAAGACCGAGAAATTCCTTGACTTGCGATTGACTCCGGGACTGGCTATTCCTCCGGGATGACAATGATCTTATCCGGGCTCATTTTAATACCTTCTTAGGAAACCACACGTCCTAAAAAGTTGACTTGCCACCTGATTAACGCGTCGTTTCTTCGACAGTACTTGTTCCAGATTGCGTATCTTCCTAAGTGCGTCCCACGACGATAACAACGTCCAAGTGGACTAGGCAGGCGTCCCCAGTTAGTCCAGCAAATACCCGCTCCATCAATCTCTCAAAGCTGGCAGAAGCATAACACAATCCAAATGGCATAGTATTGAATTGCCACAATCCTTTGTCTGTAGAGAATGCTGTCTTATTAATATAGTTACTAAAATATAGATAGTAAATGTGTTATTCTATTGCACAACATAAAATATGAATTATACATCATAAAGCAAAGCTTTACTTTATTAAATAGCAATCCCAAATTGTATCAAAGCCAGTTTCATCTAAAGAAAATATCACAAGCACAAACATTTTTTGAGCAAAACAGACGTTTCACATAAAAATCTCTTGAGCTTATAACAATAATAACATATTAGGCATGTTTTTATTGCTAAACGGACACTTTCCAAATTGTGGCACCTTTGTCTTAAAAATAATTGTGACTTACTTGCTTTTTTGACGCATTCCCAAATGTGGCCCTGTGGCACAAAAGATTCACTCAGAACATAGGTAACTTTTCGCGTTGTGGCCGTTTATCACAAAACTGACGTGCGCTTGTGCTGAATGTTAGGTCGCAACTCAAAAGATGGCCGCTTTGCTCGGCACTTAACCATCGATTCGTCAAAATGCCAAAAGGGCTCATGCATACTTTTGTGATTAAGAGGCTGATTTTGACAGGTGTCTTCGTGAAATATGAAAATAAGGATGATTTTGGCCACATTTTGGTTTTGTGGCACTTTATTTTATAAGCAGCGATTTTTTTCGGAACCTTAATTATCAACAAAACATAAACTACCTGCCAATGAAGTTCCGTCAAAATCGATTCAACCGTTTCTGAGATTAGGCGGCACAAACAGACAGATAAACGAAGTCACGGGAAACAGACAGTCATCATTATAATATCAAAACATAACATCACGCATGTAATCCTCGTAGGATTAGGCAGCAGAGGGGGTGTACATTTCACCCAAACATATACATAATTCAAAAAAAATATCCTTGCTTCATGTTACTTGGGGTCGGCGCAACAAGTTGTCCACTTCCATATATATCATCACATAACCAGCGAAATAATCCTAATCACCTCGCCATATCGAGTTTCACAAAAAAAAGAACAAACACAAAAAGATCAATTTGTTTGGAGCCGACACGTACGACTAATATTTGTTCGACGGGCTGATGACGTCACGGTGCGATTAACCCGATATTTGGTTTGTTCAGGGTACGCTGATTAAGAGCAACCTTGTAGGTGGATGAACAGATGAGAGCAGGTACCAGTACCTAAGTACTTGTGAGTTAAAAGGGATGTATAGGCACAGATAATATAATACTACAGTAGTATAGGTAAGACAAACGTGAGCCAAGAATGTTTTAAAATGTTATTTCAGGGGTGGGTACTTACAGCTAAGGAGTGGAATATCCTGCCGGAGTCAGTATATCTGGACACATACAACGTAGGGATCTTTAAGTCAAAAGTAAATAGCATACTTCTAGGCAAGTGTGCTTCACCGTTGACCGCTTCATCGCTTACCATCTGGTAATATAGTGGTCAAGCACGAGCTTATAAAAAAAGGTTTAATTGCGTTTTAATTTGTTTTTATAAGATGTTGCAAACTTAAACTAAGGTTCGAAAGGGATTTGAAAGTTGAAACTCGTATTTAAACGAAACGGGTATGCGAAGGATAAAGTCCACGCTTGTAATTTCTCATATAACGTTGGTTAGACACCGAAAATCTAACACATTAAAAACCTAGACCTGGAACTACCTCGGTACTTGTGAAATAAAATGTTAAGAATGTTCATAATTTATGTACATTGACGTTTTTAGGCCGAGGACTTTTTTATGATGATGATGCGGCTTTAAAAAGTCTGGATTTCTTTTTAGGGTTCCGTACCCGAACGTTCAAAACGAAGCCCTATTTCTTTCACTCACGTGATCGTCTGTCTGTCTATAATTCACACATGTTATTTTACATTATCACACATTGATTGACTCTCGTTGTATATATTTTTAAGTAAATCTATTTAGTATTAACTTTTTATTTGAATGATGCGACTGAGGAATGTGTGCGAGAGATGCAAGCGAGGAAATTTTCTACGAGCAATTAGTTTTACATCGTCGCTACGCATCCTAGCTCAACGTTGGTGTAACTGCAACAAGCAGCACAGCGCCGCTACAGAACCTAGCACCGCCTAGTAACCTCACACAAGTCACACAATTAGTAGTTAGACATTGCTTAAAAATCTTAAGAGTTTGGATATTAACAAAGGAGCTGGCCCTGATGGCATACCGCCGATTTTTATTACGTCTTGTGCGGAGGAGTTAGTGTGCCCTCTTATTCTTATATACAGCAAATCCTTATCTTCTGGCGTTTTTCCTCTAAAATGGAAAATGGCTAAGGTGGTGCCTATACATAAATCAGATAGTAACGATGACATAACTAACTATAGGCCCATCTCAATCCTTTCAACTTTTGCTAAAGTGTTTGAGTCACTGCTCTGTCCGTATTTCCAAAACCATCTAAAATTATTCATTAGCGATCATCAGCACGGTTTTGTTGGATCACGATCCACAAGCTCTAATCTGGTCCCTTTCACGGAACTTTTGATTGAAGCTGTTGACTCTGGTCATCAAGCTGACGTCATTTATACCGACTTTAGCAAGGCCTTTGATAAAGTTTCCCACAATATCTTATCTTGTAAGTTGCGTGCTTATGGTATCACTGGTGGCTTGCTTGAATGGGTGATTTCATACTTGAGAGGTAGATTTTGTTTTGTTGTGGTGAATGGTTATCAATCTAACGTATATAATATCTCATCTGGAGTCCCACAGGGCTCTCATCTGGGTTCAATATTGTTTAACTATTTTATTAACGACATCCCCAACTGTCTACGGCACTCTAAAATTTTTATGTATGCGGACGATTTAAAATTTCTTAGAATTGTTGAATCTAATAAAGACGCTTCACTCTTACAGATGGATCTTAATAGTATTATTCAATGGTGTAAAAATAATGAAATGTATTTGAATCCACGTTAAATATACAAGAAAGAATAATACAATAAAGACAGTGTATTACATAAATGAGGACAGAGTTAATGAAGTGAATATTATACGTGACCAAGGAGTTCTATTTGATCAAAAGCTAACCTTTGCACCACACTTGGATCACATTTCTAAAAAAGCATCTAGGATGATGGGTTTTGTTATAAGACAATGTAAAGGTTTTCGTCAAATTAAAACTAAAATCTTACTTTATCAGAGTTTAGTACGTAGCATATTAGAGTATTGTAGTGTGGTGTGGCGGCCACACTACGCTACGAATAGTTTGCGTCTAGAACGAGTTCAAAAACGATTCGTTTGGCATCTGGCTTTTTCTGTGGGAATAACTAAAAGAGTGCGTTCTTACAAAAAGAGATTGAAATTCTTCAACATGCACTCTTTGGAAGAACGAAGATGTTTGAACGACGCAATGTTTGCTAGCAAAATCTTGAAAGGAATTATCGACTCACCGCCGCTGCTTGCACTCATTAACTTTCGTGCTCCATCGAGAATTCCGCGTAAACCTATTACTCCACTTAGTCCTCCAATAAGAAGAACAGTGTTGGGATCTAATTCTCCATGTGCTAGGTTTTGTAGGATTTTGAATAGTTGTGGTGATATGGTTGATTTTCACTTTGATTCTCTCAATAAGCAAAAATTTAAATTTCTGAACTGTTTAACAGATTTGTTGTAAATGTTTTTGGACTGTGTGTACGTAACTGTTTGAGGCAATTATGTTTTTAATATATCGCTTATGTAACTATATGTAACTATTATTGTTATATTACTAAGATTACTTGTAGAATATGTAGCTTACAGCTAACATAATTACTTATTATTATTTTTGTTCATGTGGTGTTTACCTATAAGTAATTGTTGCACTGTGTAGAGTTTATACGCATGTTTTATTTTTGTTTGTAGATTAGTGTAAGCAATTGTTGGTAGACCTAATAAATAAAATAAGTCAGTAGGAAGATAACCCTTCCCCCCTTCCCTTCCTTTTAACCCTTGAGGTACGAATTTCGGCAGGTACAGCATGTTCAGCTTTGCAAGTCATATTCTCGAGCACATACTAAAACGTTAAACGTTAGGTTAACGGCAAATTATGGTCGTGCTAGTAGCCGAATTTCATCCAATTTTTTGATAAGTTTGCCCTTTTTGAGGTTCCGTGCTAACTTTTAATTTTTTTTATTTAGTATAGTCCTATCATTTAATAAAAAGATTCGCTCTAGCGTGAATCGATGTTTGATTACCTTGTTTATAACATTATCTCAAAATGTTTGGGCCTATTCATACACTGGGGGAACAAACAGTTTTAAAAGTCATACAGATAATGACTGCAGATGATGCAACCAAGCATTTCAAAAGTATTTATTTAGGCAGTAAATAATTTCTATGAATCGAATGTCACGTCGTAACTATCTTTCCAAATCATCATCATCATCATTTCAGCCAAAAGACTTCCACTGCTGGACATAGGCCTCCCCCAGGCGTCTCCACATTGACCGATCCCGTGTGTCTCACATCGGTTTCACACAACCTTACCAGGCCATATGGTCCACATAGTGAGAGGCCTTCCAACGCTTTGTTTTCCGGTTCGCTGTCGTCACTCTAGAACTTTTCAGCCTCATCGACCATGCGTTCTGCCCTGCGCACTGCTACTTAAGTTTCGCTATTCGCCCCAAATACAAATTAAGCAATAGTTTGTTAAATAAAGCGATTAAGCGAAGAAATAAAGCGAAGAAAGAAGCACTGCGCTCCATTCCAATCATGAAACCTCTAGTAAAGTTGAACCTAGTTCTGAACCGCCATACCGATACAAACTACGAAGCTGTCGAACATAACCCAATTAAATTTTACGTTCTACATAAATTAAATTAAAGTATTGTTAAAAATGGCGTTCCCCGCATGCCTTTTGGAAATCCGCCAAAAAACTGAACGATAAAAAATAACGACAATGTACCGTTTGCTGTCGGATTTCAATCAACTGATTGGATTTCGCTCATTAATGATGTTCGAGAAATTAACTAGACTATCCATTGCCCCAGTTTTGGATCATTATAAAAGTACGTTGACATCCTGAGGACTTTCGACCTGCGACTTGCAAGTTTAAATTAAATTACGGGGCATAATCGAGCGATTGTACACATATTATGTACCTC
Source organism: Orthosia cruda (assembly GCA_964057195.1). Lineage (NCBI taxonomy): Eukaryota > Metazoa > Arthropoda > Insecta > Lepidoptera > Noctuidae > Orthosia > Orthosia cruda. The sequence continues at coordinate 2,154,675 of OZ059826.1, read as the reverse complement.
GGAGGCCCGCAATGTAATGCAAGTTGTATGCGAGCTAGTTGCAGGTGGAAACATGCAAGTCACAGGCCCTCAGCCTCGAAAACAACCTTGTTTAGCCAGTTTAGTTTTCCAGATACGCTCATGCTCAACTCAACTCAAATTGGAAATGGGCAGTTGTGATTGATTGGCTTGATTTTTTTTAAATTAATGTGCTCAAGTCCAAGATCCTAGATGCTCCACACGTTATCGAACTATCCTAATACAATATCAGTGGAATTGAGTAGTTTTAGCATGTATTTTAAACGTACTCGAACTTGCTAAATTGGTCTTTCATTTTTATTCAATACTTACCACTCTATTGAGTACATATAATTATATCAAGCTGAAGAATCATATGCCAAACATGAGATTTGTGATTGGTTGGTAGTTGTTTGGTAGGTGTAACCAACTCTGAGTTCGAGTCGAGTATGAGCATCTGGATAAGGGGCCTTAAAGTAAGAATACTCGCAATATTTGCCAATAGGTGAAAGAAGATTGTTCAGTTCATCTTTTGTTTAGCGTCTAATAATAAGCCAAAATCCCCAAACTGCTACGCTTAGATTTTTCAGTTTCGATTCCAGAAAAATGGTGAAAAATTACAATCACGTAAAACAGCAGCGAGAAGCACTTCAAATGAGGTAATCTAGCCAAACATCCACTTCCCATTCTTTCTCTTCCTATTCTCAAACACTTCCACATATCTTTTTTATTTTTCTTTTCATATTGGATCTTAAATAGCCAGATTATAACCTAGCGAAAATACAAAAAATACAAAATGGCGCCAAAAATCTGCAATAACAATCAACCCCCGTGGGTCGGTAGGCACCTAATGGACCTACATTAGTCCTCACGAAACCACTCAATTAATACGAAGTGAAACAACCGTTTACTAGCTAATTATGTTATTAAATGATCTTTATCGCCACATCAATTATATAATACAACGATTTTCTTTTGTTTTATCGTCACCATGAAATCAGTGAAAAAGTAAAGATATACACGCGATGTATTGTTGGACTAAAATGTCAAATAGCCAACTTAAATAAACTATCCTTTATTTTGTGAGTTAACTTTAGTAGTCGGAAACAACAGATATACTTTATACCGTCGTCTCCCTAAATCTAAGATCCCTCTCCCAATAAATTTCACCTCTCTTTTGACTTCTTGGGTGCTGATTTTTTTCACCACATAACTTCAAACTACCGTCTGTGTGTTAGTGGTTTGGGGATAGGTGGAACAGGGTGGAAAGTCCCAAAAAACCTCCATAGAAAAGGGAGGATCCTTCGACCAGACGGGTGTTGTGTCTGGTCCGGGCAACTGCCCAACGATTGTTCTCGGACTGTTGTATGTGTTCCAATCGCGCCGAAAACCCTGCTTGCGCGATGCAGGATTTGTGTGACGTCATGTCATTAGTTCGTAAGTGGCGGCGTTGGTGCCGCTACATCACTCCACTCCGGAGACCGGAGGTCGATAGCAGGTTGAGTCGTCCGTACATCTCGTGATGTGTGCCTGGCCAGTGGAAGGTTTGTTCCCGTGAGTCGGAATCGGAAATAGCAGAGTTCGCGGTGAGTCGGAACTGTATGCGGTTGTGCCCTAGTGAGTCGGGGTGATGATATCCCAGTGAGTCAGGATAGTGTTGCTGTCTCCAGTAGTTCGGAGCGGTGATGATGTCCCAGTGAGTCGGGACAGTGCTGCTGGCTCCATTAGGTCGGAGCGGTGATGAAAGAAGCTGAGGGGTTATGACAAGGAATGCGCGTCCGCTGCATGCTGGTGGTCAGGATACCCTGTAGATGCCGTGGGTACTGTATGACTCGCTGCTCGAAAGCTTGAGGAAGTGATGATGACGTCACGACGAAGTAGTTCTGCACGAAGGCTGCGTTGACGTTCATGTTCGAGGGTCACCAGTTTGGGGGTATGCGGAACAGGGTGTAAAGTCCCACAAACCTCCATAGAAAAGGGAGGATCCTCCGACCAGAGGGGTGTTGTGTCTGGTCCGGGCAACTGCCCAACGGTTGCTGTCGGACTGTTGTATGTGTTCCAATCGCGCCGAAAACCCAGCTTGCGAATTATGGTTATTGGGCAATCGGCGAGCTTTCATAAAGAAACAACTTTTCAGACAATAAAAATATAATAACTTTTAGTACATGTTGTCGAATGAACAAGGTAGGAGAGTCTGCTTAAAAACTAGCTTACATGCTACGCGGCCGGAGCGACGCCTACGTACACACACACTTACACATATGCACTACCGACACACACTATAACACCCCCCGCACTAGTTCGAAGCCCTTTCTTCTCCCAAGAAGAAGGGTTGAGTGCGGCCTCCGTCTGTTGCTTGGACTACTGACGTTTCCTGGTTCCTCTTATGTCTTTTTATTGAATATAATATTCCAGCAACCAATCCAATAATACACAGTACCGTATATATAGGTACGGTCCAACAGTGATAACTTTTATCTTGCAGGGCATCCAGGTTTAGAATATTCTCCTTCTCAATTAAATTCTGTAATTTATTGATTTGTGCTAGTGGGACATTTTCCAATAACAACGGCTTTTCTTTGTTTTCAATATTGATTTTAAATACCGGAAAAGACAAAAGTTTTATAGGTGTACCTTTTATCAGATTTTTGTAATTCTTTATGTGGTTTAACTTTGTAGAAACAGTGCATCCCTCAGGCACCTCAAATAAGTAAGTGCCGAGTAAAGATTGGTACTCTTCCTGATCGCACTTATACTCGATCCTTGTTTCTTTTATAAATGACAGAATATAATGAAAATCGTCCAGCTTTTGAATTATCTCTGTTCCTGTTTTAAATCGTACCAAGCTGCAGCTGCTGCATATTTCTTGTTTCAATATCAGTTGGTAAATGCAATCGTTTGGTTTCGAAGTGGCTATTAGGTCGGCTTCTGGGCAATAATATATTTCCTGGAACCTTTTACATTCTCCATCCATATAGTGATAAATATTACTATTCATTGCCAGATATGGTTTAGGTGGAATTAATATTGTATTATTAAATGTTGGAGTAGAAAATAGATGATAATAAGTGAAAGTATCTAAATGCAAAATAGGGAACTTCAGAATAAATACAATTACATTACCTACATAGTAGGAACCACACTCAATAATATCATAATAGTCTCTTATCTCAGTGTTCTCATGTACAAGCAACTCAGAAGGTTCATATTGGTTTCTTAGAATATTAAACATGAAATTAATATTTTGTGAACTGATTACACTGTGATGAGTTACTGATAATTTGGAAAAACTCAAAGCATTTTCTAATGTTGTAATACAATTCAAAATATTTTGTAAATTGATTTTTAACAAATTAAACAAACTGTTTATTTTAATAAAATCTCTTATCCTAAAATTAGTCATATTAACATTAGACATGATTTCATTTAGTTTAATATGTATTTTGAACTCATTTGATACAATAGTAGACAAGGTCATATTGAAAGTTTGCAAAATTTGTTTATTCAAGGTAATGCGAGCATTATATTTATCTTTCAAACTATTCTGATTATTTTGCAAAATGTTTATGGCTTTACTATAAAATAATGCGTCTTCGTGATCGAGATTACCGGTGATACCTTTTATGATGGAACCCAAACCATTGATAAGCCCACGTTTATTTCTCGGGTGTTTATACATAGTGTTGAACTTATCATAAATTGTTTCTAACATGCTAATAAGGATCTGATTAATAACTAATGAAGTATCGCCAAAATAAATTGGGTCGGCTGACTTTATGTACTCTATATAAGTATCTAAATAGCCTTCTATACTTCTAATACTATCTTTAATCCTATCTAACTCGTAATAATGTATGAACGTATGTTCAGTTTTAATAAACTTAGCACTACCTAACTTAAAGGGGAGTATCCCAGGGTTGTCCACTAACTTCGTAGTCACGACTTGTTCAGCCCGGATTATTATCGGAATCCTGCAACAAGACATTTTGATATCTTAGAGGCTTCTTCACGATACGTTTGTGGTGGACAATGTTCTTATCGTCTATGACCTTTAAACCTAAATTCTTCTTCACTCTACGACCTAAGTAACGAGGTTTTGTCTTATGCCTAACGGCTAGCGGGTTTTTTATATATAACGCCTTTCCCTCTTCGTAAGAAATGGGTTCTTCGCGGTCTTGATTAGTATTCTGTATAGTTTTAGTCCGGTTACAGAGTAATTTTTTGTTTATTTCATTGTATAGTTGTTTGGTAATTTCCTTGTGCCTAACTACATAGTTCTGAAGATAAGTAGCTTCCAAATTTATATCAAATGGGTCACGACTATTTGAATGCCCATTAATGACATCAATAGGTTTTTGTGTAATTACTGAGTGAATACTATTATTATATCCTATAACAGCATATAGCATTAGCTGGTTAGTGGATAAGGTAGGTTGAGTAACAGATAACACACGGATGTGTTCTAATATAGTGGAATGGAATCTTTCAATAGCTCCATTTGACTGAGGATTGTTTACACTGATAAAATGTAACTTAATTTTATGTAGGCTTGCAAATTCTTGTACGGGTAAATTTTTAAATTCGGTTCCTTGATCTGTGGTAATGCTAATTGGTACTCCGTGGTGTGAAATAAAAATAGACAATGCATTTATCACATTTATTCCTGTTACTGACTCTAGAGGATATGCTTGAGCATATTTAGAAAATACATCTATAATTGTTAAGAATTTTTGTCGATTTACGGTAAGAGTATCAATATGCAATACCTCAAAAGGTTTTTCAGGTATAGGAACTATCTGAAAGTTTTGTTTACTTGGATTTCTCTCGTATTTACAAGTTTGACAAATGTTACAATTATTTACGAATTCTGTGACTTGATGTTTTATATTAGGCCAATAATATTGTAATTTAATTCTTTGTTCAATTTCTTGAATGCCACGGTGATTACTTTTTCCTTCGTGGTAGTTCTTAATTATTAAGTATTGTTTATCTGGACAGGTTACATCTTCGGTTTTAGACTTGCAAAAAAACAATTTATAAGCGGAATTTTGAAATACCCTTTGAAGTGTTTTTGTAATCAATGGAATAAATTTAACATCTGGTAGATATATACCATATTTAATATTTGGTGTTAGCTGTTCTTTGAATAAAGTAACAATACTTTTTTCTAAATCATTTTCATTTATTTGAGCTAATATTCTTTTTTTTCCGGGAAAGATATTAACGGTTTTAGTATTTGTGGGCGAATGATGTACGAAATCTAAAAATAGCTGATTATCAAAGGTATTTACATTTTTATCAGAGATAGGGATTTCTAAGACAGGGTTTTCTAATTCAGTATGGATGGTGCTATCGTCATCGATTTCAGTGTTAGCTTCTTTTTTTGACTGATTCACAAACATTGATAACGGTAAGTCATCGTCATCACTGTAAGACGTAGATTCAATTTCATTATTGTGTATTTCTATTCTAGATAGAGCGTCGGCATTTGTATTACTTTTTCCTTTTTGGTATATGATGTTATATTCAAATTCTTCTAAACGCAACCTCCACCTCGTTAAACGACTATTGGGTTCTTTTATATTCATCAAATACTGTAGAGGCTTGTGATCCGTAATAATGTAAAACTTCCTTCCATATAGATACGGTCGGAAATATTTGGTGGCCCATACAATAGCCAGCAGCTCTTTTTCTATGGTGCTATATTTTGTTTCGGTATCGTTTAGAGTCCGCGATGCATATGCAATCGGCTTATCAGCTCCTATAGGCCCTTGTGATAGTATGGCGCCTAGGGCAACGTTTGAGGCGTCTGTACGTAAAATAAAATCTTTTTCAAAGTTTGGGTATTGAAGAATAGGATCATTAATGAGTAAATTTTGACAATGTTTAAAACAATTAACGTATTCAGGGGTAAGTTGAATTTTAGCTCCTTTTTTTAAACAAGATGTTAGTGGTTTAACAAGATGGGCAAAATTCGGTATAAACTTCCGATAGTAACCAACTAACCCAAGGAAGGACTTAATTTCCTTGGTAGTTTGTGGTATAGGAAATTGTTGAATGACTTTAATTTTATTTGGATCCGGTTTTACGCCGTCGGCTGTTACAATATGACCTAGGAAGGGAGTTTCCCTTTTTAAAAACTCAGTTTTGTCAAGCTGTATTTTAAAATTAGATTCTCTAAGACGTTGGAAAACGGCTTCTAAATTAAGGATATGTTCTTGTAATGATGAACTGTATACTATTATGTCATCCATATAAACTGTCACATTTTTGAGCCCACGCAAAACATTATCCATGACCCATTGAAAAGTCGATGGGGCGTTTTTTAAGCCAAAAGGCATGCGTAAAAATTCGTAATGACCGCGATAACCATCATCAATACTAAAGGCGGTTTTTGGGATGTCCTTGGGATGTAATTCAATCTGATGAAAGCCTGATTTTAGATCTAAAACAGTGAAATACTGACTTTTGCCTAATTTATCTAAAATATCGCTGATATTTGGAATTGGATATCTATCACTCACAGTTTTCTCATTGAGTTTTCTAAAATCAATCACCAAACGCCATTTTGTTTTGCCAGAGGCGTCTTGTTTTTTCGGTACTATCCAAATAGGTGAAGACCAAGGGCTATTTGAAGGTCTTATAATTTTTTGACGTAACATTTCAGTTATTTGTTTTTCTACTTCCTGTTTGTGAACATGAGGATACCTGTAGGATCGTGTAAAAATAGGAATATCATCTTTAGTATTTATCTGATGTTTAATCTGGTTAGTGAAAGTTAAAGGACTATTTTCGGTGTAAAATATGTCATTGTAACTGCGGCATAGTTTTAGTAAATTAAACTTTTCTTCCAAATTTAAATGACCAGTGCGAACCAAAGAATCAATGTCTTGTTCATTTTTATTGATAGATTCAAAATTAAATACATCATAATTATTGTGAAGTGTCTGCGCCTTAAGTGGCGAAACTAAGCTTACGATGATATCATTCTTAGTAGGATTCACTATCTCGAGGTATGCGTAACCTGACTCCGACTGTGTTATCGTCGCGGGAATATAACAATTGTTTATATAAGTCTCGGGTATGAATATATCATCACGCTGAATATTAACGGGTACCTTTACACATATCGTCGAATTTGACCTAACTAGAGCTTCAAAAAGATTATTAATTCCGGAATTTAGAACTTTTATAGGTATTTCCGCGTTCCGCGTAATTAACTTTTTATTGTGCAGGTCAACGTTTGCTTCCAATTTTTCCAGCATTCTATAGCCAATTAATGGTTTAATTGGCTATAGAATGCTGGAAAAATGCTCAAAAACATTATGAAATTTATAAATATAAAACTTTGAGGGGTATTTTTCATTGAATTCAGGAAAGCTTGGTATTTCTATCGAGTAGTTATTGTCAGTGGTACAATTTAAGTTTGTTACAGAAAATGGTTCATAAATTAAGGGTGTATTTTGAAAATGTTTTTCAATTACCTCCGGAGACAAAAATGACTGATTGGCACCAGTATCGATTAATAACTTAAGGTGTGGCTCATTAATTTCGATAAACGGCAATTGTCTTTTTGTATGAATATTTATTTCCATCAAGTTTCGGGGTTGGCACTCGAACCCTGGTGAAAATTTGGATCATCCTGTTTAGGCCAATATTGTGAATTGTCATTATCAAGTTCATTATATTCATTATTATTCCCATAGGAATAATTTGCATACGGATCATCCTTATCAATACAAGGTACGTCGCAACTGTGCTCGGCGTGGGAGTTGTTTGGATTAGTCTCGAGCATGTGTAATTCTTCGAATTGATTGCACATTGTTGCCTCCGGATACTGAGTACTGTGATAATTAGGTACTGATGGTCTTAATGGAATATTTGCGGAATTATAGGATATTCCACTCATGGGTACAGGTTTAGATTGGGTATCCGGTTTATTGTTAGTATTAGATTTATTAAAGTTTTGCTGCAACGCTTGGTATGGGTTATGTGGTCTATTCCAGGTATTATTGTTAAAGTTTGGCTTATTAAAATAAGGTTTCGATGCGACAAAACTATTATTATTATTCCTGTTAAAATAAGGTGTAAACGGTTTGAAAGGTTGTGGATTATTGAACTTGAAATTTTGATGAGGTTGTAAGGGTTTGTTTAAATTTGGAAAAGGCAAATTTCTAGAATTATTATTATTATTCTGGAAAGGCTTGTTGTTATTTACCATGGAAAAATTGTTACTTTTCTGTACATACCTAATATTTTCTTCATCTTTAATGTAATTAAGAGCTGTGGGTAAATCTACAGGGCGCATGGCTCTTATAGTCGTGCCAAAAGGTTCCTTAAGCCCTGCTAGAAAAGTTTTAAGGGTTTGAGCTTGGAAAAAGTTCCTTTTGCAATCCTTTACAGCATCAACTGTTTCGTGAAGGTTTACGTAATTAATAATAGTGTTCAAGATGTTCATGCAACGGTTGTAATATTCCTGAGCAGATTCGTTTTCTTGCTTCATATTAACTAAATCACGGTTCAGCGAATTTTCATCCCTTTGGTCCCCAAAATTTTTTAGCAATACGGCTTTTATGTGTTCCCATGATGAAACACCGTTAATATTAACTATTTCCTCGGCTTTGCCTTCCAATTTGTTTAAAATATTGTGTAAAATAATGGAATTGTTAAAACAATCCGGGGCAGTTCTGTCATAAAATTGTGTTAATATAGTTTCGGATGTTTCTATAAATCTGTGTAATTGATTCGGGTTCCCATCATATTTAGGGATAATCATTAAAGCGGTTTTAATACAAGATAACTTTTGCAAATCCATTTTGCAAAATATATTATTCGCCTTGCGATATTTTATAAACAACGACAACACACACAAATACACAGTATAAACAATAAAATTCAATAAAAATATAAAAAATTGAGATCTCTCCTATTCAATACAAAAATAAACAAAACAAAAATTATTACTTTTTCTGAAGTTCTCTAAAAAAATATAATAAAAGGTATATTAAATCCACCAACAATCAAAAGAATCTGGACTTACGATGTGATGAAGGCCCAGGTCCACAACTTCATGATTGAAGCCACTTCCGTTCTTCTCGCCGAAAACCACAGTAGGAACACGGTTTCAAATGTTGAGAAAAGTCTTTGTTTTTGATTTTTGAAAAACGCGGTTTTCTTCAACTTTATCCTGTCGACTGCGCCAATTATGGTTATTGGGCAATCGGCGAGCTTTCATAAAGAAACAACTTTTCAGACAATAAAAATATAATAACTTTTAGTACATGTTGTCGAATGAACAAGGTAGGAGAGTCTGCTTAAAAACTAGCTTACATGCTACGCGGCCGGAGCGACGCCTACGTACACACACACTTACACATATGCACTACCGACACACACTATAACATGCGCGATGCAGGATTTGTGTGACGTCATGTCATTAGTTTGTAAGTGGCGGCGTTGGTGCCCCTACAGTGGTATACAACGTATTTTTAATGTGTTAACAATTTATATTATTAATGTGTTTTATTTTTGCGGCGAAGCCAAAAGAAAGGGTTATGTTTTTAGCAATCTATGTTTGTATCTCTGTTTGTATTTACGTATGTTCCTCCGTAGCGCCTAAACAATTTATTTGATTTTAGTGAATATGATGTCAAACGATTCGTTATTATGACCCGGGTAAGACAGGGTAAAAAAATCCTTTGTCGGGTTACAGTTTTTAAACTTTTTGCTTGATTGTTTCAGTCTCGTATTAACCCAACAAGTGTCAACTGTATTAATAGAAAAACTTCTGCTCACATTGGGGTGGCATTTTTGAAAACATTGTGAGAGTAGCAACACCGCTTCTCCACCGTGTTGTTGGTGAAACTATTTTCACATTTGAGGAATTTGTTACGGTATTTTCTAAAGTTGAGGCCGTCCTCAATTCGCGGCCTCTCTGCCCGATCTCCTCAGACCCAAATGACCTGGAAGTCATGAGCCCTGGTCATTTTTTGATTGGTCAGCCCCTAAACGCCCCGCCGGAATACCCCTTCAGGGAAATTAAATCGTCGCAATTGACGCGTTTTGAAATGCTCCAACAGATGTACCAAAGCTTCTGGCATCGTTGGTCTTAAGAATATTTTCATATTTTGCAGCAGCGCGTTAAGTGGACTGACAAAACCGACCCTCCCAAAGTCGGAGACCTTGTACTTGTTGAAGAACCTAATTTGTTGCCTTTGTATTGGCGTCGTGGACGCATTGTAGATTTAATGTATGGGTCTGACGGAGTTCCTAGAGTTGCGGAGGTCATGGTCGGAGATTCGGTTTTGAAGCGAGCAGTGGCGAGTTTAGCTTGCCCATTTATTATACATAACTCCTTATGTCCGAGACGGGGATTTGTTCGAAACAAACGTTTCGTTCCCTTGTTGATACTTTATTGCAACACCATGTCAGTTAGCTGTCAGCGCAGACCGCCTAGCTTTCCACTGCTGCGTACGGCAGTTTCGTGGGTACGGTTCTGATTGGATCCAGGAGTTGCAGCGCTGCTAATGGGCCTCAGCGTGAGCCTTTGGATCCGCAGACCTGTATTTAACAGTGTGGTGTGTCACGTACGTCACGTTTAGATCTTAGTTTAAGTTAAGGTAGATAAGCTATGTTCATAGTTTTAGCACGCACGCACTACGTATATATTCCGTTAATAAAGGAAGCCTTGGGTCTTCAGTCTCAAGTTGACTCATGGAGTAGTTCACATCACGGTGTTTACTTAACCCCTCCTTCCCTCCACATCGCATGGCGACCCTGCCAGTCGACTGGACGGCGTTATAGTCGCCCGACCGGGAACTAGTCTGAGTCACTTCAGTCAGTTTCACGTCAGTTGGCTAGTCGCAGGCCATGGGGAGGCCCCCATGGCCTGGCCCCCTTGACGAGCCCATCATCTAAGGAAGAAGTTATCATCGCCCAGACGGCAGCGGATGTTTCAAATACCGCGAAAGTTATACAAGAGCAGAAATGAAACTATCAACGCGATGCTGTTGGTCATCGGCGTGTGTCATCATTGGCGTAGCAGTCCAGCTGTACAGGAGGTGTCATCAGAATTGGATCGAAGAGAAGATCGATCAAGGTGCAGCGAACTGTGCAGATTGCCTGACCGGGAGCTGGCGGAGCGACAATCGTAGTAAGTGGATGTCATTTGAACTTAAGTGTAGTGACGAATGTTTGTGATCATCTAAGAACGTAGAGACATATAAGTTTAAATGGAAGTGGAATTAATTAATAGAAATTTATTGTTAATACAGCTTAGGTTACTGGTTTATTGTTAAGTTAGAAAATGTGTATATAGATACTGGTTAGTTTCCTTCCTAAAATGAGTGGCGATAAGCAAGTAACCCAAGATTTGGCATTAAATAGATTTATACAATTCTATGTTGTAAGAGGCTGATAGTGCTCGTTTATACACGCGCAACAGAAAACAGCTGTTGGGCTTACGTGCAAAAATAAAAACGTACGGTATAGTAGTGGAATGCGCGGTCGTAGCAATAATAGTCATCGTGGACGGCAGACTCAGCAAGGTCGGCAACGCGGACGATGCTGACTCAAGTGCAATGTCAATATCACGAAGTAGCGAAGGCAGACAATTGAATGAAACTTAGTTTTTTCAAGGCTAGGCATATTTTAGCTTGTAATAAACGTCAAATAATGTGGATTCGGAATAGTTAGTCGATACGGGTGTGCCGATATCGGCAATAAAAAGTAATTTCTTGAGGAATAATGCTTTGTTCTGTAAAATAAATAAGTAAGGGTTAGTGATTAATGGTTTAGCTCGTAAACAACAGCTATAGGTTATGTATATTGAAAGTTAGAATACGAACAATGTTCGTTCGTGCATAAGTTTTATATATTCTATGATTTGCCATGTAGGTCAGTTGGCATATTAGGCCAGGATTTCTTGCAGAAGTATAGTGGTATAATATATATTTTGGGGGACAGGTTATCTCTTAAGAGCCGTCTGTCGGGTTTCGATGCCACTTAAATCCTGTTTTTCCGCGTTGTGAAATGGTTAAGTATTTGCCCGTTAACAAAGCAGAAGTTTGTGTGTGTGTAATGTTTGTGGTACAGACTCCGTGGTATCTAGGACTGATCACCCTAGGATCGAGGAAGTTCTTAAAAAGCAAGGAAATGATATTGAAATATGTTTAAACGAATGGGGGAAGATGTTACGTAACACTAATGGTGAAAAAATATTTTCAAAGTCGCGCAATTTAATGTATATGCCAGAAAACTCGAGTATTTATGTAAACTATGAATCTTTATCGGCATCATCGCGAGACGAGTTGTCGAGAGACATAGTAATTTTTTGTATTGAGAAAGGCATAAAAGAAATTATTATTTTGAAAAATCGTTATAACGTTAATTTTATTACAAAAATGGCCAAATATTTGAAGGAAAATAGAAATTCGATATGTGGAGATTTTAGAATGTGTGTAGTGAAGGGTGTACGGAAAATAGAAGGGGCAGATGAGAAGAGAATTGTTTTGAATGATTTTCATATTTTACCCACAAGTGGTCATTCAGGTATACGCAGAATGGTGAATAATATAAAGAAATATTATTATTGGCCGTCAATTGAGAAAGATGTAGCGGGGTACGTTGGTAAATGTGATAAGTGTAAAAAACAAAAGTTTTCCAAAAATACTAAAGAACCAATGACAGTAACTACCACTGCATCTTCATCTTTTGAAAAGATATATTTAGATATAGTGGGGCCACTAGATAGGGACGAAAAAGGCAATGTTTACATATTGACTCTTCAATGTGAACTTACGAAGTTTGTGGAGGCTTATCCATTTAAAAATATGACCGCAAATGACGTAGCAAAATCTTTGGCAGAAAATTTTGTGTTGAGATATGGGATACCGGGAACAATTGCTACGGATAGGGGTTCTGAGTTCATTTCGAAAGTAATGGTAGAACTATGTAATATCTTGGGCATCAATAAAATCTTGTCAACGTCATATCATCATGAAAGTATAGGGTCTTTGGAAAACGTTCATAAAACTTTAGGTGCGTATTTAAGAATACAAACGGATAACAATCCATCATCGTGGAGTTCTTGGATTCCATATTGGTGTTTTTCTTATAACACTACAGTTAAAACTGTGACTAAGTATACACCTTATGAGTTAGTTTATGGTAAAGTTTGTAGGTTACCAAGTAGTCTTCAAGGTGAAAATGTTGAACCTTTGTATAATTTTGATGATTATCCTTTAGAATTTAAATACAGGTTACAAAGGGCTCAAAATGATGCAAAAGAAAATTTGATATCAAGTAAGTTAGCAAGAAAACATTGTTATGATAAGAATCTCAATTCTATAACTTATAAAGAAGGTGACTTGATATTGGTAAAAAATGAAGTAGGCAATAAGTTGGAATGCATTTATAATGGGCCATTTGTAGTTGTGAAGGACGAGTCACCAAATGTTATAGTTAAATATAAAAATAAGATAGATGTAATACATAAAAATAGGACAAAGTTATACTGTAAGACTTAGAATGTAAGTTTAAAAATGTAATGAGATGAAAAAAAAAACGTTGTAACTTAGTTTTTTTTTTACTTTTAGAAGGGTGATGTGGTGTGTCACGTACGTCACGTTTAGATCTTAGTTTAAGTTAAGGTAGATAAGCTATGTTCATAGTTTTAGCACGCACGCACTACGTATATATTCCGTTAATAAAGGAAGCCTTGGGTCTTCAGTCTCAAGTTGACTCATGGAGTAGTACACATCACGGTGTTTACTTAACCCCTCCTTCCCTCCACATCGCAACAGTCGTGTAACTATTCAATTCTTCAAATTCTTTTTTAATTAATTCATTTACAGGCACTTTTATGCTGTCAAGGAGTTGGTTAGTCCAAAAAAGCTAGCTGCGCATTCCAAAGCGTAGATAGAAGAACGTGCAAGAAACTTCATAGGGGGACACTCTTTTAAAACAGTTAATAATTACAAATATATTGGTTACATCACTCTTGTTGACTATATACCTACATTTTCTTCTTTGCTGAAAGTCGTGCCCGTCTTGAAAGACTTTGATGGAGTCACTGATGACCTGCTTCCAAGCCACTCTGTCTTTGGCTCTTCTTAGCCACCATGGTCACCGTGAGTCGTAATCGCCCTGATTTGTTATGACCAGTGAGTGGGTCAATAATAATCGTATAAGCCTTTATTCAGGCACTATTTTTTATAATAATTAAAGCTTATCCTAACGACCCGAGTGAGTCGGTGACACCGACAACTCAGTCTGTTTGCCCAACTTTTGCAAAGGCCTCCTGCATTTCTTTCCACTCTGTTCTGTTCCTGAAGCCTTATTCTGAAGCTTTTGAAAATGGTAAAAAGTGAAAAAAAAATTGTGGGATGAAACCTGAAACATGTATATTTTTTTTCACACCTTCAAAATGTAGAGATTCCAAGTAACAAAAAGCCCACCCACTTTTAAAAAAAAGCTGATTTTTTGACGTGAGAATTATCGATCAAATTTTTTTTTCGATAATTCTAAATAAGATGAAAAAATAAATATTTTAGATCAAAAAAATTACATTGTGTTTGGGACATACAAAGGTAAGTTTTCACCTAATTTCGTAAAAAAAGAATTTGTAAGAAATGAAAATAAAAAACCAAAAACTTGGTTATTTGAATATTTCACATATATTTTGAGGTTATGTGAAAAAAGTGTAAATACAAAAGTTGTAGATATTTATATTACCTACAAGTTTGCCATTTTTTTTTTCCATATTCCATAGGACTTGTAGTTTTGCCGGCAATCGAGATAAACCGTTGTTACCCTTAAAAACTCACACCCCACTTCCACTCCCCGACCTCAGATCGCCCGTAAATAATTTTTCCTTTTATTTTTGTTATATTCTCTTCCTTTTCCAATGGGTATAATCATACTATTATTTTTTTGGTTTCAAAAATTATCGACCCTGTTCTATAAGCGCTTTCTTGGTCCATATTTTCCCTGTTACGATCTTATTTCGTCTTCCCACCTTCGAAACTGTCCACCTCGTTTCCTTTTCCTATTTCTTGGGTACCAAATCGTTGTAGTAGGTAACAGATCGTAGAGACTCTGGTTTTGATGTTTATTTGATCTGGACTGACTATAAACATAAAAAAAAAAAAAAAAAATATCTTTAAACACCTTTTTATACTCTGTACAAGTATAAAAACAAACATACAATTTTATCTTATTATTTCTCTGGTTTAGACTATTTTCGTTTTTAATGACTTTTCGAGAAGGTTTTTCTAAATAGAATTACCGAATCTTTCTCAGACGAAAGTATACGAGTGAGTTTGTGTGTATCACTTGACTGGGAACCTAAAGTACTTACTCAGTTAGTGAACGTTCTTCAGTTGATTTTCAACAAAGTGATTATGTCGTTCATCAGTGAAATTAGCTTTATTATGTTCGAGAGATTTAATCAATATTTTCGGCCAAGAGCTAATGACATTTTTTGTCATCATTGACTATATAGTTTCAATATGTATTCTAATGCCATTTTTTTTTAAATATTCATATATTTTTCGTTATAACTGCTGCTATAGCAGTTATGTAGGGACAACTTCGAGAAAGAGGTCAACCGTCTAATCCGACTCGGCTGGGCAGCGTTCGGGAAGTTGCGTGGTATCTTCCCAAACGCTGCCCAGCCGAGTCGGATTAGACGGTTGATCTCTTTCCCTCTTTCCACAGTGCTCGTGCTCGCATAATGGATGGCCGATGGGGCAGAAAAGTTCTAGAGTGGCGATCGCGAACCGGAAGACGTTCCGATGGAAGACCTTCCCACAGGTGGACCGATGACCTGGTGAAGTTTGCGGGGATCCGCTGTATGTGGAACGCACGGGACCTGTCAATATGGTGACGCTTGGGGGAAGCTTATGTCCAGCAGTAGACGTCTTTCGGCTGATATGATGATGATGATAGCATAAGCGTTATAAATTTTGATTTCTCTATCAAAGTAACCCGAACAATAAACAATGTAATTATCGTTTTTTATGGCAAAAATTGAGGATGATGATAGATCTAATCTACTGCTTCTTACTACTTACATTCAGAATGTTTTCTTTTCCGTTGTTTAAATTAAGAATATCGAAAAATATAGGTCAATGTTAGCTTTTACCATCTTAAAACGAAAAAGTTTAATCATATTGAGTATATTTTAACGGCATAATCTCTTACAATAGGTAGTTTGGTATTGCTGAACTAAATACGGTTATAAGAATCTAGCAAGTGAATTTTTTGTTTTGTCATCAACCTGTTAATGTTCCACCAGCAGTGGATACAGGTCTCTTCTCTGTGAGAGGTTATGGGCCGTAATCCATCACGCGGGCCCAGTAAAATTTTTTGGCTATGACATGTTCGATTTTTTGGTTCTAGGGCAAGCCAGTTTCCTCACAATGTTTGCCTTAACCGTTTTTTTTTCTTTGCCCCTCACTATGAATTTTTTTCCTGTATCGTGGGTTCGTTTAGAAACATATAAACTCACATACACTAGACACCCAGATCCGGATCCACAGTTTTGAGAGCAGTACTGACGAAATAATTTGCAGCGTTTTAAAAGCGCCTGGCTAAGTGTGTAAACCCACGACCCACGACTTGTAAGTCGCGGCCGTTAGCACTGGGCCACCACTACTCACCAAGTTGTTTAGTTGATAACATCGTTTGAAAAATTCTTGCCTCAAACTAAAATTACACTAGTCTAGTCGCAACTAGACTATCTTTCATTTCCCAATCCTGTAATAACATCGATCATAATATTCCTAATTTTCCACCATGATCCAATTATTATTGTCTGGATTTTTTTACTGTCTGCCAATTGTAAAAATATATAGTTTAATTACGAATTCCGAAATAAATCTGTGTATTATTGATTGTCTTGAATAACTCGAAAGTAGGTTGAGCTATCCCCTCCGGCCGTTTTCACAACTGCGATTTGCAACCCGTTGCGAATTAAGAATTTTTATTCTTTGTTTGCAACCGGTTGCGAATCAAGGAAACTTTTTCCTTAACCGCAACTTGGAATCCTGATGATTAAGTTTCGTAACCAGTTAAGCCAAAAGATTTTTTTTCCTTATTCGCAACCTTGTTTATCTATTTGTTAACAGTCTATTTTGTTGCATACAAACTTTTCAAGAGGGCTGTATGAGGTAATTGTCACTAACATCTTAGTAAGTAAGCACTAACATAGGTTATAAGTTTTTATATTTTTATATTGTTACTAACACCCTTTTAAGTATTTTATTTTGTCAGTGTGGACCTTTTTGTTGTCTGAAATAAATAAATTATTATTATTATAAGAAAAACATACACGAATGGTAATTCATTTTGGAAATGCTGCAATAAGAAAGTGTGTAAAGGAAGTTTAACTCTGAATATGCGGAATGAAACAATAAAATGTAAGGCACATAACGAGAGCGTGTGTGCCTTACATTTTTGGTGTGAACACCGCTAAAAACATGGTACTAAAAGAATTTGATGATCTCAAACGGACAAGTAGCTGCAATTTTAACTCAATACAACAAGATTATGACAAAACAGTGTTGTTGTTCAAAGTGTTAAAACGGGACTATACAACGAAAGAAACAAAATTCTAGGTGCCACCAAGTTACGTTTTGAAAATACAGGCGAGGACGTTGTTATCCCTACAAAGTATCTAAACATTTTACTTGATGATAATGAAAGGATTTTTATATTTTGCTCCACTGAAAATAGAGAAAAATTATTAAGTTCCGACACTTTTTTGCCTATGGCACTTTTAAGAGCTGTTCAAAGCGTTTCCAACAACTCAACACAATACACGATACATTTGATGAAAGTAGTTACCACATAAAACCATTAATATTTTGTCTCCTGTGTAGTAAGAAAGTGCGGAGGTACGAAATATTGTTTAATTTGAATATGACCACGCTGCCTTCGTGGTCGCCAGAAAAAATAACTATGGACTTCGAATTAGCTGCAATCAAGAATTTTAACCAAAGCCTCTGGAGAAAAGCTAAGAGTCTGCAAATAAAAACAAAGAAAAGAAACGTCGCAAGGAGTGTTGGTCTTGCTAGGTTAACTAAACATTTTATTACTGCTGTTACTATACCAATACGTGATGGCCATAAGTCCAGTTCGTGAAGAAATTAGAAAATTTAACAGATATTTTATAAGCAATGGGTTATAAAGGACGAAATATGGAGTTATTGTTGCTGTAAAAATGAAAAAAATAAAAACAAACAATCATATAGAAGGACAGCATATAAAAATAAATAAATACATAGGTTGCATAAAACCAAATCAGCTCACTTACTAGATGTTTTAAACACAGAGTCTACGTGCTTTAAGAAAAATCAGCAACAAAAAGAATACGAAGAAATAGACGCGGAAATCGATTCGGCAATAAACGACCGAAAGTCCGGAATAATTACCTAGTGTGTGGCACGGCATAGAAATTATTTGCCCATATGCAATCTAATTCTGAGTGAAGGCAAAGTGGTGAAAAAGGCTCTTCTAATATGCTTGTTAGTATCATGACAGAGTATATGTTTCTTTAATAACACAAAAACGACACGTAAAAGTGGATAAATGTTGCTATTAAATAACAATAATGTCCTGAAAAAGATTTTTTATCTCACTTTTAAAACCATTTTCAGACATTTTTATATGATGCTATAATGGCGCTTAAAACTTGAAGTCCCTTTAATTGTTTTTTTTTTTGTGAAAACTCAACACTTTTTTTTTTTTTTTTATCTAATATGGGCTCGCGCTTGACCACTATCTCACCTGATAGTAAGCGATGATGTGGTCGATGGTGGAGCACGCTTGCCTAGAAGTAACCTATTCACTCTTGACTTAAAGACCCCTAGATTGTAGCTATCGGGAAACACAGACTCCGGCAGGGAATTCCACTCCTTAGCTGTACGCATAATAAAAGTATTCCCAAAACGTTTAGTGCGTATGGGTGGGATGTCCACCATATATCGATGACGCATCGCCGTACGTCTGGTAGTCCAATGATGGAACGGGCTGGGTGGAATTAAATCATGCAATTCCGTCGCACACTCCCCGAAATGTAACCGATAAAAAACCGACAAGCTGGCAACTCGGCGACGATGTTCAAGGCTCTGGAGCTTTGACTTAACCAGTGCCTCATCGCTGATGAGTCTCTTGGCCCGCTTTTCGATCGACTCCAGTGCATCAAGCTGGTATTTGGCAGATCCGTCCCAGAGATGAGAACAGTACTCCATGCATGATCGAACTTGCGCTTGATACAAGCTGAGCAGCTGTTCTGGCGTGAAATACCCCCTCACCTTTGCAAGGGTCCCCAGCTTTTTGGCGGCCAGCTGAGCCTTTGCCTTAATAAATGGCCCAAAATTGAGAGTCGATGTCAACGTAAAGCCAAGAAGCTCAAGATGGTCAGCTATTGGCACGGTCACATCTCGGAAAGTTGGAGCCGGGTGAAATTGACTCTTTTTTGCGGAAAAAATACACGCCTGGGTTTTAGCAGCATTAAACCTGACCAGATTGGCATCGCCCCATTCGGAGACTGCCTTCAAGGACAGGTTTAAGCGCTCCACCATGGCCTCCCGGAGAGACTGGATCAGAGGTCCAGTAGCACGCGCGTCGGACACGTATCTCTCAGCAACAGTGCTGTCGTCCGCATACCCAAAGGTGCCGGGTTTTAGCAGATCGTTTATATGCAACAAGAACAATGTTGCTGAGAGTACCGACCCCTGAGGGACCCCGACATTAATACCCAGTTGATCAGACGAGCGGCCATCAATATCCACTCGAATGGACCGGTCCCTCAGAAAGTCTGCGATCCAATCGCACAGACCACTGGGCAGACCAAATGAAGGAAGCTTACCAATAAGGCTTTCATGCCAGACCCTGTCAAAAGCCTTCGAGATGTCTAGGGAGACGGCAAGCGCTTCCCCGTGCCTCTCGATGGCCTCACTCCAGATGTGAATGGCATACGCTAGAAGATCCCCAGTAGACCGATTTCGGCGGAAGCCGTATTGGCGATCACTAAGGATATCGTTTGCTTCTAGGTATGCCAGGAGCTTAGTATTGAGTACACGTTCCATACTCTTACAGAGTATGGAGGTTACAGATATGGGTCTGTAGTTGGCCGGGTCAGCTCGACTGCCCTTCTTGGGCACGGGCTGTACGTTAGCCTGCTTCCAAGCATTCAGCACTTTTCCAGCCTCATACGAAAGACGGAATATGCGTGTCAAGATCGGAGACAGTTCAGGCGCACAGGTTCTAAGAACAAGTGCTGGTATTCCGTCAGGGCCGCTAGCCTTGTTCACGTCAAGGTCTTGAAGCACCCTACGGACGTCCTTTTGATGGATACGAATGTCCGACATACTCGTCTCGCATCCATCAGGAGGAGGAGGGGGCCGCGAATCACCAGGATTCAGACGTGAAGATTCCGCAAAAAGAGAGGCAAATAAATTTGCTTTCTCCTCAGCGGAGTGGGCCAGTGACCCGTCGGGTTTCAGCAGTGGTGGCAGTGAGGGACGGCAGAAGTTCGACTCGACCGACTTAGCCAGAGACCAAAACGCTTTACTACCTGCTGGGTAAGAAGCAAGTTTGGTCCCTATTCGGCCAATGTGATCGAACCGAGCCCTTCGCAACACCATCTTGCAGGACTTGGCAGCCCTGTTGAAGGCCTTCTTCTTCTGACTCACGTCACTTGCCTTACGCAAGGGGGGCACTTAAATTTTATGGTAAACCTAACCATAGTTTATCCGTAAAATTGCGGTCGCACATCATTTCACACTATAAACAAATATAATAAAAAAAGTTATACTATACAAATTGCTTTAGTCCCTTTATAAATATTAATAAATATATTTTGTTAAGTCTAACACTCTCATGATAGAAGAATACATGGTGAGTGAATAATTTGAGGTAAAGGAAACATAAACTCTCGTATGGAGGTGTTTATTAACCAGCGCATCACTATTTTGTGACCCGTGCACTATTACATAGCGTATATATGACTGATTTGTTATGTGTAATATTGCTATTGGTTCGTTTTAAAACTGAATGGAGAAATAAATGCGCCACTTTCAAATAAAATACACCTTCTTTGGGGTTTTATAGGACCAAAAACAGTGTTGCCCAAAACGTTCTATGGCTTATTATACAACTAGTTTTTGTTACTTGGGTTGGCATCCACCAGTTCAATGTCACCAATGAGCCTCTTGGCTCTGCGTTCCACCGAGTCAAGCGCGGCAAGCTGATACTTAGCTGAGCCATCCCAAAGGTGGCTGTAATACTCCATGCAGGATCGGACTTGCGTTTTGTACAGGGTTAAAAGCTGTCCAGGCGTAAAGTATCGCTTCACCTTATTTAGGATGCCCAGTTTTTTGGTCGCAATTCGGGCTTTGTACTCAATGGAGGCGCCGAAGTTGAGACTGGATGTCAACTATGCCTAGGAGCTCGAGCCGATCTGACATTCTAGGTATATCAAATTTACCTGCCGATATCATCCTCGTTGCGTGGTTATGGGTAACTAGGGAATGACGCTCCCAGCTGCCATGACTGTTAACCAGAAGTAGATATTTATGTTTTAAGCTGATAGGGAGAATTTTGCAAATTTTAAATAACTTATTATAATCATCTTTACATTTGTTTTTGGTTTTCTTACTTACTAACAGTTTTAAAATCTGATTTGTTGTGCTTCTAATTTTTGTTCTTTTTTTTTTGTTCTTTTAAAACGCTATATGTATGACTATAATATTTGAGGATTTTCATCGATTTCTCTAGGATCCCATCATCAGAACCTGGTTTCACATTATTATTATGGTACCACCCTTGAGATATCTCCTTTCCAACGAAAAAATTA
Organism: Orthosia cruda; assembly: GCA_964057195.1. Lineage (NCBI taxonomy): Eukaryota > Metazoa > Arthropoda > Insecta > Lepidoptera > Noctuidae > Orthosia > Orthosia cruda. The sequence goes on along the minus strand of OZ059826.1, from coordinate 2,132,816 downwards.
TCATCAAAATCGGTTCATAAACGACGAAGTTATCCGCGAACACACATAAAAAAAAATATATACGGTCAAATTGAGAAACCTCCTTTTTGGGAAGTCGGTTAAAAATTGAGAAACCTCCTCCTTTTTGGGAAGTCGGTTAAAAATAGAACCCTTTGTCAGAAACAGATAAACATACTTTTCAAACGTACGTTCGTGTCACAGCCAGACGCAGGGCGGACTGAGCATAGATTAATGAATTGTAGAGTACCGAGTTCACTCAAGATAAAAAGCTTGTGTTTGTATAGCCGCACAGACATCGATAAAACGTATCTACCTCAGTATATATAATATAACATCATTGTCCCACAGATCGAACACAGGCGTCTTCTCTGTCACAGACTGGATCATAATACTTATGATCCATTGTAGGCCTAGTGCAAGGGACCATCTCATATTCATCATATAATATTATACGTTCTAGCCCAGGGATGGCAAACCAAAGGCACGTATTCCATTGGCGGCATGCGACTAAATAATTCGGGCACGCCAAATCAACAATTAATAAGTCGAGTAAGTTCAGTTCCCATACTGTATAAAGTAACAAATTGTGGTAGCTGCAAAACTCACATTATATTTTATTGGAACGAAGTTATTTATCGCGCGTTGCGAAAGGGGGCTAGACGGAAAAAATTAAGACCAAAAGTTGTAACGACACTTTTTGCTATAGTTGTAAGCCGAGCGGCGTGCGCGTGTTTCTCTGTCTGTCTCTCTCTGTCCCATAGAAAGCAAGCCAGTTATTTTCCTTTCGTAAATGATATATATGTTGATTATTATTATTATTTATTTATTTATTTATATTCACATAATGGTAAGTAACTTATAAACTATGCCCCACAAAACCGTAGTAATGGTTTGACTGTGGGGTCAGTGAGTCTCTTTACACTCATTCTTAAATTTCATACATAAAGCTAATTATTAATTAAAGACACATATCTAAATAATATTTTTTTAAACGATTTTTAAAGCTGTTTATATTCGTTTCACTCCTTATATCTGCCGGCAGACTGTTCAATAGATATGGTATTCGTTTTTATAGGGTTCTATCACCAAAGTAATTAGTGACTCTGGGTATATTGAATCTGCCAGCAGCCATAGATTGTGTGTTGTGGTTGTTGATTACGTAAGATAAGTTATGCTCCTGAGTGCCATAGTGGTTAACTGCTAAAAGATACTTATGTTTGTAACTGATCGGTAGAATTTTACATATTTTGAATAGTTTCCTATAATCTCCTTTACAACTGTTTTTAGTTTTTTGAGTAACAAGTAGTTTCAAGAATCGAATTTGAAGAGCTTCTAATTTACCCAAGTTGGTTTTGAATGTTAATCCATAGCTGTCAAGAGCATAACTCATAATAGAATCTACTAATGACATGTATATACATCTTAATATATTAATAGGAACCTTAAAGCTTAGGTGGTACATTTTACTTAACAATATTCTATATTACTACAAATATAGTCTATGTGTTGGGACCAAGAAAAATTCTCATCTATTTTCATGCCAAGGTAGGTTACACAGTCAACTCTTTCAATAGGATTACATTTACAGTCCAGTAAGTTATTATGGTGGCATATATAAGTGTGGGTAAATAAAGGTGGAGTCGCACAATGAGGTACTATATGAAATATAATATATAAGTCGCATCAAGGCTGGCCGATAGATGCAGATCATCGGGAAATCAGGATATATTCCCTTAGACATCATCAGACAAATATGGTTAAACGCTTAGAATACACTAAATATAGGAACAAATGTCATAAAATACTAACTAAATGTTAAAATGAATTCGATAGGCAAAGTATAATAGATTGTAACAATAATATAAAAAAGTTATGGGATAGAATACATGTAATGATGGGGAAGAATAAACAATCCTTAGATAGCGTAATATTAAATAACATTGAGAGGCAAGGCAGTGTAAAAGATATTTGTGATAGGTTCTCGTCAAAATTTACAAACGAAATTGAAAATATAAAACACGATTGTGATGCGACATGGTTAAACAGAAGCACATATGTTAAGGAGAAAAGTATGTGTATGCGATGGCGACCGGTAAATAGTCAGGATGTTAAGAAAGTTATAACAGGTATGGATACAAATAAATCACCCGGTAGCGATCTCATACGCATGTCTGATCTTAAATATTTGGTCAATATAGTAAGTCCCGTGCTCGCACGTCTTATTAATTTATGTGTAAGTACATATACATGTCCGAGCAAGCTAAAGGAGGCTATAGTGCGTCCAATTTTTAAAAAAGGTGATCGTAAGACATTGTCCAATTACAGGCCAATTGCTATATTATCAAGTGTAGACAAAATTTTAGAAAAATGTATTGTTAATCAACTAGGCAATTATCTTCAAAAAAATTGCATTATTAGTGAATGCCAACATGGTTTTCAAAAAAGTAAAAGTACAGCCACCTTGTTATCTAAGTTTTGTGACGAAATTAATAATAATTTAAATAAAAAGCAATTTGTTGTCGTAGTATTTTTTAATTTTAAAAGAGCATTTGATACTCTAGAAAAAAACACTTTATTAAATGCAATGGAGGAGTGCGGGGTGGGGGAACCACTTAACAACTGGTTTCGAGACTATCTCACGAAGAGATATTACCGTGTAAAGGTGGATGAGTCGTACAGTGACGCGAGGGAGGTGAGGTGCGGGGTGCCACAGGGCGCGGGATGCGGGCCTGTATGCTACCTAATGCACGTCAGTAGCTTGTGCGGCGTTTTACGCAGCTGTTCAGCGTACATGTTCGCGGATGACCTGTGCGTGCTGCGCGCCGGCACCGATCTCGTTGAAACTTGTCGACTTGTGCAGCACGACGTAGATCGAGTTGTTGAATGGTCGCACGACAACGGTATAATCTTAAACGCGGATAAAACCAAGCTGGTTATGATACACTCACCATATTTAATACCACCTGGTGACCCACCTCCGATGTACACACATCATACGTGCATTCATAAAAATTATGTAAATTGTAATTGTAAACCTATTATACGCGATAAATGTGTAACATATCTAGGTTGACGAGAACTTTTCGTGGTCAAACCACATTGAGTACTTATGTAATAAACTTAGAATATTGCTCGGTAAATACTACCATCTAAGCTTTAAAGTACCAAGTAATACCCTTAAGTGCCTTTATCTACAATTAGTTGATCCTATATTAAATTACGCTCTCGACTGCTATGGACTCACATTCAAAAGTAACTTAGAAAAATTAGAAGCACAACAAATCAGATTTTTAAAACTATTAGTAAGTAAGAAAACCAAAAACAAATGTAAAGATGATTATAATAAGTTATTTAAAATTTGCAAAATTCTCCCAATCAGCTTAAGACATAAATATCTACATCTGGTTAACAGTCATGGCAGCTGGGAGCGTCACTCCCTAGTTACCCATAACCACGCAACGAGGATGGTATCGGCAGGTAAATTTGATGTACCTAGAATAAGGAATTATTTTGGCGACCGAACGCTTGATAAAAGAGTACCCTACCTTCTCAACCAGTTGCCTGCTGATATAAGAAGTCAGGAAATAAAAGGTAAATTTGCCAAATCACTTAAGCAGTTCTTTTTAAGCCGTTTGTAAATGATCTTCTTAGGAAAGTCGTTTACAGTTTGTGGAAGGAAGGTTAGCAAATAAGTAAATGTGATATAACATAAGATTCCAATATTACCTTTTCATTGGATAATATAGTAATATAGGTTATTTATTTTTATAATGATATAAAGTGAAAATTAAGTGTCCGCACTATTAAACTTTATTTTTAATAATGTTTGTTCCGTTCTCACAGACAAACCGTGAAAACGGTTTTGTGGGGCATAGTTTTTAAGTTAAGATATTATAAACTTGTACTTTAATAAATAATAATCGTGTGTGGGCAGGTCGGTGGGTATAATCGTGCAAATGAAATCACAGAAATTATTCGATACACTGGGTTTAATCAAATATTAAGAGTTACAATCTTGCTTACTAATATTACGGATCGACACTGATTCTACGACGTCTTCGCTCTAAGGCTGTCAGTACTCGACTGCCCTATTCCCTTTTCTTTTTTTTTCTTTTTTTTTATACGTGGCGTCTCGCAGTTCGGCCAAAGTAGCTGTCCACTGCTTAACCGGACTAACCTGTGGAGACTAAGCTATGTAGCCTCCGGCCAGGCTAAACCCCTATTCCCTACAACGCAAGTGCTTATAAAAGCGTGCCAATGCGCAGTTGCTCTTGATTGCCGCCAGGGGTGTGCTTGTGAATTGTTTTGACGTCCGTACTATTGACCAAACCCGACATATATATAGCTTAACTTAAAAAACTTCGTTCCATCCGGGTGTCCCTTGAAACCTCTCAAGTTTTAATATTTATTTTTTTGTATATTAAATCGCTTTGCCAAGATTCTTTCATTCCATGCCATGGCCACAATAATATTCATTTTTATCAGGTCCTAGCCTGTTTTTCTATCCATAAACACCTTAAACAAAAAGCTCTACATACCTACTTACATCCATAATGGCGTGCACTCAAACCAACCAATAAATCCAGGCATAAATCAATCCAACGAAGCCACAGGTGAAACCAACGGCGAAACATATCCAGTTTCAGTAATAAAAATAATCCAATAAGTCTATGAGGGTAGTTCGAACACAAAGTTTTTTAATATCACAGTTCCAGTGAGGTTGAATAAAGAATTTTATACCACACCCACTCGGAAAGTGTCCTATTACTCGTTCATAAACGGGTTACAAAGTTCGTAATTACTCCCTTAAAAATGTGCGGCGGGAAAAGTTATATGGCATTTTATTACTGCCCTCCGAAGCAGGCCAGGAATGTTGTATGAAAATCCATTACTGCCCTGCTAACTTTCTTTTGTTTTTTAGCAGCGAACATAAAAAAAATACAAACGTCAAACCTCATAAAGGTTTTGTATGAAATAATTAGAAAAAGAGGCGGAAAACATACAAACCTCAAATCTCAAAAAGGTTTTATATCAAATAATTAGAGAAAAGAGGCGGTATTTTTTTTTTGTTTTCTATTTTTAATGTAATGAGGATGGCAACCTTAATCTGCAATGCGAAAAAAAGCGCGGCAATTTATTTCGTTGCGTTAAATTTTGTTTTTAATCAAATTGATAATTTAACAGTACCTAGCTTTTAATTTTCTAAATAATTTTCCAAAATGTCATCTGATAGTGAAAGTGACGATTTTGTAATGATGACGCCACCAGAAATAAAAATACAGCCCAAGAAGTCATAAATAATTTACTTCCTGAGAAGTCTCGAGCCCAATATGACAATAAAGATTTTATATTGTGGAAAAGTTGCAAAAATGCACAATCGTTCTCAGAAAACGTCCTACTACAATATTTTTGCGAAAAAGCGCAAAAATATAAGCCAAGTACCTTGTGGTCCACATATTCTATGCTGAAAAGCTCTTTGTCAGTGAAAAACATGTTAAAGTTTTTATTAGTATCTTATATTTCGAACGGAGCCAACTCTATCTGTCAAAGACTATACTGAAAAAGAAAAGAATGTCTTTTTTACTTCATATTTAACTTCTGTAAGAAAAAGCGTGTGACTCGCAAATATAATTATAAAACTCAAGATATGGTTTAATTTCATCGGCCTCTGACTACAAATAATAACAGCAGAGCGTGGTTGATCGACAAAAGTAAAATGACGTCGTCGGGAACGTGTAATTTTCCAAAACTAAACGACAATACGGCGTTCTCCAACTGGAAGTTTCGCGTGAAGGTTTTGCTAGAAGAAAGAAATCTTGCTAGCATATTGAATAAATACGACAAGACGAACAGAGAAAATGTTGAAAGTGATGCAAAAGCACGGTCAATCATTGTTCAGTGTGTAACTGACCGTTACCTGAACATTATCAAGAAATGTAAAACAGCGGCCGACATGCTATCCTCTTTGGAAGCAGTTTTCGAGAGAAAAAGTGTGTTCAATAAGCTTTTCCTACGTAAAAAACTAATCGCAATGAAATGTTCCAGCAGTCAAAGTCTACAGGACCATTTCCTACAATTTGACAATCTAATCACCCAATTGGAGACAGCGGGCACTACAATGGAAGACAGTGACAAGTTGACACATTTATTCCTTACACTACCTGAGGAATACAGCACAGTGATAACAACATTAGAAACCATGAGTATTGAAAAAGAGCTCACTGTAGATTTTGTGAAATCTAGACTTCTAGACTCTGAGCTAAAATTGAAAGAAAAGAAAAGTGATGTTGTAGAAAGCAGTTTTTACACTTGCTATAAATGCGGAAAAGAAGGGCACATGGCATATCAATGTGACAAGAAGACTGAAAACAATAATCAAGTACAGCGAGGCAGAGGAAAATTTAGAATGAGAAGTAGAGGACGATCAGTTTTCAGAGGCAAGTCCAGAGGACAAGGATATGTAGCACAAGCGAATGACAATTCTGGTGATATGTTTATTGCTTCAAGCATGGAACACATATTGCATACAGATGCATCAGAGATTATTTTTGTTGTGGATTCGGGAGCAACCCATAACTTCATACAAGAAAAGTATGAAAAATATATGACAAATGTGACAGAACTTCAAGAACCAATTAAAGTTAAAATCGCAAATGGAGAAGTTTTACATGCTAGGAAAAAAGGCTATTTAAGAACCTTGTATGAGGGCGACACACCTGTCACAACTGAGGGTCTCATAGTAAGTGGAATAGAAAGTAATTTACTGTCAGTTAATGAACTAATGAATAAAGGCAAATCTGTAATATTTAAAAATGGTGAGTTGATAATAAAATCTCATAAACGTGTATATAATGGAGAGAAAAAGGGAAAGTTATACATACTGAAGATGCAACTACCTAAAGAAAAATATAAATGCTATTACAGCGATGATGACCTGACTAATGGGGATTTATGGCATATCAAACTTGGCCACCTAAACCGTAAAGCACTAAGTTTGATGAACTTGCCTTATAGCAAAAATGTATGTGAAGTTTGCATGAAAAATAAAAGTGCAAGGCTACCTTTCAAGACAGTTACAAAGCCACAATCCAAATATGTAGGCGAATTAATACATTCTGATGTTGCCGGACCAATGAAAATACCAACAAATGAAGGCTACAGGTATTACCAAACTATACTAGACGACTACTCACATTTTACTCAAACTTACCTGTTAGTGAACAAATCTGAAGCAGCAGATAACTTAATAAAGTATATAAGAGAAATAGAAACAGAAAAAGAGTTGAAAATAAAGAGAATCCGTTGTGATAATGGAGGGGAATACTCATCAAACTATTTTAGAATGTTTTGTGAAAAGAAAGGAATAAAAATAGAGTATACAGTACCTTACAGTCCACAAATGAATGGAAAAAGCGAGAGGCTGAACAGATCCATTTATGACAAAGCTCGAACCATACTGGATGAATCATGCTTACCAAGACATCTGTGGGGCCATGCTATATTGACAGCCACATTCTTGATCAATAGATGCCCATCAAGTGCAATTGATTTTGAGATACCAGCAATCATATTTGAGAGAGAAATGGTGCTCAATAAATTGAAACCATTTGGATGCAAAGGATGGATGTTCATACTACCAAGAAGAGATAAACTAGATTCAAGAGCAAAAGAAGTAAGGATGATCGGCTATGCCAGAAACGGATATAAAGTGTGGGATTCTATAACAGATACTGTTATTGTGACTAGAGATGTAAGATTTAATGAAAGAGACTTTAAGTATCAACAAGCCCAGGTTAATAAACAAGAGGATGATAATGTATACATTGAAGAAAACAAAGATGAGGAACAAAAGAAAAAGAAAGATGAAGAGGAAAGAAAGAAACAAGATGAAGAAAATAAAATTTATGAAGAGAGTAACAGAGATGAAGAACAAAAATCTCAAGAAAGGCAAAATACTAGAAGTGGTAGATTAATTAGTAAACCAAAACATCTAAGTGAATATGAAATGTATGAAGCATACTGCTTGATAAGTACAGAAGAAGATCCACAGGAATATAAAGAAGCTATGGAAAATGGGTGGGAAGAAGCCATCAAAACAGAAATACAAGCTCTACAAAAAATGAATACATGGACAGAAACTGATTTACCTGAAAACAAGAAAGCTATAGACACAAAATGGGTGTTTAAGACCAAAGAAAACAACTTGAAAAAGGCTCGATTAGTAGTGAAGGGTTTTCAACTAAAAGAAGACTCTGACTTTGGGAAAAATTATGCTCCAGTAGCAAGAATATCCTCAGTTCGAACAATCCTGGCACATGCAATACAGAAAGGATGGAATTTAAGACAACTAGATGTGCCCACAGCTTTTTTAAATGGGATGCTTGAATCTGAAGTGTACATTAAGCTGCCTGAAGGTGTAAAAGCAACAAAAAACAAAGTTTTAAAACTGAATAGAGGATTGTATGGACTAAGAGAAAGTCCCAAATGTTGGAACCAAAGATTTAATAGCTTTGCAGTAGAAAAGGGTTTCAAAAGATCTCAGTATGATGTCTGTCTATACATAGGAGAAACAATGAATGTGTGGATGTTAATATATGTTGATGATATTATTCTTACTGGAATTGAAGAAGAAATAGAGAAGATGGTGAAATATCTGAAAATGGAATTTCAAACAAAAGATTTTGGTTATCCTAAGTCATTTCTAGGAATGGAAATAGAAAAGAAAGAAGATGGTCTTAAGATTACACAGAAAAGACAAATAGAAAACATGCTCTTAAAATATAATATGCAAGATTGCAAGAGCTCAAATACACCATTAACAAAAGGGTATCAATTTGATGAAAATGAGCCAATAATATCTGATATACCTTACCGCCAGTTAATTGGTAGTCTTATGTTTGTATCAACAGTTTCACGACCAGATATTACTTATGCAACCTCATACCTAAGTCAGTACCTGGAAAGGCCTACAAAGAGCCTTTGGATACAAGCCAAGAAGGTTCTGAGGTACCTAAAAGGATCACAAGACACTGGATTGTACTATACAAAGTCTGAAAATATGACTATAGAAACATACTCGGATGCAGACTGGGGAGGTTCCCAAACAGACAGAAAAAGTGTATCAGGATCTATGACATTATACAATGGATGTCCTGTTGCCTGGTTCTCTAGAAAGCAAGCATGCGTTTCTCTGTCAACAGTAGAAGCCGAATACGTAGCAGCTGCAACTAGTGCATGTGACCTACTATACATAAAAGGACTATACATTGATTTAAATGGACTGAAAAGTGATGTGTTATGTATATTGTACATGGACAATAGAGGTGCTATTCAGATATCAAAATCCTTTGAGAATAGCAAACGTGCTAAGCACATTGATATAAAATATCATTTCTTAAAAGATGTTATAAGTAGAAAGTGTACATACTTAAACACTAAACAAAAATAAAACTATATAAACTTATATTAAACCAAACTACTTACACTATATACAAAATACAGGTACATTTAGGCGTCGAAGTACTCCTCCACATCGCTGTCATCCGAGAACGTGCCCAGAAGACTGGCAGCATTGCCACGTTGAATGGCAATGCTAATTCTTTGCGCAAAGAAAGAGCCAGCCCTCTGGTCACGCACAGTGTCGATCAGTCGGCGAGAGATCTCCTTAAAAAGAAGACGTGCACTCGGGCCCCATGACCCAAGCGTTTCGACCCCAAACGGCTCAAAACTGTAATTACCAATTAGGTTACAGTATTTGCGCCGCTTGAGGGCCTCAGCAGCCGCAGCAGCAGCGCCAGCACAGCCCGCCGAACTAGGAACATGAGATGGCGCAAGGGTATCGACACAGGTTGCGTCCCACACCAGAGGCCTACCCACCTTCCACGGCACCAAAGTCATGCCATCTGGTCTCTTCCCATCGTCACGTACCAAGCCGTTAGGTTCTAATACAGCTGGTACGCTGGCGGTGATAAGGGCTCGACGAATAATGTCATTGATACTGGCGTGCCGTGCTATGCGCCCTGCGCTCTTGCAACAAGACAGGCCATGGTGCCCAAGGCTGCCGACAGCTTCACCACAATGGCACCGATGCGGAGCAACACAAGGTGCGCCTAAGCGTAGACAAGTTGCGAGCCGAAACGAAGAATCATCCATCATAGTGCCTATGGTGGATGACGGGAGTGCTTGAAGCCACAAACCCGACTCCCATTCCCCCACAGCCAGCAGACGCGCATGCTCAGCAGTACTAGACGATGTATTTATAAGGTTATTCTGTATAATACTGCAGAGCGGCACATCCCATCGTCTCTGGCAGGACAGGTTGTCGGGCAGATCCGTATTGGGACAAGCCATTTTCCAAGCGTTCAACGCATCGGTCAAACACGGTACCTCAAAATCAACCAGTGAGGAAGATAAGATGTTCCTGGTTAATTTATCAGTACCGTAGACCGAGGAGAGGAAGGCTGGTAAACTTATACTTGAAATTTTGCGGACGCCGAGGCCACCCAAGCGAATGGGAAGCGTGGCTTGTTGCCATGCTCGGTCGTCCAAGGCCACATTTAGGATAGATGAAAGTGTGTTCTTTACAATTTGGTCTACTTTTCTAAAAGTTGTGGGTGTTTCCATAAATGAGAGGAGCGAAGGCTATAAGTAAATTTTGGTCCAAAGCAACAATACCGGATAAGTGTGTAATGCATGTTAATTTTGAAAAGTCTTTCCGAGACATCGTTAAAATTTTGTATTTTCTGTTCAATAAAATTTGGAAAGGATTCATCAAAAATAGGGGAACCCAGGAGGTGAAGAGAATTTCTCTCGGTAATTTTAATATTAGGTGCTATCGCGTTGAATTTTGCTATAGTAGTCTGTCGGTCAGTAGTTTGTGGGAGGTAAATTTCGCATTTCGAAAGGTTAAGTTCTAGCCCAATGGAGCTAAATTTATCTTTCAAAAAAGTTAAATCGTTCAAGACTGTATCTACATCACCTCCTAGGGTTCCATCGTCCAAATACCATACATTGAATTTAGAATTTAGTTGCCGAATGATTGGGTTTATTGCCAAACTGAAAATGACTGGCCCAAGAGGGTCACCTTGTTGACAACCAACAGCTGATTCCAAAAGGTTTTCCTTGTAGAGTAATTTAGAGGGGTGCCTATAACATTGATAAAGAAAACTGTAAATTTTGGGTAAAAGTAGTAGAAAGTTAATTAATGTTGAGTATATCTCTACTCATAACAATGTGGCAGATTTATTAACTAAGACATTGTCTGGTGATAAGCTTCAAACTTTGAAACAAATTTTAAATATTGTTCAGTTATAATTGTAATTGTTTGTTTTTTGTTTGGTTTGTTTAATAGTGTTGTAACGATTTCAATCTATGACAGATTTTCAATCGAGGGGCAGTGTTAAAGTTTTTATTAGTATCTTATATTTCGAACGGAGCCAACTCTATCTGTCAAAGACTATACTGAAAAAGAAAAGAATGTCTTTTTTACTTCATATTTAACTTCTGTAAGAAAAAGCGTGTGACTCGCAAATATAATTATAAAACTCAAGATATGGTTTAATTTCATCGGCCTCTGACTACAAATAATAACAAAACAATGTAAATATTAAAGAATATGCTAAACTAACAACGTTTTTGAAGCGGAAATCAGTAGGAATTCGCAGTAAAAAATCCAAAGTATTGATTACGAAAGATGTCTTAGATTTCTTACAAAATGCTCCAGACAACAATTATTTACTAATGAAGGTAACTATTGAACATTATCATTGTACCTAATTGTTATACTTTATTTACGGAACTATCATAGCAACTTATGATTTTTATTTATTTACAGGTAATTTTAATTCTGGGTTCGTTCTCAAGAGCTTTTGGATTTAACTACTGACGACATAGAGATCCGTGAAGATATAGCCATAGTCAAGATTCCCCGAACAAAAACTAAAATAGAGAGGAGTTTTGTTGTAACCGACACATTCTTCCATATTTTGAAAAGATATATGGATCTTCGTCCGAGTAATATGAACTCCAAGCGCGTTTTGGTACAATTTAAAAACAATAAATGCTTCAGGCAAGTGATCGGAAAGAACAAAATAAGTTCAGTACCGAAAGAAATAGCCTCATATTTAAAACTCGCAAACCCTGATCTCTACACTGGGCACTGTTTCAGACGGACTTCCGCAACTATCCTTACAGATACAGGCACTGATTTAACTGCAATAAAACGACATGGTGGTTGGAAATCGTCCGCTGTCGCAGAAAGTTACATCGAAGATTCCATAGAAAATGAAAAACACATTAATAACCAAATATCAGGATCAATCAATTAACATAACAAAAAGTCCCCACAACCTTCAACGAGCACAGCGCCAACAGCCTTCCTGGAAGAATATGATTCTACTCAAACTATAAAACTAGCTCTTCCCACAAACACAAGTGTACCAACAGCAGAACCAAGTCTCCCAGTTTTATCTCAATCATCTCACACAAGTATTAGCCTTCCTGGAAAAAACGTCCCTATAACTTTAAGCCATTGTAACCATTTAAAAAAAAAACTTTAATTAAAGAAATATTGTATTTTATTTTCCTCGTAGGTGTAGTATAAAGCACTATGTATCACTTGGGAGAAAGTTCTATTTCTGTTCTCGAGTTTCCTTTAAGGCGCTATCCCGAGCAAAACGCCGCGCTAGCCGTTTTTCGTGCAATTTTTAGGAGCTATCTACTCGTTATTTAAAATGAAATATCAACTAATAGAAATACATTAAATTTCTACATATTATTGATTCCAAAAAGGTAGAATTCTTTTTTTTTTTGATGTAGTATATGTTTCACTAATCTCCTTCCAACAAAAACATAAAAATGAGAAATAATGATTGATAGCATGCATCTCATCGTAAAGTGTTCATTAATATTTTTTTGTACTAACACTACTGGATAGACAATTTGATAACGAACATTTTGGCAGATTTTTTTTTTTCAAAAGACCAATATTCGATTTTATAAAGATTTTATTCTAAAATCTGGGCGTATTCACTACTGTTATTCATGCGCCGACAATGCCGCTAGGCCAATAGGAATGCTTATATCTCATGCTGATTTTTTGGTCAGGGTACGGACATACTATCGAACAGAAATAGATCGTTTTCTCCCCTCGGTGTACAATGTACTATAGTAGGATATGGTATATACCTTTATAAGATGGGTTTATTGAGTAGATTTAGAGCGTATCTATGTTGTTTATTTCTGTTCTGGAGTGTTTAGGCTAATAATAGGGATGTTTACTGGGTAGTAAAATGATAATTCTATTTAGTCCATCAGTGAGATTAGCAAATAATATTGCACCCGTATTTTTTGCTTTATCAAATAACTAGCGCATCAAAGTTCAGGAGGGGGGCTTGTGACGTTACTTTGTCAGTATAAAGTGTAGCACACCGTGACGTCACACGATATTGCAACGCACTGTACCGTCGTTATTGTTTGTTTACGTGGCAAAAGAAAAATTGCGTGTCCAATATTGTTATCTAAATGACGGACTTAATATTTTTTTTTGTCAACTACCCTATTATATCTATTTATTACCGGAAGTATATGAAACTCTTAGAGTCATTTGACCAGTCTTTTTCCAAGAAAGTAGGGGTTGACTTCCAGCCTAATGAGATACAGCTGTAGGTCTGGCTCATACAACCCAGGTACTGGGAAACATGATACGGAATTTGTATGGCTTTGGATTTTCAGAATTTCGAGCTTCGCTTAACAACTATCGAAGATTTACGAATGACGACGTGGTATTGAAGCAAGAAGAGATCACGGCAAATAACAGATGTTCTCCCATCTATGGACCGATCTATGCAAACATTTTTTAACCTTGAGAATCACTTCTTAAACGTTTCACGAACGCACGTTTCAGTGCTTAAGAAAAGTGCTAGCGAATTGTCAAGCGCGCTCACGTCAAGTACGTACACAGCTCCGATTGGACTGTGGTATATTATGACGTAATATTTTCACTTGTAACACCATCTGGCTGTATCTTTGATTATATATATAATCAAAGGGCTGTATCTTGCAACTTATCGATTCATACGTTACCGAATTTAGTGGGACACCATTAAAATTGAATGAAATAAAAATTTCACATAATGCGTCTGTGGTTTTTGAGAATCCGGCGCCATGTTTTTTCATTGTGCAAACAAAATAGTTTTAATACATTTTATTATTGTTGAGTGTTGTTTATTTGGAATTGACTTACTTGAATTAGTGTCCTACGTCCCCTGGATAGGGCAAAGGGCGTCCACAGTAGTCCCCCATCGCGATCGGTCTTGAGCTTCACGCTTCACCTCGCTCCACGTCATACCGATGCTCGTCGCTTCCGCCTACACGGTGCGACGCCAGGTTTGACGGGGACGGCCACGCTTTCTTTTGCCTTGGGGATTCCAATCCAGCGCTTGCTTCGGTATATGATCAGAATCCCTTCGCAGCGTGTGGCCAATCCAACTCCACTTGCGACGCTTGATCTGGCGCTCGATCGGGCTCTCGTGGCTTTGCTCCAACATTTTTACGTTGGTGTTGGTCTCGGGCCAGTAAATGCCGAGTATGTGACGAAGACAGCGGTTGACGACGACTTGGATCTGGCGTGAGATGTCTTTTGTGACCTTCCACGTTTCGCACTCGTAGAGCAGCACGAAGATTTTGAGTTTAATCCTTCGGGTCAGTTGCCGCGATTACCAAACAGGTCTCAGCTGCGCGAAGGTAGCTCGTGCTTTGGCGATCCTTGAAGCGAAGTCCTCTTCACTACCTTCAGTTTCTGACACGACGCTCCCGAGGTAAGTAAACTTGTCTAAAAATTGCCTATACATATTGTATTATCAGAACGAAGTGTTTTTAGGGTTCCGTACCGTACTAAAGGTAAAAAACGAACCCTTATAAGATCACTTTCTTGTCCGTCTGTCTGGCTGTCTGTCCGTGTGTCATCACCAATTTTCTCAAGAATGGGTAGACCTAGCAAGTTCAAATTTATACCAGATACTAAGGCCTATAATCCCTATAAGGTGTATAAAAACCAAGGTCCCGAGTCACCACGATAAAAAGATATAAGCAAATTTAGTTTAAAGTTAAAAGTACCATTGTTAAATACAGGTCTTCGGGTCCCAAGCCAGGAGCTCAACGCCGGGGCCCATAGCAGCGTTGGGACTCCTGGACCCTGTCTGAACCTGTACCCCAGGAAACTGCCGTAACGCAGCAGTGGAAAGCTAGGGGGTTCGTCCCTTGGAAGATATACTAATTCCTACTACTACCACTTAGTTTATATTCACTTACCTGAGATTCCTGCGGTAGGCTCCTGGGGGTCGATCAATATCGTACCGTGAGATTAGGGAAAGGAGAATATATATAATATTAGGACAATAAGGCATAGACTGACGGCTGTCTGGACCGAAGGCTCCGGCGTCCACCAGACAAAACACGTTTCCCGCAAAGCACTTCGTTGTGCGTGAAATATATTCAAAACCGACTTCGCGGGCGCCCCACAAACCGATTGCGAACGGCGGGCGCGATTACCGATTACAATGGGCGAAACACATCTTGATTAGATATGTTTCCACAAAAACCCGAATTCACCGTATGCTCAATACAAATTTTTCTTTCGACTCTTGTCAAGTGTCAGCTGTCAATCAAAAGCTGTCAAATCACTGACAGCCAAACGAAATGGTGTTGCAATTAAATATCAAATAGTGAACGAAACGTTTGGTTCAGAACAACCATAATTTACTTTAAAAAATCAAAATCAAAAAATCAAAATCAAAATTTCTTTATTCAATTAGGCCATTAAGCGGCACTTTCGAACGTCAAAAATAAAAATTAAATGTAATAATAATTGATTCTACCGTCCATTCGGAAATGTAGCTTGTTATGGAGAAGAACGGACAAGAAACTCCAAACTTACTCTTTTAAAAAAACATAAATGTGTTTTACAAGTATTTGGTTACAATAATCTTGTAGGAAAAATACATATATGTGAGAACGATGTAAAAAAAAAAAAAAAAACGCACTTAAAAGCGTCTAGAGTAAAACAAACAATTAAAAATACAATAAATAGGTAATTAAAAACATGCGGAGGCAGCTAAGATATGACCAATCCCAACTGACGGCGCCCGTTCACGAACATGACACATGGATCGGCACCACTCAGCTCAACCATCATGAAGGGAACCGAATGATCCAACACATGTGCCACCATCAGAGAGACATTAGAGAGAGCATGACACACTCAACTGCCGGGGCACACTGAAGTCAACGAACGACACATAGGTACAGTAAATGGTAGATTTACAGTTAGTACATAGTACTCACATATGTGCTGTGCAGTTATATAATCCAAAAAATAAATTGAGTTTATACAACACAAATATACATTATAATTATTCGTACAGTCTTCAGCAGGTCCAACAATACTTCAGAACTTTTCTGCTTATCACTTGTTTTTGTGCCCTAGTGGCTGTGGAGCTGGAATAGCGTTGGGCCAAGCATTTTTATCAGCGATGTAATCCCCCAACCTATAATATGCCTGCCTGTGCATATACTTGTGCTGTAATACCTTGCTTTTAACCAAAATTGACAATTCTAGGTCAACAAGAAGTAACCTATAGGTTTTGGGTCGAAAACCTTTATGGTAGTTCCCGCTGACCTAGAATCACGAAATTTGGCATAAAGTAAGGTCTTACAGCACAAATAAAGGAAAAATTCCAAAAAATGTAAAAAGTTGAAAATTAAGGTAAATAAATGATGGTACTTTCAAGTTTTCGCGAAAATCTAGATTTGTCTATATCTTTAAAACTAACCCACCAATAACCAATTTTACTATGGCGGTAAAATTCAAACTAAATCTTTATTTCGAGCGAAGAAAAGCGGAGCGGAGCGTTAGTAACAATGTGCATTCAAACTAAGTATTAGTAAACAACACGATACGGTGACATATGTAACTGAAAGCAGTGAACTACGTTTATATACGAACATCCACTCTAACAGCAATCATTTTCAGAACCCTGTTAGGGCTGTCCATAACTCGGGCCACCATTGATGTTGCGCGCTTGCGCATAATCGCGTAAAAATCTCTGACGTACTACAACGCCAAGGCAACCCCATCAGTTTTCTGAACGCGATATTATACTGGACAAGAAGGGCTCCATACGACGGCATCCGTGAATACTTATCCCACAGGCTGCAAGTGTAGAAGGTGGTACAGAATGCTCTAAAGAGCGTCACCTTTATTTCTGCAGTACAATATGTAAACCTGCGAGCTATCATATTCGTACGCTGAAAAAGAGCCCTCCGTTCCCTTTCAATGTCAGCATTGTCCTTTAAAGCTTATTATTGACACAGACACCGTCAATATGACAACCGAAATGTTGACTGCTAAGCGCCTCAATCTGGGCATTAATATACAAATTGAAGAGGGCAGAGGAGGTCAATCCCCTCTGTCTCACTCCACACTCTAATTGATAAGGCACACCCGCCCACCGAACTCTGTTGATCTGGCTTCCATACTAATGCTTGAAAGTACTTATAAGCTCAATAGGCAAGCTTATAGGTTCAAGTTTCCTCCATAATATATCTAAGGAAACCAGATCAAAAGCCCTAATCCGATCGAAGAAGCAAGCAAAAACAGGTGTTCCTCTTTTTGTGTAGTACCTGACGGCCTGCTTGAGACGCAGAACAATCACACAGTGCACTCTATGTAGTCCTGTCCTGGCCGAAACCCGAACTGATTGTAGTGCAGCACAAGATGTTCGTTTAGCTGTGTACCAAGCAGACCATTATGCACCTTAGCGACTATGGATGCCAGAGAAATAGGTCTATAGTTTCCTCTATCCAAAAGATCAACTGTTTTACTTTTAACAATGGGAACCGCGATCGTCCTCAAAAGGCAAGTATGAATGACCAATACATCAACTGTACAGCAGTGCCAAAACCCTCGGTAAGTGAGGACCGGCGTATTGCAAACGATCGAGCTACTGAGCCCATCATGTCCAAGGGACTTACCTCTAGACGTAGACCTGATGACCCTGGCCACAATTTTTGGCACTGAAACGTGTGCCCACCTTGCCACAACGGGGCTCAGCATCCAGCATCTCACAAGTCACACCATTCACACTAACAGGCAGGCCTGTCCGGATGCTCAATTTATTAGCGCTCTTCCAGAAACCGCGAAAATCACGCTTTGCAATGCTTAGAGGCAATTATGTCCATCTTTATCTGTATCTCTGTCTGTATTATGGATAGGTACGGAACCCTTGGCGCACGAGTTTGACTCGCACTTGGCCGGTTTTTTTTTGGTGAATATGTGTGTGAATTCGATATATAGTAATAAAGTCAGTAGTCAGCGACTTTAGACTTTACGGTAGTCAGCGAAACCGTGCGCACGCATTCTACGCTCCATAAGTACATCCAGTACAGTTCAGTTATTTGACAGCGTTTCTCAAAGTTTTTGTTTTTGTCAACATTCGTTATTCCAAAACATATAATGTTCAAGTGCAAGAGTTGCGACAACCAGGTCAACGACGGTGTAAGATGCACTGCATGAAAGAGCCAGTTTGACATTCCGTGCGCTGGCATTACCGAGACTGGATGGTGTAAGCTCGGAGATCGCAAACTGACATGGAGGTGCAATTCCTGCAAAGCCCAAGCGGCGAGTCCCCGGATCGGTTTATCAACAGCAACAGACATGGAGAGTGTACTCTCTAAACTGAGGAGATTGTTTGCTCAAATGGAGTCACTGCCGGTGTTGATGAAAGATTTAAAAAAAATTAACAAGGAGTTAGCGGAACTGAGAGCCATGAGAGCGGACTTCTCTGATGTCACCAACTCCATTGCAGAGATGAAGGAGTCACTGGAATTTGTGCACGGCTCGGTAAGAGATCTCACAGGCAAGGTGTCAGGATTGGAACAGGAGATAGTTGGGTTAAAGAAGACCAAAGACGACGTTGCCACATTACAGGAGCGCTGTAGGAGCCTGGAACTTCAGTGTCGCGACAACGAGCAAAGATCCAGGATGAATAATATTGAGATCAAGGGTGTGCCAGAATCAAAATCGGAGAACTTGTTCGACGTCATCGCAAAAATAGGGGCTGTAATCAAATGCCCAATCCCTAAAGAACAGATAAACTATGTGGTGAGGATACCAATGCGAAATGACACCCATAACAAAACAATAATTTGCCCGGTCCACAACTGCTATCTCAAGAACGACTTTGTTGCTGCGGCTAGGAAGCATAAGATCTTGAGCCCGGCTGATTTAGGACTACAAGGTTAAAATAAAATATACGTCAACGACCACCTGACACTAGATAACAAAGCTTTACTAAACAAAGCCAAGATTTTAGCTAAAGAAAAAGGCTATGAATATGTTTGGGTAACAGGTTGCAAAATTTTTATTCGTAAAAGCCATCCATCACCGAAGCACCTCATCAGGACTGAACAAGACTTGAAAAAGTTTTTTTAGGCTACAGCGCCGGTCGACCTGCCGACACACTAATATTATTGATCGTCGACACACTTTATTTAAGTTTGAGAAACACAGGTACTTATTTTTTGCACGCATTCCATTCTCGCCTGCCTTTTGTTCTCTTATCACTTTGTGTTACATACTCATTTAGCTTAGCTTTCAGCTATTTTAAACTTTATGTTTATACTACAGAGATCGGGATCAGCCTACACTTAAAATTATTTCTTTTCTTTTGCTTCACTGACATAGCCGGGTACTTTAACATTTTGACCACAAGTTATTGCGCATGTTTTGTGGCATCTTTTTTTGTTATTGCTACCGCTTCGTTTTACCTACATTTTAATAAACCGACCGTTATTTGTTATGATTTTCACTTCGAGCATAATGTGACTGTACCTTACCAATTATATCTATTTTAATATATATAAATCTCGTGTCACAATGTTTGTCCTCAATGGACTCCTAAACCACTAAACCGATTATAATAAAATTCGCACACCATGTGCAGTTCGATCCAACTTGAGAGATAGGATAGTATAAATCTCAAATTATAGTCGCAACTTTAATTTATTGCTAATTATTTGTCTGTTATTATTTGACAGTCACAATAACCTGACGCTATAACTCCAGAACGCACGAACCGATTTCCACGGTTTTGCATTCGTTGGAAAGGTCTCGGGCTCCGTGAGGTTTATAGGGTAAGTAGGGTAGGGTTTTTTTTTTTTTTTTTTTTACTTAATACTAATCCCCACCAACGAAATTGGCGCCTTATGTGCTTAACCTCTTGTAGTGTGTAACATTAAGTACCTAGACTAAGTTGTTACACATGTTCAGTTTAAGTGAGCAGTCTCTAAATATACGTCGTACAGAACAGACGCCTTTTAATTCAATATAGACCTCGTCCCTCTACATGGCGACCCTGCCAGAGGCACGGTGTTGGATTACGTCGCGACGAAACAATGTGACGGTGTCAGCGTTTTTAACCGTGTGACCGCGTCGCGTCGGCCACCGGCCACCGTGCATTGGATTGGATTATAAGAAAAATACACAACAGTTGAGTTAAAAATACTCGGCTTGTTCAGACATTTTAAATTAAAAATAATGGGAAAAGAGTGCAGTAAGTGTTTATGTGAAAACAAGGAAACCATCATTACACAACACGGCAGTGAAAATAATGGAGGTGCTGATGTCTCTTCACACTTTAGAACGAGTAATATCCTACTGGGGGTGATGGTTGCTGTTTGTGCTGGAGCTGTCTTGTACGTGCTATACGCCCAATACAGGAGATGCCACAGTGAGTGGGTACGTACAGGGATACAAAACGGCATGCAGGCGGATTTTATCAAGCGAATGCAAGAACGGATGTCGGTCCGAGGACGAGGCCGCCCAGCTGAGGAGGAAGTTTAGAAAGATTATTCAATGGAGTGAAAGAGTGCCAATGCCAATGCGAGTGAATAAGCAAAAGTGCAAAAGTGAAAAATGCATAAATAATAAAGTGCATTTAGTGTGAAAAAAAAAAAAAAAAAAAAAAAAGAGCTAAGATAACCCTAAAATAACTGCGTTTTGTCTACGAAAATGTGAACATTTTAAGAACTTTAAGTGATTAATTTTAAATGATTTTAGTAATAAGATAGTGATTTATGGAAATACAGTTTAACAATATATACTCAAAGTTAGATTATATCAGAGTAAGCCTAAGGAAATTAGGTCCAGAGAAAAGATTGCGAGAATTAGGTCTAAGCAAAATAAGAAAAGCAAAAGAAATATATAACTCTTATAAAATATGTGTTAAGGAATTAGAACTAAAACACTTAACTACTGAATATTCAGGGTTATTGATTGATAATCTGTGTAAATCTATAGAAGAAACTTATATAAAAATATTAAGTTACAGTGAGTCTAAATCATCAGACAACATGGCAAGTTTCGATTTAAAAACGGCAAATTCACTTATCCCTGTGATGGATGGTAACGAGGAGACCACGGAAAAAATTATACAAGGTATGGAAATGTATGATTCTTGTTTAACTTCAGCGGTAGATAAGAAACTACTAATTACTTTTGTGCTTAAAACTCGACTAACAAAACTAGCGAAATTAAAATTAAAGACAGATTGTAGTGTATCTATCTCACTCGCACGTTCACTTTGCCATCCCCACTTTCCCCCACACAGACATACACAATCTCGTGCGCACCGCGTCAGTATTACGAGAGCCGCTGGCCAGAGTAGACGTGTTGAAGTGTGGTCATTTAGTGCGTGAACGAGCCTGTGAATTGCCCCATAGAACCGGTCACTACAAATGGCGACGAGGATAAAGTAAGAAAAACATTGGTGTAAATAAAAAGAAGAAGGATTGGGGTAAGTAGATAATGCATGACATGACACACGGTTATTTGTTATCGTTAGGCGCCCACATTCCGTTATGAAAATAAGACATTTAAGCAGGTCCTAAGTGTAAAAATTAAAAAAAAAATACATATTAAATACCTATTTGTTGTGTTAACATCATACGACTGCTTAAACATAACTATGTAGCGGAAAATAAATTCTGCCTAAGTATTGAGTAAATAACCATACCAGATTTTAATAATAAAGGACATTTAGTATTACGAAGGTAAAGAAATTCGTGTTATTCTAATCAAAGAGCCAAGGGCCATGACTAAGTTGTATCTAATAACAAAAAACTGTGTCGTTAAAGAAACATCAAACTAACTATTCTAAAACGATTGTAAATTATATTGGTGGGTAGATAAATAACAAAATTTACTTTACGATTTCAAATCAAAACATCTGACTAAAATAATAAAATCGATGCATTGTTATTTTGAACCTAACTACTGCGGCTGCAACGCGGATATCTTTGTAATATTTACACAGACAATCGAGAGTCCACCCTATTTAATGGAATCATTCTCTGATCACCGTTAATAATTCAAATAGGGGTTTCCATAGATCGGGAAATACGTTTTGCTTGACTACTTAAGTTTTATGGCGACATATTGTGATTTCGTTTCCATTCGGACACATTTGGACACTATTCGAAATTGTGGTACATCGATGCTATGGAATTTCGATAATTCGGAAGTTTGATTTGATGACTTAGGAGAATTAGTCATGGGGCACATGACATTCGAAATCAAGCAGTATACCCAAAGATTATATAGTCGCTCTAGTGAAGTTTGCAGTTACAACCACGCCTATGTAGAAATCCTAATGAAAGAACTTAAAACATAGGTATACACGCACTGACTGTTTATGTGAATATGTACATTGTAGGAACATATATACCTAAATGCCTACGTATTTATTCATTGTTTATCGAGCCTAACCCTTAAAATACACAGGTTAAAATTGAATCGTCTACCTATTAAAATGTTAATGACAATAAACAGTAACCTATAATATCACCAAAGGTGGCTTGGGCAAATACAATATAAAATTAAATATCCACATTTATAGCCGTAACTACTTAAAGGAAGGTCTCAAGTTTAAATTAAATCACGTCAAGCCACGCAGATTCTAAAAAGCTCGTAATGGGCACGTAAATATTTGCAACATCCTAAGGCCAAGCAGTCATGTTTTGGTTACATAAGCCATGCATATGAGCCCAAATTCCTGATGTAAACAGCGGTGACTCATGAAAGACAGTGCTATATAAAATACGGGTTTCAGTTACGTAGTTTTAGAGCAAATTAAACGTAAAAAGAAAAGGAATGATTGATTTATAAATGGATAAAGTTAGTTAAATTACACTATTAGTTAGTTAACAAATTCGTGTTAACTCTGAAATAATCTTTTCAAGACCTCTTGTTTATTCATTGCCTACGAAGCATATACATTACGTTTTGGAACAATATACTAAACTTATTACTTTCTGGGCACGAAAAAATATTTATGAGCTAGCTTCTTCCAGCGGCTTCACAACCGCGCAGGTCAAAATTTATTCCTAGTGGACATTACACCAGGGTTAGTGGCCTGTGGGCTGTTCCGGACTGTGATCTGTCTTTGTGCCGAGTTTCGGCCAGATCCGTTCGGCAGTTCTAGCGTGGTTGGGTGCCGGACATGAAGCCGTCCGTCCGTACTTTCGCATTTATAATATTAGTAAGGTTTCCGATCTGTCTGAAATGACAGTTGCCTACCATTCTACAAAAGGGTTTGAGCTGCTGACCCTATCAGGTATGTACATTTTTGAGAGTGTAATGGTCGTGAAAACAGATTTACACCATTGCATTTGGAACATTCTTAATTATTTTTGTACACAGGACGTACAAAATAAAATAAATATTTGTACAAAGACGAGTTTAGCTCTGGATTCGGTTTTCTACTACCAAACTTTTGAGTGGTGGAGAGAGTTTGTAAAAGAGGGTAGATGTAGTCAGGTGTAAAAAGTCAAACTAACACAGAAGGAATAAAATAAATCAAAAATATACTACGTACGTAACAATACCCAATATATACAGTTAGGCTGTTTGATTCTTGACCCATCCGTTTGTAAACTTCAAAACATTAGAGTTTTCTTACTATATACCAGTCATCTTATGGTGGATATAAGATGTTTCAAAATTATAAAAAACTGAGTTAGTACAGGCATCTGGTCGCGCAACTACTATGACCATTTTGTTCATTGCAGTAAGATTATTAAAAGAAAAAAAAAAATATTGTGTTATAGCAGATATTGGAATTAACTGTGGTCACGCATTGTTTACTTATATAAAGAAGCGCAGAATAGAATTTGATGAAATAAATACAAAATACGAACTATTTAGAGTACTACTATTTATGAGTTTATTCTGAATTCAAAGAAAAATGCTAAATATCAAGATGTTGAGTAAATATTCAATCTGCTAATATCATTGAAATGACAGCGAGATTGGTAAACTAATAGTCACTGACTTTCACTCTATAATATATTAGTATATGACTGTCTTATTAAATCGATGTTGTTGCTGAGAAAAACTATATTTAAGCAAGATTAGACCTAATTGGGTTACAACACCCGTAGAATAATTAGTATATGGTGGGTCAGGTTTCAATCTTGTTGATTGTACACATAATTATATTGTGTCATTGTAAAATAAATTATTTTCAACTGAAAATTTAAATAGAGGTGTCGTGACACTGAGATTCACGCCACTATACAATAATACAACACAGAATTTACACTTACAGTTTTCTGGGTATTTAAAGCGGGACGCCTGAATGTATTAGAGTAGATACGATGAGCAATGGCGATCTCTTTACTTTTCTTTACACATAAGTATGTACAAATATATAGTTTGAGTATGAGTTCTTCATTAACGTCAAACGGACAAAAAAGTTAGTTTATGGTCAAACTAAGATTTGCCTGACGGCTAAGCGTATTTGAAGCGAAAAAAAAAGAACGTATTTATTTATTTGGACTTCATGCATAAGGGTGCAAAGGCGGACTTAATGCCTGTATGGCATATGGTTGGCTACATCATGGGCGGGTGATGCCAGTTTAGGAGGCTGGATCCAAGGTGGCTGATGCCATAAGGTATGACTAGATCCTAGGCGAGTTATGACAATTTAGTTAGATTCAAGGTGGGTCATGTTCTGAAATCGTGCCTATTTCATGTGGAATGAGTATTATGAAGGCTAACCTCAATATACGTAGATAACGATATGATTTAAAGTGGTGTACAGCTTGGAGAGCGCGCTGGATCAGAATAGCCATATGGGCGCAAATCAATTAAAACTACCAAGTGTACTGCTGTTGTAAAAAGATACCTCGGGGACCAGACAACTATCGAAATGTCAGTTTTAACAAGTGCGACATCGATAGCCTTTAAGTTATTTAGCTGCGAAGATATGCAATGTTAACGTTTACACTGAACTGTTTTTGTAAAACTATAAAGGTACCTATATAAACAGTTTCGTAGGTGACCACACTCGATTGGTGTAGTGGATTGTCAGATTCCCAATGTCACGAAATAGTACTCAGTTATAAAAAAAAATACTTATGGTGAGGAAACCGTATGTCCTGGAGCTGGTAATTCGGGGACGTGTGACGTCTGCCGGGCAACGCTTAGCTCATGTGATGGATTGAGGCCTTGTCCCTGTCGCAGAGGGGAGGTTCGCTTTCCGGTGAATGGAGCATTATAGGCTGATTATGCTTATAGGAATAGTTGGAGTAAAAAGACGCTGCCATTTAATTGGTTGGTTGTTCTGCCATTAGATTGGCGGGTTTTGCTACCATTAAATTGGTGGGTTTGCTACCATTAAATTGGTGGGTTTGCTACCATTAAATTGGAGGGTTTTGCTGCCATTACATTGGTGGGTTTGCTACCATTAAATTGGTGGGTTTTGCTGCCATTAAATTGGTGGGTTTGCTACCATTAAATTGGTGGGTTTGCTACCATTAAATAGGTGGGTTTTGCTGCCATTAAATTGGTGGGTTTGCTGCCATTAAATTGGTGGGTTTGCTACCATTAAATTGGTGGGTTTGCTACCATTAAATTGGTGGGTTTTGCTGCCATTAAATTGGTGGGTTTGCTACCATTAAATTGGTGGGTTTTGCTGCCATTAAATTGGTGGGTTTGCTGCCATTAAATTGGTGGGTGGTTGGTGCCATTCAATTGGTGGGTTTGCTGCCATTAAATTTGAGGAATTGTGATTTCCATTAACATACATCAACTCACACTTTTTATTTATTTCCCAGTGACAATCTAGAAAATGTAACAAAATACGTAAAAACTAAAATCACAAACAAGTACTCATGTCACACATACTAATGTCCACGTACTAACAAAATAATTATAAAAGTACACTGTAAAATTACAGTTTTCAGAGATTTTGGTGATAGCTTTATTTTCTCTCATTAAATTGAAGAAAAATAGGAGGGTGTAGGGATATTGAGAGCGTGAAAAAAAGACAAGAATCTATCACGTGAAGAACAAACAATATAATTATGATTACATTAAGCATACCAAAAATACATTATACAAAATGAATTAATATTAAATATATTCTTAATAAAATCATTAATGAGGAAGGGATGTAGTGTATCTATCTCACTCGCACGTTCACTTTGCCATCCCCACTTTCCCCCACACAGACATACACAATCTCGTGCGCACCGCGTCAGTATTACGAGAGCCGCTGGCCAGAGTAGACGTGTTGAAGTGTGGTCATTTAGTGCGTGAACGAGCCTGTGAATTGCCCCATAGAACCGGTCACTACACAGATTATTCTAGTATGAATAATTTAATAACAGATATAAAATCATTTCTTTTAACAAAAAAGTCAGCAAATTCTATACTCATGCAAATGAATAAATTATCACAGAATGACTTGAGTATAGCAGAGTTTGGTAATAAGTTAGAAGAGCTTTTTATTAATTTAACTATTTCTCAATCTAACGATAACGAAGCAACGAGTGACGTTTTACAACCGATAAATGAAAAATATGCAATAAAACGGTTTTCAGATGGCCTTCGCAATAGAAGACTCAGTACAATCATCGCGGCTCGCGATTACCAACAGCTGAAGGACGCCATTCGTGCAGCACAGGATGAGGAGCCAGACCAGTCGGCCCAGCAAGCGGTAATGCATTTAAGAGGTAAGCCAAGGGGCAGAGGAAGATGGCGCGCTTACCGATGGGATTGAAAATAAGCCCAGGTGCATTCTCGCGTATCATGTCAATTGCTATGTCGGGACTAAATTTTGAAAAATGCATAACATATATGGATGATTTAATAATCATTGGTAGAAACCTAGAAATACATAATCAAAATTTGATAAAAGTACTCGAAAGATTAAGGAAAGTCAATCTAAAAATAAATCCAAACAAATGTAATTTTTGTAAAAAGGAACTATTATACCTAGGTCATATTGTAACTGCTAAAGGTGTTTTGCCAGATCCAGAGAAGGTAAAGGCAATACAAAATTATACAAAACCACAAAATTCAGACGATGTACGACGATTCGTTGCTATGTGTAATTATTATCGTAAGTTTATCCCACATTTTGCAGATATTACTATTCCATTAAATAAACTTTGTAGGAAAAACATTAAATTTGAATGGACGGAAAATTGTGAAACTTCTTTTGATATCTTGAAAGGAGCACTTACGACTCCACCTATTTTACAGTACCCAGATTTTTCAACAGAAAACGAATTTATACTTCAAACAGATGCATCAGGTATATCTATAGGATCAGTTTTATGCAATAAAGACTTAAGACCAATCGCATATGCGAGCAGACCATTAAACAAAGCAGAACTAAACTATCCAACAATCCAAAAAGAGTTATTATCAGTAGTATGGAGCGTGAAGTATTTTAGACCATATTTATTTGGAAGAAAATTTACAATCATGACAGACCACAAGCCATTGATATATTTATTTAGTATAAAAGACCCCTCAAGTAGATTAGTGAAGTTCGGGTTACAGCTAGAAGAATATGACTATAAGATTGTTTATATAAAAGGAAAAGATAACGTAATAGCAGACGCACTGAGTAGAATAACTTTAACGTCGGACGATTTGAAGCGAATTAATGAAAATATATTAGTGACAACACGAGCACAGAGTAAGAAAATACAAGAGGAAAGTAGATTAAAAGAATTAAAAGAGGAAGGAAGTTCACTGGATTTTTCTAGTAAACCCATCGATTTGAGGCCTGATCAACCAAAAATCGTGGAGCTATTAAAAAAGCCAATTGACTCAGTGGAAATAAAATTTATAGAAGGTAAAGAGTTAGATAGACTTCGAGAGAAAAAACTAATAAGTAAAGAAGAGAAATGTTTAGCTTACATAGAAAAGCAATTAATTATTTACATTAATCTTAATTATATGTCACAATTCACGCGAGACGTATTTGTGAATATATTAAGTGAGTTTTGTAAGAAAATAAATGTAAAAGAAGTTTGTATAATTAAAGAAAAGAATAACGATATGTTTATTAAAGAATTATGTGAAGAAATAGATAGTAGAAATGAGTGGTCCGGACCACCTCGTATTCATATTTTACGAAATGTAAGGAGAATTCTCGATAGAGACGAAATAACAGTCATACTAAATGATTATCATTTATTGCCTTCGAGCGGACACGCCGGCGTTCGACGAATGGTGAACAACATTAAAAGTAAGTACTACTGGCCAGGAATAGAAAGTGACGTCAGAAATTACGTAAGTAAGTGTACTAAGTGTCAGGTGATGAAACATTCACCCAGTTACAAGGAGCCTATGGTGATAACAACCACGGCGAATTCAGCATTTGAAAAGATCTTTCTAGATCTTGTGGGACCTCTAGACAGAGATGATGAAGGTAACCAATACATATTAACCCTTCAGTGCGAGCTTTCAAAATATGTGGAAGCTTACCCCATACCAACAAAGGAATCAGCTGTCGTAGCGAGGTCTTTAGTAAGTAATTTTATTTTAAGGTATGGCGTACCGAGAGTAATCGCAACTGATCGTGGTACGGAGTTCATGTCTTCTACCATGACGGAAGTTTGTAAGTTATTAGAAATAGATAAAATAAACTCCACTGCTTACCACCACCAAAGCATAGGTGCATTAGAAAATACACATAAAAATTTACGTAACTTTTTACGTATCCAATGTGACGAAAATTCAGACACTTGGAGCCATTGGCTTCCCTTTTGGTGTTTTTGTTTTAATACTACAATACACACTTCAACTAACTACACACCGTATGAACTCGTATTCGGTAAGCCATGTAATATTCCAACTAGGTTAAGAGATGATTTAGAGCCATTGTATAATGCAGAAAATTATGCGTTAGAATTAAAATATAGACTACAGTTAGCACATAAGGATGCTAGAAAAAGGTTAATAGATAGTAAGATGAAAAGAAAGGAAATTTATGATAGAAATAAAAACCCTATTAGTTATAAGAAAGATGATTTAATTTTAGTAAGGAATGAAGATACTAATAAAATGGACAGATTGTATAATGGACCGTATGTTGTAATTGAAGAAGCAGGACCTAATGTTAAGATAATTAAAAATAGTAATGTAGAAACGGTACATAAAAACCGTACAAAACCATTTAAGGAATAAGGTAAAAAAAAAAAAAAAAAAAAAAAAAAAAAAAAAAAAATGTATTTGATTATTTTTTATTTTTTCTCTTTTAAGGAGGGTGATGTAGTGTGTAACATTAAGTACCTAGACTAAGTTGTTACACATGTTCAGTTTAAGTGAGCAGTCTCTAAATATACGTCGTACAGAACAGACGCCTTTTAATTCAATATAGACCTCGTCCCTCTACACTCTGTCTTTCCGGTCAATCTTTTATGCCTCTCGTACATTCATTCCTCATACTAGTTCTTTCTTACATTCATCATCTTACATTCTGTGGGTAGGACTCCCACTTTTATTTAATCTATTCTAAGGGCATAATTTATTTATTTAACAGATAATAAAAGGTTCACAATAAAACACAATAAATACAAGGGTTATATTAAAACGATTTAAGCAAAAGTTGCTATTATAAAACATTGCGCAAAAGGTGCTATTATTACATAAAATGGTACAATAGTGCTATTTATCACAGTATACAAATGGTTATCACAGTGAAAATAGGTACAAGAATTACAGCTAGGGATAGAAACACAATAGTGCCGTCTATCACACAATCAACACAGAGACGACATTCAGTAAACTTAGGTACTACTTAATACTTTATAGCCACTGCAGTTTTGTGCGTGTTTTCCTATGCTTCTAAGCTATTATTGTTACAAAATAAAAGTGAAACATAGTGACGCTTCAGCTTTTGTTTCGTGCAATGACTACATTTGCCAAGTTAACGCAATATACTAAGAACTTTTCCCTTGTTTTCTTGTCCATGAGCCCATGCAGGCTCTCCTTCGTTATTTTCCTGTCCAGCTCACATTCAAGTTGGTAGCGCTCCCTGATAAATAACGGGCATTCTACAAGTATGTGCTGGACAGTCTCTGCCACGCCTGGATCGCAGACGCACGATGGGCTCTCCTTACATTTGAAGCGATTCAAGTATTCAGAGAACCCACCGTGCCCCGTCAAAACTTGCGTGAGGACGCCTTCGGGCCGCACCTGTTGTACAATACGGAAAGCCGCTATTGCATCCGGAAGAAACATTTTCGTCACCGAGGCAGTCTCGCCCGACACATATCTTCGATTCCATTCATCAAGCGTTTCCAAACGGATCTGTCGCTTGATAAATGAAACCGGACACTGGTCGTAGTCCGGCTTCCTCCGTAACGACAATGCTGCCTCCTTAGCCAACTCGTCCGCTCGCTCATTCCCCGGCAGGCCCGCGTGGGCCTTGATCCAGAACAAAGACACAGCTTTGCTCTGGCCCAGGGCGTGAGCCAGGTTGGCGCGCGCGCGAACTGCCAGGGGATGGAGAGAGCCATGGTTTGCAAGAGTCTGCAATGCGGACATTGAGTCGCTGTACAAACCATAGCTCGCCTCTTGCCGCGCGAGGATCACTTCGGTGGCTTTGCAAATGGCCAGGAGTTCCGCCTGGTAGACTGTGCAGTACGCGGCAAGGCTAAGCTTGAGACTCCGGACTTCACCATCATTATCCCAAATGGATAATGCGGCTCCGACCTTCCCCTCAATCTTGCTGCCGTCGGTGAAGATTCGCACCGCCTGCACATTGTTACTGTCTAGTAACTCTTGATCTGCCAGGCACATGAACTCCAGGGGCAATTGTGTAGCTGGATGAGGGGCTTCTGCAAACCCCACCGCACTCTCGATCTCCCTGTCTCCCGGCACAAACCGGGATGACCCTCTCCTCGCTTCATACAGGGCGGCTGCCTCTTGTATGCGCAAGTCTAGAGGTAGTATCCCAGACAGCGCCAGTGCCGAGTTCAGAGAGACAGTACGGTAAGATTTGCAGAGCTTCTGAGCAAATCCTCGTTGAAAAGAGCCTAGCTTCTTCCGTATACCCAACTTTTTTGTAGCGGGTGCCCAGGCTGCGGCTGCGTACGTAACTATGGGCTCAATCGTTGCTGTGTAAATTGTGTGTATGACTTCCGTGTTTAATCCCCAGCTCACCTTTGCGGCTCGGGACAGCCGCTTGTATACGCTAGCTGCCCTCTTGCAGACATTCGCGGCATGCTCATTAAAAGTGAGCTTTTCGTCTATGGTTAGACCCAGCAACTTCATTTTCTTGACCATACCGATGTCGACCCCGGCCATGTTTAGTATTGGGGTGTCGTGCTTAAGCTTATTGGTTATGGTCATCGCACAGGTTTTGTGCGGTGCAAACTTCAGCTTATTTCGGACGCCCCAACCCTGAACATGGGCGAGGGCTGCATTGGCAGACCTTGAGACTTCAGTCGCCGTGTCCCCATCCACGACCAAGACGATATCATCCGCGAACGCCTGCACGTAAATTCCACGCTGCTCAAGGTCTTGCAGTAGTGGGTCAAGAACGAGGTTCCACAGGATTGGACCACCGATCGACCCCTGAACACAGCCCTTGCTAGTCTCTCGCGTGCATTCCTCCCCGGCATACCGAACCTTGACCTTCCTACCGTCGAGATAGCTGTCAATCAGCCTCCTGACGTTAACCGGGCACTTTTCCTCAGCCAGTCTGACCCTTATGGCTGGCCACCAGGCGCTATCGAAGGCGCCCTCTATATCCAATGACACCAGGACAATTAGCTTCTTCAGCCTCAACTTGTCCTTTACGTGCTCCACTAGCGTATAGAGGGCGTCCTCGGTGCTCCTCTGGGGCATAAAGCCAAACTGACGAGTACTAAACCGCGGTACAAGCTGATATTTTAGACGCGCTACGACCATCCTCTCCAGGACCTTCCCCAGAACAGGCAGTAGACCTATTGGTCTGTATGCCTTAGGGGTGGTGTAACTATCCTTGCCCGGCTTTCTGAGGACTACGACTGTAGCCTCCTTCCACGTGGTCGGGAAGTGTGCCAATTCGAGGCACTTGTTGTAGAGGGCAAGGAAAGCGTCCGTCAAGGCAAGGAAAGTAGGGTAGGGTAGGTAGGGTAGGGTAGGTAGGGTAGGGTAGGTAGGGTAGGGTAGGTAGGGTAGGGTAGGTAGGGTAGGGTAGGTAGGGTAGGGTAGGTAGGGTAGGGTAGGTAGGGTAGGGTAGGTAGGGTAGGGTAGGTAGGGAAGGGTAGGTAGGGTAGGGTAGGTAGGGTAGGGTAGGTAGGGTAGGGTAGGTAGGGTAGGGTAGGGTAGGTAGGGTAGGGTAGGTAGGGTAGGGTAGGGTAGGTAGGGTAGGTAGGGTAGGTAGGGTAGGTAGGGTAGGTAGGGTAGGTAGGGTAGGTAGGGTAGGTAGGGTAGGTAGGGTAGGTAGGGTAGGTAGGGTAGGTAGGGTAGGTAGGGTAGGTAGGGTAGGTAGGGTAGGTAGGGTAGGTAGGGTAGGTAGGGTAGGTAGGGTAGGCAGGGTAGGTAGGGTAGGTAGGGTAGGGTAGATAGGGTAGGGTAGGTAGGGTAGGGTAGGTAGGGTAGGGTAGGTAGGGTAGGTAGGGTAGGTAGGGTAGGTAGGGTAGGTAGGGTAGGTAGGGTAGGTAGGGTAGGTAGGGTAGGGTAGGTAGGGTAGGGTAGGTAGGGTAGGGTAGGTAGGGTAGGGTAGGTAGGGTAGGGTAGGTAGAGTAGGGTAGGTAGGGTAGGGTAGGTAGGGTAGGGTAGGTAGGGTAGGGTAGGTAGGGTAGGGTAGATAGGGTAGGGTAGGTAGGGTAGGGTAGGTAGGGTAGGGTAGGTAGGGTAGGGTAGGTAGGGTAGGGTAGGTAGGGTAGGGTAGGTAGGGTAGGGTAGGTAGGGTAGGGTAGGTAGGGTAGGGTAGGTAGGGTAGGGTAGGTAGGGTAGGGTAGGTAGGGTAGGGTAGGTAGGGTAGGGTAGGTAGGGTAGGGTAGGTAGGGTAGGGTAGGTAGGGTAGGGTAGGTAGGGTAGGGTAGGTAGGGTAGGGTAGGTAGGGTAGGGTAGATAGTGTTAGGTAGGGTAGATGAATGTTTGGTGTTTTTATGGCAAAACAAAGTTTGCCGGGTCAGCTAGTTGTTATATAAGATTTCTCATGAAATCTATTAGTATCTTTTACCAAAACGTTCGGGGGCTACGGACAAAAACATCAGCTTTTTATAGGAATGTCTGTATTAACTCTTTTGGTGTCGTTTGTTTGACAGAAACTTGGCTTATTGAGGGTATATCTAATAGTGAATTGTTTGATGACCGATACTTTGTATGGTGACGTGATAGAAATTACTCGCACACTAACCAAACCATGGGTGGTGGGGTCTTGATAGCCGTTCGTGGAGAGCTTGTTGCCGATGTCCGCGATGAATGGCGTTCGTCCGCTGAGGATCTGTGGGTCACTTTAACTTTACACCAATCAAAACCCAAAGTATCCTATAAAATGCACTTTTGTGTTGTTTACATATGTCATGAGCAGTCTGGCAACTCTTTGACGGTACAACTACACAACTTCGCTAGTAATTTATCTAATATTGTTCTTGAACATCCTGCTGATAAGTTCTTGATCCTTGGTGACTTTAATCACCCAAATATTGACTGGCAAGTGGCGGCGGATGGTGATTATCTGTCCCCTAGTAACCTGCACGGCCTTATTCAGACCAGCTTTTGCGATACTCTTGCCGCCTGCAGTTTGTTACAGTACAATCCTCATCGTAACGTAAATGACAAGATTCTTGACCTCGTGCTATCGAACAATGAAGTTACTGTCGCTTGCAGCCAGGATCCTTTAGTGAAAGAGGACTCACACCACAAGGCACTTTGTATCTCTGCTGAATTCTTTCAACTGCATCAGCTGCATTCTCGGCCTCGAGTCAAGTTTTTGTATGCCCTTGCGAGTTATGATGCCATAAAACATGAAATTGTCGCAAGAGATTGGCCATTAGAACTAAACTGTAGGACTTTCGAGGAAGCTGTAAAGTTCTTTTACGACACTAACAACTTGCTTCACAATAAATATATTCCAGCTAAAACTATTGTGCCACGGGGCAAGTATCCTCCTTGGTACAAAAGCCCTCTTATTAAAATTATTAGGGAAAAGGTTAAATTTTACTCAAAATTTAAGAGGTATGGAAATCTTTCAGATCATCAATCATTTCTTACTTTGCGTGAGCGAGCTAAAGATCTGGAGAAGGATTTGTTTAATAATTATATCGCAAACATTGAATTTACAATATCTAAAAATCCTAGAGCTTTTTGGAGATACAAGTATGTAAAATTAAAACAACAAACCAACTGCTACCCGGCTGTTCTTGGGTTGGGTGAAATTTCATCGAATAATGGGGAGGAGATTTACAATATGTTCGGCGAATACTTCTTTTCTAATTTCCAAGAGCGAAGCGAGAATGACGAGTTCTTGACCGCTGCATGTGTGGATGGACCTAGTGGTCAGGCTGCTGGTTATGTATCAAACTTGTGCTCTATTGATGTCCGGGAGTAGGAAGTGTTACGGTAGCTTAAACAAGTGGACGTTAATAAATCCGCAGGCCCTGACAATATTCCTCCAATTTTTATAAGTAAATGTGCTAAGAGTCTATCCGTTTCGCTGACAATATTATTTAAGCGATCATTGGAATTGGGAGTGGTGCCACTTATCCGGAAGTCAGCGTATATAACGCCAATTCACAAAAAAGGCCCCAAGGACAGTATAAACAACTATAGACCGATTTCTAAGCTTTGCGTGTTTGCTAAATTCTTGGAAAAAAGTGTACACAGACAACTTTCGTCTTCACTTAAATTAAGTTTCTCAGAACATCAACATGGTTTTTTAAAAGGTCGCTCCACCACATCCAATCTCGTGGTCTGTAGTGACTATCTATCGGAACACATGTCCAGAAGGTTACAGGTCGACGTTATATACACTGACTACAGCAAGTGTTTTGATCGTATTGATCATGCGCTGCTTTTGCGTAAATTATTATAGGTTGGTGTGACGGGTAATTTGTTTAGATGGTTTTCATCATACGTGGAAAATGGATGTCAGACGGTAGTCCTCAGTGGTTACACATCGAGAGCGATGTACATTCCATCGGGTGTACCCCAAGGATCCATGTTAGGACCCCTTTTATTTAACATTTTTATAAATGACATCGCCTCATGTTTCCTCAATTCAAGAATTTTATTGTTTGCGGATGACATGAAGATTCTGGGTCAAGTATCAACTAATGAGGATGCATGCCGCTTACAGGACGATCTGGACCGGTTTCACGACTATTGCGTTACAAACAAGTTAGATTTAAATGTGTCCAAATGCAATATATGTACATTTACTCGTAAGCCAAGCCCTCTTATGTATGATTACAAGATATCAAGCACCTTATTAGCCAGAGTAAGCGTTATTAGGGACCTTGGGGTTACTTTTGATTCTAAGCTTTTGTTTGACGCACATATAGATAATATAGTCAACAAGGCCTAAAGCTTTGGGTTTTATTTATAGGATATCTTCAGATTTTAAGAATATAAAAACTATGAAGATTCTTTACTGTGCGTTCGTCCGTAGCCACCTTGAGTATGCTTCTCAAATTTGGAATCCAATTTACAATGTATATGTTAATCGTATTGAAAGCATACAAAGACGATTTTTAAGGTACACACAATATCGATCAAATACCTATCTTCCTAATTGCTTAAGTCGGTGTAAAAAATTTCACATTCTGCCTTTACACGAGCGAAGAAAAATCGCGGATCTTGCTTTTCTTTTTAAAATTATGAACGGATCTACTGACGTTCCTGAGCTGGTGGGCAAGGTTGGACTGCGTGTACCGTGTGCATTTCTTCGGCATTCGCGTCTCCTTCATGTACCTAAAGTTGTAACTACTTACAGGCAGAATTCGTACATGATAAGAGTTTGTCGTACGTTTAACATGGTGTGTCGGGATTTTGATCTAGGTTTATTCCATACTAAGATCAAGAATGTAAAGAATAGTTTAAGTAAGCGTTTCTTTGATATGTAGAGTTCTTTTTCTGTTCATGTTTTTTTTGTATTTGTAGAGCGTTGAGTCATATTTTATTTATTTTAAACTCTCGCTGACATGTATATATATTATGCAAATTTGTATATGTGTGAAAACTTTTAAGTGGCCGTTTTTTGCATGTTCTTTCTGCGTATTTATTTTATTAGCTGTAAGTTTTCCTAAGATTAATAAAATAAAAAATAAAATAAAATAAAGCATTATGGCGCGAGTGCTTTCACCCGCGCCATAATGCTTTATTTTATTTTATCGCTTATCTTTGTAAACGATTGAAAATTATAATAAAAGTGATATGTAAGATATGTTGCGAACGTATTTCATCACTGCGTGATGAGGACAGTTTCATTTTCTTATTGAATAGTATAAATAGTTAGGTAAACTCATAATGAAGCCAGGAAGGTATAATAATAATTATGGTAAATTATAAAAGAGTAAAACGTGCCGCATAATGGCCTAGATTTTGTTTTTTTTAGTTGATTTTGAGTGTAATATTTATTTATAAGTAGTTCAAGTAAGCTCACTGATTGGTTGGGGAAAATAACAAACAAACAATCTTCGTTGTTGATATAAGACTTGGCAAGAGAATAATTAAATTGCTTGCCTTTGAAATTAACAGACCTTCGGCTTCCGTGTTTGCATAATTATTTTGATTAGTTACTCATTAATGAATTACCACTCACCTCTATGTCAATAGTCATATTAATATAAAGTTTGAACTTATATAAATTGATTATCAAATAACACTTGAACTAACATCACGCCTGTCTTCGCCGAACGCTAGGCCAGAGGTTTTCTTCTCTTCTTGTTGGTGTTGCTGACACGAAAGTAATTTATATATTTTTACCACTTCCACGAAATCGACACGCGACGCTGGCAACTTATAGGCTACTTTGGCTGCATGTTTTAGGGCATAAAGGACAGGATAGGAGGTGAAGCATACTATGCAACTCAGCTCAACATCCACACCCTGCTGCCGCTCCGTTAAAGCAGCCCCATTTTGCAAGGTTAAAGTTATACCTACATGGCCATCAACCGGGCACATAACCATCACTCTGACGCTATGGCAGTTTGATAACGTGCTTGCAACCAAAATGGACCCCAACAGCAACCTGTAAACACAACTGTCATTTTTACCTCAGTAACGGGTATAACTACGCGTTGACGGTCTGTTGATACAACACTCTTGTCACGAATTAGCCCACTCATGTTCATTATTCACAATTAACTTATTTCAATCACTTAGATTCTACCTGCGTCGTTGTTTTAGTAATCTCAAACGCGAGTGCTAACCGTGAGAACCAGGGTTTGATAACCAGGTTAGGCAAAACCGCCACACGAAATAAAAACTGGTGACCAACAGTAAAATACTAGCTATGAAGCTGGATGAGTTCCGGACAAAAGATTCCACTGTCTTATATTCTAGAAGAAAATAAATCTGAAAAGAATATAGTAAGAACAGCCAAGGTCAGATCTCTGCTAAGAATAACGTGCAAGAACTGCATAAAACACTATTTTAATTTTAATAGTATATTTCATATTCTCCTTAGCGGCTAAACTCCTAGAAAAATCTATGTGCGCTCTTCATTTCGTAGAAGCGGCCTCATATATATTAGGGAAATATATATTCGCATCCCGTTTGATTGCAGTATGATATTAAACCCTTCCAGGAAACAAGGCGTGATATTATGAAATTCCTATTGGTTGGGATACAGGCAAAGACGCCACTCAAATTGAAAGTGTCAAAACAAAAGCACACGGTGTTAATTACGACCCACTAAAAACATAAATTCGAAAGACCCAAGTTATTTTCAATAACTTACTACTCACTCTTATTTATTTAATAAGCATATTAATAAGGATATAAGGTCTAACTGCACACCAAGTTGTCTTGAAGTTTCAAAATATTGAAATATTTAAACAGCAATATTTTTACCCGTCTGCCAAAGGAGGGTAATGTGTTTATCAGTCTATGTATGTATATGTTTGTTCCTATGTGGCGTTTTAGAGACCAAACGCGTAAGCCGATTTTGATCATTATTACGTCAATCGATTCGTCATATCCTTGCGAGTGCTACTGGCGACATTAAAAGTTGGAAAATAGAAAAATGGTGGCTTTTCTGTGCCATATTGTGGGGGCCCAATTTTATTCCCTCAAACCCATCGTGTGGGGTATCAAAATAAAGTGTTTCAAGAGTTTATTTTATTAAATTAAATGTACCTAAGTATACTACCTTTAACATAAAAAAAACCCGACTGCTTAAGAAGCGAACTAAAAAGACGTAAACAAGAAGAAAATCATGCTGTTAAGTCGGAGGAAACATCTGGTGTCGGTCAGCCAGCTCGCGAATAGACCGGATCTGAGGCCAGTAGCGCGCACGTCGGACACATATCTCTCAGCAACAGTGCTGTCGTCCGCATACCCAAAGTTGCCGGGTTTTAGCAGATCATTTATGTGCAGCAAGAACAATGTTGCTGAGAGTACCGACCCCTGTGGGACCCCGGCATTAATACATTAGTTCAGACGAGCGGCCATCAATAACCACTCGAATGGACCGGTCCCTCTGGAAGTCAGCAATCCAATCGCACAGACCACTGGGCAAACCGAATGTAGAAAGCTTATCAATAAGGCTTTCATGCCAGACCCTGTCAAAAGCCTTCGAGATGTCGAGGGATATGGCAAGCGCTTCCCCGTGTCAATATATGTGGTTAAACCGAGATCTTCGCATCACCTTCTTGCAGGACTTGGCAGCCCTATTGTAGGCTCTCTTGCGCTGACCCACGTAGCTTGCTTTGCGCGTCCGAGCGTCGACCCATGCCAGGTACGCCTCATGTTTGAGCGTGTTGGTGCGCTTGCACGGTGCCAAACCAGGGCCGGTCAGCGCTAGACATTGTTACGTCAAAAAACGGAATGAAGTACTCCATTCCCTGATGCAACACATCCGACACGGCATCCGTGCACGACGAAGGATCAACCAAAGAGAAGCAAGTAGGCTGCTAAGGAAACGATGCGAAAAAAGAACGCATCCCATCCCAATCTGCTGACTTGTACTGCCAAACCCGCCGAGCACCTCTTGGGCTGGGATCGGGTGGAGAGTGGACGGATACAGACTTCACCAGACAATGGTCGGAACTACCCAAAGGTGAAGATACCGACACCGAGTAACGGTCTGCATCTGTAGTCAGCAGAAGGTCACTTCCCTCCGCGCGCTCGCATTGGTTAGCGGTGATCTGTTCGCTCCCTGTTTTTAATTGCAATTGTCGTGTTCCGAAATTTATTTCCGGTTTGTGATTTGCTGTCAATTGTATATCATTGTGATAAGTGCTGGTATCGTAAGTTTTTAAACGTGTTTACGTCCGTTATTTAGTTGTAAATAGTTAATTTCGTCAGCTATCGGTGAGTACATTTACTTTTCTTGACGTGCGGGTATATCGAAATAATTGTATCGTCCGTTAATCTTTCACTTTTTACGTTCTAATACGCTTATTAGTTTAATTTCCATAAGTAATTATGTTATCTAACAATGATGACCCACCTGATCGTGGTGGAGAAATATTATTCCGCCGAATAAATAAACCAAAGTCGCCGACGACCTCCGCTAATGCTAAGCGTTTATTTGGTGAAATGTCTCCTTCTTACATTTCAGCTGAAGATAGATCTAAGCGAATGCAAACATCAGAGTCAATTGTAAGGTCTTAAATCTTGTAGATATTAAATGTCACTAATGTAAGCAATGACGACTATTGTGATTTGGTTACTCAGGCGTCTGCGTACCTGTCTAAAATTAACGATCTTGTCAATGACCAAGGGTCAAGCATTAATGTTGCAAATAAATCCGCTATTATGGACATGACTCAGCACATAACGGCTATTGTCTCATTGCTAGCCATAAAATCATCCGCCAACGAGACTAAGTTGGCCAATACGGAACGCGAATTAGATAAAATAAAACATAATCACGGTGTCGATATTGCCAAGTCTGTTGTCAATAATGCCTCATATGCTGACAAATTAAAACTTCGTTTACCTAAAGTAGTTCCACAAGTGAATGCCCGTGCCAAACTTCCGTGTCTTGTGGCCTACCCCACTGATGAGCGTTCAACTGATTTCGCAACTTCTTCCGCGACTAAACAAGCGCTCATGAAAGCAATAGATCCTAGTGACGGCTTCCAAATTGTAGGTGTCAAGAAGGCTGCGAAGTCTGGCGTCGTGTTACGTGTCGCTAACAATTTGCAAATCAAAAAGTTGCAATCGGTCGATGCCATTAGGTCCGCTGGCTTGCGACTTGAAAAACCAAAAGGCCGTAAGCCTCGTATTTTAGTTAAAGACGTCCCATCCTCAATGGAGGCCAGTGCCTTTTTGCGTGCGTTGTACTGTCAAAACATTAAAGACGAGTTGTCATTAAAAGAAGACGAATTTATTAAATCAACAAAAATCATACGAAGGCGTTCGTTAGACAACGGTCGGAAATGGATAGGTATTGAACTCGAGTCCACGGTCCGGAAACATTTAGTCTCGACCAAGGATAAATTGTTTATTGATTGGTCGACTTGCCGTTTCATTGATGATGTCGATGTAGTACGTTGTGCACATTGTCAACAGTTCGGTCATGTTAAGAAACACTGCACTATTAAATCACCTACCTGCGCTAATTGCTCTGAGACACATGAAACCAAAGACTGTCCGTATAAAGAAAATTTAAATTATATACCGTCTTGCGTGGCGTGTAAACGCTCTAAGAAACCGTCTGACCATCGATGTGGATCAGATGGGTGTGCCACTTATAAACTTAAACTCGAACAACTTATCCTCAACACCAACTACTAAAATAATGGATAGATTAACCATAGGACAATTAAATCTCCACAACGATAGGGTAGCGACTGAACTGGACTAACTAATTATCGATTATAACTTAGATATCGTGCTTGTTCAAGAACAATATCAAAACGCGCGTTTACGTCACAAAGTAGTACAGTTGGATGGCAAAGCACGAGCTGGAATTTACGTGGCGCATTCTTCTAACTTCACAGTAACATCTTTGCGTAATCTTATGACACCCCATTGTGCCGTTGCGGAGGTCTCATCGTCTTCTTTTAAAGTTTACGTTGTGAGCTGCTACTTTCAATATTCAGACCCTGTTGCTCCTCATATAGTCAAAGTGTAATTTATTGCGTAAAGTAGTAGAAAAATTAGATAAAGAAGGTCCGTGGTCTCCTTTATATCATGAGTTTAAAGCCAATCGATCAGTCGACCTCGCGTTTGTTCAGAATATTAAAGTAAATAATAAACACACTACCGGTATTGAGGAAACAACTGAAGTTTTGCTGAATACTCTTATACCTGATGACTTACTAGCTAATGACAACGAATACCATCAACAGTTTAGAGCGTGGGCAGCTGTACCACCTGAATCATCAGCGTCAGACCTTCCATCCACTGACGAATTTATTAACGTTGTCAAGAGGTTACCACTCAACAAGTCTTCAGGTGAAGATAAAATATCTAATCGGATGATTATAGAAGCGTGTAAAACAGCCGGTATGCGATTTTAACCGTATACAACCGTTGTATTGCGGAGGGCGTATTTCCTCGTATTTGGCGACGCGGATTTATACGAATAATCCCGAAAAGTGGCGACAAACCCCTGGACGATCCGAAGTCGTAACGGCCCATAACATTACTTCCATCTTTGGGAAAACTCCTGGAGCGCCTTATCGTTCCACGGTTGCTACCGGACGGACCAAAATTTCATAATAATCAATTCGGTTTCACTATTGGAAAATCTACCGTAGACGCGGCCCTTACTGTTCGGAAAATAGTTAATACATCTGAACATAAGTATGTAATTGGGATTTTTCCAGATATTTCTGGGGTTTTTGATAACGCATGGTGGCCAATGCTATTACTTAAAATGAAAACTCGAGGCTGCTATAGAAATATATACAATTTAGTTTACTCTTACTTTTTAAATGGTTCTGCGAAACTCAAACTCGGCCATCATTCCATGTCGAAATCTCTCACCATGGGATGTCCTCAGGGTTCGGTTATTGGTCCACCTTTATGGAATTTAGGCTTTGATGATTTCCTCGCGATTCCGCTTCCAAGCGGCTGTTCATTAACCGGTTACGCGGACGACGGTCTTCTGCTCATTCAATCAAGTTCTCGAGCTGGACTCGAGAACTTGGCTGACACTTGCCTACGATTAATATCTCAGTGGGGCGATCGTAACCGCCTGAGCTTTGCTCCGCATAAAACTTATCAGCTCATTTTGAAAGGTAATCTTAAATCGTGTCCTACTATTAAATTTAATAACGTTCCGGTAAAAAGGAAGCAGTCCGTGTGCTATCTTGGTCTAGTGTTAGAAAGGAATTTTGCATGTATAGATCATATTAAAATCGTCGGTGAAAAAGCAAAAAAGAACTTCTATGCCTTAACGAGAATATCTAAATATACGTGGGGTCTGTCTTTTTTGACTTTAAAGACTGTTTATGGGGCTACTTACTTGGGTTGTATTTGCTATGGGGCGCCTGTTTGGGCTGATAGGGCCACAATAGGGGCGGTACGATGTAAATAACTTGAGAGTCAGCGTTTGGCTTTGATATTCTTATGCAAAGCATACAGGACAGTTAGTACTGAGGCCTTACCGGTACTTGCTGGCGTACTTCAGGTCGACCTTGAAGTACAGCGACGTGCTGCAATGTACTATTCCTCAAAAGAGACCATGGACGCGGACTTTTTAACGCGGAGTGACCGTGCCAAAATCTCTAGATTATTTAACCGTCTGCGACTGACGTGGTAGTACCACAGACACCGCTAAATCGAAAAATATGTCCTGAGTCGCTATTTTATATACTACGAATCCCGGCTGCTCAGTACCTTCGTATCGCGCGGCCATGCATCAATCAGTGCGCTGCGGGCAGTCGAAGCAAGCTCTCTCGTCATTTTACGCAGGAAGGTGTCTACCAGACTACC
The DNA here is from genome assembly GCA_964057195.1 of Orthosia cruda. Taxonomy (NCBI): domain Eukaryota; kingdom Metazoa; phylum Arthropoda; class Insecta; order Lepidoptera; family Noctuidae; genus Orthosia; species Orthosia cruda. The sequence goes on along the minus strand of OZ059826.1, from coordinate 2,089,408 downwards.
ACGTCAATGTTAAGGTCTGTATCTAATAGACAAGCACCTCAGTAAAATAGTTATATTATCATAGTGTTTCCTAGACAACCCGTCAGTAAAATTGTTTCCTAAATAACATTTTTTCAGATGTCTCACTCACTTCAGCTGGAACTTTTAAAGGTGACCAGCTTGTAGAAGAGTGGTTGGAATATGAAAGTGTGAATGAGTTCAGCTATCTGGACTCTGAAGATGACGACCCGGACTTTCAACCAGAAACCCAACACTTGGCATCTGATGAAGTCTCTGATGACAAGTCTCAGAACGAAGGACCATCTGAAGAAATTCGTCGGCAAACTTTTAAAGAGGTGCGGCATGAAACATCGGATAGGCCATCTGAAGAAATGCGTCGCTGTTTTTCAACGAATGGCTTCGTCTTATATCAGATGTCTTCAGATAGGGATATGAAAATGAGAAGAAGGGACATATAAATTGATTTAGGAAGAGATTTAGTGCTCAATCACTTGAAAACCCGGGTACGCAACGAAAGATTGCCTAGAGAACTGTGTATGACTTTTACTCGATTTTTGGGTAAGGACTTCTCCCCTCCACCTCCAAAAAATCGATCTCTTCCAACAAGTGGAGGGAAGTTTTGTCATCTAAGCCTAACTAAAATTAAAGGAGTAACAAGATACTGATGCTGTGATTGTCTAAAGCCGATTTGTCTCAAATGCTCAAAGCCATTGTGTGAAGACTGTCAAAAAAATTTAAATCTTTGAGGGCTAATAACTCTCAATTGAACCAATAAATATTGTCCGAATTTTCAAGTCTAATTGTTATATGTGTTGTCTTTGATAAATATAAAACATTCTCAAGAAAAGTGATTTCGTTGATTTGTATTTTTTTTTTATGTGCGTTAGAAATTTTTTTAGGACTGATTTATGTTAAGTAAATAAATACTGTTAAGTGGACATTGCTTATTATTTTAAATCTTTTATTAAATTGAAATAATAATATATACTTTAAGTTAGTAAAAAAACATCACACCATTAGGAATTAAAAAGTTATTATTAACTTATGACCAGTCAAAGTGGTGTCTAGTATACTACCACGTCAGTGGCAAAGTTAAAACTACGGCACGTCAGTCGCAGAGGGTTAAACCACATATTGACATCTGGGAGGAACTTTTATGTAATGTAGGTGGGATAATTCCATCAAGTGCCGACACCTCCACCAATTCTTTCCATCCGTTCGCGTGCGGCTGGCCAGGATGTGGCTGGAGGTGGATCACAGTGTTGCCCAATTTCTCACAGGGCATGGTAACTTTAAAAGTAAATTATTTTCCTTCAAGCTTGTTGCCTCGCCATTATGTCAGTGTTCTACATCTGACTGTGAATAAGTACAATCTGCACATCATATCTTATGGGAGTGTATTCTTTGGCAGAATGAACGCAATACTATGTTGAATAATGTACAGGCTGTATCAGGAGCTGTTTACTATACGGACCTTGTGGAAACTAGAACAAATTTCCGTGCGTTCAAGAGCTTTTGCCATACCTATTATTGGAATCAAATATAACAACTCACAATGTTAGGACCCATTAATATTAATGAAATTTTTTATCCGTGGTGCTAGGCAACTGGGCTTATCGCAGTTGTAAACGACCTTTTGTGCCTATTGGTCTTGTTTGTTCTGTCTCCTGCTTGATATGGAGGGAAGTGGAAATTTGTATTTTTCTTACCCCTCCATTTTCTTTTCTGATTAATTTCGTTGCGGGATCCAAGACAGTTAAATTCATTCTCCGGGACTTCGTCGAGCTTCCTTGCCTCGGCGCTTTTCTGGTGGTCGCCACTGTTGATTCTGGCTTTCAGGAGTTGCAGTGGTTTGGGAATAGTGCGGTGGGAATGTCCAAAATAAAAAATAAAAAAAGGTCACCGGTCGAATCCGACTCGGCTGGGCGGCGTTCGGGAATTTGCGCGGCGGTGGTGCACTTTACCGCAGTGTCTCAAGACAAAAGTCTATGACCAGTGGGTGTTGCCAGTGATCACCTATGGGACCGAGACGTGGTCGCTCACAATGGGCCTTATCAGAAAGCTCAAAGTCACCCAAAGGGCAATGGAGAGGGCTATGCTCGGAATTTCCTTGCGTGATCACGACATAAATGATGATATCCTTAGGAGAACCAAAGTTACCGACATAGCCCGAAGAATTGCCAAACTTAAGTGGCAGTGGGCAGGGCACATTGCTCGCAGAACGGATGGCCGATGGGGCCGAAAAATTCTGGAATGGCGACCGCGAACCGGAAGACGATACGTTGGAAGGCCTCCCACTAGGTGGACTGATGACCTAGTTAAGGTTGCGGGAAGGCGTTGGATGCGAGACGCATAGGATCGGTCAATGTGGCGACGCCTGGGGGAGGCCTAGGTCCAGCAGTGGACGTCTTTGGGCTGAAATGATGATAATGATGATGTTGATTTAAGTTAGTCTTTACCGGTACCGGAATGACCTTTCTCTTCATTTCTATTTTGTATTGATTATTGCTGTCTCCCTCTTATTGTTTTGTCGCCTGACTATCTTATCATATTGGCATATATCCAGGTTTTAAGTGGTAATTACTTATTTAATTAATTGCTTTTCTTGTTTCTAGTAAAATATCTAGTAACTTCGATTAATTTTTATATTATTTCTGAGACGTGTGAGCACGACCGTACATTTTTATTTTTTGTTCTCTAAAAAAAATTTGGGCGAATCGCCACAGAAAAAATATATTTTTAAAAGTGGTCGATTCGCACTTTTCGGGCGAATGAAATTCGTGCGAATCGTCCAATAACCCGAAAATCTCCCGAAAGGGTTTGTATTGTTACGTCACCCTCATGTTTTGCGAACTTGTCTGACACGTATGATTCGATTTCTGAGGACGTTACAAGCACCTGTGGGAATTGAGAAAGGTTTCTCGTTAATCATCAGATCTGACACAAATGCCAAGTGCTAATTATTTGCGTATGTTTGACCTTTTAGTTAGGATTCAACCCGATAAAAGATGTCACCAACAAGTGCTTTGCGGTAAGGGGAATTTTGACGTGGATTTATCGAACGTTGCATTATGGGTTAAATGCTGAAGGAATGAGGTTATAAGATCGTTCTGTTAGGAACAAGATCAATTCAATACTAAGGTCGGGTTTCAGATAATTCTGACATCGGGCATAAAAATAAAATAAAAAAAACACCAAACACTAGCTAAGGCAGCCTTCAATATTCATATAATTGTTTGTGGATCTAATGCCACTCCATGTGTTTATAGTCTGTCGGTATAAATACCTACCAGTGGATGATAATTTTAAACGAACCACAATTTCTCCAATATTCAGTTTATTGAGTGAAACATAACAGTAGGTAATCATAACATGAAATGAGCTTATTAAAACTCTCCAGTCTTATAAAAAAACCTTGTAAATCAAGATGGCCGACCCAGTCATAGACTATGAGGGTCGGCCATCTTGATTTCCTCTGAATGGACGCAATTAAAACTCTGTTTGAACTCCATCGTCCGTTTTCATATCTAGAGAGAGATGCAACCATTGATGATTGGTTGATTATTACGTAAGAGACAGAGAGGGATGTATAGTCATTAATTCAGTGACAATTTTTTTGAAAGGAGATTAAATAGGTACTCTGGGGTTACGCTTGCTGTGTTCTTGCTTTACAAGGTTTTTTTATAAGACTGGGGAGTTTTAATAAGCTCATTTCATGTTATGATTACCTACTGTTATGTTTCACTCAATAAACTGAATATTGGAGAAATTGTGGTTCGTTTAAAATTATCATCCACTGGTAGGTATTTATACCGACAGACTATAAACACATGGAGTGGCATTAGATCCACAAACAATTATATGAATATTGAAGGCTGCCTTAGCTAGTGTTTGGTGTTTTTTTTATTTTATTTTTATGCCCGATGTCAGAATTATCTGAAACCCGACCTTAGTATTGAATTGATCTTGTTCCTAACAGAACGATCTTATAACCTCATTCCTTCAGCATTTAACCCATAATGCAACGTTCGATAAATCCACGTCAAAATTCCCCTTACCGCAAAGCACTTGTTGGTGACATCTTTTATCGGGTTGAATCCTAACTAAAAGGTCAAACATACGCAAATAATTAGCACTTGGCATTTGTGTCAGATCTGATGATTAACGAGAAACCTTTCTCAATTCCCACAGGTGCTTGTAACGTCCTCAGAAATCGAATCATACGTGTCAGACAAGTTCGCAAAACATGAGGGTGACGTACCAATACAAACCCTTTCGGGAGATTTTCGGGTTATTGAACGATTCGCACGAATTTAATTCGCCCGAAAAGTGCAAATCGACCACTTTTAAAAATATATTTTTCCTGTGGCGATTCGCCCAAATTTTTTTTAGAGAACATAAAATAAAAATGTAACTATGAAGTAAGAAAAAATATTTGTTATGGATTCTTACTCCATTGACGCACATCAGGGACCAACAGCGACATCTCGAAGCAGGCAATGATACCAAACACTACGTCATACCTATCGATCGACTGTGATTGGTCGTCTAATAAATTATTGTTCCCACACCCCTCTCCTTGAATGTTGTAAAAATAAAAAAGGCGAATACAGAATTTGTACATTGAGACTAACGCATCTTTTTATTAAAAATCCTCAACACAAGCTACAAACCACCATAAGTTTCCACAAACCTCACCGCTGCTGCTACATTTTGGACCTTCGAACCAAATATTGGATTATATATCTACAAGATCACCGAGCGACCTGATGTGAACCCCTTGCACGTGGCGGATTGAGAAGAAAAGACAAAAAGTTGCATCTAAAGTAACACGCAATCGGTGGGGCCAATCCTTACTTCTTCCTATCATCTCCTGAGTTCTATTTAGTGCTATAGTGTGTCTGTGATCTTATATCAGAGAAATTGCCGAATTGTATTCTCGGAATATCAGATTTCCAGTCAATTACTAGCCTGGTGACGTTGCTAGCATCAGTGTCTTGTATAATTGAGCTGACGATTATAAAACCGTGAGTACTCCTCTTTTCACTGACCACCAAAATGCCTATTGACTCTGCTAGATCCCGTGACAAATCTCCTAATTTGCTAAGCGTAGAAAGTAGTGAGTTAGTTCGCGATTTGATTAGGAAGCGTGGTATAATTAAGGGCAGGCTTACTAAATTTAATAATTATTTAGATTCTTTAAAAGATTATGATCATGACTTTCTTAATCAAAAACGCATTGATTTAAAGTTGAGGATTCAAGGATGTACTACTTTATTTTCTGAATTCAACGACATTCAAACTAAAATAGAAGAAAGAGTTTCCGATAGTGAATTAGGCGAACAATTAAATCAAAGAGAACAGTTTGAAGATAGTTACTACAATTTAATATCACTTGCTGAATGTATGCTGAACACTGACAAGGTCGCTGACTGCTCCAGGTCATTTCATAGTCATAACAACAGTCAACACAATCTGTGAAGTTACCTACTATTACTATGCCTACATTTGACGGTTCTTATGAGCACTGACTTGGTCGGCTCTGTGGAAGCCTTTTCCTTTGGTTTTCCTGACTTAATGAAACACAGTAAAGTAGTACCAATTTTCAAATCAGGCTGTAAGAGCGATCCTTCTAATTATAGACCTATATCCGTGCTTCCAGCATTGAGTAAAATCTATGAAAAAATCATGCTGGAACAGATGTTGTCTCACTTCAATTCAAATGGGATCCTGCATAGTCAACAGTTTGGTTTCACGAAAGGTAGGTCGACAACGGACGCGGGAGTAAAACTCATCAGCCACATCTTGGAGGCTTGGGAGAGGTCCCAGGATGCCATTGGCATTTTCTGTGATCTCTCAAAAGCTTTCGACTGCGTCGACCACAACACACTGATCTGTAAATTACACCACTACGGAATTCGTGGAAAATCTGCTGATCTCGTGCTTTCCTATTTATCAAACAGACAGCAAAAAGTAAATGTTAATGGGGCGACGTCCTCCGGGTCTCTAGTCAAGATGGGCGTGCCCCAAGGTTCAATTCTCGGCCCTTTCCTTTTTCTGGTTTACATAAATGATCTCCCTTTTATGATGGCCAAATTATCGGATATAATTCTATTTGCTGATGATACTTCGCTAATTTTTAAAATAGATAGGCAAGATACGGATGTTTTAAATGTCAACGAAAGTCTAATTGTTCTCTCAAAATGGTTCGCAGCTAACAATCTTTTACTGAATGCGAAAAAAACAAAATGTCTAAAGTTCTCTTTACCAAATGTACCACAACATGACCTAAACTTAAATCTTGACGGCAAAAATCTTGAAGTTATAACGGAAACTGTATTCTTGGGGATTACTATCGATTCAAAATTGCAGTGGGGCGCGCACATTAGAACTCTTTCGGGTAGGTTAAGTTCGGCTGCATATGCAGTAAGGAAAATAAGGCAGCTAACCGATGTAGCTACAGCTAGGTTAGTATACTATGCTTATTTCCACAGTATTATGTCTTATGGCATTCTGCTGTGGGGATCAGCAGCAGACGTTGACTCAATTTTCATCCTACAAAAGAGGGCAATCCGCGCAATCTATAAAATGGGTCCTCGCGAGTCCCTCAGAGAAAAAATTAAAGAGACCGATATACTGACTCTACCTTCACTTTATATTTTGGAATGTATTTTGTATGTCCGTAAAAATCGGGGGCTTTTCAAAACTAGAAGCGACTTCCATAATTTAAATACACGCAGTAAGCACGAAATTGTAATACCCAAATTCAGATTAACGAAAACTAGCAAGTCTTTTCTTATAAACAGTATACGCTTTTATAACAAGTTGCCAAAGTCAGTTATAGAACTGACCGATGGAAGGTTCAAAAACTACATCAAACGCATCCTTATTAAAAAAGTATATTATAAAATCAAGGACTACGTTGAAGATAAAAACATTTGGCCTTAGCTCCTTCTGCGCATGCAGCTTCCCTGGTAACTTGTAAACGGCACAAATATGTGGATGTCTCTAACTATTCTCAATCTCATTTTTCTTTCCTTCTTTTAATTAGACTTTTACAATGGTTTTCAAACATCTTTATAGCCCTTTGCTAAGAATAGTTACAGCACTGATAACAAAATTTGTGCCACATGTTAAATTTAGTCATGTAATACTATTTTTATTTACCTTTGTATAGATTCTTTTACCGATTGTTTTGTAAATGTGTGAACATTGTAGGCCTTCTAGATGCTAGTTAACATTTGTTAACTTTTTTATAAAATATATAATCCTTTTATTTTATTTTTTTAGTTTCTTACGACTTATTGTCATAAGTCGGGCCTACGTTGTCCCCCCATGTCTAAGTACTAATGCTGTAACATGGAAATATTGTAAAACCAAACCATTTTTAAAAGAGTAACCATGGAGTTTCTTGCCGGTTCTTCTCCATAGGAAACGACCAACCCGAACCGTGCACCTTTTGTCGACGTTTTATAAGTGCCCATGTAGGCCTATGTGAAATAAAAAATATTGATTTTTTTGATTTTGATTTTGAAGATCCTGGAAGAGTTTGGAGTACCCAAACATTGGTGAAGGACTACGGACGGCGCGGGAAGGCATGGCCGGGTACTACGGCGGGTGCTGCGGCACCAACAATGCACGCGTTTGAGACTCATTGGGAGGAAGACGTGGGGGATCTGGAGAAACCTATATACCAAATGTCGTTAAGCCAATATAGGCCGGTGAGCATGAATATTTTAGTAAACAATGTCATTTTATCCATGGAAATTGACACAGGGTCCCCTTTGTCTTGTATCTCGAGACATACCTACCAAAAGTATTTTTCTAACATACCGTTAATTCCATGTAATCTATCTGTAAAATTTTATAATGGAAGTAAATTTCAGCCAGAAGGGTACCTAGAAGTGGATGTGACATATAAAAGACACAAAAAAAAAATAGATTTGTATGTTTTCAATACGGGAAGTACCACACTTCTAGGAAGACAATAGCTTTCGGAATTAAATATTAGTATACCCCCATTAACAATTAATAACGCTAGTATATCGAGTGATTTATGTGGTCAGCAGAGAGATAAATGATAATATGTAATATTTACTCTAGATACAATAAGTTATTTGATGGCGGATTGGGGTGTTTCACTGGCGGTCGGGCGACTCTGCATTTACGGGAGGGAGCCGTGCCGGTATTCTGCCGCGCGCGCCCGCTGCTATACGCGCTGCATTCGCGCGTCGACGCCGAGCTCGAGACCATGCTGCGCACCGGTGTCATCGAGCCTGTTGACACCTCCGACTGTGCCACACCACTGGTAATCGTTCACAAGCCGGATGGCGCTTTACGCTTATGTGCTGACTATAAGGTTACATTCGTAAGCTGAGGGTAGATAAGTATCCTGTGCCAAAAATAGATGATTTATTATCTAAGTTAAGTGGTAGTATGTACTACACTAAGCTAGATTTGTCTAAAGCGTATAGGTAATCAAATATTGTTAGATGAATCGAAGGAGCTCACAGTTATTAATACGCATAAAGGTCTTTTTAAATACAATAGATTAGTGTATGGATTAGCGTCGAGTCCGGGAATTTTTCAAAAAATTATGAGTCAATTGTTCGATAAAATACCGAATGTTACAATATTTTTGGATGACATTTTAATAACAGGTAATTCGATTATCGGGGTACATTAAGAGACTTTAAATAATGTTCTCACAATACTACAAGAAAAAGGATTAAAATAAAAAAGAAAAGTGCGACTTTTTGTGTAAAGAAGCTAAGTACTTAGGGTTTATATTTACAGTGAGGGCGTTAGAGTAGATCCAGATAAGATTAAACCGATTATTAAACTTACCGCTCCTACGCTCACGCGGTGTTGGCGCGGTGCTGGCCCGCGGCGCCCGACGGCCGCGTATATCCAATAGCGTACGCGTCAAGGACGCTCACCTCCGCGGAATATCATTACAGTCAGATACATAAAGAGGCTTTAGCAATAGTATTTGCAGTGAAAAATTTCACAAATATTTGTATGGCAGACAATTTGTTTTGAAAACAGATCATAAACCACTAGTTAGTATATTCGGATCGGAACTGGGAATACCGAGTATGACAGCTAGTAGGTGACAGAGATGGGCGTTAATATTATCAGCATATGATTTTCATATTGAATACGTAAATACAAATTCAAACACAGCTGACGCCTTTTCTCGGTTAGTTGAAAGTTATGAAGCTATTAATGAAACGGGTATGGATGAGGTTCCGGAACAAACATACCTCCACTTTGCCTCGGATGCGTTGTTACTTAAACATGAAGGTATAAGAGAGGAAACTAAAAGAGATCCAATGTTAAGTCGTATTGTTAGCTATATCAGGGATGGTTGGCCAAAGGAAGTAGAAATAAAGGAACTTAGACCTGACTTAAATATAGACCGATAGCGCTAGGCTATTTTGATGTCATAAGTTTAAAAAATTCTAAAGTTGCTTATTTCTTGCCTGTGGATACAGTCGTACCTATGAAGGTTATTATTGCGTTTTGTGTCACATCTGATTCTTGCATTTTCAGTAATTCGCTGATTTGTGGTTGATAATTTTTATTCAAATCAAAACGGGCAAAAAATATTTAAAGTTTAAAATAATTATGGTATCATATCTAGGATAGTTTGCGGAGTGTGCAAACCCAATTTGTGTCATAATTGTCCAATGCAAACTGACATAGGGTAAATATGTAAAATATAGTGCAAAAAAAAAATTACAGTTTATGAAATAACTATTTCCTTTATCAGATCACATAAATATGCCTATTAAAAAAAATTGTGCCAAATTAGGGCACGCAATTTTAAGATTTTTAATTATTTTGTTTTTCTAAGCTACAAACGTTTCAAAAAAATATTACAATCATTAGAGTTCACTTATTTAATATCATAAATGCATGAAAAATCGACATTGTAAATTTGTGTCATTTTCATTCACGATAAGTACTAAAATGAATAAAACACAAAAACAATGGTTGCGGTCGAAGCGGGCGGACGCGGCGGCGGCAAACGCACTCAAACTCGTTCGTTCGGTACAATTTCTTCTTAGATGCGAAGCGTTCATAAATAAATAACATACCTACTCGTATCATATTGAGTATTGATTGACTCGTCTTCGCTACGTAATGAACAAATGTGTAACCAATAGAGATAAAAATAATGAAGTGCTAATTTTGTACACAGCGCGTCTGCAATCTCATTACCTACGAATGTCAATAGTCAATGCTTAGAAGACGGTTAATGTGGTCAATATTATTTTAGATTGACGCTTCGATTCGCTTCGAACTTAAACCTGAAAGCGGTAGGTTGGTAGGTATGCCGACACCTACCTACCTACCGCTTTTTCGTTATACTGCATCTCGATATCCCGCGCCACGCTTCGGTTAGGTAGTGTAATAGGTACCGCCCTTTTTGCGTCGACCATAGCCAAATGACTTGTTTGATTTTTTGCCGTCTTTTTTTAATTACAAAAACAAGGGGCTGACAGGTACTAGAGAAACAGTGACCCGATGCTGCGATAATATTGGTTGATGAGTATGTAGGCGTTAATTTAGCGGGCGAGCCCTGCAAGCTAAAATAGTCCTTACGGTGATCAGATATAGTTTTGGCCGATTGTACCTACAGTCAGTAAGACAAATAATACACGAAATAAAAAAAATACTATATATTTTTGTTGTGTGGTGATTATTGGTGTAGTTTTATTTCAGCACGGTCCTTAAAACAGTCTGCTTTTCAGTCATTACTTACAATGTTTGATTCTATGAACTTTAATAATCCCCTTTCATAAAGGACAATCACTGTATGTAACGTCCAGTATCCACATATCAACACCCAATTTGAATAACATTATAACTTTAGTTACACATTGGTACAACTTTATGTCATATGAAATCAGCAAGGAAAGACCTTTATTTCTGCCTCTTAACCGTATTTAAGAGGCAGAAATAAAGGATAAGAACTACTTTTGTAAAATGGAATAATTACATTGTAATTAAAAATGAACAATGTTTCTACTGAAGTATACTTGTCGATCAAGTTCCAATACCTACACAAAAGTTTTGGTAACAAGGATTTCTTTGTTTTAAAGTAATTTAAATTGACATACAATGTAATACATTTTAAATTTTGCTCTCTTTATATTTTACTATATTGTAATTTTAAGTTACAATGCTTTTCTTCTTAAATCTAAACAGTTAATTTAAATGTTATCATTGTAAAGAAAGATGCAGTGTTGACATCGAGAATAGGTTTTTAGTACATCATTTGAATATAATAGTAGCAGCATAAATGGTCTTAGAGAAAAACTAAGTGTAGGAATTTAATAAACATGTTTTTAGACTCATTCAATATTACAGATATGTGGGTAAGGAGATACAAAAAAATGTGTAGAAGTAATTGCAAACGATAGGCGTCGTAAGCATTAGGATAGGACAGGATAGATGGACCCCCTTTTCTGAACTTACACGCCCATTTGGTCTATTGTGCGTTTAGGCCTCCTCTCTATAAGAGGTAATGGGCCGAAATCCACCACGTGGGACCAATGTGGTTTGATGGAAGTTACATGTCTTAGATTTGCATTGCAATGCAATGCATTTTTACTTCAGTGTTTTGAGAGCAATAGTGATGAATTAATTTACACAAATTAAAGCACTTGCCTGGGTTTGAATCCATGACCATACTTGTAAATTGTGTCCGTTACCACTGGACCATCACTGCTCTAGGATCTACTATCCACTGCGTGGTAAGCTTTGCAATAGGGGGAATGCTTTGCATTTATATTTGGTAGGCTTGCGCTAGACCACTTCCTCAACTGATGGTAAGCGATGTCGTGGTTGACGATTAAACACGCTTGCCTAAAAGTTACCTATTCACTCTTGACTTAAACACTCCTAAGTTGTAGCTATCACACCAATAGACTTCCTACAGTACTTTCTTTCCTTTCTTTTTTAAAATCCATCCAAAGGTTGTCTTGAAAAGATCGCTTTTAGCGATGAGGCCGCCCATTGTGTCACCCAGTGTAATTTTGTCTTCATCTATACTTTCTGTAACTTATATGGTGTATATAATAAAGAGTATTCTATTCTATTCTATTCTATTCTATTCTATTCTATTCTATTCTATTCTATTCTATTCTATTCTATTCTATTCTATTCTATTCTATTCTATTCTATTCTATTCTATTCTATTCTATTCTATTCTATTCTATTCTATTCTATTCTATTCTATTCTATTCTATTCTATTCTATTCTATTCTATTCTATTCTATTCTATTCTATTCTATTCTATTCTATTCTATTCTATTCTATTCTATTCTATTCTATTCTATTCTATTCTATTCTATTCTATTCTATTCTATTCTATTCTATTCTATTCTATTCTATTCTATTCTATTCTATTCTATTCTATTCTATTCTATTCTATTCTATTCTATTCTATTCTATTCTATTCTATTCTATTCTATTCTATTCTATTCTATTCTATTCTATTCTATTCTATTCTATTCTATTCTATTCTATTCTATTCTATTCTATTCTATTCTATTCTATTCTATTCTATTCTATTCTATTCTATTCTATTCTATTCTATTCTATTCTATTCTATTCTATTCTATTCTATTCTATTCTATTCTATTCTATTCTATTCTATTCTATTCTATTCTATTCTATTCTATTCTATTCTATTCTATTCTATTCTATTCTATTCTATTCTATTCTATTCTATTCTATTCTATTCTATTCTATTCTATTCTATTCTATTCTATCGAGCAACACAAACTCCGGCAGGGAATGCCACTCTTTAGCTGTACGTACAATCTACGTATTCTCAAAATGTTTAGTGTGTATGGGTGGGATGCCCACCATGTACCAATGGCACATCGCCGTACGTCTTATAGTCCTATTATGGAACGGGCTAGGTGGAATTAGATCGTACATTTCCATTGCACACTTCCCGAAATTTAACCGATTTAAAACCGACAAGCTCGCAACTCGGCGACGTTGTTTAAGGCCCAGAGCCTATGCTATGATTCGACCATTGCCGATCTTCTTGGTCCGTTTTTTGATCAACTTAAGTGCATGAAGCTGGTTTTTGGCAGATCCAGCCCAGAAATGATAACAGTACTCCATGTATCATCTAACTAGCGCTTGACACAACTTGAGCAATTGTTCTGGCGTGAAGAACCGTCTCACTTTTGTGGGGATCCCCAATTTTATGGCAGCCAGTTGAGCCTTTGCCTCAATGTATGGATCAAAATTGAGGATCGTGTTAAAAGTAACGCCAAGAAGCACAAGATGGTCCATTATCGGCACGTTTACACCTCGGAAGGAAAGAGCCGAGTAGAATTGGCGCATTTTAACAGAGAAAAACACGCCTGAGTTTTAGCAGCCCAGAAACAGACCAAATTGGCATCGCCCCATTCGGAGACTGGCTTCAAGGATAAGCTTTAACGCTCCACCACAGCCTCACAAAGGACAAGGATGGAACAGTACCTCTCAGCAACAGTGCTGTCGTCTGCATACCCAAGTTTCAAGCAGATATTTTATGTGCAGCGGACCCCGGTATAAATATCCAATTGGTCAGACGAGAACCCATCGATAACGACTGGAATGGACCGATCCCACAAGAAATCTGCAATCCAATCACGCATACCATCACCAGGCAGACCGAATGAAGGAAGCTTACTAATAAGGCTTCCGTGCCAGACCCTATCGAAACCATTCGAGTTATCGAAGGAGATGGCAAGCACCTCCCCGGGCCTCTCGATGGCCTTACTGCAGATGTGAACGGCATAAGCTAGATCCCCTGTAGAACCGTATTGGCAATCACTTCAGGATGTCATTAGCTTCTAGGTATACCAGGAGCTTAATATTAAGCACACGAAGAGATGGGTATATAATTGGCAGGGTCAGCTCAAATTTCCTTCTTGGACACGGGCTGTACGGTAGCTTACTTCCAAGCATTCGACTCTTTCACAGTTTCACACGAAAGGCGAAATAGACGTGTCAAAATCGGAGATAGTTCGAGCGCACAAGTTTTAAGGACAAGTGTAAGTATCCCATCCCATCCCTTCGGGATCACTAGCTTTGTTCAAGTAGAGGTTGCTACGAACATCCTTTTTATGGATGTGAATGTCCGACATATATGTCTCACATCCACCAGTAGAATGAATACATCCGCTCATCACCAGAATGATGACGCGAAGATTATGCAAAAAGAGGCAAAAAAGTTTGCCTTCTCCTTAACGAAGCGGGCCAGCGACCTGTCGGGTTTCAGCAGTGGTGGTAGTGAGGGATGGCAGAAGTTCGTCTGAACCGACTTACCCAGGGACCGAAACGCTTTACTATCTTCTGGGTAAGAAGCAAGTTATGTCCCTATTCGGCCAATGTGGTCGAACCGAGCCCTTTGCAACACCTTCTTGCAGGACTTGGCAGCACTGTTGAAGGCCTTTTTTCTGACATACGTCACTCGCATTCCCAAGGTGAAGTTATCGACACCGAGTATCGGCCTGGGTCTATTGTCAGCAGAAGGTCCAAGCAATTGGCCGTGTGCGAATCAACATCCCCCGTTGCTGTTGCCCCCTGAACCAGCTGGCGGATTACCGCTATCGAAAGCTTATGCATTTCCCATCCAGCATGATTACTGCACTGGTATGGGAAGAACCACGTTACTGCTGATGGTGAGCATTAAAGTCCCCCCGGATCACTAATTGGGCGGAAGGGTACCACTACTGTGCCGCATCAGCCGCTTAACTGAAGTATTCTGTGAGCCTGCTTGTCTCCTGATCGCCGCTGTGCGAACGGTAGACACGGGCATAGATAATTTTACCTGTGTCCACCAGAGCCCAAAGCGTTGTGAATATTAATTGAATTATAATAATTATTAAAAAACGAGTTTTATTAGCTCTTCCATAGTACTTTACATGTCTTTTTATCTAAATCTAACATTGACACACATTGTAATTGTTGCTTACAATAATATTTAACAAAGTTTTTTTTCGGTATAATTCGTAATCGTACAATAATATTCACAGAAAAAATCTTTCAAATGTTTTCAAGACTCTATTGTAAATGTAGTTACAATGTTTTTCATATTAAAAATGCTAAATATCTGTAAATTGTAACATTGCGAAAATCATACTTGCAGTGGTTTTATCAAAACTGAAAGAGCAATTAAAATTAGTAACATGAAACCTAAAATAAAGCAAATAAACAATAAACTTTACAAAAAAAGAAAATAGCTGTGTTGAAAACTATGCAATGTTGAGTTACTATGTTATTCATATTGGGTGTCGACATAACACATTTATTAAAATCAATCTCCATTTTAGTCTTGCACAGCTTCATACATAACTAACTTTTAAGGCCTACTTGCGCAAAAAAATTAACTCAGTTGCTAAGACCAGGTTAAATTGACAGTTTGTTATACAATATTGTCAATTTAACCTTTGTCTTTGATCTTTGTCAATTTCATCTCGTGTTAGCAACTAATTCAGAGTTAAGTTTTTCGTGCAAGTGGGCCTTAATCAATCAAATACATCATAAATAACGCACGCACTTTTTTGTTGCAACTTGCAAAGACCGAATGTAAACAAATAAACGCGCCGCGCGTATGGCTTGCGCCGCTTGTGCCTGAGCTTATCCCCGCGCTCGCCCTTCGTGCGAAGAAGTCTAGTTTTTTTTTTTTAAATAATACGATTTCGTGGATAAAAACGACACAAATTATGAATAGTGTTTTGTCTCACCATAATAATGAAAAACACATAAACTCTAATAACTTGTATTTTCTTTTGTGGATTTTACAGGGTGTTGTAGTAAAAAAATAAAATATCTTTAAAAGTCGTGGATGAATTCGACACAAAATATTTTAAACAACAGATATCAGTACTCTAAAACGCGTAATACCTATTTAACCGACTGTAATATTCTTTTAGAGCTAGTTGGCTACGTGTTAGGTACTGGTTAAGTATTAGGATTCCCGTGGACAGAGATGACACAAAATGCCTATGTACATCAGTTACTACTTCGTTATTACCATGAAAGTAAAATTTTCATCTCTAATTTTCTTTTCGTCCGATACTGGTCGAAAAGACAAACAGCTAAATTTCTACCTATGCAAATACCTAGGATGACACAAACTAAGGTATTAGGTTGGGCAAATGGTCCGGCAACTATATGCGAAAAACAAACAACTTTAATATTTTTGAAACCTCAAAACCTAGCGCTATCGGTCTAATAGGCGTACGGAAATTTACACCGAGTTAGGTTATCTTATGTGGGGTCATAGGTTAATAGTGCCCAAGTCTTGTCAAGGCAGGGTCTTACAAGAGCTGCATGATACGCATATGAGAATAATCAAGACAAAAGGCATAGCCAGAAGTTATGTTTGGTGGCCGGGGATTGATGAAATGTTAGAAAATCTATGTCGAATCTGCATGTCGTCGTTCTGCATGTCATCTGTATGTCGTTTCTGCTCAGTCTGCGCAGAAATGGCTGAGGCCCGGTACAACTTGTTTTCTAACATACCGTTAATTCCATGTAAAGTCGGAAACTCTACACTCGAAGTTGTGGGCGATTATGTCTACCTGGGACAAACGATCCAATTAGGTAGGGCCAACTTCGAGAAAGAGGTCAACCGTTGAATCCGACTCGGCTGGGCAGCGTTCGGGAAGTTCCGCGGTATCTTCTCGTCCAACTTACCACAGTATCTCAAGACGAAAGTTTATGACCAGTGTGTGTTGCCAGTGATGACATATGGCTATGAGACGTGGTCGCTTGCAATGGACCTTATCAGAAAGCTTACAGTCACTCAAAGAGCAATGGAGAGGGCTATGCTTGGAGTTTCCTTGCGTGATCAAATTAGAAATGTAGAGATCCTAGAATCAGAAAGGTTCTGGAGAGGCGACACCGAACCAGGAGACTTTTGCGTTGGAAGGCCTCCCCAGGTGGACCGATGACCTGGTGAAGGTTGCGGGGATCCGCTGGTTGCGAGACGCACCGGACCGGTCAAAGTGGCGACGCTTGGGAGAGGCTTATGTCCAGCAATGGATGTCTTTCGGCTGATATGATAATGAATATGATGATGTTTTAATGATGACGATATAACAAGTACGCCATCGCGACAGTTACGTAGAGGATCAAATGTCTTGATTACTAGGCTCTTCCGGACAAAATGTTTGTTAAAAGGACGGTTGTATATTTAAATGTTTTGAATTTTTCCACCAAGTATCCCACCCATAAAAGTCACATTTACATAGTTAACGGTGAAAATGCGTGTGTGGTAATGTTAACTCTTTTACTATCAAATTGAGAAGATACAATCCATTAAATTATTTAATGGTAATTTCTATTTTCCAGCCTAATTGTAATACAATGACAAATAATAATACTGGCAATTATGTGCTTATGTTGCAACAATAAACTTTTTAACATTCATCGAAGGTGCTGACTGCAGAAAATATAATATTTAGAGAAATCAAACCTACTTAAGCACTTAACTATTTTAGAAGATAAATGAGAAAGGTTTGGAAATCACAAAACAAGTATTTCAATTTCAAATATAAAATTATTTTTTATGTTCACAAAGAAAGCAATAAAGTCACCCCGCAATGACAGAAGGATATTTAGTTCAGACTGGTCTGCTATTCATCACTATGTCTTCACTTTTTGGTTTGGGTGATTTTTCACAGGCGAACATGTGTGAATGCTCCTCTTTACCGATGTCGTCTAATTTGCCGTTCCAAAATAATTGCACTCGATCTTGGATCCCATTCACGTTATTAGGCTCACCGGAATTCCATTTGTTGAATACATCTTCTATTTTCTCACCTGAAAGAAGCAAACATATTAATTAGCTTAGCTAGGGAATAGGTTTAATTATGTTTCTCTATTTCAGTAGAGAACTTAATTATTATTATCACTTAGGTTCTTTACTGAAATAGACAGCAGGCGGCACTGGAATTAAGGACGTGATTTGAATTGGAAAATAGTCCTTATCTTTCTGCCCTTGTCCCATGTTACTTGGGGTCAGCGCAACACGTTTTCTCCTTCCATACCATGCTGTCCGCCTTCACGCTATCCCATCTATGATCTATCACTCCCTTTTATTTCATATGAATCGGGAATAGTAAATAAATAATAATAACTCGACTCGCCGTTCACAACAGCGTGCTGGTGCCTACACTTATGTATGGAAGTGAAGGGTGGGTATGGAAAAAAAGACATGAAATTGGGATTAATGCAGTAGAAATGCGCTCCTTGCGAAGTATGTGTGGTGTAACTTTAAATGATGAATGACTGAGGAATGAGGTAATAAGACAACGTTGTGGTTTAAAAGAAGATGTAGTGACTAAAATTGAAAAGAGTATGTTAAAATGGTTTGGCCATGTTGAGAGGATGAATGAAAGGCGACTAACGAAATGTATTTACAAGGCAGACGTGAATGGAAACGCCGGGAGAGGACGTCCTAGAAAGACATACATAGACCTTAAAGGTGATGTTCTTCAAAAAGGCCAGGTGCGCAGTACTCACAACCAGCGTGTGTGTGTATGACTAGATGTATGAATGTGAGTGAAACAAAAGAAGTATGTAAGGATCGTAGCAGGTGGCGTTCTGTAGTTTCTGCCAACCCCTATGGGAAAAAGGCGTGAGTTTATGTATGTATGTATAATAATAATATATACCCTAACAAACTGTGTCACGGCGGACAATCTCTACGGTCCTTGTAACCGATGTGTATGAGAGGGAACGCGAATTTCACTTTGTGGCACCTTAAAGGCCGGCCACGACGGCTGTTGCCACAATCACCGACCATTGAGAGGGTTATTGAATAGGTTATTTCTAGGCAAGCATGCTTCACCGTCGGTCACACCATCTCTTACCATCAGACGAGATAGTGGTCAAACGTGAGTCTATCGATAAATAAAAATTACCGTCCAAGTGCGAGTCAGACTCGCGCACAAAGGGTTCCGTATAAACCACCAAAAATAAAATACATTTTATGAGTTGGTCGACTATTACTCGTAAACTTGAAAGCTTTTAGCTGTGAAGTTTTTACATTTCCAAAAGCAACTATGTTGCTGGCGGGGAAGGGGGGGGGTACACTTGACTAACAGAAATTAAGCTTCATTATACGTAAACGGATCCCTGAATCGAAAAAATGTTTACACAGAGCCGTAATATTTTTACACATCTCCACTTTACGTGTAGTAGTGCAGTAGTCTCTGAGCTAAGCTACGGACAGACGCGTTTAAGGAGCCACGACGCGTTTTTTTACCAGTTTTTTTGCTCAATGAGCGTTTTCAGTCTTTAAACCTAACATATTATGTTCAACCACGGAACATTATTTTAGGCTTGAAAAAATTTAAAGATGGTGCCCTCTCTTAATTTACTAGTTCCATACCGTGAATGGAAAGGAGTATGTTGAAGAGACTATCCGATAAAATAAGAACTGCAGATATAAAGAAAGACACAAGAACAAAGGATGTTACTGTAACTATAAGAAAGCTCAAATGGAAATAGACAGGACATACAATCAGAGGAAAAGAAAATTATGTACTGGTTTACAAGTCACAAGAAACGAAAACGGGGTAGGTCATTCAGAAGATGGGCAGATGAGATAAAGACGGTAGCAGGCACTACATGGACAAGAGTCGCTAGGGATAGGGAGCAATGGAGACGGAAATGTCGAAGAAATTAGAAAAACTTAAATTATAAACTAACATGACTAAACTAAATTGTTTACAAAATAACCAACCAATGTACTTATTTATACCGGTCTGAATAAAAGGCTTATATTATACCGTGAATGGTAGTCCAGATGCGCTCCTTGCCCCAGGCTCCGAGGCCTACGTGAATTCCGTCCCACGCTTCATCAGTGTGCATACTAGCAGGGAACTTGTCTTTGACGATGCGGGCCTCTTCTTCATCATTCAGGATGACCAGGTAAGCACCCTCAGAGGCACATATACTGTACGCACGGGTCCAAGTCCGTCTTTCCAGATGGATCTTGTAACAACTGCCTGTTTGCTGATTGAGGTGATATTCTGAAATATTTTTGGAATCCAAATTAGGTCACGATGCAATCACACAAGCGCATGCGTCAAATTCGTGACTGGGCGCCGTCGATTGGGATTGGTCTCAGCTACCAAATTATTTGTTCTAGGAATAGATTTTTTTGCTCTGAACGCTTTTAACGTAAACGTTTTTCTACATCATGCTTACATATTATAATGGGTAATTTCAACAGGAATGATCTAAACAATAATTATGTACTTTTTAAATATGTATGGTTTTAAAAGAGTGTCCGTGGAATTTCTTCTACGATCTTCTCCAAAGATTCACGCTTTGGCACGTGCAATTAGTTTTATCCTTTTGACTGACCGATCTTAATAATTCAAAACTGCGGGCTTAAAGAATACATACTTAAAAACCAAATTCATACACCCTGTTCCTGTCAATGTGGGTAAACTGCGAAACAAGATTGTATAGGACTGGCAGAGACTACCACAGGAAAAAAATAACTAAATTATACTTTGTGCCTCGTCCTCGAGATTAGTACCTGTAATTAATGATTATTATTTACATGTAGTACCGGCTACGGGAGGCTACTCAAATCACTATGTTTTAGAGACAATTTTTTTTTTTTTTTTCTTGCCCTGGCAGCTCTGTGTCGGCTGTCAACTTGTCATTTCGCGGTTTTAGTGCGGCGCTATTCAACACTTAGCTAAACTTTTAAATACAAAGAACAGTTTTTAAAAAGTTGGAAAATGCCAAAAAGGAAACATCATTGTCAACCGAGGAATACGAGAGAATCAGGTGAAAAATGAAAAAAACCTGGAAACTATTTAAAACAAAAATCGTCTCAAGAGTCGACGCCATATTTAGACCCACAAGGTACATAACTCTGTAAAAATATATTTTGATTTAATTGTACATATATCTACAACTATTTTACCAATCCTATGGCTTAAACTTGCATCTCTAACAAATAATGCACTTCGGGCAAGCCATCGGGCCGTCCCACTGCATATTCACGAGATTATCAATCAAAAGAAATGTATTTCTATTGTCTAACGACTGTATTCGAGCTGAAAATCGGACTGTCTCACAACATTAAATAATTCTTAAACAAATAATGCATTTCGGGCAAGCCATCGGGCTGTCTCACACGCATACTTACGAGATCATCATAATTTAATTATTTTACCCGAGCAGAATATCCGACTGTCTCACAACATTCAATAATTCTCAAACAAATTATGCATTTCGGGCAAGCCATCGGGCTGTCTCACCGCATACTTAAGAGATCATCATAATTTAATTATTTTACCCGAGCAGAGTATCCGACAGTCTCACAACATTCAATAATTCTCAAACAAATAATGCATTTCGGGCAAGCCATCGGGCTGTCTCACTGCATACTTACGAGATCATGAAATATAATATAATTCTTTTACCTAACGAATGCACTCGGGCAGATCATTGGACTGTCTAAACAACATTCAATAATTCACTGGTTTCGTTCAATTCTTTGGAATTGCTACACCCACCAGATTTTATAACTCGGTTATCAACCGGCAGTAAAACAATGGTTTGTAATCATTCCAGGCAAAGTCCTGGACGACGATGCCACAAATGAAATGAAAACAATTAAAGTCGAATATGACCAATAAAATACCAAAATAACCACGAACACTAGTGATCTCCCTCACAATTCCAGGCCGGAAACACACAGACGCTCTCAAAATTCATTGGGTTGACCCAACATTGAACACAGAGTATGGTGATGGGGCCGAACTCCACAAGGAAGTGGCCAGCTGTCTGGAACATCTTGCAACATGAGGCTTGTTTCCATAGAGACCACAGGCTGGTATTTCCCCTACAGCTCCTTGCGCAGGGAAAATAAACGCTGACATTGAACGTGACAAAACTTGGGGCTCTTATGCTATACAGCAAAATGCCCAAATTATTGATAAACAAGGCCATAGAAGCAAAACAAAGACTACTCAGCACCATCTCCATCCTAGGAGCAACATTATCCAAAGTATTGGATACAAAAGAAAATTATACAGATCTATTAAGTTGAATAATGGATACCACTCGTACCTTATGTGAAGTTCAACATTGTGAGTTGTGACTCAATTACTAGAGGCAAATTTAGCTGCGGCTCAATAAAAAAGGACCTTAAGGGCAAGTTCAAAACACAAAGATGGAAAAATATCAGTTCGGGTAAACACTTGCTGAAACTCTTCGAGCTGGAAAAGTGGCTTCTAAATCAGGTGCTGCAACAGCACCCAAAGCCAAGAAAGAACCCAACACATTCTAAGCAAAATACTCGAAAGCTCCACTAGCGCCACAAGGGCGACAGGAGAACAGGGAGCCTGTCTATAGCCTGAGTCAGCCATACAATATCCTTTAGGTGGTCATTACATCTCACCTCGACGCCGCTAAATTCAGTAAGGTACCCTGGTTGCTTATAAATTCTTATAAATAGTGGTAATTTATCACTGATGATAAGACCATGTTATCATGGATTGAGGGTTTCATGGGTGTCCACAACACTTTAAGATAGCCCAGCTGCAAAAACACTATAAGATGCAATATCTAAGTGCCAGCCTTGGAAAAGGAAAATTTGTCTCAAGTTTTTCTTAAGACAAAAACCCAATGGCAATAAAGCCTTAATAAGTGCATTGATGTAAGTCGTTTCAAACTTGAAGACTTGTGCACAGAATTAAAAATGTTATCAAATGATAGTTCCATGGCCATACATAAAATACATTAAAGATTCTCTTATAAAATATCACAAAAATTCTAGCAAATATCTAGAATACCCTCTTGGAAAATTGTATAAGTTCGATCTACTGCCATTTGGGTAAAACACTGCACCTTACATTTTCACTAAAGTCATGAAATCTGCCAACAAATTACCTAAGATCCTGTGGCCATTAATTGTTGACTGAAAATATTGAAAACACTAAGAAGTTAATCACAAGTTAGTAAATAACAAACTTACACCCATTAATAATGGTATATTTTTGGGATATATATTATTGATAAAAGACTTATAACTGTCATGTAACATTACCTACAGATAAGAAAAACTTATCTATTATGAAATCTGACAATTTATATGTTTTGTAGGACTAGGTACTGCTCTCAGCGTGCCCTACTATTGAATATGGATGGCTTTATATATACCAAAAAACTAGAATGTGTAAAATCCTAAACCTCCAAGGTGAAGTAAATTATGAAAAATACATAGATATCCCTACAATAATTCCCTGAATGGTGGCCATATGCCATTCATTCGGGGGGGGGGGGGACTGCCTGTGGGGATGAGATTGCTAGGGGCCAGTGGTCAGACAAGGAATGTGAATATCAAATGAATTTTAATTGGATTTATTAGCATCATTCTTTGTCTTTTTAAATATTTGGTAAACTTTTCAATAATTGTGAAATACTCTTATGTATAAACAATCCAACAGCAATATAGGCTGCATTAATCGAATGGGTAGAATTCATTACCCTCATCTCTTCAACTTAGCCAGCGGCATTGGTGTGAAAACCATTATATTTCATTTTCGCTCCTTACATTAGGTTGACTGAAAATCAAGTAGTTGATACTGTATTGCAGAAGTCACATCCCGATGTAGAATGGGAACTAAAAGAAAATGCATATCATTAATAATTGAAAGATAAATTTGGAATTCTGAAATTTACCTATCTGTAAGTCACATTAACAAAAAATATGACAAATACATAACAATTGACCCATTTACAGTATACTGGTAACCAATTTTCTTTTCTGCGTTTCCACCATTCTCAATCATATTAAAATATCTACGAAAAATCATAATGGATAAGGCTAAGGGCATTATTGTGGTCACCATGGCCAACTCTGCCCGATTGGGCACTTCTCATAATATAGAGATGATCATACTTAAACCTAATGAAAATAATAAAGTATGTCACACCAAGGGAAAAATCCATACCAACCTTACTCTGGCTGTCGGAGTCTAGTGTGTAGGTAGTGAAGTCTATTATGACGAAGCATACTACCATCATCAATAGAAATTATGATAGCATCTCTATCAGAAAACTTTTCCAAACAATTGACTCATGTTTAATAAACTGGTATAATTTAAAAAAAAAAAAAAATATAATAATAACATCTTGAACAGCAATGGTATTATAATTTCTTAACAGAAGTTTCTAATTCTAATAAAAAATATATCAAATGCATAACTGTCACAAATTGGCATTATCACTGATAATACCTTGAACATTAATGTACTCTGAAAATATTTTAAGGGCATGTTCAGACTACCTTTTACCTGGCCAAAAATACAATGCCACCTGGGAAACATCCCAGATTCTGGAAGTATTAGGAATTTGGTATCCAAATGAGATGTTGTCTCTAGAACAACTGTCAAAAATAATATCAAAGTATAGAAATAGAATGAATGCATATAACCAACAAAATTTCAGATCTCAAAAAATCTCTTATATATGAACTAAATCAATCAATCCTTCAGACAAAGAACAGTAATATATCCAGCTGATACCCTTGTAGCCCACATTAATTAACATATAAGAATTATTTTAGGCACCAAGAAACCATACCACATTAATGTCCAAACAGACTATCAGTCGTTGGATTAAGTGTACTTTAAAGACTAGCAGTATTGATGTAGGTACCCATATATTTAGCTCACAGAACATGCCACGCTGCTACTTCTAAAGACAGGTGTGACAATTTATGAGATACTAAAAACAGCAGGCTGGAGTTACAGCTCAAGTACATCTGGAAATTTTATAAAATACCTATAGTGTAAAGGATCAAAATGATTTAGCAAGATAAATCTTTAGCTGTGATTAAAGATATCTTATTTAACTAACATGTACTAACTAATACAACAACCAGCAACTTTAACTTATAAGGAAGGAGTATCAGTATAAAATGTAATGTTAAGGAAACTAACAATAGTAATAAAAAAGCAAAACTGTATTTTGTTAAAACAGATATATGTATAATATTAACTAAATGGTTAATTAAGAACTTTAGTTTTCCAATGACACCTATGATTGTTATTCTATAAACAAACCTTAATATTGATATTAAGTTGGCAACAAATATTCTGTTAAAAAGATAATTAAGAATATATATAAACATTTTGGTTAAGAACCTATGTTACTTAAAAGCAACTGTGATTGTTAGTCTATAAAAAACTTTAATACTTATTGACAATAAATAATAGGCAAATAATATTTTGTTAATAAAGATAATTAAGATAAGAATAATAATTAAGAAAATGACTGAATGGTTGATGCTGAATATGAACCTTTGATATCTAATGACAACTTAGATTATTAATCTATAAACATTATAACAATGAGAATAAGAAAGTAAATAAAAAATTTGCAAAAACAAATAATTAAGAACATATCTGAATGAACTGATTAAGAACCTATGTGTGAAACCTATGGACAACCATGATGGTTGGTCTATAAAAATATAATTAAGAATTTTAAAGAAAGAAAGCTTTTACTTCACAAATTCATCATAGTGTATGTGATAATTCCAGAACTTAACTCTCAAAGTCTACATGTAAATAATAATCATTAATTACAGGTACTAATCTCGAGGACGAGGCACAAAGTATAATTTATGATTAAACGAACTTACCCTAAGTGAAGTTCTATCATAATTATACGAAGTGCCTCGTCCGAAGAGATTAGTAACACCCTCCCAACCCTAAGGTATAACCCAGAAGCGTTCTGGAAATATCTATAAAACATCATAACTCTAAACTAAATGACAAGTTGACAGCCGACACAGAGCTGCCAGGGCAAGAAAAAAAAAAAAAATATTGTCTCTAAAACATAGTGATTTGAGTAGCCTCCCGTAGCCGGTACTACATGTAAATAATAATCATTAATTACAGGTACTAATCTCTTCGGACGAGGCACTTCGTATAATTATGATAGAACTTCACTTAGGGTAAGTTCGTTTAATCATAAATTAACTTTGCGGTGCGAAAACCGTTAAACCCCATACATCTACATAGGTCGCGGTCCATTTACTTTTTTATATAAATATAGTTACAAAGAACAATGCTTAAAACGTCCTCATTCTTGTAACACTTTAAACCCTATGTTAATCGAAGGGCTGTAGCCATCTTATAATTTTATTGTATGACAGCGACACTGAAATGTCCAACCGCAAAAAGTTTTTTCTACATGATGAAACCTAAAATACCTACTACAATTATGATAATATTAGATTGTTATAATATGTTACCTATGTTTTTGAGTAGTGAAATCGTATGTATGTTCAACTGTTCCCTCATAACTTCTAAACTACTAATCATAATTTGACAAATGAGAAGTCGTTGGAAGCATCGTATTTGTCCGCTACGGCTATGTGACTTTACATTAAATTGAATGTGGCGCCCTCAGTGGGGCACGAAGTCAAGAACAAAAAACCAAATTCGCCCCCCACAAATATGATGATTTACACACATCATATTTTTGTCAAGCGTACCGTTTGCGAAACATATCCCGTCAAAGTCATGGTAACTATTTTTATTTAATTCCTGAGAAAACGGGTCTTGTCAGTCTGATAGGCAACGAAGTGATTCTATAAGATTTATTTTTTTCTGTATGAGAAATGGTACCCTACAACCTACATTTCTTTTATGTTCCACAAACTTTGCTGATGAGTGTTTTTAAAACTTTGTTAATTTATCTTATTGTTAATTGATCCCAAAATAAATAAAACAAAATATGTCGCAGCCAACAAGTTTAATTCGCCGTTCAGTCAACAGCCAAGCTTTTTGACCAAACAGCCTCGTCCGTCTAGCGACCTAAATGATAATGACTGATTAAGCTGGTTGGCTGCGACATATTTATATCAAAGAACTGGGTATTTTGTAAGATGGCCCCAACAGCCTAAGCAGCTAAAGGAAAAACTTGTATTTTGTACACTACCTACAATGATACCTAAATGTTATCAAAAAAAAAACGATCAGAATTAATAAAGTATGCAGTAATGTTCTTTTTGAATAGTGTTTTAGCAATAATAAAATTTACTCACCATTATCAAAGGTGCCACATTCGTTCATTGTTTGATTGTTGGGTATCCTGTAACAGACGAAGGGTAGTGGATCCTTGCATGACGAGTAATACGCGCTGCCATCGGCAGACATAGTGAGGCAGTCTCCAGTGTCCGTGTGGTTACCACGTGAACCCCATTTGATATACATGTCTGATAGTGGCACTCCTGGAACATACACACAACCAACATTAACTATGAAAACTAATCGTAGCATCGATTTTATCAATTTGAAAATGTTTAACAAGCCTTTACTGACCTTCTACAGAGACAAAGTCTCCTTTAGAGTACAAATCATGTATGCCCAAGAAAATGTGGCCATTCACATCAAACCGTTTCATCTGTGAGAGCAGTGCTTTAGCTAGCTCTTTGTTCAGAGGAGACGCCAATACTGCATCTGTAACATGACCACACTCAGTATAAGGTGACAAATCCACCGTCGCCGGTACTACGGCTTAACGCTCGTTGACGCTAGAGCATGAATATAAGACGAGTTAAGCTTACCGTCATTGTGACATCTTATGAAGGCGTCCTCCCACGCTTCGGGTGCCGAATACAGTTTCAACCAGCCACCCGTTCCAAAGTTGATCACGTAGTCAGGCTCGCATCGCGCAACTTCTGGATATTAAAGATTATTTTTTTATATATTTTCCATACAAAAATAAAAAGTTTTTCAAGCAAAAGAATTACTATTTATACAATTAATTGTTTATTTATTTGTTTACAAGCTATTGCCCGCAACTTCGTCTGCGTAGCATTACTACTTTGAATAACATATATTTTATATGGCGCCATTTATTAATAGGTGTGAGGGCCGCCTTACTTGAGAAATTATTAGTACACCTTACAAACTTATAACCCCCTGTCCACCCCCTAAAGGATGATTTTCGGGCTAAAAACTATCCTACTATCTCCATATCAAATTTCATGTAAATGGGTTCAGCAGTTTAATCGTGATAAGGTAACAGACAGACAGACAGAGTTACTATCGCATTTATAATAATAGCATGGATTTAACCATTAATGTACACACACATAATAAATAGACAAGAAGAAGGAACAGGAAATAGGTATAAAGGTATGCTTATTTCTAACGAAATTTCTTCCAGCATACCTGCAAAATTTTATTCTTGATCAATAACAACTACTTAACAAAATTAAGTGACAAGACCAACTCGTACTTGACTAGATTTTATTTCTTGTTTTCAGTATTCATACTTAACACATGGACAAGACGGGCAGTCGAGCTGACCCGGTCAACTATAGATCCATCTCTTTAAGGTCTGTTAGAATAGTATGGAACTTTGTACTCAACAGTAAGCTTCTAGCATACCTAGAATCATCCCTAGCATATCGGTTGGAATGACAGCTCACTTTGAGCTTACTTCACCTAAGTCATCACGGATGACTTAGGTGAAGATAGACGTCTACAGAATAGCATTGCTGATCCCTGGCTTCTGACTACCCGTAACGACTGTCAAAGATTTACAAACGACCGCCGGTACTGTGGGGACGTAGCCAGAAAGCGCTACTTAAATAAAACTCTGGATTCACTGTTCTAGTTATATTTCAGCAGCAAGGTGCCTACCCATAGGCACCTTCTATCAGACTATCACATCAAAGCTCAGAGGAGCCCTTATATACACGGGAAAAGTCTAGCGAAAACATCTTAATTTATTTTATATTCTAAATTCATATTACCTTTCAAGTAATACTTATTGCCAGTGTTAATATAGGCAAGTAGGTTGCCTTCTAATTAAGCAGAGTCCTCACATGAGCTACGCCCCTACGAATAGACGCGCAGAATCATATGAAGTGCTTCTATTCTATGTCTTGAAAGGTTACATGAATCCTACCTTATCCTAACTCGAATATTTACCTAACAGAGGAATCACATTTACAATTGAGGTACGACCCTTAAAAGGGGAAGGCTTAATCATGACAAACGAGTTATCGGACGCTCCGATATGTGCTTTTAACTTCAGCTAACGTGCACACACACACTAACAAATCTACGCCGTCATGCCTGAACCTCCTTGACCAAAACCTCTGAAAAAGGAACAAGGCGTCCTCCCAACTCTAACAAGAATGACGCGTCAACTCACATCGACCCGGATGGGGTTTAATCTCAAAAATTCAAATATGATACAATTTTTCGATCTCGTGCGTTTATCAGGCTAGAGAAGGAAAGGCTGGACCGCATCGAATTTCTAATCCTATTCATAGAGCTTGCACCAGGGTTTATTATTATAAATGCATTTATTATTTTAAACATCAGACATAAACTGGACCAATGATGTCAACTCGACATCCTTTGCAAAGGCTATGCCCCGTTAGCAAAGTCGGTTTCAGTTATGACTATTACTTTAAGAAACCCCCTGGGTTATACTATTACCCTGGCTTGTGCCTATGCCTTAATCGCATAACCAAAAAACATTTCTTCGATGCGTGGCCAACGTTGCCAGCCTCTTCTTCCCCCTGCGGCTCACAACTCATCAGCACATCATCAGCACATGCAACGGAAAGAACTAATTTAATTATATATATCGATACTATTTGAGAATATCGATAAGAAAACTATCGATACATTTTTTCCTACTTTCCCATCCTTATTAACTTCAATATGTCAAATTTGATAGTTGTCATTCATATTTTTTTCTATTTGACAATAGGCTTCTTCGGAAACCTTACTAACCTTAATCTATTCTTATTCTACTCTAACATTAAAAAGTTTTAATCTATTTACACTATGTCCCTAAATCGCCTAATATTATTTTTTATAATTTCATAATTTACATCAGATAATGTTCTAACTATTCGGTATGGGCCTTTATACAACCTACATAGTTTTATACTTCTATTTGTGGTCCGGTCTAACTAATCTGTGGCGAATACGGCGCATAGGATATAATCAAATTTAATTATGGTGTGAACACTGTGCCTTATTATGTGGTTGGCACTATATGTCAAACCAATTCTTATAATGAAAACTATGCTTTACTTTTGACAAGGTTTTGACACTGTCCTTTTTTGTATTATCTGTGGGACTACGTGTCAAATCATTTCTTACCATGACATCTATGCTTTCAAAGCATTTATTCGCCTTAGGGGCTTAAAAGACTTTTCTATTAATTTTTGACTGTTTCTGACTTAGTCCTTATGGATTTGTATTTGGACTTCGTCAGCAATTTCAAAAGCCAATCCTATTAAGTAAATAAAGACAAGACAGAGTAGTATTTAATTTCATCAAAACATATACAGATAAATAATTCAAACAATCATTCGCATTTAATTTCATTCGATGCCCAGCGCGCATCGCAAATTCCTTACCGTATTCATTTGCACGACATGAAAAGAAAACATTGGTTAATAAAGCACAAAATATAAGACAACATTAAATAAATCAGTTTGCATAAATACATTATTTACAAAACTTTATACCTAATCTTCTTTCTATAAAATTTCCATAATTTGCATTTTACGAGTTCGAATTGCTTTATGTATTCGCAATGCAAAAATCTTTGTACAATGTTACATCCAAGGAAAATATGAAGTGAATTTTTCCTTGCAACAATCATAGTCTTACTTGAACCAAACCTTGCTCCCCAAGAAGTTTTATTAAAAATTCTCTTGTATTTAATTCGAATCATAATTTTTTTATTGATCGCCTTCTTTGAATTTGTGTTGGCGCAATAAGAAATCTTACTAAAGACTCTTTTGAATTTCCTATGGATCTCTTTCGGTTTATTTCGAAAAAAACCTTTCTTAATGGCTGTCAACTTTCTTTTCAAAATGACTTTTATAAAGTTTTGTTTTATGTCAGATTGAAAAATTTCAATATTATTTTCAATTTTATGTTTGAAATCAATGGAATTATTATGCATTTTAATATCCGAGACATATTGGTGTCCCGATGGAACCACAACTAGTTGTTCCGACGAAATCGCATAATTTTTCACTGCAAGACAAATGGAATTAGTGGAGACAATTGGACTGGACCGACACATCACAATACCCGCGTCCGCGCACTCGCTGTTGGATAGGGAGTCCAACTCGTCGTCAGCCGGGCCGTCCGCACGCTCGTCCTGGAACACAGACTCCATCTCCAACTGGACATCGACGGGGCCGTCATCTCCGCTGGTCTGGTCACCATCGTCCTCGAACATGCAGCTCCCTCCGTCGGTGTGATCGCCATCGCCATCAACTGCGTCGCCTTCTCCGTCAACGTGGTCAACGCTTTTCTCACTGCACTGAATATTGTTTTGTGTTTGTTCGTCCTTAATCACGATACTAGAAAATAAATGTGCATTAAAATCCTCACACAATACATCAGGTTGTTTTTTATCTGCTTTTATTTTAGCAATTATTATGCGCTGTTCGCAATAACGGCATCTGCGGTGAAATATAGAGAATTCACTCCTCAAGCGATCGCATAACACTTCAAAGTCCATGTCATATTTAAAAATCATACGATAAAAATAATATGCAGCCCCCTGCAGGAATCCTCCCAAGATCAGGCTGTAGTCGCTCTCTCTCCATTCATTTATTCTGGCCACCGACTTGAATTCGGTTAAAAATTCCTCTAGACAATACCCGTTCGTTCCCGTGTAATAATCATTCATCATGGCTAGCCTTTTATGCTCAATTACACTAAATAATAAAACCACTTAGCTTTACTCCGACTCTTCCTTATATTTCCATCCGCTTAAGGGAAGGAATGAGAGGTAACAACCCTCTCTGTTAAAACTTATCTCGCTTTATGTACGCCGATAGGGCTTCGTGCACTGTATATCGCCATGCACACGCGAACTTCTGTCTTTAAACACTTTCAACGTTTTTCACTCACTTACTACGTATACTGTACGCCGTATACACGCGTATTAATTTTTCATATTTTCTTATCTTCTGGGATTCTGTACTGTATCCGGCGCCTCCAACATTTGTGGGGACGTAGCCAGAAAGCGCTACTTAAATAAAACTCTGGATTCACTGTTCTAGTTATATTTC
The DNA here is from genome assembly GCA_964057195.1 of Orthosia cruda. Taxonomy (NCBI): domain Eukaryota; kingdom Metazoa; phylum Arthropoda; class Insecta; order Lepidoptera; family Noctuidae; genus Orthosia; species Orthosia cruda. The sequence goes on along the minus strand of OZ059826.1, from coordinate 2,057,268 downwards.
AGCAGCAAGGTGCCTACCCATAGGCACCTTCTATCAGACTATCACATCAAAGCTCAGAGGAGCCCTTATATACACGGGAAAAGTCTAGCGAAAACATCTTCATTTATTTTATATTCTAAATTCATATTACCTTTCAAGTAATACTTATTGCCAGTGTTAATATAGGCAAGTAGGTTGCCTTCTAATTAAGCAGAGTCCTCACAGTACCGACAGCTTATCGTGTTTCCGAGGCAGGTAAGAGTCTCTCAGAGATTACTCTGAGGGACTCTGACATACGTAAGGAATAGTCACATGGCTGACTAATAAATAGCCCTATGGCCATAGACTCGTACGGCTATTATTATCTATTCAGTCACGAGCTCATCCAGTAATACAGTTCGAGCAAACACAATTAAAGTCAATATTTTTCTAATTTCTGCGTTGTTTGTGTGTTTTTTGGTAATAATTTAAAATTGACTTACCCGTTATAATTAACAAGAACGATAAACAAAGAAAATAATAAGTCTTCAACATCTTTGTGTGTTGGAACGCCTAATCTACACGTCTTAGCAGCTAGTTGCGACGCTGCGTCCGTTCATAGTTTTTAAGTTTTTTTGAATGTAATAGCCAGTAGCTTTTGTGTCATTGTTCTCAATACACCGCTATTCACAGTAATCCATATTTCACCTGTTTTATTCTATCCCAAGTCCTGGTTGGTCCCGCACATGGTCCATATCGAGCCGGATTGTGGTATTGTGATATATAACATCGTAGATTGATGAAATCAGCGATATTAACGACGCACGGAAATACATAATTTACAAGGACTTGAGAGGTTATGTACGCCGGCAGCGTGGTATATGGATTGAGTACATATTTTCTTTACGGTGTTAAGTTTTATGGATAATATCGTCACCCAACACTCGTACAGGTTGTATCTAACTTTAATTATAAGTTACCAAAGGTTAGTGCAGTTTTAAACTTGTATTAATATAAATTATGTTCATTGAGTACCGTTTTGCATTTTGAATGGTTTCGTTATTTTCGTATGTTACGCGTACAATTAGCGACAATTGTTATTATATAATACTTTAAGTATAGTAGGAATTCACACTACATTTATATAATTTGTATTGTTGCATTAGAGCGATAACCATTCAGTTAATTAAGTGTAAGTTGATGCGTAGGTACTCAGCAGTCATAGTTTATTCTCGTTAGTGTTAGATATTATTTCCAATTATTGACTAATGTTAGTTAATTAACCCGTAATGTACTTTATATTTTGTTGTTTACCTGTATCCTAATTCATATAACTTACAGAATGAGGCATTTATAAATAAAAGTTACAACTTTCCATTAGATATCAGATTTATTGTTTATATAACACGTTTATATAACACATCTTATTTACTTTAAAAATTACCTAATTACATTGTTATATAACAGTATAATCAATCGTATAACTTAGTACCTACATAACGTCTGTTTAAGTATATAAACTTATTTGCTATTGTATACATTTCAGGTCGAAAACACTCACTTCCCAGTATGTCCGAGGAGAAGGAATTAGTAAAGAAGCGAGGCAGTTTTAAGGGTCGCTTAACTACATTCATTACTTACCTGGACGCACTTAATGACAAGAAACTAAGCAGTTGTGATATCACGGAATTACAGCTGCGTATGGGCAAAATTGAGTCGTTGTACGAGCAATACGATGAGGTACAGTTGAGGTTAGAATGTATGGTTGATGATGTGAAGGCCCAGTTGTCTGAACGTTCCGAGTTCGAGACGTTGTACTATAAAGCATTGTCGAGGGCTCAACAGTTAATGAAGGAATGTAATAAAGATGATGATTTGGTTTCTAGGAATAGTAGTCGTGGTAGTGTTTATAAACCTGTTAAGTTGCCTACCATACAACTTCCAAAATTTAATGGATTATATAGCAATTGGTTAGAGTTTCGTGACACCTTTACTAGTCTCATCCATCATAATGGCGAGATTGATGAAATCAACAAATTTCATTATTTGCGTGCTTCTCTGGATGGATCTGCTGCTGTGGTTATTCAGTCGATTGAGTTTTCTGCTAGTAATTACGACGTAGCTTGGAATTTAATATGCGATCGATTTGACAATAAAAGATTATTGGTACAGAATCACGTGTCAGCCTTATTTAATATAGATCCTATCACAAAGGAGTCCTCAGCCGCTTTAAAAGGTTTAATAGACCAATTAAATAAAAACTTGCGTTCGTTAGAAGCGTTAGGTGAACCAGTCAAACAATGGGATACATTGTTGATATATTTAGTTACTTGTAAGTTGGATCAGAAGTCTTATCGTGAATGGGAGGAGTTTAAAGGTCATACTGACAAGGACAGCAAGATCACTTTTGATGCATTCCTCCGCTTCATTCGCACACGCGCTGATTTAGTTGAAACCTTAGAAATATCAAGACACAACGTGCCAGGTATCGCTAAATCAGGTCCCTCGAGTAAAATTAAATCAATGGTAACACAACATTCTAATAATGTAAGCACTGAATCCGTCACGAAGCTATGTCCCAATTGCAAAGGTGACCATTGTTTAACTAATTGTTCACAGTTCCTTGCTTTAAGTAATGAGGCTCGTCGTAAGTTAGTGCCTAGTTTTAAATTGTGTTACAACTGTTTTCGTTCGGGTCACTTTTCTAACAATTGTAAAAAACCGGGTTGTAAGTTATGTAAACGCAGGCGTAACACTTTAATTCATACTTCGGACACTAACTGTAATCGTAGTGATAAGATGTCTGATAACAAAACTTCGTTTCCGTCACCACCGCTGCACCGTCTATCTCGCCCGCGCACTCCGCTCACACTGACGCCAATAATGTGTCCTTATCTTTGAACATTTCACCTTCTTATGGCGACAGTACGAAGGAGCGCGGCGTGTTATTGTCAACAGCTTTAGTAAAATTATATGATCATAATGATTATGAACATATAGTGCGAGCAACACTGGACAGCGGTAGTACATCATGTTTCATGACGGAACGACTATGTAAGTTACTTAAATTAAAAACAAATCCGATAGATGGCTCAATCTATGGCATAAATAACGCGACCTCTCGCGTAGGCAATACTTGTCGGGTAAAAATGACGTCACTCAACAACAGTTATAATGCGAAGTTGTTTTGTTTTGTTTTGCCATTAATAACTAACGAAATGCCATGTCGTGAATTAGATTTGTCTAACCTGAATATTCCTACTGATATTTGTTTGGCAGACCCTACTTTTTACAAGCCTTCCGAGGTAGATCTTTTAATAGGTGCTGATCTATTCTGGGACTTATTAGGTACGCGAAGAGTAAAGCTAGGGGTCGGGAAGCCAGTACTATTTGAAACCAGGTTAGGCTGGATCGTCTCTGGATCCATTTTATATAAGAATAGTATGCTATGTAATAGTATGAGTTGTAATTTTACTCAAACTAGTAGTTCCTGTAATAGTGATGACTTAGGATTAATTCGTGATAATTTGACGCGGTTTTGGAACCTCGAAGAGGTTACCTCGCAGCATTCTAACTATTTGCCAGAGGAAAAATTGTGCGAGGAGCATTTTATTAAAAATACAACTCGTTTAGAGAACGGCCGTTTCTGTGTCCGTATTCCAATGAAACAGAACCCTTCTGTTCTAGGTGAATCATTTCATAGGGCTTCAAAATGTTTATATTCCTTAGAACGCAGACTTAAGGCTAAACCCGATTTTAGTAAATTATATCACGAATTTATGGCAGAATATGAGTCATTAGGTCATATGACCGTAAACAAGGAACAAGATTTAAATGCATATTTCATACCTCATCACGGGGTACTACGTGAATGTAGTACCACTACCAAACTACGTGTAGTGTTCAATGCTAGTTGCCCTACTTCATCAGGAGTATCCTTGAATGATTTACAGATGGTGGGTCCTACGGTTCAGGACGACCTCCTGTCTATACTTCTTCGGTTTCGACAGCATAAGTATGTCTTGTCAGCCGATGTTGAAAAGATGTATAGACAGGTAGTAGTACATCCATCTGATAGGCACTTGCAACAGGTAGTTTGGCGTGACGACACTTGCAGTCCTGCCAAGGTATTTAAACTGAACACCGTTACATACGGTACGGCGAGTGCGCCATTTCTTGCGACGCGCTGCCTTAAGCAGCTAGGCATTGAGTGCACTAATGATAAGATCGCCACCATAATCACACACGATTTTTACGTTGACGATCTGCTCACGGGTGGTAATGATTTAAATGAAGTGATGTTCATTCGTAATGAGGTCACCAATGCACTAGCATCAGCTTGCATGCCACTTCGCAAGTGGAAGTCGTACGAACCTATTTTAGTCTCAGGGACTTCTCAGTCATCATTAGATTTAAGTATGGGATCTAGTGAGCCCAATAAACTATTAGGTCTTGACTGGTTTGCTGACTCTGACGAACTAGGTTTTTTAATTAAAGCTAAACTGCCTTCTAATGGCAGTACTAAGCGTGATTTGCTTTCAGCAATTGCACGCATTTTTGACCCCTTGGGTCTTATATCTCCTTTTGTGGTGACCATGAAAATATTGTTGCAAAAACTGTGGTTAGACAATCTTTCATGGGATGAACCGTTGTCTCTGGAACTCAACACAGCTTGGAATGCTATTGTTAAAGATCTCCATCTTCTGAACGATTTGCGTATCCCACGTTTTGTTATGTCCGATTCGTATCAGACGTTAGAATTGCATGTATTCACGGATGCATCTGAGCGTGCGTACGGTGCGTGTGCCTATGTACGTAGTGTTAGCAGTGATGGTGAATGCGTAGTCCGCTTATTGATAAGCAAAAGTCGTGTGGCACCGATTAAACCTACCACGATTCCGAGGTTGGAACTGTGTGGTGCCGTAGTAGGAAGTCGCGTGTATGAGAAGGTGGTCAAATCACTTCGATCAAAGTTTGATCGGGTGTATTTTTGGACTGACTCGACCATTGTATTGGGATGGTTACAGATGTTGCCTTCTAAACTTCAGCCATTTGTACGCAATCGCGTTGCTGAAATTCTAGATAAGGTAGGAAATTGTACTTGGCGTCATGTCCCAACGACCAAGAATCCAGCAGACTTAATATCTCGTGGCGTGGATATTGATGCTCTGCAAGGGTTACATATATGGTGGTGTGGTCCCGACTTTTTAAAGGATGATCAGACTAATTGGCCATCTCAACCTAAAAGTTTAGGAATCGAGACATTACCCGAAACGCGACCTCAAGTTTCATTGAGCGCTATTGTTGAAAATAGTTCTTGCACGTTATTTATAGATTTTAAACGTTTCTCTAATTATTTGAGACTTGTTCGTTCCATAGCATATGTGTTGAGATTTGTTCGTATTTGCAGGAAACTGCCTGTAATTATTAAGTTTCTAACAGAAGAAGAATTACAGGAAGCATTAAATGTTATTATCTTGAAATGTCAAATCGATTCGTTTCCAGAGCACAAATTACTTGCAAACAAACAAAGTTTACCTTCAAAAAGCGCCCTTCTCAAATTTAATGTTTATTTAGACAGCAATAAAATAATGCGTGTCGGAGGACGCTTAGAGAATTCTGATTTTACATATAATAAAAAACATCCTATTATTTTACAGTCCACTCATTTATTTACTAGGCTATTGTTTAAATTCGAGCACAAGAGATTGATGCATGCAGGTCCACAGTTATTATTAGCGTCAATTAGGGAATCTAAGGCTTGCTATCGTAACTGTGTGCGCTGTTGTCGTATGAAGGGTAACGTAGTTACGCCTTTAATGGGGAATTTGCCGCAGCAGCGACTCCATCCGGGAGGTTACCCTTTCGAAAGTGTTGGCGTAGACTATGCCGGCCCTATCACGTGTGCCAGTCGGCAAGGCCGCGGTTGTAGGCTAGTAAAGGTGTACATAGCGATATTTATTTGCTTCACCACCAAGGCTATTCACTTGGAGCTAGTCGGTGACCTAACTAGTAATAAATATTTACTGTCTTTGTATAGGTTTATTTCGCGAAGGGGTAAACCCGTTAACATTTATTCCGACAACGGTACCTCGTTTGTTGGCGCGTACAACGATTTATCGAATATTTATAAAATCAAATTGCGATTCCTTAGGTGCAAGTTTGGCTAATGATGGAGTTAAGATGCACTTTATTCCCGCTTATACTCCTCACTTTGGCGGACTCTGGGAGGCGGGTGTTAAATCGACAAAATACCATTTGAAACGAGTGTTGGGCAATTGTAACCTCACGTTTGAAGAACTTAACACCACGCTGATCCAAATTGAGGCAATTTTGAACTCTCGTCCATTGACGCCGCTGTCCGCTGATCCCGCTGACCTTACACCTCTGACTCCAGGACACTTCCTTGCGGGTCGACCGCTTACTTCACTGCCACAGCGAGATCTTCAGGAACACTCCATCCATCATTTGACTCGATTCCAAAGAATCGAGCAACTCCGTCAACATTTTTGGGTTCGGTGGAGTAAGGAGTTTGTATCCGAGTTGCAGCAGAGAACCAAGTGGCGTTCCTGCAAAGATGCATTGAAGCTGGACTCCTTGGTAGTGATAAAGGAGGATAACCTACCACCCCTTAAGTGGAAGTTAGGTAGAATTGTCGCCGTCCATCCAGGATCAGACGGCATCGTTCGTGTGGCTGACGTCAGGACTACTGCTGGAGTCATAAGGAGAGCCTTCAACAGAATTTGCCCATTACCCGTTTCTGCTGAATCTTGTTGAAAGAGAATCTTTCAACGTCCGGGGGCATGTTGGAACGCCTAATCTACACGTCTTAGCAGCTAGTTGCGACGCTGCGTCCGTTCATAGTTTTTAAGTTTTTTTGAATGTAATAGCCAGTAGCTTTTGTGTCATTGTTCTCAATACACCGCTATTCACAGTAATCCATATTTCACCTGTTTTATTTTATCCCAAGTTCTGGTTGGTCCCGCACATTGTGTCCGTATCGTCGCTCTGCCGAAAATACAATGTCTCGAACTGCTGATCTTTAAATATGATTATCTCTATCAGCCGAATCCTTGAACTTAATTAGAAGAGATCACCACTTTTTTTGATAAGCGTTTGTTTGATAAGCATTTGAAAACAATATTTAGGTTAGAAACTGATTTCTAATAATACTATTAAAACTCCCTTTCAAGATGACTCCCTTTTCAAGATAATTTCCAGTAAAAAAAAAACTGACTTTGGTGGCTTTTCATTCAGTCATTATACAATATGACTCAATCAGCTCTAAACAACGATAGAATCGATAGGGTAGATCTTTTTTTATCGCTTTGTTTTAAATTTTTTGTTTTTTTTTATAACTAACAAGATGCTTTTACTGTGAAAATTTGAAAACTGTAGATCATCCGTTTGGCTGTAAAACCAGTGTGACAGACGACGGACAGACAGACACATGAGTGATAGAAATAGGCCTCCATTTGGACTCTTCGAGTAGGGAACCCTAAAAAAACATTTTTTTTTGGGAATGCCAAGCGCAACGGAAATGTCACGCGATCAATCCCTTACCTTTCAGCATGTCGACCATCGCCAGCCGAGCTACATACATCCATCAACTCATACAAAAGAACTGCTCTCACCCTCAAATTATTAGTTATATCCAAACTTCTAAACAGTTTCATGAATTCCCAGAAAACCGACCAAAACGGTTCCGCTCTATCTAAACGGCGTAGTTAACTTTCAGCACCGGATAGCACTTTGAAGCAATATTAGTTCTAAAGTTTAATTGCTCTAATGATCTGGAACTGCAGTGGAAGTGTGGTGTGGTAATGTGTGGTGTGTGGATGTGTGGGTGAGTGTGTGAGTGAGACAAGCTGTCGCTCTATGTGTACAGGTTGTTTTTTTATGATGATTGGTGAATGAAAAGTTCTTTAAATATGGGAAGAAAACAGAAAACTGTATTTTCTTCTTATTCGTTGTTTTCATTACTGTAGGTCGTGCTCATCTTGTAAAGCTTTTGTACTTTACTGTATCAAATTGTACTCAAATTTCATTTTGATTTAAGAAAGTTAAAATCCATACAATAGGCCATAGATAGATTGATATTTTAATCAGCTATTGCGATTGCCGAAATCCAATCTGTGTAGGATTAGCATACTACTGAAATGTCGGGATTTGGGAAATAAATAATTCCAAAATCAAAGAGAAGAGTTTTTATGCCCTTTTGAAACATACTTAATTTCCTGCCACTGACTGTTTTCCTAGCCTATCCTCTAGAATTAATAGTGATATTGTATCAGATAATGTGTTACGATTAAAATAACTTTTTTACAAAATAATAAGGTCAGTAGCGACATCTAGTGAAAAAGATTAGAACCTTTTATGAATATATATATATAATAATAGTTTACCATATAGCGGATAGATGGCGCTAATGTTTAATCAATGAGACAATGTTATTTACATATATTTGAATTTGTGCAATAATTATAATACAATAAACATACAGTTATTTTTATAAAAAAATATTAAATCTTATATTGGAATTACAAACATAAAGTAAACCATAGATGAGCGGACATCATCATCATCAGCCTATAGCAGTCCCAGCAGTGGGAAAATTCATAGGCTGATGATGTGTGTTAGTTACAACACTCAAGAACGGCTGGACCAATTTTCATGCTTTTTGTATTTTTGGATTTATCGTCGTCCGGAATAGGTTATAAGTAATAAAATATCGAAAAAAAATAACGATGATAAACCATTTTCCCATACATTTTGCGAACACAGCGCCATCTCTGATACATGATAGAAACAAAGCACACACAAAAATTAACATGGCGTTGTATGCTGGTTCCAGTATTGGCAGTAGATGGCGTAGTCGATTTTTCTGAAATTCATCCGTTGTTTCCACCCATGTCTGTTATAGATTTTAAAACCATCCAACCGATATGCACCAAACCGGTTTCATTAGAAAGGCAATGCCTGACACCTGAGATACAGGACATGTCCTAGTTTGGGTGTCATAAGTTTCTAGCTTTTTGCATGTACTAATGTAGCCAATCATTGTATTTCTTCTTGTCAATTCTCTCATTGTGTATTAGGCTTTGAATGAATTAATTATTATTATTATTTCCTTTATTTAATTTCTTTTCTTATTACCTAAATTTTTAAATATTTTTATAAAACACAAAATTAAAAAAACATTTAAAAATATAGAAAATATTATTATTATTAATGCGAAGATGGTTTAAGACCAAAAAAAAATCTTGCTAGGTGGGTTCGGTAAATAGGTATATAGGGTAGGGTAGAGTAGGTAGGTATGTAGGGTAGGGTAGAGTAGTGCAGGTAGGTTGTCAGGTAGGGTTGGTGTGTAGGTAGGTAGGTATGTAGGGTGGGATAGGTACGTGCCGTTTTGCTCAAGATAGTTCTCACGTACAGTTAATTAAGTATAGTTTTCAACACGTGTCACGAGTTCCCGCCAAGAACAACCATTGTGTTGCCTGTATAAAACTATTCCATTATTAAACGACAATTAAGAATACTATAATACTCAGTGCGTGCAAATTTTTTGGGAATCTTTGAAATAATTTATATGGCAAAACAACGTTTGCCGGGTCAGCTAGTATAAATATAAAAATGGTCATCTCAACTTGACATTCATCAACATCACAAGACTTCAACAGCAACGTCCAAATACAGATGTGTGGTTGATGCAAAGATACAACTACACAGGCTGAATTATGCTGTTTGAGACAGCATATCTCCAGTGTTACATCTTCAAGGTATATATATCCCATATCCAATCCCTTGTATCCCAATGTAAGTTGTGCTTATTTGATAATATTCATCAAGAAACTTCAGTGGCAGACTGTACTTGTGTGTGAAGATTAAATGAGTTGAGATGACCAACTGAAATACTTTACTTCTTTCAATACCTCATGCGAAACCATCCCTATTTAGTCTCATGCATTCACTACCACTGGGTGAGTTGGTGAGTAAGTAAAATTTGAGTTGAGATGACCAACTGAAAGACTTTTACTTCTTTCAATACCTCATGCGAAACCATCCCTATTTAGTCTCATGCATTCACTACCACTGGGTGAGTTGGTGAGTAAGTTGCTTCACTCACATTCATACATATACTGCCAGTTTCCCACGTCTCAATTATCGGGCTGTTAACGTAATCGACGATTAATCGCCTGTTAATTCTACTTTCAGTTTCTCAACACCCAACTGTGACAAGCGTTTAACAATTTGTCACATTTGAGAAAAATCTCGAATTAACCACATGTTACAGCAGTTTTGGGTTTCTGAGAACCATTTTCAATGTTAATCTCTTGTCCACGAGCCTAATTTATAATTGTTGGAAATTGGTCGATTATTCGCAGATTAAAATTAATATTATGATTTTAAAGGCTTATATTACGATAAAAAAGATAATAGGGGTCGTCGAAAACTGTGGTATGGGTTGAGTTATAAAAAATATGTTAATTTAGATCAATTATTAATTAGCAAGATTTAAAAAAAATAGGATGTTACAAATTTTTTTAATTAATTTCATTATAAAAACTTGACACAATTATCAAAAATAGTTATTTTGTAATTAGGTTAATAAAAATAAAATAAAATAAATTACTGACCTGGGAATCGAACCTTCCTCACGCGCATTAATTTTAACTGTACCCTGTATTTAGTACTTATCGAGGTCAGTTTCTGGATAGATTTGTGTTTAGCTTGAAGCGGCTGGGGTGGTGACCGCGCCAGGGTAAGCAACACTTGCCAAGGTCAGTCTTGGGATGGGTGACCACTTTTTTTTTGGATCGCTTTTTTATGGATAGATGACTCCGCCAGGGTAAGCAACACTAACCAAGGTCAATGTTTGGATGGGTGACCATCACCACAAAAATTTAATTATTAATTAACATTACCAAGGTCACCCAACCAAAAACAAGCGAACCCAAAAAAAGATGTCACCCATCCAAACACTGACCTTGGTAAGTGTTGCTTACCCTGGCGGGGTCAGCCATCCAAAACAAACGAACCAAAAAAAAGCGGTCACCCATCCAAAAAAAACCTTGGTAAGTGTTGCTTAACCTGTGTGGGGTCACCTATCCAAAAAAAAGCATACCAAAAAAAAACGTGGTTACCCATCCAAAAATCGTCCCTGGTAAGGTTTGCTTAACTTGCGGGCTACACCAACCCAGCCGCTCAAGATAAAATACTATTACGTTATAGTAGTGAAGGAATTGAATGAATACTAGCTAGGGTAGCCAACCGAAATAAATTATTAAATGTAACAAGCGATTACGTAATTTCTCGATGATGCAGAGTTGAGAAACTCACTGACAACTGACGGCTGGTTAATTTGTGACAAATTGTCAGCTGATTTGAGATGTGACGTCGACTTCAGAAACTCGCCCATAGTCATACACACACGCCGGTTATGAGTACTGCGCACCTGGCCTTTTTGAATTTGAAATTTGAATTTGAAATTGAAAAAAGTATGTTAAGATGGTTTGGCCATGTTGTGAGGATGAATGAAAGGCGACTAACGAAATGTATTTACAAGGCAGACGTGACCATTAACGCCGGGAGGAGACGCCCTAGAAAGACATACATAGACCTTATAGGTGATGTTCTTCAAAAAGGCCAGGTGCGCAGTACTCATAACCGGCGTGTGTGTATGACTAGATGTATGAATGTGAGTGAAGCAAAAGAAGTATGTAAGGATCGTAGCAGGTGGCGTTCCGTAGTTTCTGCCTACCCCCATGGGAAAAAGGCGTGAGTTTATGTATGTATGATAGAAAATTTAGTCTATGCTTTACATTGCGTGAATATACAGGGTGGGCAATTCTGTTAGTAGAAAAGCTTGCCTATTCATGTCATAAAATTGCCTACACGTTCTTGGTATTACTAACAGTTCCATTAATTTTGTTTGAGTCCCAAGTTTCAATTTATTAATTTGGATTAATAAATTGAAACTTGGGACCCAAACAAATTAAATTTACGGACGATAACCATTATCTGTCCAAATGTTTGTTATTAACCACGTGAAAGTTCGGTTGCGCATCAAATCCATATTATATTTTATACATTTCGATATTCCTTTGTAAGGTTAAATTTTACTTACTCACCAACTCACCCAGTGGTAGTGAATGCATGAGACTAAATAGGGATGGTTTCGCATGAGGTATTGATTGAAGTAAAAGTCTTTCAGTTGGTCATCTCAACTCATTTAATCTTCACACACAAGTACAGTCTGCCACTGAAGTTTCTTGATGAATATTATCAAATAAGTACAACTTACATTGGGATACAAGGGATTGGATATGGGATACATATTCCTTTAAGATGTAACACTGGAGATATGCTGTCTCAAACAGCATAGTTCAGCCTGTGTAGTTGTATCTTTGCAACCACCACACATCTGTATTTGGACGTTGCTGTTGAAGTCTTGTGATGTTGATGAATGTCAAGTTGAGATGACCATTTTTATATTTATACTAGCTGACCCGGCAAACGTTGTTATGCCATATAAATTATTTCAAAGATTCCCAAAAAATTTGCACGCACTGAGTATTATAGTATTTTTAATTGTCGTTTAATAATGGAATAGTTTTATACAGGCAACACAATGGTTGTTCTTGGCGGGAACTCGTGACACGTGTTGAAAACTATACTTAATTAACTGTACGTGAGAACAGTCTTGAGCAAAATGGCACGTAGCTATCCTACCCTACATACCTACCTACCTACACACCAACCCTACCTGACAACCTACCTGTACTACTCTACCCTACCCTACATACCTACCTACTCTACCCTACATACCTATTTAACCAACCCACCTAGCAAGATTTTTTTTTGGTCTTAAACCATCTTTGCATTAATAATAATAATATTTTCTATATTTTTAAATGTTTTTTTAATTTTGTGTTTTATAAAAATATTTAAAAATTTAGTTAATAAGAAAAGAAATTAAATAAAGGAAATAATAATAATAATCAATTCATTCAAAGCCTAATACACAATGAGAGAATTGACAAGAAGAAACACAATGATTGGCTACATTAGTACATGCAAAAAGCTAGAAACTTATGACACCCAAACTAGGACATGTCCTGTATCTCAGGTGTCAGGCATTGCCTTTCTAATAAAACCGGTTTGGTGCATATCGGTTGGATGGTTTTAAAGTCTATAACAGACATGGGTGGAAACAACGGATGAATTTCAGAAAAATCGACTACGCCATCTACTGCAAATACTGGAACCAGCATACAACGCCATGTTAATTTTTGTGTGTGCTTTGTTTCTATCATGTATCAGAGATGGCGCTGTGTTCGCAAAATGTATGGGAAAATGGTTTATTATCGTAATTTTTTTCGATATTTTATTACTTATATCCTATTCCGGACGAAGATAAATCCAAAAATACAAAAAGCATGAAAATTGGTCCAGCCGTTCTTGAGTGTTGTAACTAACACACATCATCAGCCTATGAATTTTCCCACTGCTGGGACTGCTATAGGCTGATGATGATGATGTCCGCTCATCTATGGTTTACTTTATGTTTGTAATTCCAATATAAGATCTAATATTTTTTTAATAAAAATAACTGTATGTTTATTGTATTATAATTATTGCACAAATTCAAATATATGTAAATAACATTGTCTCATTTATTAAAAATTAGCGCCATCTATCCGCTATATGGTAAACTATTATAATTAATAAAAGATTCTAATCTTTTTCACTAGATGTCGCTACTGACCTTATTATTTTGTAAAAAAGTTATTTTTAATCGTAACACATTATCTGATACAATATCACTATTATCTCTCCAAGAACTAAAAGAATCGCAACATCAATGTCAGGAAATGTTGCAGGAGAGAGATGAATGTGAGGTAGAAGTACAGAATATCATTTGTAAAAACACAAGCCTTAAGCGGGAGCTAGTGTGCTGAGTCAGCAATATCAAAATGTTGTTGATGAACGCGACCAACTGCGGGTAGTCACGGATGGTTTCCATAATTGCAGTGATCTATATGAGGAGGCTTTAGGTAAAGTTAGGGACCTAGAAGATGAATTGGCTCATGCTAATTTTCAAATTCTGAATTTGCAGAAAGAAAAGTCATGTACTCAGGTACAGGAAACGTGCCATTTATATAGTGAGTTAATAAAATCAAATTGTAAACCTCATTCCATTACTACTATTGACCTGACTGAAGATTCCTTATTAAATGAGATAAATAAATATAAAATTAGTCATAAAAATTTAAAAAGTATGCAAAATTTAATAAAATAATTAAATATTATACCCAGTACAGGAAACAACACAAACTTTTCTTAAAAAATATTCCACTCAGAAAAGAACGAGTTGACCTGCTTAATAAATTAAACAATTACCAGATTAAATTAGAGGACAGTCAATTTCATAAATTTTTATATTTATGAAATTGACACACAGAGCTTACAAAATGATATTAAGGTACTTGAAGACAAATTGGGCTCCCTTTACAATAAATATGTTAGATCCCAGTTACAAATCAAGGAACACATTTTGGCCGCAAATGAGTTGGTGATGTGTCAATGCAATTGTCAGATAGTCTCAAACCTGATGGCTGTCCAGCCTGAGGTAACGGAGAGCCCGGCCCAGGTTGAGAGGGTGTCTCAGGACGGTATCTTTGTCCAAGACCAAGACACACATGATATTTCACAGGAAGTGTCTCAAGCAGACCAGCCTGAGACTGCTACCTTTGCATCTAGTAATATTAATCATGGGTCTCATTCGGTTATGTTTGCAGATGGTGTTGGAAGAGGTTTAGGTAAATTATTAAATAGCAATCAGAGTTATTCGACTTTTAATTATTGTATGCCTGGGTCATCTTACAAGCATATCATGGAATCTGTAATAAACAATGTAAACAAATCAGACACCAATGTAACTGTCTTTATAGGTAACAGTTTGGATGTAAAAAAAGACGACATCACTGAGTGTGTAACAAAGTTACTAAAATTAAATTGTAATAAAATAATATTGTGTGCTTTTCCATATTTGGAAAAATTGTCTAGTAGACAAAATAATTATATTCACATGCTGAATAAACATGTTCATTTCCTTGTCAGCCATTACAGTGACAAATTAGTTTTTTTTGACATCAACATTTTTGTTGATAAATTGAAGTCGCCAGGCAATACAGTGTATCTGCCTATTAGGGTAAGACGTCAAATAGCGAGGCTATTATCTTTTACTTTAAACTCAGACATAAATAGTATGTCGAAGTCATGTACTGTAGTTGATATTAGTAGTAATACTAATTTACAGGTATCCAATAACATTAATAACGTTAGCAATTCTGCTATTAATATTTATAGTTTAAACTAGTTTGTAGGACAAGGGAGGGTACTAATAACCAAATAGTTAGGAGTACAGCTACCAACAAGAAGGTACCTTCTTGCTCTCACATAGTTAATTTAAAAAAAGGGACTAAGCAGAATTCTTTAAAATTATTCCATCAAAACATTCAAGGTTTTTCTGCAAAGCAATTGGAAATAGAACTGTTTTTAGAAAAGACAATGTTTGAAATTATTTGGTTTACTGAGCATTGGCTGAAAGATTATTCAATGCTTATTAATTAAGAAAATTATACTGTGGGCAGCAGTTTTAACAGAAATGTTATGTTACGTGGAGGTTCACTTATTTTAATCAAAAATGGTATTAAATCAAAACCTCGTAAAGATATTGTAGATCTATCAGTTGAACATAGTGTTGAACTGTCCTGTGTTGAGCTGCATAAGCATATTATAGTGTGCGTTTACAGACCCCCCAATTATAAAAACTACTGTATATTTGAGTCAGTGATGGAAGATGTTTTGGCAAAACTTACAACCGGTAATAAACTAGTCATAATCTGTGGTGACTTTAATATAAATATTTTAGAAAATAATTCAGATAGCAGTAGACTATTAAATCTCTTCAAATCATTTAATTTGTCGCATGTGTTTGAGGAACCAACCCGAACAACTGTGACTACTGCTACATGTATTGATAATGTTTTTTGTTGCTGCGACTACTTAAACAAAGCCATTATGAATTGTCTGCCTTCAGATCATAGTGGGCTACTGATAACATTTGAGTCCAGCATACCAATACAACAAGTGCAGATTCAATCCAGACCAATAACATCTGGTAAATTAAATAAATTTAACAGCGCTTTAATTGGTAAGTTAAGTTGTCAGGACCTCACAGTGAACGATGGTAATATTTTATACAAAAAGTTTTCTCAGTTGTTCAAACAGAATTCAATAACACTTTTAAGAAGAAAACTAAAACTAAATGCCCTAAGTTTTTATTCAGTGACTGGGCGACTAAAGGAATCAGGAAAAGTAGGGAAAGACTTTACGAGCTGTATGGCCTTAAGCCTTATATGAACACTGAAACTTTTAATAAGTATGTTGCTACTTACTCAAGAATTTTTAAAAATTCATGTAAACTAGCTAAGGTTTTATACATTAGCAATAAGGTTAAATTCGCAGAAAATAAAATTAGGACGGTTTGGAAAATTATTAACAATGAAACAAACAGGAACAAAAGAAAAAATACTGATTACACGCTTGAGACTACACATGGACTTATTAGAGATAACAAAGAAGTTGCTCAAGAATTTGTAAATTTCTTTACCAATATCCCAATTAAAACTACTGAAACCTTAAATTCTTCGCCGTCGCTCGCTTATGGTTTATTACACGCTAACGTTTCAGCCGTCCCGACTGAATTTAACTTTTCACATATAAGCCCAATAACAGTGATAAAAGCTTTTAAGCAAATAAAGATAAAACTGACAGAAGATCTATGGGGAATGTCCATCAAAGTTTGTACCTCCATTATTTAGACTATAGCACCGTACTTAGCTTTAATTTTTAATCTGTGTATAGATCAAGGAGTTTTTCCGGATCTAATGAAATATAGTAAGGTTATACCACTTTTTAAATCTGGGGACAGTAAATAATTATAGACCAGTATCCGTGTTGCCGGTTTTCAGCAAGGTATTTGAAAAGATAATGCTAAATCAAATGCTCATTTATTTTAATACGAAAAACATCCTACACGCGAAACAATATGGTTTCACCAAAGGACGTTGTACAACCGACGCTGGTGTCACCTTAATAAAACACATCTGTGATGCGTGGGAGGAGGGACAAGATGCCATAGGTATCTTCTGCGACCTGTCGAAGGCGTTTGATTGCGTTGATCATGAAACATTGCTTTTGAAACTTGAGCATTACGGGCTAGGCCAATCAGCATTAAATTTAGTAAAATCCTATTTGAATGATAGACAGCCATTAGTTCAAATAAACGGTGTCAATTCGTCGGGGTTGAACGTGAAAATGGGGGTACCCCAGGGCTCAATTTTAGGTCCTTTCTTGTTTTTAGTATACATTAACGATTTACCACATCTATTGAAAAACAAACTAAACATGGTTTTATTTGCTGATGACACTTCTTTGATTTTTAACATAAATAGACGTACGAGTAACGTTGCCGACGTAAATAATGCATTGCGGCAAGTTCTAAATTGGTTCACTGCTAATAATTTAGTTTTGAATGCTAAAAAAACTAAGTGTGTAAAATTTGCCTTGCCGAATGTCAAAAGTTATGATTGTGACATTATATTAAACAACGAGAAGCTAGAATTCGTCGACAAAACGGTTTGCCTGGGTATCACGCTAGACTCAAGGTTACAATGGGGTCCTCATTTAATATCACTTGCGGGGCGGTTAAGTTCGGCGGCTTATGCTGTTAGAAAAATTCGTCAATTTACTGATGTAGATACCGCGAGGCTGGTCTATTTTAGTTACTTTCATAGTATAATGTCTTACGGCATATTACTATGGAGAAGGGCTGCAGACATTCAGTCAATTTTTGTTCTGCAAAAACGAGCCATCAGAGCGATATACAATCTTCGCCGGCGCGATTCTCTAAGGGAACTGTTTAAGGACATTAACATCATGACGGTACCGTGTCAATATATTTACGAAAACATCATGTACGTTAGAAAGAATTTACATCTTTTTAGTAAAAACAGCGATAGACATAGTTATGTTACTAGAAATAGGGACCAATTAATTCAACCAGGTTTCAGGCTGGCTAAAGTAGCGTCATCTTTTATGGGGTACTGTATAAAATTTTACAATAAAATACCGCCACACATTCTAGAACTGAATGAGACGAAATTTAAAACTTGTATAAAACGCACACTATGCAGGCAGGCATATTATAGGTTGGGGGATTACATCGCTGATAAAAATGCTTGGCCCAACGCTATTCCAGCTCCACAGCCACTAGGGCACAAAAACAAGTGATAAGCAGAAAAGTTATGAAGTATTGTTGGACCTGCTGAAGACTGTACGAATAATTATAATGTATATTTGTGTTGTATAAACTCAATTTATTTTTTGGATTATATAACTGCACAGCACATATGTGAGTACTATGTACCAACTGTAAATCTACCATTTACTGTAACTATGTGTCGTTCGTTGACTTCAGTGTGCCCTGGCAGTTGAGTGTGTCATGCTTTCTCTAATGTCTCTCTGATGGTGGCACATGTGTTGGATCATTCGGTTCCCTTCATGATGGTTGAACTGAGTGGTGCCGATCCATGTGTCATGTTCGTGAACGGGCGCCATCAGTTGGGATTGGTCATATCTTAGCTGCCTCCGCCTGTTTTTAATTACCTATTTATTGTATTTTTAATTGTTTGTTTTACTCTAGACGCTTTTAAGTGCGTTTTTTTTTACATCGTTCTCACATATATGTATTTTTCCTACAAGATTATTGTAACCAAATACTTGTAAAACACATTTTTTTTTTAAAAGAGTAAGTGTGGAGTTTCTTGTCCGTTCTTCTCCATAACAAGCTACATTTCCGAATGGACGGTAGAATCAATTATTATTACATTTAATTTTTATTTTTGACGTTCGAAAGTGCCGCTTAATGGCCTAATTGAATAAAGAAATTTTGGTTGATTGATTTGATTTGATTAATTCTAGAGGATAGGCTAGGAAAACAGTCAGTGGCAGGAAAGGAAGTATGTTTCAAAAGGGCATAAAAACTCTTCTCTTTGATTTTGGAATTATTTATGTCCCAAATCCCGACATTTCAGTAGTATGCTAATCCTACACAGATTGGATTTCGACAATCGTAATAGCTGATTAAAATGTCAATCTATCTATGGCCTATTGTATGGATTTTAACTTTCTTAAATCTAAATGAGTACAATTTGATACAGTAAAGTACAAAAGCTTTACAAGATGAGCACGACCTACAGTAATGAAAACAACGAATAAGAAGAAAATACAGTTTTCTGTTTTCTTCCCATATTTAAAGAACTTTTCATTCACCAATCATCATAAAAAAACAACCTGTACACATAGAGCGACAGCTTGTCTCACTCACACACTCACCCACACATCCACACACCACACTTCCACTGCAGTTCCAGATCATTAGAGCAATTAAACTTTAGAACTAATATTGCTTCAAAGTGCTATCCGGTGCTGAAAGTTAACTACGCCGTTTAGATAGAGCGGAACCGTTTTGGTCGGTTTTCTGGGAATTCATGAAACTATTTAGAAGTTTGGATATAACCAATAATTTGAGGGTGAGAGCAGTTCTTTTGTATGAGTTGACGGATGAATGTAGCTCGGCTGGCGATGGTCGACATGCTGAAAGGCAAGGGATTGATCGCGTGACATTTCCGTTGCGCTTGGCATTCCCAATTTTTTTTGATTTTTTAGGGTTCCCTACTCGAAGAGTCCAAATGGAGCCCTATTTCTATCACTCACGTGTCTGTCTGTCCGTTGTCTGTCACACTGGTTTTACAGCCAAACGGATGATCTACAGTTTTCAAATTTTCACAGTAAAAGCATCTTGTTAGGCATAAAAAAAAAACAAAAAATTTAAAACAAAGCGAAAAAAAAAGATCTACCCTATCGGGTCTATCGTTGTTTAGAGCTGATTGAGTAATATTATATAATGACTGAATGAAAAGCCACCAAAGTCAGTTTTTTTTTACTGCAAATTATCTTGAAAAGGGAGTCATCTTGAAAGGGAGTTTTAATAGTATTATTAGAAATCAGTTTCTAACCTAAATATTGTTTTCAAATGCTTATCAAACAAACGCTTATCAAAAAAAGTGGTGATCTCTTCTAATTAAGTTCAAGGATTCGGCTGATAGAGATAATCATATTTAAAGATCAGCAGTTCGAGACATTGTATTTTCGGCAGAGCGACGATACGGACACAAAGATGTTGAAGACTTATTATTTTCTTTGTTTATCGTTCTTGTTAATTATAACGGGTAAGTCAATTTTAAATTATTACCAAAAAACACACAAACAACGCAGAAATTAGAAAAATATTGACTTTAATTGTGTTTGCTCGAACTGTATTACTGGATGAGCTCGTGACTGAATAGATAATAATAGCCGTACGAGTCTATGGCCATAGGGCTATTTATTAGTCAGCCATGTGACTATTCTTTACGTATGTCAGAGTCCCTCAAAGTAATCTCTGAGAGACTCTTACCTGCCTCGGAAACACGATAAGCTGTCGGTCTCGGCGGTCGTTTGTAAATCTTTGACAGTCGTTACGGGTAGTCAGAAGCCAGGGATCAGCAATGCTATTCTGTAGACGTCTATCTTCACCTAAGTCATCCGTGATGACTTGGGAGAAGTAAGCTCAAAGTGAGCTGTCATTTCAACCGATATGCTAGGTATGATTCTAGGTATGCTAGAAGCTTACTGTTGAGTACAAAGTTCCATACTATTCTAACAGACCTTAAAGAGATGGATGTGACCTTATAGTTGACCGGGTCAGCTCGACTGCCCGTCTTATCCATGTGTTAAGTATTAATACTGAAAACAAGAAATAAAATCTAGTCAAGTACGAGTTGGTCTTGTCACTTAATTTTGTTAAGTAGTTGTTATTGATCTAATTTTGAATAAAATTTTGCAGGTATGCTGGAAGAAATTTCGTTAGAAATAAGCATACCTTTATACCTATTTTCTGTTCCTTCTTTGTCTATTTATTATGTGTGTGTACATTAATGGTTAAATCCATGCTATTATTATAAATGCGATAGTAACTCTGTCTGTCTGTATGTTACCTTATCACGATTAAACCGCTGAACCCATTTACATGAAATTTGATATGGAGATAGTAGGATAGTTTTTAGCCCGAAAATCATCCTTTAGGGGGTGGACAGGGGGTTATAAGTTTGTAAGGTGTACTAATAATTTCTCAAGTAAGGCGGCCCTCACACCTATTAATAAATGGCGCCATATAAAATATATGTTATTCAAAGTAGTAATGCTACGCAGACGAAGTTGCGGGCAATAGCTTGTAAACAAATAAATAAACAATTAATTGTAAAAATAGTAATTCTTTTGCTTGAAAAACTTTTTATTTTTGTATGGAAAATATATAAAAAAATAATCTTTAATATCCAGAAGTTGCGCGATGCGAGCCTGACTTCGTGATCAACTTTGGAACGGGTGGCTGGTTGAAACTGTATTCGGCACCCGAAGCGTGGGAGGACGCCTTCATAAGATGTCATAATGACGGTAAGCTTAACTCTCATGCTCTAGCGTCAACGAGCGTTAAGCCGTAGTACCGGCGACGGTGGATTTGTCAACTTATACTGAGTGTGTGTCATGTCATGATACAGATGCAGTATTGGCGTCTCCTCTGAACAAAGAGCTAGCTAAAGCACTGCTCTCACAGATGAAACGGTTTGATGTGAATGGTCACATTTTCTTGGGAATCCATGATTTGTACTCTAAAGGAGACTTTGTCTCTGTAGAAGGTCAGTAAAGGCTTGTTAAACATTTTCAAATTGATAAAATCGATGCTACGATTAGTTTTCATAGTTAATGTTGGTTGTGTGTATGTTCCAGGAGTGACACTATCAGACATGTATATCAAATGGGGTTCACGTGGTAACCACACGGACACTGGAGACTGCCTCACTATGTCTGCCGATGGCAGCGCGTATTACTCGTCATGCAAGGATCCACTACCCTTCGTCTGTTACAGGAAACCCAACAATCAAACAATGAACGAATGTGGCACCTTTGATAATGGTGAGTAAATTTTATTATTGCTAAAACACTATTCAAAAAGAACATTACTGCATACTTTATTAATTCTGATCGTTTTTTTTTTGATAACATTTAGGTATCATTGTAGGTAGTGTACAAAATACAAGTTTTTCCTTTAGCTGCTTAGGCTGTTGGGGCCATCTTACAAAATACCCAGTTCTTTGATATAAATATGTCGCAGCCAACCAGCTTAATCAGTCATTATCATTTAGGTCGCTAGACGGACGAGGCTGTTTGGTCAAAAAGCTTGGGTGTTGACTGAACGGCGAATTAAACTTGTTGGCTGCGACATATTTTGTTTTATTTATTTTGGGATCAATTAACAATAAGATAAATTAACAAAGTTTTAAAAACACTCATCAGCAAAGTTTGTGGAACATAAAAGAAATGTAGGTTGTAGGGTACCATTTCTCATACAGAAAAAAATAAATCTTATAGAATCACTTCGTTGCCTATCAGACTGACAAGACCCGTTTTCTCAGGAATTAAATAAAAATAGTTACCATGACTTTGACGGGATATGTTTCGCAAACGGTACGCTTGACAAAAATATGATGTGTGTAAATCATCATATTTGTGGGGGGCGAATTTGGTTTTTTGTTCTTGACTTCGTGCCCCACTGAGGGCGCCACATTCAATTTAATGTAAAGTCACATAGCCGTAGCGGACAAATACGATGCTTCCAACGACTTCTCATTTGTCAAATTATGATTAGTAGTTTAGAAGTTATGAGGGAACTGTTGAACATACATACGATTTCACTACTCAAAAACATAGGTAACATATTATAACAATCTAATATTATCATAATTGTAGTAGGTATTTTAGGTTTCATCATGTAGAAAAAACTTTTTGCGGTTGGACATTTCAGTGTCGCTGTCATACAATAAAATTATAAGATGGCTACAGCCCTTCGATTAACATAGGGTTTAAAGTGTTACAAGAATGAGGACGTTTTAAGCATTGTTCTTTGTAACTATATTTATATAAAAAAGTAAACGGACCGCGACCTATGTAGATGTATGGGGTTTAACGGTTTTCGCACCGCAAAGTTAATTTAGTTATTTTTTTCCTGTGGTAGTCTCTGCCAGTCCTATACAATCTTGTTTCGCAGTTTACCCACATTGACAGGAACAGGGTGTATGAATTTGGTTTTTAAGTATGTATTCTTTAAGCCCGCAGTTTTGAATGATTAAGATCGGTCAGTCAAAAGGATAAAACTAATTGCACGTGCCAAAGCGTGAATCTTTGGAGAAGATCGTAGAAGAAATTCCACGGACACTCTTTTAAAACCATACATATTTAAAAAGTACATAATTATTGTTTAGATCATTCCTGTTGAAATTACCCATTATAATATGTAAGCATGATGTAGAAAAACGTTTACGTTAAAAGCGTTCAGAGCAAAAAAATCTATTCCTAGAACAAATAATTTGGTAGCTGAGACCAATCCCAATCGACGGCGCCCAGTCACGAATTTGACGCATGCGCTTGTGTGATTGCATTGTGACCTAATTTGGATTCCAAAAATATTTCAGAATATCACCTCAATCAGCAAACAGGCAGTTGTTACAAGATCCATCTGGAAAGACGGACTTGGACCCGTGCGTACAGTATATGTGCCTCTGAGGGTGCTTACCTGGTCATCCTGAATGATGAAGAAGAGGCCCGCATCGTCAAAGACAAGTTCCCTGCTAGTATGCACACTGATGAAGCGTGGGACGGAATTCACGTAGGCCTCGGAGCCTGGGGCAAGGAGCGCATCTGGACTACCATTCACGGTATAATATAAGCCTTTTATTCAGACCGGTATAAATAAGTACATTGGTTGGTTATTTTGTAAACAATTTAGTTTAGTCATGTTAGTTTATAATTTAAGTTTTTCTAATTTCTTCAACATTTCCGTCTGTGTGCCCTCCTTTGACAAAGGCCTCCACCAAATGCTTCCATTGCTCCCTATCCCTAGCGACTCTTGTCCATGTAGTGCCTGCTACCGTCTTTATCTCATCTGCCCATCTTCTGAATGACCTACCCCGTTTTCGTTTCTTGTGACTTGTAAACCAGTACATAATTGTTATGACTATTTTTCTTTTCCTCTGATTGTATGTCCTGTCCATTTACATTTGAGCTTTCTTATAGTTACAGTAACATCCTTTGTTCTTGTGTGATTATTTATATCTGCAGTTCTTATTTTATCGGATAGTCTCTTCAACATACTCCTTTCCATTCACGGTATGGAACTAGTAAATTAAGAGAGGGCACCATCTTTAAATTTTTTCAAGCCTAAAATAATGTTCCGTGGTTGAACATAATATGTTAGGTTTAAAGACTGAAAACGCTCATTGAGCAAAAAAATTGCTAAAAAGACGCGTTGTGGCTCCTTAAACGAGTCTGTCCGCAGCTTAGCTCAGAGATTACTACACTACTACACGTAAAGTGGAGATGTTTTATTTTTGTCGTCTGTCTCACTGTGTGGAGTATTGTTGGATATGCCATTCAAAAATATTTCGGCTCTGTGTAAACATTTTTTCGATTCAGGGATCCGTTTACGTATAATGAAGCTTAATTTCTGTTAGTCGAGTGACCCCCCCCCCCTTCTCCGCCAGCAACATGGTTGCTTTTGGAAATATAAAAACTTCACAGCTAAAAGCTTTCAAGTTTACGAGTAATAGTCGACCAACTCATAAAATGTATTTTATTTTTGGTGGTTTATACGGAACCCTTTGTGCGCGAGTCTGACTCGCACTTGGACGGTAATTTTTATTTATCGATAGACTCACGTTTGACCACTATCTCGTCTGATGGTAAGAGATGGTGTGACCGACGGTGAAGCATGCTTGCCTAGAAATAACCTATTCAATAACCCTCCCAATTGTCGGTGATTGTGGCAACAGCCGTCGTGGCCGGCCTTTAAGATGCCACAACGTGAAATTCGCGTTCCCTCTCATACACATCGGCTACAAGGACCGTAGAGATTGGCCGCCGTGATCACAGTTTGTTAGGGGATATATTATTATTATACATACATAAACTCACGCCTTTTTCCAATAGGGGTTGGCAGAAACTACAGAACGCCACCTGCTACGATCCTTACATACTTCTTTTGCTTCACTCACATTCATACATCTAGTCATACACACACGCCGGTTGTGAGTACAGACTGCGCACCTGGCTTTTTTGAAGAACATCACCTATAAGGTCTATGTATGTAAAAGAAAAGAAAGAAAGAAAAATGTTTATTTGTCACAAAACGACATACATTATTATAATATGTCTTTCTTGGACGTCCCCTCCCGGCGTTTCCATTCACGTCTGCCTTGTAAATACATTTCGTTAGTCGCCTTTCATTCATCCTCTCAACATGGCCAAACCATTTTAACATACTCTTTTCAATTTTAGTCACTACATCTTCTTTTAAACCACAACGTTGTCTTACTACCTCATTCCTCAGTCTATCATTTAAAGTTACACCACACATACCTCGCAAGGAGCGCATTTCTACTATATTAATCCTAATTTCATGTCTTTTTTTCCATACCACCCTTCACTTCCATACATAAGTGTAGGCACCAGCACGCTGTTGTGAACGGCGAGTAGAGTTATTATTATTGATTTACTATTCCCGATTCATATGAAAGAAAAGGGAGTGATAGATCATAGATGGGATAGCGTGAAGGCGGACAGCACGGTATAGAAGGAGAAAACGTGTTGCGCTGACCCCAAGTAACATGGGACAAGGGCAGAAAGATGAGGACTATTTTCCAATTCAAATCACACGTCCTTCATTCCAGTGCCGCCTGCTGTCTCTTTCAGTAAAGAACCCAAGTGATAATAATAATTAAGTTCTCTACTGAAATAGAGAAACATAATTATACCTATTCCCTAGCTAAGCTAATTAATATGTTTGCTTCTTTCAGGTGAGAAAATAGAAGATGTATTCAACAAATGGAATTCCGGTGAGCCTAATAACGTGAATGGGATCCAAGATCGAGTGCAATTATTTTGGAACGGCAAATTAGACGACATCGGTAAAGAGGAGCATTCACACATGTTCGCCTGTGAAAAATCACCCAAACCAAAAAATGAAGATATAGTGATGAATAGCAGCCCAGTCCCTGTCATTGCGGTGTGACTTTATTGCTTTCTTTGTGAACATAAAAAATAATTTTATATTTGAAATTGAAATGCTTGTTTTGTGATTTCCAAACCTTTCTCGTTTATCTTCTAAAATAGTTAAGTGCTTAAGTAGGCTTGATTTATCTAAATATTATATTTTCTGCAGTCAGCACCTTCGATGAATGTTAAAAAGTTTACTGTTGCAACATAAGTACATTATTGCCAGTATTATTATTTGTCATTATATTACAATTAGGCTGGAAAATAGAAATTACCATTAAATAATTTAATGGATTGTATCTTCTCAATTTGATTGTAAAAGAGTTAACATTACCACACACGCAGAGCACTGTTTTTATCTTAACAGATTATTCACCGTTAACTATGTAAATGTGACTTTTATGGGTGGGAACTTGGTGAAAAAATTCAAAACATTTAAATCTACAACCATCCTTTTAACAAACATTTTGTCCGGAAGAGCCTAGTAATCAAGACATTCGATCCTCTACGTAACTGTCGCGATGGCGTACTCGTTATATCGTCATCATTAAAACATCATCATAGTCATTATCTTATCAGCCGAAAAACATCCATTGCTGGATATAAGCCTCTCCCAAGCGTCGCCACTTTGACCGGTCCGGTGCTTCTCGCAACCAGCGGATCCCCGCAACCTTCACCAGGTCATCGGTCCACCTGGGGAGGCCTTCCAACGCAAAAGTCAACTGGTTCGGTGTCGCCACTTCAGAACCTTTCTGATTCTAGGATCTCTACATTTCTAATTTGATCACGCAAGGAAACTCCAAGCATAGCCCTCTCCATTGCTCTTTGAGTGACTGTAAGCTTTCTGATAAGGTCCATTGCAAGTGACCACGTCTCATAGCCATATGTCATCACTGGCAACACACACTGGTCATAGACTTTCGTGTTGAGATACTGTGGTAAGTTGGACGAGAAGATACCGCGGAACTTCCCGAACGCTGCCCAGCCGAGTCGGATTCAACGGTTGACCTCTTTCTCGAAGTTGGCCCTACCTAATTGGATCGTTTGTCCCAGGTAGACATAATCGCCCACAACTTCGAGTGTAGAGTTTCCGACTTTACATGGAATTAACGGTATGTTAGAAAACAAGTTGTACCGGGCCTCAGCCATTTCTGCGCAGACTGAGCAGAAACGACATACAGATGACATGCAGAACGACGACATGCAGATTCGACATAGGTTTTCTAACATTTCATCAATCCCCGGCCACCAAACATAACTTCTGGCTATGCCTTTTGTCTTGATTATTCTCATATGCGTATCATGCAGCTCTTGTAAGACCCTGTCTTGACAAGACTTGGGAACTATTAACCTATGACCCCACATAAGATAACCTAATTCGGTGTAAATTTCCGTACGCCTATTAAAGTCTAATCTAAGTTCCTTTATTTCTACTTCCTTTGGCC
This sequence comes from Orthosia cruda, assembly GCA_964057195.1. Lineage (NCBI taxonomy): Eukaryota > Metazoa > Arthropoda > Insecta > Lepidoptera > Noctuidae > Orthosia > Orthosia cruda. Next base: position 2,029,588 of record OZ059826.1, on the reverse strand, counting down.
AACCATCCCTGATATAGCTAACAATACGACTTAACATTGGATCTCTTTTAGTTTCCTCTCTTATATCTTCATGTTTAAGTAACAACGCATCCGAGGCAAAGTGGAGGTATGTTTGTTCCGGAACCTCCTCCATACCCGTTTCATTAATAGCTTTGTTGTGCGTGTTATGTTTAGGGTCCAGATAAATTATACGCAACTTGGTTTATACTGAATATGAAAACTGTTTATTTTGGTTCACAATACTTAGTTACAATTCGTACCGTAAAATATGACGTGGCAAGGTGAAGGTATGTAAGCGACTGGCGAGCCCGGCGCTGGCGTTCCTTCAAATAACAAAATATGCAATTCAGCAAATCGCATCGCTGGGGTCGCTACATCACACCCCCCCTTTCTCCAAAAATTTAACATATTTTAAATTTTGATATACATTAGGTTTACAATGGTGCGTACAGCACTACACAATACAATATGGCGAAAATATTGCTTACACGCTATCTTACAACGTGCGGTCTCTCGAGTGTTTCGGAGCCGTCTTTACATAACATATACCTACATAGTACTAAGTCACATGAGTTTAAGGGTAGCTGTCATAACGTCCACTCTGCAATAATTAATAACACCACAAAGGCCGGCTAGCTTCCGCTATGACAGCGCCAGTTAAAAAAAAATCGCCATCCCTTGATAAAATACAATCATAATACAAAACCTCAGCTATAACTGTAACGGTACATTGTTCACTATAACAAATACATTGTTCGCTTGCTACGTCAGCGAACGAGCTCTCTGAATAACACACTACATTAATCTGATGATTCTTGCACAATTCACTTTTTGTGGACACTGTTTAAACGTAACTTGCTGCAGTTCCTGCGGTTGCCGGATTGGCCATATGTGCAGGCACTACCGTTGTCCCCGTCAGTGTAATTACTTCCTTTTTCAACCAATTTCTCAATTGGCCTATGCAACCTCTCTTAATTGCGTAACATAACAAAATGCCCAATATTACCGCGATGATGATAAGTATTATCCCAAAATAATTCATTTTGTTTTCTAATTGTTGTCCAGCTACTACCTGCGCTTGGGCTATGGCAGCGTATTCTTTATTTGGTGTATTTCCCATGTTTTAAAATTTATATGCTCTTTACTTCAATGTGACACTGTTATTAGTGAATTGTACAAGAAATACCTTAACTTACAACATAACTGAACAATTTTTTTGCTAGTTGTGCAAAAATCGCACGGGTTTCTTGATAACACGACCCGAGCGCGTGGTTCTATTCATAGGCGGTAGCGGATTTTGCTCAACCTGCTGTTTATGTGTTTCTATATTGATTTTATTTCCTACGCTTTCTGGCACAGTATTGTCGTTTATAATATATGCTGGCTTTATTCTATCGATGGACACGGTTGATTGACGGTTGTCCTTTTGTATTTCAAAAGTCTTCTCGCTTCTGCTAATGACCTGGTATGGGCCACTATACGACGGTGTCAATGGCTTCCTTACCATATCATTCCTAACGAATACGTGAGTACAAGTTTTCAAATCTTTGTGAATGAATATTTTCCGCGAGCCGCTATCCGCTCGTGACTGTGGGCGCATGTCATTAATTATGTTTCTCAATTTGCTTACGAATGTCGGCAGATGTCCTACTTGTGATTCCTTTGCCTCGTGATAAAAATCGCCCGGTAAACGCAACGTGTGTCCTAAAACCAATTCTGCCGAACTTACATTTTGGTCGCTTTTGCAAACTGCACGAAGTCCCAACAATGCGGTCGGTAATTCGTCAACCCATGACCTATTTCCTAACAGTCTTGTCTTTATTGCTGCCTTAAGGGAACGATGCATTCTTTCTACCATACCATTCCCCTGTGGATGATATGCTGTCGTGCGTATTTTCTTTATCCCTAACATGTTCATCAAACTGCCGAAAATCTCGCTCTCGAACTGCCTGCCCTGATCGCTGGTTAGAGTTTTAGGACACCCGAATCTACATATCCATCCTTCATAGATCGCCTTGGCTACTGTGTCTGCAGTAATGTCTTTGACAGGAAATGCCTCCGGCCAACGAGTGAACCTATCTATGACGGTGACGCAATAACGATAACCTTCTTGTGTGGTCGGTAGTGGCCCTACTATGTCTACGTGTACGTGATCAAATCGTTCTGTTATCGGAAATGTGCCTAATTTTGAAACTGTGTGTCTGTGTACCTTTACTTTCTGACATGGTATACACGATCTCGCCCATTTGACGATGTCTTTATTCATGTCTGGCCAAAAATAACGACATGTGATCATCTTTCGTGTGGCCCTAACGCCTGGGTGGCTTATATTAAGAACCGTGTCAAAAACAGTCTTTCGGAACTGTAACGGAATGTATGGCCTTACCATGTCTTTTGTAATACTACAATATATCTTTCTTTTACATAATGGAGAATGTACTTGTTCTAAAACAATGTTGCCCTGTGAGTTTGCTAACATGTGTGTCATTTGAGCGTCTGTTTCCTGTGCCTTTGCGATTTCGTCGTAATCGATGTTTGTGTCACAAGTAATGGACTCTATTCGTGATAGCGCGTCAGCAACCGCATTATCGGTGCCGGTGACGTATTGTATGTCGCTCGTAAATTCGCTGATGTACAATAACTGCCGTGTACGCATTGGTGTTTCTCTATCCGTACCTATTTTTGTAAACGCGTATGTTAAAGGCCTATGGTCTGTAAAAATTGTTAGTTTGCGCCCTTCTACCATGTTTCTGAAATGGACAATTGCCAAATACACTGCTGTCAGCTCGCGGTCGTACGTGCTTTATTTTTGTTGTGCCGCTGATAGTTTTTTCGAAAAATACCCTAGCGGTGTCCATTTACCTTTTGTTTCCTGTTGTAAAACTGCGCCCACACAAGTGTTTGATGCGTCGCACATTAGTGCCAATTTGCCTGATTCTCCCGGATGAGCTAGCGTAATGGCGCTTTTTAGGCTTGCCTTACACTTCTCGAACGCGGCCACTGCTGTATCGTCCCACTCTATTTTTGACTTATCTTTCTTTTTGGCCCCGTGCAAATATTTATTTAACTCCGCCTGGCTTTCCGCCGCCCCTTTCAAATGGGACCTATAAAAATTCACCATTCCTAAAAATCGTCGCAATTGTTCGATTGTTTCCGGTCGCGGATAATTTTGTATAACCTCAATCTTATTCTCCAGTGGTTTTATTCCGTCCTTATTTACGTTGTAGCCTAAAAATTCTATTTCCGTTTTCCCTAAATCGCATTTTGCTAAATTGATTGTTATTCCGTATTGCTCGAATCTACCGAATATTAATTTAAGGTGTTTTTTGAAAAGCTGTTCAGTGGTGCTGGCTATTACAAGGTCATCGATATAACAAAATAAATACGAGTTTTCTTGGCCTTCTTTTATACATTCTATATTTTTCAACACTGTATTATTCATAAATCTTTGGAACGTTTGTGCTGCGTTTCGTAAGCCAAACGACATCCGCGGAAACTCGAAAAGCCCGAAAGTAGTAATGATCGCCGTTTTTTCGATATCCTGTGGTGCTACACAAATGTTATGATAGGCCCGGTTGATGTCTATTTTTCCAAAAATTGTCTTACCTGCTAGCCCATAAGTAAAATCCTGCAGTCTTGGTATCGGGTACCTGTCTGGCTTCGTGATCGCGTTGAGTGCACGATAGTCACCACAGGGCCTGATCTGTCCGTCCTTCTTCGGCACGACGTGTAACGCGCTCGCCCAAGGACTGCTGGATGGCCTGCAAATTCCTAACTCCTGCATTACTTTAAACTCCTCCTGTACCAATTTATACCTATGCGGTGGTAATGGCCTAGCACGCGTGAAAACTGGAGGGCCTGTAGTTTCTATGTGGTGGTACACATTGTGACTAGATGGTTCTTTGTACGATACAGGCTTGGTAATGCTGGAAAATTCCTTTAGTAATTCTCTATATGGGTTATCCAGCTGTATGCTCGAAACCGATGGTTCCGTACACTTTACGACGGATGCTTCCCTACTAAACTTAGTACGCCCGTCAATCAAACGTTTTTTATACAAATCTACTATCAGCTGGTGTGCCTCTAAGAAATCTGCTCCTAAAATGGGCTGTTTTACGTCACATATAATAAATTGCCATTTAAAATTCCTTCTTAAACCTATATTAAGCTCTATGTTAGTTACACCATAAGTTTTTATCTCAGTGTTATTCGCTGCGAACAGCTTATACGAACACTCACGTTTAACTTTGTTGCCTCTCACTTTACCCACTGGTATCACTGATACGTTAGCACCTGTGTCCACTAGATACATAATACCACTTCTTAAATCTCGCACGCAGAGTCGGTGACTGCCCGCGGTACAATCTCCCACCGATGATGACTGCACCGCCTCTAGTTTTCCGCACCCTGCTGCTTCTTGGACCAATTGCACGGCGACTCGCACGCCCGCGCATTTTCCCGGTAACGAAAGTGGTGTCTGCATAGCCAATTCGGAGAACTCGGTGTGCGATACGACCTTGACTGGCCCCTGGGCCTGTATCGCCCCTGCTGCCATTGCTGCCCTCTCCGGTCTTGTCCCGGGTTCCCGTTTCGCTTCCTGATGTCATTAATTTCCCCACGCATCTCTTTCATTTCCACGGTTAATGCGCTGAGATGCTTGGCCAAATCCGTCTTTGAGTCGCAAGTCAAATCCGATGTGCTCGGTGCTATTGACGCGATCTCACCGGTCCCTATGTTTTCCATCACTCTGTCTGCCGTTGCAGCGAGATTTTCTAGTTTCGTGTCTCCGGTCACTGCCAGGACCGCCCGCACGCCCGGGGGTAAACGATTCAGCCACAACCTTTTTAGTGGCTCGTCTGTCACGTTGCAATTCTTGGCTAAAGCCGCCATCGCCCTATATAGCTGTGATGGTTTCTGTGTTCCCAGGTCCATTTCCGCTATCAGCCTCTGGAATTGCTTCTCCGTGCTTTCCTCATAAATTACTAATAAACGCTTCTTTAATGCTGCGTACTTGTCTGACTCTGGCGGGGCTTCGATTATATCGGTAACTTGCCGCACTGTGTCCTGGGGCAACCTGGCGATTGCTATGTCGAACAGCTGCGCATCACCCTGCTTCTGCGGTGCCATAATAGCCTCGAACTGGCAGAACCATGATTTGGGCAAATCCGTCCAAAAATCTGGTATCCTTGACTGCACCGATACCGCTGCTACTCCGGTTGTTGTTGGGGTAGTCATTGTAGTGGAGTTTCACTGGTTTCGAGACTATTCACTGTTACTTGCGCCCACGCGGTTTCTAACGCGCACTTGCCACGTCGCTACTGAATCGCTTACGGCGCAAAAATAATAAAACACAAAAAACTAATTTTTGTAAACGTTCGGGGTCACCAATTGTTGTGCGTGTTATGTTTAGGGTCCAGATAAATTATACGCAACTTGGTTTATACTGAATATGAAAACTGTTTATTTTGGTTCACAATACTTAGTTACAATTCGTACCGTAAAATATGACGTGGCAAGGTGAAGGTATGTAAGCGACTGGCGAGCCCGGCGCTGGCGTTCCTTCAAATAACAAAATATGCAATTCAGCAAATCGCATCGCTGGGGTCGCTACAGCTTCATAACTTTCAACTAACCGAGACAAGGCGTCAGCTGTGTTTGAATTTATATTTACGTATTCAATATGAAAATCATATGCTGATAATATTAACGCCCATCTCTGTCACCTACTAGCTGTCATACTCGGTATTCCCAGTTCCGATCCGAATATACTAACTAGCGGTTTATGATCTGTTTTCAAAACAAATTGCCTGCCATACAAATATTGGTGAAATTTTTCACTGCAAATACTATTGCTAAAGCCTCTTTATGTATCTGACTGTAATGATATTCCGCGGAGGTGAGCGTCCTTGACGCGTACGCTATTGGATATACGCGGCCGTCGGGCGCCGCGGGCCAGCACCGCGCCAACACCGCGTGAGCGTAGGAGCGGTAAGTTTAATAATCGGTTTAATCTTATCTGGATCTACTCTAACGCCCTCACTGTAAATATAAACCCTAAGTACTTAGCTTCTTTACACAAAAAGTCGCAATTTTCTTCTTTTTTTTTAATCCTTTTTCTTGTAATATTGTGAGAACCTTATTTAAAGTCTCTAAATGTACCCCGATAATCGAATTACCTGTTATTAAAATGTCATCCAAAAATATTGTAACATTCGGTATTTTATCGAACAATTGACTCGTAATTCTTTGAAAAATTCCCGGACTCGACGCTAATCCATACACTAATCTATTGTATTTAAAAAGAACTTTATGCGTATTAATAACTGTGAGCTCCTTCGATTCATCTAACAATATTTGATTATACGCTTAAGACAAATCTAGCTTAGTGTAGTACATACTACCACTTAACTTAGATAATAAATCATCTATTTTTGGCACAGGATACTTATCTACCCTCAACTTACGATTCAATGTAACCTTATAGTCAGCACATAAGCGTAAAGCGCCATCCGGCTTGCGAACGATTACCAGTGGTGTGGCACAGTCGGAGGTGTCAACAGGCTCGATGACACCGGTGCGCAGCATGGTCTCGAGCTCGGCGTTGTCGTCGGCAGAATACCGGCACGGCTCCCTCCCGTAAATGCAGAGTCGCCCGACCGCCAGTGAAACACCCAAATCCGCCATCAAATAACTCATTGTATCTAGAATAAATATTACATATTATCATTTATCTCTCTGCTGACCACATAAATCACTCGATATACTAGCGTTATTAATTGTTAATGGGGGTATACTAATATTTAATTCCGAAAGCCATTGTCTTCCTAGAAGTGTGGTACTTCCCGTATTGAAAACATACAAATCAATTTTTTTTTGTGTCTTTTATATGTCACATCCACTTCTAGGTACTTTTCTGGCTGAAATTTACTTCCATTATAAAATTTTACAGATAGATTACATGGAATTAACGGTATGTTAGAAAAATACTTTTGGTAGGTATCTCTCGAGATACAAGACAAAGGGGACCCTGTGTCAATTTCCATGGATAAAATGACATTGTTTACTAAAATATTCATGCTCACCGGCCTATATTGGCTTAACGACATTTGGTATATAGGTTTCTCCAGATCCCCCACGTCTTCCTCCCTATGAGTCTCAAACGCGTGCATTGTTGGTGCCGCAGCACCCGCCGTAGTGCCCGGCCATGCCTTCCCGCGCCGTCCGTAGGCCTGCCCGGCGGTGTGCCGGCCACCGTGGGCGCCTGCACTGTTCCGCGTCATTCCTCCACTACTGCTCCGTGATGGTAGGGTTTGGCCCGCGTTCGTTCCACCGTTACTGTCTGGACATATGCGCCGCAAATGTCCCAACTTTCGACATTTACTACACTGGTATTTGGAGAATTTACACTCCAATTTTGTGTGTAATCGCCGCATGCTGCACATCCCGAAACATGCATGCGATGTATATCACCAGTTTGTTCAAAAGCTGCCGAACTTCGCCGCAACACTGTATTACATCTAGAAGTTTCGGGCCCCTTCATGAAGGCGTCTGCACCGGCCCCAGTGGACCCAGTGACGTCACCGCGCCCATATACAGCGGCTGCATCTCGCTCCGCCGCCTCCATTGCGCTCGCCACCGATACCGCCTTAACGAAATTAACATTTCCTTCCGCGAACAATCGTTATCTAATAAGATCACTCGAGATACCGCACACGAATTGGTCTCTTAAATTATCGTCCAAGCTTGTATCGAGTTAATTCCGCAACATAATCCGAAGTACTTTCACCAGATTGTTGTCTTCTTTGTCTGAACTTATAACATTCTGCCAAAATGGACGGCTTCGGTTGCAAATGTTCTCGCATGACCTTCACAACCTCGGTGAAGGACAGGTCTGCTGGTTTCCGTGGACTGCACAAATTCACCAGTAGTTCATACGCCGCTTCTCCCATGAATGCAATTAGTGCTGGTAATTTTAATTCTTCCTTTACAGAATTCACCAAAAACTGCATATCCAGCCTATCACAGCATACCGCCAATTACCGTGCTTCATATCGAATTCGTCAAATTTCGCCATCCTCGTCGCCATTGTAGAATAAAACAACGATGTAGTCCGCACGATGATATTTTATTGACTAAAGAGCGCGGTCATCCTACCATACATATATACTATTGTAGTTTAGTGAATACCCTACATTACACTTTATAGGAGTGGGTGTAACATGGACATTCAACATCACCTTGGTTTTGTCCATGTTCATCCTAAGACCCACTCTTTCGGGAGCTCTACTGAGATCATCGAGCATTGTACTGAGGTCCTCCATGGTCTCAGCCATAACCACTATATCGTCAGCAAACCAAAGGTGAGTGATGTACTCACCATTGACGTTGATGCCTAGCCCTATCCAGTCCAGAACAAATCCTCCAGTGCAGGGGTAAACAGCTTCGGAGATATGACGTCTCCCTGTCTCACACCTTGCTGCAGAAGGACGGGTTCCGAGGTCTGATATTGAAGTCGAACTGACATGGTTGCGTTTTTGTATAAACACTTCAACAGTTCAATGTACCGGTAATCAATTTTCACTGTTCACCTTCAAGAATTATCGCAGACGAAAAGAGAAATGGATGTTATTTGTATCACGGAACACTTTGTTATGATTGGACATGAGAAACTACTGAATTTAACAAACTACAAGTTAGCGGCAATTTATACAAGATGGTCTCAGAAACATGGAGAGCATGTATTCTAGTCAAGAACTTCATTAAATACAAACCGCTTCCACATACATCTCGGCATTCTATAGCTAACGTCGTCGAATGCTGTGGCATCATCTGCTTGTTTTCTGCACTATTTAAAGTAATTCTGATCATTCTATGGTCACGGGTAGGGTAGGGTGTTTTAATAGGTACATTTATGTTTTGTATGTATTTTGTGACATTTGTGGCTATAAAATCGATCTCCTTCTTCGATTTACCATTAGGTGTCCTCCAGATCCACCGAAGCTTATTAGATTTTTTGAAAATTGGATTTCAAATTTTAACTTGTATTGAAGACAGAATGTTATGAACATTGCACGTCCATCGTTCCTTTTCCCGTAGCTATACCTTCCCATTACTAATTCTTCATTTTCTTGACCTAGTTTTCTTGATTCTAGTGTATTATATTGTTCTTCTAATTTATGTTTTAGTTTTATATTCTCTGGGTTGGTTGGATTAATACGGGCTAGTCGGTGTTTGATATGATTTTTGTAAGATATATTTATTTATTAAAGCTTCATGCAACATAAAAGTACATAGGCGGACTTATGCCTAAGGCATTCTCTAGCAGTCAACCAAGGGCGGTGAAGAGATAGCATGGCAGGTGCATAAAAATAGAAAATATAATATTAAAAAAAGCAAAATTAGTACAAAAGTATATAGTTAAAATAAACATACTTAAATATGCCCTATAACAAATACTATATATATACCCTTTGCTAATCCCGCTTCATTGTAATACCATCTTGACTCAATTGGTATTCACCTATTGTTGGCTTTACGGCGCATAAATCCTCAGTTTCATCAATGCCCGATTCATGTATATCATCACTTGTATATTTTTATACAAGTTGTTTATTTGTTTCCATGCTTAGGCAAGTACCAATTTCACTGCCCCGTATCAAGACTTCATATTCTAATTCAGCCTTCCTTAAGTGTATGAAATTAATCGGGTGAGTTCCCATTATTACAAAAATAAACTATAAGTAGGTCCTGATAATAAAACAGCAACTTAATTCTATACCGCAACGATGCACAAAGAACAATCGTGCTAGGGATCAGTTCAGAACAGTGTGACAGTAATATTAAGCCTGGGCACCACTGTAACGGCTAAAGTTGCGCATGGGTAGCCAGCGTAGGCCGCTAACTGATAGGGAGGTAGGTAGACACAAAGTAAAACAGCTGGACAAGTTAATACATATATTGAGGTAACTAAAGTTGCACAGCTAGATCGCGGGTAAGTAAAGTCACTATTGTTCTGCACCGGTAACTATCACACAGTTAATACATAGGAAGGGTACCGTCCCTTGGCAGCACGTGGCAGACGCGGGGACCTGTCAGCACAGACTCAGTGGTAGGCCGCCGGAACTTTAGCAGCTAGGGTTGCGCAGAGTAGGCTGCGCAGGCACAGGCTCGCGTGGCGGTAGGCCGCAGGTAGGCAGGCCAAGACCTGAGCAGCATGCGTAGGCAGCGTGCAGGTAGCTAGCAGCGTGCAGCAATAGGCAAGGGGTCCAGCCCTCAGCCCGTGCGAAGAGCCCTGGAAGCACCACAGGGTGCGCATGTTAGATGCGGTTTACAGGTTTGCGGCAATTAGCAGCAAGCCGCATGCGATGTACCAGCTTCTCCCTTTTTTTAAGCCAAGGAACGGTGTGGAAAGCATTGTAGGTGAAAGCTCAGCACATCGCAGCGGTTTACAGGTAAAGGTGTGCAAACATAGCAAGCACATTGACAGATGCAAAGTTAGGTTAAGTATGAACATTTAATATGCATAAAGTATGTGATCACTTACAATTAACAAGGTAAAGAACTACACCACCTCGATGCAGTAGAAATACATACATATTACAATCGCCTGTGCGCTGGATAACTACTAGCCACGCGTGGCATTGACACACGTGAAATCAGATATCACATAGGTGATGAAATCAATATAGGTTATCCAGCGCAGAGAATCAGGCATACCTACTAAACTAATGTGGAACTCACCCTATATCGGGGCACAACAGAGTCCTGAGGGTCAGGAGATAGCTTTCATTAGTTAAGCCAGCGGAAACCAAATGAGCGAGGGATAGAGTCCCAGAAGTCTAGTGTTGTGCCGTGTTTGTAGTGTTGACAGTAACTTACTAATTGTGATATTCATCACATTAATCACTCGACTATTTTCAGTTGAAACCCTCACAACGCTACATAGGGTATCCTATTTTTGCGTTCATGTCTCCCAAAAATATAATATTTCTTGTGCATTTATCCATAGCTTTGTTAAGATCAGCGTAGAAGTTTTCTATTTCTTCTTTAGAGGCTCTTTTAGTAGGTGCATATGCTTGGATTATAGGGAATTTCTAAATACTTCTAATACAGAAGCCCTCTTGGATATCACTATGACATCTTGTATATCTCTATTGTATTGTTTTTTACTAGGAAGCCAACACTTTTCTCTCCTTTGGTTTCTCCTGTCTTCAATTTTACTATCTTGTCTTCTCACTTCAGCTATACCGATAATTTACCAATTAATTTGCGATATCGCATATTCCAATTCAAATACTCTTGCTTCATTTGCTAATGATCTGAGATTGAATGTAGATATATAGTATTTTTTTTGTCTTCTACAACTCGCGCGGTGACGAGTCGTTCTGGGGGAGGATTTGTAGGGTCTTTAAAATTTTCGGTCTGTTTTTTATTTTAGAGTGTGCAGTGTTTGCATTTTTCTGGAGTGCCAGTCATAATTGCTATTCATCTGAATCGTTAGAGGAGGAGAGAATTTCCCCATTCCCAGGTTTTTAGTTGAACTGACGTTTTGTTTAGTGAAGAAATTTTCCATAGAGCTGATAGCTGATTTATGCTCGTTTTATAAGTTTGAATTTTATTCTTTTTAGGGTTCCGTAGCCAAATTACAAAAAACGGAACCCATATGGATTTTTCATGTCTATCTGTCTGTCCGTCCGTATATCACAGCCACTTTTTCCCGAAACTACAAGAACTATGCTGTTGAAACGTGGTAAGTAGATGTATTCTGTGAACCGCATTAAGATTTTCGAATTTTGGGAGTTCCCTATACTTAGAACTGAATTTCACATTTTATTATATTTATCTATTTAATTTTAAGAAAGTTTACAGACTAATAGCAATCTAGAATATCATGCGTAATTAAAGAACACTTGCTAATTATAAGCTTCCACATGTAAATATCTATATAATTACGCGTTATTTGCGTTGACCAGTTACAGCGATTTGGCAAACAAACAGTAAGGTAAGGTAACAATATAAATACATAAGGCGTTACGAGACAACTTATTAGGTACATATGTCAAGTCGTGCAACCTCAAAATCAGAATTAAAAGCTATTTATGATTGTCACCAAAATACTCCTTGTTTAAAATCTTTCTAATTTTTGGTAATCTATTAAAAGCTATAACACTACGTATGCAGAAGGCATTGCGCCTGTACTTAGTCGATGTGAATGGTACATGGAGTAGCGGCCGTTTTTTGAAGTTATTTATATTAGTTCGAAGAAGTATCTTGCTGAGTAGTTCGGGACAATCGACGGAGCCATTTGCAATGCTCACTAAAAAACAGATAGCATTGATATTACGTCTTACTTCCAACGTTAAGAAATGATACCGCTTACAACGGTGTTCATAATCGACTGATAATTTACTCGCCTTGAATTCCAAGTACCGCAAGAATTTCCTTTGAACAGACTCAATACGAGATTTTTAGATCTCATATTGTGGGTTCCATACTTGAGAAACTTACTCAAGATAACAGTAAAGAACTTTCACTGGTTTTAGGGAACCAAAGCTAGAGCAAGCTCTAATAATGAAGCCCAAGGCTTTGAACGCCTTGTTGACAACCGTTTCTACATGATTATCAACAAGCAGCTTGCTGTCGTGTACCACGCCAAGATCCCTAATACTGGTTTCTTTACTTATGGAAGCACCATCCAGAGTATACCCTGGGCCAATGATAAACTTCTGGCGCGTGAATATAACGTGAAAACATTTGGATACATTTAGTTGTAGTTTGTTGGTTTTGCAATACTGTACGAATCTGTCAAGGTCTGACTAAAGTAGCTCAGTTTTAGATAGTGTGCGTATGGACTTTAGGACCTTCGTGTCATCAGCGTATAGTACGATATGTGAGTTTCTAAAGCAGTTTTTTATGTCCAAAATAAATATTGTAAACAACAATGGTCCCAGGATTGAGCCCTGTGGCACTCCTGATGGGACAGATTTCCATCCAGACATGTATCCACGCAAAACCCCAGCCCGTGTTCGATTATCTATGTATGACGAAAACCACCGGAAGAGATCATCATGAATTCCCGCGAAAAATAGTTTCTGAAGAAGCAACCGATGATCTATACGGTCAAAACATTTGCTGTAGTCCGTATATATTGCGTCGACCTGGCATCGTTCTTCCATCCCAGTGGTTATAATTTTATTGGATAGTATCAGGTTGGAGGCGGTTGACCGTTTTCTGAGGAACCATTGTTCGTCGCCGAAATGGCATTGCATAGCTGAGTAAACTTTAGTGTGTACTATGCGTTCAAGAACTTTCGAAAAAAATCGGGCGATGGAACGGAAAAATTTAGAAGCTTTTGAGATGTGGTGTTGGCGAAGAATGGTCCGCATACCATGGACCGCCAAGAGAACGAACAAATTTATCCTTGATCAACTAGGTATAAAAGACAGACTAACAACGCTCTGTTACCGAAGGATTCTCAGCTGCTTTGGTCACATTGCAGTGGATGAAAAAAGACCTTGCGGCCGGTAACCACATAAGCACTGGTCAGACCAGGTAACCGCCCTCACTGGACTCTCTGTTACAACCGCCCTAAGAGAGACTGAGAACCAATTGAAGTGGTAGAACATCGTGCATAAAGCCACGAGGGCCTTTCAGGTACATGACCTTCAGTAATGAAGAACGCGAACAAGAAGAGATACATACTGATGGTGAAGGAAAACATCGTGAGGAAACCGGCATGTGTTAGAACCAAAAATTCGAAGGCATGTGACATCCACCAACCCGCACTGGGCACGCGTGATGGATTAAGGCCCATTATCTCTCACAGAGAGTATGCCTGTGTCCCAGCAGTGACAACAGTTTAAGGCTGATAATGATGATATCTACTGTTCATTAAATTGACAGTTACCAAGAAGAAAAAAGAAGTCTGTAATAGTGGTACTTTTTATGTACTGAGGTCCTTCATGGTCTCAGCCATGACAGCTATATCATCGGCGAACCGAAGGTGACTGATGTGCTAGTCGTTGACGTCGATGCCTGGCCCTCTCTGGTCCGGAGCCTTGAAGGCGTCCTCCAGTGCAGCGGTGGACGGTTTTGGAGGTGTGGCATCTCCCTGTCCCGCAACTCGCTGCGGAGGGATGGGTTCCGGGGCCAGGTCGCATGGTGGGTAGTCCCACGTTCCGCGTAGTGGCGTTTTAGCGCAGGCGCTTCGGTACCTCGATGTACCGAAGCGAGAAGCGAGAGTTTCGTTGTACGCTCGAAACTGTGGATACGTGTTTCTTTTTGTTCCGCGATTAAAAATATTTTTAGTAGTAATTAGTGAAGTTTGGAATTGGGAAGGAAATATAATTGGTGATTGTGACTATATCTTCATTTTTTTTAAATTATACTACAAAAGTAAACAGTGCAAATCATTAAAATAGCATAAAACGTATGATAAAATCTCACTAAAAGTGTCAGTACAGTGCAGGGTCTTTGTGTTTTTGAACCAGAAAAAGTTATACACCCTCATTAATTCTAAAATTTCAACTTTATCACCATATAGCTCTCTAAGGACAAATAATTCGATACACACAAAGTGTGTTGAGATAGCGATGTTAACTAAGGCCGTACCTCTCCACACCAGTCACGCGGTCGTGGGTTCAAACGCCGAGCACCGAACTCTTTTTGTAATCCTAACTTTTGTTGAATTCAATTGTTTTGATCTGGTGATTACGATAAGTTACAATGCTGAAGTGCGGAGCTTGTGGCAAATTTTTGGCGATAAATGATGGCATCAAATGCGTGAAATGCTCGGTATTTTATCACCGTGTCTGCGTCAACCTTGCTCCCATAGCATCATCCTCGGCAAAGTGGACTTGCCTTGGATGTAAAGCAAGGGTACCACGGGCTGACAGCTTCCAAACTCCTGGCAAGGGAATTGATGAGCTCAGCTCATCTGCCATCCAAGCAGCGATCAGCCTCACTGATACTGCAGTGACAGTAATTTATGACACGCCTGATACTGAAGTAATCAGTCTAGCGGTAGAAATCCGTTGTCTCCGCAGGGAGTTTAATGCCTCCTGAGATGAGTTACGGCAATTTCGTGATGATTTCTCAGGCTTGAATGATAAGATGATTAAGTGCTGTAATCGTATGGACACCCTGGAAGATCGTGTAAAGGAGTTCGAGGAGAACACCGACCATTCGAATTCCCCTCGTATGTTTCATCTGGAGGAAACAATTGGGGAACTCCAGCAGCAGTTGAATGAACGTGAGCAAGAGTCACTGATGAACGATGTGCAACTGTCAGGCGTAACAGAATCAAGTGGGGAAAACCCGGCTCAGTTGATTGGCACCCTTGCTCTTAAACTAGCGATCAATCTCGAGGAACGAGACATTGTTTTCGCTAAACGAGTTGGGAACGTTCGGCGTGAGCACACCGAAGGTGAAACGCCCCGACCTCGAATCATCGTTGCCCGACTGGCAAGGCAAGCGACGCGTGATAGTTTACTGAGTGCCGCGCGAGTCCGCCGCAATCTCACTACTGCTGACATTGAAGCTCCGGGGGCGCCACACTGCATCTACCTTAACGAGCGCCTAACTAAAACTAACAGGCAATTATACTACGATACCCGCCAAGCTGCTAGTCGACCTGAATGGAAATACACCTGGATTAAAGATGGCAGCATACTTGCGCGTAAAGAGGAGGGAAAGCCGGTCGTGCATATAAGAAAGGAAAAGGACATCTCGCGGTTTTTTTATCACACAATAGGTTTGCTGGTTTGTGCGGTAGTATATATATATATAGTTTCCATAAGCGTTTTTTATATTAATGTTATAATTAATCCACTAAGTTGTTTACTGAATAGCATATTTTTATTCTTAGTTAATTTTTGCATGTTGTTGTTCGGTAGGTGCTTTTTTTTTGGATTATTTTTAGGAAAAGTCCAATGCAAATTGCATGTCTCTGTCAGCTTCATCCTATTGGTTTCTATAGTTTTTTTAATTTTCCAACCTTTACTTACAATTTGCGTTGCCCACGGTGCATTTTCCACATACATTTGCTTTTCCTATGCCGCTCAAAATTTTTTGTTTACATTGCTCACTGTTTATGTTCCAAAACAAGTATGTATCCATGCATCTTTTATTAATCTTTGAGTTCTTTTACTTAGTATTTATTTTCTGTGTTATTTTATTTACTGTTAGTAAATTATATATGAAATGATGTCTTCTACAAACCTTGAGGTTGGTTTCTGGAATGCGGGTTCTTTGGGCACTAAACACGATGAATTTATTACAGCGCTACTAGGTTTGGACGTAGATATTATGGCCATAAATGAGACGTGGTTGCGAATAGGCGAAGAAGGGCGCGCGCCCTCCGTGCCAGGATATAAACTGCGGCATATACCACGCTCTTTGTCTGTCAAGAAGGGACGCGGTGGTGGGGTTGGTTTTTATTTCAAACACGGAATAAATGTCCAAAGTCACTCGCACTCTGCTAGTACATCCCACACCACGGTCGAGCAGATGTGGGTCACAATTAGTGTTTGCGACATAAAGCTAGCAATAGGCACTGCTTATCGCCCTCCCTGGCAAGATTTTGACCTTTTCCTAGACGCTATATCTAGTTCAGTGAACTCCTTAACGCAATGTGAGTACACGATGTTAATGGGTGATTTCAACATAAACGTGCTCAACGACTTGGATTCAAAGACGGAAAAGTTAGTCTCATTTTTGAACTGCCATGGTCTCACGCAAATAGTGCAGTCACCCACACATTTCACAGTACACGGCGAGTCTCTGATTGACATCATCTGTACAAATGTTAAACCTCGCTCTGTATCAGTTGATATAATACCGGATCTAGCACGCGCTGGTTTCGAGCGAATTTAATTTTAAACGACCAAAAATTCCAAGGCGAACCATTACGTATCGACAACTTAAATATATAGTTGGGGAATATTTTGAACAGGATCTCGTATTCCTGAACTGGAAAGCGATAACCGAGCTGCAAGATGTTAATGTTATGGTAAATGCATTTTATTTGCACCTGCTCACACTATTGAATGTCCATGCACCTCTAAATACTTGTATTGTTGCCCATGGATTACTGACAATGTTAAATTGATGATGCATTTGAGAAATAAAGCTCATGCAGAGTATTTAAAGGACAAAAAAAACGATCACAAAAAGAAATACTACAAAGAATTAAAGTCACTGGTTTCTAGGTCTCTATTTTATGAAAAGTCGGCATACTTCAAGCACAAATTCAACAGCCAAATAAATGATTCCAAAGCGCTTTGGAAAAGCTTACAGTCCAACCTTCTCTCTTCTAAACACAAGGAATTGCCTTTGCACTTTAACGACCCCAATAAAATTTGTGACCATTTTCTGAGTGTGCCAGGAACAAATACGGTTAGTGAATCAATGCTTGCATTTTATGAATCCACTCGAAGTAATGATACCACGTTTAGCTTGTCACCCACAACTACCAAGGAGATCGCGAACGTACTGCGAACTATTAAATCGAATGCTGAAGGCTACGATGGCATTACCATTAATATGCTGTTTCTGAGACTACCGGTGACTTTGGACGTCATGACCGCCTTAGTGAATACATCTATCACATCCTCTTCTTTCCCTGACTCATGGAAAATTGCCAAAGTGCACCCATTGCCGAAAATTCCTAATGCATTGGACATGAAGGATCTTATGCCTATTAGTATACTGCCAGTACTTTCTAAAGTTTTATAGAAAGTGGTTTGCGCGCATTTCTTTGATTTTTAGAGACTAATATTTTCCTCCCGGATGTTCAGTCAGGGTTTAGGAAGGGCCGTAGTACGGCCACGGCTTTGTTGGATGTGACTGACAATGTCGTGTCAGCTCAAGAAAGTGGGATGTGCACACTCTTGGTTTTGCTTGATTTTTCACGCGCGTTTGACTGTATTAACGTTCCTTTATTATTGTCGAAGATGGTTTTCTATGGATTTGGCGTGGCCACAGTAAAATGTTTTGATAGCTATCTTAGCGATCGTACGCAATTCGTTGAAATACGCCGGGTGGACGGATCGAAAGTTATTTCCAGGCGATTCTCAGTTGTAAGAGGGGTTCCGCAAGGCTCGATCATTGGGCCAATATTATTTGTTTTATATTGTGCGGAATTGATTAAAGTGATTAATAAGTGTAAATACCATATTTATGCCGATGATACAAAAGTTTATATATCATTTAAGCCGGAAGAATACGGGCAAGCTTTAATTGATCTTAATGCAGATCTTGAAAGTATTGTTCGGTGGTCTAATGCCAACACGCTTGCGTTGAATCCTACGAAATCACAATATATGCTATTTGGCACCGTAAATCAGCTAAATAAAATTAAACCCTGTGCCAGTTGTGTAACAGTTATGGGTCAGCCTATCGAATGGGTCTACGAAGCACGTAATCTGGGTCCAATTATGGATACAGAACTTCATTTTCACAAACACGTGACAGAGTGTATCCGTAATTGCTATTATAGACTTAAGATTCTATACAAAGCTCGTCCGTATTTTAGCGAGGAATTGCAAGTCTTGCTTGTGGAGTCTTTGGTTTTATCAAAGTTAAATTATGCGGACACAGTGTATGGTCAACGACTTTTGTCAAAAACCGAAAGGATGATCCAAAGACTTCAAAACGCCTGTGCACGCTTCTGTTTTAAAGTTCCTTTTAGAGGTCACGTTACACCTTTCTTGAATGAGCACAACATTCTAAAATTGAAAGCTAGCGAAGCTAGCGAGCTGGCGACCGTACTTTTTGGAGTAATCAAGTCTCAATCCCCTTCTTACTTATACGATAGGCTGTCATGGACTAGTAGACACAAAATCGGTGAGGAAAGAAAATGTTCCCTACAGCTTTCTATTCCCCAGCATAAGTCGGCGGCTTTTAGAGGCAGTTTTCGGTACGCAATAAAGTATAGTAAAAGTTGCTCGACATTCAAATTAAAACTAAAGTTGTTTTTATTAAATCATCAAAATGAATTTAAAGATGTTCGTGCTGATACGTCAACCATTTAAAGCACAATATATTTCTGTTGTTATTATTCTTATTTATTTTTATCAACAATATACCGAAGTTTATCATAGTATCCTATGCATTATCAATGTTGGCATTGTTCAATCAACTTTATACATTTTTAAATTTTATACGTCTTTCTATTTTACCAATGTTATTAATTGTATACTTTTTATCATTTTTACTTTTTATTATTGTTTATATTTTAATTTATAAATTTCAAACAATTTTATACATTGATAGATTTATCTTTTGTGCTTTTATTATTGTATTTTAGTTCAGTGACCTGCCCCCGCTTTAATGACGTAATACAATACTTATTTTATTTGTTCTCTTTTGTTAATGGGCACATAGAACTTTTAAATTTGTTGTGTTATAATTAAGAGTCGCAAAATTTTATTTTACGTAATTTTAAAACAAAAAACTGTATATTATAAATGTTTGTTTGTGTTTTCAAGCGTATGGCACTCGTGGGCTGCAGCTGAAAATCAGCATCAGGTGGTACTGTATTACCACTTGGCATTATGCTGAGCTGAGGCCCTTTTGGCATTAATAGTTTTAATTATTTATTTTGTTTAATTTTAAGGTGTTTTTGTTTTTAATGGCAATAAATACATTTTTCTTTCTTTCTTTCTTTACCGGTGGTCGATTTGACGCCGTTGGAGGGACTGCAGTGCAGCCCAAGTCTCGATCAAGTCGAGGACTTTCACGTGGTCCACAGACGCTGAGCGGAAATGCAGGTTGTACTCTTCGGTATACAGAGGACAGCGCGCGAGACGATTCGTTTACTAATTTATTTTTTCCAGGTAATTACATGATTCTCAACTAACGTTAGAGAAATTTGATGGTGAGGTGAGGCCCGAGATGGGAATCAGAAAATGGAATAGTAGGATCAGAGGAAGGATAAATGGAAACACTAAAATACACCAGTAAATGATTTTTAAATATTTTTGTGCTGTCATTTTGTTATTCCAGAGATGCCAATTAATTATTAATAAAAATAAGAATATGCTAAATGTCTTATTAATAATTCTGGTTACATCCAACTGTTTAAGACAAGGAAGGGAATGTAGTGTATGTAGATATCAATAAATCGCGCTACACGCCGATAACATTGTACGGCAATGGCCCAGTAGCTAAGACCTCGCCTCTCGTGCTTGAGGTCGTGGGTTCAAATCCGGGCAAGAACTAATGTGACTTTTTCAATTCATATGTACTTTCCAAGTGTATCTAGGACATTGCTGAAAATGGTGAAGGAAAACAAAAAAAAATAAACAGTGTTGTATCGTTGCCTCGTGTGCACGCGTCACTTGGTTATAAATACCGGTCGCCGAGTGGTAGGGCGATCTTCTTGTCCGTTCTTCTCCACGTAGGCTTTTCCGAACGGATGGTAGAATCACTTTATCAGATCCGGCCTTTGCCATCCCCCAAGCGACGCCCTGAGCCGAGGTCCGACCCCAACTGGGGTAGCCCTTAGTGCTGTCGCTATAGGTTTAGAAACTTTAAGCCTGGCCGGAGGCTACATAGCTTAGTCTCCACAGGTTAGTCCGGTTAAGCAGAGGACGGCTACTTTGGCCCAACTGCGAGACGCCAAGCATTAAAAAAAAAAAAAAAAAAAGTAGCGCGATCAGTCGTTATCGGACTGTCGGCCTGTGCGATGGTGCGTTGGCGAGTCAACTATTAATATTGATAAATGTGCATATTTTACAATCATAAAAGTCTGTTGACATGAACTGACCAAAACATCGTTCCCAGTGGGGTCTTTTCCCGGTAAATTGAAACAATCCATAATAAGCCAATATTTTATAAAATTATAACAAAAAAATCAACCCGACTTCGAAAATAAAACACTACAAAGCGAAAATTAACTTTCTTTTTCCGAAGTCGGTGTCTTTGGTACCTACTCTTTTCCATTTTTCGACACCGACTTCGGAAAAGAAAGTTATTTTCGCTTTATAGTGTTTTATTTTGGAAGTCGGTTTAAATTTTTTGTCAATAGATTTATATTTATCTCTTTTTAGTTTTGGTAGGTACATTTATAGCCAAAGTAAATCTCATGACGATTCCAATAAGCCCAAACACGACTAGGATCAATTGTTTTATTTCGGTGTTCCAGAGCCTTCCCTCCGGCTGCATCATCAGATCAGTTCGATGTTATCATTTTCATAAATCCCATTTATTTATTAGTATTTGCTTCATCATAGTCGGTTAGCTATTCAGTATATCTTATACCCGTGACTCTCTTATGTCACGGGTATTCAGGCCTTAAGGATTGCTGGCAGATGTCAGCCGTGAGGCCATCTGCCCCGGGAGCTTTCTTAGGGTTGAAGCTACATATTACGGAGTTCAGCTCTTCCCGAGTAAACGGTGGGTCATGTTCTTCACCATGGTCCATCTCGTTTACTTTTTCAGCTACTATCCTGATACATTTGTGCTCCTCATTATCATTGTCTATCCTGTCCTCGGGGTAGAAAGTTTCCGCCAGCAATGTGGCAGATTCGAGGTGGTTCAGCACTTTTCCATCCTTGGCCAGGTATAGGTCCTCCTGTCATTTTATAGTCCTGCTTCTGACTTTATAGATACCATCCCAGAGTCCCTCTTTGTCCTGTTTTCACAGAAACTTTTCCAGCTTTCTATTTGGGCCGTTTTTGCTGCTTGCTCATATTCTTCTTTCAATTGCAGGTACTTCTCGAATCCCATGTCTTCCCGTGGGTGTCGTAAGAGGCGACTAAGGGACAAACCAGAGAATGGGCAGCAGCGTTCTCTGTGCTTTTATAACAACCATACTGCGATGGCCAACCCGCCTGCCAAGCGTGGCGATTATGGCAAAACCCCCCCAATGAATAGCACAAATAAAAAATGGCCCCTAGTACCCGGCAGCTTGCCTACCCTCGACTACGGTAGCGGTCGAGGCTATGGCATGGCAAGGGGTGCTAAGAATCTCCGGACGAGATCCGGCTACCCAACAATCACCGACGACTGGACCTGGCAATGTCCTGACACGCGCAAACTTCGGACTCGAAGAGGAATTGAGCAGGTTGCGATGGAGTATTGTAGGGTTATCTGAAGTCCAAAGAGAGGGGGAGGACAAGATAATCCTCAAATCCGGTAACCTGCTCTATTTCCGAGAGGGTGACCGGCAGTCCCAGGGTGGTGTCGGGTTTATCGTCCACAAGTCCCTTGTGAACAACGTGGTGAAGATCGAACGTGTGTCGACTAGGGTGGCATACCTTATACTCAGAATATCCTCAAGATATTCGCTGAAGGTCATACAGGTCTAAGCCCCAACCTTGGCACACCCCGACGATGAGGTAGAGACCATGTATGAGGATATCACCAGAACCATGCATGGTTTCAAAACACACTTTACCGTTGTCATGAGGGACTTCAACGCGAAACTGGGCAAACGAGACGAGGATGAGCTGCAAGTGGGGCAATTTGGAGTTGGACAACGGAACCACCGGGGTCACCTACTGGCCAGTTTTATGGAGAAGGAGGGCCTCTATATGATGAACTCCTTCTTCAAAAAGCGTGAACACAGGAAGTGGTCCTGGCAGAGCACCGATGGTGCAACAAAAATGAGATCGACTTCGTCAACCAAGAAGCAAATGTTCAATGATGTCTCTGTGATCAATTCGGGAAAAACCGGGAGCGATCACCGCATGGTAAGAGGCACATTGAACATTATTATTAAGCTTAAAAGGTCTCGACTGATGAAGTCCACGCTCCGGCCAGCACAGATCCAGGTCCAAAACCCCAAGAGCTTTCAGCTCGAACTCCAGAATCGTTCTTCAATACCGAGCGTATTAAAGACGCGATTGAGCGAAATAAAGGCTACAAGGTGTTTTTAAGGGATCTGGCTATTGGGCAGAGCCAACTCACGAAACTAAAGACCGACGATGGCAGGATCGTATCCGCCAAACCGGCGCTTCTCAGGGAGATCGAGACATTCTATGGGCAGTTGTACACATCGATCAGCAAGCCCGTTGCGAGTCTAGCAAACGACCCAAGAGCTAGATTGACCCGACACTATACCGAAGATATCCCGGACGTCAGCCTGTACGAAATTAGGATGGCTCTGAAACATCTCAAAAACAACAAGGCGCCGAACTGGTCCTTAGGGCCCTTCAGAAGCTTGTTGTTTGATTCCGTCATTCTCGAGGGCAAAACGCCACAGGCATGGTGCAGGGGTATGGTGGTACTCTTCTTCAAGAAGGGCGACAATGCCCGGTTGAAGAACAATAGGTCCATCTCACTTCTTAGCCATGTCTACAAGTTGTTTTCAAGAGTCATCACGAATCGTCTCGCGCGCAGGTTTGACGATTTCCAGCCTCCCGAACAAGCCGGATTCCGAAAAGGCTTTAGCACCGTAGACCACATACATACGCTGCGGCAGGTTATACAGAAGACCGAAGAGTATAACCTGCCTCTGTTTAGCGGTTGTGGACTACGAGCCTTCGATTCGATCGAGACTTGGGCTGTACTGCAGTTTCTCCAACGGTGCCAGATCGACTACCGGTACATATAGGTGTTGAAGTGTTTGTACAAAAACGCCAACATGTCAGTCCGTCTTCAGGATCAGACCACGAAACCAATCCTTCTCCAGCGCGGCGTGAGACAAGGAGACGTCATTTCTCCGAAACTGTTCACTGCTGCGCTGGAGGATGTCTTCAAGGTTCTTGACTGGAGGGGGCTGGGCATCAACGTTAATGGCGAGTACGTTACTCACCTTCTGTTTGCCGACGACATAGTGGTCATGGCTCAGACCATGGAGAGCCTCACTAAAATGCTCGATGACATTAGTAGAGCTTCCGAAAGAGTGGGTCTTAAAATGAACATGGACAAAACCAAGAACATGGTGTAACACCCACTCCTATCAAGGTCGGAGACTCTACACTCGAAGTTGTAGACAATTATGTCTACCTGGGACAAACGGTCCAGTTGGGTAGGTCGAATTTCGAGAAAGAGGTCAACCGTCGAATCCGACTCGGCTGGGCGGCGCTCAGGAATTTGCGTGGTATCTTCTCGTCCAATTTACCGCAGTGTCTCAAGACAAATGTCTATGACCAGTGTGTGTTGCCAGTGATCATCTATGGGACTGAGACGTGGTCGCTCACAATGGGCCTTATCAAATAGCTCAAAGTCACCCAAAGGGCAATGGAGAGGGCTATGCTCGGCATCTCCTTGCGTTATCAAGTCAGAAATGATGATCTTCTTCTTCGTTTTCGTTTCAATGGTACATTTGATCAAACTATTTGAGCCCAGTAGGTAGCCACGTTTATTGCAGCTTCAGATGCATTATACAGGTCATCCAAGGTGCAAGTGAATGGACAGTTGGGACACTCCAGCAAGTGGGGCATGGTCTGTACAGGAGCACCGCACTAGCACCCAGCGTGCAATGGACCAATAATCCCCCATTTTGCCAAATTAAATTTGCAGCGGCCTACCTGGGTGCGCAACCGATTCAGTGCCTTCCATACGGGCCACTGCAGTTCATGACCGAGGAGAAGATGCTCCCTGGGCTTAATGAAGTCACGAGGTGGTGGGTACTTCTCTAACCGCAGTTTGCTCCTCTCCGTCGACGGTCTATCCTGGATCGCCCGTGTGGTTCGCAGGAAGCTCTTTCGACTCTTTAGTCTACCCCGAATTGTTAGGTGGTCGTATAGTGGATGTCGGGAATCGGATTCCTGGTTCTTCTTTTCCATCGCGCATGCGACATCCCTTCGTACAGCAGGAGGTGCTATACCTGCTAGTGGGTAGAGCTTGTTTAGTAGAGTGGGTTTTAAGCAGCCCGATATTATCCGACAAATCTCATTTAGGGCGGTGTCTACTTGCCTTGCGTGGGTGGATCGGTGCCACACTGGGCACGCAAACTCGCCAGCAGAGAAACAAATAGACATGCCGGTTGTGCGGAGAATATCGGGTGTTGGCCCCCAGTTGGTGGAAATAAGACGACGGAGCAAGTTATTCCGGGTCCCCACCTTCTGCTTTGTTTTTATAGCAGTGTGATTTAAAAGTTAAAGCCCTGCCCAGCGTCACACCCAGATATGTTGGGTTCGGGCAATGTTCGACCCTAGTTCCCCGCCACGTGATGTTGAGTGTCCGGTTTGCGTGCATGTTGCGAAGGTGGAATGCGCACGACTGTGTCTTCGATGGTCGCAGAGCATTGTGATCATAGTAGACTCCCAGTAAGTCGAGTGCCATTGTCAGTGTCCGTTCCACATCCTCGAAAGTCGCCGCTTGTGTCGCTAGAGCCAAGTCATCCGCGTACAAGAACCGCACCGTGTGTTGGGTGGTGGGCTGGTCGTTCGTATAGATGTTAAAAAGCGTCGGCACCGGCACACTGCCCTGGGGAAGTCCGTTCTTTTGCCGTCGCCATCTGCTCTTGGTGGACTGAAAGCACACCTGGAAGCGGCGGTTGTGCAAGAGTTCGCTCAATATACGCACAAAACCCTGATCGTTGGTAAGTTTGCTAACTTTGCCGAGCAGTCTCTTGAAGTTAATGGTGTCGTAAGCTGCCGAGAGGTCAACGAATACGACACCAGATACTCTGTTAGCCTCGTACCCATTCTCTATAAACTCTGTCAGTCCGAGGACCTGGCTGGAGCAAGACTTGCCAGGTCTAAAGCCTGCCTGCTCAGGTATTAGAATAGAGTCAATGTCTACTGTTAGGCGGTTAAGTAAGAGTCTTTCAAACAGTTTGTATGTATGACATAACAGAGAAATAGGCCGATAGCTTTTGGGATCGTCGGTGGGCTTACCTGGTTTTTGCAGTGCAATGATCCTTCCAATGGTCCTTCTCCATAATTTAGGAATGTTTGCGGTAGCCATGCATTTGTTATGGAATTGCAAGAGCCACGATACAGCCAAAGGCCCCAGGTGTTTAATTTGATCGACAGTTAAGTCATCGACACCAGCCGCCTTGCCATTCTTTAGTGCTTTGATGGCCGGAATGATATCTGTGAGAGTTAAAGGCTTACTGATGTCGGTAGAATGTTCACAGGTATAAACAGGACCCTTGGCTCTTCTAAGTTTATGGGGAGGTTTGCCGTTGAGTAGCAGTTGTTGGGCTATTTGATTGGCTGTAACGTAACCTTGGTTGACAGGGTCCGGTGGGTCTCCAGTAAGTCTACGTATTGTGGACCAGGCTTTCTTACTGCTGTGGGTCATGTTGGTGTTTGTTACTGTAGTGATCCATTTTTATTTATTTAAACTTCATGTACAATGGTGATACATAGGCGGACTTAATTTTTGTTTACGGTTTTCACCAACCATGGACACCAACGCATCCTCAGCAGAAATTGTATCTTCAGAAAAGGCGTCATTCTCGTAGAGATCTTCGTAGGTCTTAAGAAGATTTAAAGATCCTGGGGTAAGGCCGGGTATGTATAAAGTACGACAATCTCTAGGTATGCATTGACGCGACACAGTCCTTATGGTATCTACAAACTTTTCATAGTTAGTAGGTGTAGGTTCTATGTCGCGCAGATTTGCATCCACATCAGCAGAAAACTTTACCCAGTTTGCCTTTGAGAAATTGAAACGCGGTTTATAGGAAACCTGTCGGGGCTTAATTGCCGCTCTCACCTCACACGTGATGGGTCTATGCTGTGTGTTTGGAATCGGTTGGCAGACGACTTTTGAACACACAGAGTTAATATTATTACTGACGAAGATCAAGTCTGGGTTGTATCCACGTTTCCAACGTCGACTATTAAAGGATGCAGGTTGTTTGGCATCATGTACGAGGGATAGTTCAGAAGCATCAGCTCACTCCTCGACTAAATTACCATCTACGTTAGAATCACGGTACCCCCAGGATATGTTGTGACTATTAAAGTCACCAACAACTATTTTAGTCTGTTGGCTATCAAAGTTAGGTGGCTTATGGAACTCAAACGGCTGCTTAGGAGGCTTATAGAAGGATGTGATTGAGCAAGTGCCCAAATCCATTGTTAGAATTTCAATAGACCTCTCATTTGTCCAGGTTGCAGACAATACAGTTACACATGGTTTAATAAAAATAGCGCTGCCATATTGTGCGTGGGGTATCTCTAATGCAAGGTTCATTCCGGGGATGTGTGGCCTTAGATTTTCG
The DNA here is from genome assembly GCA_964057195.1 of Orthosia cruda. NCBI lineage: Eukaryota > Metazoa > Arthropoda > Insecta > Lepidoptera > Noctuidae > Orthosia > Orthosia cruda. The sequence goes on along the minus strand of OZ059826.1, from coordinate 2,002,461 downwards.
GTGCCGCGATGCGTTTCCTGGACACATAAAATGTCACAGTTTGTATTCTGGCAAAGTCGAGACATCAACTGAGACTTGTTTTCCGAGAACCTTTCAATATTTGTTGAGGTAATAATGAGGGCGGGCTTAGAAAGCCGGTGATAGGTGCCCATAGAGAAGACGCTTTTGTTAAAATTTGGCCTAAATACGGGCCGTTGATCTTGGTTCTGATAAGAACCGTTTGGATATACCATCGTGGTGAAAGGATTGGTCAGCTAGACTCTGCGTTACCGAGTGCTAGCTGTCCAGGGTGCGCCGGGCGTTTAGAATCGCAATGCGATTAGATTAACGCCGCTCGGGGAGGCTCCTCTCATGCACCGAAATGATGATATCCACAGGAGAACCAAAGTTACCGACATAGCCCAAAGAATTGCCAAACTTAAGTGGCAGTGGGCAGGGCACATTGCTCGCAGAACGGATGGCTGATGGGCCCGAAAAGTTCTGGATTGGCGACCGCGAACCGGAAGACGATACGTTGGAAGGCCTCCCACTAGGTGGACTGATGACCTGGTTAAGGTTGCGGGAAGGCGCTGGATGCGAGACGCACGGGATCGGTCAAAGTGGTGACGCCAGGGGGAGGCTTATGCCAGGACGTCTTTCGGCTGAAATGATGATGATGAATGATGACGTGTGCGCACGAGGCAACGATACAATACTGTTTATTTTTATTGTTTTCCATCACCATTTTCAGCAATATCCAAGATACACTTGCAAAGTACATATGAATTGAAAAAGTCACATTGGTACTTGCCCGGATTCGAATCCACGACCTCAAGCACGAGAGGCGAGGTCTTAGCCACTGGGCCATTGCCTTACAGTCTGTTATCGGCGTGTAGCGCGATTTATTGATATCTACATACACTACTTTCCCTTCCTTGTCTTAAACAGTTGGATGTAACCAGAATTATTAATAAGACATTTAGCATATTCTTATTTTTATCAATAATTAATTGGCATCTCTGGCATAACAAAATGACAGCACAATAATATTTAAAAATCATTTACTGGTGTATTTTAGTGTTTCCATTTATCCTTCCTCTGATTCTTCTATTCCATTTTCTGATTCCCATCTCGGGCCTCGCCTCACCATCAAATTTCTCTAACGTTAGTTAAGAACTCATGTAATTACCTGAAACAAATAAATTAATACACGAATCGTTTTGCGCGCTGGCCCGAGGAATTCGAGCCTCCCGAACAAGCCGGCCTCCAACCAGGTTCCAGCACCGTAGACCACACATGTATGCTGCGGCAGGCTATACAGAGGACCGAAGAGTACAACCTGCATTTTCGCTTAGCGTCTGTGGACCACGTGAAAGTCCTCGATATGATCGAGACTTGGGCTGCACTGCAATCTCTCCAACGGCGTCAAATCAACCACCGGTACATCGAGGTACCGAAGCGCCTGCGCAAAAACACCACTACGCTAGTCCCACCTTGCGACCTGGCCCCGGAACCCATCCCTCTGCAGCGAGTTGCGGGACAGGGAGATGCCTCACCTCTGAAACCGTCCACCGTTGCTCTGGAGGACGCCTTCAAGGCTCCGGACCAGAGAGAGCCAGGCATCGACGTCAACGGCGAGCACATCACTCACCTTCGGTTCGCCGATGATATAGCTGTCATGACTGAGACCATGAAGGACCGCAGTACATAAAAAGTACCACTACTGCAGACTACTTTTTTTTTCTTGGTAACTGACAATGTAAGGAACAGTAGTTATCATCATCATCAGCCTTAAACTGTTGTCACTGCTGGGACACAGGCATACTCTCTATGAGAGATAATGGGCCTTAATCCATCACGCGGGCCCAGTGCGGGTTGGTGGATGTCACATGTCTTCGAATTTTTGGTTCTAACACATGCCGGTTTCCTCACGATGGTTTCTTCACCATCAGTAGGCTCTTCTTGTTCGCGTTCTTCATTACTGAAGGTCGTGTACCTGAAAGGCCCTCATGGGTTTATGCACGATGTTCTACCACTTCAATTGTTTCACAGCCTCTCTTAGAGCGCTTGTAACAGAGAGTCCAGTGAGGGCGGTTACCTGGTCTGACCAGTGGTTAGGTGGTGACCGGCCGCATGGTCTTTTTTCATCCACTGCAATATGACCAAAGCAGCTGAGAATCCTTCGGTAGCAGAGCGTTGTTAGTCTGGCTTTTATGCCTAGTTGATCAAGGATAAATGTGTTCGTTCTTTTGGCGGTCCATAGTATGCGGAGCATTCTTCTCCAACACCACATGTCAAAAGCTTCTATCTTTTTCCATTCTATTGCCCGATTTCTTTTGAAAGTTCTTGAACGCATAGTACACACTAAAGTTTAGTCAGCTATGCAATGCCATTTCGGCGACGAACAACATGGTTTCCTCAGAAAACGGTCAACCGCCTCCAACCTGATACTATCCAATGAAATTGTAACCACTGGGATGGAGGAACGATGCCAGGTCGATGCGATATATACGGACAACAGCAAAATTTTTGACCGTATAGATCATCGGGTGCTTCTTCAGAAACTGTTTTCCGTGGGAATTCACGATGATCTGTTCCGGTGGTTTTCGTCATACATAGATAATCGAACACGGGCTGTGGTTTTGTGTGGATACATATCTGGATGGAAATCTGTCCCATCAGGACTGCCACAGGGATCAATCCTCGGACCATTGTTGTTTACAATATTTATTTTGGACATAAAAAACTGCTTTAGAAACTCACATATCCTACTATACGCTGATGACATGAAGGTCCTAAAGTCCATACGCACATTATCTGATACTGATCTACTTCAGTCAGACCTTGACAGATTCGTACAATAATGTAAAACCAACAAACTACAACGAAATGTATCCAAATGTTTTCACGTTATATTCACTCGCCAGAAGTCTATAATTGGCCTAGGGTATACTCTGGATGGTGCTTACATAAGTAAAGAAACTAGTATTAGGAATCTTGGCGTGGTACACGACAGCAAGCTGCTTTTTGATAAACATGTAGAAACGGTTGTCAACAAGGCGTTCAAATCCTTGGGCTTCATTATTAGAGCTTGCTCTAGCTTTGGTTCCCTAAAACCATTGAAAGTTCTTTACTGTTCTCTAGTGCGTAGCCACCTTGAGTACGTTTCTCAAGTATGGAACCCACAATATGAGATCTACAAATCCCGTATTAAGTCTGTTCAAAGGAAATTCTTGCGGTACTTGGACTTCAAGGTGAGGAAATTATCAGTCGATTACGAACACCGTTGTAAGCGGTATCATTTCTTACCGTTGGAAGTAAGACGTAATATTAGTGATATCTGTTTTTAGTGAGCATTAGAAACGGCTCCGTCGATTGTCCCGAACTACTCAGCAAGATACTTCTTCGAACTAATATAAATAACTTAAGAAAACGGCCGCTACTCCATGTACCATTCACATCGACTGAGTACAGGCGCAACGCCTTCTGCATACGTAGTGTTATAGCTTTCAATAGATTACCATCACACCTAGAAATGGATTTATTTAGCACCAGCGCACAAAAAGATTTTAAACAAGGAGTATTTTGGTAACAACCATAAATAGCTTTTAATTCTGATTTTGAGGTTGTACGACTTGACATAGGTACCTAATATGTTGTCTCGACACGCCTTATGTATTTACATTGTTACCTTACCTTACTGTTTGTTTGCCAAATCGTTGTAACTGGTCAACGCAAATAACACGTAATTATGAAGATATTTACATGTGGATGCTTATAATTAGCAAATCTTCGTTAATTACGCATGATATTCAAGATTGTTATTAGTCTGTACGCTTTCTTAAAATTAAATAAATAAATAAAATAAAAAAATAAAATTGTGAAATTCAGTTCTAAGTATGGGGAACCCCCAAAATTTACTGTTTTTTTTCTATTTTTGTGTGAAAATCTTAATGTGGTTCACAGAATACATCTACTTACCACGTTTCAACAGCATAGTTCTTATAGTTTCGGGAAAAAGTGGCTGTGACATACGGACGGACAGACAGACAGACATGAAGAATCCATAAGGGTTTCATTTTGTTGTAATTTGGCTACGGAACCCTAAAAAGAATGAGAGAGGAAATGAAGCAAGAGTAGTTGAATTGGAATATGCGATATCGCAAATTAATTGGGTCATTATCGGTATAGCTGAAGTGAGAAGACAAGATTGTAAATTTGAAGACAGGAGAAACCAAAGGAGAGAAAAGTGTTGGCTTCCTAGTAAAAAAAAAAACAATAGAGATATACAAGATTTCATAGTGATATCCAAGAGGGCTTCTGTATTAGAAGTAGTTAGAAATTTCCTATAATCCAAGCATATGCACCTACTAAAAGAGCCTCTAAAGAAGAAATAGAATACTTCTACGCTGATCTTAACAAAGCTATGGATAAATGCACAAGAAATATTATATTTTTGGGAGACATGAACGCAAAAATAGGATACCCTATGTAGCGTTGTGAGGGTCTCAACTGAAAATAGTCGAGTGATTAATGTGATGAATATCACAATTAATAAGTTACTGTCAACACTACAAACGCGGCACATCACTAATCTTCCGGGACTCTATCGCTCGCTCATTTGGTTTCCGCTGGCTTAGCTAATGAAAGCTATCTCCTGACCCTCAGGACTTTGCTGTGCCCCAATCTAGGGTGAGTTCCACATTAGTTAAGTAGTTATGCCTGATTATCTGCGCTGGATAACCTATATTGATATCATCACCTATGTGATATCTGATTTCAATAGTGTGTTCAATGTGTCAATGCCACGCGTGGCTAGTAGTTTTCCAGCGCACAGGAGATTGTAATAGGTATGTATTTCTACTGCATCGAGGTGGTGTAGTGCTTTACCTTGTTAATTGTAAGTGATCACATATACTTTATGCATATTAAATGTTCATATTTAACCTAACTTTGCATCTGTCAATGTGTTTGCTATTTTTGCACACCTTTACCTGTAAACCGCTGCGATGTGCTGAGCTTTCACCTACAATGCTGTCCACACCGTTCCTTGGCCTAAATAGGGGAGAAGCTCGTACATCGCATGCGGCTTGCTGCTAATTGCACCGCATCTAACATGCGCACCCTAAGGTGCTTCCAGGGCTCTTCGTACGGACTGAGGGCTGGACCCCTAGCCTACTGCTGCACGCTGCCTACGCACGCTGACCAGGTCTTGACCTGCCTACCTGCGGCCTACCGCCACGCGAGCCTATGCCGGCAGCCTTCCCTGCGCAACCCTAGCCGCTACAGTTCCGGCGGCCTACCGCTGAGTCTCTGCCGACAGGTCCTCGCGTCTGCCACGTGCTGCCAAGGGACGGTACCCTTCCTATGTATTAACTGTGTGACAGTTACCGGTGCAGAACAATAGTGAATTTACTTACCCGCGACTTAGCTGTGCTACTTTAGTTACCTCCTCGTATATGTATTAACTTGTCCAGCTGTTTTACTTGGCGTCTACCTACCTCCCTATCAGTTAGCGGCCTGCGCTGGCTACCCATGCCTCAGACCCAGACCTCCGACAGGACTATACGCAATATCGCGCACTTATAGACTACTTGTGTTGCCTCAAGTAGTCTATAAGTTAACTAAGTAAACATTTGTTAACTTTTTTATATATTATATAATCTTTTTTTTTAGTTTCTTACGACTTATTGTCGGGCCTACGTTGACCCCCATAGTAATAATGCTGTAACATGGAAATATTGTAAAACAAAACCATTTTTTAAAAGAGTAACCATGGAGTTTCTTGCCGGTTCTTCTCCATAGGAAACGACCAACCCGAACCGTGCACCTTTTGTCGGCGTTTTATAAGTGCCCATGTATAAGCATATATGTGTGCCAAGATATAAGGCTATGACTATGTAAGCGTAGTGTATGTGCGATAGACTGAATTACTCGACCTTCTACAGCTTGCTCATCAATCATCATTATTGAAATCAACAATGACTGGAACGTGATTACGTGACCCACCATCATCTTCCTAAACCTATCGTGGGTAAACTTATAAGTTCTAAGCGTACCTATTTAGAGCTTCAGTGTATAACGATCACCGATAACGAAAGGTTCCTTTAAGCCTTAGTAGTAATTGATTAGAAACCGTATCAGCTTAGATAATATACAACGCTCATGGCACGGCTGCAGCAGCAGTTAGTGATACTCATGCCACTTGTATCGTCATTACCTCAAGTGACACGACCAACACACATCATTTCACATAGAGTCTACTACTTCTAGGTTATTACAAAAACCGTGTCGTCGCTACACCACCAGCTGCTCATCCCCCCCTGAACAACTCACAAGTGAATTGCAGGTACGACTACAGACAAATGCATACAGTGCGACCTAATAGCCACTGTATGTGCTTTCCTGCTCGGTGGAGGAACTCCCCTCACTGTTTTCTACGTTTAACTTGTTAGGAGCACTACTGAGAGGCATCCTTTTTATTCGATCGTGAGCGTACTTATTCGTTTTATTATTATTTAAAGATTTCAAAAGATAGCGATCGCGGGCTCTACTACTATCATAATATTACTTTGAAAGAAAGCAAGTGAATTAAGATCTGAAGATGTAAATCGATCGATCGAGATCGTTGTAAATCGTCCCGCGACATAAGATCTGTTCTGAATACATTTAATTGACCAATTGCCAGTATTGATTAAAGCCCCCCTCTGACACTTAAAATGACATTTTTGCAAGGTATATCTCATCTTTACTGAACAAAATGTTGAAACTACTACCGTCAATAAGAATGATATGGATAATCTTATAAAGCATAATGTTATTTATTTTAGTACATGGAGGACTTACAGCTAATAAATACAGACAAAAAAGAAAACCATAGTCAACACAAAGCCAATTACAAATCCTCACGTATAGACTTATAATAATAATTTATGGTGTGAGCACAAAAACAAAAAACTCATCTCTTTAATGAAAGTAACATGCAAATATTTAGTTTGCAATTATATGACTGATGAGAAAGAAAATAATAAATTAATAAAAACAGAAACAAACAATATAACTTTTTCAAGTAGCCGTACTACTTGAAAAATTTTAGGCTTAAGCACCTTCTGGCCGAATTCACACTGATTGTGAATGGATCCATATCATACTCCTTGCATATGTCATTGAAATCTCTGCAAGGAATACAATAGAAGCTCATTAGCAGTGCCGAGGTGCTAAACCTTTTACAAAAACAAATCAAATAATAATTGATGTTTAGACTTCGAGAAAAAGTAGAAAAGCAACAATTTAATCTTGGATGTAAATAGAAGCGGTTTAAACAATTTTGTTTTAATCAGATTCCTTTCTTATTATAAATGTTTTGCAATTAACATCCTTCCAGCACAGCACATGAATTTTACCATGTTTCACCCAAACGAATTCATAGCGTTTCTCTCTAGCGGCGATTTTAGTTAAATTCAGTAGTTTTTTGGATTCCACACTTAGATGGTGGTTGACATAAATACGTTGTTGCGCTCCCAGAAAACCTATGTCGGAGGTGGAGAGATCCTTATCAGCACGTGTAGCGGCAATAAAATCTTCTTTAATATATCTGTTAAGGAAGCTCACAATCACCCTCGAAATGTAGTTAATCTGGGTCTTCGAACACTTATATTTGATTTTGCTGCCGATGGCGTCAACAATTGAGAATAAGTTCTCATCCTTCTTTAGGGGGGCACCCTTTATTTCCACGTTGTTTAGCCTGGACCGCTGATCAAACGAAGAAAGCTCAAGCCTTGTTGAGGCTAATTCTGTTTGCATTGAAGAAACAGTGTCTTGAAGCTTCTCAAACTCGGAGGTTTTTTTTTCTAGGTTAGCAAGTCTGGTATCGAATTCATCGAGTCTACCACTAGAGAAATCACAACTTATTTTAAGCTCGGTCAACTCATCTTTAATCGATCTTATGTCGCTGACTAGGGTTGGAAAGCTCTGCAGCTGCTGTCTGAACTCGCGAATCTCACCCAGTACTGTATCCAACGAAGCAGAAGGTTGCGGTGAAAGCAGAGCAGGCGACGATTTACAAACAGGACATTTCCATTGAACTCTTCGGTCAGGTCCCAGTTTTCTCCAACCCGCTTCAGACACACCCGAACAAGAGAAATCCAAGAATTTCTTGCAGCTTCCACATTGCACCCCGTCGTTAAACTGATCATTGCAATTTGCACACTTCTTCATCATGACCAATATTACTTATTCAATAAATAATATAAGTAATTTTATGGGATTGTGAAAAAGGTTGACGATCTATTTTTTTGAGCGTAAGCGTACTGTGGTAGTGCGTGCTCACACGAGCATGAATATTATAAACGCTATTTACTACCAGATTTTTACCTTATTCTAAAAATAAATGCGCTATTTACTACCAGAGAAATTTTGCTTGTGAGCATCGTAGCAGGTGGCATTCTGTAGTTTTTACCCCGATGGGATAAAGGTATGAGCTTATGTATGTATGTAAAATAAAGGCCTACTGTTAAAATAATTATGCCGATATGGTTACAAAATTTAAGGAAACATGTGGTTCTGACTTACCTTTCCACATAAACCCTTGGTAATTCCATTATCTTCATGCAAAAAGGGTATAAATGCGACTTACCTACGCAGAGAAAAACCCCTGTAATTATTCATAAACAGGTTGTTACAAAGATACCACTAATAGTAAATTGAATTATTTAGAATATTCTGACACAACAACGTCTTAAAAAAAATTATTGAACTGGTTCTAAAAGACGGCTAATTTAATTAAATAAATTCAGTTAACGAGTCCTTTTGCTAACTAAGAGTAAGAATGAGAAGTATTAATCTTCTTTAAAGAGCAGACATCAGTTAGATTAACTAAATGCTTAAGTTGTTTTCATTTTACTCGATGAATTGGAGTTTTTTCGCAAAACATCGCGTCATTGTCGATCGAAGCGTGTCTACTAGTAAATCGAAGCGTGTCTACTAGTCAAAAATGCAGTCACACTCTACCAAACAGCAGTGGCAATTTTTTTTTTATAAGCAGACGAATTTCATCTTTTCAAGGTGAGTACCTAGGTATAATCTATATTTTAATTTTTATACAACATATTAAATCTGTTGAGGATAATAATTTAACTTCTTCTACAAAAACTTTCCATTTGAGTTTTGGTAGAGAAAGACTGCATTTTTGACCCATGACATTGTACTTTAAAAAGCAGGAGATTAAAATTTAATTAAAAAGCCCCCGAAACGAAACCCTATAAAAAGGAAAAAATAAGCATCATACTAGCTTCGGAGGTCCGCCAAAGTAAAGTCATCATCATCTGCCTAGCCTTTTCCCAACTATATTGGGGTCGGCTTCCAGTCTAGCCGGATTCAGCTGAGTACCAGTGTTTTATATGGAGCGACTGCCTATCTGACCTCCACAACCCAGTAACTGGGTAACACGGTACCCCTTCCAAAGCAAAGTATTTATTATAAAAAGATACGCACGTTGTTATTTTGGTTTTTATGTTATTGACTTAGCAGTCCTCCGAACTTCAAAAAAATATTAGCTGTATTACAATATAAATATTATTTATCAGAAGGCTTAGTCAATCTAACAGTAATATTTTTATTACTTCTAAAAATAAAACATTGGTACCCTACATAACCTGAAAATTCTTGTGATTAAATATAATATAATTTTAAGAAACCTTTCAAATCGTTCTACTACAAAAAAACATAGTTCTCTAAGAAACAACATCTCATTTCCACATTCAATCTCGTTCAAGTTTGTCTACATCCTGTATATAGCCTCACATTTCGATGAGGCTGTATAACGAGGCCTTTCCTTTCTCCCGGCTCCGGAGCGAGACAATCCAATATGGCGGCCGGATGCAGCTCTCCTGGACCCTTCATTTCCGGTCCGTCCGCCGGAGACCATCGTGTATCAACGTCGTTTAATTTGTTACATTCAAGGTAAGGTAAGTATTATTTGAGATTTGAACATTTTGTTTTTGTTGGATCTTTTGGTGGGTTTTTTAACTCAACAGTATTCTAACAGTATCACATTGTCATATTGTGTTTAACATATTATACTTGATAGTTTAATTTGAATAAGTTGAAAATCATTTTAAAGTGTTACATATATCGGGTTTACTCAATAGCATGGACACATATTTCTACAACAACTTTAAGACACATATTATTATCAAAGTGATATTAGATCAGCGAGACTGATTGTCGAAAAAATCGAAATAATAAATACATTTACATATCATGTTATCTTAGTCAATCGCTTTAATTTTGAAATAATAGACACATTGACATATCGTGTTATCTTCTTCAATCGCTTTAATTATGAAATAATAGAAACATTGATATATCATGTTATCGTCGTCAATCGCTTTAATTCTGAAATAATATACACATTGACCAATCATGTTATCGTAGTCAATCGCTTTAATTCTGAAATAATAGACACATTGACATATCGTGTTATCTTCGTCAATCGCTTTAATTATGAAATAATAGAAACATTGATATATCATGTTATCGTCGTCAATCGCTTTAATTCTGAAATAATAGACACATTTACCTATCATGTTATCGTAGTCTATCGCTTTAATTTTGAAATAATAGACACATTGACATATCATGTTATCGTTGTCATTCGCTTGAATTTTGGCATATTATCGAAAATCGTTATCGCTGATTGAATATCGCTTTGTCTAGAGTTACAGGACTGACAAAATAAGTAGTTAGTAGTATTTTTTTTTTCCTTAGTTTTCGATAGCAAAATATGTTTTGCCGACAGTTCTGAGTTCGTTCTATGGATTCATTTTCGATATACACACGGGCGAAACGAAGCCACTGGCAGTGGCTAGTGCATACATAAAATTGGGTTATTTTATAAGTTTTAAATAAATAATATCTTGAGCTTATCCTGTTGTAACATCACATTTCATTTAAAAACCTTGAAAGTCCCTACATAAGCGTTAAATTCCCTTGGCAGCAAGAACCTTGATCTTATCTTTTCCTTGGACCCTGGTTTTAATGTAATGCTACACATATTGACCTTTCTATCCCCGCTATGCAACATGCTTGTCGACACAAGAAGTCGACATTTTCATAATTGTAGATTCTATTTATTTTTATAAACAGAAAAATAGTCTTCAATTACAAAACGTTTCTCAAAGTATTTTAAATTGTTTTTAGCTTACTCATTTTAAAACAATGATCAACCTAAATGTAGGTCCAGACAAAACAATATTATTTTAATTCAGGGAGCTTAACTCAAAGGTCATCGAACTCTCACTAATTAATTCGCCACTGCCAACATTCGTCCATCTGTGGTTATTTTAATTTATAAATCCATACTTATATTCTTATACTTATTCAAACTTAATTATTATAAGAGCGAAAGTAACTCTGTCTGCCTGTCTGTTTGTTACTTGTCCTCGTCTTAGTTCCAAACGGATTTAGATGAAACTTGGCATGTCCTGGATCAGGACTAAGGGTGGTTATGAACTAAATATCCGTGTTCGTAATTTCAGTTCAGAGTTCAAAATGTTCTGAATAATGACAGACTAGCTTCTGCAAGCGGCTTCGCCCGCGTGATCGTCGAAAATTATCCCGAGGAAATATATACCTCGGATAAAAAGTATGTGTACCAAATTGCATCCAGATCCGTTCAGTGGTTTTTGTGTGAAAGAGTAACAAACACACACACTCATAAACTTTCGCCTTTGTAATATGTATTACATATAGTAGGAAGTAGGATTATGACGGTTAGAGTGACGGGTGTAGTGAGCTTCCCTACAAGAAATAGTACGGCAACTTCGGTACGGAAATTTCACTTAATGAGAACGGATCGGATATAGTTCGTAACCTGAATGGATCTGGATGAAATTTGGCACACATATAGATTATAGTCTGGAATAGCAAATAGGGTCCTTTTTTAATTTGGGAGTTTGCTCCCTTGGGTTGGGTGCTGACTTTCAGCGAGCGAAGCCGCTGGCAGAAGCAAGTTAATATTATAAATGCCAAAGTAACTCTGTCTTTCAGTTACGTTTTCACGACTAAACCCCTTATTTTGACATATTCAGATAAAAGGATAGAATGGACCTTACAAAGGGCTATAGCATATTTTTATTTTTTTAAAGCAGACTTTGATCGTTGTGAAACCGATGCCAGAAACTAAAATATACTAATATTAATAATATTACTACTGATATTATAAAGAGACTAAGTTTGAATGTAGAAAGTAATCTTCGTAAGTATCATATGATCTTTCTTTTTTTTTCGTGACTTCCTTCACCCCCTATATGAACACCAACTCTTACCTGCGCTCTTAAAGTGTCAAAAAAGTGCATTAAGATTTACGATCACTTCGGAGAACTGCGCGTCAGGCCGGAGATCCCACTCCTCCACACTTCATTACTCCAACAGAGCATCTCCTACCTGGACACGAACAGCAGTAGCCAATCTGGAAATCTCTGAACCGATTGCGGGCCAAGGCTGGTCGCTGCAGAGATAACCTGGTGAAATGGGGTATCTTAGACCCATCCAAAACACGGTGCCAGTGTGGAAACCCTTCACAAGATATGCACTACCTGCTTGCCTGCCCAGCATGCGCAACCAACTGCGCTCGCCAAGACTTGAACGAAGCCACCGATAAAACTTTCCAGGTGGCCACATTTTTGTCGGACAAAATTTGAGTTGAATCGACACGCAAGGAAGAAAATGATCCGATTTCTCTAAATGATTTCACTGATGTAGAGCTCAACAATATCTCTGAGTGTTGTAGGCAATCTTTATCTCGAAAAAATTACGGGTCCTGTGGGTTGGTCACGGGAGCGATGCCGCGGGCAAAAGATAGTATGCAATCAAATAAAATATGATTCAGTGTTCACGAGCTTGTTCAGTCAATTAATTTTTGACAATTATCTCTTTAATGAATTCCCACTCATTCACTCAACAAACGAGTCTGGTGTTGATTTGTTTTTAATTGATCTGTAGTTTATGTACGCGTTGAGCCATGATTATTAAAAATACTTATAGTAACCGTAGTAGGGAATGCTACATAAAAAATCTATTATGTCGAAAAGAAAACACAAACCTATAAATAAGTTTTTTTATAACAAATTTCCCGTCACGACATTCTTGGTTTGAGACTACAAGAATATTGTTGAAATAAACGAAACAGAGCTACTCGAAGGAAATTTTGTCACGTGTTTTTATTGTAAAATCGTTTTAAATGCAAATTTTCTTTGTGATATCATTTCAATTCCTAATTCTACAAACGTTCAAAAAGCACAAGTTTTATTCAATTTCGGAGGCAATAATTACTGAAGTTTTCGTTTGAGTTGAGAAAGCAATTAAAAAACACCGACCTCTTAGAAGCGATAACAATAACGTTTATCGATAATTTCTTAAGTTCAAACAACAGATCCGAATCAATGTTTGTACTATCGAAGAATACCAATAAAGTTTAGGTACAATTAGCATATAAAACATTTACAGAAACTTGTCATAATATAGTCATGTCGCAAACACGAAAACACGGTTGGTACAAAATATTTGTATGGCCTAAAGATAGTTGTTCCAGATGTTGTTGTATATGTCACTACAGACCCACCGTACCCCTGGTGGTACGGTGGTGGACCAAGTGATTAATACCTACGGCATTATTCATAATGCTTGGGCAAATTGAAAAATGCCCAATTTGAGTAGGCAATATGATAAAACGATTGCGATAATTAAATTGACCGGGCTTTCTGAATAATGCACATCAGTCATTGGGCAGGGTAATTAAAAGATGTGTTTTTATTAAATTATTTTAATGTTGACATTGATTTTAATATAAAATAGGTAGTTACGATTATTATTTAAGCAACAAAGTAGATGGAGCCCCGCTGCGAGGCTCCTATTTCTGTCTGTAGGATCTAAAGGAACTCAACATAAAGAAGATGATGGGAGCTGAAGTGAACGAGTAAAGCGAGCGAACTCAGAACCTAACATATCCGTGTCGGGCTGCCCTAAGGTCCCATTGTCAAAACTTTACAAATATACACTGAGCTTCCAGTCTAACTGAATATAGATGAATACCAGCATTAGGCTGCCTGTCCACTCGTGCGGAGCGGAGCCGAGCCAACCAATCGAATTGCATAAAAACTCCGCTCACAAGTCGGAGCGGAGTTATTGAGCAATTCTATTGGTTGGCTCGGCTCCACTTTACCCCGCTCCGCACGAAGTGGACAGGCAGCCTTATATGGGACTTTCAGCAACGGAGCTAAAATATTGTGTGATCTGTTAGTTACCTCTGTCAGTACTACTATCTACCATCAGCAGTTGAGAGTGAAGTCTTGAGATCAATTGTTAGATTGTTGTAATTTTCCTTTGCCTATTTAGTAAGTTAATACTCATTAAGTAAAATATTATCTTTCATAAATAAATAAGCTTAATAACCCTATTCAGTCAAGTTTATATTCTACCTACCCATAGAAGTGGAATCAGGTGTAATATAAATTAGTAAGATGGCGTTAATTTTGTTAATAAGCTCTCTCGTGGCCTCAATCTCGTAATTAGGTAATTACGCACATTCCAGGCGTGTTTGGTGTTTGGCCTTAATTCATTTTATATAACGCAACCTTTCACAAGTACCTATGTTTGAGCACAATAATTATAAACCATGTAGAGTTTGATAAATTGAGGAGGTCGTGGCTAAATAATAAGCAACGACTGCTGAGGTTGGTCAGTGGATGGGTAACCATCTTTACATAGTGAACTTCTTCCGTGCTTCGGAAAGCACGTTTAGCCGTTGGCTCCGGCTGTCTTTTGAAGACAGACAGTCGTTACGGGTAATCAGAAGCCTGAAATCTGGTACCAACTTACTCTGGTAACAACTGGTTACTCAGTTACTGGGTTGTGGAGGTCAGACAGGCACCGCTCCATTCAAAATACTGGTACTCAGCTGAATCCGGTTAGACTGGAAACCGACACCAATAAGTTAGGAAAATGCTAAGCAGATTGATACTGTAGTTTTTGATAAATTATGTATTACAGAAGATAAAATAATATAATACGAGATGTCACGCGTGTATTAAAACATACTATTGATTTATTTTTGGTTTAAATCTACCATAAGTATAGAAACAAGGTAAATTATGAATGCCATAATTGGCCGGTTTCTGAGGTAAGTAAGTATGTGCTTATCTCGATTTAAGCATCTGTCACTCTTGATCATCTACCACTTTAAGTTTTCTGCGATGCTGAGCAAGGTTTGAGTATACGTGGTCAAGTCATGCCAAAGCATACCTTATGTCATACAAAAAACCTTAATTGACGTTCAATTGGGTTTCACAACTGAGAAAAACACATTTGATCATTCTCAAATTCTCAAACCGTTGTCCACGTTACATAATCAGTGTGGCCAGATTGGGCGACTTTTCGCCATTTAGGCTTAGACTCGGAAGGGTAGCCGAGGCGACCAATTTTTACGATCGGTGACTGATCGCCAATTAGGCTACCTTAAAAAAACTGACCAAGTGCGAGTCGGACTCACGCACGAAGCGATCCGTACCATTACTTAAAAACGGCAAAAAAAACACGTTTGCTGTATGGGAGCCCCACTTAAATATTTATTTTATTCTGTTTTTAGTATTTGTTGTTATAGCGGCAACAGATATACATCATCTGTGATAATTTCAACTGTCTAGCTATAACGGTTCATGAGATACAGCCTGGTGACAGACGGACAGACACGGATCGTGGAGTCTTAGTAATAGGGTCCCGTTTTCCCTTTGGGTACGGAACCCTAAAAACATTGGACCACTTTAGGTGATTTCGGAATAAGAATGTCTAATCCTCAGGAATGATAAAAATAACTGGAAATTAATATGCTTTTAACAGTTCATCATTTTTCATTATATTTCAGTGGTGACAACACAGGGAAAATAAAAAAATGCTGAAAAAAAATTTATGCGGAACCAATAATTTTTATTGTGTCTAACGCATTAAAGTTGATATTAGATTCTAGGGTGTTCAAGGCAACAATGGAAATTTACGTTTCGTAGAATGTTTCGTGGTTTTAATGAATAGTGGTCGTCTTGAGTTTTTTATAAATGGAAAAACGAAATTTACGGCGACTTGGGGCTCGTCAAATCTGGCTACACTGGTTACATTTGGCAGTTGATAGTTGACAAGCTCTTGCTTAAACGTTAATCAAGCGAAATAAATACAAAATTATATATAAAACTTATAAAACGAGTGATGAAGATACATCCTTGTCTAACTTGGAGATGCCTCAACGAAGACCGATGCGTGGCAAAAGAGTGTTCGACCTGAATTATCGAAAACATTAGATTGGATGCAAATATTTCACGCCTGATAGATCTCAGTTGCTCGAAGAACGGGTGGTCGATGGGACTGAAAAGCCTCCCTCTACAGACCGATAACCAGGTTGAGGTCGCGGGCATCCAATGTATGAAAGACGCACAGCACCGGTTGATGTGGTGAAGCTGAATGCTGAGTGCCGGGAAGGCCTGTATCCAGCAGTCTTTCGGCAGAAATGATTATTATGATGAGTGAGATCCTCAACAAAAATATTAAAAAGTGCCAGTTTTTGTGTTTGTGGTTGCCAGTGGCTTTTCCTGCGCGAAAACCGAGAGTTATCCTACAGGAACTATGTGAAAAGTGAAGGTGGACCGGTCATATGTTTCGCGATAACCAAAGGAAATGGAGAAAAGCACCAAGATGTAGGCACTAAGTGTAAGCGATGGCGCGCTGTGGTATTGGCGAGTATTTCATGAGAGACCCCAGTGGAAACTGTTAGTGGAGGCCTAAGCCAAGAGGCTCACTGAGATTAGGAACTTTTTTAAACTTTAAAGATGTATTGTATAGACTACAGTTTTATATCACTGATTTCAAAATAAAAGGCTTTGTTGTTCTGTTTATTTATTATTATATCTATTTTTTATTATTAGTCATTGTGTAATTGTGTTCCAAATGATATATTATCAAATACGTTCAACCATTGAGGTGTGATTAACCAATATCTAAACATACAGACTTTCATACCTATATAGAATATTAGTAGGATCCTTACGATATGAAAAGGATACAACGATGAAAATGTGTACAGAATTTGGCTTTTGTATGATACGATTTTGGTATCAGTACCTACAATAAAGATGATATGTACCAATTTTTTTCGTTATGGACACCGACTTCGAAAAAGAAAGTTATTTTTCACTTTGTAGTGTTTTTAGTTGGAAGTCGATATATTTTTTTGTAGTAAAGTTTTTTTATTTTACACTTTTTAGTTTTTTAAGCAACTTGCCTTTAGTAAGGTAGGTACTTATAATTCCAGAATAGATTACCCGAATACCATGAACATAGCCGGCGAAATGAGAGTGTACCATGGTGAACTGTACACATCTGCGTACCTATTATAGTGTATTGCCGTGGTGTTTTATTATGAAATGGTATAAACAATAAACAGACATGCGATTGCAGCAAACCCGAGAGATTTGCCATTATTTATTGAAGAGTTCTGTTGTATATCTCCGAAGTTCTTCATCAGATCTTCACTAAATTAAAATGAGACCAATTTCGGAACATATTCTATCAAACAAAAAACGATCCATTTCATAGTTTATAAAAAGGTTGTATACATTTCAAATAGGTATATATTAAATTGCTTAATTATGAAAAATCTAGTAATTATTTATTTATTTAAACTTCATGTACAATAGTGGTACATAGGCGGACTTATTGCCACAAGGCATTCTCTACCAGTCAACCATTGGGTTAATAAGGACAACGTTGGGTTAATAATTAAAGATTATAACATATTTAATAACTTGTTTTTTTAAATCTTGAATGAAGTAATATAATACTGACGTACTTTTTATAGCTGTATAAAATTTATATTAGTAAATTTTATGCAATCTTGTGAAATCCGAGAATTTCTATTGTAAAATAGAACGTAAGGGTGAGAGAGAAAGTGAATGGATCTTTGACAGGTCCATACTTATGTAAGTACTTAGGTACTTACTTAACTGAGCTAGATAACTGATGTAGATTCTCAATTGTGAAACGTAAAAAACTCAAACGCTTCCTAAATTATTTGACACTGATTTGACAATACTCAACTGATTATTGCTGCTTTACTCAAATTAGAAACCAGCCAAATGTCATCATCCTCTAGCGTCTCTGGAGTTTCTTTCATAATTCTCAAATGGTTAAGATTTCAGTGATCACCTCTATACCAGTAATTTATTGTTCATACAGTTCAACCAACGTTTCACCTACAACAGTTTTAGTACAGCCATACCAACATTCATATTCTAAGATTCATATGTTGTATTAATAATAATAATAAAGCCTTTATTCCGAATTTTACAATGATTTTTACAATAAAATGTCTCCCTCCAACTCCTCCTCCAACTCCTTCCACTGTTGTCTGTCTGCCGCGACTCTAGTCCATAGGGGTCCTAAAGTCATTTTAAGGTCACCCTCCCATCTTCTTGCTTTACGACCTCGAGTTCTAGCTCCATCCCTAGGGTACCAGACTGTCACCTGTTAACTCCATTTCTCCTTTTTGAAAGGCAGCATATGTCCAGTCCACCTCCATTTAAGTTGGTCAATACGCGACAGTATGTCTGTTACTTTGGTTTTGTTTCTGATGTCTAAACTTCTTACTTTGTCCAATAGTTTCAAACCTAGCATGCTCCTCTCCATGCCTCTCTGTCACCTTGCTAGTTTGTCCCTATGTCGTTTTGTCAAAGCCCATGTTTCACAGCCATATGTGATGCATGGCAGTATACAGGTGTCAAAAGTCTTTCTCTTGATCTTCATGGATAGTTTCTTGCTTTTCGTGATTTCTTTCAAAGCCCAATACTTTTTCCATCCTGTTGCAATTCTTTTGTCTATTTCTTTGGATGTCTGGTCATTTGGCGATATTATCTGACCCAGATACACATATTTAAGTTTCTGTCCGTTGATGGTTATGTCTATGGGAACTGCGTTTGTCATCATTTTGGTTTTACTTTTGTTAATCTCTAGACCTACTTCTCTGCTTCTCTCTACTAGGGATTGTGTCATAGATTCCAGTAGTAGTGGGTCTTCTTCCATTATAACCAGGTCGTCTGCAAATCTTAAATGGCTCAATCTCGCTCCATTTATGATTAGTCCAAGATGTTCCCATTTTAGTTTTCTGAACATTTGTTCCAGCACTGCTGTAAACAGTTTTGGTGAAATTGGGTCACCCTGCCTGATTCCCCTATTGATTGGAAAAACATCTCCTGTAGACTCAAGCCTGATACAAGCTTTGCTTTCTCTGTAGATGTTTTTGATGATGTTTATGTAAGCTTTTAGAATTCATTGTTCTTTAAGATACGGATTCATGTTTTAGGCACAAAACGTTTTGGGGACACTTTTATTATGCGTACAGCTAAGGAGTGGAATTCCCTGCCGGAGTCTGTGTTTCCCGATAGCTATAATCTACAGGTCTTTAAGTCAAGAGGGAATGGGTTTTTCTAGGCAAGCGTGCTTCACCGTCGACCACTTCATCGCTTTCCATCAGGTGAGATAGTGGTCAAGCGCGAGACTAAAGATAATAAAAAAAAGGCTATCGAAGGCAATGGAATAATCTATAAAGGCCAGGTAAATGGTTTTGTTGTATTCATTGTATTTCTGTAAGAGCTGTTTTATTGTATGTATGTGATCAATCGTACTGAAGTCTTTTCTGAACCCTGCTTGCTCAACTGATTGATTTTCTTCGAGCCTGACTGATATTCCGTCCAAAATTATATACTAATACTATACTACTACTATATACTACTATAATATATATATATAATACTATATACTATATACTACTATATTAAAATACATATTACAATATTTAAATACATTTGAAATGACGGATATGGGTCTGTAATTGCCTATATCATCTTTTGGGCCTTTCTTGTGAAGGAGTATTATGTGTGATTCTGCCGATTGGCTTGGGATGATGCCCGTATTTAAAGTCTCATTTAAATTTTTTGTTAATATTGGACTTAGTTCTTTGATTGTTCCTCTCATTAATTCGTTTTTTATTCTATCTGGGCCGGGGGCTTTTTCCGTCTTTTAACTTCTTATAGCTTTTTCCACTTCTGGTATTAGTATTTCTGGTATATCTTCATTTTCTTCGATTGTCGAAAGACACTCCGTTGTCGTTCGATGATTCGTGATATAGTGAGCGTCAATAGACTGTTGCTATATTTTGGATTTTGCTGCGAGAAGTTGTTGAAAGGTTTTTGTCCCTTAACTTTGGTATCCAATCTTTTCCTTTTTCTCGAAGTTCCTTTAGCGCTTTTCTTGTGCCTCCCGTTCTGTTGATGTGATTTTCTAGAGTTTTGGTTCTTCTTTTTTCTTTGTCTTTTCTCATATTTTCGCGAATGTCTTTGCTAAGTTTAGAGATTTATTTTTGGTTTTGTTTTTTATTATTTTTTGCTATTAGATTTCTTCTGTCTTCAATTAGTTTTAAAGTTTTTTCGCTAAGATAGGGTTCGTTTTTCTTACTTATTTGTTTTCTTGCATGTTCTTTGAGTTTGTTTTCTATTATTTTGTACTTTTCGTTTATATTCATATCTGAGGTTAAATCCCGGTTCCGATAGCGAAAGTGTAAACAACGCATAAGAGTGAGCTCCGTAAAAATTATCACAGTTCTGCTGCAATAAGTGACATTGGACACAAAAACCACACTTAAGTTTACGTAAAAGTCGTACACAGTGCTGCAGAGAAAATCCAGTGAAACATACATATAAATTGTTAAACTCATTAATAAATTACCAATTTTGTCAATTGATGCTGATCCTAATCATCTATATGATGATTTTTTTAGTATATACTGTAAACAATTTAATTCGACCTTTGTTCCAAAGACTATCTCCGTTAATAGTAACGCATCATTCAGTGATTGGGCTACCATTGGTATTCATAAAAGTAGAACACGGCTTTATGAGCTTAAAATATATATATATATAAACTTAGCAAAGATATTCGCGAAAATATGAGAAAAGACAAAGAAAAAAGAAGAACCAAAACTCTAGAAAATCACATCAACAGAACGGGAGGCACAAGAAAAGCGCTAAAGGAACTTCGAGAAAAAGGAAAAGATTGGATACCAAAGTTAAGGGACAAAAACCTTTCAACAACTTCTCGCAGCAAAATCCAAAATATAGCAACAGTCTATTGACGCTCACTATATCACGAATCATCGAACGACAACGGAGTGTCTTTCGACAATCGAAGAAAATGAAGATATACCAGAAATACTAATACCAGAAGTGGAAAAAGCTATAAGAAGTTAAAAGACGGAAAAAGCCCCCGGCCCAGATAGAATAAAAAACGAATTAATGAGAGGAACAATCAAAGAACTAAGTCCAATATTAACAAAAAAAAAAAAAATTAAATGAGACTTTAAATACGGGCATCATCCCAAGCCAATCGGCAGAATCACACATAATACTCCTTCACAAGAAAGGCCCAAAAGATGATATAGGCAATTACAGACCCATATCCGTCATTTCAAATGTATTTAAATATTGTAATATGTATTTTAATATAGTAGTATATAGTATATAGTATTATATATATATTATAGTAGTATATAGTAGTAGTATAGTATTAGTATATAGTTTTGGACGGAATATCAGTCAGGCTCGAAGAAAATCAATCAGTGGAGCAAGCAGGGTTCAGAAAAGACTTCAGTACGATTGATCACATACATACAATAAAACAGCTCTTACAGAAATACAATGAATACAACAAAACCATTTACCTGGCCTTTATAGATTATTCCATTGCCTTCGATAGCCTTTTTTTTATTATCTTTAGTCTCGCGCTTGACCACTATCTCACCTGATGGAAAGCGATGAAGTGGTCGACGGTGAAGCACGCTTGCCTAGAAAAACCCATTCACTCTTGACTTAAAGACCCGTAGATTATAGCTATCGGGAAACACAGACTCCGGCAGGGAATTCCACTCCTTAGCTGTACGCATAATAAAAGTGTCCCCAAAACGTTTTGTGCCTAAAACATGAATCCGTATCTTAAAGAACAATGAATTCTAAAAGCTTACATAAACATCATCAAAAACATCTACAGAGAAAGCAAAGCTTGTATCAGGCTTGAGTCTACAGGAGATGTTTTTCCAATCAATAGGGGAATCAGGCAGGGTGACCCAATTTCACCAAAACTGTTTACAGCAGTGCTGGAACAAATGTTCAGAAAACTAAAATGGGAACATCTTGGACTAATCATAAATGGAGCGAGATTGAGCCATTTAAGATTTGCAGACGACCTGGTTATAATGGAAGAAGACCCACTACTACTGGAATCTATGACACAATCCCTAGTAGAGAGAAGCAGAGAAGTAGGTCTAGAGATTAACAAAAGTAAAACCAAAATGATGACAAACGCAGTTCCCATAGACATAACCATCAACGGACAGAAACTTAAATATGTGTATCTGGGTCAGATAATATCGCCAAATGACCAGACATCCAAAGAAATAGACAAAAGAATTGCAACAGGATGGAAAAAGTATTGGGCTTTGAAAGAAATCACGAAAAGCAAGAAACTATCCATGAAGATCAAGAGAAAGACTTTTGACACCTGTATACTGCCATGCATCACATATGGCTGTGAAACATGGGCTTTGACAAAACGACATAGGGACAAATTAGCAAGGTGCCAGAGAGGCATGGAGAGGAGCATGCTAGGTTTGAAACTATTGGACAAAGTAAGAAGTTTAGACATCAGAAACAAAACCAAGTCGACCGTGTCGTCCGTGAAGGACACTTGCCTAGAAGTAGGCTAGTTACTTTTGACATAAAGATCCCTATGTTGTAGCTGTCGAGAAATACAAACGCCGGTAGGGTATTCCACTCCTTAGCTTTAGGTACCCAACGCTGAAATAACATTTGAAAACATTCTTGGCTCACGTTTATCTTACTTATAATTAATTCCCTTTTACCTCACAAGTACTTACTGGTACCTACTCCCATCTATACATCCACCTACAAGGTTGCTCTTAATCAGCGTACCCTGAACAAACTAAATATCGGGTTAATCGCACCGTGACGTCATCAGCCCGTCGAACAAATATTAGTCGTACGTGTCGGCTCCGAACAAATTGATCTTTTAGTGTTTGTTCTTTTTTTTGTGAAACTCGATATGACGAGGTGATTGGGATTATTTTGCTGGTTATGTGATGTGTATGAAAGAGGAAAAATTGTTGCGCAGACCCCAAGTAACGCAAAATTATACATACTCATTTCATGTGAAGCATGAAATGAGTATGTATAATTTTGTGAATTATGTATGTATTTGGGTGAAATGTGGGTGTACTCGTACCTCTGCTGCCTAACCCTACGAGGATTACATGCGTAATGTTATAATGATGACAGGCGATGTTTCCTGCGACTTTGTTTGTCTATTTGTCTGTTTTAATCTCAGAAACGGCATTTTGACAGAACTTCATTGGCAGATATTATAAGGAGCAAAGCTGCTTTTATTTATACAAAGAATTAGGGTTCCAAAAATAAATACTTTTTTGTTTTATGCTTTTGACTCGAACGACGTCGCGGGCAACACACATAATTTTATTTAAAAAAAAAAAACGGAAGCATAAGAAGTTTCGAAAACTTCTGTGGATTGTGGATTCCTTCTTATTTACTGAAATTATATACCCTCAATAACCTGTAAACACCTAGAAAAACATAAAATAGAATGCCACCGGTACACATAACCGCCCAAAACCAATCAATTTCGTATAATGTATGTTAAAATATACCATAAACAGAATTAAAGGTTCAAAGACTTTCGATGAAATAACTGGGCCTCAATCAAAGTCTTTGATCACAGTTCTGTTTCCATGAAAAACATATGAAGGTGCCAACACGTTCCTGAAAGTGATTGGAAACACTCAACAACCTATTTGTATTAATATTTGCTGAGTTTTTCTATACGGAAAGCTTTTTTCGGGCAAATATGAATTGTTTTTAGGATATAGAAATTGTGTAATTCTGGTTTTTTCTTTGAGAAAAACAAAGTCGAAGGCATTTCACCGGGAAGAGTGGAAGGCCTCCTTAGCTTTTGCCAAGCTATGGAACGAAATAGCCTTGGTAAAATATTAGATGCTTTTGGAACAGACATAAATCTGCTAAGTATTTTCAAATGCCGTTATAGAAACAATAATCTTATTCTATGAAAGACATCGTTAGCACTTGCTACGACGTAGCTTTCGTAGCTAGAAGACCTGCTACGCCGTAGTACCTTCATAGTTATTATTTATAAATTTAATTCCTCCGTCACCATTAGATTATCAGCCACCATATTATGATTTAAAAATAAAATATTTATTTAAAAAAATAGTTATACAACATATATTCATATCTGAGGTAATAACTTCCATCAGGTCTCCTGTGTTTTAGTTTATGGGTAGGTAATTTATTTGAACTGCTTTTGGTCTAGGATTTTTTGTTACGTTTTCGTTTAGGCAGCTACGAACCAAACGATGGTTAGTATTGAAGTTTAGGTTTTTAATAATATTCGTATCCTTGAATTATCTAGCTTTGTTGGTTATTATGTGGTCAATTTCGTTTCTAGTGTTGCCATCTGGAAAAATCCAGGTCCATTTGTTGTTGGGTTACCCAACATCAATAATGGAAAAACAAATGGAAATCCTACTTGCAAAAATAAATGAAAAGTTTAATGAACAAACAACGATACTATCAACAGAAATTACGAGAAATGTTATGGAAGCTTTAGATGAAAAATTAAAAACATTGAAAGAAGAAAATAACAACCTAAAAACAAAAGTCACAAATTTGGAACAAAAAATTACATTTTTAGAAAAGTAAAAACGCACTAATAATTTGATTATATTTGGCATCGATGAAAAGGGAAAGTAAGAAATAGAACTAATTGAATATGTAAAGGATATTATATTAAAATCAGGAACGAAATTAGACAATCAAGAAATAAGTTACATCAAACGAATACAATATGATAAAAACCGGCCAGTAAAAGTATATCGCACAACAACGTGGAAAAAACATCGTATCTTGAAGAAGAAGCGTAACCAAGTACGAAGAATACTGAAAACACGAAGACATCCCAAATTTCTACCAGGGAAGTCATTAAACCAAGTATCCTTACGTATGTAACACGAGAAAGATCTGTTTCCATGTCAGACCTACCAAAAAACTAACAGAGGCCTTCTCCAACCAGAACCCACCAACAGACAACAATAAATATACTAAATCCAACACGAAAAAGAGAAAACAAGAGATTTTATATGTATGTACACTAAACACACGAACTTTAAGAACATCAGAAAGTTTGTTAGAATTAGAATTAGCCATCAAAAACATCAAGTGGGACATTTTGGGCATAAGCGAGATGCGAAGATTAGGAGAAGGGATAGAAGAGAGAAGTAACTTCATCATGTACTACAAAGGAGAAACTGCTGGACAATGAGGTGTAAGATTTTTGGTAGAACCAAGACTCAAAAATCAGATCATTGGGTTTGAAGGAATAACAGATAGATTAGCAGTCATTCATATTATTACCAAAATATTCGAAAACCTGGACAGTCATTGAATTCTACTCCCCGACAGAACAAGCGACAAAAACGGACATAGATATTTTTTACGACAAACTAAGTGAAGTTGTTGAAAAATATTCGAAAAACAATATTGTGCTCATGGGTGATTTTAATGCTGAAGTAGGCGCTCAACTACCTGGAGAAGGACATATTATAGGAATATACGGAAGAGGAAAAAGAAGCAAAAATTGAGATAAATTAGTAGAATATCTGCTCGAGAACAACTTAACACCTCTAAACACTGCTTTCCGAAAAAAACCCAACAACAAATGAACCTGGATTTTGCCAGATGGCAACACTAGAAACGAAATTGACCACATAATAACCAACAAAGCTAGATAATTCAAGGATACGAATATTATTAAAAACCTAAACTTCAATACTAACCATCGTTTGGTTCGTAGCTGCCTAAACGAAAACATAACAAAAAATCCTAGACCAAAAGCAGTTCAAATAAATTACCTACCCATAAACGAAAACACGGAAGACCTGATGGAAGTTATTACCTCAGATATGAATATATGTTGTATAACTATTTTTTTTAATAAATATTTTATTTTTAAATCATAATATGGTGACTGATAATCTAATGGTGACGGAGGAATTAAATTTATAAATAATAATTATGAAGGTACTACGGCGTAGCAGGTCTTCTAGCTACGAACGCTACGTCGTAGCAAGTGCTAACGATGTCTTTCATAGAATAAGATTATTGTTTCTATACCGGCATTTGAAAATACTTAGCAGATTTATGTCTGTTCCAAAAGCATCTAATATTTTACCAAGGCTATTTCGTTCCATAGCTTGGCAAAAGCTAAGGAGGCCTTCCACTCTTCCCGGTGAAATGCCTTCGACTTTGTTTTTCTCAAAGAAAAAACCAGAATTACACAATTTCTATATCCTAAAAACAATTCATATTTGCCCGAAAAAAGCTTTCCGTATAGAAAAACTCAGCAAATATTAATACAAATAGGTTGTTGAGTGTTTCCAATCACTTTCAGGAACGTGTTGGCACCTTCATATGTTTTTCATGGAAACAGAACTGTGATCAAAGACTTTGATTGAGGCCCAGTTATTTCATCGAAAGTCTTTGAACCTTTAATTCTGTTTATGGTATATTTTAACATACATTATACGAAATTGATTGGTTTTGGGCGGTTATGTGTACCGGTGGCATTCTATTTTATGTTTTTCTAGGTGTTTACAGGTTATTGAGGGTATATAATTTCAGTAAATAAGAAGGAATCCACAATCCACAGAAGTTTTCGAAACTTCTTTTGCTTCCAATTGCAGAAGTTTTTTTTTTTAAATAAAATTATGTGTGTTGCCCGCGACGTCGTTCGAGTCAAAAGCATAAAACAAAAAAGTATTTATTTTTGGAAACCTAATTCTTTGTATAAATAAAAGCAGCTTTGCTCCTTATAATATCTGCCAATGAAGTTCTGTCAAAATGCCGTTTCTGAGATTAAAACAGACAAATAGACAAACGAAGTCGCAGGAAACATCGCCTGTCATCATTATAACATTACGCATGTAATCCTCGTAGGGTTAGGCAGCAGAGGTACGAGTACACCCACATTTCACCCAAATACATACATAATTCACAAAATTATACATACTCATTTCATGCTTCACATGAAATGAGTATGTATAATTTTGCGTTACTTGGGGTCTGCGCAACAATTTTTCCTCTTTCATACACATCACATAACCAGCAAAATAATCCCAATCACCTCGTCATATCGAGTTTCACAAAAAAAAGAACAAACACTAAAAGATCAATTTGTTCGGAGCCGACACGTACGACTAATATTTGTTCGACGGGCTGATGACGTCACGGTGCGATTAACCCGATATTTAGTTTGTTCAGGGTACGCTGATTAAGAGCAACCTTGTAGGTGGATGTATAGATGGGAGTAGGTACCAGTAAGTACTTGTGAGGTAAAAGGGAATTAATTATAAGTAAGATAAACGTGAGCCAAGAATGTTTTCAAATGTTATTTCAGCGTTGGGTACCTAAAGCTAAGGAGTGGAATACCCTACCGGCGTTTGTATTTCTCGACAGCTACAACATAGGGATCTTTATGTCAAAAGTAACTAGCCTACTTCTAGGCAAGTGTGCTTCACGGTCGACAACAACATCACTTACCATCTGGTGGGATAGCGGTCAAACGCAAGCTTATCAATAATTAAAAACCGGCCAAGTGCGAGTCTGACTCACGCAGCACGCACGGCTAGCAAGCATTTAATACTGTTCTCACGCTTAATATAGTTGCCCGATTACTTTGGGCACTAAGTTAGTTATTATCTATAGATAACACCTTAGTCCTAGAACTTGCTAAGTCACGTCGCACTATAATCACAAGTCGTGATTGCCAAAGATAAGAAGATGTTGTCACGTCCGAGACAAACAACTAAGTAATCTCCATTGATTCAGGCTGTGTTAAATAGGTCTTGAAATTAGTCGGGGAATGTATCTTATTACTTCAATATTATGGTTGGTCTGTGTAGTAATAAAAGCTACATGTTTTGGTTTTCAAGGTTGGCAAGGTATGACCATGGATCATCTATCACAAACTGAGACTCGTCTGTGCCTCAGCACGTTAAGCCATTGGACCCGGCCACAGATATAAATCTAACTAGATGACGCGATTGTAGTATTTCGCGTGTCAAAGAACGGAGTAAACATTTCGATTAATGAACGAAGATTAATCGTAATTGCACTCCGTGTTTTAACAGGCGAAGTGAAAGCTCAATATGGCATAATAAGTAATTTTTCTAGTTTTCGGTGGATTTCCAGTGCCGATAATGTTAAATGAAAAGATCAAAGTACGAACTTTATTAATTAAAGACTGTATAGAAAAAGTTGGCCGAGGCATTGCAAACGTTTTCTTTCTTTGTTAAGTAAATTTGTTTTTAAATTATGAGTGATAAAGTGGCACACTTGGTTTTCATACAGGTGGAGGGAATTTGAATATCTAGTTAGATTTATTTCTGAGGTCCCGGCTGTCATTTGAAGATCTTTGATATGCCGTACAGGTAGGCTGAAAATCTGACAACAGTCTTGCCAAGGACTATTATGTTACCCAGTTACTGGGTTCTGGAGGTTGGATAAGCAGTCGCTCCATGTAAAATACTTGAAAGTTTCAAAGTGCAGGTACAATATGATATAGAACCACATTGAAAAGACAAACTGAATAATAAACTACCAGTACACTTAAAGTTTATAATAGAAAAATAGAAAGAAAGAAATCAAAAATGTTTATTTGTGTCCCGCACAGGAGATACGAGAAATAAGCAAAAAATAATAAAAATAAAACCCTATGCGAGACCATAAAGGCTCCTATCTCAGCATATGCAGCGAATAATAATAGTTATAAATTCGTCATCCGTCATGACGAATTTATAACTATTATTATTCGCTCATCTCAACAGACCGGTAACATACAAGAAAATATCATATCACCCCACACAGTTTATATCCTTACATGTTGTACGACAAATACCTTCATTGAATGCAAAATTATTATACTTGTATTTTATATTGTAAGACATTTTTAATTCCATTGACATTTAAATATTTGTATGCCACAAAGGCCAAACATGACTGATCCAAATATGTAATTGAACATCTTGAATACTCTATATGTATACTCATGTTTCGGCAAATAAAGGTTCTTGAATCTCATAAATATTTTCTGCAAATCTCTCAGAGACGTCTACGAAATAAAATTGTAAAAGACGCGATATCAAAAAAACCGGCCAAGTGCGTTTCAGTCTTCGCACATTTAGGGTTCCATACCAAGCCTTAAAATTAAGTTGGTGGTAATAGAAAAAATGAGGGAATTTCAAAGAAAAAAATCTACTCAACGAGTTCTAAGCAACAATATTCCATTCGATGGGAAAAGTCAACATTTTTATGTATGGGAGCTCCCCTTAAAAACATTTAAAAATATATAATTACAATTCGTATGGCTTTGGGTCAATAAGATGCTTACACTCAAAATTTGAAAACTGTTGATCAAACTTTTTGGCTGTAAAACCCGTGTGTCAGAAGACGGACATACGGACTCATGAATGAAAGCAATAGGGTTCCGTTTGGACCCTACAGATACGGAACCCTAAAAACGACGAGCTCTACTCCACCCCGTACTACAATATAGAGTATTTAATACTAAGACTTGCCAATATTAATTCTTGCAAAGACGCAACTTCAATGGGCTTAAATTAAAATGTCGCATTTATTACTATTTGACTTTCTGCCTGGGTTAGTAAAGACTAGATTAAAAATATGAAGTACTATATCAGGGTGCATTTAAACTAAAATCTTCTAGAAGCTCTAAACAAATGACATTTTACCGATGAAAGTGTCGCGATAGCGATTGTAAATATGTCAAAAATGTATGCGATTGTCAAGCGCTATCTAGATGTCACGTTATCAATCCCTTTGGCATAGACCATCTTACAATCAAGGTAAATTTACGCAGAATCGAAACAATGCTATGCGCACAATTCTATCCAGATGAAAAAGATGATCGCATTCTAAAATTTGTAAATTTAATGCGCGCGTAATTTTTAGGGTTCCTTATTCCACAAGGAACCCTTAAAGTTTAGCCATGTCCGTCTGTCCGTCCATCCCTCCCTTCGCCCGTAATTTAGCTTAAACTTAAATTAAAAGTTCCTGTTTTCGTTTCTTCGCACGAAGAAAAATCCATCAATGGCATCATTTCATCTTCCTCATCCTAGCTGAGCGGAGCTTTTGTGCAAAAGACCTAGCTGAGCTAGGTATTTGAAAATGCGAGAGATATGTGTGAGGTATGATGCAAATTGCACCAACCACTTTTTTTTTCTCTTCCTCACCCATGGCTAGACTGGTAAAAACAGCCTCTGAATTTAACTCCGCCTCTGTACGTTTGAACGATAAAATGTTTGCGAGGGTCGCAAGCGAGGACCGTGAAAACATGAAAAAGTCTGCTACTCATCCTCGCAAAGCGCAAGCTCCTCTTACAGATTTTGATGGAAACAATTACACAATAGGGCTCTGAGTCACTACATATCTACACACTCCTACACATATCTCTCATATATCTGGATTAAAAGCACCCTTATACGACACACCCAAAAAGGTCTCTCCCACAGACTAAATACTTGCGAATGTTCAAATATAACGAAGAATTAATATTTCCACCGATATTGGAGATCGGAAATCAATCAAAATAATACGTCCGTCGAGTAAGAAATAATTAAGAACAGATTTCTGGGAACTGATACTTTAATAGTCCTGTATTATATTTACATTCTAAAACTCGATCTTTCTCTGATTAAGAAATTATTAATGAACCTAACTATTAACTACTTACATTTATAGATCATGAAATTGGCAGGTTAGTATCAATTTACTAGAGAGGATTAAATATATATTCAACTTCAAACGATGTCTTAACTGGAAATTGCCACGGATTTTTATAATTATTGGTAGATTTTCAGGGCTATAAAACAGGGATAAGTTACTATGTTGGTATTTAGATAAACAATATGGATTTGAAAAAATATTTCTTCATAATTTTCTTGAACTTTTCCCAAATAATTTGAGGTCAATGGACTGACCTCCTCTGGCATTGTGTATTAGAATCATTATTCCGATTCTATGCTATACACACTTTCTATTTACATATAAAGGTCTATCCACACATATCAGGGCCGTGCCCGTGATTTGATAGGGCCGGACCCAATCATTGAAGATTCACTGTGTGAACGAGTGTGACGTGTGTGAACGAGTTCATATAAAATGTACAACGATATTTTTTTGAGCCTCTGATGAGGCACGGTCCGTCCACGTCCCAGGCACGGTCCTGATATTTGTGGATAGACCTTTAAATGATTATTTATAAAAAAAAAAAAACAAATTATAAAAATACCCACCCATACTACGCACAAAACGTTTTGAAAACACTTTTATTATGCGTACAACTAAGGAGTGGAATTCCCTGCCGGAGTCTGTGTTTCCCGACAGCTACAATCTGGGGGTATTTAAGTCAAGAGTGAATAGGTTATTTCTAGGCAAGCGTGTTTCACCGTCAACCACATCATCGCTTACCATCAGGTGAGATAGTGGTCAAGCGCGAGCCTATTGGATATAAAAAAGAAAAAAATAAAATAAAACATGTAAAAAAAAACCTTTTTTGCAAAAAAATACTACCGACTTCCAAATACAAAACTGCAAAGTGAAAAATAACTTTATTTTTGGAAGTCTTTCGTAGGTACCATTTTCTTGCGTTATGGACACTGACTTCCAAAATTAAAGTGATTTTTCACTTTGTAGTTTTGTATTTCGAAGTCTCTTTCTTTAAGAAGTATTTTTTTGCAAAAAAGTTTTTTTATTTTTCACTTTTTAGTTGTACTGTAGAGACGTAGACAGAGGTTAATAAGTAAATAGATAAATTACTTTCATAGTTTATATATTTAATACGAATTGAACAATATTCCTGCCGTCTGGGCGGCTACACTAGAATTGACAATCAAAAACAAATTCACTTATTTTCTGTTCGAAATTCATTTACCTTTCAAGTAATACAATTGAGGTACGACCCTTAAAAGGGGAAGGCTTAATCATGACAAACGAATTATCGGACGCTCCGATATGTGCTCTTAACTTCAGCTGACTTGCACATACGCACTAACAAATCAACGCCGTCATGCTTGAACCTCCTTGGTCAAAACCCTAAAAAAGGAACAAGGCGTCCTCCCAACACAAACATAAAAGATGCGTCAACTCACATCGACCCGGATGGGGTTTAATCTCAAAAATTCAAATATGATACAATTTTTCGATCTCGTGCGTTTATCAGGCCAGAAAATGAAAGGCTGGATCGCATCGAATTTCTAATCCTATTCATTGAGCTTGCACCAGGGTTTAATATTTTAAATGCATTTATTCTTTTAAATATCAGACATAAACTGGACCAATGATGTCAACTCGACATCCTTTGTAAAGGCTATGCCCCGTTAGCAAAGTCGGTTTCAGTTATGACTATTACTTTAAGAAACCCACTGGGTTATACTAATACCCTGGCTTGTGCCTATGCCTTATTCGCATAACCAATAAACATTTCTTCGATGCGTGTCCAACGTTGCCAGCCTCTTCTTCCCCCTGCGGCTCACAACTCATCAACACATCATCAGCACATGAGATTTGTCATACTATTTGAGAATATCGATAAGAAAACTATCGATAAATTTTTTCCTACTTTCCCATCCCTATTAACTTCAATATGTCAAATTTGATAGTTGTCATTCATATTTTTTTCTTTTATTTGACATCAGGCCTCTTCCTATATGGAAACCTTACTAACCTTAACCTATTCTTATTCTACTCTAACATTAAAAGGTTTTAATCTATTTACATCCTAGGCCTAACTCTCCTTTTCGCCAATTTCTATCTATGTGGAATGGACCTTATAACTTTACATAACTATTCCTATCTATGGTTCGGCCTGACTAATCTGTGGCTAATACGGCGCATAGAGTAAAATTAAATTTAATTATGGTGTGAACACTGTGTTTTATTATATTGTTTATGGCATTATGTGTCAAACCAATTCTTATAATGAAAACTATGCTTTACTTTTGACAAGGTTTTGACACTGTCCTTTTTTGTATTATCTGTGGGACTACGTGTCAAACCATTTCTTACAATGACATCTATGCTTTCAAAGCATTTATTTTCCTTAGGGGCATAAAAGACTTTTATATTAATGTTTGACTGTTTCTGACTTAGTTCTTATGGATTTGTATTTGGACTTCGTCAGTAATTTCAAAAGCTAATCCTATTTAGTAAATAAAGACAAGACAGAGGAATATTTAATTTCATCAAAACATATACAGATAAATCATTCAAATAATCAATCGCATTTATTTTCTTTCGATGCCCAGCGTGCATCGCAAATTCCTTCTAGGTTGGACCGTATTCATTTGCACGACATGAAAAGAAAACATTGATTAATAAAGTACAAAATATAAGACACAACATTAAATAAATCAGTTTGCATAAATACATTATTTACAAAACTTTATACCTAATCTTCTTTCTATAAAATTTCCTTCATTCATTTTACGAGTTCGAATTGCTTTTCGCTATACATACTCGTATATCTTTGTACAATGTTACATCTAAGGCAAATATGAAGTGAAATTTTCCTTGCAACAATCATAGTAATCTTCCTTGAACCAAACCTTGCTCCCCAAGAAGTTTTATTAAAAATTATTTTTTATTTAATTCGAATCATTTTTTTATTGATCGCCTTCTTTAAATTTATGTTGGCGTAATAAGAACCTTTTCTAAATACTCTTTTAATTTTCGTACGGATCTCCTTCGATTTATTTCTAGAAAACTTTTCTTAAAGCCTGTCAAAATCTTTCTTTTCAAAATGACTTTTATAAAATTTTGTTTTAAGTCAGATTGAGAAATTTCAATATTTCTTTCAATTTTATGGTTGAAATCACTAGGATTCTTAAGCATGTTAATATCCGAGACATATTGGTGTCCCGATGGAACCACAACTAGTTGTTCCGACGAAATCTCATCACTGTTATATGCAAGACAAATGGAATTAGTGGAGTCAATTGGACTGGACCGATACATCACAATACCCGGCGCCTCCACCAAATGTAGAGACGTAGACAGAGGTTAATAAGTAAATAGATCAGTTACTTTCATAGTTTATATATTTAATACGAATTGAACAATATTCCTGCCCTCTGGGCGGCTACACTAGAATTGACAATCAAAAACATATTCACTTATTTTCTGTTCGAATTTCATTTACCTTTAAAGTAATACCAATTGCCAGTGTTTTTTATAGGCAAGTAGGTTGCCTACAAATTAAGCAGAGTCCTCACAGTACCTACCTAATAGGCAAGTTAGTAAGTTACCTATAACGCCAGAATAGAATTCATGAAACTTGAACATAACCGGTGAAATGAGAGATCTGCGTACCTCTTAAGAACGTACTGCCGTGATGTTATGTTATGAAATGGTATAAACAAACATGCGATTGCAGCAATCCGGAGAGATTTGCCGTTATTTATTGAAGAGTTCTGTTGTATATCTCCGAAGTTGTTCATAAGATCTTCACCAAATTAAAATGTAACCAATTTCGGAATATACTTTTTCAAACAAAAATAGAATTTTCAAAATCGGTCCACAATTGACGGAGATATAGTAGAGTATAAACAAATCAAGTATTTTGACTTATCACACAAGGTTGTCGAAGTGTGGAATGACAACAAAAAACTTAAAAATAAAAAGATTATTTTACAAAAAATACTACCGACTTCTAAATAAAAAGAAGAAACTACAAAGTGGAAAATAACTTTAAATTTGGAAGTCGGTGTCCATAACGAAAAAAAACTTGTACCTACGAAAGACTCCGACTTCCAAAATTATTTTTCACTTTGTAGTTTCTTCTTTTTATTTGGCAGTCGGTAGTATTTTTTGTAAAAAAGTTATTTTTAATGTATTTAACGAATAAACTCAAAAACTACGAGACCGATTTCAAAAATTATTTCACCATTGGCAAGCTATACTATCCCCGGGTGACATGGGCTACTTTGTATACCTGTATTCTCACGGGAACGGCAACTACATGGATACCGCGAGTCGTCTGCTAGTCAAATATAAAAACCAAAAACAAACAAATCAAATTACCAATTATAAACTTCTTCTTCTTCTTTTCGTGTGAGGTGTGGCCACCTCTGGTGTCAGAGTTAATTAAGCCACCTCTGGGAATTATAAACTGGTTTTCTTAGTATTAATAAACCTTCGGCTTCGTCCAGAAATCGACCTGCGTCGGACTCTAGCGTTAATTGCTATGACTTAAGTGTGGGCGCCAAGTTGAATTATTTACGAACTTTAACAATTTCGGTAAACAACATTGTTGGTTATTTAACGTAGTAGGCTTCCTGTAGATCTAACGATAATCTTCGGACGAGTTCAAACTGTTTGTTTAAGGAATTAATCTCTTTGAAAATTATTTAACTTATAGGCTTTTACTATTTTACCTGGCTAAGTGCCAACGGTAATTATCCCGGCGAAATAGTCGGTTCCTGTGGCCATGAAAACCAAATTTCGGAAAAACCTAGTGTATACAATAATTTTGTGAACTGAAACTCGGATACCATTGTTATTCCAAATCGATAGAAGTACGTCTTGCGACTATAATCTATCTGATGGCCCAAAATTAACTAATATTAAAATACTCCAAACCTATTTGAAATATGCACAACCCTTTAATATCCTCAACTCTGTCACAGTGCTACTCACCTACTTTTGATGTATAGATCCAATATGCGTACCACACAATTCCTGATTAAGATATTTTCAACACTTCAAATGAATTTCTGAAACATTTAAAATACCCAAGCTGCAAAAGAATAAAAAGTGAAATATTGAATTCTGCTGATGACGTACAATTTCCGATTAAAAATAAAACTCCATTTTGAACGATTAAAACTGAACCGGATCCGTTTTAAAGAGTCGACATTTCGAACGAAATGGAGCATCAACTGATAGGTGCCTTTACTGTTTCGTAAATAACAGATGATTTTATTTAACAAACCGTTAATAAAGAAGTAATTCATGCAGCACTAGCTTCAGGCAGCGGCTTTGCCTCCGTGAAAGTTGGAAACTATCCCAAGGCTTTTGTCAAGGTTCTTCTCCAAGAACCAATCAATGGATCTCTTTACCAAATTTATTAAAATTGGTTCAGCGGTTTGGCATCAAAACGTAAAAGATAAACAGACAGCGATGCTTTAGCATTCATAAGACATATTAGTATGGATTTTATACGAAAATATCATAATGTAGGTCTTTATAAAACAATGACTGATTCCCTAGTATAATACCTCAGGTGGTGGGTTTGGTTCCCGATAATTATATACTCAATGATAATTATGTCATGAATAATCGTTTATCGGCAAAATTATGTTTTTAATTTAATTATAAAGCTATCATTATTATCGAAAACATAATTACGTTATCAAAAACAACATTAAGATA
Organism: Orthosia cruda; assembly: GCA_964057195.1. NCBI lineage: Eukaryota > Metazoa > Arthropoda > Insecta > Lepidoptera > Noctuidae > Orthosia > Orthosia cruda. The sequence continues at coordinate 1,965,784 of OZ059826.1, read as the reverse complement.
AATATTTATTTAGTTAGAGCAATTACATGCTAGTAAAAAAAGCCACGACCCGAGATAAAAAATATGAAGATTTGTTGAATCGTTGGATAAAGATATGATTTTATCATTAAATATAAAAAGATATGCTCCAACATCGCCTCCGAAACCTCGTCTTCAGAATGCCAAACCAGCTCGGTCTGTTATAGGAGCCCGTGAACAGAACATACATAAAAATTTCGTTTGAGTTTTTTTTTGTTTCTATTATTTTTTAAGTTACTAATGAATACCTAGTAAACTATAATTTCAATGGAAGTTAATGCAATTTTCAACAAAATGTTTTTATTTCAAAACTCAGACTTCTATAGTTTATGAGAAATTGCAATATTAAAAGTGTGGTACTAAGTTTTGAAGGCTAGTGTAAAAAGAAAAACAACTGTTTGTTATATTAAAAGTTTTGAGATTAAGCAATGCTTGCCGAGGTCGTTCCGTGGATGGGTGACCATCTTAACATACCAAGACTCATTCATAACTCGGAAAGAACGGTAAGCTGTTGGTCCCGGCTACCATTTGTAAATCTTTGACAGTCGATACGGATCCAGTAGCCAAGAAATCAGTCTTGCCAAGGGGAATCGTGTTACCTAGTTACTGGGTTTAATAGGTCAGATAGGTTGTCACTTTATGTAAAATACTGGTACTCAGCAACGTCCGGTTAGACTGGGAGCCGACCCCTTGTAGTTGGGAAAAGGCTGGATAGATTGATGGATATTTTTAACCGTCCTCAAAAAACGAGGTAACCTATAACATATTGCGAGTTTTATTGTTTCAACAAATAAAACAGCTCAATGGTTTTTAAGATTATAATTATTGAGTTTTATAGTGAACTTATAAACCTAGTTTACAATTATTTTTAGACTAAAAGTTGGTATTCCGATTTAAATCTATAAATAACATGATGCCATTGATTGCATTTGGTCTATTTTAATGTGCTGTTAACTAAGTAGACAGGTGTGTTTACAACAGTATGTCTGGCACAGGTTCAAATTCACGATCAATTGACCGGCATTCCAATTAGTCATTGAACCAATTGTAATGACACTAATTGCAACCTATATAAAGATCAAAAGTTTCAACATCGTCTTTTCTAGCACTGTTAATAAGGAAGGTTGACTAATTATGAATTTACATTAGTTATTAATTGTGATCAATGCTAAATAGATGATGATGTTATTTGAGCTGCAGAATTAATCAGTATCACAAGTGGAATAGACTCTACCGTATTGTAGTCATCCATGATCGTCACTCACTGCCTATCCTTCAAAAGAGTTGGCGAGAGCAACCATGTGAAAAGATTATGGATTTATAAATCCTTTATCTTTCGTTGTTAGATTCAGAATTTTCCAAATTCTGTCCGTCGTCACTTAGAATACTATCTAGTATATTATTGTCTTCTTCACTTTTAGATGTACTATCACCAGTTTTTCCTAGCACCTCATTTAACACATCATCATCATCATTGACTTCATCCTTTACCTCGACATTGTCATCTTCTACGGCATTCTCCACTTCTGCGCTTTCTGCAACTGCGTCATTATTTTCTTTGTTTATTTCAGGAACGGGAATATGAATTTCACTGTTGTTTTCATCTTCTGGTTTAGCGGCAGTTTCGTCTACTTCAGAATTATCTTCATTTATTACATTATTTGCTTTCTCGTTTTGTTCGTCATTTTCTTCTTCTTTAATTTCATCATTTTGTTCTGCATTCATTTCTTCATTTTGTTCTACAATCATTTCCTCATTTCCCTCTTTATCATTTCTGAAACCTTCTTCCTTTTCTGCCGACTCATCTATGGTTTCCTGTCGTTGTACTGTCAAAGTGGATCTTCTAGACTTATTTGACTTTTGTCTAACTTCTTTAATTGACTCTTCATCGTCTGTCATAATATCACTTTCTGGTTCGTCGGTTCCACTAGTTCCGTTGCTTAGGGCTTCAGCTTTGGCTTTTGCTAACCGTTCTTGTCTTTCCTTTCTGGCCTGTTGCTTGACTTCCCACAACGAAGGTATACGTTTCGTGTTATCCTGATCTTCTGGCTTTCCGTCTTTGCTGTAGTGAACAATGTCGTCGGTGTATCGTACTGACGGTAGAGGTGGATATTTATCCCTAGAACGAGAAAACCAAAAAGTTAATTTTACTACACAAAATATAGTAAGGAGGGAAAGAAGGGGGTTTCGTGCGATACATTAATAACGGCCACAAGACTACATTCGTATTTTTTCGAAAGAGTTCTGAAAGTAAAAAAGTTAAGAAATAGAAGAGATAGTATCAGGAATATTAATAAAGTGCAAACAAAGATTTGAATCGTTAGGTGCATAACACAAAGCTTGAATTAAAAAGGGTCAGAGACAACAAGGTTTTGGGCCGGGTGTAACTGAGTACTGCTGGCACCTTTACAAACGCTAGATGACAAGTTGTTGATAGATTGATGATGATCCTAAATTCCTAGTACATCAGAGTCAGTGTCGGAGTCCCAGCTAAAAACAAAACATGTATGAGTGAATTAAAATTATAACATGATTACATGACTAGTAACGCACTAAATAGGCACGCTGATCTAAAAAAATATCAATTGTATATGGTTTAAAAACAAACCACAGAGTTTCAAAGTTTTTTTTTCGTTTATCCTTGGGCGCTAGATAATTAATATTTTACCGGCGCTCTAGAAAAATAAATTGACAAAAGAAATGGACATTTTTGTCAATCATAATCACTCCATCGAAAGACGCACATGCCAAAGGTCTCAATTTTTTTGGACTATTGACAGTTACTTTTGTGTTTCGAAATACTGATAGATTGAAAACAGTTTTTTTTTTCAATTTTTGGATTTATCCGTTCATTTGTATTCTTTAAATATATAAATCACTATAGGTACTCTCCTTTCGCAGATTGCGTTTGCAGTATGTATATTAATGTATATTATTATTATGATTTCTTTTTCATCCGTCTCTCTTTCTATATTAATAACAGTTTACTCACCTGCGCGCGTCTTCGTATTTGCTTGGCACCATGAAACAGTTGGACTCTCTGTAGATAAATCTTCTCTTGCTAACCCAAGGCCATTTTAGACTCCAGAAGTGGCTCTGTAAAATTATTAACAATAGCTTTTTTTTTTAATTTTTCAAGGAAAATACATTGAGGAACTCAATGTGTATTCATTGCTATTGGAATTCATATTGCAGTACCCAATATATACTTACCATAATCAGACTATTAACGTTCCCACTGCTGGGACACAGAACTTCCTCTCTGTTAGATAGAAAGGGCCTTAATCCACCATGCAAGCCCAGTGCGGGTTGGTGGTTTCAATTCAATTTAATTCCTTCTTTATAGTTAAAATGTAAATAAACAAAAATAGGATTCAAAGAGCTTCACAGAGCTGACATTGATGAATATTTTGTTCGATGTATTATTGTTGGACAATATTTGCTCTAAACATTTTGTATGAATCGAAATACAAAATATACGCTCCTAAATAAATAACAGATAATTATCGAAAATAGAACGAACGAAGTAAGCCTATTGAGCATATTGTTACAAATATTTGAATGAGTATGATTCTGGGTATTCTTTTTGATACGTTGACGGCTATTGAGTGGGATTTAGTATTTTTAGTCCCTGGTGGAATTGTTTTATCTTTATCTATGTTGTTTATAAAGCATTTTATTTACGGTATTCAAACAATATTATTACCTGATTACAGCTTAAAATAAGTATTACTTTATTTATATTACGTATGTGGTCCATTTTGACGACACTGAGACATTGAGATGACGAACTTGTTGAACAAAAGAACGGGGTAGAATTACCAGTATCGAAAACCCGGTCTGAATCCACTGGTCCACTGGTCAAATCTTGATTAATAAGACGTTAATAATATTACTCAGAAGAACTGCCTAATAATTAATAAAAGTTTCGAAGAGCATCCGTCAAATCTATTTATCATTATTATGTATTTGAATATGTATCTATATAATATGTATCTATATTATGTGGTTGGATAAAGGGCCTAAGTTAGAAGACAGCACTCCGCTATATAACGGCTCGTATTATGAGGAATGCTCTAACCACCGGTAGCTGGGACTCTGCACCCGACAGAGGCGGACATCTACATTTTTTACATTTCTCAATGTTTATAATAAGTCATACAAGACTTATTTTTAAGAAATATTTAATTCTGTAATTATTATGTATGCAAAGTGAATAAACTAATATTTAGTTTGATCAAAAAATTACATTCATTAGGCATTACACTAATAGTAAAAATACGTACCACTCTAGCACAAACCCTCCTTTTCTTGGCCTTCTCTTCTTCTATCCTCATTTCCTCCTCACTGTCGTAGCCATCGATCTGGAAGACAAGATAGTTATGTTAGACTAACCGTAACCCGCGGCCCCACCCGCGTGCTATCAGTACTTCCCCAATATCTTTAAATCAAAATCAAAATTTCTTTATTCAATTAGGCCATTAAGCGGCACTTTCGAACGTCAAAAATAAAAATTAAATGTAATAATAATTGATTCTACCGTCCATTCGGAAATGTAGCTTGTTATGGAGAAGAACGGACAAGAAACTTCACAACTTTATATATTATAGTCTATGTGTTATTCTGATGCAGCTACATCACAGAAAAGTTTCATGAAAATCCGTTCCGTAGTATTTGCGTGAATCATTAACAAACTTATAGAAGGTTTATTTCTGTTAATATATTTTGTAATAATAAAGGTAATTGATCCACTAAACCTACCAAACCCGTAGCCCAATATTTTTTTCTCCATATTTTGCAATGGTCCCGCACCAGCCGGGGATTGTCTTTGCTTGCGTAGTGCTTACAAAGTTAATCGTCGGTTGGTGTTACATCTCTTGATACATGCATAACAAGGCCTCTGTGAGTTGGCTTCGGCCCCTCGAACACCTTTCAAAGGAACGGGACCCCAGAGTCCCGAGATCGTCAAAGATAAAGATAGGTCAAATATATAATAAACTAGCAACCCGACCCGACTTCGCAAGGGTGGTAGAGCATATTATGCCTACATATTAAAAGAGGAGTAGCCTACCATACACTTTTTTGTTTTCAATGGGATTAGGCAGCGTTTTTGATTAAAGCTCCTAGGCGGCTGGACGTTAACCGACATTTCTAACAATTATCGTCATATTTCAACCAATTAACGTCATCCGGTTTTGTAACCTTAAAAAAATCTAAACTGAGTTATTCATAAGAAAGGTTTTTTAATGATTGAATTGTAATATCCTTTTTTTATCTTCCACGGTTGATTAGAGATTAGGTGTTGTAAATCGTGTAATTGTCTAACAAGTTTTGTATGCGGAAGACACAAAGGTAAGTAAATGTCATACTCACAATTGGATCTTCATAGCAGTAATAAGAATCTTCTTCATCTTCCGGCCTGAAAACGGAAAAGAAACCATTTCAGATAATTTTGGAATAATATATTTTTAAAGTTCGTATGTTCTTTTTGAACAGGTTTCAGTGAATTTCGCGGAATCCGTGCACATTTTAGCTAGCTAGCTAGAGCCAGCAACGAGCTCCTGTAGTATTTTTTTTTAACTATGTCCTACACTAGAATTTTTTTCCTGAATCGTAGGTGCGTTTACAAACATATAAACTCACATTCACAAAACACAGAGCCGGAACACTATCTGTATGTGTAGTTAGCTTATTATTCCGTACCCAAAGGGTAAAAATGGAACCCTATTACTAAGACTGTGGTCCGTCTGTATGTCTGTCTGTCTGTCTGTCACCAGGCTGTATCTCATGAACCGTGATAGCTAGGCAGTTGAAAATTTCATAGATAATGTACTTCTCACATATAACAACAAATACTAAAACAGAATATAACATATATTTAAGTGGGGCTCCCATACAACAAATGTGATATATTTGCCGTTTTTTGCGATAATGGTAAGGAACCCTTAGTGCGCGATCCCGACTCGCACTTGGCCGGTTTTTTTGTGTTATTTTTGACTTTATATTATTTTGTGTTTACTCGATTTAATTTTGAATTTATTTTATTTTGATTTATTTGTAGTTTGGAATTTTGACTTTATTTGCCTCTGATTTTATTTTATTGTAATTTAATTGCAATATTTGACCTAATTCTATTCTAACTAGAGTCGATCGAAAAGCGACATTAAAAATATTTTATTTATTTGTTATTTTAGTGTCGCTTTTCGATCGACTCTAGTTAGCTAGTAGGTTAGTAGGTAGGTTTCCTCACGATATGTTGGTTCGCCTTTATTAGAGCAATCAAATGGTCATAAAATAATTTACACAAAGTAAAGCGCCCGCCTGGGTTTGACGCGGCCACTACTGCTCTGTTCTTTCTCTTTTCATTATACTAAAGTAAAATTTGGTTGAGTCTCAACTTTGAGTTATCAATTCTGAAAAAGGCCACAAGTCAGTGTACTAAGTACTCACGAAGTAACAGAAAGCTTGAGATGTATGCCGGACTCGATGATGATGTCGTGAGCCTGTTGGATGGTGAGCGTGGAGGTGTCCAGGTCGTTGATCCTCAGCAGCCTGTCCCCCGGCCTGATGCCTGCCTTCTCCGCTCGGCTGTCCGGTTTCACCTGCGTGTAAAAATACGTTAGACAATTCTGCAGAGGCTTCTGAATATCGAAAACCTGGAACCTGTTTCTGAAACGTACATAAAAATATTTTTAATTTAGTTTAAGGGTGTTTAAAAAATATTACAATTAGTTGAAGGATCTGTGTAGCTACTAATGCTTACAAAAGTAACTCTTAACGGAGTCTTATAAAATATTCCACCGGCCAGGTCAAAACCCCAGATGGAGTCTTCAAAGCTGACCCTCTCGTGGATGCCCTCGTTCCTGGACTCCCATGATGGCTTGCTGATCTCTCCTGCCAGAAGAGCCGCCTCCTCAGCCTTCAGCTTCGTGTGCCTCATCGAAATCGCCATGTCTGGTGGCATTACTCTGGGGAAGAGATAAAAAATAATGTGTGAAAGAAATGAGGAGCATTTCGATGCGATTATTGAAAAAAGGTTTGTAAAGGACCTTCGCCTCCGCACGTTGATAATTGACATACAACGCGCGAGATGCGACGCGGCCGCTCGGCTGCGTGTTGCTAACGTTGGTAGAGGGAGGCGGGGCCGTATGTCAAATGACACAAGACAGGAATCAATTTGTCGAATTGCTTGGTTGTGCGCTCGTAGTTGTAATTTAGCCGTTCCAATTTATGAATCTCTAAGAAATCTTTAGAATCGAAAAAGCCGCAAAGGTGTTGTACGAGTATATGAAATATAATTTGCTTCTTTTAATTCTGATTACTAGATTGTATAAGAAATTTTACTATGTTGATTGTACTAAATACATTTTGTTTTGACTTTCTTGAATATAATCATGATTTTATATTTTTCCACTTCTAATTTCATCTCCGCCTCCGTTAACCTCCAAATCCACGTAGGCAAAGCTCCTCGCCTCCACACCCACCTCCGTATCCGCTAGTAAGGCCTTCGTTATAACCCTAATTGAAAATACAGTTTAGAAATATTGATAAACTCGTAACTTAAAAAAACCCATTGCTGACCAAAATCTGCCCTTATTAATCAAAAAACTCTTTGACCTTAAAAACCTACAGGGATTATTGAAAATTGGAAATAGTGCCGAATTTTCAATATTTTTACAACTTGTACAACATAAAGAAAAAAACTGAAACTGTACTCGGGAGAACTAAATTGGAGCAAAAATAACGAACGGAAAAGGATTGTTGCAACTAGAAGCTGCTGGAGATATTTTTGCAAGCGTGTAGCAATTACCAAACCACACAAAACCAAACGTTGTATTCAATCTGGTGTGCAATTTTATTTGAACTTAGTAGATTACGAATTTGTCATTGTTGTTTTTAATTCACAAAATTCATTCCTACTTTATTTGTAGATATATTTACACACACATACCAATCAGTATGGCGACGCTTGGGGAAGGACTATGTCCAGCAGTGGTCGTCTGTCAGCTGATATGATGACGATGATATATTTACTGGCTGTCCTGAAAGTATCGATGACAAGTGATCTATTTCGATCGCTTTTAAAAATTACATTAATAATAAGTAATAAATAGGTAGATCCTTGGGCAATGATGCAGCAGATGCACTTGCGAAGGGAGACTCTGATATGATAGTGTTAGGCCCGTACACACTTCTCCCCCTGGCCTTTCCAGAAATTCTTGCGTGGGTTCGCCAAAAATCGACCAAGCTTCATAACAACAGAAAATGGTCACGGGCAACAGACAGTAGGGAGTCAAAATTATACCCGCTATTAACCAAAAAAACCTAACCATACCTTACATTGATGAACATCATGAGTAAGATCCGTTTAACTTTTAAGAAAGACCATTTCCAAATATAATAATAATATCATGAAAAATAAAATTTCATTAAATGATGTTGACAAGATAATAAAGGCCAAATAAGGGGGCAGTTGATTATAATGAAAATATTCACATACATATTATGAGGCAAAGCGTGGTGAACGCTGCCACTTAAAGCAAAGAGGTGATTAAGAGGTGGGATCCGTGTGGCCATGGAGTGAGCGGTCGACGGTGAATGGAGTCGAGTTTTTCGAAACTAGCTTTTTGCCGCGTCTACCGCTCCCGTGGCCTATGCCGCAGAAAGTATGCATTTTTTCGGAATAGAATAGAATAGAAAACATTTATTCGACACTGACACAATATAACAGCAACATACAAAAAATAAAGAGAACAGTAAAAATAAAAAAAATACAACAATTCCGACCGCTTAAGAAGCGAACTAAAAAGACGTAAACAAGAATAAAATCATGCTATGGAGCCAGAGGGTACATTCTCGCGAGCTGGCTGACCAAAGCCAGATGTATCTTATACACCTGGGTTAAGAAATTACAGTGAAATGCCGCAGAACATACCGAAAGGATAAGATAAAATAAACAATTATTCCATTTTTAATAATAAATTTGAAGGCTCTAAAATACAGTTAATTTTATCGATAAATCATCCACATCAGGGGTGAAATCACCACACTCTTAAAGATAAAGAATTTTAGTACCTGACTTATTACGACATCCATGACATAGTCTAACAACCATTAATTTGAACCTGGGTCTCACAGACGCGTACATTTAATGATATGTTTACGGTTCAACAATAGAGAATCTAAAAAAAATATTTACCTAACACTCAAAAGATATTTTTGTGTTGAGTTATAAAAGACAAATTTTTATCGTAAATTCACAAGTTTTTATTGCATTTCCTAAAATTCTGCAAAAATATATGACAAAAATGTGCAGGGGTTCTTTTTAGGCAAACGGTAATAATTTTGCGTTGTTTTTATCGATAAAATTAAATGTATTTTACGGCCTTAAAGTTTTATTACTACAAGTACGGACAAATTGTATAATTAGTACATATTTCAAGTTTAAAATTAACATAGAGATATTAGAGAGCTGGTTGCGCTTCGCTTTCATCCCAATTTAAAACTAGGAAGTGGGCGGTATTTGCAGTTTTAACTTTCAAACCACAAACTACGTAACAGTTATGAATAGTTAGGTTAAATGTTTACCTACCTAGCTTATGTATAAAAATCTCGATAGTTTTGTCTGGACAAAGCTTATTTGTGCCACACCTTTTTGGTTTGCGTTGAGAAATGCTCATGAATACTGCGCTGCCACGGGGAGATAACGCAGTCATGTGGGACTCCAACCCTATAAAACTCCACGGTGTCCTCCTGTGCCGCTTAAGGCGAGAACACGGGCACGCGTTAGTACTCATCGCGAACCCACCGCGGCTGTCCGTCACCGGACTCTCCTTTAGGGAGTAACCCCCATCACCAGCGCATCTCTTTCTCTTTGACATTTTGGCGACCTTTGTGTGTCATAATTATACTGACATGGTATCTTATTTAAAAGTAGATAAATTTTCGTATTGACTAAATTATTATACTTGCACGAAACATAATATTTTTTTTAATACAAAAAAAAAACACGAAACATAATATTGTTTCCTTTGTATGTTTTTCGTTTGAAAACCTGTATTATAAGTCTATTATTTCCTTTATGATAATCAACTGAGAGATTTTATAGTTTATTACGTTTGAAGAAACTCCGTTGTCCCAATAATATACCCTAGAGTATCTTGATTATATGGTTAAGATTAATAAACCTTACTATGGAAATTATTTGGTTTAGAACTACTCTTGTCACCGTTGCAAGACTATTAGAGCAATTTAAGGATAAGAATATGTCTAAGTCTATTCCAAACTTTGCCAAGTATAGTTTGTTAACCTTATCTCAAGTAACTATTTCTATCTTAAGGCGATGACAGACACCAACGACCTTGAGGGAACAAAACGCACACACGCTTTACAACTGCAGGACTCCAACTCCAAACTTGGTCGTTTTTAGGGTTCCGTACCCAAAGGGTAAAAACGGGACCCTATTACTAAGACTCCGCGGTCCGTCTGTCTGTCTGTCGGTCTGTCTGTCTGTCTGTCACCAGGCTGTATCTCATGAACCGTGATAGATAGGAAGTTGAAATTTTCACAGATGATGTATTTCTGTTGCCGCTATAACAACAAATACTAAAAACAGAATAAAATTAATATCTAAGTGGGGCTCCCATACAACAATCGTGATTTTTTTGCCATTTTTGCGATAATGGTATGGAACCCTTCGTGCGCGAGTCCGACTCGCACTTGGCAAGTTTTTTATTAGGACTTTTCCTTCTTATTTTTTATTCAAAAAGGGCCGTAAATCAAAATGTACATAATGAATTGTCTTTAAGATGGTAAAAAATAAACCCAGTGGTGGAATCGTTGTTATTTTATATACAGGTTTTAACTATGTTATACAAATAAAATTCAAAATTTACACAGATCTAATTATTAAGAAAATGGTCTAGTGTAACAAATAGTTTCAAAACAGTTACGACTAGCCACCTAGCCACTTAGATGTGACGTTTATTTTAAAAACAGTTAGAGAGGGTTATCTGCGCTTTAAAATAACAGTAGCATATTATTCGAGTAGCACACAAAGTTTTTGCTACGCGCTGTGCTACGGCGTAGCTTTGGTTGTGCTACGAGGACAGTGGGCTCTACAAATCGGCCAGATGGCATCTTATCTAACTATGTATAGAGTACGGTTTACTATAATAGTCAATCTCGGCTTTGCTACACCAAATAAGTAAATAGGTATGTTTATATCATTAAGTGTTTTCATAAACTAAAAGTCGAATTAAATAGTAAATATGAATCAATTACCAAATATTGACTTCGACCAGCGTATGCGTCGACAACGCGCCAAGTATTGTAACAAACATCGACTGTTCTGGAAATTTGTAATTTAGACTTTAAAACATGCGTGTAAGACTAAATTTGTTTTGATGTATATTGAGCAGTGAAGCAAGCTCATAATTTTTTTATTGCTTTTTGCAAATAGTTTTGTGAATGCAAATTTAAACATTGCATAAGGTTGTTTTAATGTAGATTTATTTCAACTAGTATTCTTAGATTTACCTAAACACAATTAGCGTCAGTTTAAAAGAGAAGTTTTGTATGGGCTTGTTTATCTATTATATTTTTGATCGAAGCTCCTGACTGTATGTATTGACAAATGACAGTCGGGACCAACAGCATAAAGTGCTTCCTAGGCACGGAGGAATCTCACTATGTAAAGATGGTTACTCACTACCTACCTGAATGAATTCAGATTACTCCCACACACCACCAATACATTTAATATCAATCTTCTAGCTCATTCACAACTAATGACAATATGTGATTAATATTTATAACTCGTATTATAAGTAGTTACAAATGTGGCGTCTGATTAGTACCAATGCACTGTTCTACATAACTTGGACACCTGCCCGACTTCAAAAGGAAAATGAAAAATTAGAGAATTTACGGCTTGAGCCAGATCATGCTGAGGAGAATTCAAAGAGAAGGCAGAAGCCACTGTGACTGTTATCAAATAATAATAAATAAAACATTTATGTAATAATGGGCTGTTTCTACTTCCTAAAGCAAAAAGGGTGACAAGTCTGCGAGGCTAAAATGGGGCTAGGCGGGTCACATTTTCAGAATGCATGGAGACAGACGGATCAGGATCGGCAAGTAGTGGGTACCTGATGACGGGCGTCGCAGCCGATACCGGCCTAAAAATATGCTAGCGTGACGATCTGGACTCATTCCTGCCGGATTGGCCAAAGAAGTCAAAGGACAAACTTGTTTGGAAGAATGTGTCGGAGGCCTTTGCCCAGCAATGGGAGAGAATGGCCAAAAAAAAACAAAAAAAGTGGGCCCTTGTTAGCTACTTAGAGTTAGTAAGTTAAAACAGAGGCTCTAAACAAGTGGCATTCGATGTCAGTGAAGGCGATAGTTAAAATGTAAGGGATTGATCACGTGATTTTTCGATATCGCTTGTCAATTCCACACAATTTTACATTTTTGACAATCGCCACGCTTCCGATTCCGATTCCGCTAAACTCTCGTCCAGCCGTCACCTCTTCCTAGTGTTTGAGCTGTGATGAAGTGGTTCAACAAACTTCTTTTCAGATATATGCTTAAATCATACTGGTAGAATGAATGATAAGTGAAATAAAAGTATAACACAAGGCCGCACGCTACTGCCGTGAAGACACCGCCCGCGTGTTAAGAGTCTTTTATCCGAGATGGACCGATCAAGTCGAGATGGACCGATGAAGTAGAGATGGACCGATCAAGTCGAGATGGATCGATCCAGCGAGAGACTCGTCGTCCTCCAAATTCTACACGGTCATAAGGGAAGCGCTGAACAGAAACCGGTAGAGGCAGAGAATCCGCTCCAGAAGTAACCCTGATGCTGATCACGATCCTCAGACATGAGGGACCCACTAAGAGAGAGAGATCCCAGGGGAACATTATAGCGAAATGAAAGTAGTCTATGTGCTATTTCAGACTATATCCTATACCTATGCTAAATTTCATCCTGATCCCTTTAGCCGTCCTGGTATGATTGAGTAACAAACATCCATCCATCCATCCATATTTTGGCATTTATAGTATTATAAGTATGAAGTATGATTTGCAAGGCAGATGTGTCGCCTCCGGGTTATTTACACAAAAATACATTGTATTAGTAAATAGTAAGCAATATTTATGGCAAGCTGGCATACGACTACGGCTATCCTCTAAGATTTCTTTTTAGTTTCCTACTTTTCAGACCACGATATGTTTCGTAGTAGGGTTTTAGTTTTTTAACTATTTTTATTGTGTTAAAATTGTGAAGTTGAATATTTGTCAATCTCTACTGAAGCCGGGAAACCTGAGTAAACAACAAACTTTGAGTATTTCATTGTGAGTTTAGAAATTACTTAACTCAAAATACTCAATTGAGAAATCCGGCTCTATGTTTAAGAGTACGCTAAGGGGAAGGATGGTTCCCTTCAACTGTCTCCTGTTCTGTTCTGTCGGTTGTTGCTTGTCTCGTAAGCGAAACCAGTATGAAAAAGAAAAGAACTCATTTGTTAAACGGAAACCCTTAGTAGTTATCACTCCGTTCAAATTGGGTCAAATCCTAAAAAATATATTTTGTTTACAATCTATGACGTCGAAGATTATTCATCAATGTATTTAGGGAGGAGATTAATTATATCCATTACGAATAACAAATTTTTGGTCAATGCCGTTGTTGAAATTAGAACCAAGAGGCCAAATAATTGCATATTATAAGTGCCAAAAAAGGCTTATGCTTTTAACTGTAAGTAAGGTGGGTTTTAAAAAATATTTCCTTAATAATAGAACACGCCAGTATTAGTATTACATAGAGGGTAAAACTTGGTGAAATGTATACATCTATATATTTCGCCATGTAAAAAAAAAACAAAACATAAATAAAACAAAATCATATCAAAAAGGAGGCAACCATAAAACTAAATTATTGGTGGTATTGGAGAATCGTTATGAGTAAAACAAATGCAAAAATTCTGCCTTATCAAAGATATTTTTATTTTTTTCTTCTATAACAATTTCAAAGATTGTTTATCAAGATTTAAGTTTATAGTCACCAACTTAGACTTCTAAAAGGTAATCTCGCAATGTCTTCCAAATTAGCATATCAACTGGGTAAAATTACTAGGGTTATTACTAATTAATTCATCAGGGGTAAAGGGTACTCAGTTGCATCCAGTTAGATTGGCAGCCGACCCCATTATAGTTGAGAAACGGCCAAGCAGATTAATTTTACTAGTTAGGGGTCCATAATCATTAAATAAGCTTAAATATTTGGAACATGAAATTTTAAATAAGCTTTTAAATAAAAAAATGCATTGTCACGAGAACCAAACGTGTGTGCAAAATTGCATCTCAATCGAACACCGGGAAGGGAGTCAAATTTAACTTGCAAGATTTCATTACCGACACCGAGACAAGTAAAAAACTTTAAAAAAGCAGAATCCTTTACCCAGTTGCTGCGAGACACTAAAACAAGAATCTTCAAAATACTCGCAGAAATAAGTAACTATAATAGAACACAATCCCGGCTCGCACTGTTCACTAAGCGTAAAGCAACAATCGATCACGAACACACAGCAGGCTCACCTAACTACGTCTCGGTCGGATGCGCTGAATCACTCGATACAAAGAACACTAACACACTGAGCCAATTAATATTGATTTAGAGTCAGGTGGACGTTGTTCGACAACCAATACTCACCTTTCAATCTGGCCGGTTGCACTGCCAACGGTGAGTTTAATCAAGCTATTAATTGGCCGAGATTAACCGAATGCCGTAATTACCAAAACAATAAAAGAGCCATTGTTTCCAGCGTGGATCCTCGTTTTGGGCACACAACGGTTAACGAAGAATTTGAAAGCCTAATGCAGGCGTGTTGTTATGTTATGTTTGATTAAGGGAGAACTTCACCGATGAAAACTAAACGAGATTGGCCAATCTTAATAGTGTTCTATAGCTGTGGATATTCAAAATTATGTAACCATTTCAAGCACTGTCTATGATGACACTGACAACTTATGAATAGGTTAATGTCACCGTCATCAATCGGTAATTATTTTCAAATTATCTTTTTTCTACCAAACTCCATAAAAAATGTGTCCATAACTCTGGTTTTATCTCTGCTTTCTTGAGGGCTCTCTGAGACTTTGTATAGTTGCTTAGCTGTTGTGACAGGCAAACCAAATTACCAAAAAATTGCTCTTTCGTTTTGATAAAAATATACATACATTTACACTTTTTTCCCATTGCTGATTAATTCTGATTTAGTCCATTCAGGCATAACGTCAAACGATACCTCGCTGCGCATCAACCACATTTAGCCCGTCCCGAGAACGGCACACATCTCTGCCCCATGTCCGCTTAAACTAAAATTAATCTTCAACGTATTCTTAACCCCTAGCGGTGTAAACAGACCTTATCACGCATTATGAATGGAGAGGGCTACGAAAGCATGATCAAGGTAGAACATAAATAAATTGCTTGTAGCGACAAACACAATCTTTAGATAATAGGGTGAATGTTCTAGTTGATGGCTAAAAGATAAAAACAACTTTTCTTTTTGTACTTTAATTTTTAATTTGATTGAGACGTTTTTATTAAGTTGTTTTTTGGTTTGGATTTAAAACGGCTTCTTTATCAACATCAGAGCATGACTTCGCCCACTGCTGAGAATATGCTTCTATCTTCTTAAACTAAGCAATTTGCAAATGAAGTAATTGAATAATTGGACTTAAATCTTTATTTAAAAATTGAGTTGAGAAACAGTCTCAAATTAGTTACCAAATAAAGATTTTATATATATCATGGACCAAATTATTAATCAAGGTACTTATAATGGCTGAGCAATATGAATCAAAGTCAAATCGGGCAATATAATGAACACTGATTTAAACTTCATTATTTGTCATTATTATGAATATTGCTATGCTATTGGGCAATTCGATAACCATGAAAAAAAAAATTCACACCAAGTTCATATTATTTAGTCAGCAGAATTATAGAATCGGTTAGCATAAAACAATATTTGTAATTGGTGCCGCTATTTTTAACGAATTACTCCAAAAGCGAGCAAAGCGAGCTCGGGAGGTTAGGGGACCCAGATACGGATAGGTTAGATTCGAAGGGGATGACGAGAGATTTAGTGAGCGAGCAAACCTACCATACTGATTCTATTTAAAAACAAAGTCAACATTAATATCTATACATATAATAAAAAAATTACTGATATTAATAAACTAATATTACTGATGTCTGTACATGAAAGATATATGAGAAAACTATTATCGCGGCTATTATCAATTACTGCGCACATAACCTTTCTGAAGAACGTATTTTACATAATTATGTAACATTTAGGGTTTAGGCAACGACTGTGTCTGCAGAATAAAACATTCATTCATCTAGCAGCCATGTTTATTTACAGTTATAAAAAGTTTTACATAAGCTCAAAGCCGACTCGAGTAACGCATTAAACACAGAAACTCATATAAAGTTAGCCTTCAAGAACAACGAAGCTTAAACAAAATAATATTAACTAGACAAAAGATCTCGTTCCTTAAATAGGCACAATGGGCCTAAAAATAATACCTATTAATAAATTGTACAATGAAATTAATATGTCGGGCGCACAACTGGTAGATTCACCCCCTTTGTGTCGCAACAGGTTCGTGCGCCAACTATATCTACTTTTACCCTTCTGTCACGTGGCCTTATTTAAATGTATTTCCATATCTGTCATTAATTATTTCAAGACTTATGATGTGACGAACGTTTTGGGGGCTGAGTCACCCGCGTCCGTAGGAGAGTTACCCGTATTGTTGTTATCCAACACGTGGTCCCCGGGTGGTGCTAAACAGGTGACGTTAACTGGTGGTAGGCTTCGGCCGAAGGCTTGTGTCCATCCACCGGGCAAAGACGTACCGCCAAGTGGCCTAGCCGTGTTCCGGTACGATGCTCGGTGTAGGCACTAGAGGAGTTGGGTCGATATAGCTGACTCGCGCTGTTTTGGGCGTATCGGGAGACTAGTTGCGGAGGGTAGCGGGATCCGAGGCACGGTGCGCTGCTGGCCGACCGCATATAGTTGGGGGCCCAAGTAGTGTGCCAGCCACACACGAAAGGCTGCCCCGCCAACTGTCGAAAAATCCCGGCATGCACCATCGTGCTGGTTGGCGACCAGATGGGAGGGCCCGATGGACATCTCCGGGGTAGCTCGGGCGTCCCCGCTGTCTCCGGACTAGAGCCCCAATGATGACGTCCTTTCAGTGCGTGTCGGTTGGTTAGTAGCGTGGAACCTCATCTCTCTTCCTTCTCCTCTCCTTTCACTCTAACAAAAATGGCAAGAAGTAAAAAGAAAACTGGAGTTAAACAGCGGCTGCACCCCCTCCCCCACAAAGGTGCACTATGTGGGGGAGGAGGTGCAGCCGCAATCACTAATATTAGAGGTCTGCACTCCAATCTCACGTCAGTCCACCATCACCTGGAGACTGAAAGGCCAGCACTGTTTTTCCTTACGGAGACGCAGATAGGAAATCCGTCAGACGTGTCGTACTTATCCTACCCAGGGTTTACCCTGGAGCACAATTTCAAACCACGCGCGGGTGTATGCATGTATGCCCGAGACGACACTTGCTATTGGCGTCTCCGTACCCTTTTCACAAGGTTTTTGCCGATCCGTATGTATGGTAATATTATTAGTTATTTTATACAGCTATTGCTGTTCAAAGGCTCCCCCAAGCCCTTCCAAACATTCTTTTCCCGCGCCGTGTCAAACCAGCCCTCACGGTACGCATCCAAATAATCTCGCCATCTCTTCCTGGGTTAATTTAAGGATGATATATCATCATCCCACCCATGCATGTATACAATTTGGTAATAAAATATTTTCAGAAAAAGTTTTGTTTGTTTTTTCAGATTAATAAATAAGTGTCTGCAAAGACAACGTGAGTGTCTAAGTATATATTTATAGCCACAGGAGATTGTCAATCACTCGCAAGTATGCCTGATATTTGATGCATCTTTCATTCATGCTCTACTTGACGTGAGGCATCAATGTGAAATGTCAAACAGAAAGATAACGAAGTTTGATTGACATATTTTTTTCATTCAATAATAAGTTCTTGCATGTTACTGTCTTCTTGCAGGGCAAAGGCTTCTCACACATGAAGGGCTCCAGTATTAACAGTAAGGTTGCTCGAGGCATCGTTTTTAGGGTTCCCTACCCAAAGGGTATAAACGGGCCCCTATTACTAAGACTCCACCGTCCGTCTATGCATCTGTCTGTCACCAGGCTGTATCTCAAGAACCGTGATAGCTAGAGAGTTGAAAATTTCACAAATTATGTATTTCTGTTGCCGCTTTAACAACAAATAAAAAACAGAATAAAATAAACATTTAAGCGGGGCTCCCATACAACTTGGCCGGTTTTTTTATATTTTCAGACTAATATTATTTTTCAGGTAACTTCACGATGCTTGTTGTTTTTCTCGATGTCAATGACGTCTGTGACAATTTTTGAAAGTACGTGCACATCTTGTGCTTTTTGTAAATCGGTGAAATATATAATTAAATTATATAAAATATAAAAAATAGGATTTCTCCTGTATCATGGGTGCATTCACAAAAATTTTAACTAACGTATCTTCACTAACAGCCAGACCCGGAACAACTACCATAAAAAAAACTGTTTCGTCGAACCGCGTGATGTGAACCGCTGTGAACGAGCACAGCAACCGATCGCTCAGCCACTGCGACAACCGTGTCGTCGTATTATTAGTGTATTTTAAATTACTTCAAACCAGAAGTTAATGATTTTTTATATATTAAATTGAAGATAAACAAGTCGGCAAAGGTTTTTGTTATTTGGACAGCACATAACCGTACTGAAATATGCACACGTGACATGAGTATATACCACGGTCAGTAACGAAAGAGACAGTTGCGCCTGCGCCTCTAGAGAAGTGTTATTCAATGGCAGCCATGGCAAAAAAGCCAAAGTGTAAGGGTTCGGTCACGTGATATTTCGATGTCGTTTGACAATCCATACTAATATTATAAATGCGAAAGTAACTCTGTCTGTATGTCTGTTATCTTTTCAAGCTTAAATAACTGAACCGATTTAGATGAAATTTGATATGGAATCAGTTTGGGACACTGGCAAAGACATAGGGTACTTTTATCCCGGCAATCATCATTAAGGGGGAGGAACGGGGGGGTGGAATTTTGTTTGGTACAATAAACCTAAGAATTATTGAGTGATATAAAAAATAGGCTATTCGAAGTACTAATGCTATGCAGACGATGTCGCGGGCAACAGCTAGTTCATTTTTCAATAAGGGCGGGTAGATGTTGAAATGAAATAAAACAAGCTATGTGTGAGATATTAACAAAATTCATTTTTTATTTGAAAGGCTCACATGTGCCGTTAAGTGTGGAATAATTATGACATCATCCAATTGCCCGCCTCGGCTATTTACAGTGGCACGGTTTCGAGTGGCTTCGATGACTCTTCTGAATAGATTCAGCTAAATTTAAGCGATGGCCTGTGTGTGTGTGTTCCCCTTTAGGGCATCGGTCGATTTACACCACCATAGTCCTGCGATTTCAAAAATCCCTACAAGAAGCCCCGCTAAAGAGCTAGACTTTAGCGGGGTCAAATCGCATGACCTTGGTGGCCAATTCACATCACCCCTGCGAGAGAGAATCCTTACCCACAAATCACTCATGCAGAAGTTTTATCATTTGAACGTGCTGTTCAATCGTGTAACTTGCCATGGTGATTTGGCATAAGTAACTAAATAATAAACAAAAGATTTGATAGATGTTACCAAAGCAAAATGTACCCGTACTAATTGAAAAAACCCTTTATAACATATAACGCCGAATGAAGAAGAAATGACACTTAAATAAAATAAGCCCTTATCATCAACAACTAAGTAGCATAATTATATAACTACAACTTGTTCTAATTAAACAACAATAAAAGCCGAATACAAATGCTTTGAAACAAATTGAATGAACGGTATTAATCAATCGAAGCAATGAGACACGTTTGAATGACTGCTGTCTACCAGGCATGGCATGTCATACGCATTGCTCTATCACATATTATATACAGCTAGTTGCAATCGAAATATATGTGTTTAAATATATACCCGCTTCATACAAGGATGGGAGGAGTAGTTCGGAGGGAGAGTTTTAATGTAACAGTGACACTTATTTGCAAATAAATGAATTTATTATTAATGTATTTAATAATAAAAAAGCGAACAATAACAAAACTTACATTAAAATTGTAATAATATAAATCAAAATAAGCGAGTTATGCAAGTAAATGGCATTCCATGCTTATCTTACCCTGTTATAAATGTTGAGAACGGAAAGACACACAGTACTGGCACTAGTTTGTGTTCACCGTTATTATACCTCTAATTTTGCAGCACTATCAAAACGTGAAGTTGAACATTTTTGCACTAAAAAAGTTCTGGTCAGAGATAAAATAACGAATGACCGGCCTGTAGCACCATATGGAAAGCGTTTGAAATGTTTTCAGACTGTCCCTAATTCACCTGAGAGATTCCAAAATACCATACACCCTAAAACTGTAGGGATCGGCAGTGCATGGTCAAACCTACGTTAGATTTATCTGATGTTACAGAATGGCTATCTGTTTCAAAATAATCAATCGAATCAAGGTCAATTTAAATTAGTCATCATCATCAGCCTTGTTGTTCCCACTGATGGGACACAGGCCTTCTCTCTGTGAGAGGGAATGGGTCTCAATCCACGAGTCTAATGTCACATGACTTCAATTTTTTGATTCTAGGACATTCGGTTTCCTCATGATGATTTCTTTCCCCGTTTTTAGAGCAGTGATGATTAAATAATTAAGACAAAGTAAAGCACATGGATAGTACCTCTCCTCTCCGTCGTTGTGTTGACGGTGCGCGAGAAACACCTGCGTTAATTTGTTCCTTCTAAATAATTTAAAAACCCGTAAAATAGTGAGTGCTGTTTACTGATTCTTATAAAGTTTACTAGCGTCAAGTCTAATACATGTGCAGCTTTATTTATTTTGTAATAAATATTGATAATAACTGAGTAGTGACAAAATAAAATCAACCAGTGATTTTATTATACCGCCATTACTTAAATAATCTGGGCGAACCAACCTAATGAGCGCAACGCGTAAGTGACACGGTATACACGGCGCTTACGACGTTTTTCTCGCCGAACTACGCATCGACAGTTCGTCGCCAGGCGGTGGGCCTTTATTAGCGTGCAATTTATTTGTGTGCACAGGATTTTTGAAAAATGGAAGATCAATTTCAAATTCTATTTGACAAAATGAAAATTGAAATGCAGAAACAGACGATTGAACTAAAAGAGTCTATAACTAATTCAATCATGGAGAAAATTGATGAAAAACTGAAGCCTATTATAGCAGAAAACAAAAACTTAAAGATACAAGTGGTAAACCTTGAGAAAGAGATCGAATATCTGAAAAGAGAAAGGAAGCAAAACAACATTATTATTTTTGGATTAAAAGAGGAAGAAAAATCTACGTCAGGACTAATACAAGAGGTGAATAAGATATTTAATAAAAACTTAAATATGGACATTAGGGATTCTGAAATAAACAACATTTATCGCATCGGAAAGAAAAGTCCAGGAGGTAAACAGAGAGTGTCCTACTTTCCTTTGTCAATTCATGGAAGAAAAATGAGGTAATGAAATGCCGGAAAAACCTCAAAGATATATATATAACAGAGGATTATTCTAAAGAAGTTAGATAGTGGAAAGAATTGCTACAAAATACTACCAAAACTTATACCAAAGTCGTAAAAGGGAACAAGTAATAAAGGAATATAATTCAGTATATGAAGAGGAAATTAAACCAGTTCTTAAGGAAGAAACAATAAAATCTATTGAAACACAAAAACTAGACAAAGCACCTGGACCAGATTTAGTCACAAACGAGCTACTAAAAACTACTTTACCAGTGATAGCACCAAGACTTACAGATTTGTTTAATGAAATCCTCGAAACAGAAATTATCCCGGAAGACTGGACTAAATCGACAATCATACTGCTGCATAAAAAAGGAGACAAGGGCGATATAGGGAACTACAGACCGATCAGCTTAATGTCCAATATCTATAAAATATTTTCTAAAATCATACTAAACAGAATTACCAATACACTAGATGAAAATCAACCTAAGGAACAAGCTGGCTTCCGAAGCAAATTCTCAAGTATAGATCACATTCATACTCTTAGACAAATTCTACAGAAATATAGAGAATATAATAAAACTTATTACATAGGGTTCGTTGACTTTAACAAAGCGTTCGATACATTAGAACATGACTATATATGGGACGCTCTAGAAAGACAAGGAGTGCAAGCAAAATATATACGAATAATTAAAAACGTATATACAGCGAGCACAGCTCAAGTTAAACTTGAATCTGCAGGCAACGAATTTCCGATTAAAAGAGGTGTACGCCAAGGAGATCCTATATCACCTAAATTATTCTCAGCAGTGCTGGAGATGATCTTCAGGAATCTAAACTGGACCAAAAATGGCCTCAATATAAACGGTGAAAATCTTAACCATCTACGCTTTGCGGATAATTTGATTTTGTTCTCAGAAGACGCAAGAACTCTGGGACTAATGTTGCAGCAACTATCCGATGAAAGTGTTAAGGCTGGCCTGATAATGAACCTCACTTAAACCAAACTAATGACGAATGCCCAACAAATAGATATCACAGTAAATAACGAACAAATTGAATATGTAAATGAATATATATATTTGGGCCAACTTATAGCTACAGATGATTGCATGAACAAAGAAATGGAACGAAGAATAACTAATACTTGGAAACGGTTCTGGTCTCTTAGAGAAATAATGAAGGATAAAGATATGCCAATGAAAGGGAAAAAGAAAGTATACGAAATATGCATTATGCCATGCTTATTATACGGGTGCCAGACATGGGCGTTAACAGAACTACAAGAGAGTAAATTGAAAGTCTGCCAGAATGCAATAGAAAGGAGTATTTTAGGTATAAGAAGAAGGGATAGAGTGAAATTACAAGATATTAAAAAGAAAACAAAATTTAAAAGTGCACACACAGCCTACAGACAGCTCAAATGGCGTTGGACGGGACATATGTTGAGAGAAAGTATAGAGAAATGGACTAAGTTAGTAACAGAATGGTATCCAAGAGATAGCAAAAGAAAAAGAGGCAGACAAACCAAAAGATGGGAAGATGACCTGAAGAAGATAGCTGGTCCGATGTGGACCCGTTTAGCAAGAGACAGGAATACATGGAAATCTTTAGAGGAGGCCTTTGTCGATAGACAAGCTGTTTCACATAAACACCCAGTTGCCGATCAAGCAAATGCAAGTTAGAATAGATTAAATCAATTTAGTTATAGTAAGTAGGCATGTAATAATTAATTGTAAGATAGAAACAGCAATAAAGGCTATTTTATTTTATTTTATTTATTTAAAGCACATGTCGGGGTTCGATCCCATGACATAGGACAGATAAATCAGGGCTGTTACCAAAGGGTCAAGAAAAAAAAAAAAAAAAATAGTTTTTTTTTTGTAAAATTTAATAAAAAATATTAATAAGTATTAGTATCGTTTTCTTACTTCGATAAAACAAAAAATAACAACTCATCATTTCTAA
Source organism: Orthosia cruda (assembly GCA_964057195.1). Lineage (NCBI taxonomy): Eukaryota > Metazoa > Arthropoda > Insecta > Lepidoptera > Noctuidae > Orthosia > Orthosia cruda. The sequence continues at coordinate 1,942,051 of OZ059826.1, read as the reverse complement.
TTCCACCTACTTTCTTTTGATTTGGGGTCTAGTTTTGAATAGGATTATTTTTATTTAACTTTGGAATATTAGTTTAGTAAACTTAAAAATTATAAGTTAAAAAGGTCTTTTTTATTTTCATCATCAAACTTTTTATTTGAAAATGTTATTTCCTAAATTAGAATCGAAAATTCAGAATAAGCTTAACAATTATCGTAAAAGATGGTTCCAACCATTTTGTAAATCAACAAACCCTTGGTGAATTTCAAAAAGCCACCTTCAACTAATTGATTTGCTTTGTGCCCGTGATAGCGGTCTGTTTACATTGAATAACAAGTATTACAAGTATGCCTTGTTTTACCGTCCCCAATAAAATACAATTTCGTCATTGGTGATAATGAATTTAATTTGTTCAAACCGTAATTGCTATTTGCTGTGTAATTTGATTTACTTTATTGTGATTTCGCTTCTTGGTTTAATCTTCAGTGCAAAGGGCTGAAAATGATTAATTAATTTTACTTTGATTACGTAAGCTGTTGATCTTAGATACCGCTGAATTCCTGATTAAGATCTATTGTAAGATATCATCAGGAACATGGTCTCAAATCGTCATCGCTGGTCTTGACTGGTCCATCCTGCGACACATTTTTATTTGTAACACCATCATAGAATCTGATATTATGCGAATAAAGGCATCATTGCACTTATCACTGTTTATTTGGGGTCCGTGTAATTTTTCTTCTTCTTCTATAGTAATATTATAAAGAGGTAAAGTTTGTGAGGTTGTAGGGGATAATCTCTGGACCTACGGAAATGATTTAGATCAAATTTGGCATGCAGGTAGTTTAAGACCTTGGGAAGGACATAGGATAGTTTATATTTTGGAACGATGAAACACTTTTTAGGCTGGCGAAGCCGTGGGCAGAAGCTAGTTTTTCATAAAATTGATGCATCGATTCTTTGTCCTTCCCTTCCTCTTATATCCATACCTATGCATACGAGACTAGACCTCGTCTCTCGTGCCTGAAGTCGTGAATTCAAATCCGAGCAAGTACCAAAGTGTCTTTTTCAAATTCATTATGTACTTTCTATTTATCTTGGATATCACTGACAGCGATGAAGGAAAACATCTTGAGGAATCCTGGACTTATAGTTATTATAAGTTTGAAATCGCCAACCCGTCTTGAGCAATGCTTGTGCCTTCTATGTATAACAATAAAGGGAAGACATTTCAATTACTTTAATTCACTGGAACACCATTAATGGACTCGATTAGAAAGTATTTAATTAGCTCTGATTAATTCTAAATTAATTGAAATGAGATGTGTCTACCTGTTGGCAACTTGATGACAGATAGATGGCCGCTCGCCAATATAATAAATATATATAGATTGATAGACACAGTTAAACGGTATGCTGGTATCACACGTTTTCGTGGTGATACGGAAATGAGATGAATCCCGGAAAAGAAGGATAGCATAATTTGTAGGATAACATAATTACTTTAAACTGACTACGGCGAAGCCAAAAGGAAGGGTTATGATTAAAGCAGTACGTATGTTTGTATTTACTTATGTTTCTCCGTAGCGCCTAAACAATTCATCCGAATTTGATAAATAAGGTGTCAATCGAGTCGATATTATGGCCCGGTTAACGTGGGCTGTAATAAACCGTATTCGGGTTTACAGTTTTTAAACTTTTGGCTTGTTATTTTTTACGTTACATTCTTGGAAACAGCATCCATGAGGTTCGATTCCCGGATCGTGCAAAGAGGTATCGGTTTGTTCTATCTGGTATTCCTGGGTAACAGCCCGGACTGTCGTCTTTGAGCCCAGTTGATGCCAATAGCCTTGCCTCTTATTACTTTGAGCCCAGTTGATGCCAATAGGCCTGCCTCACATTACTTTGAGCCCAGTTGATGCCATTAGGCCTGCCTCCTATTATTTGAGCCCAGTTGATGCCAATAGGCCTGCCTCCTATTATTTGAGCCCAGTTGATGCCAATAGGCCTGCCTCCTATTATTTGAGCCCAGTTGATGCCAATAGGCCTGCCTCACATTACTTTGAGCCCAGTTGATGCCATTAGGCCTGCCTCCTATTATTTGAGCCCAGTTGATGCCAATAGGCCTGCCTCCTATTATTTGAGCCCAGTTGATGCCAATAGGCCTGCCTCCTATTATTTGAGCCCAGTTGATGCCAATAGGCCTGCCTCCTATTATTTAAGCCCAGTTGATGCCAATAGGCCTGCCTCTTATTTATTTGAGACAAGTGGATTCCAATAGGCCTGCTTCCTATTACTTTGAGCCCAGTTGATGCCAATAGGCCTGCTTTCTATTACTTTGAATTAATTTCATGCCAATAGATCTGCCTCCTATTAATTTAAGCCTAGTTCATACCAATAGGCCTGCTTCCTATTACTTTGAGTCCAGTTGATGCCAATAGGTCTGCCTCCTATTACTTTGAGCCCTGTTGATGCCAATAAGTCTACCTCCTATTACTTTGAGCCCAGTTGATGCCAATAGGCCTGCCTCATATTACTTATTACATGTGGCTGCAGCTTTGCTTAAATCTTCGGAAAATACCGGCGAGATGTTAAGTTATGTTTTGTTCTCTTGGGAACAGCCCATCATCATATTTTTTTTGTGTTTGTTGGGATTGGGACTGGACTCGCAGGTTGCTATAATCACAATCAAACTTATATCTTGCCCACTTCTGGGACACAGGCCTCCTCTATAAAAGAGGGAGTAAGCCATGATCCGTGCAGGCATTGTGTAGGTTGGATGATGTCCTATGTCTACCATAATTTTTGGGTCCATGGTACCTACACGAGTGTATGTACTCTCACAATTTTCCGTTGTGCTGACAAGTTATATCTTAATTAACATAACAATCGTCAAGCTTCATTGCCTTGATGCTTTTCTGGTGGTCGCCACTGTTGATTCTGGCTTTCAGGAGTTGCAGTGGTTTGGGAATAGTGCGGTGGGATTGTAAGAATTAAAATGGCCACGGTAGTCTGCGCTGTTTGGAGAAGTACAGGATCGCTTGGAGGTCGCCTATGTCCAACAGTGGACGAGCCATTACAATTGAAAAATATCCAGAGTCTCTAGACCGGTGACATTTGATGTCAGCGATGGCGAAATCGAAATTCCAAAATATAAAGGCGATGTGACAATTTGATAGCGCTAGCCGATCCGATACATTTCAGACGTTTTTACGAGGGCCCACAACCAAAACCATGTCACATCGTTTTACGGTCAAAACCATATAAAATCCCTTGATTAGATTTATTTGAATCTGTACCCGGCTAGATGGGTAGTAGCGGCCAAAAACGTCACAGTGTTATGTGGGGGTCTAAATCATTTCTGCTATATCAAAAAAAGGGGAGGGGGGATAGGTGCATTGGCCTCGGTGGTGCACACTCATGCTAGAAGTGTGAACCTTTAAAAAACACCTTGGTGTTTACCTTGGTGTGCAAAGCAAGGCAATTAGAAGCCACCGCTAAGCTGTCGTCCCATCCCCCGGGCAAAGTCCAGGCCTAACACGAGCTTTGCGCTTAACATCTACCTCGTGGCCTTGATAGCTAAGTAAGAAGAGCGATAAGCGAGCAATCGGTGCCTTAAAACTGATCACCTAGCTAAGGAAGACAAACCTGACAGAAAAACCATTGTGTGACCCAAAAAGGGTCTCCCCAGAACCGTAAGCCTTTTATAGGAACGGGAGTTCGAACTTCTCCATTTGAACCGCGAGGAAGGTCAACCTCTTTAAAAAACCCTTCAATCCTACGGTGCGGTTCGTGCCAAGTGGATGAATGACTGACAGGAAAGTCAGTCCCAAGCGACCAAACTCGACATACCAGGCGACCCGTCGTTTCTTCTGGGAATGGGCGTCACCCTAATAGTGACCATTTATATCGAACCTACTCGTGGGAACAGAAATGAATGATCTAAATAATATAAAGCAAACAAACACTACAAACATCTTGAGCACAAACGTGCTCATTTAACAAATATGCAATAAAGGGATGTTTGAAAATAGACCTCGATCTAACTCTATATAGCAGAAAAACAGACTGAATTAGTTTCAGAGAGTCAATCTCCTCTTCAATATACCTACACTTACCGCTGAAAACAAACGAGGACATAGAAGAAGCCGTTGAGCATTTAAATAGTTGTATAAAAAAATCAGCCTGAACTGAACTTCCAAAACCATCCCCAAATCACAAAGCTATCCGATTAAGTTTGGAGAATCGTATGCAAAAAAACGAAAGGCTCGGCAATTATGGCAGAAAACTCGGCACTTAACGGATAAAACTGGTCTAAATTCACTGACATCCCAACTGCCCCAACTACTGAGTGAAAATCGAAACCAAAATGTGCAAGCATACCTTATGTTTTATATTTTGACATGATGATTTATTTTCTGACATTTTGATGAATTTTTTGATATCATGATTTATTTTCTGACGTTTTGATATATATATTTTTTTTTGTTTTTACACTATATTTGTTTTTTTTGTTGACATTATATTTTAATTTTTGATATTATGATTTATATTTTTGACATTATACAAAATTTGATTAATTTATATAATATTCTTATAATGATACTAGTTGATTTGCATGTACCTAGTTTATTGTTTGATATTTCTACACCAGCAATGGTAGTATGTGTGAAACAATGTTAAATGTAAGATCTCAATGTACCATATACTGAGAAATAAATATTTACTTACTTATTTACTTACTTACTTAGAGAGCTAGATGCCAGCGCCGCAACCATTCAGATAAGGCACAGGCATTTGCTGACCATCCGAAAAATGTGTTTGTACCAAACCATGATCAGAGATCTACTCAGACTGAATTAGTGTCGAGAATACTTAATGAAACACATCATTTAGACCTCCCAAAAATAGCTTCTCTATATCTGAGGTTAAACAAGCAATTATGAAACACGATCAAAACAAAGCGCCAGGATACGATTTGATAACCACTTAAATAATTAAAGAATTGCCAGAAGAGGGTGTGCGCTTCTTAACATACATCTATAATGAGAACTTCAACGGTCCCCAGACAATGGAAAGTAGCTCAAATCATTATGGTCTCTAAACCGGGCAAAAACCCTGAAGACGTAAAATCTTAGAATCCTGTCAGCCTATTGCCAATACCATCAAAGGTAATTTGATTCTATTCTTGAGCAGATTAGTGGCAATCATAAATAAAAGAAGCATAACTTATTCTTCAGGCAACAACATGGTACTATTGAACAAGTACATAGGCTTGTGAACAACATTAACATTGCCTTTGAAAGGAAACAATACTGCACAGATGCATTTTTGCATGCTTGATGGGCTACTGTCTAAGATAAAATAATCGGTGCCAATCGAATACTACAACTTTATTAGATCGTACTTAGAGAATAGACATTTCTTTGTAAAACATTGTGAAGCAGTAACAACACTATTTCCAATCCATGCAGGCGTGCCGCAGGGCAGTGTAATGGGTCCTAACTTGAATCTTCTATATACTTTAGATCTGCCGACCTCCGAGGCCACTGTAACAGGCACTCGCTTGTAACGGTTTCGCTGACGACACAGCAGTTGTGGCATCGGACGAACTCCCAGAAAAAAACACCCGAAAACTCCAAAATAGCCTTGACAATATCGCGAAATGGTTTAAAGATTGGCGTATCAGGGCGTATTAATTCAAATCGGTCCAAGTGACATTCACCACTCGACGTGACATCTGCCCTCTAGTCACATTGAACGTGGTTCAATTCCCCCAACACGATGAGGCAAAGTATTTGGGAATGTACCTAGACAAGAGACTCACATGGAGAAAACACATCTATACCAAAAGACTAGCAATGGGACAACGGGTCAGAAAAATGTACTGGATGTTGCACAAAAAGTCCCAGTTGCCAATGACAAACAAGCTACTCATTTATAATTAAATCCATATGGTGCTACGGTCTGCAACTATGGGGTACAGCGGCAAACTCGAACATAGAAATTCTGCAAAGATTTCAATCTAAAATGCTGCGCATGATAGCAAACGCACCTTGATACATAACAAATGATAGACTACACCACGACCTAATCATTAAAACAATCAAGGAGGAAATAAGGAAAGGATGACTAAATATAAAACTAGAATCACACACCACCCTAATGTACTTGCAAAGGATCTAATGAACGAAGTACAAATGCCGCGAAGCCTCAAACGCACAAGATCTATTATTGTGAAGTTGTAGATCGCATAATGATGAAGCGATATTTTTAATGAACAATCTCGCACAAGCCCAAGACCTGCAAATACCAACCTAATGCTGAATATCGCCAGATAGATTGCATTATAAATTTAATTTAATAAAAATATATCTAAATAAACATATATAAGGTCTTCTTACAATTCTTATATTAAAAATGTACATAGTCGTAATACTGGTATGAAAAATTTTCGGTTTTCAGATATTATTATTTTGCGCGTCACTTGTGGCCTGAGTGCATTTTCTGAAACACTAATATTAAGGCGAAAGTTTGTGAGTGTGTTTGCTACTTCTTCACGCTGGACGGATCTGGATGTGGCGCAGAAATAGATTATAGTCAGAAATAGCACATATAATACTTTTTATCCAGGGATTATGATCCCTAGGGATAATTTTCGACATTCACACGGGCGAAGCCGCTGGCAGAAGCCAGCGAGTGTTACAATATAACTAATATTAAAAATGTACATAGTCTTTATTTTGTTATAAATTTGCGCGTCACATGTGATCTGAGCGCAGAAATATTAAAAATTTAAATCGACCTGACAATTTTTTTTCCAAATTTTTGATGCTTTCTTAGTGTTCAGTACCCGAAGGGTCTTTTGACCCTTCAAGTCTCAGAGCCCTATTGCTGACACTCACGTGTCGGTTTGTCTGTCCGTCTGGCCGTCTGGCCGTCTATCCACTGTCTGACACACGGGTTTTACGGCCACACGGTTGGCGCTACAGTCTTCAAATTGTCACAGTATTAGCATCGTATTAACACAAAGCAATGCAAATTGTTATTTAAAAAAAAATGTTTTAAGTGAACTCCCAAACAGCTAAAACTTTATTTTCTCTGTGAAAAAAAATCCTCATCACACACCTTTCATCTTTTTTTTCTCATCGAAAGGGTATCGTGGTATAGAACTCGTTGAGTAGATAAATACTGTATTTTTTGTTTTAAAAAATATTGGATAACAAAAGAATGAGAAGCTACCAAAATTTGAATTTTTCGCAAAAACCAATCCGAGGGTTTTTTTAACTGCCCTCGTCACGTTGACATTGACAACTTGAAATTTGATGATAATGTTTATTATTACGTATTTTTTATTAATAAATACCAATATATAGATAAATCAGATTTTTTCTTTGAAATTTTATATTTTCTCCTATTGCAACCAACTTAATTTTGCGGTTTGGTACGGAACTTCGAAATCCGACACGCACTTGGCCGGTTTTTTATTTTAAATCTTGTGTTCGGTTGCCAAGATTATCACAAATGTCATCTATAATTCTAAAAACGTAAAGAACGTTTCAGAGTCGCTTCAAAATGATTTCAACACAGTAAAAAATGTTCATACTTTCTATAAAAATGATTTATTCTTATCAACTAAACTAAAGAATGTTCACTTGAAAACATGATTTTCAGACGGTTCGTTATAGGTTGTATGTCATAATCGCTATGGTGACGTTTTCTTTGATATAATATCACTTCTCTGTCTAGACCTCAGGGTTTAATTAGCAACAAGGTAAAATACGCAGTCATTTATTAATTTTCATTTAATTTGAACCGAAACCAGTTAATTCTTCATTGAATATCGTAGGTATAGAATGAGGACATTTCTCGCAGACGAACATAGCGGGAGTTTCATGGTGGACATCATCCAAAGCACCGGCAAGTCTGCGGAAAGTCCCACGATCCTGTCTACCCTCGAGATCGTCAGGCTGGCCGGCACCCCAAACGTTGAACACGTCTTCTATTCTCTCACCTGGAAGTGGTATGATAAGAGCTTCTATTAGTAGGTATCGGTAAAGCAGACGGGGCGAAGCACGGAGTCAAAATAATTATATTATAGAGGCAAGCGTTGCCTCTGAAGATTATTACCGGAATAAAAAAATAAACAAAATACATGAACGTATTCGAATCTTATTCTAAATATGATTAACTTTTATCTCTTTAAAGTCCTCTCGACGGCCGCGACACCTAAATCAGTTGTATTCTATTGTGTCTACTAATTATGGGTGCTGAAGGTATTAATACTTTACATAATAATATCACGCCGGTGTTTCTCGCAGGGAGGCAGAGGTGCGCCTAAAGAACACCCACAATTCACCAGTAATCTTTAAGTCCCATGAAACCGATCAATCGGGCAAATCTAGACTCCAAGCTGCTATTGAGAAATTCAGGATAGAAAAACTCAATAACACTTTGCCTAGCGCGTGAATCGAGTCCAAGACTACATGCTCAGAAGTAGCGCTTGCGACCTATCTAGAAACGACTAAAATTCACATTACGTTTCAAATATGATAAAAATGTTTCAATACCGTGAATTGTGATCCAGGTACGATTTTTGCCCAATGCCACCAGACCTACGTGGAATTGTTCCCACTTTGGAATCTCTCCGGCATGAGCTGGGAACATCGCCTTAATGATGCGAGCCTCTTCTTCGTCATTCAGGATGACCAGGTGACCGCCCTCATAGGCACATATACTGTACGCACGGGTCCAAGTCTGTATCTCGGGGTGGACCTTGTAGCAGCTGCCCGTTTGCTGATTCAGATGATATTCTGAAATATTTAAAGAATAATGTGAGATAGTAGTCGGTAAGAACAAAATTATTTCAAGATCAATTTCGTCGTAATCATTTTAGCTTCGTGCAAAATTATTGTACAGTAGAAACAGTCCGAGGCAAAAGTGCAGAAGGACCTTATCAAAGAATATATATATATATTGGTAGAAGAAAGTCAATATATTATACGCCTTTTAAAATAACCGTGGACCATTGACTTATTGGTCATACCATAAACTATACTGCACGATCGTACTCATAATTTGTATCTTATCAAAGCTTCAAAATCGTAGCAAATCAGTAGCAAAGATTAACAAATCAGTAAATTTGGATTCTACACGTTGTTGTTTAATGGTCGCGTGCTAGTGTAATACTTTTCGCTTGTCAATATTGCTAATATACTATTATCTATTTACGTATACTTTAATGCAAGTTAATAATTATTTAATTAAATATTATCATTATAATTCACCATTGTCAAAGGTGCCGCATTCATTCATCGTTTGATTGTCGAGATTCCTGTAGCATATGAAGGGTAGTGGCTTCTTGCATGTCGATGCATAAAACCGCGCTTCCATCGACAGCCATAGTAAGGCAGTGTCCAGTGTGCGATCCGTTAGCACGTGAATCCCATCTTAAATCCATGTCTGACAGTGGCACTCCTAGAAAACATAAGGCAAAAAATTACAATTATAATCAAAACAAATCCGACTTCATCTGTGTGACATGTAACTACGTATATTGGCATAAATAAAAGGATTTTTATCAGAATTTTAATAGAAATTTAAATAGTGCTTTCTTCAAAAATAAATACGTTGTATTCTTGTAGGCAGTCTGTCAAAATATAGTTCTGATTTATTCCGTTCTGATACCAACAACTAATACCACTGGTATTTGTTTCAACTCGTAGTAAGTACCCAAAAATAATGTATAGTCTCTTGTTAGGCCATACATAACTTATAGATGAATGGATGAGAAGGAATAAAAGAATTTAAGTAGTTAAACATTGATGTATTGTCTGTAATGTTTTAAGGATACAATGAGCTTAATGAACTGATGTGTGAAGAATGAATAATCTAATTTTTATGAGTTGAAATGAATGCGTGGCGTAAACTGCTGAATTGCAGAATGTGCGGTTGCACCGTACATGCTCCCGAGCGGGAAGATGAACATGAAATGATGAGTAACAAGGTGATGCCAATTGGTCCTTATACTAGATGATTGACAAGGTGATTCCAATTGCTCATCATTATATGTTTAGTCTCTACTTGAACTCCGTTTTACGAGTCATAGGCGACGTACACTTGTCTAACTTATGCACTTTTGGAATTTCACTGTAATCTGATACACACGGAATCTCACACTGATTACGCGCACTAACACTCTTTATTTTCTATTCCGAATGAATACAGTTGTTTAAACTAATACCAAAAAGCAAAATTATTTTACTGAGTAGTTCAACATTACATTAACTCATTTTTAGGGTTCCATAGTCAACAAGGCAAAAAAAACAACGGCAATAGTAGTAGTAATATATTATGGTCCAAATGATTAAAACGGCATTATTTATAAGGCCCGGGCAATAAGAAAATGCCCTATATGAGTAGGCAGTATGACAAAAACTATTGAAATAATTAAATTACCCGGGCTTTCTGATTAATGCCCATCACTTATTGGGCCGGATAATAAAAAGATATATTTTAATGTTGACATTAGTTTTACTATTGAATTGTAGTTACCTTACAATTACAAATTAAACAGCAAAGTCGAAGGAGCCAAAGGATTCTATTTCTGTCTGCAGGGTCTAATGTAACTTAACATGATGGAGATGACGGGAGCTGAGTTCAGTCGCTCTCGTCATCTCCTTCGAAACTAACCTATCCGTTTCGGGGTGCCCTAAGCTCCCGAGCTCGCTTCGCTCGCTCTTGGACTAATTCATTAACCATAATTTACCAAATGGCCAACCGTAACGTAGCAATATTCATAAAGACCAGAAAATTTTATAAATATAATAGAAGTTTAAATCAGTATTCATAACATTGCCTAATTTGACTTGGCTAGATTCATAATGCCCGGTCATTATACATAGTGCCCTGATTAATCACGTGCTCCATGACATATATAACTAAATTAAAAGTAAAACTATCACAACTAAGTAGGCTTTATTAGTTTACGAGTAATAGTCGACCCACTTATAAAATGTAATGTAATGTGTGTGTATAGGAAAAGTTAGTTTTATCTCTCCGTTAGAGCAATGTTCAGGGCTTTCATTGTTTATGAACGTTAGTAATGTTACCTTTTAATTTTGGTGAATATAGCTGTTTATTAGGAAACGTATGTGCGTGAATCCGACTCACACTTGGCTGGTTTTTCATAGTAGCTATGCCCAAGCTTCGCTCAGCCGAGTGTGTATTATATTTCGGCATTTTAGGTTAACTGGATCGTGATGTCAGAGTATAAAGACAAGGAAAAAGCCAGTGACCGCGGATTTAGTTAACTCCTAATAAAATACAAGTAGTACATCTTTGTAAAATTAAATGTGTGGTCAAAATCTGGTCCCAAGAATTTAAATCATGTTATTAAATATATCAGTTTGAAATTCGAACATCGACGTTGAGTGGCCAGTCTGTCGTTTTTTTTTCGGTTACATTTCGGGAAGTGTTGCGATGGAACTGCACAATTTGATAACGCCTAGCCCTTTCTATCATCAGACAACAAGACGTACGGTAATGTACCACCGGTACATGATGGACATCCCACCCTTACGTACAAAGCGTTTTGCGAATACAACCTTGGAGTCTTTAAGTCAAGATTGAATAGGTTACTCCTAGGCAAACTTGGCTCACCGTTGACCACGTCATTGCTTACCATCAGGCGAGATAGTGGTCAAACGCGAGCCTATCGTTAAATTAAAATAAAATATTAGTAAGGTATACTGACCTTCTATAGAAGCAAAGTGTCCCTTGGAGTACAAGTCATGGGTTCCTAGGAAAATTTGACCATTTACACCAAACTGTGTCATGTGTGTTCGAAGAGCATTAGTGAGCTCTTTGTTCAGCGGAGACACCAGCACCGCGCCTGTAACATGACATATTGCTATCTGTACAATGCGCATAAGCGAGCGAAGCGAATGCCACCGCACGCTCAGTCCAGGGTGACCTTGTTCCATCATCGGACAACAAGACGTACAGAGATGCGCGATGTGCCACGGTTACATTGCGGTTATCGCTCTAAACCTTTTGGGAATACTTTCAGTACACTTTTCTTTGTGCGTATAGTTAAGAAGTGGAACTCCTTACCGGAGTCTGTGTTTCTTGATAGCTATAACCTATTCACTATCAACTTAAACACCCCCCGTTTAAGTTGATAGTGAATAGGTTACTTCTAGGCAAGCGAGATTCACCGTGGACCACATCATCGCTTACGATCAGGTGACATAGTGGATAAGTGCGTGCCTATCAAAAATAAAAAGACCATCCCCGCCAGTCAGTTTGCCGCACTCAGCGCTCAATGAGACTCTGTCGCTGTACTAATAAACTAAATATGTATAAGAGGAATGGATCATACCCTCATCGTGACATCTCTGGAAGGCTTCCTCCCACGCTTCGGGCGCCGAGTGCAGTTTGAGCCAGCCTCCCGCTTCAAAGTTGAACACGTAGTCAGGTTCGCATCGCGCAAAGTCTGGATAGTCGAGATTGATTTTGAAAGACAGATTTATTTATCTTACTTACTACTTTTATAATATATATATCCTACTAGGTACCATTATAAACGTAAAATTTGTGAGGATGGATGGATGATTGTTACTCTTTCACGTAAAAACTGCAAAACGGATTTTGATGAAACTTTACAGACATAGGCTATAATTTATAAAGATTTTGAAGAAGTACGAATATCACGCGGACGGCAGCTAGTACAGCGTAAGTTTGAATGAATGGATGTTTGTTACTCAATCACGCCGCAACGGCTGAACGGTTCTGTATGCATTGTGGCACAGAGATGGATAATAGTCTGAAATAGTATACAGGCTACTTTTCATCCAGGTATAATGTTTCTTTGGGTTAAGAAAACACCTTTCACGCGGGCGAAGACACTGGCATAAGCTAGTTTGCTATATGTCAAAAGCAAATTCAAATATTAAATTGAAAGTTTCAAATATTTAATTCAAATATTTAATTGAATAAAACATAACATAGAGAATAAAAAAAAAAACAATAAATATAAACTTAAATATAAAAATAACAAAAATATAAACTTGAATACAAAAAAAAACCCGACTACTGAAAAATCACGTTCTAAAAAGTATGAAACAAGAAAATGTTCTCATCTGAAATTGTTATGTACAAACTATTCGATATGTATCGTGTATTAAATAAACAACTAACAAGTTGTAAATATTTTATTGTATTTTATTCATATTCATAGTGGTGTTCAGAGTACCTACGTATGGACGATCTACAAAATAGTACATTCTAAAAAGTAGCATACGACCATGGTTATCCTTAAATACCATTATGAATATGTATGAAATACATAAACATATACATATGTTTATTCTACACTCATTTGTAAAATTATTATGAGTTGTTTAGAAGTTACGAGGGAACAGATGAACATACATACACACATACCGGTCAAAAATATGACCCTCACGTTTGCTTCGCCGTAGTCGAGTAATTACAAAGATTCAATAACAATACAACAAAATCAAATATGACTAAAGCCATTTTTTCAATAATTTTATAACTGATTTAAGGTAAGTTTCAGGTACCCAACATAAGTGAAGTGATAGGTACTTACCAGTTCCAATTAACACGAATGATAAACAAACAATATAATATGTGTTCAACATTTTTTTGTCTGTTTCGTTCCACTGTCGAAATTACACTAAGATATGACATACTGAAGATAGTGGCATAACTATATATATATATATGTTACTCGCTGACCTACCGCCTTTAAGATAAGCTTTTTTAAACATTCATAAGGTGAAATATTAATTGACATATTGCGAATAAAGTAACCCTGTTTTGCCGTCGTGTGTAATATTTAACGTAACGAATCTTAATAAATAAAATCCCTGCACCTTAATTGGTCAATTCGTCAATACGCAGAAAATCAGTTGTTATAATAAAAAATAACAAAAAAAAATAATGCTTTTGGTTACTTTACTACGTCCAATCATTACATTTCTGGTTTTGTATATTCATGAGTAGTTTCAGGCCCTGAAAGATTGTTAGTGTTTACGAAAAACCCTGTATAGTAAAATTAACCAATCTTTGCTTTACGCAATTGAATCCACGCAGTAAAATATTCCTTGTAGTTAAGATTCAAAAGCTAATTCAGACTGCGTGACTCTACAATACTAAAAAAAACTAGCTCCTTCCTGCAACTCATCTGCGTAATAAGTGTTTTATCATCCCAAAGCAACCTATCTTTGGGCCTCAAACTATATCCACACCAAAATTCATGTAATTCGACTCAGCCGTTTAGTCGTGAATAAATAACAAACAAACATATAAACATACAGCACTTGGAATTGCCCGAAGCTAACCATGTTTAATACAAAGGCACGGACGCCAAATGTGTGGATAAATTTTATGGAAGGAGTGTGGTTTTAGTCGGTAGGCACTTAAATGAGTCCGATACTGCCCAGACTGGCTCGTATGTGAGGCAGCTTGGGCGTCCAACGAGGTCCTACACCTGCAGTAATAAAAAAAAGGTAATCCAACTAAGTTTATAGTTATTATATTGCTTTACATTAATTACTGGGTACTTCCTATATAATAATGTGGGACACAGTAGCCGTGAGACGGTTAAGTGAGCGTCATCGTTCGTGACTTGAGATAATATTACGGTATACCAATATTTGTGTGGATTTTTTTTATAAAATCATTGAGGGACAATCCCGGTAAGTCTTTTTGTGGGAAAGACCGAATGCAAAAAATAATAATTTCATCATATACTATAAGAGGAAAAATACTTATCTAGCTGCTACGTTGGTCTAGTGGTCGCATGCGCTGCAACTGAGCATAAGGCCCTGTGATGGTCTTACGTCATTAATAGCCCGGAGTCTGGATTTTTGTCCGGTTGATAACATTAGGCTCGACCACTTTTACTGGGACTTATATATATCCAGCACAATGTGAGTTGCGCTACAGGTGCACCTCTACTTAACTTCGGGTAATACCTACAGGCATGATTTTAAGTACTTAACTTAAATCAAAGTAGGTATACATCATAGTTTTCCTTTGGTATTCGATCTAAACAGTGCGAGAAAAATATCGTAATTATTTTACCTTCGCTTGTCTGCTAACTGATGCCGCTTTCGTCAGTCGACCTGGCCTTAGAGCTACCTGAGACCAGTCCTGGAACTATCCTCAGTAATGCCTAGCGCCTCCATACGTTCAGTGAATTGGCGTAGCCTTTTGCCATCTATATTGGGCTCAGCATCCAGTCTAATCGGATGAAGCTGGTCACCAGTATTTTAGATGGAGTGACAGCCTATCTGACCGCCACTGCTCAGTCACTGGGTAACACGATATCCCTTGGCGAGACTGGTATCAGATTTCCGCCTTCTGTATTCCCGAAACGACTGTCAAAGATTTACAAATGAAGCCCGGGATCAACAACTTATCGAGAGAAACCTTCCCGAGACTCGTAGGAGTCTCGGTATGTTTTTAATGGTCACCTACCCACGAACCGACAAAAAATTCTTGAATTCTAAATTTTAATTTAATAACCGCGACTTACAAGTTATAGGTCGCGGGTTCGAGCCCAGGCAGTCGCTTGACTTTGTGTACATTATTTCATCAACACTGCTTTTAAAACGGTGAAAATAACATCGTGAAGAAACCCGCGTGTCATAGTGTCAAATCTTCGAAGACATGTGTGACGAACTCGTGCGTGTTAGATTACGGCCCACTCCTCGTCGGCCTGGGTCCCAACCGTGGCTATGTTCAAGGCTGATTATGGTTATGCTTCCCGCAAAATCATAATGATGATGATTATTAGGGTTTTTCCTCAAAACTACCCGGGCATATCGCGGGAAATTCATAATTACAAGAGATAGATAACAGAAGTAATTCCAATTATCGATAATTTTGTTTATTGTTTGCAATAGCGGGTATATATACAGGTCCAATATCGTCAACTTCAACAGTGGAACGGCACAGTCACTAATATGTTGAAGACATATTTTGTTTGCTTATCATTCTTGTTAAATATAACTGGTGAGTTTAGTACCTCTTATTGCACAGTTAAGAAACCCCGTAGCTTGTGTAATAGAGCATGGTGTGTTACTGTCTGGCTAGGTGAAGTTACAAATATCTGTGACCAAAGCTTACATTAAACCTATTTGAACTTTTTGAAACTTTAATGTTTGTTCTGTCTATACCTCTTGCGCCAGTCAGTTTTTTTTAAACTCTTTTTGTCTATTTTGTTTGCGATCTAAGTTTTTATTTTTTATTTTAGTTATTGACTCTACTGCTATTTTCTTTTAATTTTGGAATACATTATATTTGCATTGGTTTTAGGTATTTGTGCAAATAATTTAAACCCACACTTTCAAAATCAATCTTTACTTTCCAGATTTAGTGCGATGCGAGCCTGACTACGTATTCTATTTTGAAGTGGGTGGGTGGCTCAAACTATATTCGGCGCCTGAATCGTGGGAGGACGCCTTCCTAAGATGTCACAAAGAAGGTAAGATTAACTCCACCTATATTTCGTTTATTAGAAAAGCATGTTCTGGCGTCAACGAGTGGCAAACCGGCTGCTGTATACGGCCGGAGGTGGATTGATCAACTTAAACAGAGTTTGCGTTGTAACTCGCTTCGCTCGCTCATGTGCCATGTATAGATCTCGATGTGTTACAGGTGCGGTATTAGCTTCTCCGGTGAACAAAGAGCTAACATATGCACTGCTCTCACAGATGAGACAATTTCGTGTGAATGGTCAAATTTTCCTCGGAACTCATGATTTGTACTCTAAAGGCATTTACGTATCTGTAGAAGGTCAGTCAATGTTTGTTAAACATCTTCAAATTGATGAAATTGATGCTGGGACTATTTTTCATCGTTGATGATGGTTGTGTCATATGTTCCAGGAGTGCCACTGTCAGACATGGATATAAGATGGGGTTCACGTGATAACGGAGCGGACACTGGTGTGAGTGATTACATTTTCTTCGGAACCCATGATTTAAACACTGAAGAAATCTACGCAGACGCTGATCCAGGATGTCGCTCAGGCCAATATCTCTGTATAGGGGGTGGGTATCAAAACACAAAACGAAAAAAAATGCTGTTGCTGCATATATCATAGTTCAGACTTTGACCATTCTTACAGAAATAAGATTAAATTTATCTACTTACTGTGAAAAGTATTAGGAAGAACAGATTTTGGTTGAACATTTTAGCAGCCCGCCACGGATTTAGATAGATTTTCTGTTGACCATTCATAGTAGTTACCTACTATCTAAGTATTTTTGTTAATATAAGCCTAAAAGCTGCACATCTTGAATCATGTACGAGCAAGCAAAGTATCTTTGTGTCCGTGCCTAAATCTACGTATCTGTAGAAAGACAAACAAAGTCTGTAAACATAAACAAATTGATGAAATCGATGCTAAGACTAGTTTACATAGTTGATGCTGGTTGTGTGTGTGTTCCAGGAGTGCCACTGTCAGATAAGAATTTAAGATGGGGTTCACGTGGTTACGAAGCGGATACTGGAGACTGCCTTACTATGTCTGTCGATGGAAGCACATATTACTCATCATGCAAGGAGCCACTACCCTTCGTATGTTACAGGAAATCTGATAATCCCTTGAACAACGGATGTGGCATTGATAATGGTAAGCAAATTATTTATTCTCAACTAGCACTTAAATACTCAATATTGAAAAAACTTAATTAAAGAAATAAAAAACCGTAATAAAAAAGACGTAAACAAGAAGAAATTCATGCTGTGCAGTCGGAGGATACATTACAAGTTTGCAAGTTTACGAAAAATAAATTATAATCATTATTATTGAGGATGTTATGATTTTATTTTTGTATATTTTGACATGGTTCATAAGCATATATTTACTCTGTTTTACACAGCTAACAACGTTATTTAATTATTTTTTCAATGGCATTTGTACAAAATTTTTACTGTTCCAAATAAACTTTATAAGTTGGTTGACTATTATTCGTAAACTTGTAAAGTCTACTTAGCTGTTATAGTTTTCATTTTAATGTCGTTATATATACTACAGCCGTGAATTTTTCACATAGCTAAGAGCAACCATTTCGCTGGCAGGTGGGGAGGACACTTGACTCTAACAAAAAATTTGCAATTTAAAGCTTAATTTTACGCAAACGGATCTCTGAATCTTCTTCTTCTTCTTTTTTTGCCGATAATCTCAAATTTTGACTCAACTATATTCAAATTTTGACTGGCCAGTATCTCTGAATTGAAAAATGGTTTTAACAAACCCGTAATATTTTTGAATGGCCTATCCAACGATAACCCACACCAAGGGGTAGACGAGAAAAAAAGACATCCCCACTTTACGTCTATAGGAGGCACAGTAAAATCATGAAAATTGAAATTTTATTGTACCACTTTATCGGAATTATGAATATGTATATCCATGCCAAATTATATACTTCTAGTACTTAGAGTCTCTGAGCTAAGCTGCGGACGGACAGACGGATAGACCGAAACTATGAGGGTTCCTTGTTGACTTCGGAACCCTAAAAAGCATTTGACGAGAAATGTGTTACCATTTCTCTCATGTAATGTAATAATATTTCTCAAATATTATCATTTCAAAATGATAATTGAACAGTGTCGTGCCCCATTATGTTGACTATTCGACTTGCCTTAATTTCCTATGCCCTTGGAAACTTAGGACATTAAGTAAAGTAAACAGTAAGCACCTAGGGATGCGGCAGACGGCTCCCTCAGTAATTGTTATCCCGTTGTCCCACAGAAAACGTTGTTTCTTCTTTCAAACGGCCAAAACGCGAATTTTAGTGAAGAAACTCCAACACATGTTCTGTGCCGTAGCTAATGCAACTACAACGCGAATTTTCGACGGACGATAAAGCGCCGACGAGAATTTGCATATTTTTCGTCATATGTTTCATTTTCATGGCTTTTTTTATTTATTAATACCAAAATCCAGGATGTTATTCGTTATATGCTACCCAAAACCATAAAAATGATACCCATAAAGAAAAGTTCTCAAATTTTCGTCGGCGCCCTTTCGTCCGTCGCCAATTGTCGTTGTGGTTGCATCAGCTAAGGCTCAGAACTCTTTCTGGCATTTCTTTATTGCCACAACGCGTTGTGGTCGGTTTTTAAAGTGCCACAACCCGAAATTCGCGCTGTGGCCGTATGAAAGAAGCCACAACGCGTTCTGAGCTATTTTTTGTTCAATGAGCGTTTTAGATCTATGAGCCATACAAGGATGTGCGCGGTAGCGCAATAATTTGATCGTCTGCTATGAACGCTATTTATTACAAAATGCTAGTTAAGACGGCGCGGGTGCACGTGCGGCGGCCACACACATCATTCACACTTGATCTCGCTCCACGTCGCTCCGATGCTCGTCGCTTCTGCCAACACCTTGTTACGGCAGGTTAAACGGGGACGGCCACTCTTTCTTGTCCTTTGGGGATTCTAATCCAAATCTTATTTGGGTATGTGATCGAGGGCCCCTTCGGAGAATGTGGTCAGCCAATCTCTCTCCACTTGCGACGCTTGATCTGGCCGTCGATCGGACTTTCGTGGCATTTCTCCAACGGCTCTACGTTGGAGAAGCGTGCCAATAATTACCGAAAATGCGAGGAAGACAGCGGTGGACGTAAGAATTGGATTTGGTGTGAGATTTAATCTGTGCAAATGTAGGAAATATTTCGCACTCGTAGAGCAGCATGGATTTGTTATTGGACCCGAAGATTTTGAGCTTGATCCTTCGAGGCAGTTTTCGCGATTGCCAAACGGATCACAGCTGTGCAAAGTTAGCTCGGGCTTTGGTGACCAGTGAAACACCATTATCGCACGAATGTATATTGTAACGTCGTAAAGAACAATACCTAACTTATTAACTGCTCCATCATGATAGTCGCAGGGCAGTCCCTGCATTAAAAAAGCTGTAAAATCAAATATCTAATTACGTCGTAATTTACTTACAAACTAAGCAGGTACATTTATTTATTCTTAAAATATTTCAGAATATCGCCTCAATCCTTATACAGGCAGCTGTTACAAGGTCCACTTTAAGGAGCAAGCTTGGACCCGTGCTTATGAGATATGTGACACCGAGGGGGGCCACCTGGTCATCCTGAACGACGGCGAAGAGGCCCGCTTCGTCGAGGACATGTTTCCTTTTAACCAAGGATTACAATTCCACGTAGGGCTACGAGCCTGGGGCAAAGAACGCATCTGGACTACCATACACGGTAAATTATGAACATTTTCTGCACATAAAAATCTTCATCGTCTTGTTAGTTATCAGGATCTCCTAGATCCGCACCATAAAAATGTCGGACTTGCACCTGGTCTTTCTCTTGACGGGTCAGATAGCCTTTCAACTATGTGTGAAGTTTGTGGTCAACGGGCTCTTGTAAACGCACGCATGCACAACAATATCGGTCTAAAGTTCATACTGTCTGTGGTGGTGGCTTTTTCGGTCGCCAACCCATCTCAACTGACACCACAGATAAGATTGAAAGTTTATTCTAAATTATTTTGAATACTTAGCAGCTCTTAGCTCAAAAGAACTGACGGGTAAGACTAGGACACAAACAAATTAAATTTTCCATTATTTTTTAACTTTTGATTGCAGTTAGAACAACTTAATTGCAGAAAGTTACAGAGCTGTTTATCCTGATTACAATTTCTCAATCTTTCAGGTGAGAGAATAGAAGATGTGTTCAACCGTTGGAATTCCAGCCAGCCAGACAATTGGTATGGCACCCAGGATCGAGCCACTTTTCTTAGGAATGGCTACTTGGATGACGTGCAGCCGTGGACAGTAGCTATGTTCGTCTGTGAAAAACGTCCTCATTTAGGAGATTCTTCCATCCGCGTTTAAGATTTCACCACATTTAGAGGCTACCGTGAAGGAGGTGGGCGACAAGTCGGGAACCAACTAAATTAAAGAACTCTTAGACTCGCTTGCGCCACCCTAGGTCATCTTACTAACTCCGAGTAAGTAGCTAACTTTGGTCCATTATATATCACAGTACCTGGCGACCGCGCTCTGCTCGGGTTAAAACAGAGAAAACGACGTTTTCTAAAAATAAAACCCAGCTAGATCGATTTGTCGCCCCCGAAACCCCCTGCAAACTAAATTTCATGAAAATCGTTGGAGCCGTCTCCGAGATTCAGATTATATTTATATATATATATAAGACAATATCTTCAAAACTTATTAGGAATTGAAGTTTCAAATAAACGACTGCGTTGCTCTGAAAACAAAGTTTTTATTTTAGTACTTACAAACACACTATAATGATTACACGTTAAACTTAAATCACACTATCCTACCTGAAAACAAAGAAACGACATTTAAATTATATTATTTAAATAAGCTATTCCTTTTTAGGCTTTTTACAATAACATATTATATAATAAAAAAATTTTTTTTTTTTTTTCCTTCTTTGGCAACTGAGCCGATGCCGACTATTCTGCCAGTGTCATGTAGAGACGACAGCACAATGACGCGAGCCGTCGAATTGAGCTATTCTTTCGGTGTCATGTGGAGTCGACAGCACGGTGAGTCGAGCCGTCGAACTTTGTTTATTCTTCCAGTGTCATGTAGAGGCGACAGCGCGGTGAGATGAGCCGACGAACTTTGTGGTAGATAACAAAGATAGACATTGATAAAAAAATAAATTAAAAAAAAGTAACTACATTTTGATGTCATTGTCAATTATAAATTTTGAAAGGAGTTTGATAACTTTAGGAGAGAAATTTGCTAAAAGGGAATGGAAGTTGATAGGGAGGGGGATTTTAATGTTGGGAAGCATATGATACAAGTCAAAGGAGTGGGAATACGAAGGACATGAAAAAAAGATATGGTCTAATGTACCATCATCAAGGCCGCACTCACACAAGGAAGAGTCGCGAACACGGATCTTATTTAGGAATACTGGACTACAGCAGTGACCGAGTCTCAGCCTACACAAGGATGAAACAGCTCTTCTAGACATTTTAGGGCATTTGAAAAACCAAGGTTTCCGCTGGATGTCAGGTTGAATGTTGGCATAATATGCCCCTTTGAGTTTCGAGCTTGCTTGCCACTCCGCTGACCACGAGCTAAATAATTTAAGTTTGGTGTCTGAGCGCAAGTCGTAACTATGAAGCAGATAGTGTTTTCTATCCACAGGTTTGGATGTAGCAAATTTTGCCAGAGAGTCAGCACACTCGTTGCCACATATACCCGAATGGCTGGGAACCCAAACTATTTCAATGTTTAAACCTTTGTTGTGACAAGAGAAGAGTAAATTACGTATATCTACAATAATCTTGCTGTGAATTTTAGATTTTAATTGATTTTGTCCTAGAGCCTGGATGCTACTATGCGAATCTGAAAAAATAACCGAATTTTGGATATTGTGCGATAATATAAAATTGACGGCTTCTAGTATACCGATGCATTCCCCTGTAAAAACTGAAGATTCTGGCGGACATTGGAATAAAAGAGCTATTTTAGAGTTCTGGAAGTATGTTGAAACACCTGTACACCCCGTTGATGATAATTTAGATGCATCCGTATAGAACAAATTCCAACCCTTCCAGTATCTCTGAATAGCCCGAGCAAACTCTGCTTTTACGTCCTGGGAGTTTTTAGTGATACCAAGGCCCAAGACGATCTTTGGCTTGAAATGGACCACCTCATATGCGGAAGCAAATACTGGAAGAGAAGGGTATTGACAAACAGGCGAAGAGAGTTGTTTAAGCTCCCTGTACCTATTCATCAATGGAATACATTTATTACTCCAGTAAGAAGAGACATTAAAAGAAAGGTTGATTTGCTCCAAAATGGGAAGTAAGGGATGGGATGAGAGGGAGAAAACTTTTGACAAGAAACGATCTGCTAAGTATTGTCTACGAAGGGTAAGGGGAGGATCTGCACATTCAACCTGGAGAGCGTTAATGGGGGAAGATTTCATGGCGCCAATAACTATTCTAAGGCATTTGGCCTGGACTGCATCGAATTTACGTAGGGCTTCTTTATTACATGGCTCAATTAAGTAGCTACAGTAATCCAACACGCTTCTAACCAGAGCATTGTATACCAGTTTTAAGGTGTATGGGTGAGCCCCCCACCAGACACCTGCCAGAGCCTTAAGAATCGAAACTGAGCGCTCACATTTTTTAACTGTATTATTAATGTGGTCCACACCTGACAATTTAGAATCCAGGATAACTCCCAGAAACCTAGCCTGTTCTTTGACTGGTATAAATTGGCCATCTATATTAATGTCAAGTTGAGGGATAATACGTCTGCGAGTAAACACAACTGATGTACTTTTTGGAGCATTTAAAGATAACCCATGATCTAACAGCCATTGGTTTAATGAGGACAAAGAAACATTCATAGATTGAGCAGCATCCACGATGGAATTGCCACAGAACAATAACGCAATATCATCAGCATACTGAAGGATTTTACAATTAAGATTTAAACAGGAAGGTAGATTGCAGGTATAAATATTGTATAAAGGGGGACTAAGAACGGATCCCTGAGGAAGGCCCCACCAAGCTAATCTTGATGCAGACTCCTCCCCAGGAATTCTTAATTTAAGACTACGGTCTAAAAAGATATTTGATATGGTCTGACGAATTTTAGGCGGAATTCCCAGCTCTTTCATTTTCTGCCCAAGAACAGGGATGAGGACAGAATCATATGCAGCTGAAATGTCTAAGAAAACGGCTACCACAGACTCATTCCTACTAAGGGCCAACCGGATCTCTGATGTGAGGGTACCCACACTATCAGCTGTACCCAGACTTTTCCTAAAGCCAAATTGAGATGTTGGTAGCAATTTCCTGCTCTCCACAAACCATTCCAGACGGTTTTTAATAAGGTGTTCCAAGAGTTTAATGAGTATGGACGATAGAGCAATTGGTCTGTAGGAACAATGATCACTAGGATCTTTACCAGGTTTTAATATTGGAATAATAATTTGAACCTTCCAATCAGGAGGAATATATCCAGAGGAAAAGCAGTAATTGGCCAAGTCCAGGTAATACTGGTGGGTCTTATCTCCAGCTTTGGTTATGAAGGAATATGGGAATCCATCCACCCCAGGGGCAGAGTCCCTTACATGGGCAAGGACAGATTTAAGTTCCTCCAATGTAAATGGTCTGTCCAAAGGATCATCTGATGCTGTTTGGTGGTTCATTGAGACACATTCATATTTACCAGGAACATAAGCTGGGGCTAATTTAGAAAAAAACTGGTGACTAAGCTCATCAGACATTATGCTCCCAGAGGGAGGCCTCAAATTATTCCTAAAGGATTTCAACCTACGCCATACTACTGAAACTGGAGTGGATGGACTCAGTGAATCACAATACCTACGCCAACTATCTCTTTTTTTTTTCTTAAGTAATTTTCTGGACTTAGCCAATATATGCTGAAAAGCTATGATGTTCTCCAGGTTCATATTTAAGTTAAAATTCATTTCGGCCTCATTCCTAGCTATGATCACAGCAGAACATTTCCTATCCCACCATGGTGGAGATGGGATTTTGCCCTTTGGCAGTTTTTTGGCAGGGAAGCAATCATCTGCTGTAGCAGATATTATGTTGGAGAATGACAAAAAGCATTCCTGAGCATTTTCATCATTAATGGAAGGAAGAGAGGAGACGCGCAAATCTATAATTTTTGAGTAAAGGTCCCAATCAACTGAGTTCAGTTGATATTTTAAAAGAGGAGCACAGATTCTATCAGGGATAATTTTGGAAGGTATTTCCACCATGATGGGATAGTGATCACTCCCATAGGTCATATTCAAGCGACTCCAATTAAAAAGGCTGGCTATATTAGATGAACAAAATGTCAAATCAACACAACTGTTATTTTGCCCAGGCACAGCCCGACGTGTGGCAGACCCATCATTTATCACACATAAATTAAGTTCATCTAATATATCCACTAAGCCTATACCAAAATTGTCACAGGTTTCTGACCCCCATCTATAGTGGTGACCATTAAAATCACCCATGACAAGTAATGGACCTTGTACATTACTTAACAAACTTTTTATGATATCAAGATCATCAATTTGTGGGTATGCAATATAAAAACTAAAAACAATTATATCCTCAGCCTTAACAGCAACAACATTGATGTTGTCACCTACAAAGGGTAGAGGAATTGGGGTGAATGATACTTTGTTATTGATGAACAAAGCACATCCCCCATATCCATCTGATCTATCATGTCGAACACCATTGAAACATGGGATTCTGAAATTACTTTCAGAACGAAGCCATGTCTCAGCAATGCTGCAGATTGATGGTTTGAATTTATTAATGAGGAAAAGTAAATCATGTTTCCTGGGAGTAATACTCCTGACGTTCCACTGAAGAAGGTGAAGGGGGAGCATTGTGAATATAATTCATTATAGATGTCAATTTGTTGGCAACGTGGTCAGGTAGTGAATGAGCAGGGTTTGCTAATATAGCCATTAGCATACTGGATATAATATTTAAAATACTTTCTGAAGAAATAGGACTGTTAGTACTTGCCCGAGGGTAAGCACCACCATTTTGGACAGGAGTGAATGAATAATCTTGAATAAGGGCTTGGTGAGCTTGCTTATCATAACTAGGTGACAGGGGGGCATGGGATTTTGGTTTGATTAATACAGTTTTGCGGTGTGATTTTGGAGTTTGGGGAGTTGATCCGGGGAACAGAAGAGGACTGGCTATAGGTTTGGTTTTTGGAGATGATCTAATTACTTCAGCATACGATCTTGAAACTTGTGGGAATACCTGATTATCCAAACCAAATTTATCCAAACTAATATTATAAATGCGAAAGTAACTCTGTCTGTCCGTCTGTCTGTCTTTCTGTCTGTCTGTCTGTCTTTGCTTCACGCCTAAACTACTGAACCGATTTGTGTGAAATTTGGTACAGACATAGTTTGGAACTTGAGAGATAAAAACTATCCTATGTCCATACATAGGATAGTTTTTATTACAAAAAATAAAATATAAAATAAAATAAAATGTATTCCGGACATACAGCGCCATCTATTGGTCAAGAGTCGGCATCAATTCAGTACTGAAAATTCATCGGAAAAAAGTAAATAAATAGTAAAAAGGTATGAAAAAATAATATCAATATAATAAAACTTTTAGTACAAAGAAAATGCCCGAACGGAGTATAGATAAATAATCCGAGTTGTCACTATGCTCGATAGATGGCGTTGGGATCGAAATAGATCGCGCTATGGTTTCGTTACACGCATTTGGTTGGGTATCGGCCGAGCGCTTCGGTACTGTCGTGGAATTGTGGATTGATCGTTTCGTAAATTTAAAATTGGCTCCGTTGTATTAGTAGATTAAAAGGTTTATTTGTTGGGTTGTCTGGTGGTTGTTTTCAAAATTGGTCCCGTTGTATTTGTCGATTAATAGGTTTATTTGTTGGGTTGTCTGGTTGTTGTATAATGTAAGTTTAGTTTGATCTCGATTATTAGTAGATACTAAAATTGTATGTCTAAATTCGTTTTAATTTTTATATTAATTATTCATTTTTGAAGAGATCCCGCGAGATCGGGAACTATGTGGGTAAAACCAAAAATCTGCCGGAAGTCACTATTCCACGCGAACGAAGTCGCGGGCAAAAGCTAGTTATATATAAGTCTATGATCCAACGAGCGCGCGCACGTACTACTTCGCGTAGGCTCACAAAGTAAGGCTTTGTGGGAGCGCTGCGCGAGTGTGGGTGTGGGAGCAGGACAGAACACTGAAGATTTTACGTGTTTTTGCGGGTGTAATACCCGCACTTTCTGTTTTGTCAATCGTGTGCCGTATATGCATCTCTTCGGTGTTTCTGATACCTGCATTCCTTTTATTTAAAACATAATAATATTTATAGTTTATTCGTAGTTTATTTTAAATATCTTACTGTATTATTTTTTTTTGTTTTTGTACCTATTTTTACATGCACTACAGACCTTGGTATCCGTACGTCACGTCCTAGGCGACCACTGAAAAACAGCGCCGTGTTGTGGGTCCCCCACGGCACAGCATTATGCTGAGTGGAAGCCTTCTTGCCACAATCACGACATGCATCTGCTTTTATTTACATTCGCATTTATTTTTTTTGTCTTTTATTTTACATTTCTAACATAATTTAAGAACCACTAACACTATTGTTAACCACTATTCTCGTTCTTGAAATGTAATGTTTGTATGTCGTTTTGTGGCAATTAAATATTTTTTCTTTCTTTCTTTAGTAAACACAATAATTTAAAAATACAATAATTGAACATTAATTGGCTACATGAACATGTGCACGCACATGTCTGCCAGCCTAGAGCCTGATAAATGGTCCAACAACTTTGTCTGCCAGTGTAGCTAAAATACTGTAAGGGCTACCCATGAATCGCCGCACCATCGATGCACACCGTTTGCGCATGATGGCGCGCCTCCGCAAACATGCCCGATCCACTGCAAAACCGAGGCAGCCCCAACAATATCCTCTGCGCATTATAGTCCTTATGTTGTAGCTATCGGGAAACACAGACTGGTCTGGCAGGGAATTCCACCCCTTAGCTGTAAGAACAATAAAAGCATTTCCAAAACGTTTAGTGCCTATGGGTTGGGATTTCCATAACGTACCATTAAATATATAATGGGGCGTCGCCGTATGTCATGTAGTTCGATGATGGTACAGGCTAGGCGGAATTAAATCATGCAATTTCATCGCACACTCCCCGAAATACAACCGTTACAAAACTGGCAACTCGGTGTCGATGTTCAAGGCTCTGGAGCTTTGCTCGACCAGTGTTTCATTGCCGATGAGCCTCTTGGCCCGTTTCTCGGGCATCATCTTTCCATTACATGGTGATCAATCCTGGAACTAACTTAACACCAGTGATTAAGCCGTCATACTGTCATTTTTGCCAAAATTACATGTCTTTATATAACATCTCCAAGTCCTGGAGTGATGACCGCGAACCAGAACCCGCGTTAAAAGGCCACGCCACTAGGTAGACTGATGACCAGGTTAAGGCTGTGGGAATCCGCTGGATGTGAGATGATCGGGAACGGCGGGTGTGGCGAGACTTGTGAGAGGCTTATTCAGTAGTGTACGTCTTTTCAAAGTCAAAACGTTTATTGCAAACTAAGTGTATAATGTTAGTATTATGACTTTGCAGCCTTTTACAAGCATTTCAATTATCATTCTCTTATCCTTATCATCCTAAATTAGCATACTTTAACCAAAAAAAATGAAAATATAGAAAAAAAAATGTTTATAGAAAAGTGTATCGTCAACCAATTAAGTTCACTTTTTAGTTGTACCTACCTAATAAGCAAGTCAGTAAGGTTACTATAACGCCAGAATAGAATTCATGAAACTTGAACATTACCAGTGAAATGAGAGATCTGTGTACCCCTTAAGAGCATACTGGCATGACGTTATGTTATGAAATGGTATAAACAATAAACAGACATGCGATTGCAGCAATCCCGAGATATTTGCCGTAATTTATTGAAGAGTTCTGTTGCATATCTTCGAAGTTCTTCATCAGATCTTCACCAAATTAAAATGGGACCAATTTCAAAACATACTCTATTAAAGAAAAAAATTTTTTTAATTCGGTCCATAATTGACGGAGATATGCGTCATATCAACAAAAAAAAAAAAAACAAATATAATGTCGAACATAGAACCTCCTCCTTTTTGGGAAGTCGGTTAAAAAGTACAAATACTTTGCAAAAAAAATTTACAGACGAAATTAACAGTTGCCTAGATGATAAAAAATGTGTAATAACAATATTTTTTGATTATGAAAAAAGCATTTGACACTTTGCAATCCGATATCATACACAATGTGATGAGGGAGTGCGGGGTGGTAGAACCACTGAACCCATGGTTCCGTGATTACCTCACCGCGCGTTCATACCGTGTGAAGGTGAAGAACGTGCTTATTGACAGAGTCGAGGTGCGGAGTGGGGTAGCGCAGGGTTCGGGATGTGGACAAATTTGTTATCTTATGCACGTTAACAGCTTGTACCGAGTGCTACAGCATCATTGTTCAGCGTATTTGTTTGCAGATGACTTGTGCATACTTCGCTCCGGAACTAACATAGACGATACCTACAAGCTAGTTCAACAAGATATAGACGCTGTTGTAAAATAGTCGCACGACAGCGGCATCATATTAAATGCTGATAAACTAAATTATTGTTAATTTATTCACCATATTTACGTATTCATTGTGCGACTCCACTTTATTTACGCACGATTATATATGCCTCCATAATAAGTTACTGGACTGTAAATGTAATCCTATTGAAAGAGTTGACTGTGTAACTTACTTTGGCATGAAAATAGATGACAACTTTTCTTGGTCCCAACAAATAGACTATATTTGTAGTGAATTAAGAATATTGTTAAGTAAAATGTACCACCTAAGCTTTTAGGTGCCTATTAGTATAGTAAGATGTATATACATGTCATTAGTAGATTCTATTATGACTTATGCTCTTGACAGCTATCATTCAAAACCAACTTGGATAAATTAGAAGCTCTTCAAATTCGATTATTGAAACAACTAGTTATTCAAAAAACTAAAAACAGTTGTAAAGGAGATTATAGGAAACTATTCAAAATATGTAAAATTCTACCGATCAGTTACAAACATAAGTATATTTTAGCAGTTAACCACCATGGTACCCAGGAGCATAACTTATCTTACGTAATCAACAAACACAACACACGATATATGGCTGCTGGTAGATTCAATGTACCCAGAGTCTCTAATTACTTTGGTGACAGAACCCTAAAAAACAAATAATATCTATATCTATTATACATATCACTATTATACATATTATAGTATATCTATTGAACAGTCTGCCAGCAGATATAAGGAGTGAAACGAATAAAAACAGCTTTAAAAATCGTTGAAAAAGTATTATTTAGAAATGTGTCTTTAATTATTAATTAGCTTTAAGTATGAAATTTAAGAAAGAGTATATAGAGACTCACCGACCCCACAGTCAAAGCATTACTGGGTTTTTGTGGGGCTTAGTTTATAAGTAACTTACCATTATGTGAATATAAATAAATAATTAACAATAATTACTACTTTCGGCTGAATGATGACATTACCATGATACAATTATTATAATTTCAGATACTGTCATCGAAAAATCAAAACAATACATATAATAAATCCGTAGAAAAGACGTTTTTGTACATTTAAAATATTTCCAAAAATAATAGCCAGGGTGAAAGGATAACCGACAGAATCTATTACCAGCATTTTTGGAATTGTTAACTGTACGAAACTAATGTAGATAACTTATAAACATAAAAAACGTGTGCGTAACTTGAAGTATTACTTAGTTAGGTCTGTCTGTCAGTCTGTCAGTCTGTCACAGCTGGATATCTCAAGAACTACTAATGGTATCTATTCTATTTTGCAAAATAAGAAAGATTATTTTTTTGAAACAAGGAAATTGCTCTTAAAAATTCGAAGTCGGGCTACTAGGGCAAGTAGTGTATTATATAAAATAACGCTATTTGCACATTCTCAAACATTTTTATTTCTTTGGCCGCTTAATTTTTGACTTTTGACGAAAAATTTAAAAATATACCGTTTCCGCCCCCTTATCTCTGAAGTTTGCTTAGAGAAAAACTGAAATTATTCTTTGTGAAGAATACAAATAAAACGATGTCTCTAAATAGCACACTTTTTCAGAAATCATCAACAAAAATTAGATTAGTACCACTATCGGTCAAGAGATGGCGCTGAGAGGGAGATGTCAATGTAACCATATAAACTTGTGTTCTTTTATAATAAAGGGCAGTATAGCAACAGCATTCGTTGTATCACTTACTCCTAATATCACTCATCCGTACATGGCGACCGTGACAGCGTAAACGCTAGCAGCGTATGTTTACATTTCTTTGACCAAAACGGGTGTCGCAATGTATTGTAACGAGACCAATCTCGTACTGGGACTTAGCGTGGTCACTATTCTATTTTGTGAATATTTACCACGACAATCACAAAATGGGTACAACTAATACGAAGGAAGAAGTTATAGTTCCACAAAACGCAGCAGGTGGAAGTAACAGCGCTGACATCACGCAGCTGACGATACATGCCAGCACAACAAACATCATTTTAATCGTGTTACTTCTTATAGCATCGTTGGCGTTTTTGTATGGTATCTTCAGAATCTACAAGAATTGCCATCAGAAATGGATGGGTAATGAGATCAGGAAGGACAGATTACGATGTTCTATATGGAGACGTAGAGCTGACGCAGAGGAAATGCGGACGAATGCCAGAGGCTACAAGAAGGACACTGAGGACGTCATCTGAAGAGTTAAAAACCCAGGGTTTACGAAGAAAAGTGCGCGAAAGTTGTATTCGTTATGTGTCAGTGCGTGGTTATATATAAGGTGTTGTCTATTCTCTATTAGTAGTAAACGTGTAATAGCATAAAATATACATGACATTATTTTAGTGGACTAAAATAAGTGACAAATGAAAAAAAAAATGAACGCTGGAGTGTATGCAGTATAAAATAATGGTATGTAATTCAGTACCTACTAAGAAAATAGAAATAAGTATTTATGTTAAATGGCAGAAAACTTAAAAACATTGTACGACAAGTTAATTGAAATCAGAAAATATTTGATAAAGATAGGTCCAGATAGAAGAAAAGGTAACATTATAGTCGTAAAATTAGCAGAGGCAGACAACTTAGTAAAAGAGTACAACTTATTTTTAGAATATTATTCAAAATCGAAAAGCACCGTATGTGAGAGTGAATGTTCGCATATTCACGAGCTTTGCGCAAATTTTGATCATTTATATGAACAAATATTAGAATTGTGCTCACAGAAACCTAGTACGGCAGATAAAATGGCAACTACTTGTAAATTTGATTTAAAAGTTGCTTTAAGTTTATTACCAGTTTGTACAGACGATGAGGCTAGCGTAAAGCAACTTATAGATGGCATAGAGTATTACAAAACAGAGTTAGACGAAAATTCACAAGGAAAACTGTTAAATTTCGTATTAAAAAATAGACTCTCACAGACCGCAAAATTGAAATTAGCGACTTCATATGTCAATATTGACGACTTTATAGCTGACTTGAAGATTCAGTTATTGCCTAAAAAATCGGCTACAGCAATTCAACGAAAGCTGCAAAGTCTTAGGCAAAACGATTTATCAATCGATGATTTCGGCAAAAAAATTACGGAATTGTTTGTTGATTTGACGATCTCTCAATCGGGGGCCAACGAGGCCAGTTTGAAAGTTTTAAAGCCAATTAATGAGAAGCAAGCTATCAAATGTTTCTCAGATGGATTGAGAAATCGACGACTTAGTACAATAATTTCAGCCAGAAATTTTACATCATTGAAAGATGCAGTACAGGCGGCCATCGATGAAGATATAACAAGTCCATCAACATCTTCCGATATTTTAACGATGAATTATAGAGGGAGATCGTCTTATAACTGGTCACAGCGGAGAGGCCGCTTCTCATACGCAGGTAGAGGACGCGCACGTGGCAATCAACAGGTTATCCGAAACCAAGACGAACAGCAGGATCAGGTTCGGAGAGGATCGCAGGCAAGCTGGCGCCGGTCCACCCGACCATTTCATGGAAACAGAGGTAGGTCCAATTATAGCACCTCCAGGGATCAACACATACATACATTGGATGACTCAGAAACGCAGGAAAATACAGAAACAGAACAGCGGAATGAGGACCAGTTTTTTCGGGACTAAAAATATAATTTTATCATGCAATAACGTAGGCTACGTAAATATAAAATCGCATAACCATTATTCATACCAATTATTAGTAGACACCGGTGCATCCATATCTGTCATAAAGTATAAACAAATTCTCGACCAAAACATTCCAATCCATATCGAGAAGACACTTGTAAACGGCATCGGGGGCAAAGTACAGGCTATAGGATATGCTTATTTGCGCCTAGTTATTGGAAATCAGACCCTACAACATAAGTTCTATGTTTTTAAAACATTGCCTTGTAAAGGTAGTGGCATACTGGGACAAGACTTTTTAAGCAAGTATAAATCAGTATTAAATTACGGTAACCAAACTTTGTTACTATGGAATAACAACTCAAAGGTATCATTACCATTAATAATGACAAACAATCATTTTAATATACCGGCAAGATCAGAGTCTATTCACTTTATTCGAACATGTGAGATAGAAGAATGTGTAGTTAATGGAACAGAACTGCGAAAGGGGATCTTTGTTGCAAATACTTTAGTTAAGCCCACGAATGGGAAAATACCAATTAGGATTTTAAACACCACGGAGACAGATTTAGTCTTGACAACAATTAGTCCAACACTTTACAAAGCAAGCGAGTATGATGTATGTTCATTTCAAGAAACCAATAATAATGCTGATCGTGTCAGAAAGGTATTCGCTTCGCTATCGCTGAAACATTTAAATAAAGAGGAGCAATTGTCCATAGAGTCCATTTGCGCAAAATATGCAGATATTTTCTTCCTACCGGGTGATAAATTAGGAACAACTAAATTATATGAACACTCAATAACATTGAAACCAAACGTGGCACCAGTGTACGTTAAGCCCTACAGAATGCCGCATTCACAGAAAGCCGAATTAAAAAAACAAGTGGACAACTTATTGGAACAAGAAATTATTGAACCTTGTTCCAGTGAGTGGTCCAGCCCAGTACTCCTAGTGCCTAAAAAATCAGACGCAAACGGGAAAAAAAAATGGCGGTTAGTTATAGATTACCGTAAGCTCAACACTTGTATTCAGGATGATAAGTTTCCACTGCCAAACATCACGGATATACTAGATTCCTTGTGTGGATGTATTTATTTCACACATTTAGATTTAAACCAAGGATTTTTTAACGTAGCGTTAAACAAACACAGTAGGAAATATACTTCATTTAGTGCAGACGGTGGTCAGTATCAAATGACAAGAATGCCTATGGGACTCAAAACTAGTCCCAGCTCATTTTCGCGTATGATGACCATGGCAATGACCGGGCTATCCTACGACAAGTGCTTAGTGTACCTAGACGATCTTATTTGTATGGGACGGAACTTAACTGACCATAACAAAAATTTAATAGAAGTATTCGAAAAGTTGCGCAGTGCCAACTTAAAATTAAATCCCACTAAATGCGATTTCCTTAAGAAAGAGATGCTTTATTTAGGCCACGTGGTGACAGGCAATGGTATATTGCCGGACCCAGATAAGATTAAAATAATTAAAGAGTATCCAGTTCCTAAAAGTACGGACGAAGTGAAACGCTTCGTTGCTTTTGCAAACTACTATAGAAAATTTATAGACCACTTTGCCGACAAAGCCTATCATTTAAACCTTTTAAGTAAGAAAAACACTAAATTCAACTGGGATAGCAACTGTCAAACGTCATTTGAAACTCTAAAACAGAGTATGATGTCACCGCCAATCCTACAGTACCCAGATTTCTCAGAACTAAATCAATTCATAGTACAAACCGATGCATCTGGGTACGCAATTGGGGCAGTACTATCAAA
Source organism: Orthosia cruda (assembly GCA_964057195.1). Lineage (NCBI taxonomy): Eukaryota > Metazoa > Arthropoda > Insecta > Lepidoptera > Noctuidae > Orthosia > Orthosia cruda. The sequence continues at coordinate 1,907,459 of OZ059826.1, read as the reverse complement.
TTCAAATGGCAGACCAATAGCTTACGCTAGTAGGAGCCTTAACAAAGCGGAAAAGAACTATCCCACTATAGAGAAAGAACTCTTAGCTGTAGTTTGGGCTGTCAAATATTTCAGACCCTATTTATACGGTCGTACATTTAAAATACTAACCGACCACAAACCCCTTGTATACTTATTTAATTTAAAAGACCCATCTAGCAGGCTCTTTAAATTTAGACTAGCTCTAGAAGAATACAATTACGAAATAGAATACGTAAAAGGGAGTGAGAACTGCGTTGCAGACGCATTATCTAGAATAAAAATTACGTCAAAAGAACTTAAAGAAATGAATGAGTGTCTGTGTGCAGTAATGACTCGCGCTCAAAAACGAAAATTAGATGCTGTCGCCCCGGCAGATGAGTTGCCCACCGACAACTTGCCAGTTCAACCACATGTAGTGGAAACTCATATCAAACCAAGAGGCGCAGTAGAGTTAAGATTTGCACCCAGTAGCAGTCTTAAGAAGTTAAAGAGCGATAGCTCAGTAGTGTTACAAACACACATAATATTATTGTATAATGCCCAAATGAAAACTATATTCATAAACTCGGCATCTCAATCACAAACTACGCGAGCCGAGTTTGCGAGAGAGCTGAGTGATCTATGTAACAAGCTAAATATAGAAGAAGTATACTTCATTAAAAATTCGAATAATAAAATTTTTGTAGAGAAATTAACTAGTGAGATAAGAAAACAAAGCAACTGGAAAGGGCCCAGATTATGTATATTAAAAGATGTCGAAAGAATAGAGGACAAAGATGATAGGAAAGTGATACTCAACGACTTTCATCTTTTGCCCACTAGTGGGCACGCGGGCATGAGAAGAATGCTGACTAATATAAAAAAATACTATTTTTGGCCAGGCTTAGAAAGTGATGTCAAAAATTATGTCAAAAAATGTGTTCAATGTCAGAAGCATAAGTATACAGTTCAGGTGAAAGAGCCAATGGCAATCACCACAACTGCTCATTCGGCTTTCGATAAAATCTTCTTAGACTTGGTAGGACCATTAGACAAAGACAGCAACAATTTTTCTTATATATTGACATTGCAATGCGAGCTGTCCAAGTATGTATGTGCGTATCCCCTCGTCACTAAAACCTCTACAGAAGTAGCACGCACCTTCGTGGATAACTTCATACTTCAACATGGCATCCCGAGGGACATAGCTACCGACAGAGGCACAGAGTTCATGTCCGAGACCGTGACACAGGTTTGTGAATTACTACATATTAAAAAGTTAAACTCAACTGCGTATCATCACCAAAGCATCGGAGCGCTAGAGAACTCGCATAAAAATCTAGGTGCATTTTTGCGAATCCAAGCAGAAGGAAAACCCGAATTATGGAGTACTTGGTTACCATTCTGGTGCTTTGCTTATAATACGACAGTTCACTCGTCAACAAAATTTACACCATTCGAACTCGTATACGGTAGAAAGTGTAACTTGCCCAATAATTTGGAAAAGTGTGTAGAGCCTCTATATAATTACGACAGTTACCCGCTTGAACTTAAGTACCGCCTACAGGTTTCTCAAACCGAAGCGCGGGAAAATTTGATAGCCAATAAAATAGGCAGAAAAAGTAGATACGACCAGCATGTAAATCCAATACGCTACAAGCCAAACGATCAAGTTTTAATTAAAAATGAAACTGGCAATAAACTTCAACAATTATATTCTGGACCTTACAAGGTGATTAGAGATTTGTCACCAAATGTTGAGGTCAATTATAAGGGAAAACCCGACATTATTCACAAAAACAGAACGAAACCGTATCATGTTTAAGATAAAAACAATAAGACAATTAATTACCAATGCTATAAGCACTTAACAATAGCTATTATACAGGTCAGCAGAAAACGGAGACGAATAATAAGCGCCAGCTGTGCGCTCATAGGTACTCAGGGATTGATTGTTATTATAAGTATGTAACTACTTATTATTGTATAACTTTGTATACCAAACATAACGAACATATGTACTACGATTATGTTATAACTATATTTTATACGTGTTAGCCTAAGAGTATCAATGTTTAATTTGTGCTTATATTGTATCCATGCAATAAAATAAAAGTAAACTTTTATTTTATTTTAGTTTTAGGGAGGAGATGAGAGGGAGATGTCAATGTAACCATATAAACTTGTGTTCTTTTATAATAAAGGGCAGTATAGCAACAGCATTCGTTGTATCACTTACTCCTAATATCACTCATCCGTACAGCGCTGACCTAAAACTGCAATATTCAAACCGCTGTGTTAAAATTCTCTGACGAATATAGACCTAAACTGATAAAAATTTAAAAAAACATGTCTCGTTTCACAAACAAAATGTTTTCCTTCCTACCTACTCGCAGGTTGCTTTGAGTGAAGCACACTTGTAGTATATATAATGGTACGGAACCCTCGTTGCGCGAGTGCGACTCAACACACGCAATAGGGTGTTCTACTATGTTTGATAAATTAATTAAAAATGTTTATTTCCTAATAACAATCCAAAAAAAAACCACCAACGCCATCGCTTCAAATCAAATCAAATCAAATCGTTTTTATTTGCTCAAACATGAGTACCATACATACATAACAATTGTCAGCATGAAGAGATTTTTTTTTTTTTTTTATTCAATTTGAAAGGGCTTTGTCGCACATGCGATTATGCCGCCCTGGTTAGCCTAACAAAATAGATGTAACATTTAACTTAATCTAAGTATAGCTAGTTTGTAAAGTTCCCTAGCTGCGTCAGAAATTGGCACAGCTAGAACACTATTACAGTAACCTACCTCTCTAAATCTATAATCTAAGCTATTTCTAAATTCCTCGTTGCGGACACACTCGATTAATATATGATAAACATCATCAACTGAATGAATACAGAAATAACATTTATCCGTTGTTGATTTTGCCATTAGGTATAAGAACTTATTGCACGGAATGTGTCCGGATCGAAGTCTTAGCGCGATAACAATATCACATCTGTTCAACAGCTGATTATCTATCCACGGTGACTTCAAGGGATGCGGTTGGATCGTTTTGTACCAGATTCCTTTTTCTTGTGATCTTTTATCAAAGTACTCCTTCCAGAGGGAATAGCAATCCTGTTTTATATAGGGTATAAAGTTAGTGAAGTAAGGAGAAAAGTTAATAGGAATACCATCATATATGGCCTGCTTGGCTAGTTTATCAACAATTGCGTTGCCTTTTATGCCGATCTGTGATGGAATCCATTGAAGGACTATATGCCTTCCAAAACATTGTAACTGCAAAATAATGTTCAGTATAGTGTAGGCTATCGGTGTTCCTCGAAATGTCGAGGTACATCGAGCCAAGTGTTGGAGCGAACTTTTTGAGTCTGTGAGAATAACAATCTTGTTTTGATGGATTGATTCTGCATACGACAGAGCTTCTGCGATCGCAATCAGCTCAGCTTCCATTATACAGGGTGTTTGGAAGGGAGCTGTACATACGCCTAGGGTAGAAACTAGGGATAGTCTGCTACCTACCCCCGCCCATTATATTGACCTTGGCCTCAAGGTTTTTTTTAAATTTATTATTATTTTTTATTTGACTTTTTTATGATTTTTTGACTAAAACTACCTGTAGCTCAAAATCTATCCATGGGACCGGTCGGCTAATGGTCTTGTTTTAATCGTTAGAGTCTTAGGGTCCTGCAAAAATTATTTTACACCAGAAAATTGTGGAGAAGAAAAGTTATGGGGCCTGAAGTACCGTAGTAAGGTAAAGAAATAATTTTAAGGGCAACTTTCTATGGGGTTTAAAAAAAAACTAACAGGGTTGGAGTTCTTCTGATTTTTTTAAAACATCCTCAGTCCATGCCCTTTCTAACGATATGCTAAAAGTGTATTTATCACTTTTAGTTTTAAAGTTATTAATTAATTTCCGCAACTAGGGCACTTCAAGCAAAAATTTCAACTAATGAAAATTAAATGTGTTCGATCGTAAAAGGATGGCAAATGAAACAAAAAATTTGGTAATGACTAATGTCATTAAATTACAAATAGTCCACACGGCTTCTAATTAGGGATATATAAATGCTTCTTAAATACTTTGGATGCACACCCCAACTTGATCCTGCTAGCACTTTAATAATTTTTATGAATTTAAGAACTTTTTGACAAACCTCATTGATATGTTTTCCCCACCGGGGTGAACGGTCCAACCACATACCAAGATATCGAACCGTGTCAACTACCTCCAATCTATCATTTCCAATTGACAAGTTAACTGACAGTTTTCTATAGCCTCTGTTAAAAATACAAATTTTGCTTTTATTTGATGAAATATTTAGGTTAAGGGAATCAAATAGATTACATAAGACATTTAACGCTTCCTGTAACTCGGCGGCTGACTCATCAGTGTTATGGGATGTTATATAAAGTACGTAATCATCGGCGTACTGTGAGATAGATACGGAGCTAAGTAGCCTTACAAATATGAATGGTTGCAATATTAAATAGAAGTGGTGACAATGGGTCACCTTGTGCCAAGCCCCTTGTGGCGACTCTAGTGACGGTATTATCTAATCCGTTAATCGTTAAATATCTTCCTTTAAGAAATTCCCATAGATATTTACAGTAGTGTGCTCCCACACCAAGTTGGTCCAAGGTTAAGAGAAGAGTAGTGACGTCAACATTATTGTACGCGTTGTCAATATCGACGAAACATCCGATCGTGACAAGTTTTTTTGAGTAACCAATTTGTATTTTTGAGATTAGTAAATTTAAGTTATCTAAGCATGAACGTGCTTTTCTGAAACTTATAATCTCTTCAGAAAAAAAACCTCCACTTTCTAAGTACCACTCAATTCTCTTATTAATAGCAGAATGAAAGATTTTACATAAACAGGACATTAATGAAATGGGTCTTATTGCGGAAGCGGAACTCATATCTCGACCTGGTTTGGGGATTGGTACTATGCGGACTTGGCGCCATTGCTCGGGCACGAAATTTAACGAAAAAAAAGAATTATAAAGTTGTGTCAAAATGTTTTTTGCAATTTCGGGAAGATTTTTAATCATCGAAAAGGAAATGTCATCGCAGCCAGGTGCGGTGTCTTTAGATTTTATACATTTATCAATTTCTTGTCTTGTTATAGCAACTTCCAATATCTGATTTTGAGAACAAAAGGAAGGCAGTGGGGGGCATTTAAAATCAGGAGCTAAATTTAAAAGCACTTGTTCAGCCAACATCTCGTCTACATTAAATCTAGCTGAGCGGTATCCCTTCAACCAGCGCATGCGTCGCCACATGACACTAGCCGAAGTGACCTCATCTACTGAAGAACAAAAATTACGAAACGCTGTATTACGAGCATTTCTAGTTAGTCTTTGAGCTTCTCGAGTCTTGTCCTGTAATATTCGGGTTTTTTCTAAAGTTGCTGGACCTCAAATGGCAATATTTTCCTTCGAAGGGAACCTGGAGACAAGCAAATCCTGATTAAATCAGAAACTACGCTCAGAGAACTTCAAGATTGACTCTATTATCTATCAGTAAGCCGTTTTTGTTCCTTCTTGGCCGATGAGGTTCTAACTTTTGCTATTTATGTGTTTAACTACAGATCAAATATTAGCTTAACACAAAATAAATACATATTATGTACAATGAAACACACTATAAATCTACACAACAACACACATAAAATACATCACATAAACCTACACCACAACACATTGACACCATACTCACCGCGTTATACTTTATTACCACACACCCCACACGTTATGCTATACCTCACAGTGCATGTTCATTTTATTAATCCACAGTTGTATACTTTTCGCACTTTAGCGTACTGTATCGTAATTATTAGTCATAAATCATTTACTACAAATGGCTAACCATATCCAATCTGCTATTATCACTGAATTGGATGAATTTGAAATTGCGCAATCACACAAGTGTTCACCGTCCGATTGCTCGAAATACTTGTTGGGATCAATTGAAATGATTAATATTCTTCACGTAAATATACGAAGCATCAATAAAAATTTTGATGAATTACTGGTTTTAATAACTTCACATAAAATTAGCTGCGACGTTATAATACTAACTGAGTGCTGGTTAAATAAAGTTATCAACTTACCGGTGATGAATGGCTACAAGTCATACTATACAAAAAACACGCTGAACCAAAATGACGGGATTGTCTTATTTATAAAAGATAAAATTGACTGCGTAGTTAAGGAACCCAACTTTCTAAACGGAAATTGCCTAACATGTGAAATTTCAAACACAATTTCAATTGTATCGGTATATCGATCGCCGTCATATAATACTAGAGCTGAGTATGATAACTTCTTAAACAGCTTAGACAATGTCCTCACGGCCTTCAAAACTACTCAAATATAAGTCTAATTGGGGACACAAATATAGATATAAAACCCCTAGGAATACAAAAAAAAATGTGGTTATTATCCCTACTTGTATCCCTCTCTGTTCGTCTCAGGCATGGTGGGAATTGATACCCTCGAGCTGAGGCGAAAATGTGCACTCCTGTTACATTACTTTTTGCTGCTTAACGGCAGGATCGCCAACCTACGGCATTGTCCCGCTGTGGATTATCCGCGCCGGCTCAGTACGCGCGACTGCGCTCGCGCCCTCTTTTGGCGACATCCAGAGTCCGGACTCGTACCGCACAATATGCGGCGTCAAATCAGGCGGTTTCCATGCTAAACACCCTGACTGCTCAGCATCCGGATGTGGACATATTCTACTCCAATGTGCGTGTATTTTTGAAAAGCTGTAAAGACTGTTTTAGTACCTAGATAAAGTAGACTAAAAAATAATAGAATTGTTGCTGTCAAATTGCTGAATGGTTGGGTTATTTTTTTGTATTTTTATTAAATCATTGCTGTTTATAGATTATTTAATTGTTTTTGTTGAATTAGTATTATTGAATTGTTATTATAGAATTGTATTGTTGAAACTTAACTTATTATGATTTTTGTTTGTGTATTTGTTTGACATGTAATTTGATTAATTTGGTCGATATTGATGTAATAGTTTAAATTTTGTGTTGTTTTAATGTTTGTTTGTGCGAGTCTTAAATTGTTTGTGTGTGGTTTGTCTATTGTAAATGTAATTACGTTAGCATTGACTCCTTGCACGTGTTGGGTCACACTGTTAGTGCAAGGAGTAATTGAAATAAATAAATAAAATACAAGCACGTGCCACTCACGGTTTACTTCCAGCACATCGGTTACCCACCAGAATTGATAATTGTATAGACCATGCATTACTGAAAACAAACAGAACACCCACCTTACTCGTGATTCAATCGCACATCACCGATCACCTCCCAATTCTACTATCAATCAGTAACACTCGTCCGCCTATGATACCTGTCTATAAAGTACCCAGAACTGATTACACAAGTCTCAAAATAGATTTAGAAGCACAAGATTTTTCAGAAGTATTAAATACAAATGATCCTAACCCAGCATCAGAAAAACTAACTGCAATATTACATAATGCTACAGTGAGGCACACTAAGTTGGTAACGGTCCCTAAAAAAGATTGAAATGTTCGTCCCTGGATAACGCCTGGTTTATTACGATGCATACGTCACCGTGATCTCCTGTATCTTCTTGACTATGCGCAGACAGAGAAACTGCTGTTGCCTATGGCATAATTAAATTAAATTCTGTTCGTAACATGTCACTGCATAACCACAATTCCTTCGTTCACAAATAATAAATTTATTAAAACATTCTTAACAAATATTATACACAAACACGCACACACACTCACTTACGCACACACACTCACTTACACACACACACGCACTCACACTCACTACAGCTTACCCTCATTCACCTCTTTTCTTTTTCTTGTTTATATTGTTTTCTATGTATACTTAATTTTCCGTGTATAATCTGCTAATTTAGCGTCAGTACTGTTTACTTGATAAGGGAAAGATAAATGTCCAAGCTACAGTAGAACACTGACTCCTAAGACACAGGGTATCCTTGTTTAGGAGGCAGGGTTTAATAAATTAGTACGCCTTTCAAAATTGTGAACACGAACAAGATATTAAGCAAAAAAAAAAATGTAAGGTAATTTGTTCAATAAAGATATTATTATATTATAAAGTACGTTAAAGCTAATCGTCTCGCCGCCACCGCTTTAGATAATATTGGAGACCAATAAGGTTTCGGTTTAAATTGACTACTAGGATTTTGGTTAAATTTAAAATAAGGAATGCTTGCATCAGCGGCTCCGTTAATTATATCTAAAAATAAATTATATGCTTTTTGTGGATTAGCAGGTATTGTACACTCATCATTTTTTCCGACACATTGTTTGAGAGCAGACGTGTTTTGGCTCAATTTAAAAAAATAAAAACATTTATTAGCAAGTACGCAACTCTAACCCGTAATCGAAAAGTCAAAGTGCCTAAAATCCTAAACTCATACATCCTATATACATCTTGGAGAATCCTTATATTGCGGTGCTCGCTGTGTGACCTCACCCCGCACGCGACTTCTTCACCTCCGCGGGAACAGCACACTGGTCATAATTGCTGTCTCGCCTCCTCCAAGACACCGCTATACCGTCGCCTGCGCTGCTCGATAAGGAACTACGCCAGCCCACTTTGTTGCTACTTACCCTCGCAAGTTTTAATAACCGTGAGTACTACGGTGAACGGTCACTTTTATATATTTTTTTTAAATCACCTAACCGCTCAAGATGCCTCGCGCACAGCGCTCGTCACCGACGCCGCAGTCAAAGAGCTCAAACGTCAATATGACAAAATCTGGGCCTGACTCGGATATTCCACAAATGATATTGAGTGATCCGTTTGACGATGTAAACGTTACGAGTGATTCTACGCGCCAAATCAACAAGCGTCCGCACACGACGAGCTCCTCTCCGCGGACGACAAACTCCGCTCCGCCGTCAGAGCTCCAAGATAAAAGGGAAATAATTGGAATGCTGAAGAACTGGAAAATAGAACTGGAAGCGTATCTTACTAAAATGATTAGCGATCAAAGCTCTTCTTTGAACAAATTAGCAAACGATATGGTTAAATTAAAACGCCAAAACCTGATTATTCAAAAATCAAACGCAGAAATCGAAAAAAGCGTTTCGTTCATAAGTAAACAGTATGACGACATTTCAAAACAAGTTGAATCATTGCAGAGAGAAAATCTAGTGTACAAAAATAGTCTCTTAACCATGGAAACCAAAATACAAGATCTACAGCGTGTTTCCCGGCCCTCAACTATTGAAATCCGCAACGTGCCTCATATGGAGAACGAAGCAGCATCGGATCTTACTGCGATTGTCACCAAATTGGGTTCAATTGTTGACGTACCACTAAAAAATTCTGACCTGCGCGATGTGTACCGCTTACCAGGTAAACCAGATACGATTAGGCCAATTGTAGCTGAACTTTCTAGCGTCATAACAAAAAACAAAATAATCACCGCTACTCGCAATTTCAACAAAACGCTCAAAGAAGATGATCGCCTAAGTACCCGAAGCATTGGTTTGACGGGCGATCGGCGGCCGATTTATTTATCAGAACACCTCCCGGCCAGTTCCAGAAAACTCTTTTTCACCGCCAAGGAATTTGCTAAACTTAATAAGTACGACTTCTGCTGGACCTCAAACGGCAACATCTTCTTGAGGAAAGCCACAGGAGCTAAACAAATATTAATTAGATCGGAGCAAACCCTACGAGACTTGGAGCGGCCACCGAATCAATGACTTTTCTATGAAATAATGTATTCACTACTCTCTAACTCCATACTACACATAAGTGGGCGAAATTTAAAAACATTATTATTTTTATTAACAAAGATAAATTGTATCGTAAATCTAACAAGTCCCCATGTACCCCACCAACTCACTAAGCAATCTCTATTTTGTGTCGAAATCGATAAACAAAAATATTATGATAACATAAACACACTCCTGATTTTGATCTCCAATTTTATGATTTGCCTAACCTACTCGAACAATAACAAACATAAAATAGGTAACCATATGTCTCTAAGACCAAAACCACACTCACAACCTTATGCACAACCACACTCACAACCACATTCGCAACCTTATTTACAACCGCATTCGCAACCACATTCGCAAACAAATTCACCTATCTACAGATTTTACCTATTAATAACGCTGTGCGAACAATTGAAACTTCTCGATTGTTATATTTGTAATGGTTGGTTTTATTTGTTCACAAATCATGGCCACACTAGGGCTATTTGCTCTAAACAAGCTACACTTTCTGGATGGATAACGATAACCAATGGCGTCAATAAATGAAATTAACAATGAGCTGGACAGTATCAGTGTTTCATCGTCCTTTACATGCACTCCAGACAAATGTGCTGAGTATTTAAAATCCTCGCGAGCACTAAATGTCTTGCACCTTAACATTAGAAGCTTAAATAAAAACTTCAACGAGTTTACCTGTCTACTTGCGTCAATCAAGATAAAATGCGATATCTTAATTCTGACAGAGTGTTGGCTAAAGAGGAATGCGGCAGTCCCAAGCATTCAATTCAACCTCATGCCAATCCATTAACCTTATTAATCAGAATGATGGCGTGGTGATTTACATTAATGAAAAGCTGGATTTTAGCATCACTGAACCGAAATTTTCTGGAGCTAGCTGCCTTGTTTGTGCAATCGAAAGTAATTTTACTATAATAGCACTATATAGACCGCCCTCACAAAAGAACATTGACAACTTTCTGGACAGCCTGGATAATTTGTTGACAGACTGTGGGCAATGTAAAAATGTCTCAATTATAGGAGACATTAATATAAACATTGTACCCAGCAGTAACGACCCACACTTCTGTCAATACCTAAATCTAGTGGCCTCGCATAGTCTCCTCCCCGCTCATGTGCTCCCAACTCGTCTTGGGAATTGTCTGGATCATGTGATGCTTAAGACAATCTGCGATGCAACCACGTTGGTAGTGGAAACGTCAATAACAGACCATTCCGCGGTCCTGCTGAACATAGGAATTAAACCCGCAAACCGCTGCTCAGACAGATGCACTGCTCCCCGCCTAAACCTACCTTGCGCTATCAATGACATCGAGAGCTGTGATTTCTCAATTGTCTCAAAAATATTTGACCCGAATCTTGCTATGGATAAGCTGTACGAAATCCTAACACCTATATTAATTAAGAATACTGTTTATAAAACTATCCCCAGTAAACATAAAATCATAAAACCTTGGATAACCGTTGGGTTGTTGAGATGCATACGTAACCGGGATAACATGCACAAGCGAACTAACAAGGAACCCCAAAACACAGTTTTAAAACTAACGTATTTGCGCTACCGGAATTTTTGCAACAATTTATTAAAAAAACTCAAAGCCGCGTATGAGAGACAGGCTTTCTCCGATGCCAAAAATGACCCAAGAAAAATGTGGGCAGCCGTACGTAATGTCCTTGACACCAATAAAAACACCTTACCGCCGACCAACCTCCTAAAAATTACAGGTGACCCAGACGTGTCGGTCAATACCGTAAATAGGTTCTTTGCTGATGTTGGCAGAAATCTTGCCAACAACATCCCACAAAATCTTAGCGCCACCCAATGCATTTCTGCGCACCCAGTCCCAATAGTTAACTCTATAGCCTTACTGGAGGCCGAAGAGGCACAGGTTGCCACTATTATAAAAAATCTCCGCGCAGACAGTGCCTCTGGATGGGAATGTCATCTCTCCGAAATTATTAAAACTCACCAGACACAAACTGGTGCCGCCCTTGACACACATTTGTAATCTCACACTATCCACCGGCATTTTCCCTAAAACCCTTAAAAAAGCCATCGTCCACCCGATCTATAAAACAGGTGACAGAGACAGTGTTAACAATTATCGCCCAATTTCTGTGCTTCCAGCAATTTCCAAAATTCTGGAAAGAATTATCCACAAGAATCTTCTCAATTACCTAGACAAATATAGAATCATTGCGCCGAACCAGTACGGCTTCAGAAAGGGTGTATCCACGGAAGATGCCATATCATCACTACTGGACTCCGTCGTCAACAAAATCGACAACAAATACAAATGCATAGGCATCTTCTTGGACTTGTCCAAGGCCTTCGATACTGTCTCTGTCCCTATTTTACTCGGCAAGCTGGAACGGATTGGAATACGTGGCACAGCTTTCAAATTACTTCAGAACTTTCTTTCTGAACGAACCCAGTGTGTTAAGATTGGCGAGTACGTCAGTGGTGAACAATTACTTAATTTTGGCGTGCCCCAAGGAAGTCTTCTCAGTCCCCTCCTCTTTCAAGTCTATGTTAATAATCTCTGTCTACTCAACCTCCCCTCTACTCACATTATAGCTTACGCCGATGATACTATTTTACTGTCCAGTGGACCCGACTGGGAAACAGCTAGGGAGGCCGCCGAAAAGGCCAAATAAGACATTCTCTTTCCCTTTCCCCCCTTTCCAAAGTCCCAAATTGTACTATGCTGAATTAATTATTGTATTGATATTTTATTGATTTATTTTTATATAATATACTCTGCTTTGTTAAATTTTCTATTTTATCGCTATGTAGTGGACGGATATGACCCCTGTAACACAGGAATTTCTGATTTGAGGTCATTGATCGTGTATTCTGTACCTCACCAATTGCATCCTAAGTTAAGTGTCACCTATAATTCTGTACTTTTTGTCAAATAAATTATTACTATTACTATTACTATCTAGTTTTTCTTGTATATAATTACGGTAAGTTACCCAATCGGCTTTTTTAAAGTTTCGTTTTTTAACAATGCGTGGAATATAATTAACCGACGTTTTTAATTTGATTATCACGTGGTCACTGCCCAAGGACTCATTAGTTGCGTTCCAATCAAACATAAAAGACACATCTGAAGAGACTATAGATACATCAGGTGCCGACTTTTGCAAAATTCCATTAACTAGCTTTACACGAGTCGGCTTCCCATCATTTAAAGTAACGAAATTATGGTCAATTAAAGAGTCAAAGATTTGAATACCCCTTTGATCTGTTCTCGTGGACCAACTTGAGTGATGACCGTTATAATCTCCTAAAATTACAGTTCTAGAGTTTGCTATAGAAAACAGCGTGTCCCAATCATTTTGTGTAGTACGAACGTTCGGTGGGCAATAAATTGAAATCATATTTTGAATGGAACTGCAATTGATAATTTTGACATGGACCATCTCAATACGCGAATTTAAAATATGAATATGGCATTGTTGAGCCTTGATGGATTTGTGAGTTAGAATTGCGACGCCTCCATATGAGTCAGGTCTGTCGCAGCGAAACACATTATAATCTTTTATATTAAGATCACAGTCAGGATCCAACCAAGTTTCACATAACGCAGCAATATGAACTTTTTCTAAATACAAAATTTGTTCTAAATCTAGTTTTTTGGGTAGCACACTTTGTGAGTTCCATTGCAAAATGTTTATTTTAACAGTATTCATTGCGGAAATATTTTTTTAAAGAGGACAAATCTTTAGGTATCATCTTATTTAGGAAGAAAGATATTGCCCACTCTATGCTAATTTGGACAATGGATATAATTTTAACTTTGAAGGAGTCATTTCTAACAAATAAAATATATTTTATTTTATCTACCAGCCATCCGAATGAATTATTATCTTAGAATTAATATTTGTTTCGGGATATTTACCATGTATATTTTGTTTTTGGTTGAGAGCTCGATATTCAACCAAAAACAAAATATACATGGTAATTATCCCGAAACAAATATTAATTCTAATGATTGTGACCATGTCAGCTTAAAAACTTATATTGAATTATTATCTTCCGAATCTTCATTTTTACCATCGTCTTCCTCCTCAGTTGCATCACCCCTGTACGTATGCTCTTGAAAGTCCATATCACAATCCTGTTCCTGGGAAGTTTCAAAATGGGATCCTATTTTTTTTGTGTTTTTTCTGCTTACTTTTCTTTATGGCTTCTCCTTCTTTTTCGGTTTGTGTTTTGTCCATTTGCGGTACATTTTTGGTTTGTGGTCCTTTTGTGATATTTCTTTTGTTGGAGATGGTTTCGTGACTTTGTACAGGGCGTGCTGTTTTTTGAGCAAATGTTGCTTTCGACTGTAACACGGGTGACATCGGTGTATTTGAGGTCATGGTAGGTGTTTGCGTAGCTGGATTTATCTCATAAGAAGGTGTGGGAGGCACACGCCTGTTGACATCTGCCACGTACGCAGGTGCCGGAGGAGGTATATACATATCCAATGCTTTTCTATATGAAACGTTAAACTGACTCATAATAGTACGTATTTTTCTTTCCTTAATATACACTGGGCAAGTTTTGTCCAGTGCCATGTGATTCTTAGTACAATTCACACATTTAAAAGAGACTGTTTCGCAGTTAGCATGTTTACCTCCGCATTTCGGACAAATTATATTCGTTGTAGGGCACATTTTGACTGAGTGACCATACCTCCAGCACCTAGAACATTGCGTAACGGGAAATACGTAAGGTTCTACCAATACTCTCATTTCGTAGATGAGTATAAAAGGTGGTAACGATGGTCCTTCAAATCCTATTCTCCATGTCTCGCTATCGGTCCAATTGGCTCCCTCTCTGTCCCTTCGTTGTAGGCGTCTTACATTTACTACCTTACAGGTACTTGATAGTACATGAACGTAGCTCATTCTCAGAGATGTCTAAATCGATATTTTTAATGACTCCATATGATAGACCAACCTCAAAAGGCCGCTGGAATCTCCATCCTAAACCTTTAAAATGTTCAGAGTTCCCTAACTTCTCAGCACTTTCGGCATCCTTAAGTTCGACAATAATTTTGTACGGGTTAATATGTTTTACTTTTGTTACATTCATTATTCTTTGTTCCTTAAATAATTTTGCAAGTGCAAACTGTTTAGGAAATTTATCTTTGCAAGTGACACGTAATTCCGTAATTCCTCTTACACGTCTCGTCCTGTTTTTGCTATTCCTTCATTCCATTCATCATCTTCTCTTCTCCTTTTCGTAGGTCGCATTCCATCATTCGATGTCTCATAACCCTCCATCTCAAACAATTGTGTTAAGTCTTCTATGTGTGTATTCTCTTCGGCCTCCATAGTGATTGTATTGATTAGTTCTTCATTATGATTCTCGTCTGTACTCATTACGCATAAGGTGCAGATTCGCGCGAGCGCTAACCGGTTCGGCTGGGCGGCCGACAGCACAATAGATAACGAAGTAGTTGTTAGCTAATCACTACAAAAACACGTCCAAGCAGCACCGTACGCGCTTCGACACTGCACTATTGCTTGCGTGCATTTCCATAAATGCATGTAATCGCAACTAGCATAAGTTAGTGCGTGTTCGGATACCAATCGTGTGAATCGAGTCAAACCATCTTGGTGTTACTTTAGCTTAGATTAACCATTTACCATTTAACAGTGAACTATAATCAATATAACCAAAGAAAACATATTATTGCATTTCATTAAACCAGTGGTTGTTAACCGATAACCAAACCATTACCAGTCATTAGAATAAGTTCAACCAACTCAGAGTTTAGTGCTAAACAAGCAGGCGCTAGCTAAACTCTACAGATGGCCTTGTGCATTTGACGTCATTTTCTGAATGGTGGTGTTAATATTCTCCGCGGAAGAATGGCACTAGGAAACTAATTTATGGATAGGTTAGGTTGGGTTCATATTGCAGCAGTCGAGAGGCACCTTGGAGAATACTTCGCCTCGCCGATAGCTCCCGAGGAAGACCCCGTCTTTTTCTTGCCTTGCGCAGTCAGCCACGCCATCCTCAAGATGAAGCTTAATTACCCCTGTGGCTGATGGTATTACGCTTTTCAGCGCTATTCATCGCTGCCACACTTGCCGTACCGTACGATTGCGCCCATGGCGCGCCTGTACCGTGTATTCTGTGAGTGTTGGAAGGAGAGGCACCTGTCTCGTCAACTGTCGAAAAAACCTGGAATGCGCCATCGTACTGTTTGGCGACCAGAAGAGAGTGCCCGATGGACATTCCCGGGGTGTTCGCGGGCGTCACGTAATGATGGTGCTCAAAGCGGAGAGCTATTGACCCACCACGCTGCTTGCCATCATCTTCAAGGTGTATGAAGTACACCTGCTGCGACACCTAACCGAACCATATGACTCCAAGACTGAAACAGTTCGGGTTTCCGCAAGGAATATAGCACAACGCTAAAGTTGTTGAGGGTACTGCATCTACTTACAGCATCGCTGAATAAAAAAGAGCGTGCTATCGCAGTATTCCTAGACATGGAAAAGACATTTGACCGTGTTTGGCACGATGGTCTGATCTACAAAATGTTACAGTCCGTCGCGCCCCGTCGCGTTGTAAAAGTGGTCTCCTCGTTTTTAGCAAGCAGGACTTTTATGGTAGTGGACGGAGCGATAGCAGCTGGTGTACCACAGGGCAGCTGCGTCACACCCTTTACTACTCCTGCTGCACCGATGACGCCTGCTCCTCACCTATTCCACCCCAGCTTGGCTCACCCTCACTAGCGAGTCCCACAGGAAATACCTACGCGCGCAGCAGAGCTTAACGCTGCGGAGGATTACCGACGCCCCTCGCTATGGGAGGAGCGAGGTAATCACGTGGTAATCTCAAGATCAAGAGCCTGTATGACTTCCGCGCCCGCCTCACGTCCACGTGGTGGACGTATTCTGCATGCCGACGCATCTGCTTAGCTCCACCATCAAGCAAATAGTGCCATGGCATGCGCGGTCACTTGATACGAGGCGCCTATCTCGCGACCTGATACCGGACGCTGATCTCTCCACCTTAACCACCGGACTTGAAGCCTGAGCGGGTCGCTTTCACTCACTGGCGACCCGCTCACACAGAAGCACTCTTCACACATTACATGTACTCAGTGTGCTACTTGTCCTAAGTTAATATAGTCATGCCTATTTCCCCCTTTCACCGAACAGAAAAACCAGTGGAAATACAAAGTAGGCGTGGCACGCGTGTCACTAATAAGCGCTTCCACGCAACTTGATTCCAGGGCCCGCAGTCTCGACATAGTTTGCGATCGCTACGTTAAGTAACGATCGTTATCTCTTACCGACAAAATACGCTTGCCGTAACGACGCTAACGATAAACGCAAGTCTCGACAGCCTAGTTAGCGTGCAAAATCGGTCA
Organism: Orthosia cruda; assembly: GCA_964057195.1. Lineage (NCBI taxonomy): Eukaryota > Metazoa > Arthropoda > Insecta > Lepidoptera > Noctuidae > Orthosia > Orthosia cruda. The sequence goes on along the minus strand of OZ059826.1, from coordinate 1,890,267 downwards.
CTATATTGACTTAGCGTTGTCGGTACGCTAACGATGTTCGTATTCATAGTGCAGTGATTTTTTTGAAAAATTATGGCAGTTGAAAAAAATCCTTGTATCATAGGGAAAATTGGTAGACAAGGTATTCAAAAAAACCTATTTTTCTTTAAAATTTGTGCAGAAGATAGGTAAACCTTATCATGGTAACAATTTTTTGCATCGAAACTTGTAAGTAGCTTATGCCGTTTTTTAAAATACGCATAACAAAGAAGAAAATAGTTCGCTTCCTTGCAACACAGACGTTGAACATAGGAAACAAACTGTCAATGTCAATTGTCAAGTTTGTACACAAAATACGACAATGAGATAGAATTGGATTGGAATTGATTAAAAATCTGGAAAAGAACCGTATTTCTATAGTGGAGGACAGTGAGACAGGCGCAGGCCCTAGCCCGAGTGCTAGCAAGCAGCGTGAGCGTCAGGTAATAACGAACTACAACAATTTTCGATTCCTATTTTTGGTACTAAATTGAATACTTTGAATATGTCCGAAGTAGTTTGTGTTTACTTAATGAATATCTTAAATGTTTCAGGCGTACTACGGGGCATATTGATGCGCATTTAGCAACTTTAGAAGCCCGTCCATATCTCCACACGGGCAAATTTTGAAACATGCTGGAAGGAGGTTCCCGAGGAACTCAACAAACTCCCAAACGGATCCAATAAGTCCCCGAGCAGTGCATGACGTTAAATATCAAGTTGGTTTTTAAATGTAAGTACAAGCCACGTTAGTTTTATTTATATTTAGTAGAATACAATAGGTATCCTAATTACAGGTTTGGATAGACTTAAAAAGCTGCGCCTGCACTAAGCCAGCATAATTATAAAAACAAATCATTCAAACTGGCAACCGAGGCGTCATCACTGCTTCTTTGACTGAAGTGGAGAGACGCATAACGTCCTTAATTAGTGTAGAGTACACATTTGGCACAGACTGCCCGGATACTATGCCATTTCCTTTTTTATTATTAGAATCACTAGTACACTAGAGCATTAAGAGACATTTTTAGTACATCTAATTTTTTTACAGATGGTGGCAGCTGCAACTCAAGTGCAATCAGACGCTGCCAGAGGCAGGCAAGGTACAAGCTGAGGTGTGGATGCTATTTGCATAGGCTGCAAATTCAATAGCGGACAGTTTTACAACTTTTGTAAATAAAAATAATAAATGGTTTTATATGTTTTTAACCGACTTCAAAAAAAGGAGGAGGTTCTCAATTCGTCGGATTTTTTTTTTTTTTTTATGTATGTTCCCCGATTACTCAAAGACGCCTGAACCGATTTCAAAAATTCTTCTTTTGTTTGAAAGGGTATACTTCCTAGTTGGTCCCATAATCATCAAGTCAGGATCTGATGATGGAATCCTAGAGAAATCGAGGGAACTCCTCAAATATTATAGGCAAACATATAGTGATTTTGGTATTTTCATCAACAATGCAATCATTTGCACTCAGAAAGTATCATTTGGTGAAGTGGAACTGATGAAGAAGACCACAGATGGCCACTGGATCTCCTAAATGCTAAATATGTTACGGGCATAAGATATCTCGAATAGTTAACAGACTATAATGAAGCAAATACTTATAAATAAATGGTACTGGTGAAAATGACACCATCGAACTGATCTGATGATGAAGCCGGAAGGTAGGCACTGGAACTCTAATATAAAACAATGTATCCTAGTCGTGTTTGGGCTTATTGGAATCGCCATGAGATGTACTTTGGCTATAAATGATAATCATGTTAATTGGAGGTACCTACCAAAACTAAAAACAGAAAAATAAAAACTTTTTAACAAAAAATCAAACCGACTTCCAGAACAAAAAACTACAAAGCAAAAAATAAATTTCTTTTCCGAAGTCGGTGTCGAAAAACGCGAAAGAATGGGTAGGCACAAAAGACACCGACTTCGGAAAAGAAAAATATTTTTTGCTTTGTAGTTTTTTGTTCTGGAAGTCGGTTTGATTTTTTGTTAAAAAGTTTTTATTTAAATCACAGAGGGTCAATAAAATTAAATTATGTAAAACTAGTATCATTGAGTCTTCTTATGCACTCTGCAACAGCTCACCCAGTGCACCACACAAGTCCTGTATAACAAAAACAATATTTTAGGAGTATTCATACAATGATACACAACGGCATAAGTAGGACTTGATGCTATAAGCCATTATATATCACCTTTGGGTCAAATAAATGGAGACGCTAATGAAATAGGTATAAAGATCTAGGGAAAATTATATGTTATGCAAATATAGGTAAACCTAATTAATAAATATAGTATGAGATTGACATGTGCGATAAGACCGCCCATTATACACTTGCTTTTACCTGTAACTTCTAGGCCATCATCATGAACACTACCATCATTGTCCACTATTTGCATGGGTGAGGTGTTCTCCGGTTCATGTAATTTATATTTTATATGCTTGTTGTGTAACACTGCACATGCATTGAGTGGGACAGACCCCGTTAAACAGACTTCAGCACAGCAAAGCATCTTTCAATGACGTTCCTGGCTGAACAATGAGCATTTGTTTATTGATACTCTGGTGTCCCAGGGCGTTGATTTTTTAAAGGAGTCATCAACCATGGTTTCAGAGGATATCCATCATCACCTAAAAGATAAAAAACAGAAAGTACTTTCAGCATTTTAATGGGCAACTGTTCCAGACAGATTATAATGAACATTTATTATTTGTTGCCAAGCAGCCACGTACGGTGGTCCCAAATTATATTTTTTTTATATGTTTTATGACTCCAATCACAACTGGGAATGGCTGTGGAGTATTTCTAAACCTTGCTTTAACTACACACTGTTCTTCTTGGATCATAGAAAATTTGACATATCTTCTTAAAAGGATTTCATTGATAGCCAAAGTTACAGCATGTATTAATCGGCTAACTGACTTTTAGCTTATGCTGTAGCCCCACTGCAAGCCAATAGGTAGTTGTTAGCACCCACTTGACTATTAAGAAGAAAATTGTAAGTATATCTTGGATATTAGAAAAAATAATAGAAATATTATTTAGGCTCATTATGTACCCAACGCATAGACACTCACTTGAGACTCCACAGAAAGTCCTTAAGGCCCTCGTTTTTGAATAGATGGGCGAAGTTCACCAACGAGTTCATGAAACGTCCTTGTTTATTCGGTAATGATAGAGAAATTGGCCATCCTCTAAATCCAAAGGATTTTCACCTTCACGCCGGTTTCGTGCATTTTTCCGCCGCATTATTATATCGAGTCTGTGTTCTAGCACGACCAAAGCCCACGCTTAATACTATACAGCCATATTACTCTAATTATTATTTATTTATTGTTTTTGTAACCTCTAAAACCAATGATATCGATCGTTACGACACTTATCGGGCTGTCAAAAATGCTCGCTAGGAAATTCGATATCATACCGATAAATCGTTAACTTAGCGACAATATACGTTAAGTTTGCGATGACAATTACTTTTATTATGCGTACAGGGCCTGCAGTCTCGACATAGTTTGCGATCGCTACGTTAAGTAACGATCGTTATCTCTTACCGACAAAATACGCTTGCCGTAACGACGCTAACGATAAACGCAAGTCTCGACAGCCGAGTTAGCGTGCAAAATCTGTCACTATATTGACTTAACGTTGTCGGTAGGCTAGCGATGTTCGTATTCATAGTGCGGTGATTTTTTTGAAAAATTATGGCAGTTGAAAAAAATCCTTGTGTCATAGGGAAAATTGGTAGACAAGATATTCAAAAAAAACTATTTTTCTTTGAAAATTGTGCAGAAGATAGGTAAACCTTATCATGTTAACAATTTTTTGCATCGAAACTTGTAAGTAGCTTATGCCGTTTTTAAAAATACGCATAACAAAGAAGAAAATAGTTCGCTTCCTTGCAACACAGACGTTGAACATGGGAAACAAACTGTCAATGTCAATTGTCAAGTTTGTTTGTACACAAAATACGACAATGAGACAGAATTGATTAAAAACTGGAAAAGAACCGTATTTCTATAGTGGAGGACAGTGACACAGGCGCAGGCCCTAGCCCGAGTGCTAGCAAGCAGCGTGAGCGTCAGGTAATAACAACCTACAACAATTTACGATTCCTATTTTTGGTACTAAATTGAATACTTTGCATATGTTCGAAGTAGTTTGTGTTTACTTAATGAATATCTTAAATGTTTCAGGCGTACTTCGGGGCATATTGATGCGCATTTGGCAACTTTAGAAGCCCGTCCATATCTCCACATGGGCAAATTTTGAAACATGCTGGAAGGAGGTTCCCGAGGAACTCAACAAACTCCCAAACGGATCCAATAATTCCCCCGAGCAGGGCATGACGTTAAATATCAAGTTGGTTTTTAAATGTAAGTACAAGCCACGTCAGTTTTATTTATATTTAGTAGAATACAATAGGTATCCTAATTACAGGTTTGGATAGACTTAAAAAGTTGCGCCTGCACTAAGGCAGCATAATTATAAAAACAAATCATTCAAACTGGCAACCGAGGCGTCATCACTGCTTCTTTGACTGAAGTGGAGAGACGCATAACATCCTTAATTAGTGTAGAGTACACATTTGGCACAGACTGCCCGGATACTACGCCATTTCCTTTTTTATTATGAGAATCACTAGCACACTAGAGCATTAAGAGACATTTTTAGTACATCTAATTTTTTACAGATGGTGGCAGCTGCAACTCAAGTGCAATCAGACGCTGCCAGAGGCAGGCAAGGTACAAGCCGAGGCGTGGATGCTATTTGCATAGGCTGCAAATTCAATAGCGGACAGTTTTACAACTTTTGTAAATAAAAATAATAAATGGTTTTATATGTTTTTTATTTAAATCACAGAGGGTCAATAAAATAAAATTATGTAAAACTAGTATTATTGAGTCTTCTTATGTACTCTGCAACAGCTCACCCAGTGCACCACACAAGTCCTGTATAACAAAAACAAGATTTTAGGAGTATTCATACAATGATAAACAACGGCACAAGTCGGACTTGATGCTATAAGCCATTATATATCACCTTTGGGTCAAATAAATGAAGATGCTAATGAAATAGGTATAAAGATCTAGGGAAAATTATATGTTATGCAAATATAGGTATACCTATTTAATAAATATAATATAATAAAACCTTAAAATAAATCATTTGATTAGGTACCTGTTACTTCTAGGCCATCTTCATGAGAGTGGGTGTGGTGGCTTATGGTTCATGTAATTTATATTTTATACATGTGTATTTATGCATTGGTGAGACAGACACCTAAAAATAGACTTCAGCACACCAATGCATCTTTCAACGACATTCCTAACTGAACAATGAGTATTTGTCTATTGATACTCCGGTTTCCCTGGGTGTTGATTTTTTAAAGGAGTCATCAACCATGGTTTCAGAGGATATATATCATCACCTAAAAGATAAAACATAGAATGTACTTTCAGCAGATTATAATGAACATTTATTATTAGTTACCAAGCAGCCATGTACGGTGGTCCCCATTGATATTTTTTTTATGTGTGCGGTCTCTGAGTGGTGGGCAGTGGATAGTGTGCAGTCTATGGCTGTGGAGCATTTCTAAATTTCCCTTTAACTGCACACCATTCTTCTTGGATCATGGGAAATTTAACGTATCATCTTAAAAGGTTTTCATTGATAGCCAAAGTTACAGCATGTACTAATCGGCTAACTGACTTTTAGCTTATGCTTTTAGCTTATGCTGCAGCCCCACTGCAAGCCAATATGTAGTTGTTAGCACCCACTTGACTATTATGAAGAAAATTACATTACATCTTGGATATTAGAAAAAAATAATAGAAATATTATTTGGGCACATTAAGTACCCAACGCATAGACACTCACTTGAAACTCTACAGAAAGTCCGAAAGGCCCTCATCTTTGAATAGTTGGGCGAAGTTCACCAACGAGCTCATGAAACGTCCTTGTTTATTCGGTAAAGATAGATAAATTGGCCATCCTCTAAATCCAAAGGATTTTCACCTTCACGCCGGTTTCGTGCATTTTTCCGCCTCATTATTATATCGAGTCTGTTTTCTAGCACGACCAAAGCCCACGCTTAATACTATACAGCCATATTACTCTAATTATTATTTATTTATTGTTTTTGTAACCTCTAAAACCAATGATATCGATCGTTACGACACTTATCGGGCTGTCAAAAATGCTCGCTAGGAAATTCGATATCATACCGATAAATCGTTAACTTAGCGACAATATACGTTAAGTTTGCGATGACAAACGTCAAAAATCGATAGCTTTGACTGTCGAGACTACCAAAAATCGATAGCTTTGACTGTCGAGACTACCAAAAATCGTTATCTTCCGATCGTTAGGACTTAGCGACCGATCGTTACGAGATATCGATCGCTATCTATGTCGAGACTGCAGGCCCAGCTAAGGAGTGGAATTCCCTGCCAGAGTCTGTGTTTCCCGATAGCTACAATCTAGGGGTCTTTAAGTCAAGAGTGAATAGGTTACTTCTAGGCAAGCGTGCTCCACCGTCGACCACATCATCGCTTACTATCAGGTGAGATAGTGGTCAAGCGCGAGCCTATATTAGATAAAAAAAAAACAAACGTCAAAAATCGATAGCTTTGACTGTCGAGACTACCAAAAATCGATATCTTCCGATCGTTAGGACTTATCGACCGATCGTTACGAGATAACGATCGCTATCTATGTCGAGATTGCAGGAGCTGCAGTCTCGACATAGATAGCGATCGGTAGTCTCGACAGTCAAAGCTATCGATTTTTGACGTTTGTCATCGCAAACTTAACGTATATTGTCGCTAAGATAACGATTTATCGGTATGATATCGAATTTCCTAGCGAGCATTTTTGACAGCCCGATAAGTGGCGTAACGATCGTTATCATTGGTTTTAGAGGTTACAAAAACAATAAATAAATAATAATTAGAGTAATATGGCTGTATAGTATTAAGCGTGGGCTTTGGTCGTGCTAGAACACAGAGTCGATATAATAATGCGGCGGAAAAATGCACGAAACCGGCGTAAAAGTGAAAATCCTTTGGATTTAGAGGATGGCCAATTTCTCTATCTTTACCGAATAAACAAGGACATGTTTCATGAGCTCGTTGGTGAACTTCGCCAACTATTCAAAGACGAGGGTCTTACGGACTTTCTGTGGAGTCTCAAGTGAGTGTCTTTGCGTTGGGTACCTACCGTGCCTAAATAATATTTCTATGTATGATTTCTAATATCCAAGATGTACTTATAATTTTATTATTAATAGTTAAGTGGGTGCTACAAATTACCTATTGGCTTGCAGTGGGGCTGCAGCATAAGCCAAAAGTCAGTAAGTCGAATAATATATGTTGTAACTTTGGCTATCAATGAAAACCTTTTAACATGATACGTTAAATTTCCTATGATCCAAGAAGAACGGTGTGCAGTTAAAGAGAAGTTTAGAAATGCTCCACAGCCATGGACTGCACACCACCCACTACCCACCACCCATAGACTGCACGCATAAAAAAATTATCAATGGGGACCACCATACATGGCTGCTTGGTAACTAATAATAAATGTTCATAATCTATAATCTACTGAAAGTACATTCTATGTTTTATCTTTTAGGTGATGATGGATATCCTCTGAAACCATGGTTGATGACTCCTTTAAAAAATCAACACCCAGGGACACCGGAGTATCAATAAACAAATAGGTACTCATTGTTCAGCCAGGAACGTCGTTGAAAGATGCTTTGGTGTGCTGAAGTCTGTTTTTAGGTGTCTGTCTCACCAAAGCATAAATACACATATATAAAATATAAATTACATGAACCAGAAGCCACCACACCCACTCTCATGAAGATGGCCTTGAAGTAACAGGTACCTAATCAAATGATTTATTTTAAGGTTTTATGTTATATTATATTTACTAAATAGATATACCTATATTTGCATAACATATAATTTTCCCTAGATCTTTATACCTATTTCATTAACATCTCCATTTATTTGACCCAAAGGTAATAATAATAATGGCTTATAGCATCAAGTCCGACTTATGCCGTTGTGTATCATTGTATGAATACTCCTTAAATCTTGTTTTTGTTATACAGGACTTGTGTGGTGCACTGGGTGAGCTGTTGCAGAGTGCATAAGAAGATTCAATAATACTAGTTTTACATAATTTTATTTTATTGACCCTCTGTGATTTAAATAAAAAACATATAAAATCATTTATTATTTTTATTTACAAAAGTTGTAAAACTGTCCGCTATTGAATTTGCAGCCATCTCAGCTTGTACCTTGCCTGCCTCTGGCAGCGTCTGATTGCACTTGAGTTGCAGCTGCCACCATCTGTAAAAAAAATAGATGTACTAAAAATGTCTCTTAATGCTCTAGTGTGCTAGTGATTCTAATAATAAAAAAGGAAATGGCATAGCATCCGGGCAGTCTGTGCCAAATGTGTACGCTACACTAATTAAGGACGTTATGCGTCTCTCCACTTCAGTCAAAGAAGCAGTGATGACGCCTCGGTTGCCAGTTTGAATGATTTGTTTTTATAATTATGCTGGCTTAGTGCAGGCGCAGCTTTTTAAGTCTATCCAAACCTGTAATTAGGATACCTATTGTATTCTACTAAATATAAATAAAACTAACGTGGCTTGTACTTACATTTAAAAACCAACTTGATATGTAACGTCATGCATTGCTCGGGCGATTTAATGGATCCGTCTGGGAGTTTGTTGAGTTCCTCGGGAACCTCCTTCCAGCATGTTTCAAAATTTGCCCGTGTGGAGATATGGACGGGCTTCTCAAGTTGCCAAATGCGCATCAATATGCCTCGAAGTACGCCTGAAACATTTAAGATATTCATTAAATAAACACTAACTACTTCGGACATATTCAAAGTATTCAATTTAGTACCAAAAATAGGAATCGAAAATTGTTGTAGATTGTTATTACCTGACGCTCACGCTGCTTGCTAGCACTCAGGCTAGGGCCTGCGCCTGTGTCACTGTCCTCCACTATAGAAATACGGTTCTTTTCCAGTTAATCAATGCCAATAATCCAATTCTATCTCATTGTCGTATTTTGTGTACAAACAAACTTGACAATTGACATTGACAGTTTGTTTCCCATGTTCAACGTCTGTGTTGCAAGGAAGCGAACTATTTTCTTCTTTGTTATGCGTATTTTTAAAAACGGCATAAGCTACTTACAAGTTTCGATGCAAAAAATTGTTAACATGATAAGGTTTACCTATCTTCTGCACAATTTTCAAAGAAAAATAGTTTTTTTTGAATATCTTGTCTACCAATTTTCCCTATGACACAAGGATTTTTTTCAACTGCCATAATTTTTCAAAAAAATCACCGCACTATGAATACGAACATCGCTAGCCTACCGACAACGTTAAGTCAATATAGTGACAGATTTTGCACGCTAACTCGGCTGTCGAGACTTGCGTTTATCGTTAGCGTCGTTACGGCAAGCGTATTTTGTCGGTAAGAGATAACGATCGTTACTTAACGTAACGATCGCAAACAATGTCGAGACTGCAGGCCCTGGCCCAGTAATGTTTTCGCGAAAAATTTGTTTTTCCGTAACTATGCCGTTTTGTACCATTTTGGAGTGCAAAAATAATAGTACGAGAAATAATCTTAAATATGGAGGTGTTTCGTATCATCGGTAACAACTATTTTATTGGTTTTCTAATGAAATCTTAGTGAATTTCAATTTACTAATCTATATATATAAAGGGCAATGTCCCGACTGACATATCAACGCCCAGCCTAAACCAATAATGATAGAAGTTTGAAATTTTTAGAGGATGTTGATTTTATACTGTAGGCGTCATTTAAGAAAGGATTTTTGGAAATTCGACCTCTAAAGGGGTGAAATAGGGGATAAAAGTTTGTATGGAACTCTGTCATTTTTTATTTGAAATGTATGAAATATGGTATTAAGCCTCTAAATATAAAATAATAAAATACGTATTTAAGCTTTTTTTGAATTTCATCCCTTAAAGGGGTAAAAAGGGATGTCAAAATTTAAATGAAATATATATTGTTTCAAGTCAAAATTACTTGAAATTTAGTATATAGACACTTCAAAATAATTAAAGAAACACGTGTATAAGGATTTTTTGAATTTCTTCCCTTCAAGGGGTAAAAAGGGATGTTAAAGTTTAAATGAAAAATAAATTGTTCATTATCAAAATGAATTGAAATTTAGTCATTCTGCTCTGCAACACAATTAAAGAAACAGGTATTTCAGGATTTTTTTAATTTCATCCCTTAAAAGGGTAAAAAGGGGGGTGTTAAAGTTTGCATGAAAACTAAATTGTTTATTATAAAAAAATCTTGGAATTCAGTATTAATGCTCTTCAATACAATTAAAGAAACACGTATCTCAGGATTTTTGAATTTCAGCCATTAAAGGGGAAAAAGGGGTGTAAAAGTTTGTATGAAAACTAAATCTTTTACTATCAAAATTTCTTGGAATTCAGTATTTATGCTATTCAATACAATTAAAGAAACATGTATCTAAGGATTTTTAATTTCATCCATTAAAGGGGTAAAAATAGATGTTAAAGTTTGAATGAAAAATAAATTGTTCATTTACAAAATGAATTTAAATTTAGTAATTCTGCTCAACAATACAATTAAAGAAACAGATATTTAAGGATTATTGAATTTCTTTCCTTGAAAGGGTAAAAAGGGGGTATTAAAGTTTGCATGAAAACTAAATTGTTTATTATCAATATTTCTTGGAATTCAGTATTTACGCTCTTGAATACAATTAAAGAAACACGTATTTGAGGCTTTTTAAATTTCCTTCCATAAAGGGGTAACAAGTGGGGTTAAAGTAGTAGGATTAGGTAGTAGGATTCAGAAATTGAAAGCAAAGTGGTCTTCCACTATTTGTGGAAATCGATCTAATCTGGAATGAAAGTCTAGCTCTAGCTATTAGAACGGGAAGGCAGTGCAGTTTATGCTCATTTTATATCAATTTACACGTAATTTTAATAATTCGATAAAATAATAAAGTTGAGAAAATCAGTCTAAGGGAACAAAGACGCGGGCGGAAAACTATATTTGGATAATAATTTGCAATATCCCACCAGAACTGAAAAATAACGAAACAGCCAATATCGTGAAGTCCACGCAGGCGAAGCTGCGGGCGGACAGCTAGTAATTTAATAAAACGTCTAGTTAAAATCATCCGCGATTAAAAAAAATATATTTTGGATTGAATGTATTCACTATTTCACGGATGTAGTCGGGTCCGGTATTGATTTTATACATAAACTGCCGAGCAATGAAAAAGTTCCACCCACAAAATGCCGACAAACACCTTACTATATCCTAAGACATAGAACTTAGCTTCATAAATTAAAAAGTATAATGAAATCTATTTTATTATGCAAACTTAAACTCTTTTAAATACTGGTATTTTTGAAGCCATGGATTAAAAAAGTAGAAAAACAATATTTTGGGGTTTGAAAATTTCGGAATACATTTAGATTAGATTAAGACGGGCCGGTGTCCGCAACTCCACGTCTAAGCGCGTATTTTGCGTACGGAATACATTTGTTTCGTTTTTTGTTTTGCTTTTGATTTCATCCTTGTTTTCGCCGTTGTGAAAGAAATCTTAAATTGTAAAGACTTACGGCTCTCGTACCCATAAATCATGCCTCTGTCACCCGAGGATTGTACGAGAGTCATCACTAAGGTGGAATTGGGGACCAGCCAAAGAAATACGGCCAGAATAATGGGCGTGACACATACTACTGTCCGACGAGTGATCCAAAGGTTTAGAGAGACTGGACTAAACATGAGAAGACTAGGTACTGGCAAGCCAAGGTGCACAACAGTCCGAGAAGATCGTTTCATTGCGGCAGCCATGTTAAGAAATCGACATCAGACGGGAGTTGCGGTTCAACAACAACTTCTGCAAGTTCGAAGGGAGCCAATAAGCGAGTCGACAATCAGGAGACGTCTTGCCTAAAGAGGATTGAAGGCTTACAGGCCAGCAAAAGGCCCAAAACTGGAACGGCATCATAAAGTTGCCCGATTGCGATACGCCCCCGAGCGTACAGAATGGGGTGAGGACGAATGGGGCAGAGTGATGTTCTCTGATGAGTCAAGATTTATGCTGTACCATCATGATGGGAGGAAAAGAGTATACCGACGACCAGGAGAACGTTTTGCACAAGCATGTTTTGAAGAAAAAGTGTCACACGGCGGAGGTACCGTTCACGTGTGGGCTGGTATCTCTGCAGAGGGTCGAACAGCGTTAGTTCCAATCGAGAACGGGAACCTTGAGATACATCAATGAGATTCTCAATGAACATGCTGGTCCGTTTTTGGCCAATATGGGTGAAAATGCAGTGTTCATGCACGATAATACACGGGCCCACACTGCTCAAGTTGTAAATGAGTATCTTCAGGACGTAGGAATCCACAAAATGGAGTGGCCAGCAAGGAGCCCCGTTTTGAATCCTATTGAGCATGCTTAGGACGAACTTGACAGACGTGTGAGAAAACGAGTTCCACCTCCAATTACTCTTCGTGACTTGAATTACGCGCTCATCGAAGAATGTGAGAACATTCCTCAGCATATGCTGAGGAATCTGGTATTCAGCATGCCCAATCGCGTAGAAGCTGTATTGAGAGCACATGGAGGAAACACCAAGTACTGAGTTATCAAAACCTACGTTTACACCTAATAATACCCCTACTTAGAGATTTGGTTTTATTTGCCAAATGGCCCCAATTTTTTAAAACATTTAATTTAAAATTTGAACACAATATTTACGTTTTTAGTTGGTAATATTCTGATGCGCTGTTAAATGTACTCAATATTGCAGACAGCGTCATGAAGCTAGCCTTTCCCGTTTAGGAGTAATTTGGTGCTATGTCACTGGAACTTTTTCATGGCTCGCGAGTGTACATATAGATAAAAGAAAATAGGAAACTATATTTTCTTTAATATAATATTATTAGGTGGATCAAAAAAAAATACAACAACAAAAACAACAAACAAATACAACTTGATTTTAGGACTTACAATATCCATCTAACACCAACCTATGTACTAATAACTATTTAATATAAATAGTTAACAAAAATAATGCTATACAATTACAAAAGAAGCAAATATCTACTGGACTTCATAGAAAGAACATATAAACGTATTTTGCAAAATAAGTATCATCAAATATGATACGTACTAGAAAACTCTTCACAATCCAAATAGGTAAAATGTTAATTTGAACAATATTGGTATTTAGGTAAAATAAAACACTAACCTTTTAAAATACTTAGGTTACTACCTGAACGAATATTCGGTGATGATATTTTAACTAAAATATTCTTAACACCGTTAATTTGTTTACAGTCACGTTACAGTTACAGTTTATTATCCAAATCCACTGATTTCAGCAAATCTTCATGTGATTACCAATCCGGCTCGGTATGGACCAAAATGTTGGTGAATTTTATGTGAAAAATGGAAGGGGCTTAATGACAAGCAAGTACAAAAAGCCTTACATCTAATTACAACTAATTAACACGCAACGTTGATTTGCTCATTCTAAACGAGCAGGCATAGGGTCGAACAACTGCCAACCCCAAAGAATTTCAGACTTGACGTCCTGCCCCCGAAATATGACGTGTCAAAACTATCATCAAACGACTGTAAAAAAGAGACAGATGTATACAGGTCATATACATCTGTCCCTTACGCACACTCAAAATAACCTTGCCGTAAGAGCTTATTTATTACTTAGCTTACCCCCCTGGATGACAAACAGTTGGTAGTTTTTTGACAATGACTTGAAATTTAAAAGACATTAACTGTACATTATTCATAATAATTGAGCATCATTTTAATTTAGTTTTATTATTGAATATCTTGTTACTTTCCACTTCACGCTGCATGTTGCTTATCAGTAACCTGGCCGAATATATTAAACTCCCTCTACTCAACAAGAAATGTTTTGAAGTAATAAAAATAATTCGATATATAATGTTGCGTTTGTTGTGCATCGATTTAACCGAGTTAGTACAGAAGAAAGATAGTTTGAGAACATAAAATAAAAATGTGTTTCACCCCTGCTGTCAGTTGATTGAGCTAGGTGCTGTCAGTAGTTTGTTGGTAAACATTGTACCTTGATATTGACCCATCTATAGTATACAAAAGTTAAATAAACCCAGAAAAAGTACGTAGACTTAAGAGTTTTTTTTTATTTTTTCTACGTAAGAAAACGATACTAATAGTAAGTTATATTTTTTATTTAATTAAGCCGTGGTGGCCCAGTGGTAACGGCGCTGATTTGCCCGTCGTAGGTCTTAGGTTCGATTCCCGGTAGGCGCTATACTTTGTGTATACTATTTAATCATCACTGCTCTAAAAACGGTGGCGGAAAACACCGTGAGGAAACCGGCATGTCCTAGTATCAAAAATTCGAAGTCATGTGACATCCAGCAATCCGCTCTGTGCCCGCGTGGTATATTGAGACCCATCCCTCTCTCACAGAGAGAAGGCCTGTGTCCCAGCAGTGGGATCATTAAAAGGCTGATGAAGACTATTATATATTATAATTGACCTTAATTCGATTAATTATTTTGAAACAGATAGCCATTCAACAACATTAGAATCTAACGCAGCTTTGTCCATGCACTACCGAACCGTACAGTTTTAGGATGTATGGTACTTTTAAACCTCTCAGAAGGTAAATTAGGGACAGTCTTGACAACATTTCATACGTTTTCCATATGGTGCTACAGCCCGTTCATACATAATGTTACCTAAAAGAAATTGTAGTGCAAAAAATTTCAAGTTGACTTTGATTTTGATAGTGCTGCAAAATCCGAAGAAGAAATAACTGTGAACACATGGTGCCAGTACCGTGTGTCCTATAATTGAGTTCCATGTATCATGTTTTTGACATCGCAGACCTTCATAGCTTCATAGGCAATAGTCTTAGTGGTGAAGCACACAAAGATGGCTATGTACACTTTTACTAGCCTGCATCCCCGACCTTGCCTACTAGCAGCCATGATGTGTATTTGAGTCATAGTCTGCATAGTCCACACCAGTGCTTTCAAAGGGTTAACCGCTTAGAAGGAGACGATGCTGTGGCAAATTACCCATCAAATGAGTAACTGTTCTACCCGACATGCGACAACATTGTTGCACGCAATTACGATAACAACTCTTAGCTAGGCTTCGTCCGCCTATAGGCCAGTCTGTATCTCTAATCGAAGCCAGCATTAGCTGAGTGCCTGCATGCATCAGCTTTATATGGTCGAATTCGAATAATAACTTCGTAAATTTGTGAGTAGTCTGTAAAAGAATAGAGTGCTTTTTATCAAAAGCAAAAGTTGAATTTGCTAAGCGACACGCATGATTTTATTATTATCTAATAATTCGTATAATTGTATAAGGGCGCTTTTATAAGGCAACTTCGGATTATTAATGAGTAATTCATACTCAGGAAAAGACTCAATTTGGCTTCTAATTATAATAATATTTAATGCATCCTGTAACTCGACTTGTGATATAAATTTTCCAATAGAAGGAATTTTCCTACACAATTTTATAAACCTCAAAACTGTTGCTACACTACGGATCAGCCTTAAATAACTAGAATAACTATTAAAATCGATGATATTTACTATTATTACTAACACTGGCGCTCAGTAAAACATGAGGTTGAGTTTCAGGAAGCTTGTCTGGTTCTAACGGTTTATGTTGAGACGGCTAATGAGACTGGTCTTACCACAAGTCCAAAGATTGCAGAACACTAATATCCACGCCAAGAGATATTAGGTCTGCAGGGTTCTTAGCGGTTGGGATATGTCGCCAAGTACAGTATCCTGCCTTATCTAAAACTTCAGCAACGCGATTGCGCACAAATGGCTGAAGCTTAGAAGGTAACATCTGCAACCATCCCAACACGACGGTGGAGTCAGTCCAACAATGAACATGACTAAACTTTAGCCGCAGTGAACTCACAACCTTCTCGCACAAACGAGATCCGCCTACGGCGCCAGACAATTCCAGTCTTGGAATGGTGGTCGGCTTAATCGGTGCCACTCGACTTTTAGCGGCTAAAGCCGGGTATCCACTTAGGTTCGCCGTGGATTGCGAACACTGTGTGCTCCGCGAACGTGAACGTGTATAGTGTACACACTTAGGCTGCAACATCAGTGCTCCTGTCCTGACAAACTGCGCTCCCCTTTGAGATCGCGCAAAAAACCGCTTCCAGAGCGCTCCGCCGTGCTCCGATCGTGCTCCAGTCGCGCTCCGCGATCACGACGTATCCATTATGTTTGGTTTGCGGAGCGGGCGCGTTCGCAAACCACGGCGAACCTAAGTGGATACCCGGCTTAACAGATGAACCTTGTACTCACCCTGATCATTGGCACTACGTACATAGATGAACGCACCATACGCACGCTCAGATGCGTCTGTGAATACATGTAACAGTTAAGTATAAACTTTAAAAAAATATGAGTTTAAAAGGTATTTTTTATGTTTAATCATCAAACCTTTTATTTGAAAATTTTAGCTCCTAAATCAGAATCGCAAATTCAGAATAAGCTTAACAATTATCGTATAAGATGGCTCCAACCATTTTGTAAATCAAATCAAAATCGTCGTGAATTTCAAAAAGCAACCTTCAACTAGTTGATTTGCTTTGTGCCAGTCACAGATGGGAGGTAATCTGTGGTGCCAGTGATAGCGGTTTGTTTACATTGAATAACAAGTGTTACAAGTATGCCTTGTTCCGACCGTCTGCAATAAAATACAATTACGTCAATGGTGATAATGAATTTATTTAATTCAAACCGTAATTGCTATTTCTTGTGTAATTTGATTTACTTTATTGTGATTTCGCCTCTTGGTTTAAACTTCTGTGTAAAGTGTCTGAAAATTATTAATTAATTTTACTCTGATTACGTAAGCTGTTGATCTGAGATACCGCTGAAATTGTGATTAAGATGTATTGTAAGATATCATCAGGAACATGGTCTCAAATAGTCATCGCTGGTCTTGACTGGTCCACCCTCTGACCCATTTATATTTGTAACACCATCATCATTGCACTTATCACAGTTAATTTGGGGTCCGTGTAACTTCTATTCTTTTGTACCTACTTCTAGCCGTATCATCTTTCATAAAAAACAACCAAAACATCCTTCATAATGCGCACAGCGAATGAATGGAACTCACTACCTGCGTCTGTGTTTCCGAACGCATTCAACCCGAATCTCTTCAAAATTAGAGTAAACAGGCTCCTTCTGGGTAAGCTCACTCCATCGTCGACTCTGTCTCTGTCACCTATGGTTTAGACGAGAGTCAAGAGCAAACCCATCTCAAATAAAAAAATTAAAAAAATGTTGATCCATCGATTCTTTGTCCTTCCCCTCCTCTTATAGCCTCATCCCTGTTCGAACTCAAAACTTTCCTCACAACATTTTCCTCATTCATCCGCATGTCGTGGTGGCCCCAGTGACTTAGACCTCGTCTCTCGTGCTTGAGGTCGTGGGTTTAAATCCGAGCAAGTACCAATGTACCTTTTTCAAATTATATGTTCGTTACTGTAATTGTACTGTATGTGTCTGTGTACTTTCTATGTTTATCTTGGATCTCAATGATAACGGTGAAAGAAAACATCGTGAGGAAACCTGGACTTATAGTAGTTTGAAATCGACAACCCGTCTTGAGCAATTTGATGCCTTCTCTATATGAGAAGAGACCTTTGCCATGCAACGGGATAGTAACAGGCTGGTGTTATTATTATATTATAAATTACTAGAGGACGCCTCGCGGTTTCACCCGCGTAGTTCTCGTTCCCGTGGGAATACAGGGATAAAAAGTAGCCTATGTCACCCGGGGATAGAGTAGCTTCCCAACGGTGACAAGAATTTTTGAAATCGGTCCAGTAGTTTTGGAGCCTATTCGGTACAAACAAACAAAAAAATCTTTCCTCTTTATAATATTGGTAGGTATAGATTTAATTAGCTCTGATTGTGAATTAAACGAAATGAGATGTGTCTACCTGTTGGCAATAATATATAGTTCGCCTTGACTGATAGATGGCCGCTCGCCAACATAATAAATATACGTAATAGACACAGGTAAACGGTATGCTGGTATCACACGTTTACGTGGTGATACGGAAATGAGATGGATCCTAGCATAAAAAAAGGATAGCATGATTTATAGGCATGTCGATTTGGCATACTTCCGGTCGACCTTGAAGTGCAGCGACGTGCTGCAATGTACTATTCCGCAAAAGAGACCATGGACGCGGACTTTTTAACGCGGAGTGACCGTGCCAAAATCTCTAGATTATTTAAACCACATATTGACGTCTGGGAGGAACTTTTATCCGAATGGCAATGTAGGTGGGATAATTCCATCAAGGGCCGACACCTCCACCAATTCTTTCCATCCGTTCGCGTGCGGCTGGCCAGGACGTGGCTGGAGGCGGATCAATGTGTTGCCCAATTTCTCACAGGGCATGGTAACTTTAAAAGTAAATTATTTTCCTTCAAGCTTGTTGCCTCCCCATTATGTCAGTGTTCTACATCTGACTGTGAATATGTACAATCTGCACATCATATCTTATGGGAATGTATTCTTTGGCAGAATGAACGCAATACTATGTTGAATAATGTACAGGCTGTATCAGGAGCTGTTTACTATACGGACCTTGTGGAAACTAGAACAAATTTCCGTGCGTTCAAGCGCTTTTGCCATACCTATTATTGGAATCAAATATAACAGCTCACAATGTTAGGACCCATTAATATTAATACAAATTTTTATCCGTGGTGCTAGGCAACTGGGCTTATCCCATTTGTAAACGACCCTTTGTGCCTATTGGTCTTGTTTGTTCTGTCTCCTGCTTGATATGGAGGGAAGTGGAAATTTGTTTTTTCTTACTCCTCCATTTTCTTTTCTGATAAATTTCGTTGCGGGATCCAAGTCAGTTAAATTCAATCTCCGGGACTTCGTCGAGCTTCATTGCCTCGGCGCTTTTCTGGTGGTCGCCACTGTTGATTCTGGCTTTCAGGAGTTGCAGTGGTTTGGGAATAGTGCGGTGGGATTGTCCCAAAAAATAAAATAAAAAGGCATGTCGATTTTTGTGGCAATAATCACTTTTTACCCGACTACGATGAAGCCAAAAGGAAGATCAGTATGTATGTTTGTACTAGCACTCCGCCCACGACTTAGTTCGCGTGATTTCGTTTATCCTAAGTATAAATAATCTATATATATAAAGGGCAATGTCCCGACTGACATATCAACGCCCAGCCTAAACCAATAATGATAGAAGTTTGAAATTTTTAGAGGATGTTGATTTTATACTGTAGGCGTCATTTAAGAAAGGATTTTTGGAAATTCGACCTCTAAAGGGGTGAAATAGGGGATAAAAGTTTGTATGGAACTCTGTCATTTTTTATTTGAAATGTATGAAATATGGTATTAAGCCTCTAAATATAAAATAATAAAATACGTATTTAAGCTTTTTTTGAATTTCATCCCTTAAAGGGGTAAAAAGGGATGTCAAAATTTGAATGAAAAATATATTGTTTCAAGGCAAAATTACTTGAAATTGAGTATATAGACACTTCAAAATAATTAAAGAAACACGTGTATAAGGATTTTTTGAATTTCTTCCCTTCAAGGGGTAAAAAGGGATGTTAAAGTTTAAATGAAAAATAAATTGTTCATTATCAAAATGAATTGAAATTTAGTCATTCTGCTCTGCAACACAATTAAAGAAACAGGTATTTCAGGATTTTTTTAATTTCATCCCTTAAAAGAGTAAAAAGGGGGGTGTTAAAGTTTGCATGAAAACTAAATTGTTTATTATAAAAAAATCTTGGAATTCAGTATTAATGCTCTTCAATACAATTAAAGAAACACGTATCTCAGGATTTTTGAATTTCAGCCATTAAAGGGGAAAAAGGGGTGTAAAAGTTTGTATGAAAACTAAATCTTTTACTATCAAAATTTCTTGGAATTCAGTATTTATGCTATTCAATACAATTAAAGAAACATGTATCTAAGGATTTTTAATTTCATCCATTAAAGGGGTAAAAATAGATGTTAAAGTTTGAATGAAAAATAAATTGTTCATTTACAAAATGAATTTAAATTTAGTCATTCTGCTCAACAATACAATTAAAGAAACAGATATTTAAGGATTATTGAATTTCTTTCCTTGAAAGAGTAAAAAGGGGGTATTAAAGTTTGCATGAAAACTAAATTGTTTATTATCAATATTTCTTGGAATTCAGTATTTACGCTCTTGAATACAATTAAAGAAACACGTATTTGAGGCTTTTTAAATTTCCTTCCATAAAGGGGTAACAAGTGGGGTTAAAGTAGTAGGATTAGGTAGTAGGATTCAGAAATTGAAAGCAAAGTGGTCTTCCACTATTTGTGGAAATCGATCTAATCTGGAATGAAAGTCTAGCTCTAGCTATTAGAACGGGAAGGCAGTGCAGTTTATGCTCATTTTATATCAATTTACACGTAATTTTAATAATTCGATAAAATAATAAAGTTGAGAAAATCAGTCTAAGGGAACAAAGACGCGGGCGGAAAACTATATTTGGATAATAATTTGCAATATCCCACCAGAACTGAAAAATAACGAAACAGCCAATATCGTGAAGTCCACGCAGGCGAAGCTGCGGGCGGACAGCTAGTTTTCTTATATGCAGTTAGTGAAGGCGACCAAAAATAAGCTATTATTAAAACAATAAAAATTGGGTATCGTAGATATACATGGTTTATTGGATTGAGACAGTTTGTATAATAAATTTTAGGTTACCGCCACAAAGTAAAATCCTCCCCTAAAAACTTATCAAACCCTTTTTGCCCCGTTGAGAGTCGAGTTTCGAACAACCTCAATATGCTTTTAGAGTGGTGGTGAGTAGTTTTTAAACCAAAAATAATCCTCAAAATGTTTTATGTAAATTTTGATTATTAACTTTATCCCCAAGGAATTCGATTTTTCATACAAACAAATTTTTTCCCTTTTCACCTTCTTAAAGGTTGAATTGCCGCAAAATAGCGCCTTAGTGAGCACTAAGGCGCTATTTAGCTAGAACCTTACGTCAAAAACGAAACCCTGTCCAGTAAGATTCTTAGCTCAAGTTAGTTTCGAAAAACTTATAATAACAACCTTTATTGTTTCCTTGAGTTGGTATTTGTGCCAAGTTTTAAATTTATTAACCCATGAAATAAGATTCTTCAAACACACTTTAACACCCCCTAAATCGTATTTTGGGGGTAGAAAAGTAAAACTAATAATGACAACTTTTATTGTTCACTAAGGAATGGTATCTATGTCATTTTCAAATTGATTAACCCAACAATAATATTTTTTAGAAACACTTTAACACCCCCTAAATCGTCTTTTAGGGGTAGTTACAAAAAGTAATAATATCAACGTTTATTATACATTTAGGTTAGTATTTGTGGAAGTTTCTAGTTTATTGACCCAAGAAATCTGATTTTCCATAAAACTTCAACACCATCCCCCACCTCGTGAGATGGGTGGGCCACAACGCAATCCTCATAAATATGTAGCGACCCAGGTTCGCAGTATGCGCTGTATATACTGCCACACGGATGTCCACATGGTCACCTCCTGTCCAAAGTTCCTGGAAAGGAACACAAAAGACCGAAGTGCAATCGCCAACAGCCGCAAGTGGTGCTACACTTGTGTAGAACAGCACTTGCAGCGGGATTGCCAAAGGTCAGATCCTTGCCCGCACTGTCAAGGTAAGCACCACAGCGTGTTGTGTTCGAACCAAAATGGTGTTGGCAGGCCTGATGATGCCCGACGCTCCCCCATAGACGGGGGTCCGCAGCCCGACCAACCCCACCAAACCCACGTGGATCCTCGACGGGGTTCACATCGCACCCCTCCACCCCCTCCTCAACTGGGGGAGAGGTATTTTGAAATGGAGAGGTAGGCAGAGCCGCGGCGATTCTCACCACCGCTATATGAGCGACCGCGATTGGAGCGCCACCCGCCCCATTTCGGACGTGTACGTGGTTACCAGAACCCGGCGACCGGGCGAGTCGGGAGACACACTGGCACTTCTGTGGAACAACCTCACCTACACTCCAACAGGTCCGCGTCTATTCTTCCGGACGACTACAGTCCTTCTGCCAACTGTCTCTGTAAG
The DNA here is from genome assembly GCA_964057195.1 of Orthosia cruda. Classification (NCBI taxonomy): domain Eukaryota; kingdom Metazoa; phylum Arthropoda; class Insecta; order Lepidoptera; family Noctuidae; genus Orthosia; species Orthosia cruda. The sequence goes on along the minus strand of OZ059826.1, from coordinate 1,868,003 downwards.
GATCTGGGGCCCGAAGGGTAAACTTTTGTTAGTTCGTGCCCTTTTGGATTCGGGTGCTCAAGGCTGTCTTTTATCCTTTTGTTTAGTGGAGAGATTGGGTATCCCACGAGGACCCCACCATTCTGCTATATATTACAAAGGTGGTACTGAAGTGGGTGGTCAACGGGGAGAAGTTGAAATTTGTGCTTCGCCGGTTTATTGTGGGCCAAGAATCTTGGCCAAGGCCGTTGTTTTGAATGATATTATGGGCAAACACCCGCAGATAACTATTAGCCCTGCAGTTGTAAAATTAAGGTCGGACCTAACTCCTGCCGACCCGAAGTGGTTTGTACCCGGACCCGTAGACGTGCTTTTAGGTGCGGATGTTTTGGTTTTAATTTTGTCCGGGACCAAGCGGGTTTTGTTGACGAATGGGTTAGTAGCTATACCGACAGTTTTTGGTTTTACCTTGATGGGTCCCGTGTTGAAGGGCTCCGCTCCGCGAATTGAGGACCAAGTATTGAATGTGGGGATCTCTCTTTTCGACGCCGTTCAGCGCTTCTGGGAAATCGAAGAGCTTCTCACTGCTTCAAGAGTCGATCCAGCTGAACAAGAGTGCGAATTGATTTACTAGAATAATTCTGGTCGCCACGCTGATGGTCGTTTTGTCGCTCGATTACCGTTTCAGGCTGCGCGTTCTCCTTTTGGTCATTCCTATGCCATAGCGAAAAAAAGGCTATTGTCCATGGAGCGTCGAATGCGTAGAGATTCGGCTTTTTGTAAAAAATATGTGGACTTCATGCACCATTCAGTATGTCATCATGTAATGACATGTCTCCTTCTTATCTTGATTGCCGTTCAATCGAGCATTACTTTTTGTCGCACCATACGGTTTTGAAAACCCCGGTTGGGAAAATCCGTGTGGTATTCGATGGCTCGGCCCCTACGTCAAATGGAGTTTCTTTGAACCAGTGTTTGCACTCGGGTCCTAAATTGCATAGGGACATTCCGGATATTCTCACCAATTTCCGCCGTCACCAGATTGTTTTTGTGGCTGACATCCGTATGATGTTCAGAAAATCTCTTGTTCATCCGGACGACCGGCGCTATCAAATGATCCTTTGTCGTGAGCGACCTTGTGATCCGATTTGTCTGTATGAGTTGTAATACTACGACGTATGGACTCAGGTCTAGTCTATATACGAAATATTGCCATCCGCACATTATTGGAGTTGACCAGCCATGAAAAGTTGAAGTTTCCACGTGCAGCTGCCATTTTGAAGGACTCTCTATACGTCGATGATGTGTGCACCGGGACCTCTACAGTGGCAGAGGCCTTGGTGTTGCGGGATGAATTGATTGGGATCCTGAAATCAGGAGGCTATGAATTGCGTAAACAATGTCGAATCGTCCGAAGTTGTTGAGAGATCTGCCTGTAAAAACATCAACAGGATCCTCTCCTTTTTGAAAATGTGAATAACCCTAATTTGATTGCTGTCCTTGGTATCCAGTACCAGCCCGTCCAGGAAGTCTTCACCTATCTAGTGAAATTGGATACTTCCCAGACCTGGACGAAGCGCTTGGTCTTGTCAACTGTTGCCCGGACATTTGATCGCAATGGATGCATCACTCCTTCCGATGGAAGTCTCCACGGGCTTTGTGACGCATCCGAACGAGGATGTTTAGTGTGAGCGTTTTAATAATTTTAAAATATATTAAAACACTCACAAGTTGAGTTTCGGTGTACTCCTGTGTGAATGAGACGGAGAACACCGTCGTAAATGGTAATCTCCACAAGATAGTAAGAGATCGAGGGTCCGATGTTCTTCAAAATGCGAACTCAAAAACCAGCGTTGAAAAATTCACCACAGCAACTGACGATACGTCCTTTCACAGCAAGGATCCGTGAGTGAATGAAAAAGACTACTCAACTTCGCAATGCCAAGGCCGTCAAGGCCTACTTGTGTGTGTTCGTTTGTCTGGCCTCAAAGGTGGTTCAATTGGAACTTGTAACTGCCCTCAGCACAGATGAATAGTTAGATGCGTTTGTTGCAGCGCTAGGTAGATTAGTTTCCCGCCGAAGACTACCATCTTTGATCCGTTCTGATAACGGTACTTATTATAAGGGCGCTGATAGATATTTAAATGAAATTTGTAATTATATAAATAAGGATAAACAGAATTTAAGATTTGCAATGTCCCAAATAGGGATTAATTGGCAATTTGATCCCCCAGTATGCCCACACTGGGGAGGCATTTTTGAAGCCGTTGTAAAAGTAGCAAAAACGCATCTCCGCCGTGTTATTGGTGAAACAATTTTAACCTTTGAGGAACTTGTTTCGGTATTTTATAAAATTGAGGCCGTCCTCAATTCGCGACCCCTCTGTCTGATCTCCTCAGACCCAAATGATCTGGAAGTCTTGACCCCTGGTCATTTTTTATTGGTCAGCCCCTCAACGCCCTGCCTGAATACCCCTTCAGGGTAGTTAAATCTTCGCAATTGACGCGATTTGAATTGCACCAACAGATGTCACAAAGTTTCTGGCATCGTTGGTCCTCAGAATATTTGCATATTTTGCAGCAGCGCGTTAAGTGGACTAACAAAACTGACCCTCCCAATTTCGGAGATCTTGTACTTGTTACAGAATCTAATTTGTTGCCGTTGTATTGGCGTCGTGGTCGTATCGTGGTCGGAGATTCAGTTTTGAAGCGAGCAGTGGCGAGTTTAGCATGCTTGCCCATATATTAGCGGACATAACTCCGTATGTCCGAGACGGGGGATGTTTCGTCCCAAAAACATTCCGTTACTATTTTTGATATTTTGTTGCAACACCATGTCAGTTAGCTGTCAGCGATTTTGTTAGCTTTTGATTGACAGCTGATACTTGACACGAGTCGAAAAGAAATTTGCGAGCGCATGCGACGGGATTCCAAGGGTCTCGTTTGATTATATTCTGATGGTTAAATAATCAACTCATCGGTATTGTAATTTCGTTCGCCATCTACGATTGGTGTAGTTTTTCGTCTGTGTAATTGGTTTTGTGTATATTTCGCGCGCAGCGAAGTGTCTTTTCCCGGAAACGTGTGCTGGTAGCTGGACCCCGGCTTAGAACGCGTTTGTGTCCCTTTCAAATCCTCATCCATCATTGTCCTTGGTTATTATATATATACTTTCCTTTCCCTATACAACGCACGGCACGGGATTGAACGAGGAACAGAAGATCACCACGGGAATCTCAGGTAAGAGCGATCACATTGTACTGCTTACACCCATAGTAGAAACCATTCCCTTTAAATGACAAGCCCCTAGCTTTCCACTGCTGTGGATCGCAGTTTCGTGGGTATAGATCGAACAGGATCCAGGAGTCGCAGCATTTTTCATGGACCCCATTGCTACCTCCTGGCTTGGGATCTGCAGACCTGTATTTAACAGTGGTAGTTTCGAAAAACTATCACTTGCCTTTATTGTTTATTTAGATAGGTATTTATGTCAAGTTTATTAACTGATGTAATAAGATTCTTCAAAAAAACTTTAACACCCCTAAATCGTCTTTTGGGGGTAGTTTCAAAAAATAGTAATAACAACCTTTATTATTCATTAAGGTTTTTGGGGCATGGGCAACAGGGTGTAAAGTCCCACAAACCTCCATAGAAAAGGGAGGATCCTCCGACCAGACGGGTGTTGTGTCTGGTCCGGGCAACTGCCCAATAGTTGATGTCGGATTGTTGTATACGTTCAAATCGCGCCAAAAACTTTACTTGCGCGATGCAGGATTTGTGTGACGTCATGTCATTAGTTACTAAGTGGCGGAGTTGGTGCCGCTACATCACTCCCCTCCGGAGACCGGAGGTCGATAGTAGGTTGAGTCGTCCATACTTCTTGTGATACTTGCCAGGCCAGTGGAAGATTGGTTCCAGAGACGGGATGATGCCCCAGTGCGTCTGGATGATGCCCTAGTGCGTCTGGATGATGCCCCAGTGAGTCGGGGTGATGACGTTCCAGTGAGAGGGATGATGCTCCAGTGAATCGGGGTGATGATGTCCCAGTGCGTCTGGATGCTGCTTCAGGCTCCAGTGGATCGGGAGTGATGATGCAGGTTGAGGATGATGACCAGGAATGCGTGGGGTAGTTTCAAAAAAATAATAATGTCAATCTTTATCATTTCCTTAGAATACTATTTTCGCTAAGTTTCAAGAATTTTGGCGGGCGGAATTCGATTTTTCATACAAACTTTCAACCCCCTTTTTACCCCTTTAGGGGTGGCGTTTCCAAAAATCCGTTACTTGAGGAACTTTTCTGCCAAATTTCATGCTTCTAGGCTTAGCAGTTTTGGCTGTGCGTTGATTGATCAGTCAGTGAGTCAGTCAGTCACCTTTTGCTTTTATAGATATAGATTTACGTATGTTCCTCCGTAGCGCCTAAACAATTCATCCGATTTTGATGAATAAGAAGTCAATCGATTCGTTATTATGGCCCGGTTAACATAGACTAAAAAACCGTATTCGGGTGACAGTTTTAAAAATTTTTGCTTGTAAGTCTTTCATTCTTTACGTTACATTCTTGGAAACAACACCCAACTCATTGTCGCTTCAGCTGAGCATGAGATTTGATTCCCGGATCGTGAAAATAGTATCGGTTTTTTTTAAGACACAGACAAAGATATTTTATTTCAACTAGGCCAAGCGGCACTTTTGAACGTTAGATACATTAAAATTTAGGAATAATAATTGATTCTACCGTGCATTCGGTAAGTAGCTTGTTATGGAGAAGAACGCACAAGAAACTCCTTACATCTGGAATTCTTGAGTAACAGCCCAGAGTCTCGACTTTGAGCCCAGTTGATGCCAATAGGCCTACCTCCTATTACTTATGACGCGTGGCTGATTTGCTTAACCCTTCGGGCAGTACCGGCGTGACGTTATGTTAATTTATGTTAAGTTATATTAAGTTATGTTAAGTTATATTCTTCTGTAATTTTTTGGGTCCAATGGTACCTATATGAGTTTCCTCTCTCAGTTTTCCGTTGTGCTGACAAGTTACATCTTAATTAATATAATAATAGTCGAGTTTCATTGCCACGGCGCTTTCCTGGTGTTCGCCACTGTTAATTTTGGCTTTCAGGAGTTGCAGTGGTTTGAGAATAGTGCGGTGGGATTTCCCCAGTAAAATGGTTATACGTTTAAAGTTATGTAATTGGCCACGGTAGTCCGCCCGTTTGGAGAAGAACAAGATCGCTTATATGCACTAGTGGACAAGCCATTTAAATTGAAAAATATCCTGATACTCTAAACAGGTGACATTTGATGTCAGCGTTGGCGAAGATCGAAATTCCAAAATGTACGACGACACAATTCGATAGCGCTAGGCAATCAAGCTGAAGTGGCAATGGACCGGCAGTATTCGCCGTAGAACTGATGACCGCGGACTGGCAAACGTAAGGCAAACACCCACAGGCTAGGTGGAGCGACGATCTTCGCAGGTTGGCTGGTAGCAGCTGGATGAGAGTTGACGAAGATCAAAGCAAATGGCGACAAATTGGAGAGGCCTATGTCCAGCAGTGAACTGCTATAGGCTGATGATGATGATGATAAGCCGATCCCGTACATTTCTGACGTTTTACGAGCGTCCACGCCCAAAACCATGTGACATCGTTTTACGATTAAAACCGTATATTTTTTTTAGATTAGATTAGTCTGAATCCGCCTAGGTGGCCAGTACCGACAAAAACGTCACAGTGTTATCAGAAAATTCAATAAATATACAGTTATAATTCTTATATTAACCGACTTCTAAAGCAAATCACTAAAATCGAAATAACTTTTTCCGATGTCGGTGTCTATGGTGGAGGGGCCGAGAGACAACTCGGACACTTCGACCCATTGGGATCTATTGTGGTGTCTATGGTACCTACTGTTTTCGTTTTTTTAGACTCACACTTCGGATAAAAAGTTATTTTTCGATTTGTAGTGTTTTGCTTTAGAAGACGGTTTCATTTATTATTTATTTATTATATGCTTTATAAATTATTTTCTTTTCTTTTCTCTTCTTTTTGGTATATTTTTCATTATTCGTTTGTTAAAAAGTTTATATTTTTCACTTTTTAGAGGTACATTATGGACAAGTTCTATAGTTAGTTACCTATAATGCCCACAGTGATGCCAGAATAGATTACCCAAATAACATTTAATTTGAACAAGACTAATTTTAACCGGTGGAATGACAGTGTACCAGAGTGAACTGTATACATCTGCGTACCCATTTAGAGCACACTGGCGAAATGGTATGTTATGAAATGGTGTAAACAATAAACAGACATACGATTGCAGCAACCCCGAGAGATTTGCTGTCATTTATTGAAGAGTTCTGTTGTATATCTCCAAAGTTCTTCATCATATCTTTACCAAATTAAATAGGACCATTTCGGAATAAACCTCTTTCAAACAAAAAAATAATTTTGCAAATTTGTTCATATATGACAGAGCCCGGCCCGAACAAACACAAAAACAAAAAAATAATATATAAACATCCGAATTGAGAACCTCCTCCTTTCTGGGAAATTGGTTAAAAATGTAAATGTACATAGTCGTGATTTTGTTATAAAAAAGTTCGTTTTAGATATTTTGCGCGTCACATGTGGCCTGAGCGCATTTTCTGAAAAGTAAAATTTAAACGGACAAGTATCATCATGTCAAAAAAAGAAACTTATTTTTAATCTATTGTAACGGTTGCCGAGATTACTTTAAGATTTATTTTTAGACATTTTAAATGTCTTCAAAAACGAAAAGAACGTTTCAGAGTCGCTTCAAAATAATTTCAATACAATAATACGAGTAAACAATAGAACGCTCACACTTTTTTTTGAAAAATGATTTATTCTTATCAACTAACCAAAGTTCACTTGAAAACATGATTTTCAGCCGGTTCGTTATGGGTATTTTATGTGAATCGCTATGGTGACGCTTTCGTTGATATAATATCACTTGTCTAGACGTCATTGCTTAATTAACAACAAAGTAAAAAAAACAGTCTATTATTGACTATTATTTGTTAATTATAATTTAATTTGAACCGAAACCGCTTAATTCTTCATTGACTATCGTTGTAAGTATGTACAGTAAGTTGTAAATACAGTAGACTCAATAGATGGCTTGTGCTAAGAGTAACTTTTTTAAGACAAGTTAGCAAAATTATTTTACTAAATAGTTTAGCATTACATTACTCAATTTTTTTTTTTTTTTTTTATAGTAGCTGTGCCTAAGCTTTGCTCAGCTAAAAAAACATTGTGCGAATATTAATACTAAGCTTTGCTCAGCCGAGTGTGTATTTATATTTCAGCATTTTAGGTTTACTGAATTGTGAAGTCAGAGTCTACTACCTACTATAGACAAGAATAAATTCAGTGTTTGCTGATTTAAATCTCGTAATAAAATACAAATAGTACATCTTTGGAAAAATAAAAGTGTGATCAAAATCTGGTCACTAGAATTTAAATCGTGTTATTAAATGAATTTGATAATATAACTTACTAGACCTATGACTGACTTTCTATCGAGGCGAAGTGTCCCTTGGAGTACAAGTCATGGGTTCCCAGGTAAATTTTACCATTTATTCCAAATTGTATCATGTGTATGCGAAGAGCATTAGTGAGCTCTTTGCTCAGTGGAGACGCCAGCACCGCGCCTATAATATGAGACATCATATCACATCATCATTATGTACATTGCGAAGGAGCGAGCGAAGCGAGCGGACGAAACGGCCGCACGCTCCATCATGATGATCATCGGACAACAAAACGTCCAGACAAGAAAAGTAAGAACTTATTATCATTAAAAAAATAATTCGATTTTGATTCTGATTTTAAGAAGGTATGGTGGAGCTGGCTTGTTGTTATTGGGATAAGGCCGCAGGTGCTCATTATCCAATCTGAGTAAGATGGGGTCCTTCTCTACCTCAGCCAATTTTGCAGTTGGTTGTAGACGTATGAAAATCTTGTCAATTTTCGAAGAACCATAGCTACGATTGGGCTTAAATTATTTCTAATTTAATTAAAATACATATTTTTGTTTGTCGAAGAATTCATAATTTATGACTTTTAGAGCAAAAGGTGAAAAATGTCCCGAAACTTCGCAGTATTTCGCGTGGTGTGCAGCGGGCACACGTTTTTTGAAGTTGCACATTTGAATTAACTCTACCCTAACTGCCCCATACAACATAATCAAAATCCATATCCACATCAAGCTTTGCGATTTTAATGTTGTTACCAATACACTAAATATGTATACGACTAGAGCACGCCTCGCGGTTTCACCCGCGTAGTTCCCGTTCCCGTGGGAATACAGGGATAAAAAGTAGCCTATGTCACCCGGGGATAGAGTAGCTTCCCAACGGTGAAAGAATTTTTGAAATCGGTCCATTAGTTTTGGAGCCTATTCGGTACAAACAAACAAATAAATAAATCTTTCCTCTTTATAATATTGGTATAGAAGAATGGATCATACCCTCATCGTGACATCTCTGGAAGGCTTCCTCCCACGCTTCGGGCGCCGAGTGCAGTTTGAGCCAGCCTCCCGCTTCAAAGTTGAACACGTAGTCAGGCTCGCATCGCACAAAGTCTGGATTACTCTGGATAGTCAACATTGATTTTGAAAGATAGATTTATTTACCCGGCAAATGTTGTTTTGCCATATAAATTATTTCTTTTTTTTTGTGTTTTATATATTAGAATTATAGGATGAATCAGAGCTCTTACACACGAGCGGCGACGCGCGTCGACGGCTGCAGTTACCTCTGCCGTTGGGAACATGCCACTCGTGTGTAAGAGCTCTTACAGAAACGACAACGCCATCTACTGGCAATACCGGAACCAGCATACAACGTCAAGTTCATTTTTGTGTGTACTTTGTTTATATCATGTATCAGAGAGGGGCCTGTGTTCGCAAAATGTATGGTAAAATGTTTTTTTTATCGTTGATTTTTGCGATGTTTTATTACCGATTATCATATTCCGGACGAAGATAAATCCAAAAACACAAAACTCATAAAAATTGGTCCAGCCGTTCTTGTGTTATAAGTGGTGTAACTAACACGACTTAGTTTCATATATATAGATATCCTACTAATCCTACTAGGTACCATTATAAACGTAAAATTTGTGAGGATAGATGGATGTTTGTTACTCTTTCACGCTTGAACGGCTGAACGATTCTGTATGAATTTTGGCACAGAGATAGATTATAGTCTGGAATAGTACATAGACTATTTTTATCCAGGTATAATGCTCCTTTTTATAAGAAAACACTCTTGCAGTTTCCATCCTGAACTCTCTAATAAACATAACCTTGCCCAACGATTTCGACGTACATATGTGTCATCAGCTGAGAGACCAAATAACCAATATAAAGGAACAATCTTCTACACAAGTAAACATCCACGACATTCACCATTATTCCGTTGTGTACGTTACCTTGGGCTTGGTTCTCATCTTATGCGGCATATGCTTATACTTATAATAGATTAGTAAGTGCCGCAAAGCACCTGCCACGCAGCAGCGTAAAATGTTGGAGGTACGTGTACCGGAGGGCGAGCGATCCTCGGGGGTGGAGGCGCAAGCTGACCCCCAGTACCGGGATCTAATGAGTGCGTGCGTGAAACTGTGCCAGTGCCAGTGATCAGTGAGTTCAGTGATATATAAGTAAAGCAACCGAAAGTGTAAATAAAGGGACCTTTCCTGTATCCTAAATATTAACAAGACCAAAATCAGAAAATTAAGTGTGAGGTGTACTTAATACTTAAAGTAATTCATGAATCAGCGTTCAACGAAAAAATATATTATTTATCGTAAGTCATTTTTTGTTTGTATTTAGACACACTAGGTTTCATCTAGGTTTAACATATTCCCTAGTCTTCTCCTTCAGAGACGGTGAACCCGCACATTTCGTGATATTAAGTAGGTATAGCTACATCAGCGTCACTAAATGATCCACTGCTAAGTAAAATAAATCAGTTATTTTACTACACTCAACACGGGTGGTTTAATTCATTATCCCAGGGTTTCCAATATCTCAAGTGTATAGAACAATCATCGTGCACTTGAACAAAGTGACCTTCGTCGTACACTGAATTTAATCATGTCAATTCTTTAAATAGTTTTGTACAATCGAGATGATCGAATAAAATTAGGTGTAGTGTTTCGAGAACTCTCGCCACAAACACTGGAATTACATCAGGATCTGTGCTTTTAAACACACATATGATGTCATCTAGGTCTCTTCCTTCTTTCCCCTTCCTTTTTTTTATAATCTTCCGTTGATCCGTAGGCAGGGATTCAAACAATAACGACTTTCATTTACAAATTTCACTGCTCGTGAACGCGGATACAGAAATTATTTTTAAAGTTTCTTCGTCAGTAACTGAGATTTTATTTTGCACATAAGCAAATAGTTCATCAAGGACGGTATTACTGACGTTACATTTTAACACCTGCGGCATTGTTTACATGGTGCGTCGTCGCACCATTCGCGGCGGCGCACTGACCAAACACAACCGACCTTGAACTCGGCGTGCGAGTGACTGTGAAATCGTTAATCAACTATCGTCAATTCCAGACATTATAATTTTAACAGTGGAACGGCACAGTCACCAAGATGTTGAAGACATATTTTCTTTGTTTATCATTCTTGTTAAATATAACTGGTAAGTTTAATCCCTCTGATTGCACAGTTAGGCTAAGTTAAGAAACCCGTAGCTTGTGGGATAGAGCATGCCGTGTTAGTGGCTGGCTAGGTGAAGTAACATAATATAGGTATATCTGTGACCAAAGCTTTGCATTAAACCTATTTGAACTTTTTGAACTCGCACTGTGTTCTTCCTTTTTTTACATACATACATAAACTCACGCCTTTTTTCCCATGGGGGTAGGCAGAAACTACAGAACGCCACCTGCGACGATCCTTACATAGGTACTTCTTTTGCTTCACTCATATTCATACATCTAGTCATACCCACACGCCGGTTATGATTATGACCAATAAGGTCTATGTATTTCTCTCTATGGCGTCCCGCCCGGCGTTTCCGTTCACGTCTGCCTTGTAAATACTTTTCGTTAGTCGCCTATCCTTCCTTTTTTTTATTTACTTTAATTTTTGTTCTGTCTATACCTCTTGTGCGAGTCCTTTTTTTAACTCATTTTGTCTATTTTGTTTTCGGTCCAAGATTTTTTTTTTTGTAATTTGTATTATTGGGTTTACTGATTTTTTTCTTTTACTTTTGGAACGTATTATATTTTCATTGATTTCTGGTATTTGTGCAAATAATTTAAAGCCACATTTTTAAAATCAATCTTTACTATCCAGATTTAGTGCGATGCGAGCCTGACTACATATTCAATGATAAAGCGGGTGGCTGGCTCAAACTGTATTCAGCGCCCGAAGCGTGGGAGGACGCCTTCTTAAGATGTCTCAAAGAAGGTAAGATTAGTATATAAGAAAAACATGCTCTGGCGTCAACGGGCGGCAAACCGGCTGCTTGGTGCGGTCGACGGTGGATTGATCAACATAAAGCTCGCTTCGCTCGCTCATGTGCCATGTATAGATCTCGATGTTTTACAGGTGCGGAATTAGCTTCTCCGCTGAACAAAGAGCTAACTAAAGCACTGCTCTCACAGATGACACAGTTTGGTGTGAATGGTCACATTTTCCTTGGAACCCATGATTTGTACTCTAAGGGTATCTACGTCTCTGTAAAAGGTCAGTTAAAGTTTGGTAAATTTTCTTCAAATTGATGAAATTGATGCAACAACTATTTTTGATTGTTTGTGCTGGTTGTGTCGTATGTTCCAGGAGTGCCATTATCACAAATGGATATAAAATGGGGTCCACGAGATAACGGAACGGACATTGGAGACTGCCTCACTATGTCTGTCGATGGAAGCACATATTACTCGTCATGCAAGGAGCCACTACCCTTCGTATGTTACAGGGAATCTACTAATAATTACTTGATTGAGGGAAGTGAATGTGGAATTGATAATGGTAAGTAAATTATTTATTATCAACTAGCGCTGAAATACTCAATATCGAAAAAATTACAATAAGTCTATGGGACCGATACAGTTCTTAAAAATAGTCTTCTTAATATTTTTTTTTCTTTTATTTTCTAAGAACATTTTTTTACAAATAATTGTTGGATGTATCAACATACCAACACAAACCATCGCGGGTTTAACAGCGGTATGTCAGACGCGGCAACTCGGTGCCACAACATACTTTTAAATGAACATTAGGTATACACAGCTCGTCATTTGAAAATACATATTCTAGATCGCATTGCAATCTAGAAAGTATCTTTTCAGCACTCTTGAACAGTTCTTTGAATTTAATGAATTGCAGATTTCCAGAGGTAAGTCATTCATACAACATGGTAGCATGCATTCCCACGTCCGTGCTCCATAAACATTATTAAATTTAGGTACGATAAATGTGGGTAAGTATGATAAACTACGCAACGAACTTAGCCTTTCGTATTTACAAATATTACTTAAATTATGGTAATTCTCGCATATAACACGTAAACGTACCTTGTCAAAGACATTTACAATTTGACAGTGCATAAATAAACCCTTATCATTATCTTGGAATTCATGTTTAATTCTTTTAGGTACAATCGTTTTTAAAATGCGTAACTGTAACTTGTAAATGTCTTCGACGTAAGTCTTGTATGTAAGCCCGTAGCTACCTAGGCCGTAATCAATTACGGAATCGGCCAGTGCCAAATACAATGTTCTAAGTGTTCTATAGGGTAGCTTATACTTAAGTATCGATAACTTTGCTAATATAGACCTAAGCTTATTACATACATGATCAATGTGCGGCCGCCAGTGGAAATTACTATATATTATCACACCAAGATACATATGATGAGTCACCATCTCCAATTTCTGGCAACTACACGCTGTGACTGGTCGGTGAAGACACATATGCTCATGGGCAACGACAAAAGGTACACAAGACAACGTCAGGTAAGGTGAGTGTATATGCAGTAGTTTGTTTTTTTTTGCATTAATAACAAGACCAACGTCGTGGGCCCACTTACATAAAAGATCAAAATTACCCTGCATCACTCTCTGTGCCTCACGTATGTCCTTATGTGCAGCCACCAAACATGTGTCGTCAGCAAATTGGTATACGGAGCCCTCCGTGAAAATGTTACACATGTCGTTCACGTACAGTAAGTATTCGGTCGGCCCGAGAATCGAACCTTGTGCTGTGCCTTTATCGGTTGGAATCATGTTACTTAATGAACCTGAGACATTCACCGACGTGAAGCGATTTTTGTGGTAGTTTATGAACCAATCCAAGAATGGACCTCGTATACCATTTTGCTGTAATTTGTTAAATAATGTCTTATATTCCAAACAATCAAAAGCTTTGCTAAAATCAATGAGGACAACAAGTACGTGTTCACGATTGTTCAGGCACTCGTTGACCTCATTACTAAACTTAGATAATAATTGTGAAAACTTTTGTTTTTTTGAAACCCGTATTGTTTCTCATTAATAATATTATATGATTTCAAAAATTTGTTAATTTCTAATCCGAGATACCTCTCAATTATCTTATCAATACATGATAAAATAGTTATAGGCCTGTAGTTGTTAACATCTGTGTACGAACCATTCTTATGGATAGGTCTTACTATTCCGACCTTAAGTTGATCAGGGTACAAGGACGTGGCAATGCATGTGTTAATTAAATGCGTTACAACGGGGGTAAATTCCTTATATATATTTTTTTTAAGTCTTTGACTCGGATACCATCGAAACCTGGGCATTTCTTCTCATTTAGGTGTTTTATTATAGAAGATACAACATCCTCATTGGCCTTCTGTATTCTCATAGATAAGTTACAATCATTGATATAGGAGTTAACATCTAGAATAGGTGTGTTACACTGAAATTTGCATGTATTGTTAACATTTTCTTTGAATTCCGTAGCAAACTTATTAGATACAATGTTTGGCAATAGTTTAAAATGTTTTATAATTATGTCATCAATAGACTTATTTATTTTCCCACATAAGTGATTGATAGTTTCCCCCACTTTTTTAATATTATGAAAATTGGATTTTACCTCCTTATAAAAATAATTATTCTTTACATTATTAATATGCTTATTTGTTTTATTTCTGTATTTATTGTATAATAGCCTATTAGCCAGATTGCTTTGATCTTTAAGCCAGATCTCTAGTAGTTGATCTCTTTTTACACACATTTTTTCTATTCTGCTACTTTTCCATTTACACATTTGTCTTTTACCAAGTTTAATTTTTACATTGTTCTTACAGTTTTCATATACACAAGAAAAACTATCCAATATAAAACATAAAATATCTTTAGGGTTGTCGTAATCTAGGGCCAAACTCCAGTTGATTTTACTTAATTCACTTTTCAACTTACTATTATCCAATTTGCTTATGATTTTATATTGACTAGCTTTGTTTACATAAGTAAGGTCGACTAGCGCGCAACCGGTTATGAAGTGGAAGGGCTTCATGCGTCCTGATTATTTTTAAATTCAGAGACGAGCCTCTGTATATTCTTTTCGGATCGAATATTGATGGTTTTTCCCTTTTCGTACCTTTTTACTAGTATTTGTCCGTTCTTATACCAGACGAATTTACAAATGTTTGTTCCTTTCAGAGCAGTCTTCGTTGCCCAAAGTAGTTAGACCGTTGTAGGTGATAAACTTTCTCTGAGGTATATTTTGCTATCCTCACCACAACCTAGGTCTTTTCCAGTAACATTTTGAGTCCTATGACTTGCAGCCATGGCTCCCGACAGCTGAGCTCCTTAAGAGTCACAATGATTACGGGCGGGACTTTTCCTGCTTTGGCTTCAGGTCGGTTACTTTTCTTTCTGTGTGTATTGACGATATCATCAGATTTTAGTTTTAATTTAGTACATAGGTTTTTCATTACACTTTTAATGTCTTCTGTTTCGGCTACCCCACAAATATCAATGTTGTTAGCTAATTGTCTTTGTTCAATTGCGTTAAGTTTTTGTTCCACTACGTTATTTTTAAGTTCGAGGTTTTTGTAATTATTTTTCAGCTCGATGTTCTGGTTTTCGACTATTTTTAGTTTGTTTTCATACCCATTTATCTTTTGTTCGTACTCATCAATTTTGTCGGAGTAGAACTGAAGGGTACTTTGCAACTCTTCGTTTATTATTTCGCGTACCTCTCGCCGTATATCGCTGAGAATGCGTTGGGTTATATTGGTGTCCACTAAGTTCTCCGTGTCTGTGATGTCTTCATCATCAACGTCGGGCATGATACAGGATAGACGTTTGGGTTTGGCATTATCAACACATGAACAACATCTCCAATCGACGGCGACCGTTGAGTATAATACGTTTAACTGATCTGCTGTTATTGAAGCACATGATGCATGAATCCATTTACTGCACTTGGAACACTGTAAACCAGGACTTTTTTTCGTCACCAGTTTCCCGCACTGAGCACATTTCACATGTTGATGAGTAGATCGGTGCGTAGATGGAAGGTATTTCGTGAATAAATTTCAAGTTATCGCACGCGCAGGCAATTAGGAGGTATACGTCTTATTGGTTTCGCACCGAGCGCGCGACTGTATTACACAAGTAGATTGCGAGCTCTGTCCGGACAGATTTAGACGAACCAAACAGCTATACTCGTATCATATCTGTTTGGTTCTTGCCTCAAAAGGATATAGACATCTCAAAATAATTTGCATCTTTTGTCATACTCTCTAACCATTTTAATTTTGGGTTGTTTCCGTATTACTTTTCTGAGTAGTAGGCAAGGACCGACCTCTTCTAATTAAAAAAAGCCGGCCAAGTGCGTGTCGGGCCACGCGCAGTAGGTAATAGTGTTCCTTAGTTGCATAATCATGCGGACTATGAAGAGGATTTTTATTGTTATATGAACAATAAAACTTTCAGCGGCTCACAACGGCTAAAAACGGGCCCACATAGGACGATGGTAAATGAATAAGGTGTTATAAAATCCAACTTCATAAGTGAAGTTAGAAAAAATATTATTTATTTGAGTACCACCGCGGGTACGGGCAAGCGTTTGTAATAAAGATTTATAACCAGCGTCGCTTAATAATTTGAATACTGCAGTATTGCCGTTACGGAGATATTCTCCGTTAAAATCTCCAAAAACAAATATTTTTGTGTGAGTATTTTCAAACAACCTACTCAACTACCAAAAAGTAAAATCAAATTATTCAATGATAGGAACAAACAACCAACGTAAATAAGCTGCAAGAAATAATCTATATGAAGAACGTCAATTGCGAAAGAAGCCGAAACGAGCGCGCGTTAGAGCTACGGGGAATGGTATGGTTCGTTCCTGGATCCTCACAAACACGCTCCTTGTTTCTTTATCTTTTGAAATTAAACAAACGAAAAACGCAATTTAGTTTATAATAGCGACCACTGAGAATACCGCCATCTATGGCCGGGTAGCGACTCCGCCTACTTCAATGCGTTATTCGAGCTTAAACATTATTAATTTAGAGTTTATCTTACACGTCACGCGAACGACCGGCCCTACGATCGAATCTACTCTGTGACTTTAATTGTTATAAAATAGTAAATCTTAATTTATGAAGACGGTTTTTGGTACAATCAGTTGAACAAGTTAGAACCAATACGAGTAAATGACAGTGTTATCTTGGAGAAAATCGAACAATAACTATTCTAAAAATCGTAGTGAAAATAATGTTATGTGAACAATGAATACAGATTTACAATAAAGTGCAGTGGTATCTAGAACAGTGATCTCGTTGAAAACCAACGAGTAAACGTTAGCTAATATACAAACAATACAAAGTGCTTTAAAAAGTGTAAAAAAAAACATCACTTAGTAAACAAAGACAAAGTGACAGTTCTGTTGAACGGTGAAAAAAAACTAGCCAAATGACTCATTTATAACCGTCGTCCAGCTGTGTTTAAATCTTGGAACTGTTGAACTCTAGTGCGAAGCTCAATTTCACTATTTCAAACTAAGTCGATTTGGTTCGGTGGTGAAACAGTCGACACCTCTTAAGCGGTTGAACGCAAGTTCGAGACCCAGCAAAGTCTCGTTCGTCGCTTTTTGTGAATCCTAAAATTTAACTGCAATATATTAATAACATTCCACGAGTGTTTTAAATTCATAAAAACATTATAAGTATCGTAACACAGTGACTGTTGGTTTCTGTCAAAAATTCAAAATCGTGCGGGTGCGCTTACATCGCTGTTGAATCAGGGCAGAGCTACCAACGTTTCGACGACGCATTTGACATTTGTGTTCCGTTACAGGTAACGAATACGGTAGGGTCCATCACACAACAAGGAAACTGCTTTGTGACTAGTGGCACCACCCCGTTTACATTGTCATCTGAATTGAATATTTCGCAAATTAATTAATTTAACAACAAAAATGATTTCTCACACTGTTCGTAGACCTCCAAAGCCATCGAATGATGAAAATGTACCGCCACGTCCAGTCTGAACGGGGCATACAAAAGCGCTCTTTGATCCCTGCCGATGATTCTTCTGTGCCAAACCGATTAAAAGAAGCTCTATTACTCATAAAGAAACTCTAGACATCGGTTCAATTTATGAGCAACCAACCAATATGCTTGAGCAAAACTCACGCCAGCAAAATATTGAAGTCAACGGAATGCCGGAGAACAAATCTGAGAATTTGGTCAAAACTGTGATGCAACTTGGAAGGGCGGTCTCAGGCACCTTAAAAGAAGCGGATATTGTGTCGGCTGTACGTGTCAGAAAACTAGATCCCAAAAACAGTAATCCTAGATCCGTGATTGTTAGGTTGAATAGTACAATAGCCCGTGACGAAATATTAACATCTGTGATGAGTTTTAACAAAGAACAAAGAGAAGACAAGTTGAACTCGAGTCTTTTAGGCTATGGTAGCCCAAAGAAGCCAATATTCGTGTCTGAGCATCTGTCTCCTCTCAATAAGGAAATCTACGCTTCAACCGGAAAGCAGCCCGTGACAAGGGCTACATATATGTTTGGGTGCGAGATGGGCGCATCTTTGTCCGGAAAGCAGATGGGGCGCCAGCCAAACAAGTACGCAGTCTCGAAGCAGTTGCGCTGCTCTAACTCTAAAATTATGCCTGCACAAACCGTGTACTATAGACATTTCTTTGTAAAACATGGCGAAGAAGTAACAAAACTATGTCCAATCCATGCAGGCGTACCGCAGGGTAGTTTAATGGGTCCTACCTTGTATTTTCTGTATACTGCAGATCTGCCGACCTCCGAGGCCACTGTAACAGGCACTTTCGCTGACGACACAGCAGTTCTGACATCGGACGATCTCCCAGAAAAAGCCACCCGAAAACTCCAAAATAGCCTTGATAATATCGCGAAATGGCTTAAAGATTGGCGTATCAGGGCGAATGAATCCAAAGTGGTCCAAGTGACATTCACCACTCGACGTGACATCTGCCCTCCAGTCACATTAAACGGAGTTCAAGTCCCCCAACACGATGAGGCAAAGTATTTAGGAATGTACCTAGACAAGAGACTCACATGGAGAAAACACATCTTTACCAAAAGACTAGCAATGGGACAACAGGTCAGAAAAATGTACTGGATGTTGCACAGGAAGTCCCAGTTGTCAATGACAAACAAGTTACTCATTTATAAAGCTATAATTAAACCCATATGGTGCTACGGTCTGTAACTCTGGGGTACAGCGGCAAACTCAAACATAGAAATTCTGCAACGATTTCAATCTAAAATGCTACGCATGATAGCAAACGCATCTTGGTACATAACAAATGATAGACTACATCACGACATTAACATTAAAACAATCAAGGAGGAAATAAAGGAAAGGATGACTTAATATAAAACAAGAATTACACACCACCCTAATGTACTTGCAAAGGATCTAATGAACGAAGTGCAAATGCCACGAAGGTTAAAACGCAAAAACCCATAAGATCTATTATTGTGAAGTTGTAGATCGCATAATGATGAAGCGATATTGTTAATGAACAATCTCGCACAAGCCCAAGACCTGCAAATACCAATATCGCCATGATAGATTGCATTATAAAATTTACAAAAAAAAAACAAACCGTGTACTAAAACTTCCAGATTCACTATTTATTATCAATATTTTGAGAGGAATGAGAACCAAAGTGAACAAAATTATGCTAATTGCGTGTAACAAAAACTACGACATAATTATAGGGGCAGAAACATGGCTTGACGACAGTATCAACGACGGGGAAATACTTGACTGTAGGTACAATATATACCGCAGGGACAGAACCTCGACAAAAGCAAGGAAGAGTAAGGGTGGAGGTGTATTAATAGCTGTTCTGACGTCAATAGAGTCTGTTCGCATGCTCCTCAGCGCTGACTCAGAAAACTTATGGGTAAGCCTGAAGGTTGCAAACGGAAAAAAGGTCCAACGTCTGAACATCTGCGCTGTTTATCTTCCACCACCTGTACAGCAGCAAACACTTGACTTGTTCCTTGATATGGTCACCTCTGTTATCGAGACAACTGGAAACCAAACCTTAATGGCTGGCGACTTCAACCTTGGATTTATTAAGTGGAACCTGGACAAATACTTATAGGTTTCGTTTGGAGAGAGGGATCTCAGGTTTATGGAATCCGCAAGTTGAATTCCTACGGATTCCACAATCTCCCCTCGCTTTACATGCATGACCGCACATTTGTCCACACCAAACTCCATCCTGATGGCGCTACTAAAAGTTTCAGTTAGGTACCTTTAGTAGCTCCATCAGCTGAAGATTGCTGGGGGCAAAAAGCTTCAAGTCATCCATGTAAAGGAGGTGAGAATGACCACCTCTCTTCAACCGATAGCTTAGCCCTGAATTCTCCAGCATCATGCTTAGAGGATTCAAGGCTAGGCAAAACCAAAGTGGACTCAAACTATCGCCCTGGAATATACCTAGCTCGATCCTTACAGGTTCGCTATTCCCCTGGATATTTCGACATCCTGGATAGCGAAGGACTGTGCTCCATTGCCTCATACACGACATCAAGAAGGTACGTAGAGTTGTATCTATTTTATACAATTCTAGCACCCTAATGAGCCATGTATGCGGCTCCGAGTCATAGGCCTTCTTATAATCTTATATCCAACATGTCGACAGATCCTTTCGGGAACGCCGAACCTGTTGGCTAATGGCCATATCAATGAGGAGTGGCTCCTTAGTACCGCGGGACCCGTTCCTACATCCATTCTGAGAGATCGACATGATGGTGTTATTGTCGACGTGTTTATTAATTTTTATTTTCAAAATGGATGTAAGAACCTTATAGACCGTTGGTAAACATGTAATTGGTCTATAATTTTTGGGTTCCGCGGTGCTACCAGACTTGTGTAGCAGGTGGGTTATTCCTGTTGTAAGGAACTTGGGTATCGAACCAGACTCTAAGGCTGCCTGGTACTGAGATGCCAAACGAGCGTGCGACCTTTGTAGCCACTTGATCCAAAAGTTGTGCAGTCCGTCCGGTCCTGGAGATTTCCAGTTCGGCAACGGACGGACTGCACGGGCTACATCTTGGGGGCTGATCGTGATAGCCCCCATTTCTTGTATTGGATCACATGCTCGTTCGACCTCCCGAGTCCATTCACCTTCGGTGTGACTGATAGGCACCGACCAGATGCTGCGCCAGAATTAACACATCGCGTCATCATCCAGCAGGTGCGTATCAGTCACACCTTGGTCGGGTCTCTCCCAAGCCCGATAAACCCACCTTTCATTACTTTGGAATGTGCGATTCTGGGTGTATCGCTCCACTCTCCGCCTGTACCTACGAATACGGTTTGCCCATGCATACACTTTTTGTTTCAGGAAGTCGATGCGCTCTGTGACATGGGATATATAGTCTCGGGGGCTGACATCAGACCCCGAAAACGCCCGTCTCACAAAGCGCATCACTCTTGGGTGACTATTGCCCTCCCTGAAACAAATTAGTTTTCCGATGAGTGCTCTGGCCCCACCAATACGACGTTCGATCCTGCGCTGCCAAGCCGGTACGGCTGGTTTCGGTCGTGTAGCTCTGTCATCTGCAAATTTGACATGAGCTACACGACATGCCACTACAGCCGCGCAGTACATAATCGAATGTGTATCAGTGAGTTCTTCGCAGTCATCAAAATAGTTTGACAACTGCGAATCCAGAACAGCCACCAGCGCCCTATTTTTGTTGTGCATGGGCAAACGATTATCCCGAATTTCACACTCCAAAGCACTCCTCAATTCCTCATTGCACTGGGTACTTACGTTTGTAACCCTGTCACTACTCTC
The DNA here is from genome assembly GCA_964057195.1 of Orthosia cruda. Classification (NCBI taxonomy): domain Eukaryota; kingdom Metazoa; phylum Arthropoda; class Insecta; order Lepidoptera; family Noctuidae; genus Orthosia; species Orthosia cruda. Next base: position 1,846,669 of record OZ059826.1, on the reverse strand, counting down.
CTCGTCAGCATTGATGGCAATATGGTTGGACTGTGGTGGTACCACAGCCTGCGACGATGGGGCAGTGGCACGGTTACCCATTTCCGTTCGGAGGCGATCAAATACAGTATCATCCAACATACGATTACGCTGGATGACCCGCACCTGATCCGAAAGTCGTTGGGCCGAAACGTTGACGGCTGGCTCAAGCACCTGAAACACAGAGAGCATCTGGGCACGGTACGCGGTCAGGTTGTTTCCTCCCTCTGTAGCCCCAAAGTATGCGCGCATGACATTTTCATTGATGGATGGTGTCCATCTCATGCGCTGCACACTTCCGCCGGGTGCTGGGACCCTATCAGAGACGGGTAGGCCTCGAGGTCCTAAGCGGTCCGGCGGCCGGCGTCCTCCCCGACGACGTGCAGGTGGTGGTGTCGTCGGAGGCGAGAAATACTCGTCGCTCGAGCTCGACGCAACTGCCGCGGCCGGTGTCACAGCACTCACGGTGGGGCTGGGTTACGGCGACGGCGTGGCGGAGCTGGCCGACGAGGCCGGAGGTGGTGGGCGTGCATTGCGTGCTGCAGCTCGCGTCAACATGACGTCTATTCCATTTTTCTCGTTTCTCGTTGTAATTCGGTCATTTTAATTCGGTTAATACGGTCAGCTTTGATTATATTATTATTTAGTTTTTTTTTTCTTGGTTTTATTTTGTCTTGTAGAATTTAGGTAGTTAAAATTAAATATATTGTATGAAATTACGAAGAGAAAATTTTTTGGCAACCGTCTGTCAAGTCGAGCCACAGATAATAATCTGTGGCTCGATTATTATTATTATTGATTAATTATGTGTTTAGTTTTGTATATTATTTATTATGACTTGATTAATGTTTAATGATTGTTAACTAATTCTTTATTCTGTATCTTTTAATTTTTATTTTGTGCCTTTAAATTGTTTTAGTTTCTAATTAATGTAAGTGCTGTGCACTCCTATACGTGGAAAGTTTGCTGTAGTTAGTGAAATTGAGATTATTATTTTTGTCATTGTTTTTGTGAACAATCTGTTGGAGTGCCATAATAAATAAATCATGTATGCATCGGGATGTGGTCGCAGTGGACAAGAGACTTACCCCGTTGTCTATGGCTAAAGAGAACTGGCGCAAGCCTGTAACACTAACTACTGATAAGCGCAAAGAGGTATGGCAAGGCAAGGAGCTTCACGAGCGCTTCTATCGGGCTCTACATGGGTTCGATGCAGATTTCCCAGCGTCCGTATCCTGGCTACGTTTCGGTGACCTTTTCGGGAAAACTGAAGGTTTTGTCTGTGCAATTATGGATGAAGTTATCCTGACGAATAACTACCGGAGACATATAATGAAGGACGGCACGGTTGACATATGTCGGGCATGCCACCGTCCGGGTGAATCCATCAGACATATTATCTCTGTTCTGTTCTCGTCTGGCTAACGGCGAGTACTTACACAGGCATAATCAAGTGGCCAGGATTATTCACCAGCAACTTGCTTTGAAGTTCAATCTAGTGGAATTGGAGGTACCGTATTATAAGTATGTGCCCGACCCAGTTCTCGAAAATGACCATGTCACGTTGTACTGAGAACGGTCTATCATCACTGATAGGAATATTGTTGCCAATAAACCAGATATAGTGGTGATAGACCGACTAGCACGCCGCACAATGATAATCGATGTCACCATTCCGCATGACGAGAACCTCGTGAAAACTGAGAAAGAGAAACAAATCAAGTATCTCGACTTAGCACACGAGGTTGTCGACATGTGGAATGTGGACTCGGCGATCATTGTGCCGATTGTCGTTACGGCCAACGGCCTGATGGCCAAGAGCCTCAACGACCATCTGTCGAGGCTGTCATTGCACGGTTGGATCAAGGACCTGATACAGAAGGCAGTACTCCTCGATACGGCTCGCATTGTGAGGAGGTTCCTGTCTCTGGAGCCCTAACCACTGGTAGCTTGGACCCTGTTCCCGACACCGGTAGACAACCATTTTTGTTATATTTTTAAATGTTTTTTTTTTTATAAAGAAATATTTAAAAATGTAAATATAAAGTGTGTAAAAAGTTAAATAAATCATTATTATTAAGGATGTTACGATTTTATTTTTTACACAAATAACAACGTTATTTAAGTAGTTTTCAATAGCATTTGTACAAAATGATTACTGTTCCAAGTACATTTTATAAGTTGGTCGACTATTACTCTTAAACTTGTAAAGCCTACTTAGCGGTGATAGTTTTCCTTTTAATTTCGTTATATATACTACTGCCGTGATTTTTTCCACATAGCAAGCAAAAATAAAAAGCATAAAAGCAACCATTTCGCTGGCAGGGGGTGGGAACACTTGACTCTAACAAAAAATTGCAACTGAAAGCTTACTTTTACGCAAACAGTTATCTAAACCGAAAATGGTTTTAACAGACCCGTGATATTTTTTAATGGCCTATCGAACGATACTCTACACCATGGGGTAGACGAGAAAAAAAGAACATCCCCACTTTACGTCTCAAAACTACTTACGTCTAAAATCAAGAAAAAAAAATAACTGTTACCTCCTATGGTAACAGTTATTTTTTTTCTTGATTTTATTTAACCACTTTGTCGGAATTATTCATTTGTATATCCATGCCAAATTATAGCTTTCTAGTAGTAAGAGTCTCTGAGCTAAGCTGTGGACGGACAGACGGACATAGCGAAACTATAAGTGTTTCTTGTTGACTTCGGAACCCTAACAAAACCTGCGTGCTGACGCAGGATCAGCCGAAGCCACGTCACTCCGATGCTAAACGCTTCTGCCAACAGCTTGTGACGGCAGGTTTGACGGGGACGACTACCCTTTCTTGTCCTTTGGGGATTCCAGTCCAAAGCTTGTTTGGTTATGTGATCTAGGTCCCTTCGGAGCGTGTGGTCAGCCAATCTCTCTCCACTTGCGAAGCTTGATCTGGCGGTCGATCGACTCTCGTGACATTTCTCCAACAGCTCTATGTTGGAGATAGTAGCGGACCAGTGAATTCAGACAGCGGTGGACGAAGACTTTATTATTATTTATTTATTATAGTACAACTTTAGAACTTTAGTATTACTTTATTTATTGTAGTACTTGGATCTGGCATGAGATGTCATTTGTGACTTTCTACGTTTCGCACCCGTAGAGCAGCATAGATTTGATATTGGACCCGAAGATTTCGAGCTTAATCCTTCGGGGCAGTTTTCACGATTGACAAATAGATCACATCTGTGTGAAGGTAGATAGTACGGGCTTAACTGCTACATCATGATAGCCGCAGGAGTCCCTGCATTAAAAAAATCTAATATCTAATTACGCCCAATTTACGTACAAACTAAGTAGGTACATTTCATCTTAAAATATTTCAGAATATCGCCTCAATCCGAAAACAGGCAGCTGTTACAAGGTCCACCTTGAGAGGCAAGCTTGGACCCGTGCTTATGAGATATGCGATGCCGAAAGCAGTCACCTGGTCATCCTGAACAACGAAGATGAGGCCCGCATAGTCAAGGACATGTTTCCTGTTAACCAAGAGTTAAAACATAGGTTACAATTCCACATAGGGCTACGAGCCTGGGGCAACGAACGCATCTGGACTACCATACACGGTAAATTATGAACATTTACTGAGCATAAAAACCTTCATCGTCTTTTTAATTATGAGGATCTCCCAGATCCGCACCATCCAGCCACCCTCCTCGAATGACACCACAGATTCAGATTAGGTGCTAAGTTGCCGTTAGGTCTTCGTCCTAAATCGGTACAGGTCTAAATTCTATTCAATACTGTGAGGAGGTAGATCAGGGAGCTAAAAATCTGAAGTGTCAAGAAAAGCTAAACAAAAAATATCTTCAATTATTTCCTTGCGTTCCGATTTCAATCACCTTCCAAACCTAAATAGTTATCTGTTACCAGTCTTATAATAGGCAAGGAGGTTGCCTCTAAATAGGTGAGGATCATCACTAACAACTCCTAGCTCAGAAGAACTGACGGGTGAGACAAGGACACTAACAAATAAATTTATCAATTATTTTTAACATTTGATTGCTGTTAGAACTAAGTTTCAGAAAGTTGCAAAGGCTGTTTTTTCCTGATTACATTTTTAACATCTTTCAGGTAAGAGAATAGAAGATGTGTTCAATCGTTGGAATACCAGCCAGCCAGACAATTGGTATGGCAACCAGGATCGAGCCACTTTTCTTAGGAACGGCTACTTGGACGACGTCCAGCCATGGACAGTAGCTATGTTCGTCTGTGAAAAATCTCCTGTTTTAGGAGTTGATTCAGAACCTATATTGCCTTACGAAGATAAGGAAGAGATCACGTACTCGAATAACGATATGTAAGGTTCCATTCCTCTAAAGGGAACAAGCGCGAGTCGGACTCGCGAAGGGTTCCGTACCGTTATCGTAAACAACGGCAAAAAAATTACGTTTGTTGTATGGGAGCCCCACTTAAATATTTATTTTATTCTATTTTTAGTATTTGGTATTATAGCGGCAACAGAAATACATCATTTGTGTTCAAATTTCAATTGTCTAGCTTTCACGATTCATGAGATACAGCCTGGTGACAGACGGACAGACAGACAGACAGACAGACCGAACGCGGAGGCTTAGCTGATGATGCTGATCACACATCCACAGACCGACCTCGGCAAGCGTTGCGTAACCTTAAAGATTGGCCTGTGCTGCTGTTGCTTTATTATGTTGTTAGCCACGAGCTCCTCCTAAGTGACTCGTAATGTAAACACTATGGTATCATCTATCAATATCCATGGTATAGTATGGTATCATGTTTATGAAGCAAAAAAACCTGAAAAGTTAACATTGCCGCTTTCTTTTTTTATGTGACCAGCATCCTTAAATTTAATCGTATAAAACTTGATCATTCGTATTGTTAAACCACACAGTGACAGTCCCTATTGTCGAAGCTGTAATAGTGTGTGCTGGAAATAAAGATATTATTTATAATTTATTTAATAGGCTGAATAAATAATTATGTATTGAAAATAACATTATTCGTTTTTTTTTTAATTATTATCCTGAATTGTCCCACAAATATTCATCAAGGTATTTAAAAATTAAGTTTTCCTAGAATTCGTTAAAGGTACAGAGTTTGAATTAAAAGAGAATAAACTGCTTGAAAAGATCAAACATAAATATTTTTAACCCCCGCCGGAAAAAGAGGGGTGTTATAATCTCCTGTGTGCTGCTGTGTGTGTATCTGTGTTTCTGTCTGTGGCATCATAGCACCTAAACGGAAGAACCGATTTTCATTTAGTTTTTTATGTTTGAACGGTGATTTTGTCGAGAGTGTTCTTAGCTATGTTTGAATAAAATCGGTTTAGCCGTTCAAAAGTTATGGGCGCTTTACTGTTTAATCGGGGTGCAAGATATCGTGTCATAATTTATACATGTTCAATAGATTGCCGATCGAAGCATATCTGCTATGCACTAGATAAATTATGTAGCATGAAATAAAAATCTGTCGGGGGTCTTTTAAATTTTGAAATTTTAGTTGTTAATATTTAAACTGGTTGGCTCCACAAGAGTTCGAGCTGTGAGCATGAGGACTTTCTCACTTAAACAGATTACATAGAACTCTGATTTAATATTAAGTATTTTTCGATGACATCTATACCAATATTATAAAGAGGTAAGATTTTTTTGTTTGTTTGTTTGTTTGTACCGAATAGGCTCCAAAACTATTGGACCGATTTCAAAAATTCTTTCACCCTTGGGAAGCTACTCTATCCCCGGGTGACATAGGCTACTTTTTATCCCTGTATTCCCACGGGAACGGGAACTACGCGAGTGAAACCGCGAGGTGTCCTCTAGTCTGAAATAAAATTATAATAATTTCATCATGATAATGTCACCATCATTTAGCGAAAGACATCCACTGCTGAAGATAAGCCTCGCCCAAGTCGACACTTGGGGGAGGCTTATGTTCAGCAGTGGAAAATTGACCGGCCTGTAAAAGTTGTTAATAAAAAAGGTAATTTATAGCTATTACTAAAGCTACGAGTATTAAGCGCGTGGTGGATTACGGTCCATTCCCTCTCACAGTGAGAATGCCTTTGTCCTAGCAGTGGGGACATGAAAACGCTGATGATGATGATGACTAAAGCTTTTTAAAAATCAAAACCCCGACTGCTTAAGAAGGGAACTAAAAAGTTGAAAACAAGAAAATAATTATTATGTGCAGTTGGAGGATACAAAGTCGCGAGCTGGCTGACCACCTGAAAATTTGGACCCTACAACAATATGGCGCCTAAAATCCACCATACTTGTTTTTTTAACGTAACATAACTATTAGATAAGATTTATTTATTAACTCCAAACATACAAATATCCTTACAGTCTAGACCCAATGTGGTATTGTAATACACTTAAAAATAAATAGTTGTACTGCTTGTACCATAAAAAAATATATAGTTAGTTATTCTTTCAAATTCACCCGAAGCGCAACAGATTATTTCGACGTCATCAGCAATGAGGTTGAGAGTGCGGAGCGCGCTTATCAGCGGCGCCTCGCGCAGCAAGTTTGTTCACGCGCGCGGTACCGCCAGCAACCACGGCTGACGACGTCGAACCACATACCCGTCAGGAGATGTATGGTTAATGATGTATGTGGATGTGTAATAGTCTATGTGGTGATTTTTGTGTAGGTAGTGGCATCTTGGTTGGTTTCTGGCACTCTTGGTGCTTCAAGACTGACCGGTTATCTGGGAGACCCTGGTCCCTCTGTGGCCTCGGTGACGTGTTATTTGGTGTATGTGGCATAGTATGGTGTGTTGGGCATTTGGGTAGGTTTCAGGCAAACTTGGTTCTTCAGTAACCGTTTAGAAGGTGTTAATATGGCTGTCTAAACGATGAGGTGGCTGTTTCGATGGTACGAAGATGGACGACCATCTTCGTACCATCGAAACAGCGTACACGAGTACATTGTGGAGACCTAGATTTGCATGGAGAAAACGAATAGTGTGAAAGCATTCAGCATTCAGTTTCCATGAGTAAAGAAGTATTTTATTTTTGTTGTACTTTTACGTGCCAGATATCTGAGCCCATTTTTATTTGGTCAGGAGTAGCCAAACTTAACCATTTTTTTTTTTTATGTTTCTCTTGTTATTACAAATGAAAACAATGATCCTCGTCGCCCTACATCAAACGAGGTTTTATGTAGAGTGTTTGAATCTTCAGGCAGGCCGTGTTGGAGGAATAGACTAAAGTATTGAGTCTAATTATACTGCTGCAGTCGATTGCAACATTGTACTTGTGTCAAGTCTCAATAACATTTTATTCAATTAGCAACACTTTTTTATTTTTTTATGTCAAAATACTTGATTTTGATTGGATGTTACGAACATGTGTTTTGCCCGTTTTTGTCCAATGTCCAATCAGGGCGAAGGATACGGTTCCCAGAGTGAGGTCATAGCTATTGTTGTAATCTTTGCAAGGCCGCGAAGGCGCTTGAGAGTATCAAGCAAGTTTTGAAAAGTATGTCGCCATTCAAAATCAATTAATATGACGCATGGATTGACCCAGCTCAGCCATCATGAAGGGAACCGAATGGTTCAACAGAATAACATGTGTCACCATCAGAGAGATACATATTAGAGAGAGCATAACACACTTTCGGATAGGATAGGATAAGATAGATGGACCCCTTTTCCGCACTTAGACTCCCATTTGGTCCGTTATGCATGCAGGCCTCCTCCTTGTCCCCACCAAGAGTGTCTCCACGTTGTCGTCGTGGTGGGGCTTGTGCGTCTCATTGATCTTGGGGCTTCGCCGGTACAGTTACTCATGCCGGAAAGGCCAAAGTGAGAGACCTGACTAAGAGAGACATGCGGAGGGTTCGCTCCTGATCGACCGACGGTCGTCGGTTGGCAAAGGATGTGATCAGACCGCAGCGGTGCAGGCGCACCAATGCGGCAGGCGTATCTCTCCTCGCGGGGATTCCTTTGAGGAGAGAACTTTCGGCGGGTTTGCTGAGCCGGGTTGGCCGGGCAGCAAACAGAGGCATGTTTGATGCCGCCGTCGGGGGCTTGGCTTAACCGCATGGCCCAGAGGAAGGACACCTCTAAGATAAAAAACCACCTAATCCTAAGCTTGAGGCTCGGCGAGAGGATGAATGGCTGGAGGGACTTCAGTCGTTAGCGCTTCACCTGTAGAGCACCTGCAGTATGTAGGCTTACCTGGGTAAAAGGCTCTGCCCAGGTTGACTTTAATTGCTATACTACTCGTGGGAACAAAATGGACACAACAAATAAAAATAAAATTAACGAAGAGGTGAGGAGTGATGCAGGGTCGGAGTCTGACGTTGCATCTGGCGCAAAGGGCTCACAGAGCTTGGAGCGCGAAGTTGAGGGGGCTGCTGCGAAGAACCTAGGATGGCCTAGGGTCGTGCTCTGATGATGAGCTGGTCTCGGCCCGAAAGATCCCCACCAGTATGCGGGGTGGGGGCCGAGACAGAGGAGTGGGGAGGGGGCTCACCGCCCAGGTGGCTGCCCAGCGAGCGGAGAACCTTGCCGCGGAGGGACGTCACCCCGGATCGATCAGCTGCAGGGCTGTCCTTTCGGGGTCTTCTGGCGGTGAGCTAGATTCGGAGCTGGATCTGGATTCGGAGCGAGCGGTCGGGTTCACAGAGGTCGTGGAAGCCGCAATCCGAGATGTGGCCTTGAAGAGGAATAAATCCTCTAAAGACAGGGCCATATCGGCGGCCACGGCCTCCATTATGGCGGCAGCGGAGGCTAATTACATCGGGGACCGCTTACCGGCCCATCGTGCTGCTCGATGAGGTGGGCAAGCTCTTTGAAAGAGTCATTGCAGACCGCCTCGTCGGGCGGCTGGTGCGGGTGGGGCCGGATCTGGCAGAGAGCCATTTTGGTTTCCACAGAGGGTGCTCTACGGTGGACGCCATCATGCGCGTGCGAGCCCTCATGACAGGGAATGCAGTGGCCCGGGGTGGGGTCGTCTTGGCGGTGTCTCTAGACATCGCCAATGCCTTCAATACCCTGCCATGGAGCTGCATCAGGGAGGCATTCCGGTATCACCGGATGCCTCCCTACCACTGTCGCGTGGTCGAGACCTATATGATGCACAGGGCCGTCATCTACCCTGGTCACCAGGGAGAGTGGAATCGGCGAAAGATGCCGTGCGGTGTCCCACAGGGATCGGTCCTGGGGCCGCATCTGTGGGACATCGGATACGACTGGGTGCTGCGCGCCGATCTCCCTAGTAGAGTCAGCGTGGTATGCTACGCTGACGACTCGCTGGTCCTGGCAGCGGGAAGTACGCACCAGGTGGCGGCTGAAAACGCGACACGTGGGGTTGCGATCTCAAATAACGGTAGGAGGAGTTCACATCGGCTTCGGGTCGACAATGAAGTACCTGGGTCTCATCTTCGACAGCCGGTGGAATTTCGTGGAGCATTTCCGACGTTTGGCTCCCAGACTGGAGCGGGCGGGGGCTGCCCTCAAGCGGCTGCTGCCCAATCTAGGGGGTCCAAACGCCTCCTGCCGGAGGCTCATGGCCCTTTACGGGGCACCGGTATGGGCGCGTTCCCTGAGGCGGCGACCAGCCCGCCGGTTGAACGCGTCCCAAAGTGTCATGGCCATCCGGCTGATCCGTGGATATCGCACGGTCTCCGGTGAGGCGGCGAGCCTTCTTGCCGGATTACCGCCACGGGATCGGGAAGCAAAAGTCCTCGCACAAATATGGGAGTGGCGCGAGGAGGCAAAATGCCGGGGCGAAACCCCGTTGCCGCGACAAATCGCGGCTCGGCGGACAGAGCTCCGGCAGGATCTCATGGCGACATGGAGTGGGCGATTGTCGCAACCCAGCGCTGGGCACGCCACAAATGAGGCGGTAAGGCCCCTCTTTGAGGAGTGGCTTGAGAGGCGTCACGGCGCCCTCACCTTCCGCCTGACGCAGGTCCTCACCGGACACAGCTGTTTCGGGAGGTTCCTGTTCTGGATAAGGCGGGAGGAAACGCCCGGGTTTCACCATTGTGAGGATCGCCCGGAGGACAGGGTAGAACACACGGTGGAGGTCTGCCCAGCTTGGGTGGAGCAACGCCGTGTCCTCCTGGAGGCGATCGGCGGGGGCTACCTCTCACGTCCGGCCCTGGTCCAGACCATGGTACGGAGTGAGAAGGCATGGGAAGCTGTCACCTCCTTCTGCGAAGCAGTAATGCTCGCGAAGGAGGAGGCGGAAAGCGTGAAGGAGACGCAACGGAGAGACGCCCCCAGCCGCCGCAGGAGACGTCCCGGGCGTCGGGCGTCGCAAGACGATTTCCGGCCACCGTAGGCGCGGGCTTGCAGCGGGTAGCTCGCCGTCCGATTAGGACCAGGCCCGAGTCGACGACGCGTAGTTTTCCACGCGCGCCTGAAAGAGATGTCTAAAAAAAATTGACGGGGTGAAAAAGAGTTACCGCGGCCCTGGCTCAAGCAACTGAAGAAACACGGGTGGGTTTTAGTCAGTAAAAGTCTGACACGCCCTCCCGCTTCACCCAGAGCGGGAGAAGTCATAGGATGATTTGCCACCAAAAAAAAAAAAATGCTTCCTCCTTGAGAGAGGGAATGAGCCGTAATCCACCACGCAGGGCTAGTGCGGGTTAGTGGATGTCACATGTCTTCGAATTTTTGGTTCTATGACATGCCGGTTTCCTCCTTCATCGTTTTGGGAGCAGTGGTGATGAAAATAATTTACACAAAGTAAAACACCTGCTTGCGTTCGAACCCACGGCCTACAACTTGTAAGTCGCGGTCGTTACCACTGGGCCACCTATAAACTAATGATTTTATTTCTGTAAGTTGGTTTGTACAAACACTTTTACATGTCGAACATATTTTTTAAAACTAAATGAGGTCGGCGTTTCCTATCTGACTACTCTGAGAAGAAAAGCCGAAACAAACTCAGAGGTCACAGTCTCTTTTAAAGTCCAGACAAAATCTTGTTTAGATCATGTGAAGACCATGTAGACTGATGTCTGAAATGGTCTTTTGAGGAAAGAACCAGCCGGATTGAGTGGACCTGTCCAGTCAGTGCACGTATTTGTCAATAACCGAGCAGCTCAACTCAGAATTTAAGGAGCTCAACGATTCGACGAACAATACCAAAGAAAGGACATTCGTATAGGCCGCATAAAAAACTCAAACTACCAGACCATGATTAAAAACTAAGATAAATTAAAACAAAAAAATAAAAAAGAATGATCCAACAATTGATCCAACAATGGATGTGGAATCCGTGCATAGTCTTCACATTCACAATAATTAAAATAAAATAATATAATACTTTAAAAAGTAAATATTCTTGTCATTGCAAGAAAATCAAAAAAAAAATAAAAAAATATAATAACAAAATTTACGGTGCAAAATATAATAAAAAAACAAAATTAATTGGAGCAACTCAATCCCAAGCCTTTTTGTCCTTAAGGTAATCTTTTATTGTATAAAACACATTCTGGCACAACTAACGTTTAATGAAAGATTTGAATTTATTAAGACTTAGATCTTGTACGTGGCTTGGAAGCTTATTATAAAAGCGTACACATTGACATCTAAACGAGCCACCTATTTTCTTGAGCCTTGTTGTGGGTACTATAAATTTGTATTTGTTGCTAGTATTTATGTTGTGGCTATCACTGTATTTTTAAACAATTTTATATTTTATGGGCATAAAAAATATTTTCATAAATATACTGAGAAGGCACAGTCATTACATTAATCTCCTTAAATTTATCTTTGAGAGAGTGTCTCGGGCTTAATTTATAGATTGGTCGAACAGCTCTTTTCTGCAAAACAAAGATAGTCTGGATGTCGGCGGCATTTCCCCACAACAGAATACCGTACGACATTACACTATGAAAATAGCTAAAGTATACGAAAATAGTAAACGGGCTGTCTCTATGTTAGTTAAATTACGAATTTTTCTAACAGCATATGCTGCGGAGCTTAGCTTCTTTTACAATTTAACTATATGTGGGCCCCACTGAAGCTTAGCATCCAAAGTTAAGCCTAAGAATACTGTGCTATCTTCAGGATTCAATTCTTCGCCCTTTATCAACACATCGGTTTTCAACTGCCTAACGTGAGGTAGGGTAAACTTAATGCATTTGGTTTTTTTTTTCATTAAGAAGTAAATTATTAACATCGAACCAGTGAACTACTTTTGAGATCGCGATATTTACATCGTCAGTAACCAGCTGCTGACGTTTAAGTTTAAAAAAAAGTGAAGTATCATCCGCAAACAACACTATATCATGGTTATCCTTTATGAGGTAAGGCAAGTCATTAATATAAATAAGAAACAAGAAACTACCAAGAATCGAGCCCTGTGGGACTCCCATTGTTACCATAGATCCAGGAGATCTTTTTCCATTAACGTCAACGGTCTGAATCCTATTACCCAAATATGAAGTAAGAAGATCCAGAGCGCTGTTCAGGATCCCGTAGTGGCGGAGTTTCCTGATTAGCGTTTCATGAAAAACACAATCAAATGCTTTGGACAAATCACAAAAGATTCCCAAGGCATCGCACTTATCTTCCCATGAATTATAAATATATCCTAAAAGCTCAACACTCAGCATTAGTAGTTGAACGACCCCTTGTAAAGACGAACTGTTTGCTATGTAATAATTTATGTTTTGTAAAAAATCTTTGCAATTGCTCTAAAATTAATTTCTCAAATATTTTGCTAAACGTAGGTAGTATTGAAATAGGTCTATAATTTGTTGGGTCTGATGTACTACCTGATTTAAACAAAGATATTATTTTACTATATTTCATTAGGTCAGGCAACTCCCCACAGTCGATACAATTATTAAAAATAATAGCTAAACTAGGTGCGACAATGTCAATAATAGACTTAGTAACTTCTACAGAATAACCCCACAGATCTGCAGTCTTTTTAACATTTAAAGTGTGAAAGGTTTTAATTATGTCTTTACAAGTAATGTTTGCGCAGAACGCCTGCAAAAAACATCATATCACTGTTGCAGCTGCGTTTGTTTTGGTCCGTACCTTTTATTTTTATTATATTTTAAACATCTAACCGACAATAATGTTTTTTTCATTATACGAATTTTACTTAAAAATCAAGGCGTATTTATTACATCTCCCGCTAAATAAACCTAATGAAATCCCAAACATGGTCCTATTGAGCCTGGATTAGAAGGTTTCACAATGAAGAAACTTCGATCAGCTATTATTACAAGGATTTCAAGAGAATTGGTGGATAACTCATAATTACAAGTGAAATTAGGTGTGGTATCCATTGTGAAGATTTGGAATTTTCCGTGGTCTGGACAATCGAAATCATTATTAGTTCCACCCAACACTCTCTATCAGGTTGTATTTAGTGTTAATTAGCCGTTAATAACCAGGTTCACTTCACCAGCTTACGCAATGCCGAAGGATAAGGAGCTCATTAGAAAAAGGGTGAGTTACAAGGGAAGGGTAACAGTATTCTTGAATTATTTGAACTCATTAAAACCTTCTATAAGTTCTTCTGAGATTAGCGAGTTGCAATTGTGTTATAACAGTCTTGAGTCATTGTATAGCCAATATGACGAGGTGCAATTGGCACTGGAATGTAGTACTGATAATTTGGACGGTCAAATGTTAGAACGTAGCGAGTTTGAGTCTCTTTATTATAAAACCCTATCTGAAGCTCAGAAAGTGCTCGATGATTGTAAGAAAAAGGATCCAAGTGAGTCTGAGGTAAGTTCACATTCTAATAATCACAGGTTTGTTAAATTACCGACTATTCAATTACCAAAATTCAGCGGTTCTTACGTGAATTGGTTGGAATTTCACGATACGTTTGTCAGCCTCATTCACACTAATGACGACACGAACGACATAAATAAATTCCATTATTTGAGGTCATCACTAGAAGGTTCAGCTGCCGTGGTGATAAACTCCATTCAGTTTTCTGCCGCTAATTACTCAGTCGCTTGGAAGTTGCTCTGTGACCGTTTTGATAATAAACATCTGTTGATTCAACACCATGTTACAGCATTATTTGACATTGAGACGATCAGTAAGGAGTCGTCAGTTAATTTAAAAGCTTTAATCGATCAAATTAATAAAAACTTGCGTGCTTTAGAATCCCTTGGAGAACCTGTTAATCACTGGGATACTTTACTCATTCACTTTATAACAGATAAGTTAGACAATAAAACTTACCGTGAATGGGAAGAGTATAAAGGCCGCCTTGACAGGGACTTCAAGGTTACATTTACTGTGTTTCTCACATTTATTAAGACTCGTGCTGATTTAATCGAAACATTAGAAATTTCAAGTACAAAATTGAATAAACATTCAAACACTTGCAAAAATTCTAAAGTTAGAACAATGGTTATACAGGACTCCATTAATAAAATAGACAAGAATAATCATGGGAGTTATAGTTCTTCTAAGCCTAAGAGTTGTGTTAAATGTAACGGTGAGCACAAATTGAACAGTTGTCCTTAGTTTTTGGCCTTGAGTAATGAAGCCCGGTTACAATTATTACCGAAATATAAGATTTGTTTTAATTGTTTACAGGCAAGTTGCAAAATATGTCGGCGCAAGCACCACACGCTGGTGCATGTGGCAGATCATTCGAAGAAGTCAGACTTGGCTATTACTTCTGCTAACAGTGATGATGCGACCAGTGCCCCAGCTCCGTCAGTTCCTAGTGCAGGCTTGTCCCTTTCTGCGAATGTTGAACGTGGTGACGTATTGTTATCTACGGCATTAATTAAGATAATAGGTAAAAACGGTCAGCAATACGTTACTCGTGCTGTGCTTGATAGTGGCAACACATCATGGCACCAACTAGGTTTAACTGCCAAAACGGTGAACAACTCCATATTAGGTATTAATAATTCATCTTCGCATATCAATAAAATTTGTCAGGTCTCATTAAAATCTTTAGACGACAACTTTTCCATTAAAATTAATTGTTTTGTTCTACCGTCAATAACTGATGATATTCCGAGTAGGCAGGTAGACTTACTAAAATTCAAAATACCATCTAATATTTGTCTGGCTGATCCTAGCTTTTATTCACCGGCCCCGATAGATATGTTGCTCGGTGCTGACATCTTTTGGGTTTTACTGGGATCACAAAGAATTAAGTTAGGAGGCGGACAACTTATTCTTTGCGAAACTAGACTGGGATGGCTCGTTTCAGGCCCAATAAAAATTTGTTACGCTTCGACCCCGTCTAGAATAGTAAAATGCAATTTCACAAAAAATGTTTCAGACGGTAACGATTAATTAAATAACAGTATAGATCATCAACTCACAAGGGTTTGGCAATTGGAAGAGGTTTTTACTACATCAGAGTATTCTCAGGAAGAGAAGCTATGCGAGGAACATTTTGTAAAGAATATTACACGTCTGGAGAACGGGCAATTTTGTGTTCGAATTCCACTGAAATGTTCCCCGGATATGTTGGGTGAATCTTTTCCAAGGGCTAAACATTGTTTTTCTTCTTTAGAGCGTAGGTTCAGAAGTCAACCTCAACTGTCCAAGATGTATAAAGAGTTCATGGCAGAATACGAAGCTTTAGGTCATATGTCAAAATGTGAAAATTTTAAACATTCTGCTCATTACCTCCCACATCACGGAGTTATGCGTGACAGCAGTGTCACGACTAAATTAAGAGTGGTTTTGAATGCCAGCAGCGCCACTACTACAGGTACATCTTTTAATAGCATACAGATGACCGGACCTGTAGTACAGAATGATCTTTTATCAATACTGTTACATAAATATATTATTTCCGGTGATGTGGAGAAAATGTACTGGCAGATAGTTGTTCATCCCAATGACAGACATCTCCAACAAATCGTATGGCGTGATGACCCGTTAATTAAGTTACAAACTTACCAGCTAAATACCGTGACTTACGGCACGGCCAGTGCTCTGTTTCTTGCAACAAGGTGCCTAAAGCAGTTAGATTTAGAGTGCGTTGATAAAAGGGCTGCTGAGGTCATTCTTCGCGATTTTTACGTCGACGATTTGCTAACGGGAGGAGATGATTTCAATGAAGTCAATGATTTGCGTCATAAAGTTACTTCTACTCTTGCTTCAGCTAGAATGAACCTAACAAAGTGGAAGTCAAATGATATGCGTTTGGTGATTGGTTCTGACTGTCCCCAATCTTCACTTGATTTGAATATTGGTGGATCGGAGTTTACCAAAACCTTAGGTCTAGGTTGACAATCACAATATGATCAACTTTATTTTTCCATAAGTGAAACAAAACGTGACATGCTTTCGAATACATCACAAATTGTTGACCCTTTGCGGCTTTTGGCTCCATGTATTATAGTGATGAAGATGTTACTCCAAAAGTTATGGTTACACAAACTGTCATGGGATGAACAGCTGTCGCCGGACATTAGAAAGATTTGGACCGAATTAGTCATGAATTTACCAAAGTTAAATCAAATTAATATTCCACGTCGTGTTTTAATTGATTCAATGGACTTTTTAGAGTTTCACGTATTCACTGATTCATCTGAACGAGCATACGGAGCATGCTTATACGTTCGCAGTGTCAACAATAAACGTCAAGTTTTAGTACGTTTGTTCGATTCTTATTATCGAATTGAGGGTAGTTGGTAAATCATCACTAAACTCGCCCTCGACCTACGTCGCGGTTCTATATACCCGTGGCGTGCAGTACGAATTAGCGCCCTGAGCTGGATGAACGTTTCTTCCTCTCTTGTTGTAATCGTGTCTCAAGCTAAACGTTTTAGCATCTGTAGTGTTTGTGGACTCACTACCGTGTGGTGTGCTATCTTCAAGACCTTGATCCCTTGGTACGTCTGGACTGCCTAACTGTGAAGTGCCGTGCATGCTGCAGGTCTTCTGCTGACCCGGGAGTTGAGACGAGGTAGGTGGTGTTCAATTGCCTTCATGGAGATGGTAGGAACGAACGATTTCCACCCACAAATACTTTACATACAATATGCTTAGGTTCATAAGCCGCCAGCAAATCTTTAATTAAAAAAAGGTTTGTCAAAAACCGAACAACCAAAGTGGTCCTTCGTAGCCTGATGGTATATGAACCCTCGAACTCGGTAGTTCGATACTAGCCGTGCTAGATAATTTTCTACCTACCTCGTAGTTAGTGTGATTTCAGACGTTCTGTCTCTTTAAATTCTGACCGTGTCAGTGTGATATTAATTCTACTATAGTTTCATATTTACACATAATACACATATATATTTATAAATCGTACATAATATTTGGTGTATTGGTAATTCATTTGGAAAAACATTCGTATAATTATTCCGTATTCGTTCGTTTTACTTTGACCACGCCATCTGCGTCGTAGATAAAACAAAATGGCGCGGCCCGTTACCCGAAGTTAAGAAATGAAAGAAGTGGCTGAACCGTGCCAAAGTAATGAATTAACAGTGTTAATTAATAAAAAACAACGAATATTTGAGCGAATGCAAAATGCCAATGATTTGTCAAAGGATATTTCGGATCCCGCATCAAAAGAATTATTTTTGATGCACGTGGCTGAATTTGATAATTTACGTACATCTTTTGAAAGTCTAATCGTTGAAATTCTTGAAAAGGAACTTGAATATGACCCTAAGTCATTCCTTCGTAATCAGTAATTGAAAAGTTTTGATGATTTATATTTCCTAGTTAAGTTATGTCCGTCGAAATGTGAACCTTCTGACTATGGTAATAAGGTTGAAGATACTTCGCGCTCTCTGGAGTCTAGACCAAGACTTCCCAAGTTAGAACTTTTTGCATTCGATGGGGACATTGAAAATTTTAATACATTTTTCGAGACATTCTGTTCTTTGGTTCATAATCAGACAAGTATTCCAAAAATAGATAAATTTCACTATCTATTGTCATGCACAAAAGGTTCTGCATTAAATATTGTAAAGAGTGTGCCTATTTCTGCGAATAACTACGAACTCGTTTGGCAAAGTCTTCTTGATAAATATCAAGATAACAGAATGTTAGCTGGTAGGTACTTAGACAAAATGTTAACCTTTTCGCCGCTGCAAAGAGAATCAACAGATCATTTGAACTCATTTATAGAAACCTTTGACCATTCATACAAAGCTATAAAAGTGTTGAACATTGAGAATTTGAATAGTTATATAATGTGTCATATTGCCTTAAGGGCTTTAGATCCCCATACACGTAAAATGTTTGAACAAAATATGAATCAAAAATCTATTACAAATTTTTCAGATGTAATTAGTTTTGTCCAAAATCATATAAAAGTTTTAAGTCATTCTGCATCCTATTCATCGAGTTCAAGTGCACAGCAAACGAATCAGCGTAAACAATTACCGCTTGGTAGGCAGAATAAAAATAATTACTCGCAAGTAACTTCAAGCTCAAAATTGTCATGTTCACATTGTGGAGAAAGTCACATGATTTTTATGTGTAATAAGTTTCGTGATCTGACTGACACACAACGCATTAGCCGTGCTAATGGATTAAAGTTATGCCACAATTGCTTAAAACCGTATCATACGATGCAAGACTGCAAAAGTGAATTTAGATGTTATGTTTGTAAGGAGCCACATCATGTTCTATTGCATCGGGAAGCGAGCGATAGCGAACCTAAACCGGCTTGTTATTCTGTTCCCGCCGCAGTCGAACAGGCCCCCGCGACGGTGTCGTCATGCGAAATGCAAGCGTCCGCTGTTATCAATGATACTAATAATCACTTAGCATCCACACTTAGCTATGCAGTCATATTGGGAACAGCTATTGTGCATGTGTTGGATTAATTTAACAACTACCAGGCTGTTCGTGTTTTAATAGATTCAGGTGCGCAGTCGAACTTTATTACACAAAATCGCTTTCAACGTTCAGGACCTAGAATATTATAAGGACACCTTTTAGCAGATAGCTAAAAGGTGTCCTTATAATATTCTAGGTCTCGGTGGCGAATTAGTCAAGAATAATGGCAGAGTATCGTTAACTTTAAAGTCACGTTGTACGACTTCTTGTTTTAAAGTAAATGCAGTAATTTTACCTCACCTGACTTCGGACATGCCTACCGTTAAAATACCTCAAAAAGTAGTTGATGATTTTAAAGATTTACATTTAGCCGATCCGTTATTTTATAAAAAGTCGCCAATTGATATTATTTTGGCTGGTGACATTTTCCCGTACATTTACGATGGAAAAAAGATGATAATAAACCCTGATGTACCAGTCACCTTAAGCAGCGTATTTGGTTATGTCGTAATGGGAAGACTAGAGATGCAATCCTCTAGCAATTGCAATGTTGTAGCGTCTACAACATCGTTAGTATCGTATACTATCGAAGAACATAATTTAAATGAAACTCTCAAACGTTTTTGGGAAGTGGAATCATTACCTTGCGAAGTTCCTATTGATCCGTTAGAGGAATTAGCGGAAAAAATATACAAGGAGAAACATTATCGTGATGAAATCGGTAGATATGTTTCCCCAATTTTATTGAACCCTGAGCATAAGGCGCTCGGTGATTCATATAGTACTGCTCTTAAGCGACTTATTCAGGTTGAGCGACGTCTAGCTCGGTCTCCAGACCTTCATAAGGATTACGTCGACTTTATGAAAGATTACGAGTCATTTGGACACATGGTACCATACACTGGTACTGAACCTTCGGGTTATTTTATCCCACACCATTGTGTGTTGCGTCCGTCTAGTACTACGACGCCCTTGCGTGTAGTGTTTGATGGATCCTTAAAAACAAGCTCTGGTATTTCGCTAAATGATACACTTTTGACCGGTAGAAAGCTACATCAAGATATTTTAAACATAATATTAAATTTTAGACTTTACGATGTCTGTTTTACTGCTGACGTGTCAATAATGTACCGAGGCGTGATCACAGATCCTGCTGACAGGAATTACCAGCATATACTCTGGCGTGATAATCCTATGGACCCGGTTTGTATTTATGAGTTAACTCGAAATACTTACGGTCTTCGTAGTGCACCTTTTGTTGCTGTGCGAGGCTAACTGGTGCAACGTACGCACCAGTTAGCCTCGGATGAGCTAGATCAAAGCATGCCGCATGGTGATGCGGAGCCAAGAACCAAGGCAGCGTACGTACTGACCAAAGGCTTTTACGTTGACGATTTCCTATGGTCTTGCCAGACCCTGGAAGAAGCTTTCACGTTGCAAGACGATTTAATTTCCTTACTTAAGAGTGGAGGATTTGATTTAAGAAAGTGGGCTAGTAACTGTCCTGATTTGCTAACAAGAATGCAATCAGATCAAGTTTCTACCATCAACTTTCAGGACGATACGTTATCGTCATCTCTCAAAAACTACTCGCGAGTATATTTGACCCAGTAGGTTTTATCGCACCATGTACTTTTGTCGCAAAGTGCATAATGCAAGATCTTTGGAAACTCGGCCTTGGCTGGGATGATCAGTTGCCAACTGAGCTGACCACCCAGTGGAATAAGTTTATTGCCGAACTGCCAGTTTTAGGTAAATTGCGAATTGAGCGTCATGTTTTAATATCTCACTTCAATGAAGTGCAGCTAATAGGATTCTGCGATGCGTCATCGCGTGGCTATGCAGCTTGTATCTACTTACGGAGTGAAGATAAGGATGGTCACGTGAAAGTTAGGTTACTGATGAGTAAATCTAAGGTCGCGCCTCTAAATCCAATTTTGTCAATTCCTAGGCTTGAGCTACTCGTAGAAGCTGCGGTTCTATTATCAAAGCTGGTTAGTTTTGTCGTACAAAACTTAAACGATATTAAGGTTTCTATTATTGCGTTAGGTGATTCAAACAACGTTTTAGCATGGCTGCAAACGCCACCTTATAAGTTAAAAACCTTTGTTGCTAACCGTATTAGTCAAGTAATCGCCGTGGTGCCACCAAATTGTTGGTTTCACGTGAACACCGAAAATAACGCTGCCGATGTTTGCTCGCGCGGAGCAATGCCAGCTCGCTTCGTAAAAGATGCTACGGATTGGGTTCACGGTCCAACATGGCTTTATGAAAGCCAATAACAGTGGCCGATGAAACCATTTTATGTAAAGGAAGGATATACTATTCCTGATATTAAAACTAATTGTGATACGTTCATTTTAACTACGTGTGTCGATCAAAATATATCATTTAAGAATAACTTAGAAGAAATATTTAATAAAATTTCATCTTTTAATAAATTGCAACGTCTTATGGCCTGGTGGCAGAGGTATATAAATAACCTCAAGTCTAAGGCACCTGTAAGAACGTATGGGCCTCTCAGTGCTTCAGAGCTACGAAAAGCTCGTGATATAATAATTCGAGTGATACAATTAAATCATTTTCATGATGAAATCGAATCGTTGCTAAAAGATAAAAATAAAAACATTGCTTCCCTTCGTAAACTTTCACCCTTTGTAGATTCTCACAATTTCCTCAGGGTGTGGGGTAGACTCGTGCATTCCGATCTACCTTATAACACTAAGCACCCGGTGCTTTTACCTAAATGTCACACGACTAATTTAATTATTGAATATTACCACAAGTTATATTTGCATGTTGGGCCTCGTACCTTACAAGGCATACTGTGTAAAAATTATTGGATCGTTAGTGCTCGTAGAATGATTAGATCAGTTCTGTCAAAATGCAAGAACTGTTTTCGATGCCGGCCTGGCTCAATTCAGCCTGCAATGGGTCTGTTACCCGCACCCAGACTAAAACCTGGTAAAGTCTTCGATCACGTTGGTTGTGACTTGGGTGGCCCGTAACAGTATTTTTTTTTACATTCATCATTGGTGCTGACTGCAGAAAACATAATATTTAGAGAAACCAAACCTGTTTAGGCAATTAACTGTTTTAGAAGATAAACGAGAAAGGTTTGGAAATCACAAAACTAGTACTTCAATTGCTAACAGATATTACATTCTACAAAGTCACACGGCAAAGACAGAATGAAATTTAGTTCAGACTGGGCAGGGATCCATCACTAGGTCTTCACTTTTTGGTTTGGGAGATTTTTCACAGGCGAACAGTCGTGAAGCCTCCTCTTCACCGAGGTCGTCTAATTTGCCGCTCCAAAATAATTGCACCCGATTCTGGATCCCATTCACGTTATTAGGCTCACCGGGATGCCATTTGTTGAACACATCTTCTATTTTCTCCCCTGAAAGAGTCAAACATATTAATTAGCTTAGCACCGGGGTATATTTATGTTTCTCTATTTCAGTAGAGAACTTAATTATTATTATCACTTAGGTACTTTAATGAACAAGTAAAATTTCAAAATTTAAAAAACCCCCGACACATTATCTTGCGAAAACATCACGTTTTAAACAGTAAAACGCGCATAACTTTTGAACGGCTGAACCGATTTTATTCAAACATAGCTAAGAACACTCTCGATAAAATCACCTTTCGAACAAAAAAATCTAAATCAATATAGGTTCATCCGTTGAGGCGCTATGATGCCACAGACAGACACACAGATACACAGATACACAGACACACAGATACACAGCAACACACCTCAAACTTATAACACCCCTCTTTTTCCGTCGGGGGTTAAAAAGACAGCGGGCGGCGCGGCACGCGGCGGATAAAGGACGTGTGATTTGAATTGGGAAATATCTTTGTCCCATGTTATCGGCGCAACACATTTTCTTCTTCCATACCGTGCTGTCCCCCGTCACGCTATCCCTCCTATCGCTCTTTTTCTTTCATATGAATCGGGCAATAGTAAATAAATTATAATTTCCGACGAAACTGTGGTCACGGTGGCCAATCACTATGGTATTATAGCCGGTATGTATGAGTTAGACTTTAAGACTGAAACTCTCTTTAAGCGACACAATAGCTCGGAACGCGAATTTCTCGTTGTGACACCTTGAAGGCCGGCCACAACGGCTGCTGCCACAATCACAGACCATTGAAAGGATTACTGAATAGCTTACTTCTAGACAAGCGTGCTTCACCGTCGACCATATTATCATCTCTTACCATCAGGCGATATAGTGGTCAAACGCGAGCCTATCAATAAATGAAAAAACCGGCCAAGTGCGAGTCGGACTCGCACACGAAGGTTTCCGTACCATTATCGCAAAAAACGGCAAAAAAAACACGTTCTTTGTATGGGAGCCCCTCTTAAATATTTATTTTATATGTTTTTAGTATTTGTTGTTATAGCGGCAACAGAAATAAATCATCTGCGAAATTTTCAACTGTCTAGCTATCACGGTTCATGAGATACAGTCTGGTGACAGACAGACAGACGGACCGCGGAGTCTTAGTAATAGGGTCCCGTTTTTACCCTTTGGGTACGGAACCCTAAAAACCGTCCAAATGCGAGTCAGACTCGCGCACAAAGGGTTCCCACAAGTAAAATTTAAAAATTTAAAAAACCCCCGACACATTTATCTTGCGAAAACAACCCGATTCAAACAGTAAAACGCCCATAACTTTTGAACGGCTGAACCGTTTTTTTTTAAACATAGCTAAGAACACTCTCGACACAATCACCTTTCCAACAAAAAAAACTAAATCAAAATCGGTTCATCCGTTGAGGCGCTATGATGCCACAGACAGACACACAGATACACAGATACACAGATACACAGACACTCAGATACACAGATACACAGATACACAGATACACAGATACACAGATACACAGATACACAGATACACAGCAACACACCTCAAACTTATAACACCCCTCTTTTTCCGTCGGGGGTTAAAAATAGCTACATTCACCAAAATAAATAGATATCATTACTAACTTTCATAAATAATGAAAGCACCGAACATTGCTCTAACGAAGTGACAAAATTAACTTTGCCGTTCGAAAACTGTGGTCCCCGATACATCAATATAAAAAATGATTACTTTTCCAAGTGCATTTTACAGGTTAGTCGACTATTACTCGTAAACTTGTAAAGCTTACTAAGCTGTGATAGTTTTCCTTTTAATTTTGTTATATATACTACAGCCGTGAATTTTTCACATATCCAAAAGCAACCATTTAGCTGGCACGGGTGGAGGAGGGGAGAGGGGAGGAACAAAGAAATACCTTAATCGAAAAATGGTTTTTCCAGGCTCGTAATATTTCCCAATGGCCTATCCAACGATATTCCCGCACTATGGGATAGACGAGGAAAAAAGCATCCCCACTTTAAGTGTACAGTAAGTGCCCTAAAAAAAAACCCATTTTATCGGTGTGATTAGTATGTATATACATGCCAAATTATAGCTAGTACTAAGAGTCTCTGAGTTGGGCTTTATATATTTACTACAACGAGACGTGGCCGGTTTAAGGTAACACGAAGTTCGCGTTTAAGGATGAGCGTTTTCGATCTTTAAACCTAATATAATATGTACAACCACGGAGCATTATTTTTAGTTTGAAAAAATTAAAGTTAGTGCCCACTCTTAATTTACTGGTCCCATACCGTGAATGGTAGTCCAGATGCGCTCCTTGCCCCAGGCTCCTAGGCCTACGAGAATTCCGTCCCACGGTTCGCCACTGTGCATACTAGCAGGGAACTTGTCTTTGACGATGCGGGCCTCTTCTTCGTCATTCAGGATGACCAGGTAAGCCCCCTCAGAGGCACATATACTGTACGCACGGGTCCAAGTCTGTCTTTCCAGATGGATCTTGTAACAGCTGCCTGTTTGCTGGTTGAGCTGATATTCTGAAATAATTTAGGAATCCAAATTAGGTCACGATGCAACCACACAAGCGCATGCGTCATATTCGTAAACTTATTTTATTTGAAAGGGTATACCTCTCAGGTGGTCCTATGGTCATCAAGTTAGGATCAAATGATGGGATCCTGGAGAAATGGAGGGAACTCCTCAAATATTATAGGCATACATATAGCAATTTTAGTATTTTCATCAAAAATGCAAATATCCGCACTTAGAAAATATTATTTGGTGGAGTGGAACTGAAGAAGACCACAGATGGCTACTGGAACTCCTTAATGCCAAGTATGTGGCTGGAAGTCGGTTTGATTTTTTTTATTCCTGAGAAAAAGTGTCTTGTCAGTCTGATAGTCAGACAACTAAGTGATTCTATAAGATTTATTTGTTTCTGTATGACAAATGGTACCCAAAAATCTACATTTCTTTTATATTCCAAAAACTTCGCCGATGAGTGTAGTTATAACTTTGTTAATTACTCATATTGTTAATTCATACCAAAATAAATAAAATAAAATATGTCGCAGCTAACAAGTTTAATTCGCCGTTCTGTTAACAACCAAGCTTTTTGAATAAACAGCTTGAAACAGTTCGTCTAGCGGCTTGAATGATAAATTATAATGACTGATTAAGCTGGATGGATGCGACATATTTACGAGTATATCAAAGAACTGGGTATTTTGTAAGATGGCTCCAACAGCCTAAGCAGCTAAAAAAAGAAAGAAAGCACATTTATTTGACACAAGCCAGAGCACACAACACAAACATAAAAAAGAAAACTCAGACTAAACAACAATAATATTAAAAAAAGAAAATAATAAAAAAACAAAAAAATTATAGAACTTGTATTTTGAACAGTACCACATAGTTGTTATCTAGGTATAAAGGGGAATGTGAAATAAGAACGGATTTTGCGAAAATCACCAGAACGATCAGAATTAATAAAGTATACAATAATGTTATTTTTGCATAGGAGTAATTAAATTCACTCACCATTATCAAAAGTGCCACATTCGTTTATTGTTTGATTGTTGGGTTTCCTGTAACAGACGAAGGGTAGTGGCTCCTTGCATGACGAGTAATACGCGCTGCCAACGACAGACATAGTGAGGCAGTCTCCAGTGGCCGCGTGCTTACCATGTGAACCCCATTTGATATACATTTCTGACAGTGGCACTCCTGGAACACACAACCAACATTAACTATGAAAACTAATCGTGGCATCGATTTTATCAATTTGAAAATCTTTAACAAGCCTTTACTGACCTTCTACAGAGACAAAATCTCCTTTAGAGTACAAATCATGGGTTCCCAAGAAAATGTGACCATTTACACCAAACCGTGTCATCTGTGAGAGCAGTGCTTTTGCTAGCTCTTTTTTCAGCGGGGACGCCAACACCGCGCCTGTAACATGACACATTGAGATCTGTACATGACACATGAGGGAGCGAAGCAAGCGTTACCGCACGCTCAGTCTAAGTTGACAATTCCACGGTCCACGCACCAAACCGTCTTGCCGCTCGTTGACGCTAGAGCATGAATATAAGAGGAGTTAATCTTACCGTCATTGTGACATGTTATGAAGGCGTCCTCCCACGCTTTGGGCGCCGAATACAGTTTCAACCAGCCACCCGCTTCAAAGTTGAACACGTAGTCAGAGTCGCATCGCGCAATTTCTGGATATTAAGGATTCATTATTTTTATATTTTCCTTACATTACAAATGTCTGAAACAACTAAAATACAAGACATGTTTCATACAAAAGAAGTACTACTAATACAATTAATTGTTGTAGGAAAATGCCGGGCAAATGTCACAGTTGGACTCGCATTCGAAGGGTTCCGCCAAATTTCATTATTCTAGATCAATGGAAAGTAGTCAAGTATCTTTTAGGTTTTGCGAGTATGAAAATTTAACTCATACTTGACCAGGGTATTTTTTCTTGTTTTCAGTGTTAATACTACAGACATGGACAAGAAGGGCGACAAACGAGCCGCTTAGTAGCATAGTTGAAAAAAATATTTTTGGCTTTGACTTTGGGCAGTCGAGCTGATTCTGCCAACTATAGACCCATCTCTTTAAGCATGAAGAGGATAGACCTCTGTAAGAATAATATGGAACATTGTATCCAACAGTAAGCTTCTAGCATACCTAGAAGCTAACGACAGTTACTGCACTGGCAGTAACTGTCGTAAGATATGAATGGCATACGCCCCTGGCATACAAGTACTCATACATACTGATGTATGAGTACTTGTATGCCAGGGGCGTATGCCATTCATATCTAGAGTAAGGCCATCAAGAGGCACGGGGAAGCACTAGCCGTTTCACTCGACATCGCGAAGGCCTTACGATGTCTGGTACGAAAGCATTACTGGTAAGCTTCCTTTCTTCAGTCTGCCTGGTGGTCTATGTGATTGGATTGCAGACTTCCTGAGGATCAGTCCATTCGAGTGGTTATTGATGGCTGCTCGTCCGAGCAATTGGTTAATAATGCCGGGATGCCTCAGGGGTCGGTACTCTCAGCAACAATGTTCTTGCTGCACATTAATGATCTGCTTAAACCCATCACATTTGGGTATGCAGACCACAAAACTTTTGCTGAGAGATAAGTGTCCAACGCACGGGCTACCGGGCCTCAGAACCGGTCTCTACGTGAGGCCATGGATGAGTGCTTAAACCTGTCCTTGAAGGCAGTCTCCGTATGGGTCCAATCTGGTTAGTTTCAATGCTGTTAACACCCAGGCGTGTTTTTTTTTTGCTGAGAAGAGCCAATTTCAACCAGCTCGATCTTTTCGAGGTGTAACCGAGTCGTTTACGGACCTTTTTGAGCTTATCGGTGTTAGTAGTATTAAAAAAGTTGGTAGTACAAAAATAAGCTATTAAGAAAAAAAATACTGACTTCAAAAAAGGAAATTTTTGAAAAGCAACTCAAAGGTGTTTTTAGTTTCGGCAGTCAGTAGTAATAAAGAAATAACAATAAAAAGCCAGTAACTGGGCAACACGATACCACTAGGTAGGACTAGTGATAGGAAATTCCCGAGAATATTCTCCTTGCGAGAACTTTGCTGTTAAGTTCTCGAGAATATTCTTTTGGAAGGGAATTTACGAGAATTTAAAAATTGGATGATGCTATTGTATCGATTTATTTTTGGAGTAGTAGTTTTCAGTGCATTTGAACGTTTTACGAAGTTAAAGCCAAACTAATCTAATCGACAACTTAAATTCTCAGTAAATTCTCCTGAGCGAGAACATTCTCGAGAATATTTCCGAGAAAATTCTCATAAATTCTCTTAAATTTCTTATGGTGTGTTACAAAAGATTGTTTTTTTGAACATTTTGTTTAATGGTTTTGGTTTGTTCATAAATTTCCAATTGTGAGCAATCAGACAAATTTTGCCTGCTCTTTTTTTTGAAACGGTTTTATTTAGCTTGCCCTGTTTTTTGGTATACCTAGACCTTTAGTTCCGAAGACAATAGAATGCAATATATTATTCATTTTATCATTGTAAACCCAAGTTGGCCGCCGCTACAAAATAGCGGCATACATATTATATTTTTAACAACCCTTTCAATATGAAAAAAATTGAAATGATGATCCAATAGGGTCGCCAAAAAAATTAAAAAGAAAATCTGCTCAATTCCTCTTCGAGTTCGTTGATCTTCTCGTCGGTCCGGAGTGTACGCGTGATGTATGTTGCCAGGTCCTACCATAGTCGAGGGTAGACAGGCTGCCGGGCAATAGGGGGCATTTTTTTCCTTGTGGTGTTTCATGGGGGTTTAGCCATAATTGATCGGCGGCTGTATGGTTGATACATATAGTGCATAGAGAATGCAGTTGCCCATTCTCTGGTGAGTCACTTAGTCATCTCTTATGACTCCCATGGGAGATATGGGCTGGTGCTATACTTTTCGTTCGAAACCATATGGTACAATGGAATTCACATCAATTTATCTGGGACAAAAATGTCCAGTTAGTTAGGTCTAACTTCGAGGGAGAGGTCGACCGGCGAATCCGACTCGACTGGGCAGCGTTCGGGAAGTTGCGTAGTATCTTCTCGTCTTATATACCACATTGTCTCACAACTAGTGTGTGTTGCCAGTGATAACCTAAGCGACTGAAACGTGGTCGCTCACAATGGGCCTCATCAGAAGGCTTTAAAGCCACCCAAAGGACGATGGAGAGGTCTATGCTCGGAATTTCCGTGTGGGATCGCATCAGAAATGAGGATATCCGCAGGAGAACCAATGTTACTGACATAGTCCGAAGAAATGCAAAACATAAGTGGGAATGGGCAGGGCACATTGCTCGCAGAACTCAATGATGGTCGATTGGGCCGAAAAGTTCTGGAGTGGCGACCGCGAGTTGGAAGACGCTGCGTTGGAAGGCCTCCCTAGGTGAACCGATGACCTGGTTAAGGTTTTGGGAATGCGCTGAATGCGAGACACACGGAATCGGTCAATGTGGCGACGCTTGGGGAGGCCTATGTTTAGCAGTGGACGTCTTTCAGCTGAAATGATAATGATGATGATGACTTAATATATGAAATCCGCCATATTTTACCGGCGGCCATATTAAATTTGGAATGTTTCATTCTACTGGTTAAAACTTTACATTTGGTACCCATATTGAAGGGGTTGTTAGTATGCATGATGGGAAATAAGGAAAAAGAGCGTTCCACAGAAACAGAAGTTGCTGAAGCAGTCAAAATTTTCAGAGCAACTGCTCCTAATTCAGCTTTTGAATATAAAGTTTGCCACCACGCAACTAGCTTGACTTTTTAAGCTGTTTTCTAAATATACTCTTTGCTCCAAAACCAGTGCCGTATATACGTTCAGACACTTCTTAGAACAGTTGTTGAACTGAAATACTGTGTTCTTGTATATATATACAAGTTAAGAATAAACTTCAGTCAAGTTAAGAATAAACTCCCAAGCCCCATCCGTCTATGTTTTTCAATATTTCTTAACTAAAATGTTAGTACCTGGGCGGCCAAGCTCTGCTCGGGTAAAAATAGAGAATACGACGTTTTCTAAAAATTAAACCTGGCTAGATCAATTTAGCGCCCCCGAAAACCCCTGCAAACTAAATTTCACGAAAATCGTTGGAGCCGTTTCCGAGATTCAGATAATATATATACAAGAATTGCTCGTTTAAAGGTATTAGATAGATTAAATTAGCAATTTCCACTCTGTTACCTCATAAAGTAACGTTTTTTCGAGTTAAGTATGATATAACAAACAAAAGAAGTTGACTTTAGATCATGAAATCAAATATG
This sequence comes from Orthosia cruda, assembly GCA_964057195.1. Lineage (NCBI taxonomy): Eukaryota > Metazoa > Arthropoda > Insecta > Lepidoptera > Noctuidae > Orthosia > Orthosia cruda. The sequence goes on along the minus strand of OZ059826.1, from coordinate 1,816,698 downwards.
GTGTATTCAAATTGAGCAATCTTACTTCCAATTTTAAATTCTCGTAAATTCTCCGTCGGAAGGAACATTGCAGAATATTGCAGAACATTCTCGATTTTTTTTTTTTAGAATATTTTCTCGACCCATCACTAGGTAGGACTGGAATCAGCCGGTCGATTCTGTATACATTTTACCCTGATGAATTCATCATCATTTCAGCCGAAAGACGTCCACTGCTGGACATAGGCCTTCCCCATGTGTCGCCACACTGTTCGGTCCTAAAGCCCTGATGAATAAGGTGAAGTGAACTCGAAGTGAGCTATCATTTTTTTTGCATGGATTAATGCTTGTGCATACTGCGCTACCACAGAGACATAGTGCAGTTATGTCCCCGTATGGGACTCCAACTCACTAAAACTTCACGGCGTCCTCCTGTGCCACTTATGGCGGGAACTGGGGCACGCGTTAGCACTCACCGTGACGGCAGTTTCACGGCTGTCGGTCACCGGACCCTCCCTTTCGGGTGTACCCTCCCTTTTGGGTGTACCCTCCATCACCGGCGCACCAGAACACATTGCACACCGTGACCAGCCCAGGGACCAAACCAGCTCATGGGCGCCAGACGACCCTGTGTATGGTACCCTTGGATCCCTTGTGACGGGTCAGGTCAGTGGCCCCGCCACCTACTACTATTCAGCCGCAGGAGATAGGGACCTCCCCTGCGGCCCTACCGCGCCCGCCTTCAAAAAGTGGCGACACCGTCCTGGCAGCGGAAGGTAGGGAGAGCGGCGCACCGCAATATCAGCACTCCTCTTCCGCCGCGGCCTCCAACCCTCAGCAGCGATATCGTACGGGACCTGGGATGCTTCATACGACATCGCGGCCCACCTTAGTTGTGATGTCACCTCTGTTACCAAGCGACATCGCAACATATTTGTTGGCTGTTACATCATCGGATTAATCGGCAAAAGAGCGGTCCCTCCTTGGGTTCCTATTCGCTTCACCGTGGGTGACCAAGCCGTGGCCTCGACAATGCGGGAATCCACCTAACATATCGGTGGGAATGAAAGCTCACTTTGAGCTTACTTCACCTAAGTCATCAAGGTGAGATGTCTACAGAATAGAATTGCTGATGCCTTGGCTTCTGACTAACCGTAACGACTGTCAAAGATTTACGAATGACCGCAGGGACCGACAGCTTATCGTGTTTCCGAGGCAGGTAAGAGTCTTGGTATATAAGGAACTAGCTGACCCCCGCGGCTTCGCTCCCGTCAACTGGCTACCTACGAACCTACCTACCTAACCTGCCATACCTACCATACCTACCCTACCCACCTACCCTACCCTACTTACCCACCTACCAATTTGTTAAACTTTTTATTTGAGTAATAAATATATATATATATACTACAATACGAATGTAACCAACTTTTGTTTAACCGGTGATCTAATTAAAATTTAGAACATAAAAGCTGCTATTGTGACTAAACTATGATAGTTAGATATATTCTCAAGTAGACTTTTTTGTAGGTAATAATGAGCAATCTCCAACAGCGCGAAGGCGCGCTGTTGGAGAATGTGTGTGTTAGACCGCGAGTTTATGCCTAAAAACATTGTGAAAGTGAAATTTTAACTGTGAAACCTGTGAACAATCGTTTGTAGCTTAAAATAATAAGTGATTAAAACAAAAAACAGTGATCTAAAAACAAAAGTGACAATCAAGTTTACATAGTTTTTTCAATCCACCCCACAATTTTTTAATTTTTTCGACCTCAACTTTTTAAGCATGTCAGAATGTCATCTGATATTTGGATAAGTGTTGCCATTGTAGGAAAATAATTACCACCATGAATTCCAAAAATGCTACTAAATTGACTAGAGCAGGAAATCAGGCTCAAAATCAAAATAACGATTCTGATGCAAACCAAAAGAACATAACCTCACCTAAGAAACTTGTTCAACAAATCTTTCATCCAAGCCTTTTCAATAGGCAATGATCTAGTTCAATAAGCGAAACTTCATTGAAGCAGTCGGGTTCAGCCAACAATCCTATCCTAATCGGCTGCGAGAGAGACCCAGATGAAGCCACAGAATTTAAGCCAGCCGCACAAGTAAGTACAGATGCTACTCAACCTCCACCATGGCAACGAGTTCCTACTTCTAAGAAAAGAAAAATATGCGACAACAACTCGCCTCCGCCAATTGAGTCAAAAAACCGATTTGAGTCAAAAAACCGAAAAAGGAGGGTAGATTGCGTTGTTGCCGGTGTAATCATTAGCTCCGTATTTATTTATTTTTTAAAGTACACAATCATTAATAAGTGTTAAAAACTACTCAATTAGTGAAAGTTAACAACAACAAACGTGTGACATTGTTATCCAGTGATAATTGTGGAAAATAGTGAAGATGCAATCGATTTACTGATAGACGGTGTAATATTGTGAAAACTTGACTACAGTTCAAGATACTCATCTCCAGTGCATCAACAACACACCAACTATTTTTATATCCAACACCAAAAACCAGTCAAAAGTGTGTGTCAACATAAAAGAAAAATACGGTGAATTTGAACTTTTAACGGTCATCGTGTTAGTCTATAAGAACAAAGAAATGCCCTTTGAACCTGCTTCACACATTAACTACTTATCTCAAACCAAAGTAACAACTGGTCAATAAATTCAATCCATTTGGCAATGTTCGCTTGGTCTAGTAGTCGTACTGCAGGCTATACAAACGCGAGATCGTGAGTTCGAATCTCGTCAACGACGCGTCTTTTCCCAGTTTGTCTTCTGAATATTATTATTTGGGACAATGATTTTTTTCGAGAATATCACGCTACGTAGAAATCGAACAAAGTCACTATCAGAGACTACAATCGAAGAATCTAGTGCAAATAACTCGACGATAGATGGCAGCACAAGTAGTCTGCCAAACATATCCGTCGATGAATGTGACGAAATTCAAGATTTAAAATGTAAAATAGTAAAACTTAACCTTGAGCTATCAGCAGCACATGAAGAGATAAACCAGTTGTCCATTGAGAATAATGATCTAGTCTACAGTAAATGACGTCACAAAAAAATATGAGCTCTTAAAAAAAGCTACTAAAAATTTAACAACTGACATACGAGCAGGCTCACCAAACCGAAAATACACAAAGCTGTCAACTCCACAAAAGAAGTTAACACAACAACAAAAACAGAAGGAGGCTGAGGTTTATTGCAGAAACTTGTACACTTTTACAGTAAATCTTACATAGGGACCTCCTTTTAAGTATAAGATATACCTGTGCTAGGAGGACCCGCTCTTCAATGACAAATTATGAAATGGTAAAATTGATGTACAAAAGGAAAACAGAATCAAAAAATTACAAGCAAAATCTCAAATTAAACAAGATGAGACTTGAACCATAACTAAAAATACAAATAAACTTAGAGAATATATTCTAAAATATTGTGTGTGAGTATGCGTGTGAGTGTGTGTGTGCATGTGAGTGTATGTATGAGTGTGTGCGTGTGTATTTTTTTTTTTTTCTCTCTTCTCCATCTCATATTGACGATGCCTGCAGCAACAATTCAATGTCATCATAGGTCTCCGATTTTAGCCATTGAACTATTGCCTTTTTGCAGTCTTTAGCAGTCATAGGATAGATGTTAATTATTTTATTTATTTTGTTATATAGGGTAGCGGAATTAGTATTAAATTGTCTTTTCGCATATGCAGTTTTAACAAATTTTACTGGTGCAACACTGTATTTTCGTCTTCTTTTCTGATGGTGAGGGTCATAAGGCATGACTTTGTGTAATTTTAAGACCGCATGGAGTATGTATAATTTTCGGACTGTGAGAATACCGCTAAGAGAGTATAACTCATTGGTTGGGAATCTGTACGGTTTGGTATACATGACCTTGATAAGAGATCTCTGTGCTCGCTCCAGCTCAAGAAACTTCGCTTTTGTCGCACCTCCCCACACGGGTATACAGTAAGTAATAATTGATTGAGCCAGAGAGATATAGATCTCAGTAAGCATTTTTTTGTTGTCACATGTCTTAGGTTCTTAAATATCCAGATAAGTTTTCTCATACGGGCCATGACCATATCTGTGTGAGTATGCCAAGATAACCGTTGATCAACGATGACACCTAGGTACTTTATATGAGTCACTTTTTCAATATTTTTACAAGAACAGTTTGGGCTAGATATATTATGGCAAGTATGAATTTTGAGAGTTACGTTAGGTCCGGGTTGAGTGTTGTTGTAGATTGTAAATGCAATATATTTTGTTTTGGAAATATTTAGTGTAAGTAGATGTGAGTTTAGCCAGTTAGTAATTTTGGAAAGACCCTTTTCAGCACTTTAATATACCGATTCCCACGTATCACCAGAGAAAACAATAGCAGTGTCATCTGCATATGAGAAAACGCGACCATTTTCTGTCATATGTTGCAGAGGTGGTTTATGTATATTAGGAATAGAGTCGGGCCCAGTACGCTACCTTGCGGAACGCCGTAGGTCACGTAAGACTCCTTACTAACATACTCCCCTACCTTAACCTTTTGCCTATGATCCCGTAGATAATCTATTAGCAATGCTAACGGGTTTCCTCTTACGCCTATACCTTCTAGACTACGCACAAGAATGGGGACAGACACGGTATCGAAAGCTTTTTTCAAATCAAGAAACACAGTCAGACATCTTTTCCCTGAATCTACTAGGCTAACAATATGATTGGTTAATGCTGTAACTGCGTCTTCAGAAGATAGATTCTTGATACACGTTATGAAAGACGATCAACAAACTATATCTGATCCCGAATTACTTACATTAGCTTTAGATTAATCTGAAAATATGCAAAGTGCAAACACTCAAGAACCTCAAGAAACACATTTAAAAACTGGCGTCATTTCGGCAGTGCAATCTATGATTCCGATGAACTTCCAATCAAACACTTTATCAGAAACCCGTAGATCCAAAAAACTATGTATGATTTCTAGCAACAATGTTAATAAAATATTGGATATAGGTGAAAAAACGTTCATAGGGTATGAATTGTGTCATTACATCATGCCAAATGCAGGTATAAAGCAATTGTTTGCAGATTCAGATAAGAAACTCATAAATTTTACTCATGAGGATTTCTGTATCATATACATAGGAGAAAGAGACTTCGAAGTCTCTAACAACTATAGACTTTTAATAGACTACATTAAAAATGAGCTTAAAAATTTAATTACTACCAATATTATAATATGTTCACCAAATTTTAAACTAAGTAATGATTTTTCAATTTTTAATAAGAGAATTGAAATGTTTAATTATTGGATGTATTTGGATGCGGAATTGTGTGAGTGCGCATATCTGTTTGATTCCAATTTCTATCTAAAATACACAAATGAAATGTTCTGGAAACATAATGCAAAAGTAAATAATAAAGTAGTTGCCATCATTCTTAATAACTTAATGCATTTTGTGAGTTATTTGGACTCACAAACAAAAGTTTCGTATAATTTAGTTTCTCATCAGTGTTTTATATCAATATTGCTGTCAAAGATAGTTCCAACCAATCAGGCAACAACTATAGTAAATTGCATACGGATCAGGCAACATAAACCGAAAGCACACATAATGAAACCGAGAATGATCTTTTTCGTTTATAATTATAATCATTTATTTATCTTAAATCAAAATATTAACGGATTGATAGATAAGTCAGACTTATTAAGTATACACCTAAACGAACTCATGCATAAGGGTAAAATAGTGGATCTGGTGAGTATTACGGAACACAACATGATAGATGATGATGACTTACAATTGTTCATACCGAACTATAAACTTTCAACGTACTCATCAAGAAGCACCAGGAAAGGTGGTACGTGTATACTAATTAAGCATGGACACGAGTTTAGGGTTATAGATATTAGAGAATTTTGCGTGCCCGGAATTATGGAATGTTGTGCCATTGAATTGATAACTCACAAATTGATTATCATTTGCATTTATAGACCCCCAAAATCTAATAGAGGTGCTATATCGATTTTTTTCGAAAAAATTGAACTACTGCTAAACCGTTGTGGACGAAACTTAGGCAAGAAGGTTTTGCTGTGTGGTGATTTCAACATTGATATCTTGAAAAATACCAGAGTATCTGTTGAATTTCTAAATCTACTACTAAATTACAATCTGAAACCAAGTATAAAAGAGGCTACACGTATATCGACTGGAACATGTATTGACAACATTATCCATAATGTCAAGGGTGGTAGTGGTGAAGTTTTAGAATTGGCCTTATCTGGCCACACAGCTCTGTAAAAAAGTGCTGGTCGAGTGACCACTGGTACGTACTAAGTCGAGATTATAGCTCTGAGAACGAGACTAAGTTTATTGAAGCCATTAGTAATCTTAGTTTTTTTGAAGTATACAACAGTACCAACCCAGAACTAGCTTTTAATTCGTTCCATGACCTATTTAAACTTTTCTACGATTTGTCTTTCCCGACTATGAGAAAAAAGATCTCTACTCGTAAATCCCCGAGATGGATTTCTAAAGGTATCAGAAGATGTAGTAAACGGAAAAGAGAAATGTTATGGAGGTATTGGCGATCACGTAACATTGAAAATAAAGCTACATGGAAAATAATTAATAAAAAATAGTCAAAGGTGATAGACTAATATGTGATCCTAAAGAAATGGCTACGGCATTCAATGATTACTTTATAGACTCAATTCATCCTGGAATAATAATACTATATCTTGCATAGATTATTATCCCAAGTCTCTATTTATGCAACCGACAGATTCATTGGAAATATTTAATATTATCAATTCGTTAAAAAACACAAATAGCGTTGGTCATGATGGAATAACTGCAAAGATTTTAAAATCTGTATTGCATATAATTGCACCTGTTTTGAGTTTTGTTATTAATCTATGCATAGAACATGGCCACTTCCCAAATTTATTAAAAACGACCATAATTAAGCCACTGCATAAAAAAGGTGATAAAGCTGATTTATCAAATTATCGTCCAATAGCTCTGATACCAGTAATGTCAAAAAATTTTGAAAAGGTAATTTATAGATCTGTGAACTCATTCTTTGAAGTAAACAATTTACTGGCTAAAGAACAAAATGGTTTTCAAAAAAATAGAAACTTTAATAAAGCTGTTTATGAATTATATACAGAAATTGTTGGTAATGTTGACAAAAAAAATCCAATTGCAGCAGTGCTTATGGACATGTCGAAAGCATTCGATCACGTAAATCACGAAATATTACTGGGTAAGTTAGAACGATACGGCGTCAGGGGCAACATATTAAATCTAGTCAAATCATATCTAACAGGACGTAAGCAAGCCACTGTTATAAATAGAATTTCTTCTAAATCCAAGATAGAAGCTACTTATATGTCATCAATTAGACATACAACATGTGGTGTACCCCAAGGAACTGACCTTGGGCCCTTGTTGTTTCACATATATATTAACGAATTGCCAAAATGCACTGAGCATCAAACTGTTTTGTTTGCAGATGACAGTACACTTATTGTTCCATGTAAAAATGTAGAAACTTATGAAGATGACATAAACAAGTCCATCCTTTGCATCATAAATTGGTTACATAAAAATAAATTAAAAATAAACATAGATAAGACAAAGCTTATGACATTTTATCAAAGAACAAAAAAACTTAACTTAAACATAGCTTACGCGAATCAAATAATAGCTGAAACAAGCAGTGCTAGATTTCTGGGACTTCACTTGGATAGTCATTAAAACTGGAAATATCATGTAGAAATTGTTTCTAAGAAACTAAACCAGTACTCATATGCGCTTTACAATCTAGCAAAAATAGTGAATGAGTCCGTTGTTCTAATTTCCTACAAGGCCTATGTGACATCTACATTACGTTTTGGAATAATATATTGAGGAAATTCCACGGACAAAGAATTTGCGTTTAAGGCCCAAAAAAGATGTGTGCGCGCTGTGTTTAAACTGAAACCAACTGATAGCTGCATTCCATATTTAAAAAAAAAATAACTGTTAACATTGCCCTGTATGTACATTTTTGAGACAGCAGTATTTGTCAAATCCAACTTCCATCTGTTTGAAACATTGAGATCTAAACGTCGCAACAGAGAGATATGCACTAAGCCACATAGCACTGCTCTTTATGCAAAAAGTTTTTTAGGAATGGCACCTAGGGTCTATAATAAGATCCCTAGACGAATTAAAGAAATTAACAACATAGACGATTTTAAAAAAGCTTTTCTGAAAATATTATTTGAAAAAACATATTATACGGTGAACGAATACCTGACTGACACATTATATTTTTTTTTGTTTTTGACATTTTAATTGATAATTTATGCTAGGATTTGTTATAATTATATTTATTGTTATACGGTGAACAAATACCTAACTGACACAATTTTTTTTTTTTTTTTTTTTGTTTTTGACTTTTTAATTAACAATTTATGCTAGAATTTGTTATTATTATATTTATTGGAATGTTTATTTTTTTTTTATTTTGTCGACTATTTAATTTAGAATTATTTTACAATGTGTGATAATTGTTTTATAATTTATTATAATCAGCATGTTTGTACCAATTTAATATTTTACGCCGGTGACGGCTAGACATAGCGTTCTTTAATAACTACAACATCTGTACTGTACCTACCTATGTTCAACAAATAAAGATATTTGTATTTGTATTTGATTCTCAAACCTACCGGTTGACCTAACAGAGGACACTCACACTGAGCCCAAACTACCAAATAAGCCCCCTCCTATTGTTCTGTATGGGATTGAGGATCCGAACGAGCTCACCAAACTTATTGAGTCTGTTATTAGCCCAGAAGAGTTTCGGTACAAAATAATTAATAAAAATCTCCTACGGATAATGATAAGTACTACCGATGATTACAAGCAAGTCATTGATCTAATACGACAGAAGGGTTTAATTGGACACACCTTCTCCCGTAAAGACACGAAATGCTACCGAATGGTTATAAAAGTCCTCCATCACACAAAATAATTAATCAAAATCTCCTACGGATAATGATAAATACTACCGATGATTACAAGTAAGTCATTGATCTAATACGACAGAATGGTTTAATTGGACACACCTTCTCCCGTAAAGACACGAAATGCTACCGAATGGTTATAAAAGACCTCCATCATACTACTTCACATGATGCCATCAAACATGAGTTGGAAAAATCCGGGAACAAAGATAAAGGAGAAATCATCAACCACCGCTATGGACCAAACAAAACACCTACTTCCACATTTTTTGTTAATTTAGAACCTAGCCCCAATAACAAACTAGTTAAAAAAATCCAATATATCCATCACCAACGCATCAAAATTGAAGACCCACGCAAAACTAAGACAATTGTACAATGTCAAAGATGCCAACAATATGGCCACTGCAAAAACAACTGCATGAGGCCATACAGATGTGTCAAATGTGGGGAGGGCCAGAAAACTTCTGAATGCCCCAAAAAAGATAGAAACACACCCCCCAAATGCGCTCTTTGCTCCTGCGACCATCCTGCCAATTACAAAGCTTGTAAAGTTTACAAAGAAATAATGTCAAAAAAAATGAAACCAAGAAATATTGCTACCGGCATTCAAAACTTTCTTACTGAAGCGATCTGCTCCAATATAACCTCAGAAAGCTCCGCCCTACCCCAGCCAAAATCCTATCGCAGATCGGACCAAAAATACTCGGATGTTGTTACTGGTCACACCAAAGTCCTCCCACGAGACAAAGTTATTACATCTAGCAACGAAAAAAACCATCAACAAAACATAACAGCCATGGAACAACTCTTAATAAAACAAAATGAAAAAATCGACCATCTCCTACAACAAATCAGTACCCTAATGGGCTTACTGACTATCGTCATCACTAAAATAACACCATAAATGCCTCCTCTACGATTCGCAATCTAGAACATCAATGGATTGGCTCCCAATATCCAAGAGTTGGAGAATTTAATGAAAGTCAACAAACTAGACACCGTATTAATTTCAGAGTCGCACGGGACGTCCAGAAGCTCGTTCCGTATCAAAGGATATAACAATTACCACTGTCCCCATCCTGATGGAAGTGCGCATGTTGGCTCAGCGCTGGCCATTAGAGTGAACCTGAGACATTCACTGATAGAATCATATTCTACAGCGCACATACAAGCTACTTCTATTAGATTGGAGGACAGAACAGGCCCAATTATTATATCCTCTATTTACTGCCCACCAAGACACAAAATAACTTCAGACATGTTTAAAACCTACTTCAATACTCTTGGTCACAGGTTTATCGCAGGTGGTGACTGGAATGCCAAATATACATTTTGGGGATCCCGCTGTAGCACTCGTGGGCGAGATTTGAAACGTTGTGTCGATGAAAATCACTTAAAACCGATATCTGCAGGTGAGGCTTCCTACTGGCCTAGCGACCCTAGGAAACTGCCGGATCTCTTGGATTTCTTCATCAATAAGGGTATAGATAGCTTAAACACTACTATCGAATCAAGTCTAGACGGGTCATCAGACCACACACCGGTGATCTTCACAATTAGCACTAGTGAGCTTACTCGGGATATTACTGAGTTTCTGACGAATAACCATACTGACTGGGACGGCTTCAAGACCTACCGCAACTATTCCACTGAAGAACCAAAATGATGTACATAACGCCTGTAGATATCTCACTAACGCCATTCAGGTGGCTGCCTCGATCAACACACCCTCCCGGCTCAAACGTCACACCAACCACTCTCATCCACCAGACATAATGCAAAAAATCTTAGAAAAGCGCAGACTTAGAAGAATATGGCATCAATCCCGATATCCTCTTGATAAACTCAACTACAACAAGGCAGCAAAGGAGCTAAAGGCTATAGTCAAAGATTCTACTAACACAACATTGACAGCTAACCTACAGATGATGTCATCTACGGGGGTTGGAGGGAAATCGCTCTGGAAGGCTACTTAAAACTTAGATAAGCCTCAACAATCTTATCCTCCAATCAGATCGGGCCTCTATATGATGAACTCCTTCTTCAAAAAGCGTGAACACAGGAAGTGGACCTGGCAGAGCCCCGATGGTGCAACAAAAAATGAGTTCGACTTCATCATGTCAACCAAGAAGCAAATGTTCAATGATGTCTCTGTGGTCAATTCGGTAAAAACCGGGAGCGATCACCGCATGGTAAGAGGCACATTGAACATTAATATTAAGCTTGAAAGGTCTCGACTGATGAAGTCCACGCTCCGGCCAGCACAGATCCAGGTCCAAAAACCCGAGAGCTTTCAGCTCGAACTCCAGAATCGTTTCGAGTGCCTAGGGAGCTCCGTGGATGAATACAGCAACGGGTTTGTGGAAGCTGTCCATACGGTCGGGTCTAAGTTTTTCAAGACCCGTCGTACAGATAGAAACAAAAAGCTCTCTGATCATACCCTCAAGCTTATGAAGGAGAGGCGTGAGATGATCCTGCAGTCTTCAGATGAGGCGTGGAAATAGCTGATGCGAGACGCACGGGATCTTTCAATGTGGCGACGCCTGGGGGAGGCCTATGTTCAGCAGTGGACGTCTTTCGGCTGAAATGATGATGATGATAAGAATAAGAATAATTTATTAAAAAGTAAATACGTTCACAAAAATGTACATTAGGTGCAGTAGTATTATTTCTAAAACAATGTTATAAATGGTGCTTATATGTAAACTATAACAACAATATTTTATTACAACTGCAAGGAGTGTCATTCTGAATTTCGACAGTTAATTATTTCGACAGAGTCTCAATTTCGAAAAACAGTAGTTCGACAACTCATTGCTTCGACAGAACAGATTATATAAAATACATTTCTATTTTTTTTTGGTAGGGACCTGCCTGATATAGGTTCTTTCAAACCTGTGTTTCAGGCCATCACTTAACATAAAGCAATAATTAGGTCAATAAAATTATTAAATAAAATTAGCCTATTAACAAACACAAAAATACATAAATTGGTACAAAACACAAAAAAGAAACAAAATATTAAAAATAAAAAGTAAATAATTTAAGTATGTACAAGTAGATATGAGGGTATATCATAATCAAACAACAATTTCTAGAAGTTTTTCTGTGTCTTTGTAATTGAGTGTCCCTAAATAATCTGTTAAGGTAAAGCAACATTTTTTATATGTTAAGCTATAAACATCGAGTAACTTGTTGAGTCTATTATACAGAAAAGGTCCTAAAAATACATAAAACCGATTAATAAAAGCATGATGAATCAGATCAGAGGGTTCCTGGGCAAGAACTGCCTTGGAAAAGGCCGAGGTATTTGCAACTCATCTGTCCTCTGTATTCAAACCCAACGAGGGTGTTGCTAATGAGCATGAAATTAACGCAATATTAGAACAAGACTTACAGATGTGTATGCCTATTATACCCACAACACCTAAAGAAATAGTGAAGGAAATAAGACTGCTGAACTCGAGAAAAGCCCCGGGATTTGACCCGGTCACGCCTTACATACTTAAAAATCTTCCCACAAAATGCATTTCTTTCCTAGCTAGTTTTTTCAACGCAATCTTTCGAACATCTCACTTTCCTCACCTGTGGAAAATCTCCGAAGTTGTTATGATCCATAAATTAGGCAAACCTGAACACGAGGCCTCGTCTTATCGGCTGATAAGCTGTACTCTCGAACCGTGCATGGATGCCAATGATGTTGTTCCGTCTCATCAGTTTGGCTTTCGGAAATCTCACTCAACAGTAGAACAGGTTCACCGAGTTTACCAAACAGGAAGACAGGCCTTCAAACGTAAAAAGTACTGCTCAGCGGCATTCCTTGATGTTCAGCAAGCCTTTGACCGTGTCTGGCACAAAGGACTGCTGGCTAAAGTGAAGGAAAAACTTCCACACTCAATGTTCCAGCTCATCCGGTCGTATTTATCCGGCCGTTGCTTCCAAGTGAAACAGGGCGAAGCAAGATCAAGATTGATTGAAGCAAAGGCTGGTGTACCACAGGGATCTGTTCTTGGCCCAGTGTTGTACAATATCTTTACATCAGATCTACCCTCATTGGATGGCATAACAATAGGAAAATATGCCGACGACATAGCCTATATATCAGTTGATGAACTCAGAAATGGCTTTTTTTATTTATTTTTTTATTATCAATAGGCTCGCGCTTGACCACTATCTCACCTGATGGAAAGCGATGATGTGGTCGACGGTGAAGCACGCTTGCCTAGAAAAAACCCATTCACTCTTGACTTAAAGACCCCTAGATTGTAGCTATCGGGAAACACAGACTCCGGCAGGGAATTCCACTCCTTAGCTGTACGCATAATAAAAGTGTCCCCAAAACGTTTTATGCGTATGGGTGGGATGTCCACCATGTACCGATGACGCATCACCGTGCGTCTGGTTGTCCGATGATGAAACGGGCTGGGCGGAATTAAATCATGCAATTCCATCGCACACTCCCCGAAATGTAACCGATAAAATACCGACAAGCTGACAACTCGGCGACGATGTTCAAGGCTCTGGAGCTTTGATTTGACCAGTGCTTCATCGCCGATGAGCCTCTTGGCCCGCTTTTCGATCGACTCTAGTGCATCTAGCTGATATTTGGCAGATCCGTCCCAGAGATGAGAACAGTACTCCATGCACGATCGAACTTGCGCTTGATACAAGTTGAGCAGCTGTTCCGGCGTGAAGTACTTTCGCACCTTCGCAAGGATCCCCAACATTTTGGCAGCCAGCTGAGCCTTTGCCTCAATGTATGGCCCAAAATTGAGAGTTGATGTCAGCGTAACGCCAAGAAGCTCAAGATGGTCCGTTATTGGCACGGAAAGTTGGAGCCAGGTGAAATTGGTTCTTTTTAGCGGAAAAACGACACGCCTGGGTTTTAGCAGCATTAAACTTGACCAGATTGGCATCACCCCATTCGGAAACTGCCTGCAAGGACAAGTTCAAACGCTACACCATGGCCTCACGGAGAGACCGGATCAGTGGCCCGGTAGCACGTGCGTTGGACAAGTAACTCTCAGCAACAGTGCTGTCGTCTGCATGCCCAAAGGTGCCGGGTTTTAGCAGATCGTTGATGTGCAACAAGAACAACGTTGCCGAGAGTACCGACCCCTGAGGGACGCCGGCATTAATATCCAATTGGTCCGACGAGCAGCCATCAATAACCACTCGAATGGACCGATCCCTCAGGAAGTCTGCAATCCAATCACACAGACCACCGGGCAGACCGAATGAAGGAAGCTTACCAATAAGGCTTTCGTGCCAGACCCTATCGAAAGCCTTCGAGATGTCGAGGGAGACGGCAAGCGCTTCCCCGTGCCTCTCGATGGCCTCACTCCATATGTGAATGACATACGCTAGAAGATCCCCAGTAGACCGATTTCGTCGGAAGCCGTATTGGCGGTCGCTAAGGATATCATTAGTTTCTAGGTATGCCAGGAGCTTAGTGTTTAGTATACGCTCCATACTCTTACAGAGATGGATGTGTAATTAGCCGGGTCAGCTCGACTACCCTACTTAGGCACGGGCTGTACGTTGGCTTGCTTCCAAGCATTAGGCACATTTACCTTTTGGGTTGTTATTTTCCTTTGTTCCCCTTGTTCCTTTTTTAGGGTTTTGGCCAAGGAGGTTCAAGCATGACGGCGTTGATTTGTTAGTGCGTATGTGCACGTCAGCTGAAGTTAAAAGCACATATCGGAGCGTCCGATAACTCGTTTGTCATGATTAAGCCTTCCCCTTTTAAGGGTCGTACCTCAATTGTAAATGAGATTTCCCTATTAGGTAAATGCTCGGGTTAGGGTAAGGTAGGATTCATGTAAACTTTCAAGACATAGAATAGAAGCACTTCATATGATTCTGCGCGTCTATTCGTAGGGGCATAGCTCATGTGAGGACTCTGCTTAACTATAAGGCAACCTACTTGCCTATAAAAAACACTGGCAATTCTTATTACTTGAAAGGTAAATGAATTTCGAATAGAAAATAAGTGAATATGTTTTTGATTGTCAATTCTAGTGTATCCGCCCAGAAGGCTGGATATTGGCTATTGTGAAATTCGTGCAAAATATATAAACTATAAAAGTAATTTATCTACTTATTTGTTAACCTCTGTCTACGTCCTCTACAGTACTCTTTGAGCCTGGTTGTCTCCTGATCTCCTGAATGCGAACGGTAGACACAGGCGTAGATAATTTTATCCAGACCTGTGTCCACGAGAGCCCACAGCGTTGAGAATCTGGAGTCCTCAAGGTTACGGAGACGTCTGAAGGACTCGCTATCTGCGTCTCCGTAAGAAAAAACAGCGCTGGTTTCTCAGCCTCCAGGTGGTAGTGGACTGCAGAGAGATTTGAGTGCAGACCTCTAATGTTGGTGAGGTGCACTTTGTGGGGGAGGGGGTGCAGCCGCTGTTTAGGTCCAGTATTCTTTTTGCTTGTCAGTTTCATAATGATTGAAGAGTGAATGAATGAGAGGAGAAGGAAGTGAGACGAGGTTCCACGCTGCTAACCTACAGACACGCACTGAAAGGCCGCCATCATTGGGGCACTAGTCTGGAGACTGCGGGGACGCCCGAGCCCCCCCGGAATGTTATCTGGTCGCCAACCAGCACGATGGTGCATTCCGGGATTTTTCGACAGTTGGCGGGGCAGCCTTTCGTGTGTGGCTGGCACACTACTTGGGCCCCCAACTACCTGCGGTCGGCCAGCGGCGCACCGTGCCTCGGATCCCGCTACCCTCCGCGACTAGTCTCCCGATACGTCCATAACAGTTCGCGTCAGGCTAGTCAAACTACTCCTACAAGCCAACTCCTCTAGCGGCTACACCGGGCATCGTACCGGAACACGGCTAGACCGCTTGGCGGTACGTCTTTGCCCGGTGGGTGGACGCAAGCCTTCGGCCGAAGCCTACCAGATGTCACCTGATTTGCACCACTCGGGGACCACGTGTAGGGAATCAGAGGGTAAACTCCTACGGACGTGGGTGACTCGGCTCCCAGAAAGCAAAAGACTCCAAAAGCAACTAGACGAAACTCATAAATGTCTCTGTAAGTGGCGAATATGTGCGAGTGCATCCAAGTCTAATCATATCACCTTCACGCTCAGGCACGGAAACACCCCACCTGTTAGACTTGATCCTGACACCGACACACAGATTGTGTAAAGTATCTTGGCTCCCACTTGGATAGGTGCCTAACATGGAAGCATCACATTAAATATAAGAGGGATGAGATAAACCACAAGTTCCGCAACCTGTATTGGCTCATGGGAAGAAATTCTGTGCTCTCTGTAGACAACAAACTCCTCATTTATAACTCGGTTCTCAAGCCCATATGGACATACGGGATCCAATTGTGGGGCGTTGCCAACAAAATCAACATACTCTGCCTGCAAAGAGTGCAAAATGATATCCTAAGATCTAAAGCAAATGCACCTTGGTTTGCTAGGAATGACGAAATCCACGAATATCTACAAATACCATCAGTAAACTCTGAAATCGAGCGATACAAAAGACAACACAAGGCACGCCTATCCTCGCATCCAAACCCACTAGTTTCTGAACTGTTAAACCCGACAGCGCTGGTAAAAACGCTAAAAGAGGAACCACCTTCTATAAGTGAGAGGCGCAGCACCGGCTGCTCCACCACAACGCCAGTTGTCATGGAACGAATTCGCTTATGGTGCGACGACCGATTGCAAATGGAATATATGAAAAAAAAAAACTATAGTTTTCTCAGTGCAAGCCAAAGAATGACTTTTATAGCCAAATTTTGTTTGTACCGAATAGGCTCCGAAACTACTGGATTAATTAATAAGCCTTTTATTATTTCCACACACATCAAGATATTTTACAGTTTAAATGTTTGTTAATTGTGTTAGTATATGAAATTCTATAAAACTAGTGTTAGTGTGTTATTTTTCTGGGATGTGGATCCCGGCTTGGGTAAAGGCCTCCTCCTTCTTCCATACATCTCTATTTTTAGCTAGGGCCATCCAGTCATGCCCTGCTTTTGCAACGATATCATCAGCCCACCGTCTAGATGGTCTGCCAACATTTCTTTTTCCTAACGGTCCTCTCCAACGTGTCGTTTTTATAGTCCATCTGTTGTCTGTGAGCCTCGAGATATGACCGGTCCATTGCCATTTTAATTTTAAGGCTTGCGTTAAAGCATCCGTTAATTTCGTTCTTTCTCTAATAATTTCTGCCCTTATTTTGTGTATTTTTCTGATTTTTAATATGCTTCTCTCTATTGCTCTCTGCGTTGTCCTTATTTTAAGCTTTGCTTTCTGTGTGTAGGACCACGTCAGTAAACAAGGTAGAAGACAGGTTTCAATTACAGTTTTTTTTAATATTTAATGTTTAATCTCCTTTTAATATTTCCTTTAGGGACCAGAATTTATTCCAAGTTGAATTACATCTCCTTTCTATTTCTTCCTCATTGCTTGATGTACTGAATGACACCTGTTTCCCTAGGTAAATGTATTTATCCACATATTCTATGTAACTATCGTTTGTACTAATGGGAATCTTTTTGCTGTTGGTAAATATTTTCGTTTTGGAAGCATTCATCTCTAGCCCTACTCTCGTACTTTCTCGATTAAGCGAGTGTATCATTGCTTCTAATTCTGTAAATGTTTCTGCAAGTATAACTATATCATCCGCGAATCTCAGATGGCTCAAGCAACTGTCTGCTATTTTCAGTCCTTTGGTTTTCCAGTCTTGTTTTTGAAAGACAATTTCTAGGACAGCAATAAAAAGTTTTGGTGATAGAGGGTCACCCTGTCTCACTCCTCTTTCGATTCTTATTTCGCTTCCTCTGGTTTCGAGCTTTACTCTACTTGTCGCGTTGTTATATATGTATTTTAAGATGTTTATATACATTCTGTTAATGTTCAGTAATGATAGTGCATTCCAGATAGAATCGTGGCTTATACTATCTAAAGCTTTACTATAGTCTATGAAGGCTATGTATAAGGGTCTCTTGAACTCTTTGTACTTCTCCATTACTTGTCCCAGTGAATGTAAATTGTCTGTCGTGCTAAAGCCTGCTCGAAATCCTGCCTGTTCTATTGGTTGCGCTTCGTCAATCTCTGGTGTTATTCTTTTTAAGATTATTGACGCAAAAAGCTTATACAAACATGCCAATAGACTTATGGGCCTGTAGTTGCCTATGTCAAGATGGTTACCTTTTTGATATAATAGTATAATATCAGACGAGCACCACTGTTTAGGTACAGTCTCTGTCTCCAGGACCTTATTAAATAGTTGTAAGAACTGGCTAAGTAGAATAGGTGCAGCGTGTTTGAGCATTTCATTACTTATCCCATCAGGACCTGGACTTTTCGCAGTTTTTAACAGTTTGATATGTTCGTATATTTCGACTTCATTTATTGGAGGAATATTTTCTGTGTTAGCAGTGTAATTTATTATTTCGTCTTTGTTGTTGTTGTTCTCGTGGTCTTTTTTCTTGTATAGTTTTTTATAAAAATCAGTTGCCTGGTCTAATATATCTTTTCTAGATTTTGTTTCTTTCGACTTTGTTTCTAATTTTTGTATCCATTTTTTGTGTTAGCTTAATTCTTTAAACGCTCTTTTTGTGCTCCTGAACTTAGTTAGGTTTTTTGTTATAATGTCTTGCCTATGTTTTTTGTAGTCTTTTTTTATCTCTTTGTTGGTTTGTTTGAATAGTTGCACTAGCTCTTTTTTCATTACTACAGTTTTGCTTCTTGTGCGTATAAGTTTAGTACGTTTTTGAATTAGTGATTTTGTAAATTCACTGAGTATTTGATGTTTTTTCTTCTTTATAGTGTATATCGGGGCGGAGTTTGAAGTTGGAACTTGTTCTAGGGTGTCATAATAATCTTGGTCATTTATAGGTTCTTCTTCTATTTTATCTAAATTGTGAGCTTTAAGGTTATTTATGACTGCGTTTATATAATCTTCCGTTACTAGAGTGTTTGAGCCTGATTTGAAGTTCTTCCTACTTTTTTTCGGGAGACATAAACTGACTGTAGCTAGCAAAATTCTATGATCAGAGGAAAAATTTATGTTGTTCAATACTTCAAAGTTGGTTACCAATATTTGAGTATTTGTCATTATAAAATCGATTTCATTTCTGTATCTTTGATCTGGGGATTCCCAAGTCCATTTTCTCTTTGCTTTCTTTTTAAAAAAGGTGTTAACTATAGACATCTTGTATTCAAAGGCATATTCTATCAATCGCGTGCCTCTTTCGTTTCTTATTCCGTAACCGTATTTTCCCATTATGGGATGTTCCTCTGATTTGGGCTGTCCTATTTTTGCGTTGAAATCACCAATTACTATAGTTTTTTCGTCAGCTAATTCATGCGCCATTTTGAGATCGTTGTAGAATTTTGTAATTTCTTCTTCACTTGAGCTATCGGTAGGTGCGTATACTTGTATAATTGTTAAGCGCAGGTCTTCAAACTTTAGTTGAAGCAATGCAACCCTTTATAAAATGCCAGTGAAATTGAATATGTTGCTTTTTAGTGTCTTATTTATTAGGAATCCTACTCCATATAATCCTTTCGTTTGTCCAATATAGCATAAAATGCAATCATGGTACTCTTCAATATTACAACCCATTCTTCTAACTTCTGCAAGTCCCAATATGTCATAACGTATGTTTTCTAATGCATAAGTGATTTCTAAATATTTTTCATTTGACGACAAGGATCTTACATTGTATGTACCGATTTTTAAGCTATTTTCTTTATGGATCTTTCAATGTGTCTTGCCATTATTATTTTTGTTTTTATTGTTATCTTTTGAAAGAGGGTGGTAGTCTAATTTCCCACGAGGACCAGTCGGCTTGGGAAATGATTTGTTTTTGTTAGTATATTGTTTTCCTTCTGTATGTTTTGTTTGATTCCGGTGGCTGATGACGTTATCCTATGTGCTGTGTTCAGATGATGGAGTGAATGATGAGAGGGAGGTACGTCTTCCTCGCATCAGTTCAAAGGCATTGACTCGATTGGTTTGTGGCGCAATATTTAGTTTTTTCGGTTGGTTGAGGTTAGTTGGAGAGCATGATTCGTTTCTTTTACGTTTTTCTTTACTTGATGTGCTGTCTCCTTCTGTAACTATGAGCTTATCATATTTTATAACAGCGAAGTTCCCTTTCTTTCTTTCTTGTATAAGTTTTGTTTGTAGTTCCTTTCTTTTCATCGATCATCCCTAGGATAGTCTTCAGAAATATACACATCTTTGATATCAAAACGGATATACAAAAATACATTAAAACTATAAATGCATACAAGGAGCTTAATATTAATGACTTAAAGAATTTGACTCCGCACTCAAGACAAAAACGTAAATTGAACCAGAATAGCAAACCAACGCCTGTGGCAAGTTATAGACCACCTCTATACAAAACAGAGAAGATGACAAACCAGCTTACGACAACAACAAGACAATATCACCGAAATTGACTCAAAACGAAATAATGCTAGGGCTACTGGACCGGACACTAAACACTGAAATTGAGTTGTCTTCTAGCCACAACGTCACACAGGAAAACCAATTGGCAGGCAACTCACAACAGACAACCGCAATAAAAATGGTAAACATATCAGAAGCAAAACATATACCTGAAAATGGACAAAACAAAACCTTACACAATATTTATACTCAGACTAAACCTACACAATAGATTACAGTTACAAAACTATCTAACAATAGGGAGAGTATTCAAGTAAAAAAGAAGAAAATAATCATAATTGCTGATCAGCAGGGACGCTTCAATCAAAAGATTTTACAAAAATTAATCGGTAATGACTTTTTAGTCAGATGCTTCTGGAAGCCAGGAGCATCACTACAGGAAGTCCTAAGTACGGAAAAAACAGAAATAAGTCTACTAAATAAAAACGACTTTGTAATTGTTTTGGGAGGCGTGAATGATAAAAACCCTGAAGAAACACAATTGTGTCTCAGTAACTTTTTGAATAATTCCAGAAATACTAATGTTTTGGTATCTGAAGTACTATTTAATAATCATTTAAATGAAAGAAAGTTAAATTATAAAATTAGGTTTATCTGTTGTCACTTCAGTCATTCAACCTACGTAGACATGAGTTACTCAACATATGTGTCAAAATATCGCTTTTTAGCATTACATGCATCCCAGTTAATATTGAAAGAAATTTTGAGCGCAGTATACAAGCAAAATATAACCAATATGTTAGCGAAAACTATATTAATACCAACACTGCTACTATTTTTGTTGACAAATATACTCAGACAGACCCTATCTATAAAGATAACGAAAGTTTCCCTACCACTAATATTTTTTTTCACCTATAAAAATATTAAAATTCTGCACCAAAATATTAATGGCTTATTAACTAAACTAGATGAGTTAACGGTACATTTACATGCTTTGGGAGAGGACAGTAATTACAATCCGGTTGATGTTCTATGTATTGCGGAACATAACATGACTATTGACGACACGAAACTATTTAAACTGTCCAATTATATAATGGGGGACAGTTTCACACGTAATAATAGAAATGGGGGATCATGCATATTGATCAAATCTTTTCATAAATTTAAAATTGTTACAGAGGCCAAAAGTATGAGTATTAGTAACATATTCGAGTATAGTGGCATTGAACTAATTAATCATAAAATTATTATATTGTGCGTTTACCGACTACCTAAAAGTAGACATGACCAAATTGAGTTATTTTTTGCGAGACTACAGGAATTATTAAGCAAAATATGTTTCACAAACAAAAAAGTTATAGTGTGTGGCGACTTCAACATAAACAGGATTGAAAGCAATAAAGTATCTCAACAATTTGAACATTTATTAGCAAGTTATAATTTGAATTTAACTATAAGTCAACCAACTAGATTAAGTAGCATGACATGCATTGACAATATAGCCCATAATATTAGGGGAGCAAAATCTACAGTTTTGGAGCTTTCACTTTCTGACCATACAGCACAATTGCTGACATGCCCCGTAAAGAAAACCTACACCATAACACACTGGTTTAAATCTAAAAGAGATTACGGTGAGGATAATATTTCAAAATTTATAAGTTGCATTGAGAGTCTTAGTTTTACGGAATGTTTTACAAATAATGATCCTGAAATAGCTTACAATACTTTTTATAATCTATTCAAATTATTTTATGATTTATGTTGCCCAATAAAACGAGTTAAAATACCAATTGCTAAGAGGCCTACATGGCTAAGTAAAGGAATAAGATTATGCTCTAAAAGAAAACGGGACTTATTATGGAAGTATCGACTGTCATCAAATCCAAAAGACAAATTAAACTTTAAGGAATACACAGCAAGACTGAGAGCTATTTTTAAAAAAGACTCAAGAGTCTCAAAACAACTATTATACAAATTCAGCTAGTAACAAAAGTAAAGCAACTTTGAAAATTATAAATAATAGTAAGACAGTGACACCTAAAGATGAAATAAATCAAATAAAAGTTAAAGACAAATTAGTGACCAAACCGGCAGATATAGCTCAAGCTTTTAACAACTACTTTATTGACGATACAAAATCAACACCCAATGACGATGGTACAGCTCTTAAAACACTGACATATAATAAGCCAAATTCTATTTTTATGACGCCAACTAATCCACAAGATGTTGTCCAAATTATAAACATGCTTAAAAACACGAACAGCACAGGTTATGATGACATAATCGTAAAAATAATCAAACGTGTATCGCATCTCGTTGCTCCAGTTCTCAGCCATATAATATATCTGTCCTTTGAACATGGGGTGTTTCCTTCAAAATTGAAATTAACACTCATAACTCCCGTATTCAAAAAATAAGACAGAAAAGAGATGAAATTTTACAGACCAATTGCACTAATACCAGTTATTGCAAAAAAAATTGAAAAGGTAATCTATAATAACTTGTACAATTACTTTGAAGATAATAACATATTTGCAAACGAGCAATACGGGTTCCGTAAGAGTAGATCTACAAGTAGTGCGCTTTTTAAGTTTTTAAAACAAGTAATGACAGGATTAGATAAAAAACATCAAATAACTGCGATTTTTATGGATATGTCAAAAGCATTTGATCATGTGGATCATCAAATACTTCTCAATAAATTGGAAAAATATGGGGTAAGAGGAATTGCATTAAATCTTTTAAAATCATATTTAGCAAACAGATTACAAGTGACACAAATAACTAGAATAACAAAAGGCACAAAGTATGAAGAAACATATAAATCAAATCCCAGAATTATTCAATATGGAGTGCCCCAGGGAAGCATACTGGGGCCACTTTTGTTCATAATTTTGCATAAACGATTTACCCAAATCCATAAAACAGGAAATAATACTGTTTGCAGATGATAGCACAGCAATTTTTACGAATGACCAACAAGATGATTATGTAACAAACGTTAACAAATCTCTTGGAGATATCATAAACTGGTTAAATGTAAACAAACTAAAAATAGATATTGCAAAGACAAGCTACATGACTTTCAAAAATAAAAACTCAAAAGCAACAAAAATTCACATTAACTATCAAAATGAAACATTAAAAGAAGTTAACAACACAAAATTTCTAGGCTTTCACATTGACTCTGGGCTCAACTGGAAAATGCAAATCGATCATATCTGCAAAAAATTGAATCAATCTTCCTATGCTCTCTACATGCTAAGAAAAGTTGTACACGAAAGTGCATTACTTAGCGCTTACCATGCATATGTGGGTTCTACACTCAAATATGGTGTTCTTTTTTGGGGTAATTCTCCCAACAGAGAATATGCGTTTAAAGCC
This sequence comes from Orthosia cruda, assembly GCA_964057195.1. NCBI lineage: Eukaryota > Metazoa > Arthropoda > Insecta > Lepidoptera > Noctuidae > Orthosia > Orthosia cruda. The sequence goes on along the minus strand of OZ059826.1, from coordinate 1,792,888 downwards.
CAAAAAAATGCATCAGGAGTATATGTGGACTTAAACAAACTGATACCTGTAGAGCACAGTTTACTAGATTAAAAAATTTTACTCTCCCCTCGATGTATATTTATGAGGCTGCAGTGATGATAAAACGCGATATTAGTAATTATGAAACATTGAGAAGTGCAAGACATAAAAATATGTTGAGTGTTATTAGATGTAGAACAGAGAAATTCAAGACGAGTATATTTGGGATAGGGATAAAAATTTATAACAGATTACCAAATTGCATAAAAAACATTGAAATACTTAATATTTTCAAAAATAAACTCAAATTATTCTTAATAAATAAAGCATACTACTCGATCAATGAATTTTTAAATGATGAAATATTGACCTAAAACAATGATATAAAGTGTATGTGACTGTTGAATTTATATCTGACTGTGGACTGTATAATGTATATCGACGAAATTTAATGAATTACAATGTATTTTGACAAGAGTGTAACATGAATTATTTATAATGTAATTTTGACATGAGTTTTGACATTAATGAGTTATGAATGAGTTTTTGTTATGGAAAATTTTGTATTCTTGACATGACATTTTGACATATTAAATAATGATAATATATTAACAATAATAATAATTAATATTAATTAAAGATATATTTTTTTTCTTTCTCTTTGATATGTATAATAGTAACTGATAATGTACTTTAACATGAATAATGATAGAATCTTGATAGAATAGATCTTAAATGACTATTCAATATTGTACGCCCTGTGGGTATGTTGCAGCGATCAATATTTATATTATTATAATAACCGTTTTCCACCTGTGACAAACAATAAAGGAATTTGAATTTGAATTTCTTTTTATTTAAATTTATTTCATTTTTCTTCCAGCCGTTAACGAATGATAATAGAATTGGCCTAATTTTGATCTGATTGCTGTCTTTTTTTCCAATACGATGTATCACTTCAATGTCTCTATTTTCTTTTGAAATATTTAGATCGCTATAGTAACTGATAATGTACTTTAACATGAATAATGATAGAATCTTGATAGAATAGATCTTAAATGACTATTCAATATTGTACGCCCTGTGGGTATGTTGCAGCGATCTATATTTATATTATTATAATAACCGTTTTCCACCTGTGACAAACAATAAAGGAATTTGAATGTCTTTTTATTTAAATTTTTTTCATTTTTCTTCCAGCCGTTAACGAATGATAATAGAATTGGCCTAATTTTGATCTGATTGCTGTCTTTTTTTCCAATACGATGTATGACTTCAATGTCTCTATTTTCAATTGAAATATTTAGATCGCTTTTTATTTTCCTTATGGTTATTTCCATCAGCTCAATTGGCGATTTCTCACTCTCAGTAATACCATGAACAATAAGATTGTTTCTCCTTTTATGTTTTTCAGAACTTGCGATTTTTCTCTCAAATTAATATTTTCCTCCTTTAGTTCTTTTATTTCAGTTACCAGGGGAAGTAGTTTTTCATCCATCTTCGATATTATTTCTCTTGTTTGGTTAGCCATTTCGATTTTCATTTTGTCAAAAAAGTCATGAATAAGTTTTGCAGTTTCCATTTCTATGATACTAGGTGAAACTGAACGTAATTATTTGGTTAAGTTGGTAATACTCTTTTTCTGTCAACTGTTTGATTTGATTAGTCAGTTGGTGTGGTTAGGTTGGTAGCATTTCCCATCTTTCAGACGACTAATTTCCGTGCTTCAGTAATATAAGTTATCTGTGGTAATGAGTGATGATAACAAAGACCTTATACGTATTTCTTACTACTAGACTGTGTACCTAATTTTTTTGTTTAGCTAAAATGAAATCTATCATCATACACCTAGGTTAGCTATTTCCTTATAAGCGGTAGCTAACCAAAAGCGGTCCTGGCGAGAGGGTTTCCGCTGGTAGTGTGTCCTTGTCTGACCTCTTGCTAGCTCAATTAATCATTGGATTTGGTAGAAATGGTAGAAAATTTTATATTTTCTTTTTATGTTATACCAAAACGAACAATTCATAGACTTTGACACGTATTTAAATATTTCTAGAAAAGTATATAAATATTTCTACAATTCCTATATTTAATCAATTCTTGTATTTAAAAAAATATAAATTAATACTGATTAAGAGTAGTACTTTTAAATGTTTGGGTCTGGTAATATTAAATGTAGGATGATGGTTTGTGGGTTTTTGGCGGACTTTGTTCGAGTGAAATTCAGCAGCTGTTAATATTATTTGCAAATTGATTCCTAGTGGACGCAACTGGACACGAACCCCTATTTGTCTACTGAGTTTTCCTATAGTGGCCTCCTTCACCAACCTTACGTTATGGAAAGCGGCACACTATACCAGGCAACCCCTTACGAGGTGTCTGGGACCATCTTCGGTAGGTCACGCCTCCGAGAGCACTCGCCCCTGGTACTCAAGAGAAAATGTGAGTTGCACCGTGATTACTCACTACCATTTGTCCAGAATGGTACCGGAGCAATAAAGCCGCTCACCACACGCACCCCAGCACGCCAGCACTAGTGCAAGCACCAGCACCAGCGCAGTTGGTGCTAGCGGATTCAATCCCCGTTAAGGACGCCAGAGAAGCTGGCTCCCATTTCTCCAGAATGGTCCCGGAGCTGTAAGCACGCTCACCTCTCGAATACAAATCATCGCATCTACCCAATGCCTACAGCTGGGTTGCCGGAAAACTAATCCAACGGGTAGTCCTCTTCTTTCTATCCAGGAAAGTGCCGGAGATGCAGCTCGCTCACAGGAGCTCACTTGCTTGAGGGTTACTCACGAACCCCGCGTCTGACCACCAGGTGGCCCTTTGCCGCAACTGGACAATATGGGAATTCATAGAGATTCTTTGAGGTATATTTAGCTGCCGGTATTTCAAAGCACCGTCAGAAGACTGCAGGGTCATGTAACGCCTCTCCTTCATGAGCTTGAGAGTAGGATCAGAGAGCTTTTTGTTCCAATCTATATGATGGTCTTAAAGAATAATACTTGAAGAGACTTGGGATTTGAGGATTATTGAGTCCTCCCCCTCTCTTCGAACTTCAGATAACCCTTTAATACTCCATCGTAAACTGCTCAATTCCTCTTCGAGTTCAGTGATATTTACGTCGGTCCGGAGTGTGCGCGTGTTGTACGTGGCCAGGTCTAGTCGTCGGTATTTGTTGGGGTAGCCGGATCTCGTCCGGGATTCTTAGCACCCCTTGCCATACCGTAACCTCGACCGCTACCGTAGTCGAGGGTACAGGCTGCCGGGCAATAGGGGTTATGTTTTATTTGTGCTATTCATGGGGAGTGCTTTGCAGGCGGGTTGGCGATCGCAGTATGGTTGTTACAAATGCACAGAGAACGCTGTTGGCCATTATCTGGTTTTTCCATTAGTCGCCTCTTACGACACCCACGGGCAAACACGGGATGGTGAAATTCTTTACGCCCGACACCATACGGTTAGTGTTGTAGATACCAAAAAACATAAACATTTTTTTTTTTCTATTATTTATGTAGGTTTAGCTAGCGCAGTTAGGTAGCATCAACATATCGGAATACTTAAACTATCGTTTTTACAATCAATTTGTCCCGTGTTCTGTTTGGTCATGGTCACCTCATTAGAAAGAGACACACTACCAAAGGGAGCCCTCTCGCTCGGACCGGATTTTGTGCCATAGTGCACAGTCTAGTAGTAAGAAGTATAAGGTCTTTGGATGATAATGGCTCTTCAGTGTATATATGTTCTGTGGTAATGGCCGATTTAATAACCTCTAAATGTATTGATGTACCTTTTTCAATCTTGAAATACACTGATGTTAGCACTTATTTACTCGATCTTCGTGTTAAATGAGTACTTCGTTACTTTATACTCGTAATGTGAGTGGTATTATGTGAAAGTTGTAAGAATATTCACTGATTTAGTAATAAAAACTGGGAGCAATAATACGATGTGTCACTTTTCGCACTGCCAACCGCGGAAAAACTTATGTAAAGCTACATTATTCCCAAGTATATAATTTATTTTCAAAAACAATAGATACCCTTATGAAAATTGCAATAATGTAACCCAAAGTAACAAAATTTGGCTATAAAATTCATTATTTGGCGTACGCTGAGAAAACTATTGATGATACATAAAAATTATGTAGTACATGATTAAAATGCTCATTATTAACTACATAAAAGTCTGCGAAAGAATATATGTCACAATCATAGTTAAGTCACAATAGCAGCTTTTGTGTTCAAAAATTTAATTATATCGCCGCGCCGCCGATAGAAACAAAAGTTGATCACATTCGTATTGTAGTATTAAATTTTATTTAAATAAATAGTTTAACAAATTGGTAGGCAGATAGGTAGGTGGTAGGTAGATAGATAGCCAGTTGACGGGAGCGAAGCCGCGGGTGGTCAGCTAGTTAGTAATAATTTAAAATTGACTTACCCGTTATAATTAACAAGAACGATAAACAAAGAAAATAATAATTCTTCAACATCTTTGTGTCCGTATCGTCCCTCTGCTGAAGTAACAATGTCTTGAACTGAAGATAACGGGCCTTTAAAACTAGAGTATTATTACCTACTCGCACAATCGCCGCTCTTGAACCCAATCAGACGATGTCACCCCTTTTTTTGATTAGCTTTTGAAAACAATAGTTCGGATTGAAACTGGTTTCAAATAATGCGAATAAAATAACCCTGCTTTGCGTTCGGGTAAAATGTGAACCGTGGATTTCTTCAGGTTTCCATAAAAAAGTTTTCTCTGAAGTTGTATGTATATGCTAGGCCTACAGATCGAAAATGCTCATTGAACAAAAATATTGCTCAGAAGGCTTCTTTCAAATGGCCACAAGACAGCGTGGCCGTTTGAAACTTATAGAACCGTACCTACTTACTTTTACACCACTCTGTCTCACTTTTCTTCACTGCCACAACGCGTTGTAGCAGTGAAAAAATACCAGAAGGCGTTTTGAGCCTTAGCTGATGCAACCGCGACGGACGGAATGGTGCCAACGAGAATTTGCATGTTTTTCGTCATGGGTGCTATTTTCATGGTTTTCGGGGTCGTTTATTATTGATATTATAGGGGGTCAAAACCAAAATCCAAGATGGCACCGACGAAAATTGACCAAAATTTCGATAAAGGTTTTTTTATTGTTATTGATAGGCTCGCGCTTGGCCACTATTTCACTTGATGGTAAGCAATGATGTGGTCGACGTTAAAGCACGCTTGCCTAGATGAAACCTAATCACACTCAAAGAACAACTTAATAGCTATTTATGCAACTGTTACGTTATGGACGGTCTTTAATACGAGTGCCATTTTTCGGTACAAGCGTAGCGCGTACCGAAATAGGTGGGCACGAGTTATTAAAAGACCAATAAGGTACAGTTGCATACAAGATTTTATCTACGAAGGAAGGAATAAAACATATATAGACAAATAAGTATTTCAGGAAGTGTGTTTAAGTATTTCATTTCTCATATACATGTTTTGATTTTTTTGGTAGTAAATTATTTGTAGCCGCAACTGGTCTATTTGTTATATCTGGTGGAGTATTTTCAATATCACTTGATGTTGAAAACATTTTTAATAAAATACACTCAAAAACTTTTTCCCGCGTCCACTTTTTATTTTATTATTTTATTTAGTCTTTATTAGGTATAAGGCAATGATCTTGTAGCCGCAACAGCCAAATAGTATACGATACTTTTGTTCTAAACTTGTTCCATTTTTAAAAACATCATTTATATTGTCTCGATTTCGAAGTAATATTCTAGGTACCTGGCTGTATGTTCAGAATGTCTTTGCTTGTGTTTTAGAATTTATGACGATTCGCATAATGCAACCCGATGTCGTTATGGGTATCATAATGAAACCGCTGTCAATTTTATAATTCGAATATAATGAAACCGAAGTAGATAAAGACTTAAAGACTCCCGGTTGTAGCTATCAGGAAATACAGACTCCGGTATGGCTTGCTGGAAGAAAACTTTATTTGGAGTTAAGCTCGCTATATTCTATTCACTTGGTGTAAATGGGTAGGATGTCCACCATACATAGTGGGTCTTGTAGTCTAGTGATGGAATGGGTTAGGACGAATTAATTCATGCAATGCCATCGCTCACTCTCCGAAATGTAACTGATAAAAAACCGACAGGCTGGCAACTTGGCGTCGATGTTCAAGACTCTGGAGCCTAGACTAAACTGATATCTCATTGACGGTGAGCCTCTTGGCCTGTTTTTCGATCGACTCAGATGCATCCAGCTTGTATTAATTTGGTTGATCCATCTCAGATATGAGAGCAATACTCCATGCATGTTTGAACTTGCGCTTGATACAAGTTGAGCAAGTGTTCTGGCGGGCAGTATCGTCTCACCTTTACATAGTGCATATTAATTATTGTTTTCGTTAATAACGAAAATGGGGTCAAAACCAAAATCCAAGATGGTGCCGACGAAAATTTTACAACTTTTCGTCATGGGCAAAATCAATAATTATAACGCTGCACAAGAAAGATTCCAAGGCAAAATGTGACAACTACAGATGCCCTTATATCCCACGCCAATACAGTGATGCTACACATTATAAACAAAACAATCGGTCATTTCTTAGACTGGTAAATTCCCCAGGAGCAGACAGCTAAGGCATGCAGTTTCGAACATTTTTAATTTCGATATCAGCTTACGAAATCGACTCGGGAAGATCCAAATTTAATGGGCAATTAAAAATAATACTTCAATTTAACTGAAAATATCAAATAAATAGTCTGGAATCAGGATAGCTACGTAAGTGTCAATCTGGCAGAGGTATGAAGCATTCGTTCGGCGGTGATCCGCGGTGAACTGAGATGCAGGTTACATAACCTGCTGAAGAGCATAGAGCCGATAGGGCTTCGAAGAGCAATTAGCTCGCCTGTTCCCCATAGTGCACCTGCTTTGGTATGCCAGTGGGTGCTTTCCATAGACTGCTGGCCAATCTTGGAGGACATCGAGAAAAAGTTCGCCGCTTCTAAGCGGATGTCGTGCAGTCGATGGTACTTTATGAAGTGTCCGAAAACAGTCTGCAACGGAAAAAGAGCTATTCTAATACCACGTGGCTGGCTGAACAGAGGGGAACACATTGCCTACAGGCTCATTCATATTCTGACCGGGCACGGTTGTTTCGGTGAGTACCTCAATAGGGTTGGGTGAAAGGCCACGGCAAATTGCCACCATTATGGAGGCGACTGGACTCTGCAAAGAGCACGACGAAAAGTGCCTTGTGCGGGCTTCTGAGCGGCGGGTCTTGGTAACCATGATCGGGAAAAACTTGTTTATGCCAGTTTCAGTGAGAGCTATGCTGGCGGAGACAGAAAATTGAAGGGAAATGGCCTCACATACGGCAGGCATCGAAGCCGTGATCCTAGACAGCACATAACAATTAGTGAATGAATTTTTAATGGTACTGTCATCCCCATCAGCCCTAGTGTAAAAGATCTCGGTCTACATCTTGATTCGACGCTAAGCTGGCAAAGTCAGGTTTCTAGTGTAAGTCAAAGGGTCAATGGGACTTTGCGATGCCTGTATCGTCTGAGAAACTTTCAACCTGCAAAAACGAAGACTATGCTTGTGCAGACTTTAATTTTCCCTTTAATCGATTATGGTGACTTGTGCTACTTTGACCTAAACGCGGTATTCCTGGATAAGCTGGATAGGCTCTTGAACAACTGCATCCGGGTCATATTTAACCTCCGGAAATATGACCATGTGTCGAGCTGTAGAACTGAACTCAAATGGATGCCCATTCGGCAAAGAAGAAATTTGCGCGCCTTGACTGCGGTATTCTCTCTACTCAACTCTCCCACACCTCCTTCTTATCTCATACCTCACTTTCAATACCTATGTAATTCACACGCTAGGAATCTGCGTTCATCTAACAATCTTCTCTTGCTCTGTCCTTCTCATACTTCTGATTTTGTTCATTCTTCCTTTCATATTCAATCCATTCTTCTCTGGAATGCGCTTCCTCTCGATATCAGAACGGCCACCAGTCAGTATGCATTTAAGCGGAAGTAGCGGCATTTTTTTCTAAACGAATAGCAGAGTCGTCTCATTATGCGCCTTTCTATTAATTTATATGTATATATTTATATATTATTTTATATATAGTATTTATTATAGCACATATTTAAGTATGTTTATTTTAACTATATAATTTTGTGTACTAATTTTGCGTTTTTTTGTTTTTAATTATTATTTCTATTTTTATGCACCTGCCATGCTATCTCTTCACCGCCCTTGGTTGACTGGTAGAGAATGCCTCTGGCATTAAGTCCGCCTATGTACTTTTATGTTGCATGAAGTTTTAATAAATAAATAAATAAATGCGCGCAGTAAATGAATTATCAACGCAGGATTTGATAACGATATTACAAGCTTGCGAACAATGTACTACCGAATCACCTACGCCTCGAACTTCGTTTGTGGACTGTATTAATGGTGCATTTAAGAGTTGACATAACGATTTAGAAAGGAAACAGCTCTGGCTACCATTATCATGGAGCGCCCTTATAATATCTACCGTGTACATCTGCCACATCAACAATAGCTGTTGACAATAACACGGACTGCACACCTATGGACTTTATCGATTGCGGTTGCATGTGTACCTTGTTTACTTGAATAGGGACTGCGGGGTTCGAGACGACTGGTGCGGCCGCGGGCTAGTGCGCAGGCGCTTCACTATCATTACCACGCGATCGTGACGCCTCAGTAGTCGTTGTGGAATGCAAAGCAACAGAACTATTAGCGTTAACATTGTGCAATAATGAGTTATGTTTTTGATTGCAGTGCCTACAAGGCACAAACCTACAATTATTTATTGAGTGCTTCGAATGTAAACAATTCTTACATAAGTTGTGCTCGCGTACAATTTTAAGCTTTGTGTCTAAGTCGCATTCGATGAACTCTTTACACGTATACAGTGGGTGATTCGCGTTGCATTTTGCGCATATTAACTTACCGCGTTGCTTATTTGATTTACTCGGCGCGCTTGAAACATTGCAGTTTGACATATTATGACATTTTGAATGTTGTTTTTTAATGTCAGTGCTTTGAGCTTCTTTGCTATGTGACCGTTGCAATGCCTAAGCATATCTGCTTTGTTGCGCAGAAAGTTTATTAAAACATCCACCGATAAACGTTTAGAGTTATTGTTTGGGTTTGGGAACAATGTGCACTTATGAGACCCCCATTCTCTTTCAGTAATTCTATCTAACTTCGAAACCATGATATTAATAATCAAACTATCCCAGTAGTTTGTAGGCTCACCTAGAACCCTAAGTGCGCATACATTTTTCAAAATAGTGTCTATTCATGTTCTAATCGAAGAAGGCGACTCTTTAGTTATTGCAGTTATATTTAACAAAGCTTTGATATGGTGATCAATTAAAAAACCGCAATTATTATATCGGTTGAGCAATAAATCCCATGCAACCTGATAATTATCAGCAGAAAATTCTATGGAATGTATAACTATTTCTGCGCTGTCTTTTAGGGACGATTTGAGGTAGTGAAACTTTTGGATGTTGGAAATATCTTTAGAATTATGAACTAATGAGGTAAATGTGTCTCTGAATTCGAGCCAGTGCTCATAAGAACCGTCAAATGTAGGCATAGTAATAGTGGGTAACTTCACAGATTGTGTTTGACTGTTGTTATGACTATGAAATGACCTGGAGCAGTCAGCGACCTCGTCAGTGTTCAGCATACACTCAGCAAGTGATATTAAATTGTAGTAACTATCTTCAAACTGTTCTCTTTGATTTAATTGTTCGCCTAATTCACTATCGGAAACTCTTTCTTCTATTTTAGTTTGAATGTCGTTGAATTCAAAAAATAAAGTAGTACATCCTTGAATCCTCAACTTTAAATCAATGCGTTTTTGATTAAGAAAGTCATGATCATAATCTTTTAAAGAATCTAAATAATTATTAAATTTAGTAAGCCTGCCCTTAATTTTACCACGCTTCCTAATCAAATCGCAAACTAACTTACTACTTTCTACGCTTAGCAAATTAGGAGATTTGTCACGGGATCTAGCAGAATCAATAGGCATTTTGGTGGTCAGCGAAAAGAGGAGTACTCACGGTTTTATAATCGTCAGCTCAATTATACAAGACACTGATGCTAGCAACGTCACCAGGCTAGTAATTGACTGGAAATCTGATATTCCGAGAATACAATTCGGCAATTTCTCTGAAATAAGATCACATACACACTATAGCACTAAATAGAACTCAGGAGATGATAGGAAGAAGTAAGGATTGGCCCCACCGATTGCGTGTTACTTTAGATGCAACTTTTTGCGTTTTATTCTCAATCCGCCACGTGCAAGGGTTTCACATCAGGTCGCTCGGCGATCTTGTAGATATATAATCCAATATTGGGTTCGAAAGTCCAAAATGTAGCAGCAGCGGTGAGGTTTGTGGAAACTTATGGTGTTTTGTAGCTTGTGTTGAGGATTTTTAATAAGTCTCAATGTACAAATTCTGTATTCGCCATTTTTATTTTTACAACATTCAAGGAGAGGGGTGTGGGAACAATAATTTAGTAGACGACCAATAACAGTCAATCGATAGGTATGACGTAGTGTTTGGTATCATTGCCTGCTTCGAGATGTCGCTGTTGGTCCCTGATGTGCGTCAATGGAGTAAGAATCCATAACAAATATTTCGGTCTTCTTTGAAGTCTGTTAAAAAACTTTCCTAACTTACTGATTCTGTTACACTGTGGTCTCATAATAAATCGGTCGATAGATTAGCAAGAAGTCCAGCACGAATAAAACTGGTATAGGTCTTGCCTCGTCAAGGCCTCGCGGTAGACTGAAGAGCTGTACGGCGGCCGCTGTGTTATATATAAATTTATTATTAAAACAATTAAACTATTTAATAAATTCTACTTTGAGAATAAAGTTATACAGGTTGTTAACTTTTTTTAGATATGTGTTTTAGGAAGTGAATCTTTCATAATCTTCCAGAAAAATAACAAAATGATCAAGAACACATCGGTTTAGAGGCCTTTTCAGATTTATTTTGATCGAGCGAAGTTTTCGATATCAAGTTTTGGATCTCAGTAATGAAAAGTACAATAGTCAACTACAAATATATATTTTTTTGCATTTAAACTATCACTATTTGTATGTTTAATAATGAATGAAATAGATGTAAAAGTGAGACTACCTGCCCTTAAATAAAAACCGGCCAAGCGTGAGTCAGACTCGCATACGAAGTGTTCCGGATCATTTACGCAAAAAACGGCAAAAAACCCCGTTTTTTATATGGGAGCCCCACCTAAATATTTATTTTATTCTGTTTTTAGTATTTAGGCAACAGAAATACATGATTTGTGAAATTTTCAACTGCCTAGCTATCACGGTTCATGAGATACAGCCTGGTGACAGACGGACAGACAGACAGTCGGACCGCGGAGCCTTTTTGCCGAAACGGGACCCTGTTACGGGTCCCGTTTTTACCCTTTGGGTACAGAACCCTAAAAAGAGTAGTGAGAGAAAACGGCCATTAAAAAACAGACTCGAATAGCACGTGAAAATGGCGTTATAAAGGAATGGTGGCAAGCAAGGGGAATACTTACACAAGGCATATAATCGTTTGCTGGGAATGCCACCTCTTTTTTGCTATCTGGGAGGGGAAACCTTCAAAAGACGCCCAAAATTCTGGAAAAAAGTCACGGTGCAAAGGATTTATACCTCACTAAAACCAACTCGGTGATTTCCATCAGTACACAGCTGAGCCCTCGTTACCTGACCACCCCGGAACCTTTCTGTCCAACGTCTGGTAAGGCACAGCCTTGGGGAGACTGTTAAGGATTCTCCACTGAGCCTCGCTGTGCATGGCTGCACGCGATCACTGTGCCACCGTCTTTTCGAGGTCACTCGATGGACGGGGCGAGTCCCCACTCTGAGCGCTGAAACCCCGGAGTACTTCTTGCCTTAAATGATACAGATGGGGTTACGAGGTTTTAGGTGTCCAAACAGTCGCCTCCGCTATGCCTTCTTCTCCGATTGGGATCAGCCCTCCCACGATCCCACTCGGCGGCCTTCTTATGGAACATCAGGGTATGATGGAAGAAAACAGTGGAGGCCTGTCCCTCAAAACGCCGCAGCGTAGCCAGCAAACAACAGGCAGCCAGACAGTCTCTGGACTCCACCAGCAAATCTCTGGTCTCCACCAGACACCTCCTGAAGTCACAGAACAAATACATCTTAGAAAATATACTTAAACCAAACACACATGTTTTACGGTTAAGCAGAACATACAAATCGTAAAAAATATGGTAACTAATATCTTATACAACGGGTTTTACATAGGCAAACATAATTAAAGGGCCGTCTACCACCCTTCATAGAGATTGGCACGACCTAAGAATATTATATCCCGAGATACACCACGTCTACACCGTTCATGTACTACGGCCTGATGCAACACGGCCTGGACCCTTCCTAGTATATGGACCGTGACTAAGGCAGCGACTGTCTACAGACACCCACAAAGGCTAGGCCAGCTTTAATCAAAACATATATATAGGCTCCGCCTAAGAAAAAAAAGAAAGCGGTAATGGACGTCAGATTCCAAGTAAGTCAGATTCCATGTACGTCATTTTCCAGCTAAGACATTTTGCAACTAGGTCAGATTTTGAGTTAGTAATGGTTTTTGGTACACTTACTCACATTATATTCATCGCCAAATGTCTACGAGATTTATTTGGTGGCACGGACTCTATAGTCTAGAAATGATGACACTAAATGTATGTAAACTTCATATAATGATATAAAAATAAAAGATGCAGAGGTACATAAGCCTGTAAAAAAATCTAGAAGTGATGACAGAAAATTTGATGACTCATTAAAATTTTTAAATGAAGAGTGCAAAAACGGGCACATAACTGTATCCGAATTTTTAAGAGCATCCAAATTAAGTTACTGGAGAAAATACAGAGCTAGATACGGGAGATACGAGTAGTTCTGCAGCCGTATTGCGTAAGTGAATACGGCAACGCAAAGGTTTTGACCGCCATAGGAAAAAGACAAGTTATTCATAAATAATGTATTTAGCTTGGTTCGCAGTCCTCGACAGTTTTGGTAATAAATTGTTAAATTATAATTATCCATTGAAATCAGAAAAATTTAAGAAATGCTATCAAAACAAAGCCTGGAGTCAAGTTTATTTCCAAATACTATCCTAAACAAATTACAATATATAATAATAACACAGTGATGGCAAACACAGAATGAAAAGAATACTCATTTATGTAGATTTTTTGTGGATTGCCACTCAAACGCAGTTCTTCAGATGTGATTCCCTTTTTGAGGCGAGCAGCTGCAATGACGTTATCACGTAGTATTTGGTTGGAAAATTTCACCACTATGTTTCTTAGCCGTGCGGATTTGGGATTCATTAGACGAACACGGTGAATAGCAATGACATCACGAGGTGATAACGGTTGCGTGATTATAATAGATATATTTTCAAGGATAGACATGAGATTTTCACCACGCTTCTCAGGCTGATTGCTTATCTCACTCAATATTGCAGTTACGGGATTTTTGTTCTGCGGTTTCTAGCTTTTCTTTTAGAGAAGCAATCCGTTGTTGAACTGCCAGGGGAGAAGAAACTTTAGTGTCGAGCTTCGAAACGCGATAATCTTATCCTTCGACTTCTCTTCTAGACAATCATATTTGTCGCTAATGAACTTTATAGATGACTTAACGCATACGTCCTTCGACCCAATGCCGTCCGCTGTCTCTTTCAGTAAAGAATCTAAGTGATAATAATAATTAAGTTCTCTACTGAAATAGAAAAACATAATTATACGTATTCCCGAAGCTAAGCTAATTAACATGTTTGCCTCTTTCAGGTGAGAAACTAGAAGATGTGTTCAACAAATGACATCCCGGTGAGCCTAATAACCTAAATGGGATCCAGAATCGGGTGCAATTATTTTGGAGCGGCAAATTAGACGACCTCGGTGAAGAGGAGGCTTCACGACTGTTCGCCTTTGAAAAATCTCCCAAACCGTAAAGTGAAGACATAGTGATGAATCCCTGCCCTGTCTGAACTAAATTTCCTTCTCTCACTGCGGTGTGACTTTAGTGTTTTCTTTCTGAACATAAAAATTAAATATCTGTTTGCAATTGATTTTTTTTGTGATTTCCAAACCGTTCTCGTTTATCTTATAAAACAGTTAACTACTTAAGCAGGCTTGGTTTTTCTAAATATTATGTTTTCTGCAGTCAGCACCAACGATGAATGTTAAAAAAATTACTGATGCAACATAAGTACATGATTGTCAGTATTTTTATTTGTCATTATTTTATTTCAAACACACATAAATCGTTAGTTTAAAATTGGAGATACCTGCAATTGTACATAACCTAGCTTCCGCTTGCGGCTTCGCCCGCGTGAAAAACAAAAATTATCCCAAAGGGAACATCTTCCTGGGATAAAAAGATGAGAGATGCTTGCTATTCCAGACTATAATCTATATCTGTGCTAACTTTCATCTAAATCCGTCCAGCCGTTAGAGAGTGAAAAAGTAACAAACATACAAACACACACTCTCACAAACTTTAGTCTATATCCATATATATATAATATACATAAAAGCGAAAGGTCACTCACTCATTCATCACGAAAAATCGAAAACCGCTTGACGTATAAAAATTTAATTTGGCAGGCAGGTTCTTCAAGTTTCGTACGTGCGCTCTAAACAAGGATATTTGGAAATTTCACCCCTAGGGGGGTAAAATGGGGGTATAATTTCTACAGTTTATATATTGGACACGTGAATTTTTACATTTACGCTCTTGATTGATAAAAATAATGCATGTATTCATTGGTTTTTGGAAATTCCACCCGTATGGGGGTAAAAAAGGGGGTTGAAAGTTTGTTTGAATGTTCAACAGTTTGTAAGTTGGACACATGAAATAACCCGTGCCGTATTTCTCCCATCTTAAAATGCTGTTATACCGCTTTTAAAATAAAAGCTGACTAGAAGATTAATGTTACCCTAATATAAAACCAGTAGCTGCTTAATGGGCGAATTTAGCATTTCTATGCATAACACCGGTATATGTGAATTTGTTTACTTTAATACAGTCAATGAACCATGTGTAGCCTATGTTAATACTTAGAAAACATCATTGACCGTATGTGAAGTACTAAAGAGCTCAAAATGCTACTTGGGCTACAAATATACCTTTCTTGTCAGACCCAAGGTGTGACTGATACGCACCTACCAAGTGATGAGCCCATCTGTTGGTGCCTGTTAGTCACACCGAGTGCGACTGGCCTCGGGAGATCGAGCAAGCGTGCGATCAGATACCACAAATGGGGGCTATTACCTATTTGGAAATCTCCAGGGCCAGACGGACTGCTCAATTTTTAGATTAAATGATTCCAAGGATCGCACACTCGTTTTGCAACTCAGTGCCAGTCTGCCTTAGAGTATGTTTCGCTGCCCCAGTTTCTAACAACAGGAGTAACCTCCATAAATTAAGTAATACTGCGGAGGCAAGAAATTGTAGACCGATAACATATTTATCAACGGTCTATAAAACTCTTACATCCATTCTGAGACCTAAAATTAATCAACATATTGATACTAATTCAATCATGTCTGCTTCTCAGAATCGATGTAGAAACGAGACCCGCGGTACTAAGGAGCTGCTACTTATAGATATTGCCATTAACCAATAGGTTCGTCGTTCCCGAAGGGCTGGCGACATGTTGGATAGAATATAAGAATGCTTTTGCGCGCCTCATGATTGCGTGTATGGGGCCATGGAGGACGGTCCTTCGGTATCTAGGATGTCGACAGATTCAAGAGAACAGTGAACCTATATGGAATGAAAGTGGAGTTGAGAAAAGGAAGTCAGGTCATATCACACCTCCTTCACATGGATGATCTGAAGCTCTTTGCCCCCAATAACTTACAACTGATGAAGCTACTGAAGGTAACAAAAACCTTCAGTAACGCCATCAGAACGGAAAATGGTGTGGACAAATGTGCAGTCATGCATGTAAAGCTAGGGGAGATTATGAAATCCGTAGGAATACAACTCTCAGATTCCATACACCTTAGATCTCTTTCGTCAACCGAAACTTACAAGAATTTGGATATGTCGTAAGCACTAGGCATCAATGCAAACGTGAAACAGTCGTTGAAGGCACGTTTCTTTGGCTGCCTGAAAAAAGTACTAAATAGTCTTTTATCAAGCGGAAACAAGGTGCGCGCCTTCAAGGGCTGGGTCATGCCGATCTTGATGTACTCTTTGGGCATACTCAAATGGACTTAGACAGAACTTGACGCCCTGGATAGGAGTGTACGCACATTTGCTTACCGCTAATCATATGCATCACACGCGGTCATCCGTTGTGAGACTGTTTATCCCGCGAAAGTGTATAATGACCCTGCACAACCGCGATGTTCAGAGTTTTAGGGAATACTTCCAGGCAGAAATTAATAACAAAAGAATAAAGGAGGAGTAGGAAAACAAAAACATAATTGTCACTTTCCTCCATATCAAGCAGGAGACAGAACAAACAAGGCCAATTGGCAGAAAGGGTTATTGCAACTGGGATAAACCCAGTTGCCTATTACCTTGGATAAAAATTAACATTAATATGAATGGGTCCTAACATTGTTAGCTTTATATTTATATTCCAATAATAGGTATGGCAAAAACGCTTGAATGCTCGAAAATTTGTTCTAGTTTCCACAAGGTATATATATGTCGCATCAAGGCTGGCCGATAGTTGCAAACCACCGGGAAGTCTGGATGTATTCCCTTAGGTTGAGACATCGTGTGTGGGCAGATCGGTGGGTACAATCGTGAAAATCTAATCACACAAATTATTCAATTATACACTTCAAGTAGACACAGTTATAATCTTGCTTACCAATATCACGGATCGACACTGATTCTACGACGTCTACGCTCTAAGGCTGTCAGTACTCAACTGCCATATCCTGCTGTCCCCCCGCTACGCAAGCGGTTATAAAAAGCGCGCCAATGCGTAGTTGTTCTTGCTTTGCCGCCAGATGGCATGCTAGCAATTTGTTTTGACGTCCGTACTATTGACTAAACCCGACACGGCCATCCTGTGAGACAGGCGTACTCGTCTGTTTCTCATTGTCAGGTTTTAACAGTGTATCGAAACATGTGGCAATCCTCATGGGGCCTTAGGGGGCCGAGTCACCCACGTCCGTAGGAGTTTACCCTCTGATTCCCTACACGTGGTCCCCGGGTGGTGCAAATCAGGTGACATCTGGTGGTAGGCTTCGGCCGAAGGCTTGCGTCCACCCACCGGGCAAAGACGTACCGCCAAGCGGCCTAGCCGTGTTCCGGTATGATGCCCGGTGTAGCCACTAGAGGAGTTGGGTCGAGATAGCTGTTCCACTGCAGGCTGACTAGCCTGACGCGCACTGTTATGGACGTATCGGGAGACTAGTCGCGGAGGGTAGCGGGATCCGAGGCACGGTGCGCCGCTGGCCGACCGCAGGTAGTTGGGGCCCAAGTAGTGTGCCAGCCACACACGAAAGGCTGCCCCGCCAACTGTCGAAAAATCCCGGAATGCACCATCGTGCTGGTTGGCGACCAGATGGGGAGGGCCCGATGGACATTCCGGGGGGGCTCGGGCGTCCCCGCAGTCTCCAGACTAGTGCCCCAATGATGGCGGCCTTTCATTGCGTGTCTGTAGGTTAGCAGCGTGGAACCTCGTCTCACTTCCTTCTCCTCTCATCCATTCACTCTTCAATTTATGATATGAAAACGAAAAAGAATACTGGAGCTAGACAGCGGCTGCACCCCCTCCCTCACAAAGTGCACCTCACCAACATTAGAGGTCTGCACTCAAATCTCTCTGCAGTCCACTACCACCTGGAGGCTGAGAAACCAGCGCTGTTTTTTCTTACGGAGACGCAGATAGCGAGTCCTTCAGACGTCTCGTACTTATCATACCCAGGGTTTACCCTGGAGCACAATTTTAGAACACGCGCGGGTGTATGTGTGTACGCCCGTGACGATACTTGCTATCGGCGTCTCCGTAACCTTGAGGACTCCAGATTCTCAACGCTGTGGGCTCTCGTGGACACAGGTCTGGATAAAATTATCTACGCCTGTGTCTACCGTTCGCATTCAGGAGATCAGGAGACAACCAGGCTCACAGAGTACCTTAGTGAGGCGGCTGATGCGGCACAGCAACGGTACCCTTCCGCCCAATTAGTGTTACTGGGGGATTTCAATGCCCACCACCAGGAGTGGCTCTTCCCATACCGGTGCACTGACCATGCTGGACGGGAGATGCGTAAGCTTTCGCTTGCGCTAAATCTAACCCAGCTGGTCCATGGGGCAACAAGGGTGCCGGATGTTGATTCGCACACGGCCAATTACTTGGACCTTCTGCTGACAACAGATCCAGACAGATACTCTGTGTCGATAACTTCACCTTTGGGTAGTTCAGACCACTATCTGGTGAAGTCTGTGTCCGTCTACTCCCCGCCCGATCCCAGCCCAAGAGGCACCCGGCGGGTTTGGCGGTACAGGTCAGCAGATTGGGATGGCATGCAATCTTTCTTCGCATGCTATCCTTGGCAGCCCACTTGCTTCTCTTCGGATGACCCATCGTCATGCGCTGACGCAGTGACAGATGTGTTGCGTCAGGGGATGGAGTACTACATTCCGTTCTCTGACGTAACGGTGTCCAGCGTTGACCGGCCATGGTTTGGCGCCGAATGTCATTGCGCCGATGCCCTTAAGCATGAGGCATACCTGGCATGGGCCGACGCACGATCACGCAAGGCAAGTGACGTGGCTAAGAAGAAGAGAGCCTACAACAGGGCTGCCAAGTCCTGCAAGAAGGTGTTGCAAAGGGCTCGGTTCGACCACATTAGCCGAATAGGCACCAAACTTGTTTCTTACCCAGCAGGTAGTAAAGCGTTTTGGTCCCTAGCTAAGTCGGTCGAATCGAACTTCTGCCGTCCCTCACTACCACCACTGCTGAAACCTGATGGGTCACTGGCCCACTCCGCTGAAGAGAAGGCAAATTTATTTGCCTCCCTTTTTGCGGAATCTTCGCGTCCGAATCCTGGTGATTCGCGGCCCCCTCCTTCTCCTGATGGATACGAGACGAGTATGTCGGACATTCGCCTCCATCAAAAGGACGTCCGTAGGGTGCTGCGAAACCTCGACGTGAATAAGGCTAGTGGCCCTGACGGAATACCAGCTATAGTTCTTAGAACCTGTGCGCCTGAACTGTCTCCGATCTTGACACGCCTATTCCGCCTTTCATATGAGACTAGAAAAGTGCCGAATGCTTGGAAGCAAGCCAACGTACAGCCCGTGCCCAAGAAGAGCAGTCGAGCTGACCCGGCTAATTACAGACCCATCTCTGTAACCTCCATACTCTGTAAGAGTATGGAGCGTATAATAAACACTAAGCTCCTGGCATACCTAGAAACTAATGATATCCTTAGCGACCGCCAATACGGCTTCCGCCGAAATCGGTCTACTGGGGATCTTCTAGCGTATGTCATTCACATATGGAGTGAGGCCATTGAGAGGCACGGGGAAGCGCTTGCCGTCTCCCTAGACATCTCGAAGGCTTTCGATAGGGTCTGGCACGAAAGCCTTATTGGTAAGCTTCCTTCATTCGGTCTGCCCGGTGGTCTGTGTGATTGGATTGCAGACTTCCTGAGGGATCGGTCCATTCGAGTGGTTATCGATGGCTGCTCGTCGGACCAATTGGATATTAATGCCGGCGTCCCTCAGGGGTCGGTACTCTCGGCAACATTGTTCTTGTTGCACATCAACGATCTGCTAAAACCCGGCACCTTTGGGTATGCAGACGACAGCACTGTTGCTGAGAGATACTTGTCCAACGCACGTGCTACCGGGCCACTGATCCGGTCTCTCCGTGAGGCCATGGTGGAGCGTTTAAACTTGTCCTTGCAGGCAGTCTCCGATTGGGGTGATGCCATTCTGGTCAAGTTTAATGCTGCTAAAACCCAGGCGTGTCTTTTTTCCGCTAAAAAGAGCCAATTTCACCCGGCTCCAACTTTCCGTGATGTAACCGTGCCAATAACGGACCATCTTGAGCTTCTTGGCGTTACGCTGACATCAACTCTCAATTTTGGGCCATACATTGAGGCAAAGGATCAGCTGGCTGCCAAAAAGTTGGAGATCCTTGCGAAGGTGCGAAAGTACTTCACGCCGGAACAGCTGCTCAACTTGTATCAAGCGCAAGTTCGATCGTGCATGGAGTACTGTTCTCATCTCTGGGACGGATCTGCCAAATATCAGCTAGATGCACTAGAGTCGATCGAAAAGCGGGCCAAGAGACTCATCGGCGATGAAGCACTGGTCAAATCAAAGCTCCAGAGCCTTGAACATCGTCGCCGAGTTGCCAGCTTGTCGGTATTTTATCGGTTACATTTCGGGGAGTGTGCGATGGAATTGCATGATTTAATTCCGCCCAGCCCGTTCCATCATCGGACAACCAGACGCACGGTGATGCGTCATCGGTACATGGTGGACATCCCACCCATACGCACAAAACGTTTTGGGGACACTTTTATTATGCGTACAGCTAAGGAGTGGAATTCCCTGCCGGAGTCTGTGTTTCCCGATAGCTACAATCTAGGGGTCTTTAAGTCAAGAGTGAATGGGTTTTTTCTGGGCAAGCGTGCTTCACCGTCGACCGCATCATCGCTTTCCATCGGGTGACCACTAGGTCAAGCGCGAGCCTATTGATAATAAAAAAAAAATAAAAAAAATGTCCTCAGCCCTTGGGGAAAGCTGAGGGGCCTGTCAGACTCCTACTGACTAAAACCACATGGTGTTCTGTAGGCCGTAGTTCCTCTTGAGAGGTGAGCGTGGAACACAGCACGTCGCCTACTCGGGCCTCTCTCAGGTGACAGACTCCCAAAATCTATCACCCGCAGGCATCATCTTGTCCTTACTCCATGACACCTCATGTCGTGTTGCGCCACACGTCCTCTTAGTCTACTCCGACTCGCCAGTCTCCCATCATACAAGGGATGTTTTTATGAAACACAAAATTTCCAAACAGTATTCGCTCGTCCAATCCTGACTCAGACTGATTCATCAAGTGAGAAAACTTATTGAAACTAATAATCATGATCATTTAGATCTCTCTGTTCACTATTGCAAGGAACGAGTAATTCCAATTCCAATTTAAAGAAAATAGCAAATTAATCATCGGTTTGGTACCTAAAAGCACCTAATCTTCGTGATTACAAATTCCAAGTACCACTGATAGTCACTAATGTCACATTAAATGAAACAAAAGAAACAAGACACCAGGTATCTTATTCACGATCTTTAGCCATCACCTAGCTCTCCTAGTTATCTCATAGCTCTCTTGGAAATCACAATTGCTCTACTCGCACATCCCCACGATGTCGAGTCAACTCAACTCTCTGAACTCAGAATCCGTTGACACAGACATTTAGTTTGTCTTATGTTACGTCAATTCATTATCTACTTCATCTACAACCTCAATTGATACTTGAGCTTTGTGTGCCATACTAACACGATCTACGCATAGTAATCACAATTAGAAAACCAAAATTATTTCAATTTTCATAATGATGGCTTGACGATTCGAACGTCATCAACATTAACATGGTGATCTCTCGACACGCCTGACTGTGCGAGTTTACCTTCTTTTAACTTCTTAACTCATCAGGAACATTATCTAAGGTTCCTTACCCAAACATGAATTTTCACACCACACAGACTTACAGGTGCCGTACAGGCATACAGTTGCTACGAAGACCTAAAGTTGCCACACAGGCCTACTGTTCCGACACAGGCCAATAATTGCCACACAACGTTCGACTACTCCTGACCAAACTAAAATAAGGACATTTTAGAACTCTACTCTTTAAATAAATCATTACCCTGGGCTAAGTCATTCCAAACAATCTTTAAAATTTCTGCTGCAGCAAAAACCGCCAAGCTTATAAGCCCTCGAGTAAAACCTCCAATGCCACGGCTCTCCAGCCGACCAGCAATTGTATTGCTCTCAATACGGTCTCCAGATCCCGACCTCCGCCAGAATCCATTGGTACGGTCAAACATAATACGTCCGATAGACTGAACTACTCGACACGTTAAGCTTGCTCATTATCATCAAAATCCTTTTGACATAAAAATCGACTGGTACTTAACCTTAATTATTTAGAGTGGGGTTTTTGACCATTTTGAACCGTATAAGCCAATAAAATATTATGTGTAAAATTTCAGATTGTCAGCCCTAATGGAAAGTATAGTGGTGGTCACCGGTGACCCCACGGCGTTTAATGTGTTAAGGAAGATGCCAGCGGGTTAAGTACCAGTCGATTTTTATGTCAAAAGGATTTTGATGATAATGAGCAAGCTTAACGTGTCGAGTAGTTCAGTCTATCGAACGTATTATGTTTGACCGTACCAGTGGATTCTGGCGGAGGTCGGGATCTGGAGACCGTATTGAGAGCAATACAATTGCTGGTCGGCTGGAGAGCCGTGGCATTGGAGGTTTTACTCGAGGGCTTATAAGCTTGGCGGTTTTTGATGCAGCAGAAATTTCAAAGGTTGTTTGGAATGACTTAGCCCAGGGTAATGATTTATTTAAAGAGTAGAGTTCTAAAATGTCCTTATTTTAGTTTGGTCAAGAGTAGTCAAACGTTGTGTGGCAATTATTGGCCTGTGTCGGAACAGTAGGCCTGTGTGGCAACTTTAGGTCATCGTAGCAACAGTATGCCTGTACGGCACCTGTAAGTCTGTGTGGTGTGAAAATTCATGTTTATGTAAGGAACCTTAGATAATGTTCCTGATGAGTTAAGAAGTTAAAAGAAGGTAAACTCGCACAGTCAGGCGTGTCGAGAGATCACCATGTTAATGTTGATGACGTTCGAATCGTCAAGCCATCATTATGAAAATTGAAATAATGTTGGTTTTCTAATTGTGATTACTATGCGTAGATCGTGTTAGTAAGACACACAAAGCTCAAGTATCAATTGAGGTTGTAGATGAAGTAGATAATGAATTGACGTAACATAAGACAAACTAAATGTCTATCTCAACGGATTCTGAGTTCAGAGAGTTGAGTTGACTCGACATCGTGGGGATGTGCGAGTAGAGCAATTGTGATTTCCAAGAGAGCTATGAGATAACTAGGAGAGCTAGGTGATGGCTAAAGATCGTGAATAAGATACCTGAGCCCCTAGCACAAGTTTCTAACGTTTTCGTATCGTCTTCGTGACATTTTACCAGACGAAAACGTAGTCGATGCTGCGACAAGTTATTTTGGCAGCACGAGTTCATAAAAACGTCTTTCGACAACTCGGAAGTAGTAATTGAACTATGATTAATTAAGGCCGAGAACCCAATAGCGTTTGGATTGGTTTGTAGTGAATGGTGCGTTCTGAAAATCGAAGACAAAAACGGGTAACATTATCTTAAATAATTTAGAGACTAAAACTGAACAAATATTTGTTATAAACACACTTTAAAACATATTTAACATTTTTATTAATTCTTTTTTTAACAAATCATTGAAAATTTCAGTTTATTGGAATTTTAATTTATGATAAATTGTTCGGTTTCGAACGGTCCCGTACATGACGTTTGACAATTGTCACTTAATGTTTGACGGTTTCCTTCAAATTACAAAAACATAAAACCGTTAGCACACTGATGCAAACGCGTGTAGAAGCGAAATTCTTCCGACGAACTTTCCGAACTCAGTGATTTGTTCCAATAGGTATTTTGCACGTCCACACCGAAACGTTAAATACCTTATTATACTTAATTATTAATTAATTTATTAAAGGCAATAGAACCTACAGAATAACATAACCTAAATACATATTATATACATAGTATTAGTAACAATATAAACTTATCAAAGTCAAAATACTTTATTTCAACTAAACCATTTAAAGGCATTTTTGAATAGACAAACAAAAGATGAAACTAGTTGCACATTCACAAGCGAGACTTACTGACGTCTCTATGGAGAAGAACTTGCAAGAAACTCCACGAACACTCTATTCCATCAACACAATACAATTACAAGTATTTGGTTACAAGAAAATTACAAAGATATGTGAGAACTATGTAAAAAGACTTATACACCTATTTTAGTAACACAATAACAACAAACAACATTTATACACACAAACATTTAACACTTACACACAGGTAACCATCATTGCTTCAATATTCCAGCTGAAATACTGGAGCAACGATTCTATACTACACAGCCTGTCAGCAATCATGCCCAGAATGCGACACATAATAAGTATACCTCCACCATTACTCACCAGTATTGTCCACATAATCATTCACATTTTACGTATAATATTATTATGTATATAAATAGATTTCATCAGCAAAGTTATGACTGAGCAAGCTGAAGTTAACAACGCCACTTACAAGCCTAAATACAAACGCTAGAAAGCATCTGTTACTCCAAAAGAAAAACATAAAACAGAAATAATAGAGGATGGAGACTTTGATCACTTTTTTAATTTTAAATGCCGCGCGGTTTATATGGTATATCGCATAGCGTCTCGGTGTGAGCAGACCCTAAGATGTAAACGTATATTGTTGTTTGTTGTCATTTCAAATAATTATTTAAATTTACCAATTTCATACGTAAATCTGTTATGTGCGACGGTTCTGTGATTTTAGAATTAACGAATCCAAAAAGAACTTGCGTCACTCAGGTCATCATCATGGTGAACTTCATAAAGAAGCAAACAAGTAAGTTTATTGCACAGATTCATACAATTATGCAAAATGTGCTTCATCCGCTTAATCCTATGAGGTCTCATGTAATAAGAGGCGGGCCTATTGCCGTGCACAGCACTTAGAGTGAGACCCGGGTTGCCACTAAGAAATTCCAAATGAAAAAGTGCAATAACACTGCACGACCGACAATGTTGTATTTAGTTACAGAATCTTTGTATTTTGTTCTATATCAACGTCTTTTGCAAACAGGAGATGATGAATAAAATATTACCGGTACTAGCCAAAAGCCTTTGTCGACACCGGAATGTTATAAGCCAGCATTGCCACTTAGAGAAGACAAGCCATTCCAATCGCTTGCACCACCGTCTACAAGACTGCAGCCGTGATTTCTTCAAAGCCCACGGCAAGCTATACGTCTCTTCGTGTAATAGTGACATCCAACGAAGGAATTGGGGGAATATTTTGTAACTTACGACGACGTTAAAAGTATCTACTAATTCACAACCGTTTTGGTACAAATGCTCTTCATGCTATTTCAAGCGTTTGGAGCAGCTATGAGCTATGGTTGGAATCTTAGAAGCTCTGTCAATTTATTATGATGCGAATATGAAAGAACATTATGTAATACAAAGTTTTGTTCATTAAATCTGCATTTTATTTCATCAATGCATTATATAGATTAGTACCACCTACAACAGCTATATATTCTATTACTTATTCTTAACGCATTATCAGCCCATGAAGTTCTTACTGCTACACTTAGTGCTAGGAACGGCAGGCGTTTCCTTCCAGAGATTACCTTGTACAAATATAGTTAAAACAATTTTACAATATTAGTTTAGAATAGGAAGTACCTATGTTTGGTGTAATTTTGAATGATAGATTGAAAAATGATGATGATAAAAATGTGTAATTATTATTGTCGTATGCCAACCTTGCCCGTGTGTAAAAAATCAAAAATTGTAATGATTATACACATACATACATACATAAACTCACGCCTTTTTTCCATGGGGGTAAGCAGAAACTACAGAACGCCACCTGCTACGATCCTTACATACTTCTTTTGCTTCACTCACATTCATACATCTAGTCATACACACACGCCGGTTATTAGTACTGTAATGATTATATTTATGTATTAAGGTTTATAAATAAGGTTCTTAAGATTTCGGCTAAGTAAAGATGAACGCAAAAATGTCCTGAAACACATGCAACAATATTTTTCATGAAAAAGCCCGCTTTTTATTTTTGTGGTCAAAACTTGGTTCTTGTATGTGGGTCTTCCTAGTACCTACCACCCTACATACGCATTCAGGGGTGCGTGGTGGCGAGTGCCACCAGCAGAGTCGCTTGACTCAGAGCGTATGGAAAGCACGTCAAACAACAGTGGGATACTGTCCCAGGGCGACCGCGGGTACTTACAGCACCCGGGTACCGTCCGCAACAGATCTTATTGTGATGTTCTTCAAAAAGGCCAGCGTGCGTGCATGTCATAACCCGCGTGCGTGTTGAAGTATGAACGTGGATATAACGTAGCAGGTGGCATTCTGTAGTTTCTACCTACTTACCCCCATCCGGCAAAAGCGTAAGTTTATGTATGTATGTTTAGATTAGGAAAAACATATAGTTTCTGTTTATTTTGGTTTTTATTATCACATTAATAGCTTAGTTATTTACTTATTCAATTCACGTATACTTAAGTACATGTTAGAAATATAATAAATTCAATAAACATCAACAACAAGTAGGAATTTTAAATAATAATAGGCTGAGCCAACAAGGTTTTCCATGTACGAAGGAACGATATGACTTAGGATTCGATTAGTTTTGAAGGAGAGTCCTATCACAGTCCACTCTCTGCATCGATTTCTCGTCTCATAAAGATTACTCTGGATTCTGTAACATTGGCTGTCAGGTGGCAATAACGATGGAAGGTCTTTATAAATAGACCGTTCGTCACGCTGCGAAGGGATTCTGTTTCATTTTTGTCCTAGTTTTCTCTCTTTCGTTGTACATCTGTCTCTGTTTATCATCGACAGACTAGCTAGAATTGTAGAACGGCTTACGGTTTTTGCTACTTAAAATACCGCAACCATTCCCATAAGACCTGCTGAAGAAAATGTATATTAACTAGCTGACCCTCGGGGCTTCGCTCCCGTCAATTGCCTACCTACCCTGGCTACCCTGCCTACCTTGCCTATCCTGCCTACCATGCCTACCCTGCCTACCATGCCTGCCCCTACCCTGCCTTCCCTGCCTACCCTGGCTACCCTGCCAACCCTGCCTGCCCTGCCTAACCTGCCTACCCTGCCTATCCTTCCTACCCTGTCTATCCTGCCTACCCCTGGCTACCCTGCCTACCCTGCCTACCCAGCCTACCCTGCCTACCCTACCTACCCTGCCTACCCTGCCCCTACCCTGGCTACCCTGCCTACCCTGACTTTCCTGCCTACCCTGCCTATCCTGCCTACCCTGCCTACCCTGCCTACTCTGCTTACCATGCCTACCCTGCCTACCCAGCCTACCCTGCCTACCCTACGTATCCTGCCTACCCTGCCTTTCCTGCCTACCCTGCCTATCCTGCCTACCCTGCCTATCCTGCCTACCCTGCCTACCCTGCCTACCCTGCCTACCCTGCCTACCCTGCCTACCCTGCCTTTCCTGCCTACTCTGCCTTTCCTGCCTACCCTGCCTTTCCTGCCTACCCTGCCTATCTTGCCTACCCTGCCTACTCTGCTTACCCTGCCTAACCTGCCTACCCTGCCTACTCTGCTTACCCTGCCTACCCTGCCTACCCAGCCTACCCTGCCTACCCAGCCTATCCTGCCTACCCTACCTATCCTGCCTACCCTGCCTTTCCTGCCTACCCAGCCTATCCTGCCTACCCTGCCTACCCTACCTTTCCTGCCTACCCTGCCTATCTTGCCTACCCTGCCTACTCTGCTTACCCTGCCTACCCAGCCTACCCTACCTATCCTGCCTACCCTGCCTTTCCTGCCTACCCTGCCTATCCTGCCTACACTGCCTATCCTGCCTACCCTGCCTACCCTGCCTACCCTGCCTTTCCTGCCTACCCTGCCTTTCCTGCCTTTCCTGCCTACCCTGCCTATCTTGCCTACCCTGCCTAATCTGCTTACGCTGCCTACCCTGCCTTTCCTGCCTTTCCTGCCTACCCTGCCTATCTTGCCTACCCTGCCTACCCTGCCTACTCTGCTTACTCTGCCTACCCTGCCTAACCTGCCTATCCTGCCTTTGCCTATCCTGCCTACCCTGCCTACTCTGCTTACCATGCCTACCCTGCCTACTCTGCTTACCCTGCCTATTCTGCTTACCCTGCCTACCCTGCCTACTCAGCCCACCCTGCCTACTCTGCCTACTCTGCCTAACCTGCCTATCCTACCTACCCTATCTACTAATTTGTATCTATCATCAATAGTTTTCTCAGCGCACGCCAAATAATGTATTTTACAGACAACATTTTGCTACCTTGGGTTACATTATTGCAATTTTCTTAAGGATCTCTATTTTTTTTGAAAATATTTTATAGCCTATGACACTCAGGAATAATGTAGCTTTCTACCGGTGCAAGAATTTTCAAAATCGGTTCAGTAGATCCAGAGATTACCCCTTACAACGTCACAAACTCACAAACTCACAAACTTTACCTCTTTATAATATTAGTATAGATACGTTTTAGATTTGTATTGTTGTTAATAGGGTACCTACTCAAGAACATTTTAGCTGCCGATAAATGCTTCAGTTGCCTTGAAGCAACTGCCAATGTTGTTTATCCCAAATTCTAACCCATATTCCCAAACTAACTGTAAATACCGGTATAAACCGGTTGCAAAATATATAGGCATACGTGCATACTAGTATTATAATCTCTAATTTATAAGGCATATCGCCGTTTTCTTCGATTCTTGAATCTTTAAATGAGTCATGATAATTATGGAGAACCGCAAGTAAAACGTAGAGTTGCGGGAATAACGCGCTAGGGCCGTACTCCACCACGGCAGGAAAACAGAGCGGGCGATGCGCGGGCCTGCCGCGCCGCTCTATGTGTGGTTAGTATCAATAACTTATAGAAATGGTTTATTAAAAGAAACTACTGCTACATTTGTTTACAAAGAAAATGAAAATGTTGTCTACCTCGTTTAACATCTTCTCCTAGCCTCTTTATTAAATTAGGAGGTAAGATAATCAATAGACAGCATGCCTGCCCCTTTTATTCATGATTAAATAGCATTTTATTGCAAAAATACCCAAATAAATACGGAAAATTGTTTGACGTGAAATGTCTCACCGAGAAAATGTCAGTGAGATAGTTTTCGACGTGCTTTCGTCACACCTAGCGTAAAATTCGATACTACATGTCAAAATGAAAACTCGTGCTACCGATTCCCATACATTTGGAACGTTAACGCAACGTAAATACGTGAACTCGATACGAAGGCAATTGTCAAAAACTTGTGCTACCGATTTGTTAGTTCCAAATACGGACACATGGCGCTGATTAATTTTGCATACAAAAATTGTCGGAGGCGATACGTTAACGTAGTCGATCCAATTACGCAGAAACTCGTGCTAGGGGCTCGTGTCTTGTTTCTTTTGTTTCATTTAATGTGACATTAGTGACTATTAGTGGTACTTGGAATTTGTAATCACGAAGATTAGGTGCTTTTAGGTACCAAACCGATGATTAATTTGCTATTTTCTTTAAATTGGAATTGGAATTACTCGTTCCTTGCAATAGTGAACAGAGAGATCTTAATGATCATGATTATTAGTTTCAATAAGTTTTCTCACTTGTTGACTCAGTCTGAGTCAGGATTGGACGAGCGAATACTGTTTGGAAATTTTGTGTTTCAGAAAAACATCCCTTGTATGATGGGAGACTGGCGAGTCGGAGTAGACTAAGAGGACGTGTGGCGCAACACGACATGAGGTGTCATGGAGTAAGGACAAGATGATGCCTGCGGGTGATAGATTTTGGGAGTCTGTCACCTGAGAGACGCCCGAGTAGGCAACGTGCTGTGTTCCACGCTCGCCTCTCAAGAGGAACTACGGCCTACAGAACACCA
Source organism: Orthosia cruda (assembly GCA_964057195.1). Lineage (NCBI taxonomy): Eukaryota > Metazoa > Arthropoda > Insecta > Lepidoptera > Noctuidae > Orthosia > Orthosia cruda. The sequence continues at coordinate 1,762,978 of OZ059826.1, read as the reverse complement.
TGTGGTTTTAGTCAGTAGGAGTCTGACAGGCCCCTCAGCTTTCCCCAAGGGCTGAGGACATCCATGAGGATTGCCACATGTTTCGATGCACTGTTAAAACCTGACAATGAGATACAGACGAGTACGCCTGTCTCACAGGATGGCCGTGTCGGGTTTAGTCAATAGTACGGACGTCAAAACAAATTGCTAGTCCATTGCGTCCCGACCTCGGCAAACCCCGACGACGAGGTGGAGACCATGTATATATTTCTAGAGCCATGCATGGTTTCAAAACTCACTTTACCGTTGTCATGGGGGATTTCAACGCGAAACTGGGCAAACGAGACAATGATGAGTGCAACTGGAGTGGGGCAATTTGGAGTTAGACGACGGAACCACCGGGGTCACCTACTGGCCAGTTTTATGGAGAAGGAGAGTCTCTTTATGATGAACTTCTTCTTCAGAAAGCGTGAACACAGGAAGTGACCTGGCAGAGCCTCGAAGGTGCAACAAAAAATGAGATCGACTTCATCATGTTAACCAGGAAGCAAATGTTCAATGATGTTTCTGTGATCAATTCGGTGAAAACCTGGCATGGCAGGATTGTATCCCCCAAAACGGAGCTTCTGAGGGAGATCGAGTCTTTCTTTGAGCAGTTGTACACATCAATCAGCAAGCTCGTTGCGAGTCTAGCAAACGACCCAAGAGCTAGATTGACCCGACACTATACCGTCCAATTTACCAAGGTGTCTCAAGACAAAAGTCTATGACCAGTGTGTGTTGCCAGTGATCACCTATGGGACAGAGACGCGGTCGCTCACAATGGACCTTATCAAAAGCTTAAAGTCACCCAAAGGGCAATGGAGAGGGCCATGCTCGGAGTTTCCTTGTGTGATCACGTCAGAAATGAGGTTGTCCGCAGGAGAACCAAAGTTACCGACATAGCCCGAAGAATTGACAAACATAATTGCCAGTGGGCAGAGCACATTGCTCGCAGAACGGATGGTCGATGGGGCCGAAAAGTTCTGGAATGGCGACCGTGAACCAGAAGACGGTACGTTAGAAGGCATCCTACTAGGTGGACCGATGACCTGGTTAAGGTTGCGGGAAGGCGCTGGATGCAAGACGCACGGGATCGGTCAATATGGCGACGCCTGGGGGGGGGTATGTCCAGCAGTGGACGTCTTTCGGTTGAAATGATGATGATGATTAATTTGGTGTCAAGACAGGTTTCATTTATGCGCCAAATATTCATGACAAAGTTTAAATCCGTTCTAATTTTTTGAGTTATTTTAAGATTTTTTTCCAAGTTTTTTAGTTTATTTTTTACTAAGTCCAAAAATAAGTGATTGCCTAACATATAATAAAACGGTTTTAATTATATTCTAATAAAACATATATTTTTCATCACACTTTCACGTAAAAAGTATCTATACATACAGGTTAACTTGGCCGTAATGCCCCATACCACAATACCCCACCCTCGGCCTTTTTTTTGTCATGAAGCCCTAGGGCGGTAAGTAATTTTTTATTTATTTATGGCACAGCACACAGGTCATGCAAGTTCAAGCAAGGAGTTCACACGCAATTGATAAATTGTCTTAAAATGTTATCTAAAAAGGAATTTATTTGCAAACTCGCTACATGTTACTTAAATACTCAACTAATGTTCTTAAGGACGCTATTACATTTTTCTACAAATAACAGTGCTTTTCAGGTACAATTTTAATGTATATACAATCACAGATGTGAAGATATCATGGTCTTAATTTATGGATAATATATTCAGCTCTAGATTGGCATCAGAAAAATTGCATGACATCATACAAAATTTTCGCACAAATACGTTTTGCCCATCACAATAATCGCAAAAATATTAAAAAAGTAGGGTCCGAATAGGTCCCAGTTTAAGTAATTTTACAGGATATTTTATCTTCAAAATTATGAGAAATTGCGGTATATATAGTCCTTTACAGGTTCAGCGAATTATTTTTTACCCAAATCAATATATTTTTTAATTATTAGCTAAAATAAAAACACTTGCCGACTTCTTCATACATTTTGCACTCGAAGCCAGTCGAAGATCATCATTCCGCGCTCAGAAGCACTCGTGGAAGGACGAGCGTATCGCTTTTTGCAAAAAATAAATACGATAAAAGTAATAGAAAAGATTGTAGTGTGCATGCGTGAGTCGTTTATCGGACCGAAATAAAAGTATGTTACAATTTCCTATTATTAGGATGTGATTTAGAAATTATGTTTGGGAAGATCGGGATTTGGATAGGTTAAGCAGTTGTTGACAAGGTTGAGACAAGGATGGGTGGGTTTAAGCAGCTCTTAGTAAGGTTAGGATTTGGATGGGTAAGGTCAAGCTGTCGATTAGAACCGGTTTGTATGTATGTATGACATTCGTCATTCGTATTCACGGGATCAAAATAAAATACAAGATGGCGCCGACGAGGCCGCTTTTCGACATGGGTGTCATTGTCATGGTTTTTGGGGTCGCTTATATAGAATATGGGGTCAAAACCAAAATACAAGATGGCGCCGACAAAAATCAAACATATTTTCGTCATGGGTGTCATTTTCATGATTTTTTGGGTTTCCAGTAATGAATATGGGGTCATAACCAAAACCCAAGATGCCACCGATAAAAAAATTACAATTTTTCGTCATGGATGTCATTTTCATGGATATTGGGGTCGCTTAATATCGAATACGGGGTCAAAACCAAAATACAAGAAGGCGCCGACGAAAATTTGACATCTTTTCGTCATCGGTGACATTTTCATGGATTTTGGGGTCGCTTATATCGAATACGGGATCAACACCAAAATACAAGATGGCGCCGACGAAAATTTTACATATTTTCGTGATGGGTGTCATTTTCATGATTTTAAGGTTTCTAGTAATGAATATCTTAGTATTGTATTATATAGAATGTCTTAGTATTTTCTGATAGATTAGGAACAGGTTTTGGATCTTTGTTAAATAACCGTTCTAAACATACAATAGTGAACCATTGTTATCATAAACTGCAATTTAATGAGCTTATCCATAAAATTCAACAGACACAATTGAATGAGCAAACTACCGTAGTACTTCTTATTGGAAATAGCCTTAGTATAACAAAAAGGGACATAGTTAATGGTATTGACACCCTACTTAAGTTAAGATTAGGCAAATTAATATTATGTGCATTGCCCTATTCTGGCAAGTTACTTGTTCATGAAAATGAATACATTTCTAGTTTGAATAACCTGATGCATATATTATCTTGTCGTCATAGTGACCGTTTATTGTTTTTTGACACCAACAATTTTGTTAGTGATTTTGTTTTGATTGGGAACCATATGTTTCTTCCCAAAAATAGTCGACATTTATTAGCTACATTGTTAGCTTTTAATATACACGCAGTTATTGATAATTTAACTGAGACTAGGTTTAGTGATTTAACAGTATTATCCAGTTTTTCTGATAATACTTTAAACGATGATTCTTTAAACGATTAGAGCCGACAAAAGAGAAGTCGAATAGTAATATTTTACTATATCATCAAAATATAAATCGCTTCTCCGGCAAAATTTTAGACGTGGAATTGTTAGTAGATAAATACCACATGGATATCTTATGTTTTTGTGAAACTTGGTTAAAACCAGATAGGATGTTGTTTAATGTAAATAATTTCTCAGTTGCCAGCGCGTACAACAGATCCACAGTGGGTGGTGGTACCCTGATACTTTGTAATAGTCATTTAAAATATAAGGAAAGGAAGGATATCACTGCTTACTCTGTTGATCGCTTGTGTGAGGTAGCATGTGCAGAGGTCGAGGGGCATACTGTCTTGTGCGTTTACAGACCACCAGCATCAAACTTGTCATTGTTTTTGATTACAATGGAAGAATTATTAAGTAAACTTTTCAGAGATAATAAATTAGTTTTTGTTTGTGGTGACTTAAATATAGATCTGTTAGTCAACTCGCCTGAAAAATGTAAGCTCATTTCATTATTTAAATCATTTAACCTAAAATATTTATTTAATGAACCAACAAGAATAACAGCGACTTCAGCTTCTTGCATAGATAATGTATTCACTAATTGTAAAGTAAAAGATTCGTTTTTAATTAGTGGCGTTAGGTCAGACCATACTGGTCAACTAGTATCTTTTGAGTCAAATAAAAAAATTAACCTAGCTAAATCAATTCGATTAAGACCACTTACTAAAAATAAATTAATCTCTTTTAATAATAATGTTTTTAGCAACCTTTGTAACGCCAGTTTTGATTCAAACGACCCCAATATAAATTACGGCACGTTGTTTTCAACAGTTTGCCAAGAATTCAATAAAACGTGTCCTGTAAAAACAGTTAAAGTCAACAATTCCAAATCGAAATTTAGTGAATGGGCCACTGTGGGCATAAGAAAAAGCCGAGATATCTTATATAATTTATATTACGAAAAATCTTTGACTTCCGATCAAGTTTTTCACACTTATGTTAGAAACTATTCTAAAATATTCAAAAGAGTCTGCGCTCAAGCAAAATCTCAAATAATAATTAACAAAATTGGTGCTTCTAATAACAAAATAAAAACTGTGTGGCAATTAATTAATAGAGAAACTGGAAAGATACAACAACGCGATCAGAATGAGTTGTCTTTGAAAATAACTAATCAAACCATTTCTGATAGGCAAGAAGTCGCTGAGACATTAGAAAATTTCTTTACCAACATTCCGTTAGAGGTTACGAAGTCTCTTCCTTCCTCATCTAAATTAGCTGAAGCTCTTCTTAAAGAAAACTTTACTAAGGACATACCAATCTTTAAATTTAAACCAATATGTATTAATACAATTAAAAACGCGTTCAAAAGTCTCAATATAAAGAATACTGAAGACTTGTGGGGGATATCCGTTAGGGTTCTTGGAGATATTATTGACTCAATTGCTCCTGTCCTAACAGGCATATTCAATCAATGTTTGGACAGCGGCACTTTTCCTGACTTAATGAAACACAGTAAAGTAGTACCAATTTTCAAATCAGGCTGTAAGAGCGATCCTTCTAATTATAGACCTATATCCGTGCTTCCAGCATTGAGTAAAATCTATGAAAAAATCATGCTGGAACAGATGTTGTCTCACTTCAATTCAAATGGGATCCTGCATAGTCAACAGTTTGGTTTCACGAAAGGTAGGTCGACAACGGACGCGGGAGTAAAACTCATCAGCCACATCTTGGAGGCTTGGGAGAGGTCCCAGGATGCCATTGGCATTTTCTGTGATCTCTCAAAAGCTTTCGACTGCGTCGACCACAACACACTGATCTGTAAATTACACCACTACGGAATTCGTGGAAAATCTGCTGATCTCGTGCTTTCCTATTTATCAAACAGACAGCAAAAAGTAAATGTTAATGGGGCGACGTCCTCCGGGTCTCTAGTCAAGATGGGCGTGCCCCAAGGTTCAATTCTCGGCCCTTTCCTTTTTCTGGTTTACATAAATGATCTCCCTTTTATGATGGCCAAATTATCGGATATAATTCTATTTGCTGATGATACTTCGCTAATTTTTAAAATAGATAGGCAAGATACGGATGTTTTAAATGTCAACGAAAGTCTAATTGTTCTCTCAAAATGGTTCGCAGCTAACAATCTTTTACTGAATGCGAAAAAAACAAAATGTCTAAAGTTCTCTTTACCAAATGTACCACAACATGACCTAAACTTAAATCTTGACGGCAAAAATCTTGAAGTTATAACGGAAACTGTATTCTTGGGGATTACTATCGATTCAAAATTGCAGTGGGGCGCGCACATTAGAACTCTTTCGGGTAGGTTAAGTTCGGCTGCATATGCAGTAAGGAAAATAAGGCAGCTAACCGATGTAGCTACAGCTAGGTTAGTATACTATGCTTATTTCCACAGTATTATGTCTTATGGCATTCTGCTGTGGGGATCAGCAGCAGACGTTGACTCAATTTTCATCCTACAAAAGAGGGCAATCCGCGCAATCTATAAAATGGGTCCTCGCGAGTCCCTCAGAGAAAAATTTAAAGAGATCGATATACTGACTCTACCTTCACTTTATATTTTGGAATGTATTTTGTATGTCCGTAAAAATCGGGGGCTTTTCAAAACTAGAAGCGACTTCCATAATTTAAATACACGCAGTAAGCACGAAATTGTAATACCCAAATTCAGATTAACGAAAACTAGCAAGTCTTTTCTTATAAACAGTATACGCTTTTATAACAAGTTGCCAAAGTCAGTTATAGAACTGACCGATGGAAGGTTCAAAAACTACATCAAACGTATCCTTATTAAAAAAGCATATTATAAAATCAAGGACTACGTTGAAGATAAAAACATTTGGCCTTAGCTCCTTCTGCGCATGCAGCTTCCCTGGTAACTTGTAAACGGCACAAATATGTGGATGTCTCTAACTATTCTCAATCTCATTTTTCTTTACTTCTTTTAATTAGACTTTTACAATGATTTTCAAACATCTTTATAGCCCTTTGCTAAGAATAGTTACAGCACTGATAACAAAATTTGTGCCACATGTTAAATTTAGTCATGTAATACTATTTTTATTTACCTTTGTATAGATTCTTTTACCGATTGTTTTGTAAATGTGTGAACATCGTAGGCCTTCTAGATGCTAGTTGACATTTGTTAACTTTTTTATAAAATATATAATCCTTTTATTTTATTTTTTTAGTTTCTTACGACTTATTGTCATAAGTCGGGCCTACGTTGTCCCCCCATGTCTAAGTACTAATGCTGTAACATGGAAATATTGTAAAACCAAACCATTTTTAAAAGAGTAACCATGGAGTTTCTTGCCGGTTCTTCTCCATAGGAAACGACCAACCCGAACCGTGCACCTTTTGTCGACGTTTTATAAGTGCCCATGTAGGCCTATGTGAAATAAAAAATATTGATTTTGATTTTGATTTTGAATATGGACTTTGGTTATGACCAAAACCCAAGATGGCCGCCGATAAAAAAATGACAAATTTTCGTCATGGATGTCATTTTCATGAATTTTGGGGTCGCTTATTATTATTTATTTATTTATTAAAGTACAAGTTTATAACATCTTAACTTAAAAACTATGCCCCACAAAACCGTTTTCACGGTTTGTCTGTGGGAACGGAACAAACATTATTAAAAATAAAGTTTAATAGTGCGGACACTTAATTTTCACTGTATATCATTATAAAAATAAATAACCTACATTAAAATATTATCCAATGAAAAGGTAATATTGGGATCTTATGTTATATCACATTTACTTATTATATCGAATACGGGGTCAAAATCAAAATACAAAATGGCACCGACGAAAATTTGACATCTTTTCGTCATGGGTGACATTTTCATGGATTTTGGGGTCGCTTATATCAAATACGGGGTCAAAACCAAAATACAAGATGATGCCGACGAAAATTTTACATATTTTCGTGATGGGTGTCATTTTCATGATTTTTAGGGTTTCTAGTAATGAATATAGGCTTTGGTTATGACCAAAACCCAAGATGGCCGCCGATAAAAAAATTACAACTTTTCGTCATGGATGTCATTTTCATGGATTTTGGGGTCGCTTATATCGAATACGGGGTCAAAACCAAAATACAAGATGGCGCCGACGAAAATTTTACATCTTTTCGTCATGGGTGTCATTTTCATGGATGTTGGTTAATATGTCATTAACTGCTGCTCAATATGTAATGCTACAAAAATTTTAGATAATATTTTATATGTTCCATGTAATGCAAAATGTTCAAGTAATTTTTTAATCCTTGTGACCGGAAATTATTTCGTTTTAGGTACTTATTTCACGACGCGTTTTTTTAAAAATACCTACTTACTACAATAAAGTGAAAACTAATTTTCTTTTCGGAAGTCGGTGTCGGTACCTATTGTTTTTCGTTTTTCGACACAGGAATGTTATTATTTTTCATGTTTTACTTTTTGTTGGTACCCCATATTGGGTATACTAAATACATCTGTGTACACTGTTAAACTGTACGAGCGTGATGTTATATTAGGGTATGGTGAAAACAAAACAAAAAAACGATCACAGTAATCGCAGGTCATTTGATGTTTGTTATTGAAGAGTTCCATTGTCTATCTCCGAAGATCTTTATCAGATCCTAATACATTATACAATAAAACCTTCCCTGAAAACACATACATTTATCGACGAAAACCCGATCAGTATCGGATCAGTAGTTTTTAAGCAATATGCGGATACATACGGGTCGAATAGATAGAGTACCTCCTTTTTTTGAAGTCGGTTAAATATAATAAGCTACTTTTTACGACGACGCGACGGTTTGTAACAGTTACCAAATGCATATTCAAAGTGCCAACTAACCTTCCTGAATCAACTTCGATAAATTAAAAAATAATATCAAGGACCAATATTATTTGAGTGGTGTATAAAATCGAGCGCTCAGTAGTTTCAATGAGTGCGTGCGCGTAATGTTGCTGTGTGCGACTAGATACCTAAATTTGAGTTCGTCGAAAATGTAACAGCGTCCTTAATAATCGATTTTAATAGTTATAGTATGAAAACGTCGAAATTATTTAATTCTTTTTACACTCCGTCATGGCTGTATACCTACGTAAGTATTTGCCCTTAAAGTTTCTGAACGAAACACTGTATAATCTGTGGTGTGGGCAAAAATTCGCCAACCGCTTGAAAAAAAGTTCACGTATTTCGTAATAACAGCTGTGCTGACTTGTGTATTAAAGCTATAATTCAGAATTATTACTCGCAAATGTGATGAAAAACATTGTATGTATCACGGGCGGTACGGGAATTACGAACCTCGACTCAGAAAGCCCTCACGTCTTCGATTTCGGGCTTCTACTAGAGTCTCGATAGTATTTTTTTTTTTTTTTTTTTTTTTTTTTTTTTCGGATGGGTTTGCTCTTGACTCTAGTCTAAGTCATAGGTGACAGAGACAGAGTCGACGATGGAGTGAGCTTACCCAGAAGGAGCCTGTTTACTCTAACTTTGAAGAGATTCGGGTTGAATGCGTTCGGAAACACAGACGCAGGTAGTGAGTTACATTTATTCGCTGTGCGCATTATGAAGGATGTTTGGAAGCGCTTGGTGCGAATTGGTGGAATGGCAACAAGGTAATTCCTTACTTACAATGTACTATTGTAAACCTTCTTTTATTTTAAAATCACATCTTGTATACCTAACCAGAAAATCTTCTAAGTCTTTTTTTATACTTAGTGTCGAGACGAGCTAGTATGTGTAAACTGTTCTGCAGGGCCGCGCCGGGCAGGCTCAATATAGTTTTGTACCGGCACTGTGTCCTCCAGTGAGAAAATTGAATTAAAAAACGAGCCAGTTGCGCGGTCACCGGTGAGCCACACGGCCTGAACGGGTAGTATAGCTGTCGCTCACCGGTGAGCCCCACGGCCCAAACGGAACAACAACTAAATTTGATTCGGCGTTTAACGTGTTAACCTACCGTGTGCATACTTGTAGGTTCTAAGCGCACCTATTTAAAACTTTCGGTATATAACGACCACCATGCTGTCATAATCACTTATCGCGGACTTAAGGCGCAAGTATGCCCCAATGGCCTTGAGCATCCCGGCGAAGCTAAACTCACACACCGGCACGGCTCACGCATACATAGCGAGCGCGGACTGCGATCAAAGAATATGCGTGGACGCAGAGATGCGACTAACAGGTTGCATTCTTGCCTACGATTCTGTAAATAAATATTAAGTTTTTACTAGACATTATTTTTATATAATATAGGTCGGACAAGTAAAACAAAATAGTTTACATTAAAACTCTACTTACGTACAGCCCCCGTACCATGACGTTTCAAAACTATCATGGTTCTACAGTTTATTTTGAGTGTCCCTCGACCGGCAAACGACTATTTATGGCGCCCGTGTTATTGTTTTTCTACTGTGTCTGTAATTATGCCGGCTGAGTTAGCATAGTCAATACAAACTTGCTCTGAGCCGGTCGGCCTCTGATGTTTTAAGTTATTATATTCGTTTAAAAATACTAAGTAGGTAATTTAAAATAATTACGTTAAAAAACCCAATCTGGCATGATATATAATTATAAATAATACAGCATAAAGTCATAATTATCCAGTTACTTAGGCCGAGTTTTTCACCTCTAAATTATCGCAGAATTAATGAGACAAATTATCAAGCACGCGTTATCTGCTGTGATTGGCTGTTGAAATTTCATCCAAGCGGTGAGAAACTTGGCCCTAGCCTCTTTCAAATTTAACCAAGATCGATTCAGCTTTTGAGAGTAACATTCTCACCCCATCCTCAAAACTTTAGAAATGATTTCATTTTAATTATTTGCATAAACTGTAATTACTAACTTACATAAAAATCGGCACAGTGCGAGCCGGACTCACGCACTGTGGGTTCTGTATAAACATATTTTAAATAATGGTTCTAATGATAAATACCCCACATGCTTATGTACATTTTTCTTGGATTCATCATGACGTGATGTTTTTTTGGATACTATAATTAAAATGATTACCTATAATGTTTCAATATTAAATTTCTAAGTGACTTTTTAGCACACGTAAGTTTTTATATAAGTTGTGTCATACTTTACCCAGTTTTAGCAAAGTTAGTGATAACAGTTTATTACTCAATGCTCTCTATATAAGGTTACAAATAAAACACAGTTATTCTAAAAATCTGTAAATTTTAATACTCTTGTACAGTTTTGTTTTGCTAAAACTTGTATTTTTTATCAGTTTTCTGCTTTTTAGGGTTCAGTACCCAAAGGATAAAAACGGGACCCTATTTCTAAGACTCCGCGGTCCGTCTGTCTGTCTGTCACCAGGCTTTATCTCATGAACCATGATAGCGAGACCGTTGAAATTTTCACAGATGATGTATTTTCGTTGCCGCTATAACAACAAATACTAAAAACATAGTAAAATAAATATTTAAGTGGGGCTCCCATACAACAAACGTGTTTTTTCAAGCAACTCAGGAAGCAAAAATTCCATATAAAATGAAACTAGTTTTGATTCCATTTCTCGTTTCCAAAAATTGTCATCTCTTACTATCCACTCAATTTTTATGTCTTTTGATTCTCCATACCAAATTGCACATAAAGGCAGCTGTAGTAAAGAGTTAGTTTTGGTAACAGGTTTATGCTTTTTATGCTATCCTTATATTTACGGGGTAGAACTAAAAATCGGTTGAACGGACCCTAAAAGGGTTGTAGATATTTCTAATGTTATTTCAAATAGAGTTATAAATAAGAAAATAATAGTTGAAACGTTTGAAAAGTGTACACGTTGTTGTTCAATGAAATAAACAGCTCCGCACGATATCTATTTTACTTTAGATTTTAGTGACAGGAAAGGAGACACTGTAAAATCTTTTTTATGGTTTGTTTACTTTTTATTTTTCTCCCAGCGAATAGAGTATACATAAGGTATAATAATAAGTAGGGTATGTCTTACATAACCAGATGCATTTTCTTAGCCTTTAGAATTCTAAGTTTTCTAGTATTAGTTGGTCTTGGCATTATGATTTATTTACACAATGCACAATATAAATAAAAAGTATTTACAAATTCCCATAAAAAATAGTCCACAAATAAATAAAAATATAGCGTCCACGCGCACGATTACGTAGGGTCCTCTGCGGCGCGCGAGCTTGTCTGTGAACGCAAACTAATACAGAAACTAAGTAAATATTTGCACTAACACGTGCGAATGCGCTTTGTCAGACGATAGCGCGGCGGAGCAGCGAGCGACACAGCCTCCCCGTGCCAATGCTAACGCGCGACTGGCTTCGTCCCCGTAGAGAGCCAGAATATACACATTGGACCTGTATTTGTAAGACTTTCTTTGCAAAATATTGATTGATTTAAATAAGCAAAGTTACATCGAAAGAACCTCTAAACACCAAGCTGTCTATCTAAAAATATTTTTAAACATCCAAGTCGTTTTGGAGGAGTTTCCAAAAGTTGCGAAAAAATATCGTGTTGTTAATTATTTTTTTAAAGCAAAACTATTAGTTACACGAAAAAACCTTGTGTTCCAAATTATGTACATGAATCAATAATAAATATATATTTTTTTCAAACCTTTTAACCTAGCCGTTACTGAGGAGTATGCTTTAGAAAGTTACCGTTTTACGGCACTAAAGCGCATGTAGGCCCTTAATACAGGGCCTATTTAGTTTTCGTAATAGAGTTTCCCACACAATACTATTCACTAGAAAAAGGTCCGACGATCAATACAACTAAACAAATTAATTGTTAAAATGCTGTTACGGTTTGTTATGATTCATAGGCAATGCATAGTAGACCCATTGCCACATGTTACGCATGAGGTGCGGTCCAGAATCTGTCTTATGAGTAGACATGTTAATCAGATTTGGTTTCACTACCACTGTCATCAACTATGATGTCTAATTGTCAAGGAACTTGGTGATCGAGGATCCTTCTCACAAGGTTCGCGCTTTTTACTCAAAGATTTTGGAACATACCGACTGTTAATATGAGGGGAACAATTAAGCCTGAAAATATTTGCTTCTTGATACCTCGTGTGAAGGAGCTTCATGAATTAACTCGGATCAACATCGTTAAAATCAGGTTATCAACTGTAATCCTACTTTTACTATCGCTCGCTAACTCAGTTTTCATGTAAGGAAAACGATCGCGAGATCTACTGCTATCATAATATTACTTTGAAAGTAAGCAAGTGAATTCAGATTTGAAGACGGTGGTTGTAAATCGTTCCGCAACAAGATCTGTTCTGTATACACGTAAATGACTAGTACCGTTACTAACTCGATACAATTACGATGGGCCTACGACATTACTCGCTTTGCCATCTAAAATCACTAGTTCTGCAGTCATTTTAGATATCTCATTTCCTTCTTATGGGATATCTCATCTTAAAGTTCGTTCACAACCAAATAAATAATTAAATAAATAAGAAATAAATAAATAAAAAATAATTCATTTGGAATTATCATAACGATACTGGAAATATGAAATAACGTAAGGGACATTTTGTCGAAAATGAGTTATATACATCGTTGGATTCGGAATTCCTTGCTCTATCGATTGGTATACTTAAAATCTCGATATATCAAAAAGAAAGTCCCTTACATCACATATTTTCCGTAGGCCTAGACCTTATGTTTTCTAGAAACTAGCTGTATATGACGTTTCAAATTAATATTTGTATAAAAACTAATGTAAGTATCTTTACTAGCAGTCTTTGGTATTTACATTTAAATAAAATCGAGTACATTTTACAACAAGTCACATAAGTTATGCCATAATTTGAGATGTTTTAGTATTGTCTTATACATTAGTGTTCCCTAAGAAGGTACAAATATCATGCCCCTTATATTAAATTGTGACTCAAATTATCATTATCATATTGACCGTTACGCTGATTTGTCAGCATCAAAAATAAATTGACATGTCCTTTACATCACAAACGAATATTATTATGCGTCTCTGTCACACACGCAAAACGGTGCAACTTGCCTGAGCTAGATAGCAATACGGATTTTGTGTATGATTTTGCTTGAACCACGTGCGTCGATAACTTACGTTAAAATGTTAACCCTAGTTCATTTCATCGCTGTCCTTTAAGTCAAAAATTACGTTTTTAGACGATGGTCTATCAATTAATTATTTTTTAATAGGTTTAATTCTTCTGCGAACCATGAAAAACGTGCAATTAATTCATTGGAAAGTATAATGGAGACTTAACCAACGAAAGCAAACATCGTTATCCCGAATAGTAGTAATGAGATGAGTATAGAAAATGATATGGGATATAAAATTATAAATACGTCAACTCTTTCTCTATCTCGATCACATTCATTTTTCAAAGAAAATCGTAACAGTTTTGGATCTTTTTCATCTGATGGAAAAATATATTTATCAAATAGGTCCTCGTGTGTCGCTGAAACACCCTATTCATACAAATCTGATGTTAATATCATAATTGAAAAGGATCCATTTAACAATAACATAATATTAGTAACGAACATCACTGTCGATACTTTTTCAAATCCAATCATTCCAAGCAATGTACATCAACAGGATAAAGCAGATGTTAGTACCATTATCGCCCACCCTTCTTATCTCAGCTCTCACTTTCAATATCTGTATATTTCACACGCTAGGAATCTGCGTTCGTCTGACAATCTTCTCTTGCTCTGTCCTTCACATACTTCTGATTTTATTCATTCTTCCTTTCATATTCAGTCCATTCTTCTCTGCAATACGCTTCCTCTCGATATCAGGACGGCCACCAGTCAATATGCATTTAAGCGGAAGTTGCGGCATTATTTTCTATACCATTAAATTAGTCGTCTCAATCACCTATTTATTAAGTTATAAATGTATGTTTATTTCAACTATAATTAATATGTTGTTATTTAATTAAACTTCAATAATTATTTAATTGTTTTATGCATCAATCAGCCTAGCCTTTTCCCAACTTTGTTGGGGTCAGCTTTCAGTGTAACCGGATTCAGCTGAGTACCAGTGTTTTAGATGAATTGACTGCCTATCTGACCTCCACAACCCAGTAACTGGGTAACACGGTACCCCTTGGCTAGACTGGTGTCAGATGTCAAGCTTCTGACTACTCGTAACGAAGAAAGATCTTCAAATGACAGCCGGGACCAACGGCTTAACGTGCTTTCCGAGGCACGGAGGAAACTCGGTATGTTGAAATGGTCACCCATCCACGAAACGACCTCGTCAGTATAATTTCAATGCAATGTGAATGAAATAGACCATAGCATGAGTTCTGAAGCAACTGCTTCTGAAGTAATGCCATCCTTAATTCACCATCCAACATTAATATTTTTGAACCAATTGCATCTACTTTTCATTTGATTTAGGAAGATGATATTTTAGGAAATGATGATCTAGATGTTAGATCAAAATAATCGTCGTGATACATCAAAATTTACCAATTTACAAATTCATGCATGGATTTTAAATTTGACGAAAGACTAAACGATTTAGCTTCATGAAGAAAACAAAAAGATTTTTTTTTCAGAAGGAGGAAAAAGATAGCTATGAAAACAAATAGGAACCATAGTCAAGAAGATGTAGTACCGAAAAAAAAAACAAACCCGAAAACAGGCATAACTATGTGGCATAGGCATAGTAGGTCACGAATTTTTAAAGTTATATTTTTACAATTATGTTAACAGTATAAGCAATATATGGTACACCATTAAGACTTAAGACACCTTTACTTTGAAAAACTCTAAATGTTTATTTCCTTTAAGGGCGCGGCGAACTTAGCTCGCAAATGCAATTCGAGGCGAGCGAAAAATTCGTTCGGAGTATTGCTATCTCAGTTTGCACGCACACGCGGTGCGCCGTGCGTAGCCGTGTGTGTGTGTGAGCAGATAGATATCGCGTATAGTCTATGGATATCGCTACCTATTATCATCCTATCGACTCGAAAGCCGGCTGACGCGAACGGCGCCCGCGTTCTTTTGTCTTATTTATGTAGGTATTCCTTTGATAAACCTCAAACATGTGTTGTTATAATAAATAATGAATGCAAGTAATATATTACAAGTGTTACTTAGGCAAAGTATTAGTAAAGGACAAATATTCCAATAATGTATGCCTATTTACGCATATAAGTAGATACAGATAAATAAAAAGCGCTCTGAGCTAAGAATATCTATACCAATATTATAAAGAGGAAAGATTTTTTTGTTTGTTTGTTTGTACCGAATAGGCTCCAAAACTCCTGGACCGATTTCAAAAATTCTTTCACCGTTCGGAAGCTACTCTATCCCCGGGTGACATAGGCTTTTTATCTACAGGAATAAAAAGTAGCCTATGACACACGGGGATAGATCTTCCCACGGGAACGGGAACTACGCGGGTGAAACCGCGAGGCGTCCTCTAGTTAAAAATAAAAACAAGGATCTTGAATAAAAAAATATCATCATTCATCTGTTTAAAAATATAAATCGAAACTTGATAAAGTCGTGTAGGGTGACCATAATTATATTATCGACTAAACGAAAAACAAAAAATACAATAATAGTAATCAGAAAACATAGTGTCAAAGATCCACACTAAACACGCTCATTTTCTTTCTTTCTAGTGTTTCTTTATGAAAACTGATGGCCCTATTAGAACCTCTCCAGGGTAAGGGTCACCGAAGTCCAGATAAAAATCCCAGAATAATTAAATAAACTAGAACGAATTTGGATTTTTAGTTTTTTGTAACAGGAATTTTACAAAAAAGTCCAGCAAAATCTGGACCGAGGGTATAAAACCGCGCTTTTGCATGCAAGTCCAATCGCATGGTCACCCTACCCTGGGTGAGCCGAACTGGCCGAACTAACGTCACAGTAAGTATAGAGGAGCAACGTAGGTAAGTCTAAGCGGTGTCCTTGAGATCATTACCTACGCCCGCTTTGTCTCATGACATGAATAAACAAACGAAAAATACCTGCCAAGGGCAATTCGGACTCGCGCACGAAGGGTTCCGTACCATTACAGCAAAAAAACGGCATAAAAATCATGTTTTTTGTATGGGAGCCCCCCTTAAATATTTATTTTATTATATTTTTAGTATTTGTTGTATAGCGGCAACAGAAATACATCATCTGTGAAAATTTCAACTCTCTAGCTATCACGGTTCTTGTGATACAGCCTGGTGACAGACAGACAGACAGACAGACGGACCACGGAGTCTTAGTAATAGGGTCCCGTTTTTACTCTTTGGGTACGGAACCCTAAAAACAAAGCTTCGTAAGTTGATGGATAGGTAGGTAGGTAAATACTAATTTATACAAAACTAGCTGTCCACCGCGGCTTCGCTCCCGTCAATCTTCCTACCTACCTACCTACCCTGCCCTACCCTACCCTATCTATATACCTACTCTATACTACATACATGATCGTACGCAACGCACGCAACGGAAGCTCTCAAAAAGGAATATTTTGCCCGTTTTTACAACATTTTTCATTTATGCGCCGCTCCTACTGGTTGTAGCGTGATGTTATAACCTATAGCCTTCCTCAATAAATGGACTATCCAACACAAAAATATTTTTTCAACTCCGACCAGTAGTTCCTGAGATTAGTGCGTTCAAACAAACAAACAAACTCTTCAGCTTGATAATATTAGTATAGATAAACTAAGGTACCTATTAATTTACCTTATTGTATTATGTCATTGGGAAATAGGTACTTCCTGTGATAAACATCCCAACGTTCGGAGACCATGTCGGCAACCGAACCATATGGTAAATAATAACAAAGTCCGTAAACAACGCAAAGTTCGTAAAAAAGTATATTACTCAATACCAAAGTTCAAATCACAAGGCAAATCTAAATCCAAGTTCATAGCATAAGTCAATAGTGTCAAAAATATTAAAATAATACAATTTAGAAAATAAATAAACGCGCACATAAAGCATAGTGAAATAATCGTCTAATAATGACAACAAACAATCCACAGAACAGTAGAACAAAAAACAGTAAAACACACCCGAAGCACACCCGAAGTGCCCCGAACAAACCCCACGCCGTACGAACGATACACAACCGTGAGCATTGCGACCACGCACACATTGACATTTGCTTGACGCGACAGCAATACTAGCTATTGGAAATGTGTGATTAATTTGATGTGTTCCGTAATACCAAAAATTATGAATGAAAACTTAAAGTTTAAAAAAAAAAAAAACGATTATTTGTAATTTGATAATATGAGCTATGTTCCTGGTACGATATTAATAAAGATATTGTTTTTTATAATACAGAAATATCAAAAAGAAAACATGTCATTTACGCTGTAAAAATATACAAAATGGAATTCGCTAAAATTTCATTTTAGGTGAGTATTTAGAAAAAAAGAAGACGTAGGAACCTAGATAAATACTGTCTTAATCCGAATATCATCATAATATTGTGGTAATATGCTAAAATTACAAAAGATTTTGGTATTACGTTTGTATGGACAATTCATGGTTCGCCGCGCTCTTTAAAAATTTTGTTAACGTATATCAGCCGTATTTATTATAATTTAACGTAAGGGACATGCTATCTTTAAAACTAAAGGCCTTATTGATTTTTTGTTATTTTGGCTTTAAAGAATTAAGAAATCTAAGAAACTTTGTCTTAGACACTTTTTACATAAAACATATAGTTAAAAAATTATAGTCAGTTTTGTAAGAAAAATATCTTATTTTTGCTCTCCTGAAAACCTTAGTTTTGTCCCTTACGTTATTTCATATTTCCAGTATCGATAATTTACAGACTGACGTGTAAGGTACCGTAGGTACGTCTATGTCACCATATCGTTCTAACTTCCAAACAATGATAGTCAGCCAAGGCCAGTCAAGGGTTATTGCCAGTGACAGTAGAATAATAACCCTTTAACAACACAAAAACTTGACCAGCGATAACAAACATGAGATTATGGACCTGACATGGGTCATACCGTTAACAAAACCAGATTTTTGAATAATTAACACACTTTTCCATAGTCATAATAAATTGAAAACGACTCAACAGATTGACATAAAGATCCGTAAGTACGGACATTCCCACACGTCCACACGCTCCATCTTGACCTGTCCAGCTCCTTGGTTATTGCTAGCTTCCTTGCAGCTCCGCTTTGGACTGGTTTTTTTCATTATTGCTGTTTCCGAGGGTAGTCGCAACTGACGCCGCGATTTTTGTTGCATGAATGTAACCGCCATTTTCACTAGCATTGTTTTTACGTGTGATCTCCTTAGCATGACTATGCCAATTCTGATGTCGCATCAAGGCTGGCCGATAGTTGCAAGCACCGGGAAGTCAGGATGAATTATGACCACTGACCTCTATCATACATTGTACACTGGACTTCATATTATCGATGACAAAATGAAGACATTTGATTATCGCCATTTTGGCGCTGATAGCAACGTGAATTAACGTGAGAGTCGTATGGAACTAATATTAGAGATGGGACACAGCTTTCGGTAAAATACTTTTATGGGTTTTATCGACAGTGAGAATAATTTAATACGTAAGAGAAAAAAATACCAGTTATTTTTATTATGATTAATTTTTAAGTAATAGAATAATTGCTGTAAAGGTTACTAAAAATATTTTCAGTTAGATTGAAAGCTATAAACTAGTGGATAGGGGGCTAGTAAAGTTATAGCGCAATACTGTCAGATCAGTGAGATTTAAATATGGGGTTAGGCTAACAACTTATCCTAAAAACTATCACAATTGAGTAAGTATCTCCTCGCTCAAGTACACTAGTTGTACGCCCATCGGATTCGTGAAGGGAACATCATTTATATAATAATAAATGAGATGGATAATCATTTACAACGGACGGATTTCTCGCTATCATCGCTGAGATCCTGTCTCTGTAGTGTTAAGGTGCAAATAAGAGTGGTATCGCATTTCAGCAAGGTGAAGACTTTAACTCTGTTTCAGATGCAGATAATAAATTATTTGACTTCAAAACATTTGTTAATATAATTATAACTATCATGATATTATTCCAGAATTAATTCCAGGCTCAGGAACGTGGTGATTGGTACAAGAGAGAGGCCTGTGCTCAGCAGTGGGCGAAGTCGGGCTGTGGATGATCATGATGATGATTCCAGAATTTAGTATTACACATCGCTTTTGAACATATTATTACTGATTATTAGGCATTCATATACCTAACATTCGTCACCAATACCAATATGAGATATTTAGTTCCAACATACTACGAGCAATACAGTAAATGAGTGATACGCCTTGCCAAGACTACTATTATGATATTAGTGTAATTTAAAAATATCACTAATACTGATATATTAGTTACAATATTATAATATTTCCGGTCAAATATATTAGTATTACCTAATTTTTAGAAATATCGGTAGTATCCTATCTCTATATGTGTCAATTTTAGTTCCTGATACGCTCGAGCGGGGCACTTTGAATCAGCACAAAAATCAACTGTCATTTCATATAGTATGTTTAGTCCAGCGTACTTGTATAATAGAGGTCAGTGATTATGACCCTTAGGTTAAGACATCGTGTGTGGGCAGATCGGTGGGTACAATTGTGAAAATGAAATCACATTAATTATTCGATACACTGGGTTTATTCAAATAGACACAGTTACAATCTTGCTTACCAATAACACGGATCGACACTGATTCTACGACGTCTACGCTCTAAGGCTGTAAGTACTCAACTGCCATATACTGCTGTCCCCCCGCTACGCAAGCGATTAGAAAAAGCGCGCCAATGCGTAGTTGTTCTTGCTTTGCCGCCAGATGGCGTGCTAGCGATTTGTTTTAAAGTCCGTACTATTGACTAAACCCAACATATAATACACTACCACAAGATATGATGTGCAGATTGTACATATTCGCAATCTGATGTAAAACATTGACATAAAGGCGAGAAAACAAACTTGAAGTAAAATAATTTACTTTTAAAGTTACCATGCCCTAAGAGAAATTGGGCAACACAGTTTATTGGCCAGCCACGTCCTGGCCATCCGCTTACGAATGGATGGAAAGAATTGGTGGAGGTATCGGCCCTTGATGGAAGTCTCCCACCTACATTTCCATATGGATAAAAGTTCCTCCCCGACGTCACACTGTGGTTTAAATAATCTAGAGATTTTATCACGGTCACTCTGCGTTAAAAAGTTCGCGTCCATAGTCTTGCGGAATAGTACATTACAGCACGTCGCTGCACTTCAAGATCGATCGAAAGTTAACTAGCAAGTACCGCTAAGGCCTCAGTACTAACCGTCTTGTACGCTTTGCATAAGAATATCAAAGTTAAATTCTAAGCTTGACGGTTGACGATCAAAAAATTTTTTTAAAAAGGCCCATCCCAATTTAAACACTAAAAAATTTCATATCATACGTTATAGAAATCATTTAAAAAAAAACATTAAAATAACACTATACAGAATAATAGGAACCAATACTTCTGGCGGTGCCTTGAACAACAAGGGGTTCAGAGCCACTATATATAAATACTTAAGAATATATACAAATCAAGCAAGGCCAGTATTAAACTAGAATCAACAAGAGAATCATTTCCTATCAAAAAGGGCGTACGCCAAGGCGATCCTCTCTCCCCTACGCAATATAACGCCGTACTCGAGCACATCTTTAGACAGCTAAACTGGGACCACTTAGGTCTGAACATTAATGGAGCTCGCCTAAACCACCTGAGATGTGCCGATGATCTGGTGCTTTTTAAAGAGAATCCAGCAGCAATAGAACAAATGATGCAGAGCCTAGCAAATATAAGCCAAATCAATCAATGCCAGTAAACTAAAATTGATGACAAACTCAAGGGAAATAGACGTTATGGTAGATGGCAACAAGATCGAATATGTCAAAGAATATATTACTATATACTTACTATACTTAGGACAGATAATATCCCCTTCAGATGAAATGACAAAGGAAATAAACAGGCGAATAGCCCAAGGATGGAGAAAATACTGGTCACTGATGAAATTAGTGAAAAGGATCTAGGCAATCAAATAAAAAACAAAACATTCGAGACCTGTATTCTACCAGTTCTTACTTATGGCTGTGAAACTTTGTCAATGACACTTCACCACAGGGAAAGGCTAACAAAATGCCAACGTGCCATGGAAAGAAGCATGCTACCCTAGCGGGTTAAAAATCAAGGACAGAGTCAGGAACGTAGACATAAGAACAAGAACAAAACTCACCGACATACTTACCCGGATAGACGTCTAAAAATGGAGATGGGCTGAACATATGCTACGCTACCCCATTAACAAATGGAGCAAGCAAGTCACCCTCTGGCAACCAAGAGACGGCAAAAGAGGTAGGGGTTGTCAAGTCAGGAGATGGGAAGATGACTTGAAACAGACAGCGGGACCATTCTGGTTGAGAGTAGCAAGGGACAGGACCCATTGGAAGGAATTGGAGGAGGCTTATGCCAAAAGGCACACTGAACTTAGGGATCTTTTGTAACCCTACGTTTAGGAATAAAAGGCTATTATTTCTTTATTCATTTATATTCTTATTTAATACATTTTTAAATATTTAAAAAAAAAACTTGAAAACATTTAAAATATAAAAAATAGAGGTTAACCGGTATCGGGAACAGGATACAAGCTACCGGTGGTTAGGGCTCCAGAGACAGGAACATCCTCACAATGCGAGCCGTATGCCTTCTGTATCAGACCCTTGATCCAACCGCCCAATGACAGCCTCGACAGATGGTCGTCGAGGCTCTTAGCCATCAATCAGGCCGTTGACCGTAACGACAATCGGCACAATGATCGCCGAGTCCACATTCCACATGTCGACAATCTCGTCTGCTAAGTCGAGATACTTGATTTATTTCTCTTTCTCAGCTTTCACGAGGTTGTCGTCATGTGGAATGGTGACATCGATTATCATTATGCGGCGCGCTAATCGGTCTATCACCACTATATCTGGCTAATAAGCCGGACTACTATTGTTGCCAATAGGCAACAATAGTCCTATCAGTGATGAATCTGCTCTTTTACCTACAGCCTCGAAAGTATTCGAGAAAGCAATGTGTAATCGCGTCTATTCATTTTGCGAAAAATATAAAATTTTTAATGAATCCCAGAATGGTTTCCGCAAAAACCACTCTACAGTTCTAGCAGTATATAATTTTATCCAGGAAGCCATTAATATAATTGATAAGTAAAAAATATGCCGTAGGTATACTGTTAGACATGACTAAAGCTTACGACAAAGTGCAATTTGACATCCTACTTAATAAGTTACAAGGAATAGGGATCCGCAGAAAGGCTTACGAATGGTTCAAATCATATTTAGAAAACAGAGAACACCAAGTCGAAGTAGAATATTACAACGAACATACAAAACAAATCCAATACGTTCGGACGGCTCCCAAGGGAGTGTTATTGGATGTCTCCTATTTATAATCTATATAAATGACCTCCCTACAATCATAAATGAGTCATGTGTTCTGTTTGCCGACGACATCTCAGTACTAACCTCCTGTCACGACAATACCAACTTAACCGAAATACTTACAGGTATACTCAACAAAATTACAACTTGGATGACAGAACATAATCTTGAACTAAATTTCAATAAAACTAAAATCATATCCTTTTATCCACATCAAAAAACTCCTTTAGACATAACATTTACTTACAATGACAAAAAAATAGAAACAGTAAAAGAATTCAACTTACTTGGCTTATCCATAGATACACATTTAAATTGGAAATCGCATATTAAAAAAATCAGGACAAAGTTGTCAAAATTTGCCTATGCCCTCCGTGAAATAAAAAAATCGACTAATCTCTCCACTGCTCTGGTTACGTACTATGCCTATGCATACGCATGGTTAAGCTACGGCGTAATATTATGGGGAAATAGCACAGACGCATCAACACTTTTCATACTACAAAAACGACTGATTAGAATACTAGCCAATATAGATAACACAGACAGCTGCAAACCCCATTTTCAAGAATATAAACTTCTAACCTTACCTTGTATTTATATCTTGGAAATGTGTAAATTTGTTAAAAATAATGAAAAGCTCTTCACTACACGAGAAAACATACAGACTCACTACACACTACGACACAAAAATAGACTAAACCAGCCAGGTTCTAAACTAAAAATACACTCCACAAGCACTTTAGTAATGTCAGTTAAAATATATAATAAATTACCAGATGACATTAAAAATGAACAAAAATTTAATATCTTTATAAATAAATTAAAACAATTTCTAATCCGTAAATGTTATTATAATGTACATGAATATTTCAATGATAAATTTAATAAATAAATAATAATACCGAAAAACTCAATAATAATCTATAATACAAATAATAATAAAACATGTATAAATTAAATAGTTATTGATGCATAGATTCAATATTTAAGTCGCAAAAATTATGTGATACATTTAATTATGGGCCCACCTACCTACATTATATTAATTGAAGTTGTGAACAAATATTTATAATAGCCCTCCTCCTAATTTTTATGTTGTTATGCCCGACAGGGCCCACAATGCTCCAAAACTATTGTATGTATCTTTATGTACCTACCACCTAAGTTCACATTGTGGAATGCAATAAACGAATTGAGTATTGAGTATTGAATTTTCGAGAAATGGGTCGGGCACATACTTGTAATACGGTACCTCTGATTCCACTATATTGTACGTCAATGCAAGTTGCTGGTGAATAATCCTGGCCACTTGGTTATGCCTGTGTAAGTACTCAAAAGGCTATTATTATTTTTATTATACAGAATAAGACATTCAAATTAAAATTCCATTCAAAACATAAAAATCATTCATTTAAAAGACACCGTCAATAAAAAAAACATTAAAAGTAATCGATAGTCACATACCTACTGAATGTCAATTAAAAAAAAGAATAATAACGATAATTCCGTAACGGATATTTATTTGCATTTATAAGACTTGAAATTAAAAGATAACAAGCCATCTCAGAACACGTACATACTACACAATGCTTATGTTGTTTTGTTTACACTTGTTGTACGCTCACGAAATTGTCTGAATATAATTCCACTCGGCCAAGAATTTGGACTTAAGAAGTAGCCAGCTTACTTTTCGATACAACAATCTTAAATAAACGGAAACTAGTTTCTTGTCTCTGAGGTAGTATTTGAACATCCATACATTGTTCACCCACTGACTGTATATGCTCCTTATGCTCTCAATGGTCGTGGTGTTTATAAGCCTGGATATGTACACCGCATCCGGTATATCTGCTACTACTAAGCGGCTTGATGCCGACGCCGTTTCACGCATATTCCTGTTGCAAGCATGCTTCTTTTTATTTTCAACATATGTATAACCATCGTTATTTTCGAGTGGCTGATTAGTGCGCAGTTTAGCGATACTTTTTACAATATCAAGGTAGGATGACGCGTCGGTGACCGTCTCAGTCGATGTTTCACATTCTCGTTCAGCGCAAGTTGATGGAGATCAACGCACTCCATAGCACCTGTTTGTTGTACTACCGGCGGCAATGCCCTTGTCATTGCTCGGTTCTCGCCTTTATTTTTAACATGGTAAGGTTCCGATTTCTTCGCAATGCTCGTTTGCATGGCGATTAATTCCGTATTGGCCTAATGCTTAATGGCCTAGTTGCAATAAATACATTTGACTTTGACTTGACTTTGCGGTCTCTTCGTATGCTTTCTCTTATTTGTTTACTTAAGTCTGCAAGTTTTTTTGTGGAGAATAACCTTTAAATATAATACGAGCTCTCCCTAAACTCTCGCAGCTAAATTAAAACAATCACAAGTTGTCAATCTACAAGGTTAGCAACGCTTGTAGATTGACCGTTGATGGATCTTTTTTTTATTTTTATTGTTGTTTCACAAATCGGGCAATACAATATTACATAAGTAATAGGTAAACATAAATAAAAACAAAACATGAAACTGCATGCCCTAAAATAGTGAACACAGCATGCACAATATATGAGCTAGTTAAAAAATATAAATAAGCTTAAGAGTAATAGACAGCCATTAGAAATTATTACTAATAGCTGACTCCCGTGGCTTCGCTCCCGTCAAAATTATAGCCTATGTTACTCGGGAATAATGTAGCTTTCCATAGGTGAAAGAATTTTTTAAATCGGTCCAGTAGTTTTGGAGCCTATTCGGTACAAAAAAATCTTTCCTCTTTATAATATTGGTATAGATAGTTGAATGGCTGCACGGGCTCGTCTTAATTTTAATTTCTGCTGATGCTAAGGTCCCAGAGAAAATAATAATAATGTTTGTTGTTTTTCGGTAATAATACCGATTGGATTGGACTGATTTTGAAAATTCTTTTTTTGTTTGAAAGGGTATGTTCCAAAAATGGTTTCATTTTAATTTGGTGAAGATCTGATGAAGAACTTCAAAGATATACAACAGAACTCTACAATAAATAACGGCCAATCTCTCGCGATTGCTGCAATCGCATGTATGTTTATTGTTTATACCATTTCATAATATAACATCACGCCAATACGCTCTAAAGGGGTACGCATATGTGTACAGTTCACCTTGATACTCTCTCATGCACCGGTTATGTTCAAGTTTCATGATATTCGGGTAATCTATTCTGGCATTAGAGGTCCTTTACTAAACAACTTGCCTATTAGGTAGGTACAACAAAAAGTGAAAAATAAAAAACCTTTTACAAGAAAAATACTACCGACTTCCAAACAAAAGAACTTCAAAGTGAAAAATAACTTTATTTTTGGAAGTCGGTGTCCATAACGCAAAAAATTGGTGGTGATATTCGGGTAATCTATTCTGGTATTATAGGTACCATACTAAACAACTTGCCTATTAGGTAAGTACAACTAAAAAGTGAACAAAAAACTACAAAGTGAAAAATAACTTTCTTTTTGGAAGTCGGTGTCTATAACGAAAAATATTGGTACCTACGAAAGACGCCGACTTCCAAAAATAAAGTTATTTGTCACTTTGTAGTTTTAGTTTCAGTATACCATGCCATTCTGCAAATGCAAATGGTGTGTACTTCATAGAAATGTATCAACACCTACATTTTGTCATGAATAACTTATTAATCAGAGGCCGAATTCAATCGAGACACATCCGAATGAGACATTACTATACGTACATTTTAATAGACCCAACATTCAGCAATATTATTAGCTAGCATAGTGTACTTTTTGTCACGGGCTAGACACCAGGCAGTAATTGACGCACCTGCGGTCTTTTTAGATCTGATAATTGATTTTGATCATGCAGAATAAAAATGTATATAATTATGTAGTTGGTTTTTATTTTTATCTCCTATTCAATCGTTCAGTTAGACTTAAAAGTTACTTCTCTATAATATTCTTTTATACAATATGTTATTTGCGATATATCTCTAGTATTCATTTTTATAGCTTGTACTATATTAAATAGCTGTTTTTGGCCTTCAAAACAACTCAAAGGTTTCTATTTAGCCTATAAGAGGCCTCGCTCTAGTAATCACCGGTACTGTGCTTAACTGCCTGATGCCAATCCTTCTACAAGTTTTAATTTTCTATTTTTTTTCTTAGACTTTCCCCCTGTCTACAAGAATACGACCTTTACCACTGTGTTGCAGATATAGTGGTTTGCACATTCTGCCCTAATTTGTTTGTGTACGCCGTGGATCAAATAACCGAACAAAATGCCCAATGACCTTTATAATGTTGAAAATGATCAAAATGTGCGGGTGTAAGTAGAGATTACAAAACTGGATATACTCGTAGCACCTCTTGAATGTGCAACTGGGTGCTATTACAAAACATCAGGCGTAGGTATGGCGCAGACATAAAGTTACTATTAAATAATACTGTAACGCTCAGTGTGCACGGCTACGGTCAGGTTAGCCGCAGGTAGAGGGACCACGCTGGCAGATGGTCGCCAGATGTATAAAACGCACCCCGCCTAGCGCCCACGCGGGCCCCGGGCCCGCACACCCGCTGACCAGTATCAGTAGAGATTCGATTCGAGTCGCGCATGCTAGATAGATCGAGTATTCCACGGTCCTAGCTCGTTCCCGTCATAACTATTGTCGTAACTTTAAGTTTAGTTGTACGAAGTAGTGTGTTGTTCTGTGGTTAGCTCGTAAGAACATTTGTGTACAAAGTGTTGTGTATTAAAAGTGTTTTATCGTGGCATGAACTGTAATCGTTTTATTACGACACCTAGCCGCCCTTATAGTGACGCCCAACTTGCGGCCACATGCTGTTAAAAAACACGTGCCGTTAAAAACCGCGTGACATTAAAGACCACGTGGTGTTGTAAACAGTTAAGTGTAACAGCGTGTGAACGAACCAACCCTAAGGTTTATCATGCCACGAACGACGCGAGCAACCCGCGCAGTTGTCAACAGCAAGGCGATGGAACAGAATAACGACAGTTATTCAGACGAGGACTGCGAATCGATGGTGGAGTCGCGCGCCCATGCGGGCGCCGCTGCCACCCACGCGCACGCGACCGACGCGTCCGAGGAGATGCGCGCCCAAGGGGGCGCCGCCCTCGATCACACGCTTGGCGGGGCCCACATTGGCGCTCCTGCTGCAGCGGACCACACGCTCGGCGGGGCCCATATCGGCGCGCCTGCCGCAGCGCTCAACACTGAACGGCTCCTGTCCACCATGATGGAGTCGTTCGCCAGAATGCAGGCGGAGACTAACCGCACCTTAGTGGAAAGCCTAAGATCACTACATCATGGCAACCAGTGGAACCACGTGGCGGCGGCATCGCCCACGGCGAACGTGCCCGCGACATCCGGCGGCGGTAACTTCGCGAAGTGTACCGCGAGATTCGACGGGCAGTCACGCGACACCGAGGTACTGGAGGCCTTCATCGATGCAGTGGAAGTCTACAAGGAGTGTGCCGACGTGACCGATGAGCACGCGCTACGCGGCCTCTCCATGTTGCTGAGCGGCGACGCAGCGGTGTGGTGGCGAGGCGCGCGGACCGGCGTCGCCACGTGGGCGGACGCTCTCGCGCGCCTGCGCGCCGCCTACGGCGTACAAAGGCCTGCATACCGGGTGCTGCGCGAGATATTCGCGGAAGAACAAAGTGAGAGTGAACGTGCAGAAGTGTTTATTTCTAAGGTACGCTCTTTATTAGTTAAATTACCATATGTTGTTCCTAGTGTTATGATAGTAGATATAGTGTACGGCCTTTTACACCGTAGAATACGTAAACGTTTGTCGCGAGATAGTGTTAGTAACATTGATCATTTGTTAGAGCGAGCGAGAACCGTGGAAGACTCGATCGTAGAGCTAAGTAGCAACGCGATCGTCGCCGCGGATAAGCCGAACCTACCTAGAGTCGTTGACCGCAGTACTTCTAGCCCGAGCGCAACCTTAGGTTCCAGTCCCACCTCTAACTCTGATAAACGAAATCGCATTCGATGCTCGTACTGCAAAGTATTCGGTCACCCGACTAACGAATGTCGAAAGGCTAGGAAAGTCGGCAGTGATAGCACTGATAACGCGGATACTAGCGATATTAAAAGTGCGGTAAATGCAAGTACGAGCAACGGTAAAAGTATAATACGTTGTTACGGATGCGGCCGGCCAGGGGTAGTTAAGTCTAAGTGTGAGACTTGTTCAAATAAAGCCGCACCTGCCAAACTATCCGACTTCAATGTCGTAAAAGGCGACTGTTGCACAATGACGTCATCGCACCCGTTGGTAACAATAGGGGTAGTAGGTAAAGAAGGGGTAGCGATCGTCGACACCGGGGCCACGCATAGTGTTGCCAGCCCATCACTACACGCGTTGTTAGTGAACAACAATGTTAGGTTCGATGAAACGGAACGGTACGTTGGACTCGCCGATGGCTCCTGTCATAGGAAAATGGTAAAGACGGCTACTGTACCTGTCACCCTAGGTGGTCGGAGAGTCGACACGGAGTTTATGGTATTCTCCGGTGACGACACCAGGACACTATTAGGTCGCGATTTCATCGCAAACGCAGGTATGGTAATCGACATAGGCCAGGAGTCATGGCATTTCGCAGATAGTCCAGGAGACCGGTTCCCGTTTAAGCACTCTTACACATTAAACAGCGCAGCCGTGATGCACATAGATGTTAATAACGTGTCGTCGCAGCAAGGAAAAGGTAAGATTTTATCGCTGGAGCACAGAGCCGCACTCAGTGAGGTTTCACAACACAGAGTCGCTCAGTTCGCTTCGGTCGGACCTCCTACAAACTTCGCCGTTTATAAGGTAAGTAAAACACAAGAACCTTTGGCTTCTCCTCCTTCTAGATTATCCCCGCCTATAAGAGAGGCACTTGAGAATGAGCTGCTGGTATCCACACCGATTTTGCGCCAGGCTGATGCGACGTTACCCTTCGTCCTCAGTACTGATAACGGTGGGTACGCTCTCAGGGCAGACTCACTCCAGGGGGAGGGAACCTATGAGCGCCGATTCAGATGGGGCAGTCGACTCTTGACCGCAGCTGACCTACGCGAGAATCCAAACAAAGACTCGGAGGTAAGTAAGTTTATTAAAGTTCAGGAGTCCGACGATCCCTCTAGGGGGAGGGTATGGACAAGCAGAGGATACGGGCCCGTCGAAGATGTCCCATACAGCTACTGTCCTGAGAATGGGGACCACGACGCGGCCAGTCTAGTGCTTCCAAAAGGAGAACGTGCCAAAGTATTGGCCGATCACCATGATGCACCCACCGCTGGTCACATGGGCGCGGAACGTACGCTGCAACGTATAGCTGGTAAGTATTACTGGCCAGGAATGCGTTCCTACGTTACGCAATGTAAAAAATGTGTTAGTCGTAAAAGGTATAAGGCAGACACAAGGATTCAATCGGTGCCCCAAGATGCCCGCGACGTCTACGAGAACGCCCAGGCAGCACATAATAGGTATGCCGATGATCGTTGTCAGCCTGTTCCCGACTATAAGGTTAGTGAACTGGTTCTGCTGAGAGCTAGCGACACCGGACGAGGGCAGACACCGAACTTTATTCCTCGCCGCGACGGACCATACAAGGTCCGGGCTGTGGTCAACCCCACTACATACATCCTAGAGTGCCTCAACGATGGCACGGTGCTAGGCAAGTATCACGCTTCCGTGCTGACACCCTTCGTTGGTCGCATCCAAGCTCCAGTACAAGAGAAGCGTAGGAGGGGAAGACTTCGTAGAAGCTAACCCAAACGCGAGGACGTTCGTTAGGGTTAGAGGGGGAGACTGTAACGCTCAGTGTGCACGGCTACGGTCAGGTTAGCCGCAGGTAGAGGGACCACGCTGGCAGATGGTCGCCAGATGTATAAAACGCACCCCGCCTAGCGCCCACGCGGGCCCCGGGCCCGCACACCCGCTGACCAGTATCAGTAGAGATTCGATTCGAGTCGCGCATGCTAGATAGATCGAGTATTCCACGGTCCTAGCTCGTTCCCGTCATAACTATTGTCGTAACTTTAAGTTTAGTTGTACGAAGTAGTGTGTTGTTCTGTGGTTAGCTCGTAAGAACATTTGTGTACAAAGTGTTGTGTATTAAAAGTGTTTTATCGTGGCATGAACTGTAATCGTTTTATTACGACACCTAGCCGCCCTTATAATACTTTAAAAAAATTAGGAATTTATGATTCAAGTTCAAACGTGTCATTATTTAATGCAAAATTATAAAATACAAGTGATATTCAAATGGTAAACTTGAAGACTATTAACGGTGAGAAAAAAACACAAGGAATAGTATCACTAAAAATAAAAATATACAATATTGAAAGAACTATGGATATTTTTGTAGTATGAAAATTCCAAATATGCTTTTTTTATTGGTTTAGATTTTATAACAGATTCAAATTAATTCAAAATGAAGAATTGAAGATCACACAAAATAACAGTTCAATAGAAAAGAAATAGAAAACCAAATTTCAAAACCAATAAAGAAGAATTTGGTTGAGGCATCTTATAGCCCTTTTGCTGCTTCAGTAACTATGGCATATAAAAGAGAAGATGATAAAAAACAAGGTTATGTATAGATTGCAGAGAATTGAACAGAATCGTCATCCCACAATCACAACCTTGCCCGTTGATTTAATGATAAAAACTGTAAACTGTAAGTTTTTTCTACCTTTGACATAAAGTCAGCATTTTGGTCAATTCCATTGAAAATAGAAGATAGGTATAAAACAGCATTTGTTACACAAGAAGGCCATTATCAATGGACGTGACTCCCATTTGGATTAAAAACTGATCCAGTAATTTTTGAAAGAATGTTAAGCCACAAAAGAAGATCTGAAAAGGGGTACAGAACTAGCTCTTGAAAATACAAAAAAAACTCACAATTATAACAAAATATATTCGCCCTACACAGGGAAGAATATAAATTAGAAGTAGGAGACAGAGTCTATGTTGAAAACGGAAACCGACTAAATAGAAAGAAAATGGATGAAAGAAGGATTGGACGATGCAAAATTCTGATTTTCCAATTAAATCTATGAAGTTAATAATGGACATAAAAAAGCGGAATCAAACCTATACCACGTTACTAAACTTTCTCCAGTGTTTGTTACTAAATGAACAATTACATACATAACCACTTGTAATAGTTGTCTTTTAGGGAGGGAGATGTCAGAAAATCACATCACTTATGTGCTGTCCATAAATTTTAATATGCCGCGTCACCACTCATTGGTCGACAAAGATGTCACAAGTAGGTACAACTGACAGGTATTTTATAGATAATTGAGAAGAAAATTTTCCCATATTGTTTGTTGGAATAAAAAAACACCTGAAATAAAGTCATTAAATGTAGTTAATTTTGTCTTTACAGGTGAGCTAATACTGTACCAAGCGGACGTGATCGCTTGAGGTAGAAATCTGGAATTTGTAAGGCTCCTGCTCAAAACGCGATGACGCCCTGTACCTATAGGTGATTTATCAAGAGTTCTAAAGCCTGTGAGAATGATTGGTGGCTGCTAGGTGTTGGTAGGTGAAGGCCAGTTCACAGTTCGGTTGATGTCCAGGAAATAAAAGACTTAATTCTTCATGAATATTAGAGTTGTTTTTGCAGGGTCTTCGTTACACAAAGTTGCGTGGATTTGACTAATACATGATAATGGCTACAAGTTGCACATCGCGCCTGCGCACTATCGTTCTACAAAACTTTACCGCAACGAGGGCCTTGATTTTGCGCACGCGCAGATTTTCTATTTACTAAAATTTTGATTACAATATTATGCTATAACCCGACAGAAGCTCCCCATCCCTGAAGGTATCAGGAAGTAACCCATATGGTTGGATGCGCCCTGAAATGGCCCAACTAATGAACCTTCAACCAGGTTCCCGACTATATCTTCCTGGAGGTACTCCAGGAAGAATGAAGGATGAAGGGAAATTCTGTAAATTTTTGGACTTGGAAGCTATTTTCTCCCAAAACTGTGCATCTAAATACTAGGATACTATATGGGTCTTGAAGCCCTTCTATAAGGCTATAAAAATGTACTGTTTATATACCTACATCTATATCTGCCAGGCGCGTAACTGTCTGGAAGCGTCAGACTGAACAAAATTCACTTATTTTAACATTAAAAAGTCATTTCGTACTCAGACTATCGAAGGGATACCCACCCTCTAAGCACCATCCGGTAGCCCTTGCCACAGGCTACCCGGTGGTAGTACTCTGGTGGGTATAGTTTCAACCCTCGAAGTAGAATTCACCCTGGAGTGGTCGGTGCTACGAAAAAACCATGGAACCTCACAGCCTGTTACGAAGGTTATCTCTCCAACCACCACAGCTAGGCTCCTTACAGAAGTATGGTTGGGAAGGCAGATATATGGGCTATCGAATGGTGGTACCCTGATGGGTGTACCACCAGCCCGTCTGGTGCTTTAGGTGCCGGGAAGCGGCCGAAGTAGGAAATAATTGTGTGTTGTTCCACAGTTTTGTGATTGTGTTTGCTAAAGTGAAGACCACTAGTGGTCGTGTATAATGTCAGGATCCAGGCGCCTGCCTGTGACGCCCCGAAGGTAATGCTTCAGAAAGCCAAATGTGTCTGAAACCGGTGGGTCCGCTGACAAGCGCATAGAAACTTCTATACTGGTTCACACAAACAGATTACCTCAACCAAGTGGTTTTTATATAATAAGACTATATGAGTCTTATCTAATTACAGAGCCTAGCTACAAGTCTAGGCTGCTTAGAAGTACTAAATCGTTAATAACAAGATTTCTCACCACTTATTTGAGGATTACGAGTATGTGTTCCGTTCCAGGGTGAAACTTTATTATCCTTGGCTATGTACTGTTGTTAGGTTCTGTTTTTCAGTCATCGCCTTAGGGTATCTAATTTAGAACACCTAGATTGTGTTTCCTAACAAACTAATGTGTGTAAGGTAAATAATACGATTGGCATGTGAGTAGATCGCACATAGCACTACTTGCGCCCCTGCTTTTATGAGTGAGTCTAAACGAAAATAAATAATTTGTTTATTTACCTAAGCTATTACATACATTTCTTACTTATAGTATTTCATGTATAACGATAGTATAATATAGAGTATATAAACTATAAGCTATGTGACGCCTCGTCGCGAACAAATACTTTCCTATTAGAGATGTATGTTATGATTTATGTTAAAAACTTCATGTATCGAAATAAAACCACTGTTGTTTTTACAGAGAAATTATTTCCTATTCAAAGACCATAATATCATTATAATTATATATAATCTTAATCTTATCTGTACTAAGAAAGCACCAAAATCACACTAGGAACTTTAGTTCAGACTGGGAAGATATTCATCACTGAGTCTTCACCTTCCGGTTTAGGAGGTTTTTCACAGACGAACGGTCGTGGACCCTCCACTTCACTGATGTCGTCTAATTTTCCGCTCCAAGTTAATAGTCCCCGATCCTGGACCCCATTTAGGTTGTTCGGCTCACCAGAATACCATATGTTGAACACATCTTCTATTCTATCACCTGAAAGAGACAAACATAAAAAAATGCTTATATAATAATTATGTTTGTCCATTTCAGTAAAGAACATAATTATTATTATCACTTAGGTTCTTTACAGAAAGAAGCAACGGGGGGCACTGGGACGGAGGACGTACAATTTGAATCGGGCAATAGTAAATAAATAATAATATACGCCCGACCAAACTGGCGTGGTGGGTTACGGCCCATTCCCTCTCACAGAGATAAAGATAGAGAGGATGTCTGTGTCCCAGTAGTGGGAACATTAAAAGCTGATGATGATGGTGATGATGATGACCAAACCTGCTACACCTTTGCACCAAGCAAAGGTGTAGCAGGGATTGCAACTATTTTGGCTTTGCTAAATTTGTTTTTCCCCACATAAATTGAGCAAATCGAATTATTGTAAATACCCTAGAAAATAATCTGGCTATGTTAAATCAAGCGAACGAGTGGGCCAGTGAAATTTCCAATATTTCGAGAAAAATCAAACACTGCAAAGCCAGAATCAACTGTGACGACCACCAGATAAACACAGAATCAATGAAGCTCGACGAACCCGAAAGTAATCATAAATTAAAAACTTTCCGACGAAATGAGAAACCCCTCCTTTTTTTTGAAATCTGTTAAAACAGCGGAGGACTAAAAAAATAAAAAGGTTCATATTATTTTGCAAAAAATACCATTTTGTTAACCGACTTCAAAAAAAGGAGGAGGTTCTCAATGCGACTGTATTTTTTTTTTTTATGTGTGTTACCTCAGAACTTGTTACTGGGTGAACCAATTTTGATGATTCTTTTTTTATTTGAAAGCTGGTGTTTGTCATGTGGTCCCATTTAATTTTCATCAAGATCTGATAAAGAACTTCGGAGATACACATCAGAACACTTCAATAAATGACGGCAAACTATCACTCGGGATAGCTGCAATCGCATTTATGTTTATTGTTTACACCATTTCATAACATAACATCACACTAGTACGCTCTAAAGTGGTACGCAGGTGTAAACAGTTCACCTTGGTATACCCTTATTCGACCGAATTTGTTTAAGTTTCATGTTATTGGGTAAATCTACTCTGGTTTCACTATGGGCATTATTGGTACCTGGCCTATATAAATTGTGTAGCACAACTAAAAAGTGAAAAATAAAAAAACTTTTTACAAAAAATACAACCGACTTCCAAATAAAAAAACAAAAAAGTGAAAAATAACTTCAATTTCGGAAGTCGGTGTCAAAAAACTAAGAAAATAAAACAAGAACACCGACTTCCGAAATTAAAGTAATTTTGCACTTTTTTGTTTTTTTATTTGGAAGTCGTTTGTATTTTTTGTAAAAAGTTTTTATTACAGAACATACAATAACATAACATCGCACATGTTCCTAATGGAACTTATACGCCTAACATATCAGCTATTAAGAACTTTGTCGATCACATCGAATACAGTACAGTTATTTTTCAATATTGCTGTATTTCATTACAAGTTGAAAATTTAAAATAGATAACTCACCCTTGCCACATTGTTTCATAATTTTCCTGTAGCACATAAAGGGTAGTCGTTCCTTGCATGACGAGAAATACGCGCTTCCATCGACAGACATAGTGAGACAGTCCCCAGTGTCCGTTCCGTTACCATGAGAACCCCAACTTATATCTATGTCTGACAGTAGCACTCCTGGAACACACACAACCAGCATCAACGATGCAAACTAGTCATAGAGTCGATTTCATCAATTTCAAAATGTTTAACAAAATTTGACTGACCTTCTACAGAGACGTAGATTCCTTTAGATAACAAATCATGGGTTCCGAGGAAAATGTGACTACTTACACCAAACTGTGCCAGCTGAGAGAGCAGTGCTTTAGCTAGCTCTTTGTTCAGCGGAGACGCCAACACCGCGCCTGTAACCCATCGAGATTTATACATGGCACCTCGCGCGCCTCGGTTTAAGTTGGCCAATCCACCGTCAACCGCACCAAGCAGCGGGCTAGCCGCTCGTTTACCCTAAGGCTTGCTTTACTATTAAACTGAATCTACTTTTGTACACAAAACTGGGAAAAACTCCCCTCACACTGATTTTACACAACATTTACAATTAAATTACAAGGTAAAAGTGGATAAATCCCTTTGAAATATGATAGCTTATTTCATAGCGATTCTAACAAGATAAGTTTCTTACATGGTTCCGATACAAAACTTTCGAGAAATCGGCGTTTTAGTGAGACCGGGCCGATAGCGCAAAATGGCGCCGCGGTACCCTGACAGATGAGCGATGTCGGATCTGAGCCGAGCCTACAAGTGGATAAGAGGAATTAATCTTACCGTCATGGTAACATCTTATGAAGGCTTCTTCCCAGGTTTCAGGGGTCGAGTACAGTTTGAACCAACCACCCGCTTCAAAGTTGAGCACGTAGTCAGGCTCGCATCGTGCAACATCTGGATATAAAAGACTCATTTGTAATTATACGCAGAAATATAAGAAACAAACTAAAACAGGGACGGAAAATACCGTTCAAATATCATAGTCAAACTGACTTAAGATGGGTTCCACGAAATTTTATGATTCTATTTCAAGGACAAGTAGCCCTACAGGTATTGCGAAAAAAAAATTTAAGAAACGAGACCAACTTGTACCTGACCGGTATTCATTATTTTAACCAACTTCATAAAGAAGGAGGATTTTGATGATTCTTTTTTTTATTTGAAAGTTGGTACTTCTCGTGTGGTCCCATTTAATTTAGTTAACATCTGATGAAGAACTTCAGAGATATACAACAGAACTCTTCAATAAATGACGACATATCTCGGGATAGCTGCAATCGCATGTCTGTTTATTGAGTACACCATTTCATAATATAACATCACGCCGGTACGCTTTAAAGGGGTAAGGAGATGTGTATATTTTACCCTGGTACACTCTCATTCCACCGGTTTTTATCAAATTTCATGTTAATCGGATAATCTACTCTGGCATTACAGCAGCCGTATTGCGTAAGTACGCAAAGAGTTTAAACTCTATTCAACCGACCAAATCGACCAATGACATGCGAGATGAATGACGCGATGTGGATTTCCGTTTTGTGTGATTAGCCGATTGGTCGCTTGGATAGAGTTTAAACTCTTTGCGCACTTACGCAATACGGCTGCAGGACTCACGAGAAATAAAAGAAATAACAAAACAGGAAAAAGGAACTGCGTGCGAGACCAAAATTGCTCTTATCTCAACAAATAGCTAACTTGAAATATTTACTTACCAGTTACAATCAACAAGAACGATAAACAAACAAAATAATATGTCTTGAACATCTTAGCGTCCGTATCGTTACTCTACAGAAGTTCAATGTCTTAAACTTAAGATTTCCGACCAATATATATAAAATTTCGTACCTATAGGTATTATTACTCGCTTAAGCGAATGAGCAATACTTGAACCCAAGGGTCTCACCACTTTTTAAGATAAGCGTTAGAAATAAACCACAAAGTGGGTTACTTTGTTGTTTGTTTCTAACGCCTATCCTGCCTTGCGGTCAAGTAAGACTATTTTGAACCGTGAATTTTTTGTTAAACATAGAAAAATCCACTTAATTAAATTATTTTGTGAATAAAAATCAATTGCCAAATGTATGTAAGCGCATCACTTCAGAACGGCTGCACTATTTCTCTAATTCTTTTTTTGTTGTGTTTGTACTCGTAATTTATAGGTCAAGGTTTATGTGAAAGAAAAAAAGCTGCATTTTTAACCACCTTTAAGAAAGGAGGAGGTACAACAAAGCCTGAACTAGGTTGGTATATACAATAAAGTAACCGTTCAATGGATCGAGGAACCGCCGAAAGGGATTCCGGTATGGCAGCAGCGGTGGGATCAGAACCCATCTTACCAATATTTTATGGATACCTACGCAATCTGGTAAAGCAACGCACCAGAGACCAACACCACAAATCATGGATTGACTCTATCGACGGCTATTTCACGAAAAACACCCTACCTACAACAGACTAAACTACAGTTTCGTGTAGTCACAGCCATAAAATCTGACCAATCAATCTGCCCAGTCTTTTCCCAACTATATTGGGGTCGGCATCCAGTCTTACCGGAACCAGCTGAGTACCAGAGCTTTACATGGAGCGACTGCCTATCTGACCTCCACAATCCAGTAACTGGGTAACACGATACCCCTTGGCAAGACTGGTATCAGATCTCAAGCTTCTGACTACCCGTAACGACTGTCAAAGATCTTCAAATGACAGCCGGGACCAACGGCTTAACGTGCTATCCGAGGCACGGTGGAAACTCGATATGTTGAAATGGTCTCCCATCCACGGACCGACCTCGTCAAGCGTTGCTTAACCATAATGATCGATCAGTGCGGCTGTTATTATTTAGCCTTGAACTCGACAGCCATAACATCTGACCACGGGACCATTAATAAGCACCTTTTTGTCATAGTAGACACGTACAGCCCACTCTGCGGAGCATGCATGGAGGAGGCCGAAACAGTTTAAGTGAAATATTAATGAGTTTCCGCATTAAACAATGGACCCACTTAGTAAAACATATTCCCTTAATCCACCTTTTACATTAAATCAGCTCTCGCAGACGGGCACGACATTGAATTTTCATAGTTGTACAAATATAAATTTGATGCATATCACAATTCCTGTGAATAAAACTGGTCTATTGGGAAACCTAGCTGCTTGCGAAACATGATTCACGGTCAATGGCAAGGTCCCTATAGGATTGCTCTTGACCAGTTTTATAATTGTTTGTTATACTTTAGTGATCGCACTATCGGCCAGGTTTTTGAAATGAAAATTCCTTTAGCCACATTGGTAAATATTTGGTAGGGGCAAAATGTATAGGTTCGCGTCACCAACTTCCTAACGTGTCGTGTTGCGCCAGTGGAAACGAATACATGTATGTTTATATTAGTGGCCAGATATTCCAAAGTTTTAACTATTCGCTTTTGTCGGCAGTCCCCATGACTCTATTTTTTTGAACACCAACTCTTAAAAAAGAATCAGTTCTTCCTACATTTTGTCGAGTTTTGCGAGCATAAAGTATAGAAAAGAGATAGTCCTAATATGTGTGTGTGTAACGGGCTCGAACTTTTATTGTATCTCGGTTAAGCGGCGTCATATGACTACATTATTATGACAAACATTCATTATGACAAGGGTCTTAAAGAGGAGGACTAGGTTCGATTTTCATGAAAACTAAACCTGCATCATTGGATTTTTGAAAAATCTATATTTCTAGCCAAGAATTTGAAAAAAAATAAGTATTCTTTATTATTACACCAGCCGGAAATGTCGGTAATATGGATCAAATTCTTGGAACTAATGTCATACGGCAAAGCTGGGAAAAACCTCACTTTTAACAAAATTTGATAAACATTGAATTATCACATAGGCCACGTTGTTATCAAAATAAGATGCCCCTATGTTATCAGGCCAATTTTGTTGGCAAAACCTAAAACAAAAAAAAACGAATAGTATAATAAACATAAGATGATAATAATATTTGATAAGAAATATATATACGTACCTAAAAATAATAGTATGACGTTTCTTATACATCCGATGTCAACTTTGCTGGAAAGAACACCAAAACCATCCTAGGTTTTTGCTTTAGATGATCCACTGCCGGCCGCGCGACAATTTGGTCAAAGGTGGCGCTAAGGTCTGTTGCGTTACTGAAGTGGATTCGTCCAACCTACTCTTCATCTTTACATTTTTAACGCAGGTTTTTCTACAAAAAAGCCCCAATTACCTATTGGGGCTTACGTATACAAGGCCTATATAATAATTCAATGTTTATCTGTTATCATTATTTTTCAGATTCTCGGGACCCTGCCACCTTCCTTTATTCCCATCTGCCACCGGGGTGGTGGTCGATTCTCATGACATTTGTGACATAAAAGTGAATGTTGATGCTGTGACCGGTTTACTTTGTTACTTGAATCCAACTGAAAAATGTTGAAAATGTTGTTTGTTGATGTGTAATGGTTTAAAATTCTATCAACAGTGGGTCCTATCAGAATATCAGCGCGGCGTTATTTTCTTTTTTGGATATTGCTGCACATGCTGAGATAGGAGCCTTTTTGGTCTCGCACAGGGATTAATTTTTTTATTATTTTTATTATTATTTAATTTTATGCATATTTCTCGTGTCTCCTGTGCAGGTCACAAATAAATATTTTTTCTTTCTTTCTTTATTTTCAACGAAAAATAGTCAAATATGAACCTTGAAAACTTTCTTGATATGTTTTCTATTCACCCCGCAATTTCTATACACCCCGATTTACGGTCATGAGAATCGACCACCCGACTAAACTTATGAAGGTTTCACTAAATAAGTCCCATCGACCACCGGGGTGGCAAACGCCACCAGTTAGTGCCATCCACCACCCCGGTGGCAGATGAGAATAAAGGAAGGTGGCAGATTTCACTAAATAAGTCCCATCGAGCACCGGGGTGGCAAACGCCACCAGTTAGTGCCATCCACCACCCCGGTGGCAGATGAGAATAAAGGAAGGTGGCAGATTTCACTAAATAAGTCCCATCGAGCACCGGGGTGGCAAACGCCACTACTTAGTTCCATACACCACCCCGGTGGCAGATGAGATACGCAATATTTTAGAATGTTGTATGTTCTTATAAATAAATTACAGAACTTGGCACTTATTAAGACCTCAATTCGGTTTAGGCGCAGAAGGCCTAATTCTCAAAATAGCGACAGAGTCACAAAAGGACTAGTTCTCAAAATGGCAAATTCTCAAAAAGCCTAATTCTCTTAATGGCCAAATCTCTATAAGCATAATTCTCTGCATGGCCAATTCTCTAAAAGCATAATTCTCTGAATGGTCAATTCTTCAAAAGCCTAATTCTCTGAATGGCCAATTGTCTTAATGGCTGATTATCAAAATGGCACATCTACAAGACATATTCTTATAAATAATAAATTTCTTAATATATGTATGTATTGAAATTGTAAGACTTTATAACGCATAAGAATAAATTCTAATAGTGTCGTTTCAGACAAAATTAAGCCAATTTTAAGTTATACCTGGCACTTGTACTCGACAATCTGGTTGTATCAGG
Source organism: Orthosia cruda (assembly GCA_964057195.1). Lineage (NCBI taxonomy): Eukaryota > Metazoa > Arthropoda > Insecta > Lepidoptera > Noctuidae > Orthosia > Orthosia cruda. The sequence goes on along the minus strand of OZ059826.1, from coordinate 1,721,386 downwards.
CACTTGGTCGCAAGAGGAATAAGCACTACACCGTAACCAAAAAGAAATGTTGGCCATATTTCGCGCCCTTCAAGACAACGCTCGCCTTCTGAGCAACAGCTCGATCCTACAGTGCGACAACAGGACTGTCGTCAGTTATCTACGGAAGGAAAAAGGTACGAAATCATTACATCTCATAGAACTAACCTATCAAATACTGAATTTACTGGACCAATTGCAAATACATTTCAACATACACCACCTTCCAGGCAAATACAACAATCATGCCGATCACTTGTCGCGCTTTCGCAAAACTCCGGAATGGCACCTAATGCCAGCCTGCACGGAAATAGTGTTTGGGTTTGAGTGTTTTAAAATGGGGAATCCCAATAATACACTTGTTTGCCTTAGCGACAGCACATGTGGTGTACAAATATGTATTTCGGGACCTGAGAGATCGTCAAGCACTATTTCACGATACATTCAATGTCCCATGGAATTATCCACTCGTATAGTTGTCCCTACCTCTGATCTTAATCCCAAAAGTCCTAACACACCTCAATCAATTAATAGTAGTACCTCGATGAAAGAAGGTATTTTTGTGCCTGTTATTCATGCGGTGGTACCTTCTCTACTACGTACTCTAAAAAACTTACAGATGCACCTGGTCGTCATATCAACGGGACTTCCAACACCAGAAGTGGAGGAAATCATCCTCGATGTCTGGAAATGTGGGGGTGGTCTAAGGCGATGGAAACAAGGACCGCTGAACAATAGTTATTGCTCATAATTCCTGGCGAAAGTCTAGTTTGAAAACTTATGAGGTGGCTTGGAAACGTTGTATTTCTTGGTGTCAATCCAAAAAGATTGACACGAATAATCCTACAGGTACGCAACTAACCCATTTTTTATCTCATTTGCATTTAATTCATAAATTATCATATAATACAATTCGTTTACATAAATCTGTCGTTTCCACTTCGTGTAACGTTGAAAGTTCAAGTCAATTAAGTCCTTTAAACCACCAGTTTGGGATGTTAGTAAATTGATTACCTTTCTAACTAATTACACTGTAGACCTAAACAATCTGTTTCAAATATCACACCATACTGCAATTATATTACTGCCTTGCTCGGGTAGTGTAGGTGGTAGTGGTAGAGTCATGACCTTTATACTAGATCAGAATAGTCTTATATTTTGGCCTGAATTTGGTTCAAAAACAATAAGTAGTAATCACAGACAGTCCGGGTGGAAAATTCTTGTGAATCCCGACAATCGTAAACTCAATCCTATATTCTGGATAGAAAGAACCATACAATTATTAAACGAAAGACGTAATGCTGCAAAATCATTTATTCTGTTTATTACAGTTAGAGGTGTGGCAAAGCCCGCTCCCCGTACAGTCATCGCATGCTGGGTGAAAACCCTGTTCAATGAAGCTGGCATCACTGCAAGTCCAGGAAGTACATGATCTGCAGTAGCCTATAAGAGCTGGCTCGAAAATTATCCCATTGACGAAATACCATCCCGAGGAAATTGGTAATCGGCTAATACATTCCAGTATTTCTACAGAAGAGAACTCTTAGGCCGAGTTTCTCACCTCTAAATTATCGCAGAATTAATGTGACAAATTATCAAGCATGCGTATTATCTACTGTGATTGGTTGAATGAATTTTCAACAGCCAATCACAGCAAATAATGCGTGCTTGACAATTTATCAAACTAATTCTGCGATAATTTAGAGGTGAGAAACTCGGCTTTAAGAATTGTTGATTCAGAAATAAAAGTGTCGGCGCGGCAGCGCTGTAATGGCACTGAGCACGGCAACCACGTACGGTGCGCTAGGTTCAAAGATGTAGATAGGCTAGACCTAGGAAAACAGACGGGTCGGTAAGTTGAGAGAGATGCTGCATTAAACAAACTACGACTAACATCAGAGGCGGGCTTCCTCGTGCTCGTTCTTCTTAATCCTGGCAGCACTCCTTCTCTGTTCCACTGGACGTCTTGATTCGAAGTTCCCTGGGTACTGGCACAATCTGCTGACGCGAGAGTAGACTGTATGCGGCGCGGTAGAACGGCGAGCCACGTGACGCTGGCTCAAGGTGATGATCAGAGATGACCACCATGAATCCGACGACGACGACGACGAGTCGATCGCAGACGATGCGGTTTAATAAAGCGGTGAAACAGCGGTGGGATCTCACAGCGGGTGAGGAATCCAGGGTGAATAGCCAGGCGGTTGACTATCACGAGCGGTGAGGCTACCCTTGACGAGGGCCGAACGTAGACTGTTCGAGAATCGAACGTGTAGTTGAATGCAGCAAAAAATTACAAGAGTGGGTAGCATTTTATATGTTAAGAGAAATGTGGATAACTAAACAAAAAGCGCACCTACAGGTGGCGCGAACATGCCCCCGCCTAAAAACCTTCGGTTTTCATAAAATTAAAACTAAAAGTCAGAGAAAAGCGGTGGAAAACAACGAAGGAATTCAGGGACAGGCTAAGTTATTGAGAAGGTAAAGTACAGAGGCAGACAACGGGTCTCTTATAGACACCCGTCGTTGTCCTGACTGAAGAGACTCTTACAACGCCGTCCTTACCAGGATAGGTGGCAGTAACAACGCCGAGAAGCCATGAAAGCGGAGACACATTGGCAGTGACAATAACAACAATAGAACCTATAGTAATGGGATTAGAAAACGTATACCATTTCTTACGAGATTGAAGCAAATGCAGATACTCTAGTTTCCATCGTTTTGCGAACGATTGTACCATTTGATCTAGCAAAGCATAACGTTTTTGTAAGCTGAGTGCTTCATTAGATGCCTCACTAGCAGGTAAATGTTTAAGTGGTGTTGACATTAAAAAATGTGATGGAGTTAAAGCGGTAGACCGATGGATCTTCACTTAGTAGGGTTAGCGACCGTGAGTTGATTACACACTCTATCTGCGTGAGCACAGTTTTCAGTTCCTCGTATGTTAGCAATTGCGAACCAACGACCCTATGAAGATGCGTTTTGAAGGATTTAACATAGATTTCATAGTGACCCCCAAAGTGAGGGCTACGCGGAGGAATAAATTTCCAAGTAATTAGCGGTTAATTCATTTCTAAAGGATTCTACATGATCTTTAGAATTAATGAGCGTATAAATATCAGATAGCGCATTTTTTGCACCTATAAAATGTGTGGCATTGTCCGAGTATAGGACAGACACAGCGCCTCTACGTGATGCTCATCAAATGCTCATTTCAGGTCAGTTACGAGTTCTACGTGAACTGCGCGCTCGACCAGAAAACAAAAAATACAAAGATACGATTTAATAGAGCGAACGCCGCGTTTGCGATACGGGATAATATTTATTGGACCAGCGTAGTCCACAGCGGTATGAGTGAATGCCTTGGCTTCATTCACTCTACAAGCGGGTAAGTCACCCATTAATGGGAATACTTGATTAGGTTTTGCTCTAAAGCAAAAATAACAGTTATGTATAACATGACGAACTATATTTCGGCATGAAAGTATCCAATACTTTTGGCGTAAAATGGACATCAGAGTGAGCGGTCCAGTATAACAGTTCTGACGTTGATAATGAGAGATAATCATTTCAACGATATGATGTTTACGAGGCAACAGTATTGGATGCTGTTGGTCATAGTTGAGATCGGAGTTGGGTAACCGCCCACCGACTCGTATTAAACCGTTAACGTCGAGAAACGGCACAAGCTTCTGAATAGCACGAGAACATCTTTATCAGACTTTAGTTTTTTGATTTCGTTAGAAAAATAAGAATATTTTAACGCGAGTAAAATCTTTGCTTTAGCGTAATTAAGATCGTCTGGGGTATCATGATTAGAAGGCGGTAACATTTTTATAAATCAATAAATGTTTGTGACTGTACGTAGGAGTACCAGCCATTTTGAAATGCGGTTTGATAAGTTAAGAAGCGGGTGACCATTACTCCGGTAAATATTATGAATTGAATTATCATCACCAATGAATTTGGCGGGACACTCATTCGTAGGTTTGCATAGCCTATGAGGTCCAGTGAACCACAGTCGGTGGTTTATGATTTGAGCGGGAGTTAATCCTCGTGACATGAAGTCACTCGGGTTCTGATCACCAGGAATGTGATAAAACTTATAAGCGGGAATGGCGGCTACGGTTTTTGTAATGCGCGTTGATACGAATGTTTTGAATCGCATCGATTGTGAGGCACTAAGCCACTGAAGTGCGACCATAGAGTCTGTAAAACAGTAGACATAATTAATAGAATGCCGTTTTTCGTATGTATCGATAACGCGGCGAACTAGTTTTGCCATCAGCAAGCCAGCGCATAGCTTTAGCCGGGCCACAGATACAGTCTTCAGTGGAGCGACTTTAGATTTTACGCAAACCAATCAAGTATCTGGTGATGAATTAGAATCATTTATAATAAGAAGGTAAACAACGCAACCATAAGCCTTTTCACTGGCATCAGAAAATGCAATAATTGAAATTATTTAATTTTCATAAACATCTAAATGGCGTTTAAAACGTAAACTTTGAATAGTAGGTAACTCATTTAAATAGTTTTCCAATTTTTTACAATATCTAGCGGTGGTTGTTCATCCCAACCAAGTTTTAGTATATAAAGTTTTTGTAACACAAGTTTAGCGTATAAAATAACTGTAGCAATGAGCCCGAGTACATCAAACTGACGAGCAATTACAGATAAAATGTTACGTTTTGTGATTGGACCGTTTTCTAAATGTACAGTGAACATATTTCGTGACTGTTGGGTGACCACTTTAAACTCAGAACCTTTAAATTAGGGTCCTGTTCTTCAAATTTAATACTATCAGTGTGAAACTCAGAGGTGGAAAGCGACTCAAGCAACTCACAAGAGTTACTTGCCACTTGACGAGCTCAAAGCCCCCGGCTCTGAGCAAACAGCGAAGGTCGTCTCTGAGCTGCAAACCCATTGATAGGTTTGGTGCAGAGTAACAAACATCATCCATATACGTAGGTATCATGTTGTATGACAGTAGAAGCAAGCGGGAAACGCGGAACGGAACTCGTCATTGCAGAGTTGTCTGAGTACTCTCATTGCCAAGAAAGGGCTACTTCGAAGGCCGAAGCAGACGCGATTAAATTGATAAGTAATTAGCTGGTCGCAAGCGTTAAAACGAAATAAAAACTTTGATATTTGCTGTCATTTGCATGAGTTAAAATCTGCAAATAAATCTGTTTGATGTCTGAGATAAAGGCGATTTTATATAAACGGAAATCAAGAAGAATTAAGAATAAATCATATTGCAGATTTTCACCCGTATGCAAAACGTCATTGAGAGACAGACCTGAACTGGTTTTATAACTAGCATCCATCATTATGCGCCATTTAGTGGTGGTCTTATCTAACCGAGCCACGGCATGATGAAGGATATAGTAACCAGACATATGGTTATCATTTCTAATGGCTGAAATATAACCCTTAACTATATATTCATTGATAATAGCGTTGTATTCAACTCGTAGTTGAGATGAACAATTTAATTTACGCTCAAGAAACATCAACAAGGGCTTCTTAGCAGTGGCAAATGACTCACCAAGAGAGTCAGAATCGCGGGAGAACGGCAAAGATACCGTATAGCGGCCCGTATTGTCACGGGAAAAATTATTAGTGAAAAAGGTTTCACATTCGAGAGCGGTTGGACTCAACGTAGGTTTATATTCAATCTCCTCGAGGAGCCAGAATTTTTGAACAACTAAGTCTAAGTGCGGTGGTTCCACGGCGGAACATAAAGAAATACATGCGTATTCAAAGATATTAATCGGAGCATTACCGATTATCAAGTAACCAAAAATTATTTCAAAGGCTGTAGGTGTATCAGGCGACCCAGTGACACGACCTGACAACAAGATTTCTGAGAATAGCGGGGCACCAATCAGAATATCTATTTCCGATGGCGAAAAGAAATTGTTGTCTGCAAGGGGCAGATTATTTAAATACGAGAGAGCGGAAACATCAACTTCTACCGTAGGCAAGTTATCAGTGATACGATCGATGACGTAAGAAATAAGTATTACAGAAGTATTATTTAGTCGCGAAGATAACTTGAGAGAAGTATCCGCCTTAATAGGATTAGGCGCAGAACCTATGACCTTAACTACATAGTGAGATAGTTTATTAAAATGTAAATCTAATTTTTGACAACACGCCGAAATTATAAAGTTATTTTGAGAACTCGGATCTATTAGTGCACGAACGCATTGTTTATGACCATTAGAATCAGTCGCATAAACTTGCACGGTCCCTAATAGACAGGTATTATTACGCGGTAACATAGATTGTATAGATTGAATGTTACATACGGAAAAAATCGTTAATGTGCGTAGTAGTGCAACGTACGCGACGACGTAGCAATCATAGCAGTGGGGAAACGCGGCGACGACTGCTGCGCAGGAACAGGCGTACATTCACTCGAAGACGGCTCCCGGGAGTGATGGCTGTGACGCCATTGACAAAATCTACATCTTGAGTTAGATTTACATTCACGATTATTATGAGTGATACTTAAACAATTAGTGCATGCTTTATGATGTTTAATTATATTAAATCGTTCATCGACCGATAACTTGTGATACTGAGAAGAATAAGATATACAAAACTAAGTGATTATTTTGTTTACAAAGCGTACAGTTTTTATTCACGTTAGAGGAGATTACAATAGCTTTGGTTAACTTATTGTTGTTATAACTATGTGCGGAATTGATAACACTTCGTCTATTCGCATGAGAGGCAGTACGTTCTAATATTTTAGATTGCTCACGTAAGAACTTAAATAATTGATCATAGGTAGGCATAGATGTGCCTCGCTTATATAATTCGAAAGATCGTGCGGTACTAGGATCGATATTTTTAATGCAAGGTGTAGAAGAACGAAATACAAAAGATTATCTAATTTTGATGTGTTTAAACTTGACACTGCGGAACCAAATGTATCTAGGAACGTGTCTAAGTTTTTATACGATGCGATATTAAATGGCTTAAATTCTAATATTTGATCTAAATAAGCAGAAGCTAAACTATGCTTATCTTCATCTTTATCGAGAAGTGACTGCCATATAACACGGTAATTGTCACCGTTGGGCACGATACCCAAACATAGTGACAGTGCCCAACCCGAAAGTTTACTTATCAAATATCGTGGTCGTGATCTGTTAGATCAGGATTTTCGTGAATAGTCCGCATATACGACTCCAAAAATATAGGTCACTTAATAGAATCGCTACAGAAACTCATTATGTCAAGTTCTGGTAGACGAATAGACTTACGTTGCGGTAAAACATGAGAGTATTGGGCACTCTTCGAGTTGACTAATTTATCAAAGCTAAACTTACAACGACAATACAAGTTTTCAAATGCGCTAATAGATTGATAATTTACTTAATAAGATGCGTCAATATTTAAATCAACTAAATCATCAATAATTTCTTTATATTCAGAACGTAAACTTTCTAAAGATGTCATACTATATAAAAACAAATCTTTAGAAATATCGTTATCGAACGCCTTTAAAGATTGATCGTAAACTATTTGTAATCGGGAAAAGATTACAGTGCTTTTACCTATTAATTTTATATGTTTAATTTGCAAAACATCTTGTGATGTTGCATCTTCAAACTGTTCTTTAGCCTTTGTACGAGACATAGACATTTTGCAAAACGAGTGGTAATCAACTCAAGCGCGAAAATGATAAAAGTCTGAATTCGCAATAATACCCGTGACATAATAATACACGGACAATAAAGTGAGCAACGGTGCTACCGGTTCGAGAATATTCACAGGACGATGAATTTACTAACACCCTCACTAAGAAAATACTTTTCCCTACGAAGTAAGTATTTATCGCGCCACTATTACCGGGAAGCGAGCGGCGCGCTCACGTGTGCGTAAAGTCGACATAAAAGCCACAGTAAAGGTGTGTAGAGAAGGTTTATTTTATTATTGCTTTTAAAAGTTACTAAAATACGAGAGTTACGCGTGGTAAATAAATAATAACTTATAGTGTGTACTTTAGTTTTAAAAAAATTGCATAAATCGTATTTTATTTATTCAATTATTTGACTACCTAACTATTTATGTTTTTGAAAACATAAACGGACGGACTAAAAAGAAACAAAAAGAAAAAAAATAAAACTGTTGTTGAATCAAAATCCAAGATGGCACCGATCGAAATTGCCAATATTTTAGTTATGGGTGTCATTTTTATGGTTTTTGGGGTCGCTGAATGAGAATTTGTGATCAAAATAAAATTCCAAAATGATGCCGACCCTAATTTTTTAAACGTTCGTCATGGGTGTAATTTGCATAGTTTTCATGGTGGGTAACTGTGAATACGTGGTAAAATGAAAATATAAGATGACGCCAACCGAAATTTCTGAAAGTTTCGTCATAGGTGTCATTTTCAGGGTTTTCGGGGTCGCTAATTGCGAATTTGTGGTCAAAATAAAATTCCAAGATGGCGCCGACCGAAAGTTTTGAAACTTTCGTCATGGGTGTCATTTTCAGGGGTTTCGGGGTCGCTAATTGCGAATTTGTGGTCAAAATAAAATTCCAAGATGGCGCCGACCGAAAGTTTTGAAACTTTCGTCATGGGTGTCATTTTCAGGGTTTTCGGGGTCGCTAAATACGAATTTGAGGTCAAAATAAAATTCCAAGATGGCGCCGACCGAAAGTTTTAAAACTTTCGTCATGGGTATCATTTTCGGGGTTGTCGGAGTCACTAATTGCGAATTTTTGTTCAAAATAAAATTCTAAGATGGCGCCGACCGAAATTTCTAAAATGTTGACCAAAATTTTTTAAACTTTGGTCATGGGTGTCAGTTTTAAAGTCAGCTCCATCATATATTTTAATTAGAACCATGAAAATGACACTCATGACGAAAGTTTCAGAAATTTTGGTCAGCGCCATCTTGTATTTTCATTTTGACCCCATATTAGCACTAAGCGACCCCAAAAACCATGAAAGTGACACCCATGACAATCTTATCAAAAATTTCGGTTGGCTCCATTTTGAATTTTTATTTTGACTAATATTCGCAATATTATTTTTATTTTGTCTAATAACCCAAAAAAACAAAATAAAATACACCCATGACGTATACGAGTATTTCGGTCTTCTTTGAAGTCGGTGAAAAAACTTTCCTAACCCACTGATTCTGTTACACTGTGGTCTCATAATAAATCGGTCGATAGATTAGCGAGAAGTCCAGCATGAATAAAACTGGCATAGGTCCTGCCTCGTGAAGGCCTCGCGGGCGACTGAAGATGAAGACTTGAAGAGCCGTACGGCGGCCGCTGTGTTATATTTAAATTTATGATTAAAACAATTAAACTATTTTTACCCGACTGCCGAAGGAGGGTAATGTGTTTATCAGTGTATGTATGTATGTATGTTTGTTCCTATGTGGCGTTCTAGAGACCAAACGCGTTGGCCGATTTTGATGATTCGTACGTCAATCGATTCGTCTTAACCCTGCGAGTGCCATAGGCTATATAAAAATTGGATAAGAAAAAAATGGCGGATTTTGGGCGCCGTTTTGTAGGGGGGATTGTTTTTTTTTCTTCCTAACCCATCGTGTGGGGTATCAAAATAAAGGGTTTTAAGAGGTGATTTCAAAAATATATAACACTTCTATGTTTAAATGAACCTAATTAAAAAAAAAAATACTAAAAAGTTGTAAATAAAAAAACCCGACTGCTTAAAAAGCGAACTAAAAAGAAGTAAACAAGAAGAAAATCATGCTGTGCAGTCGGAGGATACATCTAGTTTTGGTCAGCCAGCTCGCGAATATGTATCCTCCGACTGCACAGCTTGATTTTCTTCTTGTTTACTTCTTTTTAGTTCGCTTTTTAAGCAGTCGGGTTTTTTGATTTTTAAATTAACTTTTTATAAATTCTACTCTGAGAATAAAGTTCTATAAGTTGTTAACTATTTTAGATATGTTTTTTGGGAGTAAATATTTCATAATCTTCAAGAAAAATAATATAAATCATCAAAAAACATCGTTTCAGCCTTCTCTTCCGATTTTTTTTTGATGGAGTGAAGTTTTTGATATCATGTTTTGAGTCTCAGAAATGAAAAGGACATATAGTGAACTAGGATATAGAATTTTTTCGCATTTAAAAAATCACTATTTGTTTGTTTATAAAATGAATCAAAGAGATGTATAAGTCGGGCTACCTGCCCTAATTTTACTAGTTATTTAACTACGTAGTTCTTAATCCGACGGCGTCTATAGTAGATCGGAGTCGGACGAGGCGGTTTAATAAAGCGGTGATACAGCGGTGGGATCTCACAGCGGGTGAGGAATCCAGGGTAAATAGCCAGGCGGTTGACTATCACGAGCGGTAAGGCTACCCTCGACGAGAGCCGAACGTAGACTGTTCGAGAATCGAACGTGTAGTAAACTACACGTTGCGAAATGCAGCGAAAATTGACAAAAATGGGTAGATAAAATAATAAGAGAAATGTGGATAACTAAACAATAAGCGCACCTACAAGTGGCGCGAACAGATACAAAGACAAATTACAATAATTAACATAGAAAATTAATATAAAATGTTGACAATAGTGTCACATAAAATCAATAACAAACATCTCTTAGGGTATGTGCTGCTGTAATAATAAATAATGTTCTGTAACTACTGTTTGTGTAACAGTGTATTTAATATAAAAATACACTCGGGGTAAGTATCCCTATATAAGCATTTTTATTTACGTCGCTATTCCCGCTGAAATAACCACACAAGGTTTAATAAATCTTAGTAAAAAAATAAATAAAAAAAATACAACTGACTTCCAAATAAAACACTACAACGTGAAATATAACTTCAATTTCGGAAGTCGGTGTACCTGTATTCGATTCTTCGTTTTTTGACACTGACTTTCGAAATACAAGTTATGTTTCACTTTGTAGTGTTTTTATTTGGAAGTCGGTTGTATTTTTTGTATAAACTTTTTTTTATTTATCACTTTTCAGTTGTGGAACATAGCGCACCAGTTCTATAGGTTAGGTACCTATAATGCCCAAAGTAAAGCCAGAATAGATTTACCCCAAAACATGAAACTTAAACAAAAGCGGTGGAATGAATGTATACCAGGGTGAACTGTTCACAACTGCGTACCCCTTTAGAGTAGAGCGTACCAGTTATGAAATGGTGTAAACAAACAGACATGCGATTGCAGCTATCCAGAGTGATTTGCCGCCATTTATTAAAGAGTTCTGATGTATATCTCCGAAGTTCTTCATCACATCTTGATGAAAATCAAATGGGACCACATGACAAGCACCAGCGTTCAAATAAAAAAGAAGTGAAAAATAACTTCAATTTCGAAAGTCGGTGTCAAAAAACGAAGAAACGAAAACAGAAACACCGACTTCCGAAATTGAAGTTATTTTTCACTTTGTAGTGTTTTTGTTTGGAAGTTGGTTGTAATTTTTGTAAAAATAGTACATTATGGTACAAGTGTGTAATGTTGGTGATTACCGCTAAGGCGCCATTGAGACCCGAGCCGTTAGGTGAGGGTCTTAAGAGAGCCGAGGACGGTAATCATTAATACACACGTGTATCAGACGACGTTTTTCGACACACTTGTGAAGAAAATAATACTAAAAAATCATTTCCAACAGTGAAAACGAGTTGTGATTTTTTTTTCGCAAGGGCGGGCAAAATTAATCAGTTTTCCTATGCGCGCGCATCTTATAATAAAAAAAACATTATAACAAGTCTATGGCGATCGGCCATAGACTAAAAATAATGTTTTTTTTATGGCATTTTGCGGATTGCGTTTTAGCAACCTTGCCACGTACAAAATGGGGAATTTCAAGTTTTCTTTAATACAGACCATAGATATAATAAACAAGGAGATATGCCCGGTAGACGAAAATATATCGGAAACCTGTGTCTCCAGTTTGCCCCTACCAGACGGCAACTACTACGCATGCAGTTCAGTAAAGGCAATAGATACGCGGTCGCGCACACACCCGCAATTCTTAAATCAGAACGCACTACACAATCAATTATAAACCTTATTTCATCAAACACAGCCATGTATTTACCATGCACTGTACAACTTACCCACACAAAAACATCGATCGATATCGTTGTGCTGTGCAAAAGCAATTTATTTTACATTTGATGATTGACTAAATCGGAAAGTTATCGATTTTCCCATTTATTATAGTATATTTTTTATGTGAAAATAAAATACATATACAACAGCATGTCCAGAAAATATTATAATAAAAATAAACAAAACGTGCCTAAAATATATATTAATTATGTAAATAAAAAAATTCAAACAATCAAAATTCCGGTTATGTTGGTTTAGGCTGCCATAGCGTATTGAAACAGGAGATATTGTTGAACCCTGCTATGGTGTTTACTCAATGACATGTAAAGTCGAGGAATTTGTGCAGCACTTGACACTTTGGTATTACTAGAATGGCATTTTTTGTCAAAATGTTGGTTACGCATTTCTCCACTATGCTGTATAATCAAAATAACTTATAAACTTTATTTCACATCGACCTTCCAACCGGGTTAAAACGGTTGACAAATTGAAAAATAAACTATAAAAGCAATATTTCATTCGTCAATCGACTTCTGTTTTTTTTGTATTATTTTCTTCACAAGTGTGTTGAAAAACGTCGCACTAACATAGATTTTGCATAATTATGCGGCCAAAATTGAAGATTTTAAACTAGTTACAAATACAAAATGTAATATCTTTCTACGTTAACAATAGAACAGACGATAATAAACCGGTCTTCTCGGCTTCAATACCCGCGCGGGGTACGTATGCAGGTAGTCGGAACTTGTTAGTCTCCCGCTACGCACGCGCTTTCGCTCTTTACGCTTTTAAAGTGACTTGTTTTTCGTCGTCAATATTTTTGATTTAAAGACAGTTTTCAAAGTAAACAATATGGATTCGAGTGCTTCAGGTAAATACTATTATTTATTATAGCAATTGTCAACCTAGTATAATTAAAAAACCTTTATTTTAAACCTTCAAAACTTAGTACGTTTTCTTGAAAAAATATTCTTGATTTTTCAGTTTAAAAGTAATTTAGTTATATTATCGCTTCCTCTCGCCTCAAAATTATTATTTATAATAATACTTAATACTCTTTTCTTATAATTCTGATAAAAATCAGTTGCAGGTAGGTGCAGGTAGGGTAAAAAAAGTTATGTTGAAAAATGTTCCAAAAAATATATTTTTTTTGAAACCGGGTTACTCATTGACATGCCTAAGTCCAAATATGGGAATACAAATGATGGAAACACCAGCCGTAGATTTTTCGAGAATCCCCAATTGGCATCCGACATAACTGGAGTGAACTTCGATTTAATTTACAGACTGAAAGTCATTTTAGAAACGATTTCAACTGGATACATTATTGACGTCAAGAAATATGATGAGTATGCACTAGATACCGCCAAATTATACGTGCAGCATTATGGGTGGCACCCGATGACCCCTACTTTGCACAAAGTGCTCATACATGGTGCTGCCATAATAGAGAATTCACTTCTCCCAATAGGCCAATTGTCGGAGGAGGCTCAAGAGGCCAGAAATAAGCACTTTCGCATGTATAGAGAAAATTACGCAAGAAAATTTTCCCGCGAACAGTGTAACCGCGACATCTATAATCGACTATTATTGAGCTCTGATCCGCTCATTAGCAGTATTAGTATAAAACAAAGAAGGAGAAAAAAAATATCTAAATCCTTTTCTCCGGAGACTTTAGATATGCTTTTACCCACCAAACCAGACTCCGCTTCACCAGAATCCTCGGATGATGAGGATCTGGAGTAACGAATTGGCATGGAGTATGTGTCGACTGTCGGAGGGGATACGTCAATTCATTACTCACTAACGTTTAAAATGTACATTTATGAAATATACTTTTTTATGTCTGTGACGTTAGGTTTTTGACTTTTTTTTCATAAATATGATATTTTCTTGAACAAATATTTAAAAATTCAACAGAAAGTGGTTTTTTATTATCATTTATGTCATTTAGAATAGTTATAGCAATTAAAATAATTTTGGCCGCATAAAACCTAAAAACCTATCTATGTGCGTCGTATGATACACGTGTGTATTGATGATTACCGTCCTCGGCTCTCTTAAGACCCTCACCTAACGGCTCGGGTCTCAATGGCGCCTCAGCGGTAATCACCAAAATTACACACTTGTACCATAATGTACTATTATATTTGAGTGAAAGTTTTATTTATTAAACACGTACAAGTTGAAATTATCTATTTAAATACGCAGTTGCATGAAATGTGTTGCATTTGTACTATTGAGCACGACCTTTTTTGTATCGAAACTTTTTTAAGAACAAAGCAACTTAATCAATAAATTAAAAAAAACACTATAACTCACTTGTGAATAATAGTAATGAAAAAGTCACAGTTTGATAACAGGTGTCATTATGTGCCTAATTGCGGTGAAATTAGAGCCACTTTATGAGTAAGTGTGTTGAAAATTTTTTGTTGAACAGTTTTATTACAACATCATTCAAACATTCGTTTGAATTGTATGACGAAAGTTTCTACAGAAAAATAAAACAAGTATCCAATTAGTTACAATGACGATTTTGATAACTATATAAAAAGTGCGTTAATCACACTTTAGTGACACAGACAACTTTTATTTTGATGATTTCAAAAACCATCAAGAAAGTTCTAAAATTGTGACTCATCACAAACATTGCACAATCTTATTATTTTCTCCGAGCATGGCGGTAAGTCTTCAAACTGCTTCGATTGGGGAGATTTTTCACAGACGAACATAAGTTTGACTCCTGCTACACTGAGGTCGTCTAAATTACCGTTCCAAGAGCCTCGATTCTGGATACCCTTAAAATTGTCAGGCGGTCCCGGAACCCATTTATTGTACACATCTTCTATTCTCTCACCTGTAATATATTAAACCTCTTGAGTGCCTGAAACGTGGATCCACGCAATACACAATGGCTTTTTACCCGACTGCCGAAGGAGGGTATAATGTGTTTATCAGTCTATGTATGTATGTAAGTATGTATGTTTGTTCCTATGTGGATTCGTCTTAACATTGCGAGTGTCACTGACTACATTAAAATTGGAATATAGAAAAATGACGGCTTTTGGGCGCCATATTGTGGTGGCCCAATTTTTTTTTCTTCGAATCCCATCGAGTTGGGTATCAAAATAAAGGGTTTTAAGAGGTGATTTCAAAAATATATAACACTTATATGTATTATGTAGGTACCTAATACGAAAAAATATGTTAACTAAAAAGTTAATTAAAAAAATCTAAAAGTCCGACTGCTGAAAAGCGAACTAAGAAGACGTAAACAAGAAGAAAATCAAGCTGTGCTTTGGGAGGATACATCTGGTTTTGGTCAGCCAGCTCGCGAATATGTATCCTCCGACTGCACAGCTTGGTTTTCTTCTTGTTTACGTCTTATTAGTTCGCTTTTTAATTGTTCTGGCAATTACGGCATTCACTGTACAGCAACGGACAACTGAGCGGTGTTTGAAAAATAAAAGGTACTGTCCACCCTATTGTGAGTTTTTTAACGTACCTACTCAATCGCGTTTCAGAAAAAGTGTTTACCCCTTAATGTCACCCAGAGCCTCTAGCTAAACAAGTCCCATTCGATGTTAGTGATGGCTATGGTCAAAATGCCAAACTACAAAGGAATTGATCACGTGATATTTTGCTAGCGTTGACATTCACATAAATTATTAATATTTTTCCAATCGCTATTGCCACACTTGCTTTGATTTAATCTCTCCTATCAAGAGCCCCAGATGGTACTTAGTTTCTATACAAATTGACGTTTACGTTAAGACGATCTAAGTATAGTCGCGCTAAGCTCACAGGTTTCATACCATGAATGGTAGTCCAGATGCGGTCCTTGCCCCAGGCTCCCAGACCGACGTGAAATTTTACCAACTGGTCGGCTTTTAAGGTATGATTAGGGAACATGTCCTTGATGATACTGGCCTCTTCTTCGTTGTTCAGGATGACCAGGTAACCCCCATCAGAGGCACATATACTGTAGGCACGGGTCCACGTTTGTTTATCGAGATGAATCTTGTAACAGCTGCCTGTGCGCTGATTCAGGTGATATTCTGAAATATTTTATGATTTAACGTTTGTAACACGTAACATCACGCCTGTATTACCTAAAGAGTTAAGCAGAGGTGCACCTACAGTACGCCCACATTTCACCTGTTATGTTTAACTCCCATGTACTAGGAGGGGAGCCTATTGCCATAATATATAAAAAACCCAATAATACTTTGACGTGCTCAGCAGTAGCACTTCCACTTACTAGATCAACGAGACAGTGAAATTATTTAGGCTTTCATTATTAAAAAAAAAATGAAAACTTTAATATTATTGAACAAGCCATATAATGCCATAACACAAAATCACTGTAACCCCTAAGGGAGCAGGCGTAGTCATGTTCAACAACTAATCTAGATCTAGCACGTCTAATAAAGAGCAGGCGTATTCGTGTTCAACAACTAGACTAGATCTAGCACCTGGAATAAAGAGCAGGCGTATTCGTGTTCAACAACTAGACTAGATCTAGCACCTGTAATAAAGAGTAGACGTATTCGTGTTCAACAACTAGACTAGATCGAACACTTCTAATAAAGAGTAGGCGTATTCGTGTTCAACAACTAGACTAGTTCTAGCACTTCTAATAAAGAGCAGGCGTATTCGTGTTCAACGACTAGACTAGATCTAGCACTTCTAATAAAGAGTAGGCGTATTCGTGTTCAACAACTAGACTAGGCCGAGCACTTCTAATAAAGAGTAGGCTTATACGTGTTCAATAACAAGAATAGATCGAGCACTTCTAACCAACAACTAGACTAGATCGAGCATTTCTAATAAAGAGTAGGCGTATTCGTGTTCAGCAACTAGAATAGGTCTAGCATTTTTAATAAATTAGTGTTGTGTATTACAAGCTTTTATTTACTTTCCTACCTACCTATCCCGGTGCCTGTAATCAAATTTTCCATGTTGAAGACCTACTTCCCAGTGTCAGATTCTTCTCTCTCTGGTTACTTCCCAGTGTCTCTTCAGATGCTGGGCAGAACCCAGTGTCAAATTGTGCTTTGCACACACGTTTGTTTCTCGGGACAATGAATTTGATTAATATAAAGCCTGTTTTTCATTTATTTTATTGTATTACAGTGCCGGTTGCTAAAAGTGATTACTCACCATTACCAAAGGTGCCACATTCGTTCAGAGTTCGATTATCGAGTTTCCTGTAACACACGAAGTGTAGAGGATTCTTACATGACGAATAAAACATGCTTGAATCGACAGACATAGTAAGGCAGTCCCCAGTGACCGTTTCGTTACAATGTGGACCCCATCTTATATCCATATCAGACAGTGGCACTCCTGAAACATATAAACAACCAGCATTAATAATGAAAACTAGTCGTATCATCGATTTTATATGTTTAACAAACTTTGACTGACCTTCTACAGAGACGAAATCTCCTTTAGAGTAAAAATCATGGGTTCCCAAGAAAATGTGACTATTCACAACAAGCTGTATCATCTGTGAGAGCAGTGCTTTAGTTAGCTCTTTGTTCAGCGGAGACGCCAACACTGCACCTGTTAACACATCGAGATCTATACACGGCACATGAGTGAGCGAGACCATCGCAAATTTTCGACAGTCTTGGACAAACGCGAGCCGTGCGAGCGAAGCAATCTGACCGTAGCATTGTATTCGGTGACGAAAAACTAAAAAAGAAATGGTACCCAAGACACCGACAGCCGAAAATAAATTCATTGTTCATTTTATAGTGTTTTGCTTTGGATTTATTTTTTGTTAAAGTTGTTTTCTATTTCAGATTGACGTAGATTTTTCGGGTCTTACCTTCATCGTGACATCTGACGAAGGCTTCCTCCCAAATCAAGGGTGTCGTGTGCAGCTTAAGCCAGCCGCCCGCCTCGAAGCTGAACGAGTATTCAGGCTTGCATCGCACAACGTCTCGGTAAGAAAGAAAGAAAACTCGTATTACTATGTATATTATGCATATGAGGCTACCCTTGAAAAAAGTTAAGATTCAGATCTACTCGTGACGCGGCGTTCCCATTGTTTTTCTATTGTGTCTGTTAATTTGACGCGCTACGGGTAGTTGTGAAGTAAACCAACAGTGTCGGAAAAGCAGTAAAGAATTTTCATTTATTTAGAAAGTAAACTTATGGCCAGATCATCATCATCATTTCAGGCGAAAGACATCCACAGCTGAACGCCTCCCCCAAGTACGAGTATCAGCACATTGACCAGTCCCGTGCGTCTCATATCCAGCGGATACTCGCAGTAATGAGGTCATCGGTCCACCTAGTGGAAGGTATGCATCTTTGCTTTGCTATGGCAGATAATATTCTTTAATCTTAAACTAATATTAATAAAGGTAATTACTCACCAGTTAAAAAAAACAAATATGATATGAAAACCAAATGTATTTTCAGCATTTCGGTGTAGGTACCTACAATATCGTTTCACTGTGACAACGGTAATAAAAAATGCAAACAACTTACGGTTCACCCATGGTGTCATTATTATGTGATATCGTGTTTATCAGCATATTTTATAAGTATTCTCAGGGTTGGCATGTGTAGAATAAAGTGTTTTAAAGATTATCCGTTAATGACCGTGCCTAATCTGTTGCCAACAACTTAATAACACAAAATTTATAGTACTAACCTTTCGCCAGGAATGTTTATATTTGTTTTTAATTACTGTAAGTGGAATCATGTAATTGACCTTGATTATATTAGAATAAATAAGCATGCCTTGTAATTAATTGCTGTAAATTCCACCCAGCTCCTTCTTTCTGAGGTGTGACCGTACCGAAAACAGACCTTCAGCTTTTTGAAGTTACCTTGACATCGATCCTCGATTTTGGTCCATTCATTGAAGCAAAAGTCAGCTGGCTGCCAAAAACTTGGGATTTCTTGCGAAGGTGAGACGGTACTTCACGCCAGAACAGTTGCTCAACTTTTATCAAGCACAATTCATTCACGGAGTAGAGCAGCCTTATTGCGTAATGAATTCGGAAAGGGCAAAGAGTATGAAAATAGACCAATCACATGGACGGTCGATTTTTATACTCTTTGCCCTTTGCTCTTTCCGAACTCATTACGAAATAAGGCTGCTGCTCTCATCTCTGGGATGGATCTGCCAAATACCAGCTTGATGCACTTGATTCGATCGAAAAACGGGCCAAGAGGCTCATTGGCAATGAGATACTGGTCGAGTCTAGGCTCCTGAGCAGTTTTTTATTGGTTACATTTCGGGGAGTGTGCGTTGGAATTGCATGAACTAATTCCTCCTAGCCCGTTCCATCATTGTTCTAGCGCTTAGAAGACGTACAGCGATGCGTCATCGGTACATGGTGGACATCCCACCCATACGCACCAAACGTTTTGGGAATAGTTTTATTATGGGTACAGCTAAGGAATGCTTTTTGTTTATTGTTTTATATATTCGCGCTTGACCTATCTATCTCTTTTCAGATCTTCTTTTGAGGCTCAACATTCTTTCAAAAATGGCTGGATCAGTCTTCAATCCAAATGGGAGACACGGTGTCGGTGGAGCACGCTTGCCTAGAAGTACCCTATTCACTCTTGACTTAAAGACTCCTAGATTGTAGCTATCGGGCAACAGACTCCGTCAGGGAATGCCACTCCTTTGCGCATAATAAAAGAAAATTTGTATTTCCTGATAGCTACAACCTCGTCTTTAAGTCAAGAGTGACCACATCATCGCTTACCATCAGGTGAGATAGTGGTTCATTTTTTTATATTGATTATCTTGGATGCTCCTTGTGGATCAGAAAAAACATTTATTACCACTGGCAGTTGGGATCCTTGCAGAGAGGCAAGGCAAAATTGCAATCGCGGTAACGCATCCGGCATCGCAGCCACAATGCTTCCTAAAACTGATAACTGTATTACATTTAATCAATATATATTTACATTTTTATTAGATCGCGTTGAATACCTAATTATATGAGAATTATTTGTCATACATTTATAACAGAATTTCATTCTGTATTACGTTTGACATGGTTATGCTCCTTTGGAAATAAACTCCTCCGATCTGCAGAGTAATATCATAGAATTGAGTATTCCTTGTTTATTCCGCATAACCCCATAATTGCCCACCAATTACCCCTAACAATTTAAGCGCGTCCTGTTTCCTGTGGGTGCGCTGAAAAAAGGGATAACCGAACAAGTTTTGTAACTTTAAGGAATATTTAGTTATTAGAAAAAGTTATAAACATACATATACTTGCTAAAATGTAACTAGCAAGTATATGTATGTTTATTTTAACTATAGTATGTGTTTATATTTAATTTTACTTCAATAATTATTTCAATTTTTTATGCACCTGCCATGTTATCTCTTCACCACCCTTGGTTGACTGGTAGAGAATGCCTCAGGCATTAAGTCCGCCTATGTACCTTTATGTTGCATGAAGTTTTAAATAAATAAATAAGTAACAAAACTCAGTTTTGTTGTTACGACTAGTAAGACAAAATTCGCAAGTTCCAATAATTTCGTAACCAGCAACCAAGCCTTCAGTGACTGTTATCTTAAAATTTATTTAAGGATCATTTAATAAGCCAGAGGGTCAGGCTCTGAAAGACACCTTAGGTAAGCTACTCCTCACACGGACAACTATAGATCATTGCTTGCTCTCACGCCACCAGTCCATTAGTCTGCACATGTTAGCTGCAAGCTGAGGAGCAGTTACTGCCGTCACATGATTTACTCCAAGGCGTTATCATTTAAATATCTTAGTTTTATTCATCATAAAAAACACAAAGGCAGAATGTTCAGGCAGAATGTTACGGCAGAATTGAAGAAGACCACTGACGCCTTCTATCCAATATATTTTGATATTTTGCTAGGCCAAAAGTTTCACCACTTCTGCTTCACCGTCGATGACAGCATAAAGTTCACTTGGGTTCATTGTTTTTAGGCACAGAGATCAAGGTAGGATGTAAAACATTGGCTGGGCATCAGTACACCGGTGCAGTCTATTCTCGCAAGATAAGTATGTAAGTCCCAGGCAGGTAACTGCAGTAATGAGAACAGCACACAACAGCTGCTGAATAAATTTACTCTCTGGAACATTTTGGTAACAACGAAGGTTTCTCCAGAAAAAAACAAGATTTCATTTTGAAATGACGTGATGTTTTAATGATTTAAATAACCATCAAGAACTTTCTGAAATCACAGCTGTGACTCATCACATACATTACACAATCTTATTAATTTCTTGGAACATGGCGGTAAGTCTTCAAACTGTTTCGATTTGGGAGATTTTTCGCAGACGAACATAAGTTTCACCTCTGTTTCACTGACGTCGTCCAAATTGCCATTCCAGATCAAAGCGCCTCGGTTCTGGGTGCCCTCATAATTGTCAGG
Organism: Orthosia cruda; assembly: GCA_964057195.1. Taxonomy (NCBI): domain Eukaryota; kingdom Metazoa; phylum Arthropoda; class Insecta; order Lepidoptera; family Noctuidae; genus Orthosia; species Orthosia cruda. The sequence continues at coordinate 1,699,883 of OZ059826.1, read as the reverse complement.
CTGTCCGGGGTTCCATCTGTTGAACACATTTTCTATCCTCTCATCTGAAAGAAACAATGATCAGACAAAAGAAAAAAAAAGTTCTTTACGGACTGTGAAAAACATAATTATTATTAAAGTCCTAAGAGCCCCCATGTATATAGGTATAGCCACAGCCAATCAATCTGGCTAACCTTTTACAAATATGGTGGGGTTGGCTTCTAGTCTACCCGGATGCAGCTGAGTACCAGTAAATGGATAACAGGAAACCCCTTGGCAAGACTAACCGTAACCCATAGCCGTAACGACTATAAAATATCTTCAAATGACAACCTCAGCCACTATGCATAATTTCGAGCATGAAAAATAATATGGCAGTGCCCGCTCATACCGTGGATGAAATAAACTCATCATTGATATATACTACTAAACTTATGTCATACCGTGAATGGTTGTCCAGATGTGCTCCTTGCCCCAGGCTACCAGACCTATGTGAAATCTCTCCCACTGGTCAGGCTTCTCCGAACGAACAGGGAACATGCCTTTGACGATGCTGGCCTCTCCTTCGTCGTTCAGGATGACCAAGTGACTCCCCTCAGACGAACATATCCTATACGCACGGGTCCAAGTCTCTTTTTCGAGATGAACCTTATAACAGCTGCCTGTTTGCTGATTGAGATGATATTCTGTAATATTTCAAGAATAAAATAGTATAGTATTGATTTATTGCTTGATATTTTTGACATTACTATTATTATTTTCACTGTTTCACTATTGCCATTAGTAATTATTGTTTTTAAATTAATTGATGTAATTAACTGTTTTTTCGTAATATTTACATGCAATAGTTAATGGAAAAGATGTTAATTTGAATGCAATATTATTATTTGTTGAATGTAAACACATGTTTGAGCAAATACATATATGTTATCATATCAAAGACTTTAATTTACTTCTCGCTGTATATGTAGTATTTTTATCTAAATCAGTTATTTATTTAGCCCAATTCCATAAATATAGAGAAATGGGATAGATTAATAACCGATTTGTAGGCAAGGGACAGAAAACGCAGTAAGGGAAAACAAATTAGAAGATGGGCGAACGAACTAAAACAAACAGTGGGCCCCAAACAGTGAAACAACTAGAGGTGGCCTTTGCCAAAAGCACTCTGAATTGAAGGATATTCTGCACATAAAAGAACAATTCAGAATAAAGGGCAATGATGCTATTTTGTATTATTATTTATTGACAAATCAGAATGCAGAAAGTGTTCTATTGTAAGTTGCCGAAAAATATTAGTACTTACCATTGTCAAAGGTGCCACATTCGTTCATTGTTTTATTGTCGAGTTTCCTGTAACATATGAAGGGTAGTGGCTCTTTGCATGACGAGTAATACGCGCTTCCATTAAGAGACATAGTGAGGCAGTCTCCAGTGACCGCTCCGTTACCATGTGAACCACATTTTATATCCATGTCTGACAGTGGCACTCCTGGAACATACACATAACCAGCATCATCAATGGAAACTAATCGAAGAGACGATATGCTCAATTTGATCCATAATTATAGCCATTATTAAGAAATGATACAAGATTACAAAGAAAGTGAGAAGGTCGGGCTGGCAATGAATACCAGCCTTCATGGAATAAAAATCAATAACCAAAGGATTATGTGGCAGAGTACATATAATTATTTAGGACAGTAATTTCTCAAACCGATTGAACAACCAAATAAATCAAAAGAGGAATAAGCCAATGGTTGGAAAAGGTGTTGGTCACTGAAAGAGATAATGAAAGCAAATTCTTCAATGCCTGTATTCTCTCTTGTCTTACTTATGGATGCGATGATGATGATATGTTAAAGACAAATGAAAGATAAATGAAGCAGAAACCTGACCGCATGGTATTCTAGATGTAGAAAACAGAATAGAGGTCGACAACACAAAAGATGGGAGGACGAACTTTAACTCAAAGCAGGTCCATATTTGGAGAAGAGTTGCAAAGGACCGAAAGCAATGGAAGTCGTTAGAAGAAGCCTTTGCCAAGAGGCACACTGAATTCCTGGATATACTTTAACTCAAAGAACAACAACAAAAAATTGCACAAACGAGGAGCTTCAGGATGAAGGTGCTATTGAAGTTAAAATAGGTATTATAAATGCTAAAGTAACTCTGTTTGTTAGTTACCCGGCTGAACCTATTTAGATGTTTGCTATAGGGATAATTTGAGACCCTGTGACGGAAATAGGGCAGCTTTTATCCCGTTAGTGTATCCTGGGATGATAAAACACTTTCTAAGCGGCCGAAACCGCGGGCAGAAGCTACTATCTAATATTAAACAAAACTTGAACTGACCTTCTACAGAAACGTAGTCTCCTTTAGAGTAAAAATCATGGGTTCCGAGGAAAATGCTACCATTCACACAAGACTGTTCCAGCTGTGAGTGCAGTGCTTCAGCTAGCTCTTTGTTCAACGGAGAAGCTAACACCGCGCCTGTAACATGACACATCGAGATCGAGATAAGTGAGCGAAGCGAGCGATGACGCACGCTCGTTCCAAGTTGGAAGCAATTTCAACAAATACGAGCCGCATGCATTACTGGCAATCTTTCATAGAAACTATAAGGGACTTTCCTGATGACCCGATGCAATTTAAATTGCGTCGATAGGCGATATCGCGCACGTATTTTCTAAGAAAATGATCAAAAGTGCAAATGGATTTGAATCGCATTGCGTGCATTTGACCGTAAATGCAAATTCGCTTCGAAAAAATCACATAACGGTATGATATAAATCGAATCGCGTCGAGCCATCCGGAATGTCACTAATACACTACGAGATGGCTTTGGAGCAAGTTTAAATAATTGACTATGTTCTTATCTCAAATATCGTAGATTCATGAGATACCTAAAAGAAACACTGGATCTCACCTTCATCGTAACATTTAACGAAGGCTTCCTCCCATATCAGGGGCGTCGTGTGCAGCTTGAGCCAGCCGCCCGCCTCGAAGCTGAACGAGTAGTCAGGCTTACATCGCACAATGTCTGGATAAGAAAGTGTACTAGTTAGTAAATTTATGAAATTAATCTACATCTACACTAATACTATAAAGAGGACAGATTTGTATTTTTGTATGTAACTAATGAATTTATAAACTACGGGACCGATTTCAAAAATTCTTTCACCGTTAGTAAGCCACCTATCCCCGGGTGACATAGGCTACTTTTTATCCCTGTATTCCCACGGTAACGGGAACTACGCGGGTGAAACCGCGAGGCATCTGCTAGTTATCTATAAAATTATAAAACTGACATTGAAACACTGAAAAAAGAGTAGCATTATACAATTTATTTTTTGTTGAATGGCCAATTACATACATTAACTCACGCCCTTTTCCTATAGGGGTAGGCAGAAACTACAGAATGCCACCTAATAGAATCCTTACATAGTCCTTTTGCTTTATTTACGTTAATATATCCAGTCGCAACACAATCACAACTCACACACGCAAATCGGTTATAAGTACTGCGCACCTTTCTGAACAACATCACTAATAAGATCCGTGTGTCCTTCTAGGACGTCCTCTTCGGGTTTTCCACTCACATCTGCCTTGTGAATACAATTTGTTATTCGCCTTTCATTCATCCTCTCAACATGACCAAAAAACCAAGCCGACCAATTATATTATGTACGATTTACTACATAATATAGTTTTTTAATATAAAAATAAAACTCACCAGTTGCAATTAAAATAATATAAAAATAAAACTCACCAGTTGCAATTAACAAGTATGATAAGCAAACAAAATATAATATCTTCAACATTTTAGCAAAGGTACTGAGTCGTTTCGAAGCTGCAGTTTTACTGTCTTGAACTGGAGATAACATGCAGTTATATACTGTGCGGTATTATTGTCATCTAATGCCTAAACGTGTATAGTTTTCAAATATATTTTTTGTTCCAGTGGGAGGAGTTCGTGGGTAAATAATAACAGCCACACAGATTCAAGGTTAAGCAAGGCTTGACGGTGTCGGTCCTTGGATAGATGACCATTTCATATTGATTGTTTTTTTTTTGTTTCAATATTATCAGAGATGGCGTGACTCAGAGGTGTTTTAAAATACTCGTATGTTAACATCTTCAGTGTGCAAACTGTTAATTTATCTTATAGGGTTGATACAAAAAGTTCTCATATTGAATGCTGTTTATGGTTTAAATATTAATAAAAAATGACAAAGATAAAGAAAGAGAAAAATGTAGTTAAAGATAAAGAAAGAGAAAAAAGTAGTTAAAGATAAAGTTTGTGAGTTAGGATCGTAGCAGCTGGCGTTCTGTAGTTTCTGCTTATCCCCATGGGAAAAAGGCGTGAGTTTATGTATGCATGTATATTTTAGAGTTAAAATAAGGTCGATATTCGTTTGTCGTCGTCGTCTCCCTTTCAGACTTACGGCTAACACTGATGCTGGCACCCATTTGTGCTATAAATGTTGTTTTGCCTTTTTTCATCGATCGATTGCGTATCGTGGTCGTGTTGTCGCGTGTGTCAGCGGGTGCCTTAAACGTGATAACCTACTCTGATATCGAAATGTAAATATTATGCTAATTATATTACAATTAGTGTGTTATTGTATTTTTTTTTTAATCATACTTGCCCATAAAGATGCTCAATCGTAATCTGCTAAGACAGACACCACTTTAAGATGCATAGTGCAGTACAAAATTTAGAAGCCCTGTGGCCCTACAATGATGTGTGAATGCCACGATGACTCCGTTGTGAAAGACAGATAGCGGTTTACAGCACGAAAATCGCTTCCCTTTTCAGTATAAAATGGAATCATGCAGCATACAGTGGAACGAAATAGTATACAGCCTTTGCTTTGGCATTTGCCTCTCGGGTTTACTCTACTCTGTGGCTAGACGTTCGTAAACATTTATAATTACGAAGATTACCGATGAACAAACCTTTCCTTGTGTAACTGTATTATTAGCTGCATCTCCAACCTACACCCCTCCAGAAAGCACAGAGCATGTAATCGAACATATAAAAGCCAACGCGTAGCGTGGCCAAGGGCTCTTGTCCGTTCTTCTCCACGTAGGCTTTTCCGAACGGATGGTAGAATCACTTTATCAGATCCGGCCTTTGCCATCCCCCAAGCGACGCCCTGAGCCGAGGTCCGACCCCAACTGGGGTAGCCCTTAGTGCTGTCGCTTTAGGTTTAGAAACTTTAAGCCTGGCCGGAGGCTACTTAGCTTAGTCTCCACAGGTTAGTCCGGTTAAGCAGAGGACGGCTACTTTGGCCGAACTGCGAGACGCCACGCATTAAAAAAAAAAAAAAAAAAAAAAAAAAAAAAAAACAAAAAAAAAAAAAAGTGGCCAAGGGCTCATTCCCGCATCCGGCGGCGCGCACTTTGCTAATTGTTCCCCTTTATTCTGTTCTCTTGATTTTGTAAGGTAAATACTAAATTTGCTAATTTTGTGTTTGTTATGTATTTGATTACTTTTGGCAACTTTGGCTGGTTGTTTCACTCAATTTGTCGTTTTCCCACTAAAATAAAATAAAATAAAGTGTCGAACAATCGATCGTACTTGGTCTACCTTTAAATTCCAGTTAAAATACTTTTTCCACGAACGGGTCAATGTCTTTAATATCCTTTATGATGTCATGTGCATTGAGTTAGATAAATATTCCACATACGCGGCATACGTGCACAAATCAGTGTTGAATTTGTGTATCGTTAAAGGACTGAGTAATGACCTTTAGGTGCAATCATTATGCGCGGTATTAAGGATCCGCAGATTCGTGCTGCAGCTTTGAATGCAAAATTAACTACCGAAACCATTGTGGAATTTTTATCAATTTATGTCATGCCAAGTAATATATGAACAAAAACAATGTTGATGCCCATTCTCATTCTAATCGAGCTAATAGTGGTCGCGACAATATCATTTTACTAACATCACAGCATCTAGGGTCCTGTATGATGCACTAGTCAGGAGTCATCTGGAACATAGTGCTGTAATAATGGGCTCCGCATGAGACCAAGTGCCCCGAGCACTAGAATGCTAGAACACATATAGAAACACGCGCCACTTGTACAAGAAACTATACGGGGTATATCCGTTTTACCTGTTTATGGACCCCACTCTGTTTGTGCTCGGTATGTTCGGGTACCACCGACTGAGGGTACGACGGGAATTCATAGAGATGTAAATTGAAAAAAAAACTTGTTATCATCGTTTTTTTAGGGTTCCGTACCCAAAGGGTAAAAACGGAACCCTATTACTGAGACTCCGCGGTCCGTCTGTCTGTCTGTCTGTCTGTTTGTCTGTCACCAGGCTGTATCTCATGAACCGTGATAGCTAGACAGTTGAAATTTTCACAGATGATGTATTTCTGTTGCCGCTATAACAACAAATACTAAAAACAGAATAAAGTTAATATTTAAGTAGGGCTCCCATACAACAAACGTGATTTTTGTGCCGTTTTTTGCGATAATGGTACGGAACCCTACGTGCGCGAGTCCGACTCGCACATAGCCGGTTTTTTCAACATTTGGTTTTTCCAGATAAAGTGAAACTTAATAACTAAAATGGAATAAAACACTAAATATGGTTGTTTTGTTTTTAATTAAAGTCAAATTATGTTTAAATTAACGAGGCACCTATTATTATGACTTACAAAATACTTAATGTGTTACATTACAATCAGAAACATCGTCCGTAAATGGTAAACTTCAGTAGGTGTTGCCAATTCTTTTAAGACATTTATGTACTATTTAACAAAAAACAAATTGTATTTTCGTATTAAACAAAACAAATGTAATATCAACTCGTATAAGATAACCGCCTTACAATATTTTTCTTGAATAAAACCTATTCCAGTAAAAAAGCGTTTTTTTTTTCATCTCAGAAAAACAACCGTTTTTTTTACAACTCCAGGAATTCACGCTTGTTTCTTATCTGGTTAGAGGACCTGAGGCCCTAGACAGGTGACATTCTATCATCGAAAGCCTGGCGATAGCAATTGTCACAAAGGCAAAATTGTATGGGATTGACAAGCGATATTGAAACATCACGTGATCAATCCCTTACATTCCTCCTTCCATCCCCCTCTCCTCCTCCTTTCTTCTCTTTCCTTTCTTTCATTCCTTACATTTCCTTTTTTTTTGTGAAATTCTTTTGTTTTAAAATACATAAGCATGCGACCGTTATGTCGTTGGAGCTTATTGCGATCTCTGAAGCGTAGTCTTATTGTATCACTAGTCAACATAATAGTATTGTTATTTGCACAGACAGCAAAAATTCTTTACAACGCATAGCTCGATGCGCCTCTGGGAAAAGAGGTGTATCGTTAGCTTATGTTATTCTATCTAAGATCGATGCATTAATTGTAGTTAAATTGAGACTGCAATGAATTCCATCGCATATTGGGCTACAGGGCAATGAAAAGACTGACATTCTAGCTAAACATGCAGCTAAACATGGAAAATAAATTAATATAAGCCTGGATTATACAGAAGTTTTAAGTAAATTTAAAAACTTTTTGCAAAACAATACCACCGACTTCCAAATACAAAACTACAAAGTGAAAAATAACTTAATTTTTTGAAGTCGGTGTCTTTCGCAGGTACCATTTTTTTGCGTTATGGACACCGACTTCAAAAAATTAAGTTATTTTTCACTTTGTAGTTTTGTATTTGGAAGTCGGTGGTATTTTTTTGCAAAAAGTTTTTTTATTTTCACTTTACAAGTTAGTAAGGGAACTATTTCGCCAGAACAGATTTCATGAAACTTGAACATAACCGGTGAAATGAGAGATCTGCTTATCCCTTAAGAGCGAACTGGCGTGATTTTATGTTATGAAATGTTATAAACAACAAACAGACATGCGATTGCAGCAATCCCGAGAGATTTTCCGTTATTTATTGAAGAGTTCTGTTGTATATCTCCGAAGTTCTTCATCAGATCTTCACCAAATTAAAATGGGACCAATTTCGGAACATACTTTTTCAAACAAAAAGAATTTTCAAAATCGGTCCACAATTGACGGAGTTATCGGTGAACAAACACAAAAAAAAAAAAAAAAAAAACAAACTTGAAGTCGAACATAGAACCTCCTCCTTTTTGGGAAGTCGGTTAAAAATAAGTGTTACGATGATTGGAAAGCTAAGCGTTCTTTAGAAATATATAATAAATTAACAAAATTTTGATAAGCGTTCTTTAGAATAAGGGATCTGGTATTAAACAATACAGGGTCAGCCTTCTCATGTCATAAAATTAGTTGTTACTGCTTGTAGACTCAGATCTGGACACATTCCATGTAATAAGTTTGCGTTCCTAATGAAATAAGTTAACTCGCCTAATTGTGTCGAGTGTGGAGTTGTCGAGGACCTACAGCACTTATTAATGTACTGTGTGCGATATGAGTCTATGAGAAACGATTAGTTCAGTTAGGGTCCCGTAGTTGAACCGACTTGACGTAGGGACGTTCTATAGACTTATCAACTTATGTCTCAACCAAATGGTTATGAAGCGAAGAGTCTGTTCAAGTTCATGACCCAAATCTGATGAATAGTAGGTACAAAAAAAAACTGTTGTAAATAACAAGAAAATGGGTATTTGAGAGTGGTAAATATATAACTACCATAATTTTAACTAACACGAAGTACAATATTTTAATAGTCAGCTAACTTCAAGTAGGAATGTAGTGTACAGCTACGTCATGTTCAATTTAATTTACATTACAACTTCAACAGTGAAACTGTACAGTACGCAAATATGTTGAAGGTATTATAAAATAATAATAAAATAAAAATAATTTATTTCAGACAAAAAAAGTCCATAGACAAGGCAAGGTTGTTAGTAACAAGAACTTTATAACTATGTTAGTAATTCATATTGGTTTTTTTTACTACGGAACCCAAAAATAATCAAAATGTAAGAAGAAACATAACAAACCCTGCACAGTAGGCTCATCGGTCTCGCAACACATGGAGTCCAATGAACCTACTGAGCAGAACAGTGTCGGTTCTCTCACTAATCATCTTTAGGACGCTATTCGGGCTCTCCCGTGCTCGTCGCAGCACCGACGCAACTTTTTTACGCATGATTGCGTAGAAATCATCTACGCTGGCGTCAGTAAACATGCCGGATGCACTGCAATATCGAGGGAGCCTAAACAGAGCCCTGAACACATTATTATACTGGACGCGCAAGGCATTGTAGGCTTTTTGCGTATAGTTTGCCCACAGGCCACTCGTGTAGAATGTCTGGCAGAATGCCTTGAACATTGTTATTTTAACAGGAGCAGTACATCGAGCGAACCTGTGTGCCAACATATTACCGCGCACCGACAATGCCCTGCGCTCCCTTTCAATGTCTAATTCGTCACTCAAATTTTCAGTTACAATGTGTCCCAGATATTTAAACTGTGCAACACGACTTAGAGGTACACCATTAAGTAATATAGGTGGTATAAAGATATTGTTTTTATTTTTATATTTAAATAACATGAACTTACTTTTACTTTCGTTGTACCTCAGGCCATGTTCCGCAGCATAAACCTCACACACCTTTAACAGCTGTCTGAGGCCCCAAATTGAGGGGCTCAGCAGCACCATATCATCGGCATAACTTAAATTATTGACACAAATGTCATCAATATGGCATCCAACATGCATGCTGCTGAGCTCCTCAATCAGCTGGTTAACATATATATTAAAGAGCCGAGGCGAAGTCAGCCCGCCCTGCCTGACGCCACACTCTAAAGAGTATTCATCTGAGTATACATTGTACCAGTAGGAGAGGATATTGACAAGATCGGCTGGGACACCTGCAGTTCTTAATTTTGTCCAAAGCTTATTATATGTCACCAGATCAAAAGCTTTGGACAAATCCAAGAAGCAAGCATATACTGGAGTTTGCCTTTTCACATAATAGTCAACAGTGTGTTTCAGAGACAGTATTGCATTTTCAGTTGACAACCCCTCTCTAAAACCGAACTGTCTATCCTGTAATGCTACAAAACGATCAAGTTTTCTATCCAATAAACCATCAAACACTTTTGCAATTATAGTAGCTAAAGAAATCGGCCTGTAGTAATATGTTATGTTATACTTTGTAAGTTTATCATACTTGGTGATAGCGGCGGGTAAGTGACTTTGAAATTATATTATTAATATTTTATTATTTAGTATTATTAAGAGGAAAGATGTTTTTGTTTGTTTGTACCGAATAGGCTCCGAAACTACAGAACCGATAAAAAAAAAAACCTTTAACCAATAGAAAGCTACATTATTCCTGAGTGACATAGGCTGTTTTTTAATCCCAAAAAACCTGTTCTGTGAGGTGGTCCACGGGAGCGAAGCCGCGGAGAACAGCTAGTTTTATATAAAACTGTTTGTAGCTAGTTTATACAATAAAATACCTAATGGAAACGAAGTTTTATATTCATATTTTCATGAGCTGAGTCTGATCTATGGTCCCTGTGCAATTTCAAAGTCTAAGTCAATCCATTTATTTATTAAATATAATAGTTTATACATTCCATTTATTTGCATTAAATGCGGTACAAAAGATGGAATATGGATAAATAAATTATTAGCGCAATGACACATTTCGCCATAAGTTGGTATGCAAATATTAAGATATGAGTTAAGGTGCTTATAATAAGTAGATCTCTAATAATCTCCTTAATTTACTCACTAAAATAGACTTTGAAATTATAGGTGTAACCATAATATTAAAAAATAATATTAAATAAATTATTCCACTTTTTATTTTTTTGTTTAAATCTTGTGTCTCCTGTGCGGGCCACAAATAAATATATTTTCTTTATTTCTTTCTGAATGGCAGTAGATAGGAATTACAACAACTAATAACAAGATAATCTATAATATATGGACTACTAGCTTTTGCCCTCGGCTTTACTCACGTAAAAAGTATTTTATCTACTCTCATATCGTAATATTCGAATTATAAAATTCAAAACGAGTTTATATTGGCATACTTTATAAACACAATACCGAAATTTAAAAATAGAATCTTATTATAACACTATTTCTCTAACAAAATAATGCTATAAAACAATTTTTTTTCTATTACGATACAGGACAAATCCAAGAAGTTAATCACTAAGGAGTTTCCATTAATATTTTTTTTGTAATGCCATTTTATAGTACCTATTATAAAAAGATTTGATTCCAATTTTAAATTGTCTATGACAATGCCCGCTTTAGACTTAGCACGCACTGCGATTTTTATTCACGCGAATTTTGTTTCCTTCTAGCTGCTCATAGAGCTCAAAATATTCGGGCGAATAAAATTCGCGCCGTTGTGCGGTGGATTCTGTGGCAAAACACGGATTTCTTGAGGTATTATTTCCGCACGATTTCTTTACCGCAATGCGAACAACTTCATACAATTACATAGGTCGCAGAATGGGCGGAAAAAATCGCGCGAATAAAGATCTCAGTGCGTGCTAAGCCTTAGCGCATGCGCGGTTAATGCGGTGATGTACTCGGTTTTGGCGCCATTCATACGTTTTGCAAGTTTTGCTATACTGAATTTTATGAGTTATTTAAATTATTGTTTAAAATGTCTGATATCAGTGAATGTGAAGAAAATTTGAATCCGCCCGATATTTTAGATGCGGCGAAGGCAATTACTCTTAAATTATTACCAGCAAATTCGAGAAAAGTATATGACAAATGCTATCACGATTGTATGGCATGGAAAATGAAAAAAGAGGTATTTCGTAGGTTCAATCCCAATTTATGAGTGTAGATAAAGTAGTGTATGAAACTGCACATAACTAGGTATTAAAACATTCGTGTGAAAACTATTAAAAACCTCGCCTACGGCTCGGTTTTTAAACACACTCATGTTTTAATACCCCTCATTATGCAACAGTTTCATAAACTACTATTATCATCCCAAGGGATAAAAACTATCGGCACGCACTAACGGGATAAAACTATTCTATGTCTTTCCCAGGGTCTCAAACTATACCAAAATTCATCTAAATCGGTTCAACGGTTTAAGCGTGAAAAGGTAACTGACAAACAGAGTTAGTTAATTTTAGTTACGATAGGATTAGGATATACTGTGGTCGATCTCAGCGGAGACTAGCCATCGACGCGTCCCTGGGGTATTATTAGTACACAAGTGTGAGCCCAAAGTCAGGTGCACTCTCTCTCTCACTCACTCTCATAGCCCGATGGGCATGACCTGAAAGATATCAGGTGCAGGATCAACGCAACGCCTTGACGTGATATTCGAGACACGGGGGTGTCACACCACCAGCGAGACGGCAACTTTGAGCCGTCACTAAGAACTAACGGAAAATCCCTGGGCACCAAATATGATGTCTTAAAGTCTTCATGGTACTAGTATGATAGAGAGACGGAGCTATAAATAATAATAATATAATACCCCACCGCAGTATATCTATGTTGGCGTCGTGGTGGGGCTTGCGTGGTCCAATGAACCCTAGGTCGGTGCCGGTAGATTCTACTTTGCCGCAACATGCCTAGAGTGAGGGGCCAGACTAAAAGAGATACAATCCGCAGATCAGCTTAGTGGCGAGCTGCTGGGCAGTGGTGACCCCACAGAACTGATCTCCAAGGAGAATTCTTGTCCCCCGTCTCCGGTTTGCCTTTATTGGCCGGTCGGTGTGAACACTGACGGGGAACAGAGCCCCAGTTTCATGATTGCTGGGCTTTTTAAAGCGTGACCAAGTTGCACATTTTGCTATATCAACTTTCTTCGCACACTCTGTCATCGAATGTCCTGTTTCACCACAATGCCATCGAGTGACCAGTTCAAAACAACACGTCGAGTCCTCTCTGCAAGTTTTTGCTGCATGACCATACTGTTGGTACTTGTAGCTCAGTAAAAATCCAGTGTAAAATCCCTGACAAAACGTCCAATTAATAAAAAGTCTCAGAGCAATTAGGGCTTTACGTATGTCAGCTGATACTTCAATGGCGTAGTTGCACGTCGAGGCATCTCTCTGCCCAGATTTGTGAATTAATTTTTGCTCCATAGGCTCGCGTTTGACCACTATCTCGCCTAATGGTAAGTGATGATGTTGTCTACGATAAAGCACGCTTGCCTTGAAGTAACTTTTCTTGACTTATGGACCCCAAGGTTGTAGCTATCAGGGAATAAAGACTCTGGCAGGAAATTCCAATCCTTAGCTGTGCACACAATGAAAGTATTAGTAAAACGCTTAGCGCGTATGGGTGGGATGTCCACCGTGTACCGATGGCGCATGGCTGTACGTCTTGTAGTCCGATGATGGAAAGGGCTAGGTGAATCATATTGTGAAGTACCGTCTCACTTTTGCAAGAATCCCCAACTTTTTTGCAGCTAACTGAGCTATCGCCTCAATGAATTGACTGAAATTGAGTATCGATGTCAACGAAAAAGTCTCATGATGGCAGTAAGATGACTTAGCAAGCCACCTGAGGCTCTAGGCAAGTTTCATTCGATGTAAGCGATGGCGATGGTCGAAATGCCAAAATTTAAGGGATAGATCAAGTGACATTTCGATAACCTTTGACTTTCCAATAATTTTTGTCATTTTTTAACCCCCGACGGAAAAAGAAGGGTGTTATAAGTTTGAGGTGTGTTGCTGTGTATCTGTGTGTCTGTGTATCTGTCTGTGGCATCATAGCGCCTCAACGGATGAACCGATTTTAATTTAGTTTTTTTGTTTGAAAGGTGATTGTGTCGAGTGTGTTCTTAGCTATGTTATAAACTCGGTTCATCCGTTCAAAAGTTATAGGCGTTTTACTGTTTGAATCAGGATGTTTTCGCAAGATAAATGTGTCGGGGGGTTTTAAAATTTTGAAATTTTACTTGTTCTTATCGTTATCGCCATGCTTTCGACGATAGAAAGTCACTTGTCTAGGGCCTCTGGACCATACTGTCTATGAGAATAATCGTTAACACGTTTCGGGTTACTTGACTATTTGCAAATGTCATAATACGACACTTAAGCGTATTGTCATGTAACGATATACCGATATAACGTAAAGAGGCGGTCTGTCCCGGAAAGTGAAGAAAAGTATTCATGCCTCTGGTCTAGGTACCTAATGATTTGTCAATTATCTTTGCTATCCAGACGCTGGACGCAGCAAGCCTGAATACCTATTTAACTACGAGTACAACGCTCGTGGCTGGCTCAAGCTGCACCTGATCCCCGCTATGTTAAAGGTGATTTTGAACTGCCTCGTTGGTCTAAAGCATGAGTTCTTCGGGTCGAATAAAGTGTTATTGGGGTTTAGTATTTCTCAGTAGCAGCCTGGTGTCTGGACTTCGTCCCCGATTAGTGGCAACAGGCTCACCCCCTACAACATGGGAATTAAACATAACTGGTGAAATGTGGGCGTATTATAGGAGTATCCATGATGTTATGTTTTATGTTATTTTTTAAATTGTTTTAAAGTTATTTTACTTACGCAGTTTTGAATTTTGTTTTATTTTTCTGTTATCACTTATGCAAAATGCAAACTGCGTTCATATCATCCTCCTTATGTAACTATATCCCATCGAATCATCTTTTTCGTTCAAATAAACTTCTTGTGTCTGTCGCAATTTTTTTGTTTCTTTCATTATAGCTAGGTAAATAAATTTCAAGCAAAATGTTTTTCTGACTTGGGAGTGGGGAGTTCCCGTTTCGTTTAGTTCTTACTATCATCAACACGCGATACTTGTGACCCCGAATGTCGGCCAACCTCTATCAAACAAGTACTCTGGTTATGTGTACTTTGTATTCATATCATTATTATAAGTATCCGGTATGTCAGATAAAATATTGTGTGTTGTCCTTCATGGTCCGAATGTAACAGTGCTGGTCTTTTTGCCCGACTGCCGAAGTAGGGTAATGTGTTTATTTTGATGAGGATATATCTGGTTATAGTCAGCCAGCTCGCGAATATGTTTCCTCCGACTGCACAGCATGATTTTCTTCTTGTTTACCTCTTTTTAGTATGCTTCTTAAGCGGTCGGGATTTTTGATTTTTTAAATTTACTTGTTTTACAATAGAAGTAAAATACATGATCTTACACTCGATTGCGGTCCTTTCATGAACAGCAAACTATCGAACATTCTAGACGGCAACAATTTTATCCCAAGCGTTTTTCAACATTTTAAATCGCTCCTTATTTATTTACCCGACTGCGGCAGGGTTGCTGTTTTTCGAACATGTGTATGTAAGTATGTATGCCCATTTCTACAGCACGCTCTACAGCCGCTCTAAGCTCTAAAGGGCTTGAAGGATTATGACATATAAGATGTCGTTGGATTCTTCTCTATTGTGGGAGTGACCATAGATTTAGTTTTTTTTTGCTATGCGGTGACATAGGCTACATAATTATTAAATGTGGCGCCCCTCACCCTAAAAAAGGGATGATACAATTTTTACTTTTTCGTTTTCATATCAATATTTGTTATAAAATGAAAGCTATAAAAAATATATATGTCATAATACTCTTATGTTCCTATTTTGGCAAAAATACAGGATAAGCGTAACTTTGATAGCAAAATCAATAATCTTTTACCACATAAATAATTAGGAGAACTCTTCATTAATAAAAGTCTGAAATAAAACAAATTATTATAAAAACAAAAAGCCCGACCAAAACTTCGTTTGTCAGGCTGGCAGCACCTCATAATATTTAATGTACAAATCATAGCTAGTACTTATTTTTCTCTTTTGAGTTAATTGTTTTTTAGCAGTCGGGTTTTTTTTTATAATAATTTGTTTTTATGATTGTTCTTCTTTACTAACATTAAATTAGGCAATACCATCAAAACCATCACTAGAAAAAACACAAGTCTCGCAAAGCAGTTCTTGTACCGCAAAAAGTGGATCAACACTTCGAATGTAAAAACAAGTCGGCTATTTATCCAGTAGGTTAGGTAGGACCTTAACAATTAGAAACAAACTAACAAATTAACCAACGTGGTTTTACGAAATAGGTCGACATTATTGTGTTCTTCTAATGTAAAAATAAACATTTGGGGCACCGCCCCCAGATATCAGATCCAAAGCGTATGGGATTGGCAAGTGCTTCTGAAATGTGACGTCATCACTTACATTTAGCTTTCCACAATTCTTATCTGTGATAGAACGTCACATTGTTTAGAGCCACATGTTATCTCAGCTTTACCAGATAACCTCTGTCCCGCCACGCCCCAGGCAGTCGATCGAAACCCCTAGCAAACAAAGTAGTCGATGTCATTAACTGAGAATCACGCTGTAAAAAGATAAACAAACCATAAAAAATATGAGAAAATGTTTATATATTATTATTATTCTTTATTGTACACAAAACAAACATATACAAATACAAAAGGACAGCTTATGTACAAAGGCGAGCTTAACCCATAATTGGGTTCTCTTACAGCAAACCTCATTGTCATAGAGATTTTTTATTAATTGAGGACAGCATATTCAAGTGCACAATAAAACTTAACATTTAAATTCTTACTAACACGAAAACAAAAAAAAACAAAAAAAAAAAAACTACGCATTGGCAGTTTTTATAAGCACTTGCGAGGTGGGGAATAAAGCAGTTGAGTATAGACAGCCTTAGAACTAACACGTCGTAATCAGTGTCGATCCGTAATATTAGTAAGCAAGATTGTAACCGTGACTATTTAAAATAAACCCAGTGTATCGAATAATCTCTGTGATTTCATTTGCACGATTATACCCACCGACCTGCCCACACACGATGTCCTGACTTCCTGATGGTTTGCATCTATCGGCCAGCCTTGATGAGACATATACATAATCATCTATGCGTCATGTTGAAAGGAAATGTATATATTATTCATTCAACAACCAAAAACACACATGCACCCATAATAATATGTCAAACATTATATCATCAGAAGTAAGAAGCCTTAGTGAGAGTTTTTTAACGTACTCGATCATGTTAGCTTAACGTTCTCTTATATCAATATTTGGATGCACGGTTGGCGCAGTGGTTGAGCGATTGATTGCTGCGCTGCGTGTTGCGGGATCGATTCCCGCATGAAACAAATATTTGTATGACCTACAGATAGTTGTTACGGCTCTGGGTGTTTGTGTATGTGAGTTTATGTTCGTATACGCACCCACGATACAGAAAGAAATTCCCAGTGTGGGCAAGGTTTTTTTAAGAATATGTATACAAAAAAGTGGTTTTCCCTTACTGTCACCAGACGGTGTTTATCCAGTTTCATTCAATACAAATTCGAGTAAAAACTCGCACTAAGCGATATTGATATCATTTTTGGTGATATTAATATCATCCCTACTTTTCGACATTTACTGTCGCCGAGATGATACAAGAATATACGATACTTATCTCAATGTGTGTCTCTCATGTTACAGGTGCGGTGCTGGCGTCTCCGCTAAACGAAAACCTAGTTAATGCTCTTGTTTCCCAGTTGGATGGGTTGGATGAACACATTTACCTGGGTACTCATGATTTGTATTCTAAAGGACACTTCGCCTCGGTAGAAGGTCAGTCTATTATAGAATATTTAAACATTCTGAACTGTGGGTACTTCGCGCAGTGTAGTACAGCTCCCAGTATTAACGTGTTTTAAAAATATAGTAATGGCCCAAAAGGCCCTTGAAGGTGTAGTGCGCGAGCTACATAAAGTAGTGACTGATCTTGCGACAAAAGTCAGTGCTCTCGAGGTTAAAATAGACGAGCAAACTGCTATAATTGTTAAGCAAGCGCAATCGTTGAGCTTGTTAACATTAGCTGTTGAGGGTACAAATAAATTTGTCCCTCCGAAACTATTGGACGCTGACGGCGATCAAGAGCAGCCAGAGATTTCAGCGACTAAGCAGCGACCTATCCGTCAAGCGAGAGTTAATTCTAGCGCTAAAAGCAAAAGTGGATACGCAGCCGCTGCAAAAAAGTCAGCCGCTGCAAAACCAGGAACCGATGGTGACGTAGGTGAGAAAAATAACTTGCCAAAGACACCAACGGTGACAGCTACAACTGCAAGTCGCAATCTACCCACAAAAACAAACTTATCATCGTTGGAGTGTCCGGCCACGAAATTAGAGGAAACGCGCACGGACGATACAAGACATGATAGCCACGAAAACGTTACCGCCGATGAAGGGTGGCAACCGGCGCGCAAAGCACGGAATTCTAAACGGCGAGTAGTAACTGGCAGCGGACAAGAGGATGACGAGCTCAAAACCGTAGAAAAGCTTAAATATTTGCAGGCTTGGTCTTTCAAGCCGGAAACTACGGAACAAAACGTGCTCACCTACTTGAACAAGCTTCAAGATTGTGATCAATATCTTGTTGAAAAACGTTTAATTAAGACTTCGAGACACGCTGCTTTCGTAATTGCATTTCCTGAGAGCTTAAATGAGCGGATAAACACGCCGGCGGCGTGGCCCGCGGGAGTGAAGTTGCCAGACTGGTTTCCGAGGCGTCCCCGCGAGCAGCGGGGGGGGACAAGCACCGAGATTCGCACCGGCGCCAGTGCAGGCGCAGTCGTCGACCGCCGAAACAGGAATGATTTACAGTGTCGATATGCTAATACTAATAGCTTCAATAGTTCCCATTCGCAAACGTTGGGACTAGAGTGCTTAAATGGTGTGAATGTGGTTCAAGCTAGTGGCAAGAAACCGAAGTGCTCGTTAGATCTATTTTACCAAAACGTTAGAGGACTACGCACTAAGTTAAAGTCGTTTTATAATAATATTTTAGAGTCTATGGTTGATTTGGTAGCCATAACCGAGACTGGTATTAATGATTCAATACATGATGGTGAACTGGCTCCGAGCGGATACACAATACTAAGATGTGACCACGAGGATGGCCGTAAACACGGAGGGGTCATGCTGGCCGCCACTCCACACGGCGCGCTCGACTTACGCAGAGTACCATTGCCTGATAACGCTAGCTTGATCCACCACCCGTTCGAAATCGTGTGTGCGACGGTATACCGTCAAAATATGTTATTGTTTTTATGTTGTGTTGCATACATTCCACCTAACACTATTGAACGGGAATATATGTTTATGTTCCATTTACTGGAGCGGTTATGTGTTCGCTATGATAATGTTGTTTTAGTGGCTGATTTAAATATGTATTCAACAAACCAAGATGTACAATGCTATTATGAATACTTTGTCACCTTCTGTGGGTTTCGCCAATCTAACAATATACTTAATTGCAACAATCGCACGCTCGATGTTGTCCTAACTACTTTGCCCGAAGATGATATTATCGTAAGCGAGGTACGTGGGGATTGTTTGTCATGCATAGACCCGCAGCATCCGCCGCTACGAATAAGTATAAGTAGGTCGCGTGATCTGAGGTCGCGAGTGACTTCTAGCCCTAGTGGCCCTGTACCGCAGGCTTCCACCTCCCTACCGAGATGGAATTATAGAAAGGCAGACTTCCATTATTTATATTTGGGACTTGCAGAGACAGACTGGAGCGCCCTGTATGAAACGAGTAATGCCGACGAAGCATATAGGATATTTTATGACATAGTTTATAGGATTTTGGATGATAGCACTCCAAGAAAGAGCTCCAAGCGTGATTGCTTTCGTTATCACTACCCTGAATGGTTCACTGCTGACATAAATGGTTATATTAAACTGAAGGCTTTTTGGCACAAATCTTTTAAGAAGACTCGTTCGGTCAGCGATTATGTTAACTTTTCTCACTACCGTTCTATTGTCAAAGATAAAATCAGTAGCGCATACCATGATTATCAGAGCCGTACTGAACAACAATTTGTTAAGGAACCGAGGTCTTTTTGGGGTTTTGTTGGTAGCAAGCGTTCGAAACGTAGTAAACTGAAGATAGCTAGGAATGGTGAGCCGTTACCAGAGTATGAGTGCGCCCAGGCGTTCGCTGACTACTTCCACTCGGTCTATGGGACGCTGGCGCCGCGATTAGATGCGGCTGCCGCTGGACAGGTGGCGCCCGAGCGCGGCGCCCGGGTTCACGTGGGACAGTTGTCCCTCGGAGAGGTGGATACCGCGCTCGCGCGCCTCAAGCCCAAGCGTTCAGTTGGGCCGGACGGGGTGCCACCCTTCATTGTTAGGGATTGCAGGGCAGTACTGGCCCGGCCGCTCATGCATTTATTTAATATATTTTTACGAGAATGCTCGTATCCCGACGGTTGGCAGTTGACTAGGGTTACTCCGGTACCGAAGGGCACTCCAAGCTCGGATGTCAGCGGATATAGACCTGTAGCTGTACTTTCAGTGTTTGCTAAAGTCTTCGAGTCCGCGTTGTGCTCTTGCATCCACTCGCAAGTAGCATCACAGCTCAACGACGCGCAGCATGGTTTCCGTGCGGGCCGCAGCACGAATTCTAACCTAATGTGTTTTTTAAACCAGGCCGCCACAGTGCTGGACTCGGAATCAGGTGGACAACTGGACGTCGCTTACTTCGACTTCAGGAAGGCATTTGATAGTGTGGACAATGACATCCTTTTGAATAAATTTGCGGGGGTTGGTTTTACCCCAGCCCTCCTAGAGTTTTTTGCTAGCTACTTGGGTAACCGTAAGCAAATTGTGGAATACGCAGGTTACACCTCGGACTCGTATTTCACCCTGACGGAGGTTAACCAGGGGACAAATTTAGGACCCTTAGAATTTATTTCAATGATTAACGATCTTCCAGAAGTCATTAAAGACGCTGGTTGTTTGTTATTTGCTGACGATCTCAAGTTATTCATGCGGATCACAGACGAGTCACACTGCGGCATGCTTCAGCGAGACATCGATCGGGTGGTAGCATGGAGTGAAGAGAACAAATTAATCTTCAATGTGACGAAGTGTAACATAATGTCCTTCACGCGGGCCGTGGTACCCCGACGTCACGATTATTGCATGGGGGGTCACGTCATACCGCGGGTGCGGTTAGTGCGAGATCTTGGTGTTACCTTTTCCGAGGATCTGTCGTTTCGTACTCATGTGTTGCAGGTATGTAGAAAAACCTTCAAAAATCTTGGGTTTGTCATGCGTGAAACCCGTGACTTCACCAATATGGCAGCAGTGAAATCGCTTTATAATGCGTTAGTACGAAGCAACTTGGAAACTAGTGCTATCATCTGGAATCCTTATGAAACGAAGTATTCTACGATGGTGGAAAAAATGCAAAACAAATTTACCCGGTACCTATACATGAGGCAATTTGGTATTTACCCTTTTTACCCGCTTATGTATCCAACCCTCTTTGTTATAGGGATGGTTGGGTACTATAAGTTGGAGGTAAGGCGCAACCTCGCCCTTGTAAAATTTGTCTTCATGGTTTTTCGTGGTATGCTAAATAATCCACAAATATTAGAATCGTTGGGATTGCTCGTTCCAAACAGGAGGCTACGGTTAGGACCGAGGGAAGGGCTGTTTAAAGTCCCGTCAGCACGCACTAACGTGTTAAAGTTTGCACCAGTCACTTGAGCAGTTAGGATACTGAATAGCGTCTCTCTGCGTTTGGACATATTTTCTTGCTCTTTGGCGGAATTCCAGAGGGTGATACTTAGTGTGTTGTCCACTGTGTAACATGTGCCTCTACCCAGACCCGTTACTCGGACTGGCAAACTGGCAATGTATGACTACATTTGTTAGCTTGGGTCTTACCTGTAAAAATAAATGTATGTGTTAATAATAAATAAATAAATAAAATAAAAAAAAACATAAAATTAGGGGACTGCTAGCTCAATGATTAACTTTCGCCTAGACAATAACGCCAAGTCAATGTAGTATTGGGTGCGACCGTACTCAACTACTCGTATATTCGCCGATGAATGGAATGGTATTCAAAATAAAATTATAATATTATATTGTCCTAAGACCAAAGTTTTCAACCATCGAGTCCTACCTGTTATGACCTACGGGGCCGAGACCATACGGCTGGTTCATCAGTTCCAGGTCGCTCAGCGAGCTATGGAAAGGGCTACGCTTGGAGTCTCTCTAAGGCATCGAATCCGAAACGAAGTGATCAGGATCAGGATCAGGGCACAAAATTGTCGATATAGCTCACAGAATAAGCAAGCTGAAGTTGCAATGGGCCGGCCATATTAGCCGTAGAACCGATGACCGTTGGGTAGACATGTTCTTAAGTGAAGACTGCAAACTTGTACGGTAAGGTAAGGTAGGACGCCCTCAGGCTAGGTGGAGCGATGATCTACGAAGGGTGGCTGGTATCAGCTGGCTCAGAGTTGCCGAAAATCGATGCTGATGACGTGCAATTAAAGAAACCTATGTCCAGCAGTTGACTGCTGTAGCTGATGATGAATATGATGATTTCGCAGTAAATAAGAGCTAACTTACACATCAACTACTATTATTGTTTAGTGTAAATGAGCGTATATTTTCCAGGAGTGCCAATGTCGGACATGAAAATAGAATGGTCACGTGGTCCCCGAGATATGACTGCAGATTGCCTCACTATGTCTACCTATAACAACTCGTACAACATGTATATCTCGTCTTGCAACGAGCCACGACCCTTCATTTGTTACAGGAAATTCGGCAATGAAACGATGAACGAATGTGGCACGTTTGATGATGGTGAGTAAACTATCTAGCAGTTACTAAACATGATTTTTTTCGTGCAAATGATCATAGAAAAGTATATTGTCGAGGTAAGGTCCCCACCATCATGTTCATATGGTCTCATCATAGACCATGCATGGTAAATATGTCTGACACTCATCAGTGCACAAAACGGAAGCACGTTGTTTATAAGCTACTCTGTACTTTGGTTCAGCTTCTTTGACCGAAAGTGCATATATTTAAATTTTATTTTATTTCAGAATATCACTTTGAGCAGCATACTGGCAGCTGTTACAAAGTCCATCGCAAGATACACACTTGGACCCATGCTTACGGAATATGTGCATCTGAGGGAGGTCACCTGGTCATTCTGAATGACAAGGAAGAGGCCCGCATCGTCAAGGATATATTCTCTGTTCGTCAGGCGAATGAATTGTGGGATCGTTTTCACGTAGGTCTGGGAGCCTGGATGAACCGCAATGACCTTGACCGTATCTGGACCACTATTCACGGTATTACAATTTAGGCGATTTTTATTTAGACATTGATTTGTAGTAATCGTAGGATATTCGTTGCTATTTATTGAAGAACTAGCTGTGCCCGGGGCTTCGCTCCCGCCAACTACCTACCCTACTTTGTTACCTATATATCCTTTAACACACTATTTTTTATGGATATATTTTCGATGTACGAAAACACTTTTCTACAGATATATTATATGTATGATGAGTTGATTCGAGCGATGTACAGTCGATGCAGCACCCAAGTATGGTCTTCAGTGAGCACTACTGGCAGCTTCAGTCTGGCAGTTGGCTTGCACAAATGTTCGGCCCTCGGCCCTTACCTCTTCCTGATTATAATGGACGCTCTGACGTCGGACATACTGGAAGAGGAACTCTGGTGTAGGCTGTTTGCCGATGACATTGTGCTGGTTGCCGTGTGGCCTAGACATCCAGAGCAGATTGGAAGTTTGGTGGCATCGACTGAAGAGAGTTGGCCTGAAATTAAGCAGAACCAAAACTGAATACTTGTTCTGCGATTTTGGCGGTCTCTCCAGTTCCGTGTCCATAGCTCTTGCTGGAACGGCTTAACCGATCTGCTCCGAGTTCCGGTACCTAGGGTCGCTTATCCAAGGGAATAGCGAGGTAGACCGAGACGTTAAGTACCAGTTCAACTCAGGATGGATGAAATGGCGACATGTCACTGGATCAATTGTGACCCATGGATACCCCTTAAGTCAAAGGGGAAAATCTACAAGTACGTAATTTGACCTGTCATACTGTATGGATCAGAATGTTGGGCTGTGAAAAAGATGGATAAAAAAAATTGCGAGTAGCAGAGATTAGATGTTGAGATGGATGTGCGGAATGACGAGAATGGATAAAGTGAGAAATGAGTATATTAGAGGAAGTTTGAAAGTGGCGCCAGTGACAGAAAAGTTGAAAGGAAACCATTTGTCCTGGTATGGTCATGAGAGGAGGAGGGATGAACCGCATGTTACTTAAAGAGTTATTAATATATGTGTGGATGGGTAATAATAATAAACTGTGGCCTGAATTGTCAAGAGTGACACTAAAATTTCCTTCGCTCTTCGAATTGTTTTAGAATATATTTATGAATCCGAACAATATCACCGTTAAAACTACATAAAACTAAATTTAAATAATGTCTACATATATATTTATTAAAACAACCAGAAGAAAACAAACACAAAAAAATAATACAAATACTATAATTAAAATGAACAACATACAATAAACCAGTACAAATAGTCTTTATCGGGCGGTAACAAGGTGCGCGCCTTATTGATGTATTCTTTCGGCATACTCAAATGGACTCAGACTGAACTTGACGCACTGGGTAGGAGAGTCCACACATTGCTTACCGCAAATCGTATGCATCACCCATGGTCATCGGTTATGAGACTTTGGTTATGGACGCTTCTACCGGGTCCTACATGGGACCGATGTAGATCTTTTAGCGTCCGTGGCCTGGCTGTGATTTGGTGACCTTTTCGGGGAAACCGAAGGTTTTGTCTTTGCGATTATGGACGAAGTTATGATGACAAAGAACTACCGGAAATACATTGTGAAGGACGGCACGGTTGGCATCTGTCGGGTATGTCACCGGCTGGGGGAATCAATCCGTCACATTATCTCCGGTTGTTCTAGTCTGGTTAACGGAGACTATTTGCATAGACACAACCTTGTAGCCAGCACCTGTAGCCAAGTTGACAAACTACAATCGATAACGCCAGTAGAAAACGAATCAGTCTATGGGGATGACACATCTGAACGTTAAGTCTCGTGTTCAGACCATACAAATAGAAGGCGTTAACGATTGTAGAAAGAGATTCGATACGAAACGTTTGTAACTTGGCTAGGGGGGCAGGATTATCCATCAGAAACTTGCTCTTAAATACAATCTTGTGGAGTCGGAAGTGCCTTACTATAAGTATGTGCCCGACCCAGTTCTCGAAAATGGCAATGTCACGTTGTATTGGGTGATCCCAGTCAGTGATGCTAGACTGATGTCTAGCATCACTGACAGGACTATTGTTGCCAATAAGCCTGACATAGTGGTGATTGTTGATATAGCGGTCCTCCATGACGAGAACCTCGTGAAGGCTGAGAGAGATAAGAAAAGCAAGTATCTTGATCTAGCTCGTGAGGTTGTCGACATGTGGGATGTGAATACAGCAGTAATTGTGCCGATGGTCGTGACGACCAATGGCGAAATAGCCAAGAGCCTCGACGAACATCTGAGGAGGCTCTCGTTGGGCAGCTGGATCAAGGGCTTGATCCAGAGAGTGGTACTCCTGTACACGGCGCGTATAGTTAGGAGGTTCCTCTCTCAGGAGCCCTGACCACCGGTAGCTTGGACCCTGTTCCCGATACCGGTGGGCTACTATTTTTGTATTTTAAATGTATTTTTATTTTATTTTTTATAGAACAATATTTAAAAATGTTAAAATATGTTAAGATAATAAATATATATTAATAATAAAAAAATATTTCATAAAACAAGAGCACATTGCACTATATACATTGTAGATTATAAATTTTACATTTGTCACAGTAATAGCACAATTATAAAGACTCTATCCCTTTAACTAGGTCTAGCCTGTATCTTAAGAGATAGGGTTCAGCCATATGGGTACAGTGAATAATTGACAGTCTCTAACAAGTAGAACAGTGTCGATGTTACAGTGTTGTTGTGGTGGAGAGGTAGATGAAGGCCATATAAAAGATGAATGGACTGTGTGAGGAGTGATGTAAAAGAAAAGGCAGCCAGTGATAGCGTGACATATGGAAGAAGAAAACTTGTTGCACCGACCCCAAGTAACATGGGATAAGGGCAGGTAAATGATAATACTGGTGATCATTGATGATTCCATTGGAGTGTAAAGTGCCGCGCGCGCACTTGAAGTAGTCGATTGTATTATGCGCTACCACGCAAATCCTTATACACTTATCTCCAAAAATCTGTATCAGACCTTTACCTTTAAACGAGATCAATCTGCTGGGTCTTTTTTTTAACTATGATGGGTTCGGCTTCCAGTCTACGTGGACGCAGCTGAGTACCAGTATTTTACATAGAGTGGCTGCTCATTTGACCTCCACAACCTAGTAACTGGGTAACACTATCGCTATGGCAAGACAGGAGTCAGATTTCCTGGTTTCTTACTGTAGCGGCACCAACGCCGCCACTTACGAACTAATGACATGACGTCACACAAATCCTGCATCGCGCAAGTAAAGTTTTCGGCGCGATAAGAACACATACAACAGTCCGACAACAACCGTCGGGCAGTTGCCCGGACCAGACACAACACCCGTCTGGTCGGAGGATCCTCCCTTTCCTACGGAGGTGTGTGGGACTTTACACCCTGTTCCATCACCCCCAAACTGGTGACCCCGACGTGATCATCAGCGCAGCCTTCGTGCAGAGCTACTTCGTCGTGACGTCATCATCACTTTCTCAAGCTTTCGAGCAGCGAGTCACACAGCCAGCCACTACCCACGGCATCTACGGGGGTATCCTGACCACCAGCATGCAGCGGACGCGCATTCCTGGTCATCACCCCCTGCTTCATTCATCACCGCTCCGACCCACTGGAGCCAGCAGCACTTTCCCGACTCACTGGGACATCATCACCGCTCCGAACTACTGGAGCCAGCAACACTATCCCGACTCACTGGGATTTCATCACCCCGACTCACTGGGGCACAACCGCATACAGTTCCGACTCACAGCGAACTCTGCGACTTCCGGTTCCGACCCACGGGAACCAACCTTCCACTGGCCAGGCACACATCACGAGATGTACGGACGACTCACCCTGCTATCGACCTCCAGTCTCCGGAGGGGAGTGATGTAGCGGCACCAACGCCGCCACTTACGAACTAATGACATGACGTCACACAAATCCTGCATCGCGCAAGTAAAGTTTTCGGCGCGATAAGAACACATACAACAGTCCGACAACAACCGTCGGGCAGTTGCCCGGACCAGACACAACACCCGTCTGGTCGGAGGATCCTCCCTTTCCTACGGAGGTGTGTGGGACTTTACACCCTGTTCCATCACCCCCAAATTACTATCCGTAACGACTGTCAAAGATCTTCAAATAACAGCTAACAGTTTCATGCTTTCCGAGGCACGAAAGAAACTCGATATTTCACGATGGTCATCCATCCTCGGCAAGCGATGCTTTACCTTTAAGATCGACCCGTGCGGCTGTTATTATTTAGCCTCATCAAATTTACAAGGAATGACTTTAGGGGAATCTTCTTCCAAACAAACTTCTACTCAGTGAATTAATTTATAATTGTGATTTGTTTCAGGTGAGAGTTTTGAAGACGTGTTCAATGAATGGAATGATGGCCAGCCTAACAATCTTGGGGGTATCCAAGACCGAGTGTCGTTTGTCAGAGAAGGTTCTTTGGATGACATCGATCCTGAGTTCAACGCTATGTTCATCTGTGAGAAGTCTCCAACATCAATCCAGTTTGAAGTCCCGCAACTAGAGTGGAATGAATACCATGGAATGCAAGAACACGCTTTATATGGATCTTATGTTATTGAATTAGACAATATCTGAATTGAGAATTTCTAGTTAAGAAATTGCCAAGAAGGGTTTCTTTTCACAAGTTTGAAGCTTAAGTAGAGGAACTTCAAATTCTTAATTCAGTAACCGGCGTTTAATACCTTGTTGGCAACCAATCATGCATGCTCGATATATAACTATTACTAGCTTTTATTGTAAGCGTAGGTTAGTTAGTTTGTATGGGTCAAATCTTGTTACTGTATTTTAAAACTGTTTGGAAATGGAACGAAGAATAACTTATACTTGGAAACGGTTCTGGTCTCTTAGAGAAATAATGAAGGATAAAAATATGCCAATGAAAGGGAAAAAGAAAGTATACGAAATATGCATTATGCCATGCTTACTATATCCAGACATGGGCGTTAACAGAACTACAAGAGAGTAAATTGAAAGTCTGCCAGAATGCAATAGAAAGGAGTATTTTAGGTATAAGAAGAAGGGATAGAGTGAAATTATAAGATATTAAAAAGGAAGCAAAATAAAAAAATGCAAACACAGCCTACAGACAGCTCAAATGGCGTTGGACGGGACATATGTCGAGAGAAAGTATAGAGAAATGCACTAAGTAATAGAATGGTATCCAAGAGATAGCGAAAGAAATAGAGGGAGACAAACCAAAAGATGGGAAGATGACCTGAAGAAAATAGCTGGTCCGATGTGGACCCGTTTAGCAAGAGACAGGAGTACGTGGAAATCTTTAGAGGAGGCTTTTGTCGATAGACAAGCTGTTTCACATAAACAACCAGTTGCCGATCACGCAAATGCAAGTTAGAATAGATTAAATCAATTTAGTTTTAGTAAGTAGGCATGTAATAATTAATTGTAAGAAAGAAACAGCAATAAAGTCTATTCTATTTACTACTAGCTGTGCTCGCGGCTTCGCTACCGTTAACTGCCTATCCTACCCTAATTACCTACCTACCTGTACCTACCCTACTTACCTACCTACCCGTACCTACCCTACTTACCTAAACCTATCTACCTTACTTACCTTTCTACCTACCTAGATCGAGCATTCGCTGCACAGAATACTATTTACTCTAGGGAGAAGAATATCGAATACATACAAAAAAAAAGGACAGATTTGCTGCGCGCCATCTAGTAGCACTCCAGAACACCACACCGAAACTAAAACGTAAAACGTTTTTTTCTAAAAAATACCGACTTTCCAAACAAAAACACTACAAAGTGAAAAATTGCTTTCTTTTTGGAAGTCGGTGTCTTTGGTTGCTACCAATATTTTTCGTTATAGACGTTTTTACTTTGTAGTGTTTTTATTTGGAAGTCGGTAGATTTAATTTGTTTTTTTTCACTTTTTAGTTGTACTTGATAGGCAAGTTCTTTAGTAAGGTACCTATAATGCCAAATAGATTACCCGAATATCATTTATTTATTTATTTTATCATGAAACTTGAACATAACCGGTGAAATGAGGGTATACCAAAGTGAACTGTACATGTGGCGGAAATTACGTGGACCACCACCTTACAATATGGAGCAAAACGCTGTCGCGTATGACTTTGTGCCAGAGCCTAACATCAGGTGATCCATTGTTCCTTGTTAAGTCAGCGGCGCGCGGACAGCGGCGGGCAACCAGCTGAGCGACGCGCCTCAGTCTTCAACTACCTACCCTACCGTTCGCGCCGCGCTTATAATAATTATTGCTTCTTTGTTAAGTGCTAGTACCAGTTATTGTTATACTTTCTTGTTATAATATACTTCTTTCATCTGCTTCTAATAACATCCTTCATTTCTTCGCCTTTCGTACTCATTATTCCCGCTAACCTTCACTTGCTATTATAGTGAGCCTTACTATACGGGTTAGATTCCCGTGTAGCGTAAGAATAACTGATACACTTATACCCTACATACACATCTGCGTACTCCTTTAGAGCGTACTGGCGTGATGTTATTTTATGTAATGGTATAAACAGACATGCGATTGCAGCAATCCGGAGAAATTTGCCGTCATTTATTGAAGTGTTCTATTGTATAATTATCTCCGAAATTCTTCATCAGATCTTCACCAAATAAAAATGGGTCCAATTTGGGAATATACTCTTTGAAATATATAAATAATTTTCAAAATCGGTCCACAATTGACGGAGAAATCGAGGGAAAAGAAAAACTAAACTAATGTCAAACCTCCTCCTTTTTGGAAAGTCAGTTAAAAAATACCTATCTTTAGCCGGAACTCGGTCTCGAAACCTTAAACGTTTATCATTAGGCTATTCAGACGGGCAATAGCGTTAGCGAAATTACGGACCACATTGCACGCACGTCAACGCCATTATTGACATTAGTAGTATGATTAGGGACCTAAAATCTCATAAAACGTATTTTTTTAGTCTCGTGCATTAGGTCCCGAATCCCGAATTATAATTTTTACTCTAGCCACACTTGAAATAGCCCTTGAAGGTATATATTTGATTAGACTCCCTCTGGTTCGCTGAGTCCCCGCACGGGGTCGCGGCGGGCGTGTTTTAGGTACCCTAACTATAGTACCTACCAATATTAGGGTACCGTACTCAAAGGGTAAAAACGGGACCCTATTACTAAGACTCCGCGATCAGTCTGTCTGTCTGTCACTAGGCTATATCTCATGAACCGTGATAGCTAGACAGTTCAAACTCACAGATGATGAATTTCTGTTGCCGCTATAACAACAAATAATAAAAACAGAATAAAATAAATATTTAAGTGAGGCTCCCATACAACATACGTTATTTTTTTGCCGTTTTTTGCGATAGTGGTACGGAACCCTTTGTCCGACTCGCACTTGGGCAGTTTTTTTTTTAATATTCTTTCTTCCGCGGAAAATCTTAACACCGCCATTCAGAAAATGATGCGTAATACACAACGCCATCTATCGAATATGGAATTCAACAGTCCGAGTATCTGAATTGCGTATGTTGCGATATTATACTTCTTGAACTCTTTAAATTCATCTAACTTTTGATAGAGTGAACCGATTGCGATGAAACAAAAACTTTGTAATACTTCAAGTTACGCACAATATTTATGTATAAAAGTTATCTACATTGGTTTCGTACATTTTACGTGATGCGTGCACAAACAGACAAACAGATAAACAGACAAAAATTCCAAAAATGCTGGAAAAGGGTTCTGTTTGTTCTCCTTTAACAACCTGGCTATTTTTTTGGAAATATTTTCGATGTACAAAAACGACTTTTCTACAGATTTATTATATGTATTGATTTATTTTATTTATTATTGTACCGTACTATACATTTTTAGACTAGAATTTGGCTGGATTTAAATATAAACAAAAATAAAAACATTTCGACTACAGCATGATGGAGCTAGCTTACTGAAAATTGCGACAGTTTTTTCCAGCCATTGCTGTGTCACTGCTTGGTAAGGGTACTTTCACACAGAACATCCGTATTTACAGTACCGTTTTAACGGATCCGTCGCTACTGTAGGTAAAGTTTTCACCACGTTTTGTCAGTGTACCACCAACTTTCAAACAAAACGGATCAGTATTTTAATACTGTTGTGTGTGTGTGACGATAAAGCGGACCTAAAACGAGCCTCTGTGTGAACGAGCATTAAAGGCCCCCAAATCCTTTCAGACACCCTTTTCCCGCGCCGTCTCAAATCAGCCCTCATGGCTACAGTTTATAATTTGCAAATGGAATGTGAAATGTTCAAGAACTCTATAAAATTAAAACCGATATGTGTAACAAAAGGGGAACGTGTGGTAGATTAAGGTCCACTCCCTCTCATAGAGAAGAGGCTTGAGTCCCAGAAGCGGGTACATTACTGGCTAATCAAGCTTGAGAGCAGTGGTGGCCCAGTGGTATCGGCCGCGACTTACAAGTTGTAGGTCGTGAGTTCGCACCCAGGCAGGCGCTTTACTTTGTGTTAATTATTTCATCACCACTGCTCTCAAAAACGTTGAAGGAAAACATCGAGAGGAAACCGGCATGTCCTAGAACCAAAAATTCGAATTCATGAGACCAACCCTCACTGGGCCCGCGTGGTGGATTACGGCCCATCCTCTCTCACAGAGAGGAGGCCTGTGTCCCAGCAGTGGGAACATTAATAGGCTGATGATGTGAAGCTTGAGATCGCAGACATGGTCAGGACAGCTGCTGCAGTAAGCATGCGCCGCCATTATACTGTGGATTTATCTTATCCACTCCGATGCCGTGAACTGACAATCCAAACTTATAAATGTAAAAGGACCCTGGGAAGGACATAGTTAACCGGGTAGTGTGTTCCCACTAACGGGATGGTGATAAACACTTCTAATGCGGGTGAAGCCGGGGGCAGAAGCTTGTCCTAGTATAACTGCACATTAACGTGTACCCTGTGTTCAAAATAACACGTATATATATATATATATATATATATAGGACACAGTTTAAAGTATAGAAAGTATAGTAGTTTCTTAGATAGTTAATGTCGTGGTGGTCCAGTAGCTAAGACCTCGCCTCTCATGCTTGGGTTATGCGAAAATAAAATGAAAATATGTACTTTCTAAGTTTATCTTGAACACTGCTGACAACGGTGAAGGCAAACATCGTGAGGAAACCTGGGCTTATAGTTAGTATAAGTTTGTGCTCCATGTGTGTAATTTCTGCAAGGCGTTCCAGAAACGATTAATGAATTAATGAATGAATAGTGCCCCAGTTTGTCAGTTATGTAGAGTCTCGCTTCTGACCCTCGACCATTGCAACACTGTCTCTATTGACGAGGCAGTCTTGGACTTGTTGAGGTTGGATATGATTTTTTATGACATTTAATCTACATGGTCTTTGCTGCAAAAAGTATCAAATATCAGAGTCAAAACTAAACGTTTAGACGAGAGTTCTTCTTCTTCCTTCCCTGGACCCATTATTTGCGCCATGCTGAATTGTAGACGAGAATTAATAGTGGTATTTGAAGATAACAATACTTCGTACAATTTGACTTTCCATCCCGAGAACAGAGAGAAGGGTGCCGTGCCGTGCCTTATTCTGATTTGTGACCCCATCAAGGATTTTATCATGAACTGGAGGCCTACCTGTATTTAGGCATCGTCCTATAACGCAGTTATGTTACTATCTACTCAAAAAGAAAAAAAGGAAACTTTATAGGATCACTTCGTTGTCTGTCTGCCTGTCGATCTGGCCGTGTGTCAAGACATTTTTCTCTGAAAAGCCTGAAGGTGAAGTTAATCCTCAATCCAGTTCATCATTATGTTCGATACTTTAATCCCGGAACCCTTTTGAAATTCTTTTCTAATTCTAATTTTGAAATTGGGCCAAATTTTATACAAAATAATGTAAGCAATTAGGTAGAATAAAAACAGATACGATATGATATTTTACAGTAACTGGACAATATTGATACAACTAGCAAGTTTCTGAATACGTTTATATAATCTTTTCTAACCCTTAACCAGTATTCTCAAATCTAAGTGCCCGGACGAAGTGTGCAGTCTCCAAGATGGGCCGTGCATATTTTAAACACCATCAACCCTTGCCGTTTACTAAAGACCTATTTCAAAGCTGCCCTACATTGGACCTAGAACACATTTCAAAATGTACCTTGTCTGTCACACTACAGAGTCAAAAATGCTTTGAATTTTTTTCTATGGTTTTCGAAATGAAAGCTGACACGTATAGTGGAGCGCCGTAAGGCATAAAAATTGTAAAATCTCGGAACCCAGGGCCAGTCAATGAATTGAGGATTGTTTGACTGCATTATTAAAAGCTCAAATAAAAAAGTAAAAAAAAATATTGACCGTTCTCGATTACAATTTTTTTTAACAACAATTGAGGGGTGGAAGGAAAAACAAAATGTTTATAGCACAGATTTTATATTTAATAAATTATATTTGCATAGTAACTTTAATGTTAATATTTTAGACTTTCGCAAAAAATGACGATTTACAAAAAAAAATATCATTAGCTACATACATTATTGTTCTTTATTGTCGTCGTCTTCGATTTCGTTGATGTACTCGTAGATTGTTGGTAAAGGATTAGTACAGCTGTCACCATTGCATTCTAAGCAAGCAGCAGTGCAGTTTAATCCACTTTTCCTGCACCCACAAGGTGCTCCGCATCCTGTTTTGCATATCCAAAAAATAATTTTTAGTAAAGATTCTGGAGCTGGTCGCTGCGTCATTGTTTGCGGTAACAATATTCCGCATTCATATTTTCAACCCCATTCTTCTGGTGATATTTCTCTTCTGAGCCATGTTTGAATTTGCAGATGTACTCTTTTGAAGTATTCAAAAGCGGCATCTGCAGTAGGTGGTAAAGACGGCAGTTTAACGCAGGTATTTTTAGCAGTTGCTTTCAAAAAAGAGTTATATCTTAATAGATTAAGATCTTTTATTTTTTGGGGGACAACGTAAAAAGCGTGCCTGTAACACCAGCCTTAAACATTTCATTAATATCTTTGCATTCATTTTTAAAAACAGTCGCAGCATTTTGCAAGTCAATACGTTTTGCAAAATTTTTTGCAAACACATTTTTGCCACGTTGGAAAAAATCTGACGTCTTTTTTTTTATTGTCTATAGGCTCGCGCTTGACCACTATCTCACCTGATGGTAAGCGATGATATGGTCGACGTGAAGCACGCTTGCCTAGGAGAAACCCATTCACTCTTGACTTAAAGCCCCCTATAGCTATCGGGAACACAGACTCCGGCAGGGAATTCCACTCCTTTAGCTGTATGCGTAATAAAAGTGTCCCTAAAACGTTTTGTGCGTATGGGTGGGATGCCCATCATGTACCGATGACGCGATGTCTGGTTGTCCGATGATGGAACAGGCTGGGCGGAATTAAATCATGCAATTCCATCGCACACTCCGATACCGAAATGTAACCGATAAAAAACCGACAAGCTGGCAACTCGGCGACGATGTTCAAGGCTCTGGAGCTTTGATTTGACCAGTGCCTCATTGCCGATGAGTCTCTTAGCTCGCTTTTCGATCGACTCTAGTGCATCAAGCTGGTATTTGGCAGATCCGTCCCAGAGATGAGAACAGTACTCCATGCACGATCCAACTTGCGCTTGATTCAAGTTGAGCAGCCGTTCCGGCGTGAAGTACTTTCTCACCTTCGCAAGGATCCCCAACTTTTGGCAGCTAGCTGAGCCTTGGCCTCAATGTATGGCCCAAAATTGAGAGTCGATGTCAACGTAACGCCGAGAAGCTCAAGATGGTCAGTTATCGGTACGGTTACACCTTGGAAAGATGGAGCCGGGTGAAATTGGCTCTTTTTAGCGGAAAAGGGTTTTAGCAGCATTAAACTTGACCCGATTGGCATCACCCCATTCGGAGCCTGCCTGCAAGGACAAGTTTAAACGCTCCACCTTAGCAACAGTGCTGTCGTCTGCATACCCAAAGGTTTTAGCAGATCGTTAATGTGCAACAAGAACAATGTTGCTGAGAGTACCGACCCCTGAGGGACTCCGGCATTAATATCCAATTGGTCCGATTAGCAGCCATCGATAACCACTGGAATGGACCGAACCCTCAGGAAGTCTGCAATCCAATCACACAGACCACCGACCAGACCGAATAAAGGAAGCTTACCAATAAAGCTTTCGTGCCAAACCCTATCGAAAGCCTTCGAGATGTCGAAGGAGACGGCAAGCGCTTCCCCATGCCTCTCGATGGCCTCACTCCATATGTGAATGGCATACGCTAAAAGATCTCCAGTAGGCCGATTTCGTACGTCGTCTGTACGTCAATAAAACTAAAACATCTACATCCTCGGACACTACAGCAATGTTTTCGGATTGCAGATTAAGAGCGGTTTTTAGTCTGTCGGCATCAGCTTCTGTTTGGCAAGAAAATATGTTATTTTATGTAAGTGTTTCTCGTAGCATATCTATGAGCCTACTCTTATTTTTGGCATTCACTCAAAATTTCTCCTGCACTATTTTGAGAGGCATGGTTTTTAACCGACTTCCCAAAAAAGAGGAGGTTCTATGTTTTTTACGATTAGGACCGGATTATTTTAAACACAATGGAAACTCAATACCAAATTACTGGCAAACTTGTAGCATTTATTTAACACACATAACCATACACTATACTACAGACACACAGAACAAATACAGCTACTTACATAGTACGCGGAGAAGAGCAGAAGTGAACATAGGCTTCCATAACGTCAATGGAGCAAAAAGGGTCGCGCGCGTCCTACTCCCAGGTAGGATATTTGGCGACTGCCTTGAGCTCTGCGCCCGCACAGGTCATGGCGTTGCCAAGTACGGCAACGCTGGCTACAGAGCGACAAGGACAATAGGGCACGCCCGCACAAGGGCGACAAGGACAGCAACATACGGCGCATGCGAGGCTGCCAGCTCGCATGCCACAGATAACAATAAACTACAGCTAACACAATACAATAATATACATAGACTAAAAAGGCACAGATAATGCAGAATGAGTTGCCTACAATGTTCGACATTATGTTTGTTTTTTTTTTTTTTTTGTGTATGTTCACGCATATCTCCGTCAATTATGGACCGATTTTGAAAATTCTTTTTTTGTTTAAAAGAGTATATTTCGAAATTGGTCCCATTTTAATTTGGTAAAGATCTGATGAAGAACTTCGAAGATATGCAACAGAACTCTTCAATAAATTACGGCAAATCTCTCGGGATTGCTGCAATCGCATGTCTGTTTATTAACCGACTTCCTTGTTGTTGGGAATTCTACCCAACACTTCGGGCGGCCGGAGCGCGCCGTCTACGTTACACACACATCTGCGTGACTCACACGGCATCGGTGTGTGTGCGCAGCGCGGCGGCGACGCGGCGCGGTTCGGCCAAGACTCGCGTCCACGGACTCCACCGCGACAGTCGACACCTCTCAATTCAATTTTAACATTGGTCCTTCAAGGATTTCGCCGTCTTATTTGAAAATTAACGGTCTCCGGCAAAATTTCGACTACCTCAAAGCAGCGGTCTACAGTTGCGGTCTACAGCAGGGGCAGTTCCAGCAGGAGTCAACATCCTGCTCAGGAAACTTCGCCGAGCACCCGCACACGCCCAGAGGAGAAGAAACCGTCAAGAGGTCGACCAACGACGGACTTCGGACCCGTCGAACGTTCGAGTCACGGACAAAGAACTTGCCGATCATCGTCAATCCAGTGGATGGTTTAGACATTCAGTGAGTTCGTTCCAATTTGTCCCTTATTTATACCTTTATTCATTTTATTTCCTATGTTTAAATAGCTATATTTAAGTGAATGCTATCATAATAACTTCATTTAAGTCTCACAGTGACCATTATCTTATTTCATAGCCTTATATTTCTCCAAAATCATATTTTATGCTTAAAAAGCTATAGTCAGTAATTTTCATAACACATCATATTTGTTTACTTCTTATCTAAACAGCTGATCGCTCGGCGAACGTACATACTTACCTGTGCGCAGCTGACCCTTTTTTTTGCGTCATTCATTCGCAGTAATTATATTTAATGCTTCGTTTGAACTGTTTTGCGATTCCTATATATATACTTATATAAAAAACTCTTAAGTTTTCTACAGTTATTACGATCGCAATGGCTGACGAAAAAATTCAGACTCGTTATAAAACGCAGCCGTTTGAGATCAAAACCCAAAAATTTCAGCAACTACCCGCGTCTTTTTTATAAATTTCTTTAGCTACAGAACTGACTTATTAGGAACTTACAAGAACATAATACATTAATTATACACAAAACCAGACATTTAATTATTCAAATCTACCTACATGAACGATATAAAATTTAAATATAATATGACAATAATGAAACAAATTTTCTATCAATAACCACAAACTCAATTCACACCCTCTCTCAAGCTTATAATTTTTTTGAACATTGGTAAATACCAATCCGCTATTATTTCCCAGTTTCAGATACCATCACAGGTCGCAGCCAAGTGCTCTCTGTCTCTTGAGAAGCAGTGATTTAGGAGACGCTGCATTCAGGACGACTGACACTTGTGGTTACCATGCCGCTGAAGGAACGCCAAAGTTTCCTTCAGTCACAGGCGGACACTCAATGCAAGTTGTCAGTTCATGTCTTGTGAGCGTTGTCCTAAAGCTTCTGTTTTCAAATACAGGTACAAAGACAGGGAGTCTTCACCTATCTTTATTCAAATTCATATTTTTAGGATTCCGTACCCGATGGGTCCAAACGGTGCCCTATTACTGTTTTATAAAACACACCACTATATTTTCCGAGTGTGTACCCTCCTTTACAACACATATTCTACATCAAAATATTTACCCGACTAAAAGAAAAGGGTTATTTACATAATTTATATATAACTTTTTTTTCGGATTCATCGGTAACAGATACCGTCGCTGGACGCAGCCACGCGCTCTCTGTGTCTTGAGAAGCAGAAATTTGGGAAACGCTGCATTCAGGACGACTGACACTCGGGGTTACCATGCCGCTGAAGGAACGCCAAAGTTACCTTCAGCCACAGGCGGTACACTCAATGCAAGTTGTCAGTTCATGTCTTGTGAGCGTTGTCCTAAACTTTATGTCTTCAAATACAGGTACAAAGACAGGGAGCCTTCGGTTAGCTGTCTTCGTTAAATTGATATTTTTTATATTTTAATACATTACTTTATTTTATATATACCCTCATTTACTTACAATATCTATTAATCTCGAACATTTTTTATTTATACCTTCACGTATATATATACACACATACAGTCGTTACACAATACGGTGGATTTTGTTTCCCGTGGGC
The DNA here is from genome assembly GCA_964057195.1 of Orthosia cruda. Lineage (NCBI taxonomy): Eukaryota > Metazoa > Arthropoda > Insecta > Lepidoptera > Noctuidae > Orthosia > Orthosia cruda. The sequence continues at coordinate 1,661,515 of OZ059826.1, read as the reverse complement.
TGAAGGCTTATTCCATCAGTCTTACAAAAGACACGATCCACCATAATATTGCTAATATTACTTACTCATTATGAGAAATGGCTAGCTGCCTCACTCTGGTAAAGCTAGTTTAAACTTCCATTCTCTTACTTCTTGTTCCTCTAATCCCCACAACTCTTCTAATCCTATTCCTTCTGTTTCCATTGGACGGCCACTTATTCTATTCTCATCCACAGGATTCTGATGGCGACGAGAAGCCTTATTTTGAAGACCTCTCAAGTGAGGTGACTAACGAGGAGCATCATTTTGAGGGGCATGTTCTCATTACTGCCCTCTTCCAGATTTCTTGAAGCCATTGCTTCAACCCGGCCAGCATGTTGGGAATTCTACCCAACACTTCGGCCGTCTACCCTACACACACATCTGCGTGACTCACACGGCATCGGTGTGTGTGCACAGCGCGGCGGCGACGCGGCGCGGCTCGGCGGACACTCGCTACCACGGACTCCACCGCACCAGTCGACACCTCTTCCTTAAAACTAAATGTTTGTCCGGGACAGTTTACTGTAATTTAAATATTATTAAAGGCTTTAAAACGAACCGCCTTTTTATACAGTCCACTCTCAATTCAAATCTAACATTGTGTTTTTTTTTTTTTTTTTTTTTTTCGTTTTAAAATCTTACGGCGCTCCACTAATAGACGTGGCATGTCGCATCGTGTTGAGAGATTCTTATTGATTTTGCATACATGGACGAATTAGTACACGGCCGGATTCATGAGCTTGATATATCCGGCAATGTATGTGCTTCACCAATAAGGTCGTATTCACTTGTAATTTGAAGGAGCTGAGTTCTCTATAAGCTAGATGTTTGCTAGAGCTATATAGACCCTTTAGACATAGAGACGAAATCGCGGTTTGAGTCGCGTAAAATGCGTCGCGAAATTTATGCTGCATTCGGTTTCATACTAAAGTCATGTTTGTGCCACACGGCGGTGGCGACGCAAAATGAGTTGTCTGCTGACTCACAACCATTATTTGAACCAATTGCGCTTGAGGTGAGGGAAGGGAGCGAGGCAAGCGTCAGCACCCCGTACAAACGTAGAATAGCAACTGAAATTACGTCCGTCGTTGTACGTCGACGTCGTACGTCTGGCAGCCACCAAATTTCAGTTGAACGTAAATTCCGCGACTTACAAATTTTGTATGAGTATTTAACTATTATTCAACTATTATTAACTAGTATTTTACTTTTATTCAACTATTTTCTTATTTATTACATTTTTAAATATTTTTACAAAATACACAAAAAATAAAAACATTTAAAAATATAAAAAATAGAGGCCCACCGGTATCGGGAACAGGGTCCAAGCTACCGGCGGTCAGGGCTCCAGAGAGAGGAACCTCCTAACAATACGAGCCGTGTCCAGCAGTACTGCTTTCTGGATCAGGCCCTTGACCCAGCCGCCTAACGAGAGCCTCCTAAGGTGTTGGTCGAGGCTCGTGGCTATTAAGCCATGGGCTGACACGACTATCGGTACAATGATCGCTGTATCCACATCCCACATGTCGACAACCTCGCGAGCCAAGTCAAGATACTTGATTTGCTTATCTTTCTCGGCTTTCACGAGGTTCCCGTCATGCGGGACAGTTATGTCAACAATCATTGCACGCCTCTCGATTCGGTCCACCACCACTATATCAGGCTTATTAGCGATAATAGTCCTGTCAGTGATGATGGACCGATCCCAGTACAATTTGATATTGCCATTCTCGAGAACTGGGTCGGGCACATACCTATAGTACGGCACCTCCGACGCCACAAGAGTGTATTTCAGAGCAAGTTGCTGGTGGTTAATCCTGGCTACAAGGTTGTGCCTATGCAAGTACTCTTCGTTAGCTAGTCGAGAACAACCAGAGATAATGTGGCGGATCGATTCACCCGGACGGTGACATGCCCGACAGATGTCAACCGTGCCATCCTTCACAATAAATCTTCGGTAGTTATTCGTCATGATAACTTCGTCCATAATTGCACAGACGAAACCTTCGGTTTCCCCAAAGAGGTCACCGAATCGCAGCCAGGCCACGGACGCTGATTGGTCTACATCGGACCCATGTAGGGCCCGGAAAAAGCGTCCGTGAAGCTCCTTACTCTGCCATACCTCCTTGCGGTCGTTAGTGTCAAGCACTACAGGCTTGCGCCAGTTCTCATTCGCCAAGGAGAGCGGGGTGAGTCCCTTGTCCACTGCTACTACATCTCGATGAATATCCACGTCGGTGTTTAGAAAATATTCTCTGAGATTGCATATCTCACGGTTGTGGAGGTTTTTGGCATTTAAAAAGCCTCGGCCACCACACTTCCGCGGGATATACAATCTCATGACTGACGATCTTGCGTGATGCATTCGATATGCAGTTAGCATTGTACGGACCCGCCTATCCAGGGCGTCAAGTTCCGTTTGAGTCCATTTGAGTATGCCGAAAGAGTACATCAGTACCGGCATGACCCAACCGTTGAAGGCGCGCACCTTGTTTCCGCCCGAAAGAAGGCTATTGAATACCTTCTTCAGGCGGCCAAAGAAGCGTTCCTTCAACGATTGCTTCATGTCAGTAGTACTGATACCTAACGCTTCCGACATACCCAAATACTTATAGGTTTCGTTTGGAGAGAGGGATCTCAGGTTTATGGAATCCGTAAGTTGAATTCCAACGGATTCCACAATCTCCCCTCGCTTCACATGCATGACTGCACATTTGTCCGGACCAAACTCCATCCTGATGGCGCTACTAAAAGTTTCAGTTACCTTTAGTAGCTCCATCAGCTGAAGATTGCTGGGGGCAAAGAGCTTCAAGTCATCCATGTAAAGGAGGTGAGATATAACCTGACCACCTCTCTTCATCCGATAGCCTAGCCCTGAATTCTCCAGCATCATGCTTAGAGGATTCAAGGCTAGGCAAAACCAAAGTGGACTCAAACTATCGCCCTGGAATATACCTCGCTCGATCCTTACAGGTTCGCTATTCCTCTGGATATTTCGACATCCTGGATAGCTAAGGACTGTGCTCCATTGCCTCATACACGACATCAGAAAGGTGCGTAGAGTTGTATCTATTTTATACAATTCTAGCACCCTCATGATCCATGTATGAGGCACCGAGTCATAGGCCTTCTTATAATCTATCCAACATGTCGCCAGATCCTTTCGGGAATGCCGAACCTGTTGGCTAATGGCCATATCAATAAGGAGTAGCTCCTTAGTACCGCGGGACCCGTTCCTACATCCATTCTGAGAGACGGACATGATGGAGTTATCGTCGACGTGTTTATTAATTTTATGAGTATTATTATTTGTTCGCGACGAGGCGTTACAAAAATGTTAGAATAGTTTTGTAGATATAAATAGTATAAACAAAACATACGTCTGCTTACCCCAGCGCGCGAGCTCGTACTAAAAAGTTTTAGACGAGAATTTTCTTTTATAGTTTTTTCAAACATAAAATTGCGACCACTTTTTGAGGCACCAAACATTATGTTTTAGTGTATATGAGTATGTATTAAGTAAATATGGGGTCTAAAGAGTAAATTAGAATCGTTACATACATACTAAATGCGGTAGTTACGGAAAGAAAGCAAAATCAAAACAAGTCAAATTCCGTAAAAACGTCCGGTCGCCACGACCGTTTTTTGTCGAAGTGGCAAAGTTCGAAAAGAGCAGTCAGATGGCGACTCGCGTATATATAGTCTGGCGCGTAAGCAGGCAAATTTGGCATTTTAGAATAGCGTTTTATGGGCTTTATAATAGCCTATAGTACCTAAAATGCGATTATCTAGTATTATTAGAGTTAATATACTTTAGATAAAATGTGTAAGTAGTAATTTAAGCAAATAAAAAATATTTGTTTACTTATTTTGGCCCCCCCTAAAATGGCTGGGTCGCAAGTAGTGGTAGGTGCGCTCTGCCCACCTACCAATCGTATTATTTACCTTACACATTTGTTTTGTTAGGAAACACCGTCTAGGTGTTCTAGATAGTATACCTTGGTGCTATGACTGAAAAACTGTACATAATAACAGTACATAGCCAGGTTTAAAACAGTTTCACTCTGAGATGGTAAATACATGCATTTTTGCTCAAGTAAGTAAATAGAAATTTCGTTATAAGCGATTTAGCGCTTCTAGGTGACCTGGAACTGTGTCCAGGCCCTATATATAGATGGCATCTATGTAATTCTAGTACATAGATCTTACTTACTTGAAATAATGTGTCTGTATGTGCCAGCATGGACGTTTCTACGCGTCTGCCAGAGGGCCCACTACCTTCAGACACACTTGGTGCCTGAAGGACTATTGATATGCTATCTGAAGCATTACCTTTGGGGACCCTCGGGCACACGCCTGGACTCAGTCACAACACATAGCTAATATATAGCTACACATACACACACAGAGGCGTTAAAGCCGTGGAACAACACGATATTTTCTATTTCGGCCGCTTCCCGGCAAAAGAAGTCCCAGAAGAGCTGGTGGTACACCCATCAGGGTACCACTATTCGACAGCCCAATTCTCCAGCTTCCCAACCACATTTTTGGAAGGAGCCTAGCTCTGGTGGTTAGGGAACTAACCGACTCAATAGAGTAAGAGGTTCCATGGTTTTCTCGCATCGTCGACCACATCAGAGTGGATACTGGATCGAGGGTTGGAGCTGTATCCACCGGACTTCCACCATAGGGTGGCCCATCGCAAGGGCTATCCGATGATGGTTAGTGAATGCGGATCCGCCCACCAGCTCGAGTACAAACTCACTTAATATGCCGAAAACAGGCACAGAAGCTATGTTTTCGCACTTTCACGTGGCTGTGCCCGTGAAGGTGACAGATGAAGCTGTGGAACTGTCACAGATCGATGGTCCAGGAGAAGGGCTACAAGTCCCTCGCTGGTACCCTGGCACTAAAGTGCACCATTGTATTGTAAAATAGCATATAAAGCTATAAACTAACAGAACTTCCCCTTATTAGGCGTTCTCCACGCAAGAGCTCCGTGAAGGTAGCAGATATGGACCTGGACCAAGGTCCGGAGGGAAGGTCTTATCGAGACCTATCCAGAGACACAAGTCTCATCAAAATCGGTTCAGTAGAAGGGGGGTTTCTGTTGGTTTTCAGCGACTAGTCATAAGGTATTAATTTTATAATTAAAGTTTATGCGCGGTCGTTGTTTTGAGGTCGTCGTTACGGTCAAGTGCGGTAGTAGGATAGTGCGCTGAGACACCGTCCTAATCGTAGCCATTATTTCTCAACATTTTAATCCACGTCACTTTGCGTAACGAAGACCATGAAGAAACGTCGTTTTTGGACATGAAAACTCAAGTCTTTTACTGAACTGGACATCACGCCTTCCCCTCAGCATCCTTGGCAGCCTTCCAACCACTGCAGGGTCGGTATTTGCTCGAAGACAACGAACTATAGGTGCAAGGGGCGTCAACGCGTTCGAGCTGGAGCCTTACAACCTCCGGTCAGCCTTGGGCCTTGAACGATCACGTCCGTCCCGCACATTATTATTAAAGTAAAGACAATTTCAAACAAATGATAGGAACAAAACAACCAACGTGTATAAGTTGCAACAAATAAAAATAGTATGAAGGTCGTCAATCGCGAAAGGAACCGATACGACCGTGCGTTAGAGCCACGGGGAATGGTATGATTCGTTCCTGGATCCTGAAACGCACGCTCGTTGTTTCATTCTCTTTCGGAATTTGATTTTTTTTTAATGTATTCATTAATTCATTCTCAAATGTTTTTCGCTACTCAATTAGTAACCGGATATTGAATTTACAGTTGGATATCAACAAAAGAAAATAAGTAATTTAATATTTATATACTATAATATTATAAAGAGGCCCGCCCGTCTCAATGACTATAATTAAATTAGTACATAATTTCAAATAGATTTGATTTATAAAAATATAAATGGACGGTATGGAAGAAGAAAACGTGTTGCGCCGACCCCAAGTAACATGGGATAAGGGCAGGAAGATAACGATGATATATATGTCGGGTTTGGTCAATAGTACGGACGTCAAAACAAATCACAAGCACGCCCCTGGCGGCAATCAAGAGCAACTACGCATTGGCACGCTTTTATAAGCACTTGCGTTGTGGGGAATAGGGCAGTCGAGTACTGACAGCCTCAGAGCTAAGACGTCGTAGAATCAGTGTCGATCCGTAATATTAGTAAGCAGGATTGTAACTGTGACTATTTAAAATAAACCCAGTGTATCGAATAATTTATGTGATTTCATTTGCACGATTATACCCACCGACCTACCTACACACGATTTCTTAACCTAAGGGAATACATCCTGACTTCCCAATGGTTTGCATCGATCGGCCAGCCTTGATGCGACATCAGAATTGGGATTCGGTCATGCTAATGAGATCACACGTAAAAACAATGCTAGTGAAAATGGCGGTTGCATTCTTGTAAAAAATATTGCGGTGTCAGTTGAAGTGAAATAAGTTGTGATTCGTTTCTGCGACTACCCTCAGCATGAATAATGAAAAACCAGTCTGGAACGGAGCAGTAAGGAGGCTAGCAACAACCAAGTAGCTGGACAGGTCAAGGAGGCGCGCGTGGACGTGTGGACATATCCATACACACGGATCTTTATGCCAATCTGGTGAGTCGTTTTCATTTTGTTTTGACTATGGCCAAGAGTGTTCATTATTCAAAATTCTGGTTTTGTGTACGGTATGGTGGTTAATGGATCGTCGGGATGGCCCGTGCCAGGTCATAATTTAATGTTAGTTATCGATGGTCATGTTTTGGTGTTGTTGAAGAGTTATAATTCTACTATCACTGGCAATAACCCTTGACTGGCCTTTGCTGACTATTATTGTTCGGAAGTTAGAACGATAGGGTGACAGTGACGTACCTACCTTACACCTCAGTCTGTAAATTATGATAATTCCGAATGAAACATTTTGATAAGTTTTGTAGTGTGATAATTTTATGTAGTAAGAGTTATTAACTAAGCTTGAGAAGAAGCATAGTATTCTTATTTTGTCCGAGGGCCAAACTATCTAAAAGGTGTTAAACCCTACCAGGCTTTGTTAATTGCGACTTAAAATGCTATGGCGTTCATTAGATTCTCTAAAGCTCATATACCTACCTGGGCACTTAGGACACTGTAATGTATGGTTCATGTTTTGGACAGGGACTCTGCACTCACATTCGGTGTCAATAATAACAAATTTTGCAGGTTTAGATTACTACTACTAGAAGCTCGTGGCTAAATAATAACAGCCACACTGGTCGATCATCGAGGTTAAGCAGCGCTTGACGAGGTCGGTCCGTGGATGGGTGACCGTTTCAATTCCGTTTCACCTGGTTTCCTCTGTGCCTCGGAAAGCACGTTAAGCCGTTGGTCCCGGCTGTCATTTGATGATCTTTGACAGTCGTTACGGGTAGTCAGAAGCCAGAGATCTGACACCAGTTACCCAGTTACTGGGTTGTGGAGGTCAGATAGGCAGTCCTTCCATGTGGAACACTGGTGCTCAATCCGGTAGGACTGGAAGCCGACCCCAATGTAGTTGGGAAAAGGCTAGGCAGATTTATTGGTTTAGGTTACTACACCGGTGCATCGGTTAATTTCCATCAAAGCTGTGTATGGTTAAGATCACCGTGTGAACATATACTCTCGTAATGTTTTTCATGTTTCATATACTATATTGTGTCGCAGCCAGAAGCTTCTGCTGCAGGCTAGCGGTCTGGATGCTGCATGCAAAGGCTAGCAGTTCGCAAATGGTAGCCGAACGTTATGACCGCAGCTGTGGTGACAACAGCTTGTGGGGTCATAAGCTCGCAAGTTTCGAATGGAATACTCGGTGAGTCGCTTCCATTTTATTTCGATAGTGAGGTCGAATGTTCTCTAGTGAAGAGATGCTATTTCGAGTTCTAAGAGTGTTCATGTTTGATCACTGAATTGGTAGTGGTTATACCTAGCACTATCACTAGGTAATAAAGACACACTTACTAAAAGGCAAGCAATTAGTGAGTTTCCTATTGGTGGTTTAGCTTCAACATTTGGTTCAGTATGAACTTTAGGATGAGATATCCCATAAGAAGGAAATGAGATATCCAAAATGACTGCACAACTAGTGATTTTCAGTGGCAAAGCGAGTTAGTAAAGTCGTAGGGCCATCGCAATTGCATCGTGTTAGGTACTGGTCATTTACGTGTATTCAGAAGAGATCTTAAGTTGCGTAACGATTTACAAACGGCGTCTTCAGATCTGAATTCACTTGTTTACTTTCAAAGTAGTATTATGATAGCAGTAGATCTCACAATCGTTTTCCTTACATGAAAATTGAGTTATTGAGCTATAGTAAATGGATACTGTTGATCTTAAAGATTGTACTGTTGATTTTGTCGAGTTAATTAGCTCCTTCAGACGAGGTATTAAGAAGCAAAGATTATCAGGTTTAATTGTTCCCCTCATATTAACAGTCGGTATGTTCCGAGATCTTTGAGTAAAAAGCGCGAATCTTGTGAGAAGGATCCCCGATCACCAAGTTCCTTGAGAATTAGACGTCATAGTTGATGACAGTGGTAGTGAGTCCAAATCTGATTAAGAATGGCTTGTACACTCATACTCGAAACTTTAGACCGCACCTCATGAGTAACATGTGGCGATGGGTCTACAAGGAATTGTCGGTGCGATTTCTGTCTGTGTTGGTGCATAGAGCGATTCATGTGTTGTAGCACATATTGAGCTAGATTTTTGAGAATCGTTTATACGATTTCTGTCTGTGTTGGTGCACAGAGCGCTTCATGTGGTGTAGCACATATTGAGCTAGATTTTTGAGAATCGTTGGTGCGATTCTTGTATGTGTTGGTGCACAGAGCCCTTCATGTGTGGCGTAGCAAATGTGTCGGCAGATTTGTAAAGAATCGTTGGTAGATACGATTCTGGTCTGTGTTGGTGCACAGAGCCCCTCATGTGTGGCGTAGCATATGTGTCGGCAGATTTGTAAAGAATCTTTGGTAGATACGATTCTGGTCTGTGTTGGTGCACAGAGCCCCTCATGTGTGGCGTAGCATATGTGGCGGCAGATTTGTAAAGAATTGTTGGTAGATACGATTCTGGTCTGTCTGTCAGGACTAGTCGAGCGATGTGTGTTGGCATGTGTGGCTACTGTTGGTATTTATGGCAACTGTAGGCCTGTGTAGCAACTGGAGGCCTTTATGGCAACTGTAGGCCAGTGTGGCTACTGGAGGTCTTTGTAGCAACTGTGGGCCTGTAGGGCACCTGTTAGTCGGTGTAAAAAAACATGTTTGTGTAAGGAACCTTACCGAAAATTCCTATTGAGTTATGAGGTAAAAGAAAGTAAACTCACATAGTCACGCGCGTGGCGAGGTCACCATGTTAATGTTGTTGATGACGTTCGAATCGTCAAGCCCTCATTAAGAAAATTGAAATAACGTGGTTTTCTAATTTTGATTACTGTGCGTAGATCGTGTTAGTAAGACACACAAAGCTCAAGTACCAATATAATTGAGATTGTAGATGAAGTAGATAATGAATTGACTTACCATAGGACAGACTAAATCTCTGTGTGAACAGGTTCTGAGTTCAGAGAGTTGAGTTGACTCGACATCATGGGGATGTGCGAGTAGAGCAATTGTGATTGCAAAAATAGCTAGGAAAAGCTAAGAGAGCAGTGAGATAGCTAGGAGAGCTATGTGATGGCTAAAGATCGTAAATAAGATACCTGGTGTCCTGGACTTTTGTTTCATTTAATGTGACATTAACGACTATCAGTAGTACTTGGCCTTTGTAATCACGAAGATTAGGTGCTTTTAGGTACCAAATCGATGATTTTGTTGCTATTTTCTTTAAATTGGAAATAGAATAACTCGTTCCTTGCAATAGTGAACAGAGTGATTTAAATGATCATGTTTGATTATTTAAAATGTTTTCTCACTCACCTAGAGTATGAGTCCGGATTGGACGAGCGGATACTGTTTGGAAATTTTGTATGTTTCAGAAAAACATCTCTTGTATGATGGGAGATTGCCAGGATGGAGTGGACTAAGACGACGTGTGGTGCAACACGAGGTGACAATGAGATGGCATGGAGCAAGGAAAAGAAGTTGATGCCTGCGGGTGCTGATTTGGGGATCTGTCACCTGAGAGAGGCACGAGAAGGCGATGTGATGTGTTCCACGCTCGCCTCTCAAGAGGAACTACAGCCTAGAGAACACCATGTGGTTTTAGTCAGTAGGAGTCTGACAGACCCCTCAGCTTTCCCCAAGGGCTGAGGACATCCATGAGGATTTCCACATGATTCGATACACTGTTAAAAACCTGACAATGAGGAACAGACGAGGACGCCAGTCTCACAGGATGGCCGTGTCGGGTTTGGTCAATAGTACGGACGACAAAACAAATCACAAGCACGCCCCTGGCGGCAATCAAGAGCAACTACGCATTGGCACGCTTTTATAAGCACTTGCGTTGTGGGGAATAGGGCAGTCGAGTACTGACAGCCTCAGAGCTAAGACGTCGTAGAATCAGTGTCGATCCGTAATATTAGTAAGCAGGATTGTAACTGTGACTATTTAAAATAAACCCAGTGTATCGAATAATTTCTGTGATTTCATTTGCACGATTATACCCACCGACCTACCCACACACAATTTCTTAACCTAAGGGAATACATCCTGATTTCCCAATGGTTTGCATCGATCGGCCAGCCTTGATGCGACATATACTTTCAAATAAAAAATTACACAAAACATTGAAAACACCAGTACTTACTGCACTAACACAACAAAATAGACTCCCCTCGTTCCGGTTCAATCCTTCAGATACCCCAAGCATAGCTCGGCGAAATTTCCCAAACGCCAATCAGTGCAGCTGTATTCTTCTGCTAGCCTACCTCTTAGTTGTTTTTACCAAATTGTAGAGTTTGCCCGAGGTAAACACTTGCCTGAACAACCTTAAGAGCACCGCTATTGACAACAATCATTCCCGGAGTGGCGTGTGAGTTGAACATAACCTCAGTTATGTCCAAGTTCATACGGAGACCGACGCGTGCAGAAGAGTCAGCTAAGCCATCCAGCATCTGCTGTAAGTCATGCAGCGACCCAGTCAAATCTGAAGTGTGAGATGTACTCGCCGTTTATGTTAATGCCCCGTCCTTCTCAGTCCAGCGTCTTAAACACATTCTCCAACGCGTTGCTGATCAATTTGGGGGAAATTACATGTCATTGTCTCACCAGAATGCCTAAAGAGGTTTACTAAACAACTGGTCCTTATTTCAGTATTTACTTAATGCATATTGCAAGGCTTGCTTGTAGGTACTGGCCACGTACTCGCAGAAAATGACTTCATTGACAAACATTTGACAGAAAATCTAAAATATTGAATAAGAAAGTCAGACTCTCTATTGTAGTAAATAATTATTTAAGTTATTTGTTTAATTATAAAATGTCGTCCAGCAAACTCTTTGATAGGTTTAGCAACTCAACAGTATCTTCGGAAAGTACCAGTGTCTCCAAGCCCAGAGAAGTGCTCAGTGACTTCAGCGATGGATCTTGTGGAGAACCGGAGTATTCGCAGCATCTCGTACTTGACTTCACGCCTGATGCCGAGATAGACAACGAAACCACACAGAGGAAGATCTGCGATTTCTGGAAATTTATCAACAGTATCCCTGAGATAAAGAATTTGAAGGTGAAGCCGGTACGTTTGGTTTACTTTCAAAAGGCAGTCTTAGCAGTTAGAGGAGCTTGTGGATAAAATAATAAAAACCGCACGGGTTGATCTTCAAGGTTAAGCAACGCTTGCCAAGGTCGGTCCGTGGATGGGTGACCATCATTACATAGCGAACTTCCTCCGTGCTTCTGAAAAGCCGTAGACCCCGGCTATTGCCGCCATTTGAGGATAATTAACCTGGTCGTTACGGGTAGTCAGAAGTGTGAGGTCTTGCTAAGGAGTATCGTGTTACACAGTTACTGGGTTCTGGAGGTCAGATAGGCATTGGCTCCATGTAATAACTCAAATGTCTCAATCCGGTTAAACTGGAAGTCAACCACAACATAAAAGGCTAAGTAGATATAGTCTTAGGTGTTAAAGTAGATATAAGTATTGTGGAATCGAATAAAAACCAGTTACTATAAATATACGAATATTATTGACGTAAACTGTAAAACATATTTTAGTCAAGTACACATGACAGTCAACAACCTTTTTTCTTGCTATGGTAACGGAGTATCTATTCCTAACATCCACCTCTCTTTATAATGCCAGCCATCTTCTTGATACTTTCAATTCTAGGCCCATAAAGTGCTTTGGTGAGCATATCAGCAATCTGCCTGGTTGCTGGCACATGGCAGATGGTAATGCTTCCATCTTGAACACATTCTCGTATAAAGAATGATCGTATCCTTGTGTTTGGTCTTTTGGTGGAATTCTGGTGGATTCTTAGCCATCTTAATTGCTGATTCCTTATCAACACATAGGGATGCTGGACATTCACCTGTTGTGAATATCTGTTGTTGGCGCAGTGGAAGCGTGCTGGGCCCGTGACGTCTTACGGATATTGCCCTCCAGGAGAACGAACCCCTATTTGTCTACTGAGTTTTCCTATAGTGGCCTCCTTCACCAACCTTACGTTATGGAAAGCGGCACACTATACCAGGCAACCCCTTACGAGGTGTCTGGGACCATCTTCGGTAGGTCACGCCTCCGAGAGCACTCGCCCCTGGTACTCAAGAGAAAATGTGAGTTGCACCGTGATTACTCACTACCATTTGTCCAGAATGGTACCGGAGCAATAAAGCCGCTCACCACACGCACCCCAGCACGCCAGCACTAGTGCAAGCACCAACACCAGCGCAGTTGGTGCTAGCGGATTCAATCCCCGTTAAGGACGCCAGAGAAGCTGGCTCCCATTTCTCCAGAATGGTCCCGGAGCTGTAAGCACGCTCACCTCTCGAATACAAATCATCGCATCTACCCAATGCCTACAGCTGGGTTGCCGGAAAACTAATCCAACGGGTAGTCCTCTTCTTTCTATCCAGGAAAGTGCCGGAGATGCAGCTCGCTCACAGGAGCTCACTTGCTTGAGGGTTACTCACGAACCCCGCGTCTGACCACCAGGTGGCCCTTTGCCTTGGGCCGGTAACTTCAGACACTTGTTGCGCGCGAGGAATGACGCTCGGCCCACACATAGCCGAGCAGACAACATGCCACTCCTCTGCAACCACCACATAGACCACCGCGAGTCCAACCTCAATGTCAGGTACCACCTTTGCGCTTGCAATGGTGGAGGGCCTACCTGACCCCGCGTACCCTGATCCAAACAGCCGGACCCGTAGTTCCAGCTGCGAAAGCCCCCATCTGTTCGGGTCGTACAGATAGGGACTAGGAGAGCCCTCCAGGAGAAGTCAAGCATTGGGATCCAGTAGGAAAATAAACGACGACTTCTTCAGTCCATTGCACACATACATTTTATTGGTTTATTCCCATCGGCCACCCTCGATTGGCCACCCCGGTGGCCGATGGGAATTATTTAGTGAAATTTGCAACCTTCATTTATTCCCATCGGCCACCGGGGTGGCGGATGGTACTAACTAGTGGCGTTTGCCGGTTTATTCCCATATGCACCTTCATTAGTTTAGTCGGGTGGTCGCTTCTCATGACCGTAAAACGGTGTGAATAGAAAAATATCAAGAAAGTTTTCAAGGTTCATATTTGACTATTAATCATTGAAGGATTTTGGTAGAATTTTAAACCATTACACATCAACATTTTTTCTTTGCGTTGGCAACAACTTCATGTAATTTTTCTGCGTTCTTTTAATAATCTCCTCTTGCTCTGTCCTTCTCATACTACTGATTTTGTTCACTTTTCCTTCCATAATTAACTAGTCCATTCTTCCTTCTATATTCAGTCCATTCTTCTCTGGAACGTGCTTCCTTTCGTGATCAGGACGGTTACAAGTCGGTTTGCATTCAAGCGGAAATTACGGATTTATTTTCACAACTAAGGTGCTTGTCCCATCGCCGACGAACAGCCAGCAGCGAGTAGAGTTAGAACCTAGATACGAGTTGGCAAGAAGCGAGGGTGTAGTTCCGTTTGTTTTACCACACGGCTATGAGCTAGAGTTTTTGTGCGACGGGCGATTACCCGCACCACTCGCTCGGGTGGTCAGTCCTGCACGCGCTTTCTTCTTTTCTGTTACTTCATAAATGTGTTTTATGTTTTTTAACTATATAGGCTTGCGTTTGACCAACATCTCGCCTGATGGTAAGCGATTATGTGGTCTACGATGAAGCACGCTTGCTAGAAGTAACCTATTCACTCTCGACTTAACTTAACCCAAAGGTTGTAGCTATCAGGGAATAAGACTCCGGCAGGAAATGCCACTCGTTAGCAGTGCGCACAATGAAAGTATCGCTTTGTGCGTATGAGTGGGACGTCCACCATGTACCGATGGTGCATAGCCATGCGTCTTGTTAGTATATTACCTTATTAGTATCTTTGTGCATGAAGTCTAAATACATTAATAATAAATATCAAAATTGACATTGACCACATCGACCTGCTTAACATTATCCATAGCTTCCGTAATAAAATCTATCTATCTATCTATCTATCTATATATATAAAAGCGAAAGATGACTGACTGATTCACTGACTGACTGACTGACTGATCAATCAACGCACAGCCAAAACTGCTACGCCTAGAAGCATGAAATTTGGCAGAAAGATTCCTCAAGTGACGTAAGTGTGCACTAAGAAAGGATTTTTTGAAATTCCACCCCTAAGGGGGTAAAAAGGGGGTTGAAAGTTTGTATGAAAAATCTAATTACTTCGGCCAAAATTCTTGAAACTTAGTTAAAATATTATTATTTGTAAATGATAAAGATTGACATTATTAGTATTTCGAAACTACCCCCAAATAATGATTTAGGGGGTGTTGAAGTTTGTATGAAAAAATCTGATTTCTTGGGTCAATAAACATGAAACTTGATATAAATACCAAACTAAATAAACAATAAAGAATTTCATTGTTAGTTTTCGAAACTACCCCCAAAAAATGATTTAGGGGATGTTATTTTTTTGAAGAATCTTATATCTTGGGTTAATAAACAAGAAACTTGACATAAATGCTAACCTCAATAAACAATAAAGGTTATCATTATTAGTCTTTTGAAACAACCCCCAAAGTCGATTTAGGGGGTGTTGAAGTTTGTATGGAAAAATCTGATTTCTTGGGTCAATAAACTTGAAGTTTGCTACAAATACTAACTTATATGAATAATAAAGGTTGTTATTGTTATTATTTGAAACTACCCCCAAAGGATGATTTAGGGGATGTTATTTTTTTTGCAGAATCTTATGTATTCGGTTAATTAGCATGAAACTTGACATAAACACCAACCTCAATAAACAATAGAGGTTGAAACAACCCCCAAAGTCGATTTAGGGGGTGTTGAAGTTTGTATGGAAGAATCTGATTTTTTGGGTAAATGAACATGAAACTTGACATAAATACCAACCTAAATAAACAATAAAGGTTGTCATTATTCGATTAAGGGGTGTTAAATCTTTTTTGAAGAATCTTATTACTTCAGTTAATAAACATGAAACTTGACATAAACAATAAAGGCTTTTTTTTCTAGTTTTTCGAAACTACCCCCAAAAGATGATTTAGGGGATGTTAATTGTTTTGCAGAATCTTATATCTTCGGTTAATAAGCATGAAACTTGACATAAACACCAACCTCAATAAACAATAAAGGTTTCGTTATTAGTTTTTTGCAACTACCCTCAAAAGACGATCTAGGGGGTATTACAGTGTTTTTGAAGAATCTTATTTATTGGGTTAATACATTTGAAAGTTGACATAAATACCATCCTAAGTAAACAATAAAGGTTGTCTTTATAAATTTTTCCAAACTATGCCAAAATGATGATTTAGGGGGTGTTGAAGTTTGTATGGAAGAATCTGATTTCTTGGGTAAATAAACATGGAACTTGACATAAATACCAACCTAAATAAACAATAATGGTTGTCATTATTAGTTTCAAATACGGTTAAGGGGGTGTTAAAGTTTTTTTGAAGAATCTTATTTCTTCAAAAAAATAAATTTGAAACTTGGCGCAAATACCAACATAAGGATACAATAAAGGTTGTCATTATAAGTTTTTCAAAACTAAGTCAAGCTAAGAATCTTACTGAACAGGGTTTCGTTTTTGACGTGGGGTTCTAGGGGAGCACTAAGGTGCAATTTTGCGGCCATTCAACCTTTAAGGAGCTGAAAAGGGTAAAAATTAGTTTGTATGTAAAATCAAATTCCTTGGGGATAAGGTTGATACTCAAAATTTAAATAAAACATTTTTAAAACTTACTCCCAGATAGGGTTAGGAGTTTTAAAGTTTTTTTTGAGGAATCTCACTGTGCTATCTGACTAACATAAACGATAAATAAAAAAGAGAAGAAAAGAGTGAATAGCATATTTAGGTTTTTCAAAACTCGACCCCCAACGGGGCAAAAAGGGGTTGATAAGTTTTTAGGGAAGGATTTAATTTGTGGCGGTAACCTAAAATTTATTATTCTTTGAGTCAAATAACGAATCGTCCCAATCCAATAAACCCTGTACGAGTATATCTACGATACCCATTTTTTATTGTTTTAATAATAGCAAATTTTTGGTTTCCTTCACTAACTGCATATAAGAATAGACTTCGCGAACGAAGTCGCGGGCAGAGTGCTAGTCATTAAATAAAATCAAATTAGAAGTGGTAGACCGTCCTTTTAAAAATCCGTGCTGAAAGAGCTAGCAAGGGCGGATATAACTGGTTATAGACAATCCTCTCAAATGTTTTGCTATAATGCACAGCTTGGATATAGGCCCATGGTTAGTAATCTCTTTTTTAGACCCCTTCTTATGTACGGGCGAAATAAAAACAAATTTCTATAATTTGGGGGCAACACTTTAAGTCAGACTTCCAAAAAACAAAATTGAAATAGGTAGAGCATTGCAAATTTAAATGATATTATACGTATAATGTTATCAGGGACAGCACCTTTAGTTCCCGGTCACAGCATCAACATTCACTTTTATGTGACAAATGTCATGAGAATCGACCACCACCCCGGTGGCAGATGGGAATAAAGGATCGTGGCAGATTTCACTAAATAAGTCCCATCGACGACCGGGGTGGCAAACGCCACTAGTTAGTGCCATCCGCCACCCCGGTGGCAGATGGAAATAAAGGATCGTGGCAGTTTTCACTAAATAATTCCCATCGGCCACCGGGGTGGCCAATCGCGGGTGGCCGATGGGAATAAACCATTTTATCAGTAATATACAATAACCTTGATAAAAACACTACATCTTAACTACAAATATAACGACTCAAAATTACAGCTTGCTCTGAACAATTCTCAAAAAACGAGTTACATAAAATTTTCTTCACGACATAAGTCAACCACAAAAAACTCTACGTTTGAAAATTAACTTGCTTTTAAACATAAAATCAAAGACAATTAGTATTCATCTCTACAACATCACCAATGATTTCTTTCATAATCTTTTGAAGCCAAATAATTTCTCTAGCAGTTTCGCTTGCTGCCACTATTTCTGCCTCGGTGGATGAAATAGCTACTGTGCTCTGGCGTTTACTATTCCAGGATATTAGACCTCCAGCATACATGCAAAGAATGCCTTAGGTAGACCTTCCAGTTTCACTGTAACATTCTAAGTTATGACTATTTCCTGGCTTGTAAACGATGCCCCCGCATGACTTGTCCCAGTATCTCATCAGTCATATTTGACGTCATCAGAGTCAAAAGCGCGTTCCCAAGTTAAAGGGTCTTACAGATAGACGGACAACCAAGTTATATAAGGGTTCCGTTTTTTCCTTTTGAGGTACGGATCCCTAAAAATGGTAGAAAACTTATCGAGTGGGCCACTAATTCTAGAAAATCGTCCTTACTTTCACTACTCGACACGTTTCTTCGTCAACATATTATCTTCGATGAATAGCGCTTGGACTAATCCGCCAGCCGCGTTCCAAATGACTGTACACATCCAGTTGCGGCTGTCAGTCGCGATCGTCATGCGCATCGGTTAGCTAAAAAGTTTGTTATTAAAAGGTTTTTTTAATTAATGTAATATTCCTAAATATTTTATTTACATATTTTGTGCTTAATTGTACATAAGCGTCGGAAGAGTTGAGAAAGAGACGAAATACAGCTTGAGACGAGTTGGGAAACTGACTCCATGATATACAAACTACAAAGTGACGTATTAATGAAAGAGACCTATTAGAGATAGCGACAAGATAGCTATTGTGACGAGTTGTCATCACAACCTATTTGCCGCTCCAACTGGCAAGCACAAAGCCATTAGTTACAAAACAAATAATACAGTGTCAAACAACTGTCATAAATTCAATTTGATATTCTTATTGACAACTGTGTTTGACTGGACAATAGAAAATTTCATAGTCTTACGACATTATATATTATTTTCTTACACAGTTTTTACTTTATATACGTTTTTAAATGAATGACGATGCTACCTCCCGATCGTACCAGTATAGTAAGCTTTCGTCAGACGGCTCCAGTAACCCAAAGCCAGTGGAGACTTTTAGCGTATTCGGCGAGGAAGCCTGTGGTGAACCCTTGTTGGCACAGCACGTGATCATAGACTTCACTCCAAATGCTAAAGATGAGGAATGCATCCAGGAGAAAGTCTGTTCTTTTTGGGATTTCATCAACAGTAGAGCGGACATACAGCATCTAAAGGTGCAAGCGGTACGTTTTGACGCCGTTTTCGAGTCATCTGCCTTGCTTTTCAAAAACGACTAGATGTGCTGTCCTACGTTTCTTTTTTTGGTTATTGATTGGCTCACTTCTCACCTAATGGTACGAGATGATTTGGTTGACTATGCAGCTCTCATAGAAGTAACCAATTCTCTGTTGACTTAAAGACCCCCTGGTTACCCCTACCATGAAACACAGACTATGGCAGGGAAGCCCACTTCCTAGCTGTACGCACAATTAAAGTATTTCCAAAACGTTTAGTGCGTAGGATATCCACTTATGCTCATGTATATAAACCTCACACGCTGATTTTCAATTTCTACAGGAAAAACACCTGTACACTGGAGATTCCAGGACTGAAGTCGCTACGGAGTCGGTGAAGTCTGAAATAGAAGTCAGCAAAGTCGTGGACGTCGGTAAAGGCGAAGCCGTACGCATGCTGGGATTTGCTGAAGAGAAAAGTAAGGGCTACTAATTTTTATATAATAATATTCATGCCGGACCCATGGCACCCCTGGAGGATTCCACTGGAGGTACGGGAACTTGGATTCGGAACTGTGGCACCCCCAGGTCAATTAGTGCAGTGCTTGGTACTTGTTACTAAAACAAACACTAGTATAGTCATCGGCACGTAACTTGGCAAGAATCGTTAGATGCGCAGAAGTCTCGTTTTTTAGGTCTCCTTGGTAGTGAAGCGGGACGCGGGGTACAAGGTCGCGTCGATCCGAGCGCGCGATTGGTGGCTCAGTCCACCCTTGCCTCCCGCACCGCGTCCTCTTTCCGTTCGCTCCCGATTACACTTGCGTGCACGAAAGTTGTACCCTTTATTTATGTTGAGTTTTTGTTAAGTTAGTTTTTGTTAGGAGTAGTTGTTATTGTTTTGAATTTAGTTTTTATTACGAGTGTTGTTTTATTTTGATAACAATTCCATAATTTTTAATATCATCTTTAAATATTTTTTTTAACTTGTAACTGTATATACACTAATATATTCGCCTGGAAATATTATAATATTGTAACAAATATAATAGATATTTTTAAATTACACTAATATCAAAATTGTAGACTTGGCAAGGCGTATCACTCATCTACTGTATTGACTTCTCGTAGTATTAATATAGAAATTCAAGATCATCTTATTAAACTATTAATTAAACTAATTTGTATTTTATTTACAACACCTAATAAACTTCACGAATTCCTCTCCATTATTCAACTTTCCTCTAAACATACATTTTTAAAAATAAATGATGGCCATAACCATTGAAAAACGACAAGAAATAAAAGTGACCACTTTTTTGTGGCAATAAGTGTACGATGCGCGAACTTACCCCCACTACGCCAAAACCTTGCCAAGTTACGTGCCGATGACTATACTTGGTATTAAAACTATATATCTACTAAACAAAACAAATGATTTATTTTTTATCTGTAACTAGCTTTAATATTTTGGCTCAGCGTACATTCACCTGAGATTTTTAGCGTCTTTGGAGAGCGTCATAGGACGTATAACATTTTAAAAGGTTACCAATCCAAATAAATAAATTTATCAATAAAAATACCTTTTACAACAAAATACAACAGACTACCAAAAAACACATAACATAGTGAAAGATAAGTTGCTCGATTGGTAGTTTCCAGGGCACTAGTGATGAACCTGAAGATAGAACCCGTGATACTGATATAAATTTGTATAGATTTGAGGACCTGGGGGTGCCACAGGTCCGAATGTTTCCGTGGCACCCCCAGGGCTCCACAAGGGGTGCCTTGTGTTGTCTAATTAAAATCCAGGGTGGTGTGTGGGTTTCATGTATATTCATCAAAAACACAAGACTCATGACTACAAACAATAATATTGTTATAAAATCAGGTATAAGCTATTATGCTAAACACTCGAAACGATATCTTTCCTATGATTGACATAATCAGTTACAATTTAAATATGACATGTGCATTTGATTGAAAATAAAGACGAATATTCTGTTCAGCCAGGACTTAAAGAGTTTGATAACCAAACCTCATTCCAACACACCCCCTCAATTAATTGCACATGCTAAAACCCTTACATCTACACAAACACTTTGCATATCCTAAAGTTTTCCAAAACATTTCTATTAGCTCCCAGTAAATAATAAAGGAGAATGACCAAAAGTGGTACCAAAAAGTCTCTCGCATCAAGACCAAAATTGTATAGTAATTAGTTTCATAATTTTTAACGACATTATGCGTCGGGGATTTGATTTTTGAATAGGGAATTTATATCTAAGTTTAAAAGTATGGATATTGATTACTCCCTATAAATGACGTTCCGTTTCACTTCATATGATATTATGATTAAAGTAACCTTGATTTTTGAAAGTACCATGATCACTGTAAAAAAAGTGCTTTGGCGATTCTACATTAATTTAAAAAAACTAAAATCGAATAGAATCTTTTCTAAAAAGATTATCATTATTTTATCTATGCTTAAATAACCGTTCACAGCCGGTAGAAAGATGTAGAATGCAATAGAATCAATTAGTTATCTGTGCATCTGACATTTGTACTGAACTGACAACTGACGTATGTACTCTGTGGTTTGCGCAAGTAAGTGTAAGTAGTAAGTGTATAGTCTATGCACGTTACCGGCTCACAGTACCTTCCTATTGGCAATATAAAGGTCGGAAAAAATCGCCGTTTCACATGTGCCTGGCTGGAGGCTGTAGTTTGGTCTCGACAGGGAAGACCGGTTAAGCAGATAGTAAATCGTATGATCTAATTAACTGTGAGATGACAAGTATAACAAAAAAAACAAGTTTCAGTCACGCATCCTGTGGCGCGGCTAGACGTTGCTATAACTCGTACTTAATTTTTCCCTATAAGGCTTAGCACGCACTGCGATTTTTATTCGCGCGAATGTGTTTTCCGCGCTTTCTGTGGCCTATTATTTTAGATTTTTTTAAATAACTTCAAAACCCGGGTTTTTTTTCCAAAATGGTTTTTTGTAGGAATAATTAAGATCAGTGAAGTATATAAAAAACAAAGTTTGATTTTGATGCAGCATGGTACGGGATTCCATACATCCATGAGCATTCTCCTTTCGACATATCTACTAGCACCCTGTATACTATAAACTTCAACCTAAATTTCACAAACACCAAACTGCCTTTAAATAACATCATAAACATACACTCGTTAACATTAATATAAATTCCCACTTCAACAATATTCTAAAAACATAACAATACATTTTAACAACCCTATAATATATCTCCTACTTAAACCATCTAAACATCACTTCATCATCACAAACCTCCTACTCAACTTCATCAATACAAAACTCCTACTCAACTTCATCATTATATATATTATATTCTATAACTCCTTCTCGAACCTCATCATCATATTATATTCTACACTACAACTCCTAATCGACTCATCATATTCAATATTATATCAACTCCTACTCGACACATCATATTTTCCTACATAACATTATTATCAATACAATAACCAAACAAAGAAAATAAATAACTAACAAGTTGCACCTTATATCACAATAAAATTCAGATATAGAAAACTTAAGGTCCCCATATACTTTATGAAAATAATATAAAATTTAATAAAAGTTATGCTTGGTTGAGTTTCTTGATGACTTAATAAATAATGATTCATTTAATATTTATGTCACACCCCCTTAAATGGATCACAATTTGGCACCCCCTTAATTCTTTTAAAATTCTGCTAAAATCAGAAAAATTAAACTTAACCAACCCTTTTATTGATATCCAGACCCCTTAAGTTTACATTACAACTCATAATCATAAATATTTTCTTTATCATACAAAAAATACACATCCTATCAAAAACTTACATGCTATATAATAACCCAAACCCACATATCGATCGAAAAACACTTATTTATTACACTTTAGCCACTGATTTTATACACTTTATCACCAAGGCACACATTTTTCTTCCTGACATCTTTCAAACTTTTACTTTTTTTTGCCTTCATTTTTTCCAAATTCATTTTTTTTTATTTTTCGCCTTCTTGATGATTATCTATATTGCTGTATATATTATTTTCACCTGCTCGTCATTCTGAATTAGGGTACAATGGGTTGAGTTCTCCACAGCTCGACTCTCATTACTCTCAAACATATTTTTGGTCTTCTTTGTCCGCTGCTGAATGGCCCATGACCTGTTGTCTATTAAAAAATCCAGGGTGGGGTGTGGGTTATATGTATATTCATCAAAAATACAAGAGTTATGACTCCAAACAATAATATTCTATAAAATCATGTAAAATCTATTATACTGAACACTCGAAAAGATACACTTCATATGATTGACATAATCAGTTACAATTTAAATATGACATGTGCATTTGATTGAAAATAAAGACGAATATTCTGTTCAGCCAGGACTTAGAGTTTGATAACCAAACCTCATTCCAACACCTTGTGCCCGGATTGTTATATTATGTACCCCTGTCAAATACTGACCGAGAATCTCTGTAAAATCGTAATGTGAATGTGTGCGTGCACCTCCAATTCTAGAGAAACACGTGTTTCTCTAGAATTGATGACTAAAAATATTTTTTTGTTCATCATGTAGATTAATCCATACTTACTCCGTACGCAAAATACGCGCTTAGACGTGGAGTTGCGGACACCAGCCCGTCTTAATCTAATCTAATCTAATCCATACTTTTAATCCATACTAATATTATAAATGCAAAAGTAACTCTGTCTGTCGTGTTACCTTTCACGCTTAAACCGTTGAACCAATTAAGATGAAATTTGGCATGGAGATAGTTCGAGACCCTGAGAAGTTTATCTTCGGGAGCGTTCGTGTGCACTAAAAAATAAAAGAACTTATTTGCAAAAAAATACTACCGACTTCCAAATAAAAAACTACAAAGTGAAAAATAACTTTATTTTTGGAAGTCGGTGTCTTTCGTAGGTACCATTTTTTTGCGTTATGAACACCGACTTCCAAAAATAAAGTTATTTATCACTTTGTAGTTTTTTAAGCTATTGCATAGCTTCTATCGCAGGCCTTGAGCGCGGGGACCGAATCCAGAAATTCCGTAACGAAAAAACCTCACGCTCCAATGGTGATCAATGTGGACCTTATGCTAATGAGAATAAGGGTCACTTTTGCTTGTCAAAGAAAAGCGACCTTATTTCAATGTGAATAAGGGTATTTTTGTTTTGTTTTTAATAAGGTTTTTGAATTCTGTGGAATCTGAGGTGTGGCTTAAAGGCCGTGCATCGTCTAACGTCGTTTCAGTTCGGCAGTCTTCGACACCAGTCTGGCGAAACTCCTATACAAAATAACGATGTATGAAACGGACGCCCTTTTTAATGGCGGCTATAATCCGATATAATTACGAAGAACAATGAGAGCTCTGGGATTATATAGGCCTTGACTCTTCAACAAATAGACGGATTACATCGACCGCCATTTTGACTGTCAGTCACTAGATTCCCTCTGGTCAGGCGTTTGACAGTTTGTTATGGTTTTCTAAAGTTATTCTAAAGTTATATTTTTGCGTTTATATTGATTATAAGTGTATTAATAATCATTTTGTTGGAAGAAATTTGTTGTCATGAATGCCGCGCAGAGAAAGTATATATGATATTATATCTATATAAATGTACATCGCGCGAAATTCGATAATAACTTCTCAATTGTGTCATTACACTATTTATACCTAATTATTTATACAAATGCTATGCAATAGCTTTACCGCGGCAGTCCCCGAGTGCCACACGTCTTTTTATTTGGAAGTCGGTAGTATTTTTTGCAAAGAAGTTCTTTTATTACTCACTTTTTAGTTTTACCTACTTAATAGGCAAGTTTTTTACTAAGGTAACTACAATGCCAGAATATATTACCCGAATATCGTGAAACTTGAAAATAACCGGTGAAATGAGAGATCTGCGTACCGCTTAAGAGCGTACTGGCGTGATGTTGTGCTATGAAATGGTATAAACAATAAACAGACATGCGATTGCAGCAATCCCGAGAGATTCACCGTTATTTATTGAAGAGTTCTGCTGTATATCTTCGAAGATCTTCATCAGATCTTCACCAAATTAAAATGGGACCAATTTCGGAATATACTTTATACATAAATCGGTCTACAATTGACGGATATATCGATGAACATACATAAAAAAAACATACGAAGTCGAACATAGAACCTCATCCTTTTTGGTAATTCGGTTAAAAATAATAAAGTACCGTGTTTCTTATTTGGTGAACGGGATATAGGCACAGATTAACGAATAGTTCCTTAGAAGTAAAGTCAAAAGTTCGTACTATTTACTTTTATGGCTAGTATATGGCTTTTATCTAGTCTAATATTTTTTTTCCTTCAGATCTGATCAACACCTTATTTGAGGCTAAGTTGCCACAGTCGATGTGCTCCCTGGGCTCACGCGAGTACAAGCAAAGCGAAGTCGTAAGCGTAACGCAGCCAAAGAAGAAGGAAAAGAAGAAACATTGTAAAGTTTAGGCTATCGCTACTTTTTAAAATTAGAATAATTCCTCTGCTTAGCAACTTTTAGTAGTGCTAGCCTAACTTCTTAATTCAGAAATTGGGGGCTAATAGCATGAGGGAGGTTTCCAGCCATTGATACCCTTTTTTATCATTTCATAACCTCATAATTGGCATTCTTTTTATGAAGTTACTAGCGGCCGCTCGCAGCTCCGCCATTTAGCCTCATAAATGTAAGCCTATACCCTTTTCTGTAGCCATGATAACGTGTATGCGTAGCAATAACAAATAAACAACTCCCATTCGTACTTATAATATTAGTTAGTGCCACAAAAAAACTTAAGAAATACATTTTATTTACAGCTTGCAAGTGCATACCTTGTCGATATCCAAAGTGTCGCAATAAGATGGCTTCTCACACCCCGACGGAAGAGCTCTCACCACTCAGGGCGCTAAGTAGGAAAATGAACGAGTGGGACGCCAAACACCCCAAGTAAGATGAGACCCCCAAAACTAACTGAGCTATCTGCAGACGTTACTTAGCACAGAATGGATAGTGCTTATTTTTACCCGGCTGCAAGTAAAGGGCTAATTTGTTTTCGCGCGTATCTTGTGTGTATGTAATATTCTTCATTATATCATATCTTCGAAACCGCTAGACGGATTTATTTAATTAAGACATCGCTAGGATGTGTCTTGACCGCCCGGGTGTGCTTAAATAGGTGACGCTAAAAAAAATAAACATGGTAGATTTTGGGCGCCATATTGTGTGGGGTCCCAATTATTTGTTTCTTACAAACTTAATGATCACCACCTGATCCTCTGACTGCACAGCATGATTTTCTTCTTGTTTTCCATATTTTTAGTTCGTATCTTAAGGCGCTACCCCGAGCAAAACGCCGCGCTTGCCCTTTTTTGTGCAGTTTTTAGGAGCATCAAATAAAATGAAATATCAACTAATAAAAATACATTAAATTTCTACATATTATTGTTTCCAAAATGGTAATTTCTTTTTTTTTTTAATGAAGTATATGTTTCACTAATCACCTTCCAACAAAACCATAAAAATGAGAAATAATGATTGATAGCATGCATCTCCTCGTAAAGTGTTCATTAATTAATGTTTGTACTAACACTAATGGATAGACAATTTGATAACGAACATTTAGTAAGTTTTATTTTTTTCAAAAGACCAATATTCGATTTTATAAAGATTTTATTCTAAAATCTGGGCTTATTCACTACTGTAATTCACGCGCCACCAGTGCCGCTAGGCCAATAAGAATGCTCGTATCTCATGCTGATTTTTTTGGTCAGGGTACGGCCTTAAACAGTCGGGTTTTTGATGTTTAAATTATTATTTTTAATTTAAAATTTGGTATTCAATAGTGCAACTTAGCGGCCCAATTGAAATAACCGAATAGACTTTGACACTTACTTTGGCTAAGCACTGTTCCTGTCACTGTCGCACATTGTCAAGCTTTAAGTGTAAGATAGAGAGACGAGAACATTTCCAAAGTCAAAGCGCAGTAGATGCCCCAGTTAGACCCCATTAGAGAAGGCGGTGGCTAAATAATAAAATAGTCTACAACCTTACTAGTTAGGGGTTAGTATTAAGATCTTTGTGAGGCAAGTGAAAACGCTGTTGACGTGGCTGAATTCAGGCCAAAACTTATATTATTTTGGAATCATCAATACGAATAGGAAGAAGAAGCAACCCATTCCGGTAGTCGGTGGATGGGTTACCATCCGTTACGCACTGGGACCTCTCCGTGCCAACGTGTTGACCGAGGTAAACACATTTTAACGTTGGTCCCAACTGTCATTTGTGAAGATCTTTGACAGTCAATACGGATGATTGGAAGTCTGAAACCTAACAATTAGTGCCTTTTCACACGTCCCGGCACCACTCCCATGAAAAGATAATGCGCCTTTCTTGAGAAAAACAGCGGGCGGGGTTTGCTCTCCCTTCGCGCCTCCGGTTTTTATATACACTAGGGGTAGCAGCCTACATGAAGTCGGCGTGCCCCGATTCGGTTTTTAAACAAATGCGACCTATTTTAACCATGAAGTGGGGTACACTTACTTCTTTCTGAGCAGGATTTCTAGGTTCTTATAAAAACCAAGCCAAAGAAAACCACAAAAACACCAGAAACTACAGAACAACACCTTCTACCAATTATATCTTTTCAGGTTTTGCGTTTATTCTGTTATGCCTTGGACATTTTATGATAATATATTTTGCCCTGCTCCACAGGTCCATGGAGCCGCCAGGTCATCCCCCTACCCTGCAAAGCTGCCTTACCCAGAGACAGATATTCCCGGCACCTTTAGACTTGTAGTGGCTTGAGGAGGCGTAATGGTATATTTAATTTATAGTGTTTTTTTTTGTATTTTAAGTCTTAGATTGTGTATGTTTAATAATAATTGTTGATTATACCGTTTGTTAAGTACGTTCGAGTTTTATTTAACACTAATGGCCGGCCCCGGCTTTGCCTGGGTCTAAATTATTTACATAACCTATAACCATCTGGAATAATTTACCTTTCAAATGGTGAAAGTTGTTTTCATAAAGGTATAGTGGGTTCCAGAGATTAACGAACACGTCTGAACAAACTCACAAAATTCGGGCCGTCTTTAATATTAGTTAAAAGTCAAATTCTTATGAGGAAAAAAAATAATCAATTTCCCTAACAATACATCTGCTATCTCTTCACTGCCCTTGGTTTACTGGTAGTAAATTGTCTTTGTACACAAATATCATCTCTTCGTGATCCAGTATAAGCCGAACGTTAGAAGGTTCATTCATTAGGTCGCACAAAATCACCATTGTCATCATTTCAGCCGAAGGACGTCCACGGATTCCCCTAGCCCTGACAGTCATCGCTCTTCGTAGAGGGAGGCCTTCCAAACGCTGCGTCTACTGGTACGCGGTCGCCACTCCAGAACTTTTCGTCCCCATCGATCATCCGTTCTGCGAGCAATGTGCCTTGTCCACTGCCACTTTTAGCAATCCTTAGCGCTATGTCGGTAACCCTGGTTCTCTTACGGATGTCTTCATTTCTGATTAGATCACGCAAGGAAACTGCAAAATTTTAGTGTTGTGACTACAGCATAAATAACAGACTAGAAATACAAGGGTAAAAAAATATAACGACTAAACTGTGGTCCCTCATTCCACACAAGAAAGATAAAACTTATTAACTTATTTAACTTTTCACATATAAACCCATAACAGTAATTAAACCTTTTAAGCATATTAAGATCAAACCGACCGAGGATCTATGGAGAATGTCCATCAAAGCTTGTTCATTCATTATTTAGACTATAGCGCCGTACTTAGCTTTAATTTTTAATTTGTGTGTAGAGCAAAGACTCTTTCCGGATCTAATGAAATATATATAGTATAGTTATACACTTTTTAAATCCGGGGACAGTAAAGACAAATAATTATAGACCAGTATCCATATTTCCGATTTTCAGCAAGATATTTGAAAAGATTATGCTAAATCAAATGCTCATCTAATACCTTTAAACGAGCAAATCTCATTTTCATGAAATTTAGTATGCAGGGGGTTTCGAGGGCGATAAATCGATCTAGTTAGGTTTCATTTTTAGAAAACGTCGTTTTCTCTATTTTCACCCGAGCACAGCTCGGTTGCCCACGTTCTTAATTTAAATATGAATAACATATATCTTGCATGACAAAACAGTATCATTTCACCAAAGGACGTAGTGCAAACTGACACTGGTGCCACCCTATTAAAACACATATTTAATGCATGGGAAGAGGCACAAGATGCCATAGGTATCATCTGCGACCTGTCGAAGGCGTTTGATTGCGTTAATCATGAAGCATTATTTCTGATACTTGAGCAATGCTGGCTAGGCCAGTCAGCGTTTAGTTTAGTAAAATCTTATTTGAATGATAGTCAACAATTAGATCAAATAAACGGTGTCAATTCATCGAGGTTAAACGTGAAAATGGAGGTACCCCAAGGCTCAATTTTAGATATTTTCTAATGTTTAGTATACATAAATGATTTACCCCGTTTATTGAAAAACAAACTAAACATGCTGCATAATCTATTTTTTTTTAATAAATAGACGTACTAGTCACGTTGATGACGTAAATAACGCCCTACGGCAGGTTCAAAATTGGGTCACTGCTAATAATTTGGTTTTAAATGGTAAAAAAAAGCCTTGCCGAATGTCAAAAGTACTGATTGTGACATTATATTAAGGAGCTGATGTCGAACAGTTGACAATCAACATCTGAGGTTCTTACGTGGCGCCCACTGTCATCGATAGCTTAGGGGAAAACGGAAAACTTTAAATTGGAGCAAAACGTATTTAAAAATTAAATACACAAGACCGACCACAGAGGTCCACATCATAAACGGACTCTTCCGATGGTTTTTACAAAAATATTACCACGCAAGTTCTTATTTCAAACTGGCGGCTAGCATCTGACATCAGATCGTTCACTGTTATTATGCCTATGAATGCAACCAAATGCAAAAAAATTGCTACGAAAATAAAGATCACTAAAATAGGTAATCTGGCTAGTGTCATACGAGTCTTTGTCTTGCAAATTGAATAAATAATAGGCCCTTACCTATTAAGTTGGCGATTTGTCGTACTGGCCACTTTGATCTCAAATATCTCCTCTTTGGTTTGGAATTCCAATTATAAATTTATACAGCTATTCACTCATGCTTTTGTGTTTGGAAAACCGTAATTCATTTGTTTTTCTTCTTTTGGTTTTTCTTTGCGCCAGTCAGTTTACAAAATGGAAAACTTGAAATATCGCGTTATTTACGAGTACGAGTTCCATCGTGGCACCAGTGCTGCAGAAACGGCTCGAAGGGTTAATGATGTGTATGGCGACGGTGTCGCAAAAGAAAACACAGTGCCTTTTTGATTCCAACGTTTTCGTTCTGGAAATTTCGACCTGTAGAACAAGCCCCGTGGACGGCCGAAAACCAAATTAGATAATGAAGAATTGAAGGCTATTATGGAAGTGGATCCATCGCAAACCACGTCCGAGATTGCTGCAGGCTGCGGTGTTAGTGATAAAACTGTTTTAATCCACTTGAAGCAAATTGGGCAGGTGAAAAAGCTTGAAAGGTGGGTACCTCATGAATTGAGTGCAGCAAACCGACAAACGCGCGTCGACTGCCGCGCTAAATTACTCAGCCGGCACAATAATGAAGGTATTTTAAGAATCATAACCTGTGATGAAAAGTGGATCCTGTACAATAATCGGAAACGCTCATCGTAGTGGCTGAACCCTGGCGAACCAGCCAAATCCTGCTCCAAGCGAAAATTGAGTTAAAAATTACTTGTGAGCGTTTAGTGGACTAGTGCCAGTGTCGTTCACTACACCTTTCTTATATCTAGCCAGACAATTACGGCGGATGTCTATTGTCAGCAACTGCAAACCACGATGGAAAAGCTAGGTGCTAAACAGCCGAGGCTGGTCAATCGCTCTAGGCCACTGTTGCTACAGGACAACGCTAGACCACACACTGCACAACAGACGGCTACCAAATTAAAGGAGCTTCAATTGGAATGTCTAAGCAGTGTTGCCAGTGGCAGATAGTTAAAAGTTACATGAGACATCTCAAAAAGTTACATTCTCATGAGAAAAGTTACATTACCTTATTATATGTGGAAAAGAACACAATTTTTTTTTGTAAAATACTACAATTTGATTTTTTTTTTCTGCTATGTAGGTAGCGGAACGCACCCACTATTCAAAATTTCGCGCAGGCGCCCCCCCCCCGCAACTACACCGGGTAAATCTGTTGCGTTTAGTTTAGAACATTCAAATTACAACGAAAAACAACTATGTAGCTAGCTACCTTCTTGGTCGCATTAGCGAAAAGATCGCTAAACAAAATCAAATCTAGGCTACGCCGACTGGTAGGTACTCAGCCCACTCTAGTTCTTATAAACGTATATAATTACTCTGCTTTGAAGATGATAAAACTTTAGCAAACAAAACACGAAGCTCACTCACTCCCCGGAGTAAGCGGAATGGAAGATTTAGAAATACACGTGAGTGAATAAAGTCAGGTCACCAAGAGGGTGCGACAACAAGACGATCAAAAGCTTTCTTAGATGCGTTCCGTTTCACGATTATTATTTATTTGCGAGCAAATACTTTAATGTTTTTAGTGGAGTTCTAAAAGTTACGTAAAAGTTACATTTTGAGTCGTGTTACATGGAGGTTACATGAGACGGTAAAAAGTTACGTAAAATGTAACAAAAGTTACGTTCTGGCAACGCTGTGTCTAAGAAATCCACCGTACTCCCCAGACCTTGCTCTAACAGATTATTTTTTTCTAAATTTGGATAACTTCTTGCAAGGGCAAAAATTCAACTCCGATGAGCAAGTCCTAAGCGCCTTCAAATATTTTATTGATTCCCGTCCGAATGTTTTTTTTAGTAAAGGGATCAACGAACTATCCATGAGATGGCAAAAGTGCATAGATAGCAATGGTACATACTTTGATTAAATAAATCAAAGTATGATCATCACTAAAACAGATAATCTGGCTAGTGTCATACGAGTCTTTGCCGTGCAAATTGAATAAATATTATAATAGTCTGCTTCTATGCGACTGCCACATATAAGAACACAGTAGGTGACATTTTTTAATAATGGTTTTATAGCCAGATAATTTTATTTATATTATTTTAATGCGTTCTACTATACTGAAATGGACTGTGTAATGGTAACAGTGGCGGCGTAGGGCGTGGGCGACGTGGGCCACCGCCTACGGCCTCGCGGTACAAGGGGCCTCGCGCCTCAAAAATTTGTATGCATTGCTTCAAAGCGAGAATAAAATAAAAAAAGATATAAATTAATTTTGTTGTGAAATATGTTTTTTTTAGTCTGGCAACATTTGCTTACGTTGCGTAACAATTATATCGCGAGTAATCCTTGTCGCCGCCGACCAGTGCGGGGAATCCCTTGTTTTATTTGTTTACTTTCTTTACTAGGAAGCGAACCAATCAAATCAAAGTACCACACGCATGCAACGCAGTCGCTAGGCGCAAACAATAGAATCGTAATTGTTTTATTCAATATTGTTTGTTTTTATGACTGTACGTACCTATTTTGATAAGAATAGTGTGTTCAATGTTTTAATAATATTTAGTGAATAAATAGATAGTGTGTAGGTATATTGATTGCTCCTGTAAACTGACCCAAAATTAAAAAAACAGTGACTTAATAAATGGTTTTTGTTTTCTTTGACACCGGTACCTGTACTCGTCTATTTTACATAAGGTAAGAAATAATTAATTGGTAATAAATAAATAACGCAGTAATTACTTGTATACCTATAAAATTATACGCTTTATAATATCTTTGGAAGGAAACCAAAGCTTTAACGGTAATAAAAACGTATCGACTTTTTAAGTTTTAAAAACTAGTAGGTAGTAGAGATTTCTCAAAGATTTTTGTTTGAAAACTAATTTAAATGTAGGTTTTACAATATTATGAAGATAAAACTGCAAAAAAAATGTTAAAATTATTGCTTTTGTTTACAGGTTACAAATACGATGTTATCGACATGTCCGGCCGAGATAGAGATATTGGAAGAAAATGGGGTCTGGATCAGCAAAAATAAAAAGAAAAGCTGAAAGAACTGCATCCAACCAGGTTTTGAGTTTAAATATGATGAAGTTCCTCAACCAAACTGCATCTGGTAGTACAGAATCGATAGATTCGACTTCTACACAACAAACGTCCGAGATACCGTTTGGAAATGCTCCAGATGCACTGAGTACCGAGAGCGAACGTCAGTTAGACGTAGAGTTTGGATCATCCTCTAGCCAATCAAAATTTGACGCTGAAACTGAAAACTGAAACGATTTGTAATTTTTCATTAATATTAATCTAATTTGTATTTTTATGAATAAAAACTTGGCAGTGTTAATTGTTTTGTTTTTTTAATTATTTTATAAAATCGGTCTTCAGGTCGCCACAGAACAGGGCCTCGCGAAATCTGTCTTGCCCACAACAAATTTAGGTCTTGCCCCGCCACTGAATGGTAACTTTAAATTTGAATTGTGATTTGGTGCTTTCATTAATCAATTTATGCATTATTTACAATAGCAAAGACCCATCAAATCGTAAAACACCTTAAATTTGCAAATATCCAGAACTTACTAGGTTCGGAATTGTCTTTTTTAGGCATATTTAAAATATCCGATAGAATTTAGGACACTATTAATATAATTTGTACAATTCGTAGTTTTTTTTGACAGATTGAATTGACGAGAAATAAATCGAATATTTTTTTGCACTTTGCAGCGAAAAGCGACATACGTCCTCCTAGCAACGCCATAAAGTGGTCACTGTCGAATTGCACTGGATGGAAAGAGAAACACGATGGAATTTGAATAGATTTTTTTATAAAATATAATAATATGAATTACTTAAAAATAATGAGTGAAACTTCAAACTGCAACGACACTGAAGTATTGCGTCCTGTTATGATACGTTATTGTTGTTAATTGTACAAATGTACGCTGGTCAGTATTACTGGAAACATTTTTTGAAGACCACGTTAAGAGGTTACTTTCATTCAATTGTATCGAGCGTTTTTGTGCGTAAACGTGTTTCGGCCACAACGAAGTTTTCGGCAATATGATCAAGACTAACATATCTTTTTTTCCGCTGCCACATTTTCAATAGAATTGGCAAAATAAAATTTAAAAGAATGCCTATTTTGGGAATTCAGCCCCTTAAACAAAGAGAAGCTAGAATTCGTCGATAAAACAGTTTTCCTGTGGATCACGCTAGACTCAAGGTTACAATGGGGTCCTCATTTAATAACACTTGCAGGGCGCCTAAGGTCGGCAGCGAGCCATCAGAGCGATACCTATACAATCTCCGCCGGCGCGATTCTCTAAGGGAACTAACTGTAAGGATATTAACATCATGACGGTTCCTTATCAATATATTTATGACTTGGGGACGCCTCGCGGTTTCACCCGCGTATTAAATAAATATAGGGATAAAAAGTAGTCTGTCACATGAAATCGGTCCAGTAGTTTTAAGTTTATTCGTTACATACAAAAATACAAACATACATAAATACAAATCTTTCCTCTTTATAATATTATTATAGAAGTATAGATATAGAAAACATAATTTACCTGAGAAAGAATCTGGTTAGTAAAAAACGGGGATAGACATAATTACGAGAAATAGGGACCAATTAGTTCAACCATGTTTTAGACTGGCTAAAGAGTAATAGTCATCTTTCATGTATAAAACGTTACAATAACTATCACTCACTATCATACCACATTCTAGAACTGAATAAGACGAAATTTAAACTTATATAAAACGCACACTATGCAGCCAGGCATATTACAAGTTGGCTTGCGTTGCTGATAAAAAAAAAATGCTTGGCTCAATGCTAGTCCTGCTCCACAACCACTAGGGCAAAAACAAGTGACAGGCAGAACATAATGTTTTGAATTATTGTTGGACCTGCTGAAGACTGTATGAATATATTTGTATTGTATAAACTCAATTTTTTTTTGTATTATAGGTATAACTGCACGGCACATGTGTGAGTACTATGTACTATGTAAATCTACCGTTTACCTATGTGTCGTTCGTTGACTTGTGTGTGCCCTGGCAGTTGGATGTGTCATGCTCTCTATAATGTCTCTCTGATGGTGGCACATGTGTTGGATCATTCGGTTCCCTTCATAATGGTTGAGCTGAGTGGTGCAGACCTTCCTTTTTTTTTTTTGGCGTCATGTTCGTGAACCGGCGCCATCAGTTAGGATTGTCATAACTTGGCTGCCTCTGCCTGGTTTTAATTATCTACTTATTCAATTTTTGATTTGGTAGCACACTTAGTTTGGGCGCAGTGGTTGAGCGATTGACTGCTGCACTACGTGTCGCGGATTCGATTCCCGCACGGAAAAAATATTTGTATGACCTACAGATAGTTGTTCGCGCTCTGGGTGTTTGTGTATGTGATTTTATATGTTTGTAAACGCTGTAAAAGTTTCTTTATAAGAAGCTTAGATGCTTTTACGTGCGCGTCTTTTTGTATCGTCACATATATGTGTTTTTCAACAAGAATGATGTAAACAAATACTTGTAATTGAAACTGATGGAAAAGATTGTCCGTGGAGTTTCTTGAAAATTCTTCTCCATTGAGACTACTGACGCTTGTAAATTTTCAACTATCCATAGAAGACATAATAATATAATAAAATCAAAAACCCTATTTTTTCAAATATTCTCATAACATTGCTCTCTCATAGTACTTACCTAACCGAAATTTCTTCGCAACAACTATTTCTCAAACCGTTCCATAGACATTCAATGATCATATTTACTCTTTGGTCACATCTGTCATCCTCTTCCATTGACAACGTTACTTGCTATCCTATGAAGCGGCTGTTATAAATATTTTTCCTCACCCTTTTCTCCCGACCAGGGACCTAGGGACCTCCACTAACTGCTCGATCCCTGGTTGCTTCCAAATGCCGTCTATATGTTTACGGTGAGCTGCTACGCGTTCCACCCACTCATCCAGAGGTTCGTCAGGCTCTGGAGGTATGTCCAGGTGGTGTCGGATGTAATCACCTTCGTGCTGTCCATGCTCTGCTGCCAGTGCAGTGACGCCATGCCCCTGTCCAGTTCTTCGTCTGTGGAGACTAAGCCATCTATCCAGGTTTTTGAGGTGAATTTTGAATTTTATTTTACTTTGCTTCTTCCCGCGGCTTTGATCCTATTACCTAAGCTGTTCTTCATGAATCCTACTTGTTTTTTTTTATTATGTTGTTTTCTGTGCCACTAAAAGAGTTTTCTGAATCATCTCAGTACTGCCTGAGTTCACCTTTTACCTTTTACAAATCCCTTAAAAAGTATTGGTTTTGATTTCTTTATCTTAACGTACCAACAGATATTGGTGTTTCTTTAGACAAGGATTATAATGGAACAGCTTTTTTATTTTGCAAAAACACCTGCACTATGGAAGATCTTTGCGAGGCCAGCGCTTAGGCCGTCGACGAGACTGAGTTCTGGTTGACGGACAATATATAATATATTAACCATTGAACATGAAATCATCGACACAATAAATTAAGCTTGATGAGATAAAGCTGTTTGACACTGAATATAGATATTAAAAGCCGATGCCTCAGTTAATTTTATAAAGCTTTCTGATTACAACTCAATCAAAAACAATAATAGTCATCACTTTTAAATACAAGCCAACTGTAAACCATACTGACTTGAGATCATCAACATTTCAGCCGAGAGACGTCCACTGCTGAACATAAGCCTCCCCCAAGTGTCGCCCAAGTGTGACGTGAGCTAAGCGCCAATTATAGCCAAAATCTTACATATCCTAATAACTTCACTTATCCATCAGGGCCATCCAGTAAACCCAAAGTTCCCGTCCTGGGCCCTGGACCTTAAGGGGTCTAGTGGCGAACCGATGAGCTCTAAGCGGTCCAGTGCCGATACACGATGTCCAGTAATTCAGCACACTGTAATTGACTTCACTCCTGGCAGAGAAGACACGCCAGAGGTTCAGAAGAAGTGTCAGGAGTTCTGGCAGTCTTCCAGGCACCGAAAAGAGCTTGATGCCATGATGGTGGGGCCAGTGAGTACCTATATGTGACAAGATAAAATTTGGCATGACATGAAACTATATCAATTTCTATCTTTCAGAAAAACTCTGTCTATTCGATATTTCTGACAAGATTCGAACTGAATAAACCCCTTTATTATAAGTTCAAAGATGAACAGTCATACTCATATATGAACTGCCTCATGAAATGTGGACAAAACTAGATTTGTATTATTGTTATTTAAGTTAATTTTCTTATAACTACGAGTTGCTTAAATTTTTACAAAACTTTTTCGGTTAAATCCGAACACGTTACACTTTAATAAAAAATAATACGCTTATGGAAAAACTCGTATTATGTTCAAGGAAAAAAAAGTTCGCATGACCCAATTTTATTTTATGTTTCCAGTTCAACTATAGAGAAACAGACGCAAAAACGTTAGAACGTAAACAATAAACACAATGTTACAAACTGTTCCAGTCACCGAAACCAGGACCCTCGAAGCGACAGCTGATCGAGTTATCAAGATCAAGAGCCCTTGTACATCCAGAAATAGTCGTGGAACAAAGCAGCAGAAATTTACCAGGTATACACGTGGCAAGAAAACATAACAAATCAGGTAAATGGTATGGTGACTTTTTAAACCTTCAAAAGTAATTTTTCTGTAATGTCTGTTCGTTACGCTTAGACGCTTTAACCGCTGAATCAATTTTAATGAATTTTAATATGCAGTTAGATTGGAACTTGGAGACTTTTTTATGCCGTTGGTTCCCCTGGGCTAGTACCGACTTTCATGTGGACAAAGACACTGGCAGAATTTTCAATTAAATTCAATTCCCAGATTCATAAATATTAGTAACTCAACTTATAGATTATGTTTGTAAATCAAGAAGTTAGTTCTAATCCCATACCAGACAAACCAACCTACCCTTGGTACAAAAGTCTCCTCCGTAGACTTCCACACAGCCAGTCCATTCAGAAAGAATTAAGCTACTTCGAAATCAAATTAGCTTTTTTTAACTATTATTGAAACACTCCCGTTTGACCATTAACTCACCAGATGGTAAGCGATGATGTGGTCGACGGTGAAACACGCTTGAAAGAAGTAACCTTTACTCCTGACTCAAAGACCCCCAGGTTGTGGCTATCAGGAAATACAGACTCCTGCAGGGTATCCCACTCCTTAGCTTTCCGCAGTTACTGTTACGAATATTGCTCTTCAAACTACTTTTATATTCCAGGTCATTTGAAAGACGCTATACAAACCGGTGCACTGAACAAATGTCGTACTTGAATTAATTTGTTATTCCTAATTTATTAAATTTTTACTTTTTTATTTTACTATTTCGCATTTTTATTTATCCTTTTTCAGTTTTTTTTCTTTTTACCTGTTGATATCATCAAAATAGGAAAATCTTAGTACTAGTACTCAGTCTGTAACAGTCTGGATTCGTATCCCCAATCGCTTGGTACTGAAACTTTCTTCAACTGGCAGAGTGTAAGTATACTTTGACATAAACCTCTCCTATTTCTCTGCTGGAAACATCACCACAACGACCATTCCTCAAGTACTCTAGTAATATGTACTCGCCACGACCGGTCACGATGATTGGTTTGTTATCTAGTAGTCCGGATTGTAGCATTGCAAATACAATAGTATATTTGATACAAATGAGCTAAGTTGCTCATTACACACGAGGCCGTGGTTTGCATAATTCAGCCGAGTGTGTAATGAGCAGAGCTCACGAGTTTTTTACGACTTTTTCAACACATTTGCAAGTTAAAACCAAACCAGTATTCCTTATATCGTTTATTTATAAAAACAATTGGTGAACGTAAAATTTTCAAAGCGATATTGGATTGATTTGGATAGCAATTTCACAGTTTGTTACATTGGTGGTTGCCACTTCTTTAGTACTTTCATTTTCGTCTTATGTAAATGTCGGCAACAAAGACAAATCACCACCAAATTTTTCAAGTTCAACAAGTTCATGCGTGTAACTGACGCATATTCCCTCCTCCACGATGCAGCTGACGATTTGTTTTCAGCACAATATGATGTCAACTATTTATGAATGAAGTTTCAGCCGGCTAACTATTACTTTTTTTTACCACTTTCGTAACTTACCACGACCACACCCACCGCGGGTGTGTCAACTGACGCTTGGTTCACTTATTAGTCATACGAGATCTATTCAATAATATGGCATTCGATCGGCATAAAAACACTAGCTAAAATGCACTGCTACCGCCCACACCATGGGTTTTTCCCGCGGCTCTACATCTATAGCCTTTTCCACAGGAACCGTGCATTTCTCCGAGATCTTCTTCTTCTTTTCGTGTGAGGATGTGGCCACCTCTGGTGTCAGAGTTAATTAAACCGCCTCTGGGAACCCCACAGGTCTCTGACTTGGCTATTTCAGAATAACATTAACTATATAAGTCCAGGTTTCCTCACGATGTTTTCCTTCACCGTAGCCTGTGATGTCCAAGATAAACTTAGAACCTGGTCTTGGACTTGCTTCCGGGATGAAAAATAACTTATTACTAGAGTAACTTATATTTATTGATAAAAAGCATGGTTACAAAATAAAATCATAATGTTAAGCTGTGTGGCTGTGTTTCGGACATCCGAAGGTAAGGTGATAGGTGTCGAATTGTATACGTCCCTGCCAAGGCGTCATCACATCTTGTCGTACATGACGCGCATGATCTGGTGGTCGGTCTTGACGCGTTGGTCGAAGCGGCGCATGTCGTGCCGCCGCCACGCCGCGCGTTCGGCGTCGTGCAGTAAGTACTCGTTGACGGCGCACGGGCAGCACGCGCCGCACTGGCAGAAGGCGCAGCATGCCTTCACGGCTCGCCATGCTCCTGAAGAGAAGGAGATGAAGTATTACCGACAATTTCTATGAGTAAGATTCAATTCAGGCCACTGTTACTGCCGCCGTGATAGTGTCGCTACGATCGAATGGTGCTCCATTAATTTTTTCCGGGTCGTTGCGTCTATCGGCCAGCCTGTCGTCTGAGCTGTTTAGCTAAGAAGTCTTCCACTAATAGTGAAAATAAAGAAAGAGAGAAAAGCGTATATTTGCACTAGGTAAGACGCATACCAAAAACAAATAAAAACTTAAATACAAATAGGAAAAGTACTACACGGTCAAAATAACTGTGCACTTCGTACGTCGAGCGACCCTAGCCCCACATACCCGCGCGGCACCCGGCGTTCCCCTTGTGCGCCAATAGGAGGCCAATAGCGATAGTCGTTTAACTCCGCCGTTGCCGGTCCCAAGCCCGGATGAGAAAGAAGGAGGGTTGGTATGGAGGAGAACAACCCAAACCCTGTTTGTCCTTTTTAACCCAAAGGTTGACTGGTAGAGAATGCCTTGCTGCATTAAGTCCGCCTATGTATCACCATTGTACATGAAGTTTAAATAAATAAATAAAATTGTATATTTTCTTTTTATTTACGTAATATAATAATCAATTTGAAAAACAGGATGACTAAAACGTCAATGTGTAAAATTGATTAAAATTTCTTCGAATTGTTGATTGTTATAAGAAATCGAATCGATAATGCATTAGGACATCACTTAATAGACTACATTATCTCGTATTTGAGCTATGAAACGTAAAATTGATTTTTCTAATTAAATTTAGACATTTGCAGAATAGTAGACATCGGTGCTTGCCATATAAAAAAGAATATAATAGAAGATACTTATTGCGGACTTATCACAATCTTAAGTGTTTGTAAGTATTTAGTAGGTAAACATATAAGCTTCGCTGAGGTAGCCAACACTACAGTATATAAAAATCCTCCACTTTACCGTGATCACTTCTGTTTCAATGATTCAACAAATAGTCCAGTTGCGTAGACATTAGAGACACAAAACAACACCAAATTTGTCATTACAATATTCACTAAGAATTTGTTATTTCAATATTTACTTTTATATTATTTTTCTAATTTGCGGATAATTAAAGTAGCCACAAAATAACACACGAAAAAAGCCGCCAAATACTCAAAAACTTCTGTATCTACTCAGCCATCAGCGAGCGATTGGCAATCGACCAACAACAAGGGAAAAAGTTATCGCAATTTGACAGCCACATTTGCTCGCCGATCGCTGTCGCTCTGCTGTCAAAAACCATACATAATACGAAATGATCGCGATCACCTTGCGATAAATGCACATTTCAGTTAGCAGATTTTTATTGTTAGCAGTGCTGTTGTATAATTATTATGGTGTGGCTATAGCTCATATATAATGCTGATTTGTGATTGAAGAGCAATTAATTCGCAAAAACAAGCCTTCCAATTTTTTGACGTAAAGCGATAATCGCGCGATGATTGTACAATCTCTGCGCAAATATTGCTAATTGCTGTTGCATACATAATAAGCCTGCGAGCCGGGCGGTGTTAAATTAGCGACCGAAGCCACTTCTGGGGCGGGACACCAGGCTCTAGACAGTGGACATATTACTGGTGCCACGAAAAGTAAAGTCTCAATCAGAGAGCTCAGACGCATAGCTACCTGGAATGTCCGTGGATTACTAAGCCCGGGCAAGCTAGATATAGTGGAGAAGGAAGCGGAGTCGCACAAAATAGCCTTACTTGGTGTGACTGAGACTCACAACAGAGGACAAGGTCATTATAGGATCTCCAATGGGAACACCTTGTATTTTTCCGGTCCCGCTAATTCCAATTCTACTGGAGTCGCTATCCTGCTATCTCGTCAACTGAATAACCATGTCATGGCCTACAATCCAGTCTCAGACAGGATCATATCACTGAAGCTTAACACGTATCCCTGTACCTTAAACATGGTCGTTGATTACTCCCCTACTTCAACATCAGAAGAAGCCACATGTGACGAATTCTACTCGAACTTGGAAAGAGTTCTCTCTGAAATACCGAACCGGGAGATCACAATGGTGATCGGGGACCGGAACGCGAAAATAGGCAACACAATAGACGACGAGCATCTAAGAAACACGGTCGGTAAATACGGACTCGGTACCAGAAATGACAGAGGAACCAGACTTCTTGAGTTCTGCATAGACAAGAAACTCACGATAATGAACACGTGTTTCCAGCATTACCCGAGAGGGCTTTACACATGGACATCTCCTGGCGACCGCTGCCGTAACCAGATTGACTATATACTGATTAGTAGCCGCTGCAGGTCATCAATAACTAACGTGAAAACCTTCCCGGGAGCTGATTGTGGATCCGACCATTGTTTGTTGGTTGCTAAGTTTGCCATGCGCCTCAAAGCAATAAAGAAAAAGTGCCTCAAACCTATGTGTAAGCTAACGCCCGCAGAACAAAAGCAGGTTCAATGTGCACTTGACGCAGCGATTGTTCAAACATCCCCAAACATCAGCAAACGCAGACTCGGACGAGCAGTGGAGACACCTAATGGACCAGATCAATGAGACATTCGAAAAGGTTAGCAACAAGCACCCTCTTACACCCTGCCCTAAACAAACCTGGATATCAGATAAGACCTGGAAACTCATACAGGATAGGAAGGAGCTTAGAAGCCGTGGGTTATCGGATCCAGCAGACAGAGTAAAGTACTCGGAGCTTTCTAGAATGATCCAAATACAATGTCGACATGATAAAAAATAACTTTGTTGAGCGCATCTGTGAAGAAGTAGAGGAGCATGCGTTTAGATCACAAAGCTCGGACCTCTTCAAGAAGGTAAAACTGCTGACAAAACAGTTCAAATCTAGATCATGGCTGATAGAAGATGAAGATGGTACGCCTTTGCAAGACTTAGAGGCAGTGACGAGGAGATGGCGTAACTACTGCGAGATTCTTTATAGAAACTCACATGAACAGAGATCACGGCCGCTATAGACGCGCTCAAATACAGGAAAGCCCCCGGTCCAGATCATCTTACATCGGAAATAACAAAAGTCATGGGTCCTAAAGCTGCAAAAGTCCTACACAGAATTTGTGACAACATCAGGCGAACTGGAAGATGGCCTTCAGACTGGACCAAGTCGATCATATTACCTCTCCACAAAAAGGGATCCACTTCTAAGTGCGATAATTATAGAACCCTTGCATTGATATCACATGGCAGCAAAGTGATGTTACATATCATCAATAACAGGATTCGATACATTCTGAACTGGCAAATTCCACATAAACAGGCGGGTTTTTTCGAGCAAATTCAAAATATTCGCCAACTAGTCGTAAAGGCCTACGAGTTCAACACACCCACCATCTTTTGCTTTATCGACTACAGTAAAGCCTTTGACTGTGTTGTTTGGTCGGACCTATCGAAGGTACTTAGCGAACTAGGAGTACCTCAACACCTCGTTGCCTTCATCCGCTCTCTATACCGGGACAATCAAGGAATGGTAAAGGGAACTGCACATCGGAACTTTTTAGTTTCGGTAAAGGGGTACTAAGACAGGGATGCATCCAATTCTCTTTAACACCTATGGAGAGTACATAATCAGGCGGGCATGTGAGGGTTGGGAGGGTGGAGTCACAATAGGTGGCACTAAAATAACAAACCTCCGCTACGCAGATGACACCACTCTCCTTGCTGCAAGTGAAACCGAGATGGTGAACCTCCTGGCCCGGATTGTGAACATCAGTTTGCAGTTGGGTCTAAAAATCAATCACAGCAAAACCAAAGTAATGGTGGTGGATCGTACAGCCTTGAACTAACGGGAACGCTGAACCTTGACATCGTGAGCGACTTCGTCTATCTAGGGTCTAATATTAACAACACAGGATCATACGAAAAAGATATAAGGAGACGTATAGGGATGGCCAAAAATGCAATGTCCCAGTTGCATAAGATATGGAGAGACCGTAACATCAAGCGGAAAACCAAAACCAAATTGGTGAATTCGCTAGTTTTCTCCATATTCAGTTATGGAGCGGAGACCTGGACACTGAAAAAGGCCTACAGAGAACGAATAGACGCCTTTGAAATGTGGAGCTGAAGAAAAATGCTACAGATTCCATGGACCGCCTTTCGCACCAGCGTGTCTATTCTGAGAGAGCTTAATGTCAAAACTAGACTTTCCACTATGTGCCTTCGTAGGGTGCTGGAATTCTTCGGACATATTGCTCGTAAAGAGGGTCACAATCTTGAACAGCTGATGGTGACAGGCAAGGTAGATGGCAAACGTCCCAGAGGACGCAGTCCCACAAGTCGGACCAAATACGATCTTCTCTGAACATCAACTACCACAATGCCCTTCATGAAGCTAAGGATCGCAGCAGATGTAGGGAAACTAGCCAAGTGCACACTTATTTTCACCGTGTAGTATTCGTCACAACTGCGCAAAACCGCCATCGTGCAGCATAATCACAGTTAATGCTAGGAGTATTGTGAGCGTGAGAGACAGAACTAAAGCATTGATTCAGTGATGTTCACTGACGCGTGAGATTTGTTGGCAATTCAGCCTTAGTAGCGGCCGCCGCCGTGTATCTGTATGTGCCAAATAAACTAGTTTTCTTTCTTGCTCTCTTTCCTTCTTTCTTTCTTTCAGTTCAAGCTTTTTTGCCTATTTATTGGTGTCAAATGTAGCAACTCATTATTTAGGACCCAATAATATTTCGTTCCGTATTTCATTAATTTTAATCCGTGGTGCTTGGCAACCGAGTTTATCCCAGTTGTATACGTCCCTTTCGGCAGGCAATAGGCATATTGGCCTAGCTGTGTTCCGCCTCCTGTTTGTTATGGACGGAAGTGGAAATACATGTATATAAAGACAGTCAAAGATCTATTTTATCGCTTACCAATATCCTGAGCCATGTTCGCGTATTGCGTGTATGTCGTGTCCACGGTGTCGTCGATGGGGGCCTGGCAGATGCGCACCACCTTGGGCTTGTGTATCTTGTAGCGGTCGTTCTCCGTC
Source organism: Orthosia cruda (assembly GCA_964057195.1). Taxonomy (NCBI): domain Eukaryota; kingdom Metazoa; phylum Arthropoda; class Insecta; order Lepidoptera; family Noctuidae; genus Orthosia; species Orthosia cruda. Next base: position 1,616,681 of record OZ059826.1, on the reverse strand, counting down.
ACCCGGCGAGTGCGACCGAACAAGGGGCACGGCCCGTTGGGGTAGATTTTCTTAAACAAAATAAGGAACATAACAAACATTTATCCACAAAAGCGTCTTACAAACTAAACACAATAATGATTCATATTATAATATACTATCTCTGCCCGCGGCTTCGCCCGCGTTATAAGTTTTTTATCATCTCAAGGGAATATTTTTTTTTTGTATATATTGAATAGTATTTATTAAGGTCACCTTGAAACACGCAGTAGCTGATTTCAAAATGAGAATCACGTCTAAACAGATCCACTGCTGCGTTATAGCGCTTCCCACGGTATGGCGATGGCCATATCGACCGGTCCTGTTTGGTGTCCTGTTCGGTCCCTGAATTTTTTGTGCGGCATAGCCGAATCTTTAAAAACACAACTGTAAAGCCTTTAGAGTAGTTACTTTATTCGTTTACCGTTGGCCATCTTCTAAAGCAGTCTTGGAGTGGTTTCCTCTCCAGCAGCAATTCTGCTGAAGTGTTCTGGATCTGGCCCTTCCATTCTCGTCTCCGACTCTTACATACTGGACGGCATCTATAAGGCAGTGATATGTGACTAAGAAGCACAAAAGGAACAGTCATATGACGGCGGATGTGTGGAAATGGGAGATGCGACCCTAAAAATATACCTTTAAGAGCGGGATTAATGCTGGACTTTGTATAACCAAATGTATGGACGCAAAGGAATCAGGTGGCATTTTGTAGTTTCGACCTATCCTCATAGAAAAACACGTGAGAGCATGTAACTGTTTTAAGATTTATTAGAGAGATGCACACGAGGCAATTTGGATAAAAAGGACATTATGCGCTAAGACGCATTTAACAAAGGCATTTAAATCTACTACTTTTAAAATTACGAAATATTTTCAAATTACTGAGACAAATACTCACTTGCACAGATGTTCAGTTTCTTTAGGATCCCTTTTAATTTTTGGTAACTGTATCATTTCTAATTACTATTTTAAGAAAGTCCGAAATAATCTATAAAAAATGCTTATTGAATAGAAAACATGTGGAAAAGAATTATAAAAAATTAAAAGACATTTATCGTGACATTGTGTCTGGTTGTTTTTGATTGACATAGAGTAAAATTCGAACTCTTTTCACGGCAATTTTTTTTAAGCTTTTCAATGTTTTTCTTGAAAAATAAGCTTAATAATAGGGAGATTCTGTACGTAATCCTGTACGAGCAAAGAGCAAATGGTGCCACGAGAATCAGTGGTGGATCAGTAGTAACGGTCCCGGCTTACGTGTGACTTCGAACCAAGGCAGACACTTTTCTGTATGTAAATTATTTCATCACCACTGCTCGAAAAACGATGAAGGAAAAGCTCGTGAAGAAATTGATGTCCTAGAACCAGAAATTCGAAGATGTGTGTCTCCCACCAACCCGCAATGGGCTCGCGTGGTGGATTAAGGCCCATTCCCTCTTCAACATTCAACTTCTTTCAATAGTCCATGTGAACCATGTAATAATTATCCATGTAAACGCAACCTTTTGCTCTTGTATAATACACACCAATCCAAACCAAAATGTTTGAAACATGAGTATTTCAAACTGGATAATCTCAAAAACGGTCACCTAACCATAGTCGGGATGAGGAAATGGAGAGCCATTAAACTTTTTCATGACTTCACGGAAGTAAGAAACTACAATTTTTTCCCAAATTCAGTGAGAAGTGCCATTAATTATATTGCCGACGATTTGCTTATTTCAATAGGCATTTTTCTTGGGCAGAAAAATCATAAATATTGGACACGTATTTTTTGCTTTATAAATAAATAAAAATTAACAAGGATAAGCGCACCAAAGTACAGGTGTTAGGGCTTGTGACGTCACTTTGTCAGTAAAAGTCTAGCACGGCGTGACATCACACGATATTTCAACGCCTTCGTCGTAATTATTTGTTTACGTGACAAAAGAAAAATACGTGTGCAATATTTTTAGGTAATCTAACCGACGCACTAAATTGTTTATTTATGTTTTCATTATTATTGAGAGTAATATTACAACATGATATCAGTTGTGAAAACTCAAATTTAAAATTAAGATCCCATTCAAACAGCGACTTATTATAATTAAAATTCTTGGTAATAAATACTTCCTCTTTAAATGTAAACAAAGGGGCATTTGTTACCCCATTAAGCACAAAGTCAAATTTTCCCTTTAATAAGCAAAGTGTTGTTCAAAGCAACACTGAATTTGTAATTAAAAAGTTTCAATTCTCCCCGTTTTAAATGATTGTTACTAAGGCGTATTCAACAACTTTTAAGACTCTGTTTTCACTTTCAAAATTTCATCGGCAAATTGGATGGTCTTCAATCGACGCGGACTTTTAATTTTTTCAATGGAATGGCTTAAACGAAATAAGTTTTTTCATCCTCGGTTCTCGATAAAAAATAATCTTAAGTGCTTTCAATATTAATTATTTTGAACAAGGTAAAATGGGTGAGCATTTTCTTTGGAAATCTACAAAGATGATTGTATTTTTTACCTACAAAAGCCAAAGTAAAGTAATCAATTCTTCAAACTCGATACACGTTCATAGTTCGTAGAAAAGCATCGAAACAACGTTGAACTCGAAACTACTCGCAAAAAGTTTATAATACCACTTTAAGGTTTCCTTTTACTGCGTGGAAATTTCATTGTCAATATTGTCATACCCTCCAAGTCTCTCATGTTAATGAAATTTAACCTCTCATAATTACATGCGGTGGTGGAAGCCGGTCTGCGGCGTTCCCGCCAGTTTCCTACAATTATCGAGCAAGAACGTGGGAAATCAGGTTTGCGGTCGCCTCCGCTGACGCCACCGTCGTCGCAAGGATCTCATTTGCGCGCGAGATTCCGATGAGGACGCACGCGTTCTATCTTGATTGCATTTAGTTTTGAATTTTAATTTAAAGACAATTTTTAACTCATCTACGACTGTCTATTAAATTATCCTAGAAAGGTGCTTAGACTTTGCCCAACTCGTTTAAAAATAACTGTAAAATTCGAGAGAAAAATTCACACCGGCCGATGAAAAGATAAATCACCATCATCATCATCAGCCTTTTAATGTTCCCACTGCTGGGACACAGGCTTCCTCTTTGTGAGAGGGAACGGGCCGTAATCCACCACGCGGGCCCAGTGCGGGTTGGTGGATGTCTCATGTCTTCGAATTTTTGGTTCTAGGACATGCCGGTTTCCTCACGATGTTTTCCTTCACCGTTTTGAGAGCAGTGGTGATGAAATCATTTACACAAAGCAAAGCGCCTGCCTGGGTACAAATTCGAAGCCACAATCTACAACTCGTAAGTCGCGGCCGTTACCACTGAGCCACCATTGCAAAAAAAAAAATATCATTGGCATATTTAAAGATTTGACACTAGATATATATACCTATTTGGCCATAGGTATATTATTTAATTTTTCGGTGATTTTCCAAGAACAAAACCACCAAATTTATGATAGAGCGGGCGAAGCGAGCTTGATTTAATCCTCTCAGATAGTTCAAGTAGAAACACATAATCTATACCAATATTATAAAGAGGAAATGTTTGTTTGTTTGTACCGAATAGGCTCCAAAACTACTAGACCGATTTCAAAAATTCTTTCACCGTTGGGAAGCTACTCTATCCCCGGGTAACATAGGCAACTTTTTATCCCTGTATTCCCACGGGAACGGGAACTATGCGGGTGAAACCGCGAGGCGTCCTCTAGTTATTTATATTCTAGACTGCAAGAGTGCTCGAAGCGAGCTTGAAAATTTAAGCACACTGCATTTCCAATGATGTGGATAGATAGGTAGAGGGTTAGATAAGTTAGATATAGGTACTACATAACGTTAAATCTTAGTAATGCCTATGATCGTGGGCGCTCTGCACCCACTGTTTGCTTCTGATGGGTGCTGAAGCCCTTGAGCACCCACAGACCACGCGCCCCTAATTACTCTCAAATCAAAGCTCAAAGCGCAAGCTTTAATAATAGTTAGCTTTCTTTGACTCCTTATGTACATATAATTATGTACACACGATAGACGCAAACATACTGTAGTATATTCCACTTAGTGCTGAAAAAAGCACGTGAAAATGCCCTTCTCATCTATTTATCAAGTTGGTAATGCCTGAATCACTCTAATAGGCTTCATTATTATACCTCTAGGACCAAAACATGTTTCAACAACGCCAACCACCGCCGTACAACCAAATCACGTCCAAACAAAACAAAAACCGGTGTCAGCTTCACAAAACACACAACCACCGCAAACACGCCACAATACACAAAAGATTCCCTTTCAAATCAAAACGTAATTACAAATCCACAGTCTTGAACCGCGGGTGGGCCAAAATACAGTAACTTACGGTTTACGCTACCTCCCTGGGGCCGACTGGAGGTACCGGGGGTTACCGCACCTCAATTTACAGATCAAACGTCTTTTCACAGTATGTGTTCTGCCGAACTTTCGATGTTTACATGTTTGCTGGCTTTTCCCGCGACTCCAGCTGCAGTTTTGAATCCACGGGCTTAGGTAATAGTTTGAAATGATTGACTTTGTAATGGAACTTCGGAGATAATATTGCGGACTATGATTTGGTATTGAATACACTCAAAGTATAAGTTTGTTGTAAAATATATACAAAAAGAAGGTTTTAAATTTCTTATAAAGGTCATCAACCTATCGGAACTTACTATATTTTTAGCAAATGGCGGCAAGTATCATCAAAGTTTATAGTAAGTATAAGTTTGTTGTAAAATATATACAAAAAGAAGGTTTTAAATTTCTTATAAAGGTCATCAACCTATCGGAACTTACTATATTTTTAGCAAATGGCGGCAAGTATCATCAAAGTTTATAGTAAGTATAAGTTTGTTGTAAAATATATACAAAAAGAAGGTTTTAAATTTCTTATAAAGGTCATCAACCTATCAGAACTTACTATATTTTTAGCAAATGGCGGCAAGTATCATCAAAGTTTATAGTAAGTATAAGTTTGTTGTAAAATATATACAAAAAGAAGGTTTTAAATTTCTTATAAAGGTCATCAACCTATCGGAACTTAGTATAATTTTGGCAAGTGGCGGCAAATAACTTTGATATTCGTGAAGTAAACAGATACAAACGTCAAGCCATCCCGACTCACGACCACAAGGAAATAAACTTTCATCAAAAATTATCATAAGCAAAGAGGCCATTCCATCTCTGTGGATATGTGAATAGGGGTGTATATTATAGCTTCTGGGGCACCGAAAATCTGCGTATTGCCCACGAAGAGCCATTACACCCGTTCAAAGTAACTGCATGGAATGCTGTTTACGCTGGAGGCGTCATCGGGTTGCCGAACGACTACTGCGGTCGGTAAGCGCTACAGAACCAAGTTCAACGATTTTCTTTTTCCTTCAATGCATGAACCGGGCTGGAAAACATGTGCTGCTAACAGGATAGATCAACGGCGCCTACTGAATGAGCCACAACTGAAATTCTGAGCACTGCTTTTCCCTGACTTACACTGGCCGGAAAGAGCGCCTGATTAAACCAATCCAGACTCCTTTGTAGGGTTTTTTAAAGTCACGAATCTATGTCTACCCTCAAAGATATAATTTGTCCTAGGTTCTCTCGCACGGTTCGCAAGGTCTGACATAAAACGAGGAAAAATGTCTCAAATCGGGTCTGAATGATCATCAACTCTGGCGACGGCCACTTAGCCGTTACCATTGTTTAAACTTATTGGACAAGAAATTAAAACATCAAATAATCATAATCCAAAAGCAAAACCAAAGTTTTTCATTCATAAAAAAGATTGCAGCCAAAGAACATTGGGTGCCCAAGCAACACATAAGCCAGTTTACACAATAAAATATTACAAAAAGCATTTTAAAGCTTTATTACATAGTTATTAAAGCTTACGGGACAGACTTATGCTGTATTGAATGGTTTTTGGGCTATTATTACTCTTTCAGCTTAGTAAAGTCTTTATAACACTGATTTCCTTCTTTGAAGCTTAATATTGGTCATGAACAGAACCATTAAAGATACGCTATTCAATTTAAGTAATCCGATAACACTGAATACTGCCTACTAGCTGATTAGATAGCATTTATCTGTATAAGTTTGGTATCAATTTTCGTTATACTGCTTGATGCTGAATAACCTATGTTCTGTTCGCTTCAAGCTGTACTGCACTTCAAACAAAAGCACTTATTCAGTAGCTGAATATTTAAGGTTTATTTAGTTTTTAAAGCAGAAGGCTTTTTAATTGAACATTTGCAAGCTCTTTCAACTAACTTAAAGCTCTTAGCGCACTATTACCATCATATAAAACTAATAGCATTAACGAATATGGAATGAAGATTTTAATACAGAAGATAACTGGATATTGAAGAGTCATATGGCTGTTATAACTCTACAAGGTAACCACGACAAAATGTCGCCGTGTAAAATATAAAGAAACAATCATCTCCAATACATGGAAAAACAGGCAAAGAATGGGAGGAATAAAACTGCGTTTGAAATGAAACTGCGTTTTATTAATTTATTTTTTGTTATTTTTGCTCTCTGAAATTCACAAAAACATAGAAGACTATATTTTGTGCCCAAATTGCTTGAATAACATCTGTGTAAGCGCTTATCCAGACATTAACCAGTCAACTATGTCGGCTTGAAGTTTAAGGAAACACTTTAATACAATGGTTGTTGCTTAAGAAGTCAATCTGTGTTGCTTGGGTGATAACCTGTAGATACTCATACTTAGAAAAAACAATTTTCCACTACCTTGTCTATTAAGTAACACATTGCCTAAGAAATTCGTTTCGAAATATAAACATTTAGACACAAGATTATAAAAAAAAACAAAATTGCATAATAACAGTTACGAAATGACTTTTGTATGGATCATTATGTAACTGGCAGAATAATACTGAACCTGTTACCTCTCGAAAAAGCGCGCCTTGATTGTGTGTATATAGTATGTGGTTTTTAGTCTGAACGTTTCAAATAAATTGTTGTTGGACCTTCTTTGCATTTAATTAAGTAAGCTCATCAGGTAGTGGAAAAAGAATAGTTCGTGTCTCGCATAAAATGGCTTTATTTTAGCACTCGCATGTAGCTTTCGACGAAATTGGTTACATCGCTCGTGTTAAAATCTTGACTTTTTATGCTCGACACGAAATGTACTATTTCGCCACACTATATAAGTGCATGACACTGCCTTGTCGCGCGTCAGTCTCGAGGTCACAAGCGCTACTGCTGACCAGGAGTTCCTGGGTTAGATGCCCGGGTCGAACAATTTGTTATTGAGTTTTCCATCTGGGATTTCACAGTATCGATCCGCAGCCTAATTGCGTAAGTTAATTTGGCAGGGCAAAGGATATGACTCCATGAAAGAGCATGGCAAATTCCCCTTAAATAATTATAATAGGTATTGCCAAAATTATTAGACTCTTTCGAAAAGAGTATATTCACATACCTAATTCACTTTCGCTATTGTGCTGCCGGAGTCTGGATGTATGCCCGGTTGATGGTAATATGCTCGCCTCCTATTAGGTACATGGGACATTTTTTTGTGTTTTATAGGCTCTCGCTTGACCACTATCTCACTGGCAAGCGTATGTGGTCGATAGTGAGACACGCTTGCCTAGAAATAACCTATTCACTCTTAACTTAAAGACTCCTAGATTGTAGCTTTCGGGAAATACAGACTCCGGCAGGGAATTCCACTCCTTAGCTGTACGCATAATAAAAGTGTTTCCAAAACGTTTTGTGCATATGGGTGGGATGTCCACCATGTACCGATGGCGCATCGCCGCACGTCTGGTAGTCCGATGATGAAACGGGCTAGGTGGAATTACATCATGCAATTCCAACGCACACTCCCCGAAATGTAACCGATAAATAACAGACAAGCTGGCAACTCGGCAACGGTGTTCAAGGCTCTGGAGCTTTGACTTGACCAGTGCCTCATCACCGATGAGCCTCTTGGCCCGCTTTTCGGCTTAAAACATAACTGGTGAAATGTGGCTGCACTTGGGTGCACCTCTGCTCAACCATCGGGGAATACTATACTATATTATCTAGCAATTACAACAAAATCAAAGCAAAACCACTGTATTACGTCTAACATACGTAGTATCTCTAAGTAGTCTGTGCGTCTAACCATGGCAATCACATTTTTCCAGTAAGTGTCAAATGTCAAGTGTCAACCCAACAAATACTGTCAAATCTCGATGACAGCGAGTTGACACAGTGTTGCAACAAAATAACAAAAAAAAGAACGAAACCTGTATTGGTTCCGAACAACAATCTCTTGTAGTTAGAAAATATTAAGAATTTTCGACCCACTCATACATAAATAGGAGAAGCAACATTTTCTCCTGAAAACAAGTCACAACGAAAAGCTAATTAATTAAACAAACAAGCCTATGAAACAATGATACAACGAAACATTCCTCGACACAATAGGCTCACGCGAAGGCATTGAAATACGAAATTAAACCTTCCCTGGAACGCAGCAGATGCGAATGAAACCGTCGACAAAGACTCATTGTCGTTCACCCGGGCCCCTACGAAATACCTAACAAAAGAGATTCAATCAAAAATCTTATTAGGTACTTAAGCATTTCGACAACGGTTGATTGTTCGGCCAATAGCTAATTTCAATTTGAACTGCTATTGATAAAAGGAAACGAAGCAAAACGAGTAGCTAAGCATAGAAGTAGGCAGCGTTCTTTAGTTTCTGCCTACCCTTGTGAAAAAAAGGTGTCAGTTTTCGTAGGTTTTCGTCTTGTTTTGGTATATGTCTTAGATGAAGATATGTGATTTTTTAATTCTGAATATCCTTAGATAACGTACAAAGGCGGCTTTAACTCAATGTTGGCTAGAGTCACAGAGATCACAAAAGAGGGCAGGATCTAGTTATATTTTTATCCTTTAACCTTTTTATAAAAATTATCGCGTTTGTGTCTACCAGGTGCACCAGGTGTAGGTTCTTCATCTAAGACCAGGTGTCTACGTTAAGGTCTACGTTATTCTTTTTTTTTGCAGTCTATGAATGATACTGACACAGATACACAGAGAAACTAATATTTACGGACCTTAGATAAAGAACCTATACGGACAGATCTTTGATGCATCTTGTCAAAATAAAATGTCTCACGAGAAATGTATGTGCATTCTTTTGCGTATATGTATCTTGTTATATTTGCCTCAATATTACATGAAGTTCTACCCTTTATTACAGTGTTAGACCAAGGTATCATTCCCTTAGTACGAGACTCAATAGGGATACAATTTTTTATTGACATTGAAAATAGTCATCATCTGGGGACATGCAGAGTTATCTCAAGACCAAAAATGTGTTGTTTAGCTGACGAGGAATACAAAGATTGCACTTTAGACACCATTCATGGCGAAATCGTCCAAATGATTAAGCCTGAAGATAGACAAACATTAATTCACGTATACCCCACCCTGTATCATTACGATCAAATTGGTTACTGCGATTTTATCATCGACTTCAAATGTAGCCATGCAAGACGGTCCAGACAGTTGGCTATTACTATACCTTTCGATACACAATTAGCAAGTAAGAAGAAAACGCCGTATCTGCAATCTTACGCTAATCTGAAAGAAAGCGACTGCGTTTCGCTAGATGAGGATTCTCTGCGGGAATGCGAACCAGTCAATTGTGACTTAAAATACTCTGGCAGAAGACCGCATTATGAAGATAGTCGTGATAAGTGTGTGAGTGCACCAGTATGCGAGACAGATATCATAAAGAAACTCCCAGATATAGTATATGTACCTTTAAGTAACATTTGTAGAGACCTCGACAAACCAATTTCTATTGGTGACATTTACGCCATCAACAGTGGCTTCAGTGTTGTTACTGAGTCAACAAAACCAGCTCTCTATGATTTTAAGATAGTTTTAAAATCAAACTGTTCAACTATATCCGAGAATGTGAAAATTCTCAGGGATATGATGTATGGAAAACTGTGCCTGATCAACGGAGACACGTCAGACTACAAAGCATTATGTGTAAATGCTATTCTCTCGATTGTAATTTACGTATTAGCCATAAGTGCAATAATACTATCGCTCGTCTGTTGCCTTCAAACCTCGGTGTGGTGCTATACGAACTGGTCATCAGGAGAACTAAAACATACTTTAAAGAATTGGAAATCAACAAAGAAAGGTGAACGGACATTGAACAGGCCTTCTATTATCGACAGAGACGTGACTAACAATTTGTTAAAAGAAGTAATCGTGCGGGACCTGCCGATAGAGATGCGAGACAGTGTGGTGGACATCTGCCAGAGAATCGATCGGGAGATAAAGCAAAAGAAGAGATACAGAGTGAGGGATCTCGGTAGTCAGGTCAACTTTCAAGAATCAGAGAGTCAGACATCTGAAACGTCGTCCGAAAACTCTTTGTCTCCTGGTGATGTTACAACAAAACTATTGAAATAAATGTGGAGGCAAAGCAGGAATTTTGTTTCTGTAAATATTAAATTCTTAGAAATAAAATATAAACTATACATGTAGGATCTTTTATATTTAATATAAATATTTATATACATTAATAGCTATTCTCACACAACATTGCTGATGCAAACCGTTGCATTAGCATGACTTGGGATTGACTAGCATAGCATGTAACTATGTATTATTATGAATTAATTAGAACCCAACAGATGAAACTAAATCTACAGCTCATCTTTTTTCTTTTCTACATTTAGATAATCTTCTTTAATGAAGTCTGCTGCCCTTTCAGCAATCATCATAATGGCTGCGTTAGTGTTTACACTGGGTATCGTGGGTATTACACTGGCGTCCACTACCCTCAGGTTCTTGACTCCAAATACTCTTAGTCTACTGTCAACTACTGCCGTGGAATCTTTGGCCTTCCCCATCTTAGCTGTACCTACGGGGTGGTACACGTGGTATGTTACTGTTCTAGCCATACATTCCCAATAATCTTCACTTTCAAACTCAAAGTCATCGCAGCCTTCAAAATTAATCCTCTTTATTTCAGCTTTCATGTTTTTAAACGTAGGAGTGTTGACTATCTCCGTCACTTTCTTAACTGCTTTTACATAAGTGTCAATATCCCGTGAGTCATTAAAGTACTTTGTGAAAATCTTAGGATGTTCCATGGCATTATTTCCGCGTATCTCAATATAGCCCCTAGAGTGTGGCCGGCAGAGGGCAATGAAGAATATAAACATTTCTTTCTCTTTGTTAAACTCTGTGAACTGCTTACAGATGCTGTCTTTAAACGACCAGGAGTCTTTGCAAACGGAATCTATATACGAAGTGTTTGGTAAAAAGTAGTTGTGATCTATTTGCACGTCGGGTAGAGCTTTATCACCTGAGACGGATAGGAATGCATTTATATTAGGCTGATCATAGTTTGTGGTGAGTGGTCCTGTCTGATCTACTAAGTATTCTGCAGCAGCTTTCTGCCAAAATTCCTCACCCCTCCTTTCAGCTCCTGTATCTACTGTTACCGGAATGGGTATCCGTACATGGTCTTGGAGATTCTTTCCGACTTCTAAGTCCTTGACTACCTTAATATCCTTCTCCTTAAGTAGTGCTTTAGGACCGATTCCTGACAACATAAGTAGTTTAGGAGTGTTAACAGCTCCAGCACTTACTATGACGTCTTTAGTTGCAAAGTACGTTTCCACGTCACCATATAAAAGTGAAAGTCTGACTCCAGTAACGGTTTTATTCTTTTTATCGATTTCTAACTTGCTAACGTAAGCGTACTTCATAACTTTCAAGTTCTTGCGTTCCCTGATAGGGTTTAGGAAAGCTGTAGCAGTGCTTACTCTGCGGCCCTTGTGGATTGCACCTCTGAGTTTTCCGACACCCAACTGTGTAGGACCATTCAAGTCATCCAGGTACGTCAATCCCAATTCTTTGTAAGCGTCGGTCAGTTTCTCTGCTATGCCTGCGTGGGTGAAGTTTAATTGATCCACAACAAACTCTCCTTCTGTGCCGTGTTCTTTTCTTAGATCTGGGTTGTTAAGAATGAAAGGGTCTACCATTTTCTCGCTCTTTTTAAAGTATTCTCTCAATGTAGGCCAGTCCCAGCCGTCATTATCTTCGAGATGCCAAGGTTCGTAGTCTCCAGAACTGCCTCGCATGTGGAGAAGCCCGTTGATGGAGCCGGTTCCTCCGAGTACCTTGCCTCGAGGCCAGAAAGATCGGTCGTCGACGCTGCCTCTGTTGGAGTTTTCATCTCGCTCGGTGTAATATTGGAATGCATTTCGAGTTCTGTGCGTTGCGCCTGAATAGTTTGGAATCTGGAAGTACACGAAAACATTGCTTGATTTAAGAAAGAGACCATCATAATTTATTTTGTGACTTTTTAAGACAGGTATATTAAGTTTAGAGTATACCAAATGACGACTTTATTTGTAATTACCTAATTTATCTTCGTTTCTTCTTTCCTAGTAATCCTACTTTAATTTATATATGCAAAGGTTTGTATGCTTGTTCAATCGCACAAAAATGGCTGAAAACATTTGGATGAAATTTTGCATACATAAGGTTTATATTGGATTCACTCATAGGATAATTAAACACCTTTTAGGGAGAATCTGCTCGTACTAATTTAAAAGATATAGTAAACAGGCTACTCACAATGCTCTCCATAGGAGGATCTCCACCAGCTTCAATCAGCAGTACCTTCCACTCGGAAACTTCTGACAGCCTGCTGGCTAGCAAGGATCCAGCCGTGCCACCGCCAACAATGATGAAGTCAAACCTATCACCACCTGGTGGGAAAAATTAATTCAAAATAACATAGGAAGTAAAATTTATTATGTCTGCAGCAAAAAATAATAAATAGATTTAATCGACTGGCTAATTAGCCTACACTATATATATTATATAATTTAGTGACTGCATGAAGGGGGTGCCCGCTCAAGCTGAAAACTATCGTCAGATGTGGACACTCATTTCATTTCCTTTGTTATTGTAGATACTTTAAAACCTATGTTCATTTTCCTATTCTAGATACTAATAACATAATTATAAAATTGAAAGAGTGTATGTTTGAATGTTTACATTTTTGGGAACCTTATTAATAAATCACTTACCTCAATGGCTGAACAGATTTGAACCTGGCACGCGGGTGGCAAATTTCCTTTACTAGAATTAGCATATTTTATATTTTTTTGTATAAATTTAAGTTTGTCTCAGATATTGTGGTGTGCCTTTTTGAACTAAATAAACCGGCTTTTTTCCCGGTAGCTTCTTGGGATAAGCAAAAACTAGGTACATATCATTTTCATGTACTAACGATAGCGGTAAATCCTGAAAATTCTTCGGTACCTACAAATAAAGGATACTTTTCCCCAGTTCCGGCAGCATATGCTGTTTGATCTAATTAAAGCTTCAAATGCTGGAAATTCTGATCTCCCCAAATAAAGCTACTTCACTCACTCGTAAGTCCGTAAGAGTAATCCATCGGCCATGGCTCGGTGATGAGGCACTGGGCGGCCAGGAACTGCGTCACTAGCTTGGTGAAGTAAGTTCCAGCGGAACCCTGGCTGTAAGCATGGCACCCCACCTGTAAACACTTCATGGTTTCTGAAACAATTGGAAAACGAAAATCAGCCCCATACGTGATTGGCGTCATAAATCCTATGTGAAAAAGAAATAGTGCTAATCGTCCTGTATAACTCCGTCTCTCTCTCTCATAACAGAATCTTGATGGCATTGGCTGAAGTATGAAAATAATAGCATGGTCTTTACGTAAAGGTAACTTTTAAAACACTTACTTACTCTATGGCAAACAGTAACTTTTTATAATATGGAAGTGATTCTGAAATAAATGTTTTTAATTTAATTTAGCTGATTATTCGCTCCTACCTCTACTTTAACATATTTGATTTGAAGTTTAGACAAGTTATTACTTAGTTAAGATACTAGAATGCCTTTTCTTTCAATATTAGTACGTTCGTCCATCAGTTCCAGCTCATAAACACATATGATGATCCTAACGGGTTCGATCGTAAAATAGTGCATCTGGGCAAAGTACGACACAATAAAACATAAACAAAAATTGGGAAAATATGCGTCACATCCGCGCTAAACGGGTATCGCTCAGCATATTGCTTGATGTGCGAGACCGAGCTACAGTGCTACAAAACAAAGAACCAAACAACACAAAAATACCGAACAACTTTCCTAATAATACCACAAGTTCGTAGCAATAGATATCTCTAGCGAAAGTTACTAACTTCAATATTTACATATTAACAAAGTTGAAATCGTTTGCTGGCCACACGGAAACGTTTGCGATGAATATTTAAATGTCTGCTTCAAAGGGACTCTGTAGGCTTTGAACTAAGACTGAAGCAAAACAGTTACACTTTAATTAGAGTTACAGGATTAGACCTCGGTAACTTTCTGTTCCTAATGCAGTTTTTAACCGACTTCCCAATAAGGAGGAGGTTCTATGTTCGACATTATGTTAGTTTTTTTTTTTCTCCGATATCTCCGTCAATTGTAGTCCGATTTTGAAAATTCTTTTTTTGTTTGAAAAAGTATGTTTCGAAATTGGTCCCATTTTAAATTGGTGAAGATCTGATGAAGAACTTCGGAGATATACAACAGAACTCTTCAATAAATAACGGGAAATCTCTCGGGATTGCTGCAATCGCATGTCTGTTTATTGTTTATACCATTTCATAACATAACATCACGCCAGTACGCTCTTAAGGGGTACGCAGATCTCTCAATTCACCGGTTATGTTCAAGTTTCATGAAATATATCTAGCGTTATAGTTACCTTACTATATCTGGCGTTATAGTTACCTTACTAACTTGCCTATTAGGTAGGTACAACTAAAAAGTGAAAAATAAAAAAACTTTTTGCAAAAAAATACTACCGACTTCCAAATACAAAAAAAAAAAACAAAGTTGAAGTCGAACATAGAACCTCCTCCTTTTTGGGAAGTCGGTTAAAAACTACAAAGTGAAAAATAACTTTATTTTTTGAAGTCGGTATCCATAACGCAAAAAAAACTGGTACCTACGAAAGACACCGATACAGATGACTTCAAAAAATAAAGTTATTTTGCACTTTGTAGTTTTGTATTTGGAAGTCGGTAGTATTTTTTTGCAAAAAGGTTTTTTATTAATTAAATTTTATTGATGGGAAAGAGGTTCTTATCCATAGCACAGCTAATATAATAGCTAGCATTTCCATAGAGACCTAGAGACGCTTGCGAATGTGCTTCATCTTTTGTAGGGATGATGACTGGGTACGAAACAGCAAATTCTACTTTGACTTAGACCGCCGATTGATTTATCAAAAAATATTGGACACGTATTTTTTGCTTATTCAAATCAATAAACATTCATCAAGATGAAGCGCATCAAAGTTCGGGAGTGGGGACTTGTGACGTCACTTCTATGTAAAAATTGTACCAAGGCATGACGTCTAACGTATTCGTCGACGTATTTTAATGCACTGTATCGTCATCATTTTTAGGGTTCCGTACTTAAAGGGTAAAAACGGGACCCTATTACTAAGCTTGCCTGCCTGCCTGCCTGACTGCCTGTCTGTCACCAGGCTGTATCTCATGAACCGTGACCGTGAAAAATACTTGTCCAATATTTTTTGGAAATCTAAATGACGAACTAAAAATATTTTTTTAGTCATGCCTATTCAAAGTTCATTTTAAATGTTTTAATTGAAATAAATGATTTTGAGTTTGAATATATGGGCATAACCACACAAAACATATCTTGAACAACGCTAGCAAAATCTCATCAATCTGTTTAGTATTTACACAATGATGTTCTGGTCGGCTTCCAGTCTGGCTGGATGCAGCTAATACAAGTATTTCACATAGAGCGACTGCCTATCAAACGTCTACAAACTAGTAACTGGTAACGCGTTAGCCCATGGCACGCAACGGAAGCTCTCAAAAAGGAATAATTTTGCCCGTTTCTGCAATTTTTTTATTTATGCTCCGCTTCTATTAGTCGTAGCGTAATGTTATATAGCCTTTCTCGATAAATGGACTATCCAACACAAAAACAAATTTTTCAATTCCAACCGTTAGTTTCTGAGATTAGCGCCTTCAAATAAACAAACAAACTCTTCAGCTTTATAATATTAGTATAGATAAAGCAAGTAAACCCACACCTAATATTATAAATGAAAAAGTAACCCTGTCTGTCTGTTGACGTAAACCACAATTGCACCTTGGATAAGGCTACAATCTTTTTAACCGACTTCCCAATAAGGAGGATGTTCTATGTTCGACATTATGTTTGTTTTTTTTTTTTTTGTTCACCGATATCTCCGTCAATTGTAGACCGATTTTGAAAATTCTTTTTTTGTTTGAAAAAGTATGTTTCGAAATTGGTCCCATTTTAAATTGGTGAAGATCTGATGAAGAACTTCGGAGATATACAACAGAACTCTTCAATAAATAACGGGAAATCTCTCGGGATTGCTGCAATCGCATGTCTGTTTATTGTTTATACCATTTCATAACATAACATCACGCCAGTACGCTCTTAAGGGGTACGCATATCTCTCAATTCACCGGTTATGTTCAAGTTTCATGAAATCTATCTAGCGTTATAGTTACCTTACTATATAATATCTGGCGTTATAGTTACCTTACTAACTTGCCTATTAGGTAGGTACAACTAAAAAGTGAAAAATAAAAAAACTTTTTGCAAAAAAATACTACCGACTTCCAAATACAAAAAAAAAAAAAACAAAGTTGAAGTCGAACATAGAACCTCCTCCTTTTTGGGAAGTCGGTTAAAAACTACAAAGTGAAAAATAACTTTATTTTTTGAAGTCGGTATCCATAACGCAAAAAAAACTGGTACCTACGAAAGACACCGATACAGATGACTTCAAAAAATAAAGTTATTTTGCACTTTGTAGTTTTGTATTTGGAAGTCGGTAGTATTTTTTTGCAAAAAGGTTTTTTATTAATTAAATTTTATTGATGGGAAAGTGGTTCTTATCCATAGCACAGATAATATAATAGCTAGCATTTCCATAGAGACCTAGAGACGCTTGCGAATGTGCTTCATCTTTTGTAGGGATGATGACTGGGTACGAAACAGCAAATTCTACTTTGACTTAGACCGCCGATTGATTTATCAAAAAATATTGGACACGTATTTTTTGCTTATTCAAATCAATAAACATTCATCAAGATGAAGCGCATCAAAGTTCGGGAGTGGGGACTTGTGACGTCACTTCTATGTAAAAATTGTACCAAGGCATGACGTCTAACGTATTCGTCGACGTATTTTAATGCACTGTATCGTCATCATTTTTAGGGTTCCGTACTTAAAGGGTAAAAACGGGACCCTATTACTAAGCTTGCCTGCCTGCCTGCCTGACTGCCTGTCTGTCACCAGGCTGTATCTCATGAACCGTGACCGTGAAAAATACTTGTCCAATATTTTTTGGAAATCTAAATGACGAACTAAAAATATTTTTTTAGTCATGCCTATTCAAAGTTCATTTTAAATGTTTTAATTGAAATAAATTATTTTGAGTTTGAATATATGGGCATAACCACACAAAACATATCTTGAACAACGCTAGCAAAATCTCATCAATCTGTTTAGTATTTACACAATGATGTTCTGGTCGGCTTCCAGTCTGGCTGGATGCAGCTAATACAAGTATTTCACATAGAGCGACTGCCTATCAAACGTCTACAAACTAGTAACTGGTAACGCGTTAGCCCATGGCACGCAACGGAAGCTCTCAAAAAGGAATAATTTTGCCCGTTTCTGCAATTTTTTTATTTATGCTCCGCTTCTATTAGTAGTAGCGTAATGTTATATAGCCTTTCTCGATAAATGGACTATCCAACACAAAAACAAATTTTTCAATTCCAACCGTTAGTTTCTGAGATTAGCGCCTTCAAATAAACAAACAAACTCTTCAGCTTTATAATATTAGTATAGATAAAGCAAGTAAACCCACACCTAATATTATAAATGAAAAAGTAACCCTGTCTGTCTGTTGACGTAAACCACAATTGCACCTTGGATAAGGCTACAATCTTTTTAACCGACTTCCCAATAAGGAGGATGTTCTATGTTCGACATTATGTTTGTTTTTTTTTTTTTTGTTCACCGATATCTCCGTCAATTGTAGACCGATTTTGAAAATTCTTTTTTTGTTTGAAAAAGTATTTTCCGAAATTGGTCCCATTTTAATTTGGTGAAGATCTGATGAAGAACTTCGGAGATATACAACAGAACTCTTCAATAAATAACGGCAAATCTCTCGGGGTTGCTGCAATCGCATGTCTGTTTGTTGTTTATAATATTTCATAACATAACATCACGCCAGTTCGCTCTTAAGGGGTAAGCAGATCTCTCAATTTACCGATTATGTTCAAATTTCATGAAATCTATTCTGGCGAAATAGTTCCCTTACTAACTTGCCTATTAGGTACGTACAACTAAAAAGTGAAAAATAAAAAACTTTTTGCAAAAAAATACTACCGACTTCCAAATACAAAACTAGAAAGTGAAAAATAACTTAATTTTTTGAAGTCGGTGTCCATAACGCAAAAAATGGTACCTACGAAAGACACCGACTTCAAAAAATTAAGTTATTTTTCACTTTCTAGTTTTGTATTTGGAAGTCGGTAGTATTTTTTTGCAAAAAGTTTTTTTTATACCGACAATACTCGTACGTTCTCTTGGAAAATTTTTAAACTTTCACGCGGGCAAAACCGCTGGTAAAATCTATTAAGAAAATAAATTCCTGATATTGAATTAAATCTAATTGGTATTTGTGTAATGTTATACTTACACTGATGCATCAAATGTCCACCCCAAATATGTTTGTGTTAAGGGTGCCCTAGTCGGCGGCATGAATTACGAGTATTTTGTGTGCGGGGTTAAAATGCATGCTATCTCATCCGACAACACGTGCGAAAGGGATAGACGCTGTAATGAGCAGTAAGAAACTAGTGCGTGTACGAATACACATTTCATGGTGTAAAAATAATAAATGGATGATGATTTAGAACGAAAACGAGCGCGAGGAATTTTATAAACAGACCTTTGAAAGAAAGAAGAAAGAAAACTAGTTTATTTGGCACACACAGATACACACAAGGTACAAATAAAACTTAATTTTACAACATTTACATACATAGTGTGCCTGCGGCTGCGCCAAAAAGGTCCAGTTCAGCAAAATGCCAGACAAATGGGAGTTGCCTGACGCTGGTTTTCAACTGAACCTTACGTTGAAGTGTACGGATGTGAATCAGCTTTGGTAATATGGATATCATGAAAAATCACTGCAAGTATATGTTAAAAATAAATTTATTTGCATTTTTTAACTACTAATCTATCCCTGTATGGTCACTCTTTTGCAATTTTCTTTCTTCTTATGGTATTTGTTTCCGCTCAAAGATGCATTAAAATTAGTGTTAAAATATGGAACCTTCGACGCTCAGAACTCAAATAAATATTAATGTTTTTAATAAAAAAAAAACAATACAGGGCTTCATAATGATGAGACAAATTGATATCGTTTTTTATTTTGAACGTACACCGTCAAACAGTGGAGTAATTGCCATACTACGTTTGTATGGAAGAATGACCGACTAAGCCACCTTTAATAAGCCTATACACTGGTTGACCTAGACAAAAGTTCTTCTGATTGGTAAACCCATAAAAAGATTATAATTGGATAAAGAGACAAAACTGAATGATTGAAAATATATCACTATAAATGATAACTTATCTAATTCTTTGATAGAATTAGGTATTGCACACCTATTTCTAATCACTATAAATACCCGTAAAATCACCAATCATGCCGTAAATACCCAAGAAGGAAGCTTTACCTTGACTTAAACAAGATTTGAGCATTAAATGATAAGTGATATTTATTTTGTTAATGTGTGAAAAGTAACACTTACACGTCAATATTTTGCCTCAATTTGAGTTAAATGCTGCCGATTTTGTCTAGCTGACTACCTTACTTACCTTCTCTGAGAAGAAACACCAAAACAAACTTAGAGCTTTATAAAAGTTTATAAAATGAATTAAATATTCTAAATAATAATAGTACTATAATATGAAGAAATTTGGCCTATCCCATGAGGATGCTCACCAACAGAATTAAAGCTGACTCAGTGTAACAGGAAAAGGCCAAAGACGAAGAAAGCTTAACGGGAAATAAGATGAAATATACCGGAAATTATAACTAAGCAGAGAGAAGAAGAAGGAATCGGCCTGGCAATGACATATGCTGAGGTATAAAAACTATCTTAACAACCATGTTTAAGTACGGTAAACAAAAAAAAGTTATTACAAAAAAATACAACCGACATCCAAACGACTTCCGTCTTCGAAATTGAAGTTATATTTTAAGGTGAGACCACACTAGGCGTAACTGCGCGTCAGCGGAGCGTAGTTCCGCTGCCGCATAGTGCGGTTTTCTCATACAATATCATACAAAGTATATTTGGTCATGTCGCGTCACGTCGCTCCGCTGACGCGTAGTCCGGTTTGACCTTTACTTTGTAGTGTTTTCATTTGGAAGTCAGTTGTATTTTTTTGTAAAAACGTTTTTGTTTTGCCACTTTTCATTTGTGCCAGAATAGATTACCCGAATGACTTGAAACTTGAACACAACCGGTGAAATTAGAGTGTACCAGAGTGAACTGTACACATCTACGTACCCTTTTAAAGCGTACCGGCATGATGTTATGTTATGAAATGGTATAAACAATAAAAAGGCATGTGATTGGAGCAACCCTGAGAAATTTGCCGTCATTTATTGAAGAGTTCTGTTGTATATCGCCGAATATCTCGAATTAGAAATAGAAAAAATACAGTCGATTTGAGAACCTTCTCCTTTTTGAAGACGGTTAAAAAAATCACATTGTGGAAGAAATAAGAAGAATAGGATACCCATAGAGATGGGTGGCAGAGAAAGCCGCTTTGCGTAGCCCAGATTAAAATTGAGGTAAGACGGAATTATGATTTATGGGACTACGTAAAGCATTGGATAATTAAAGACTTAACTACAAAAACTCTATTTTCTTCCTGCCCTTGTCCTGTTACTTGTGGCATTTTATTCATTCATACAACTTCTCCTTCCATTCATCACGCTATAATTCACTTTCTGCCATATCATTCCTAACACGACAACTGCAACTCAAATGCTTAACACGATACTCCAAGGCTGCTGTCAAATTTGCTGGTTTCTAACTACCCGTACCGACAGTCTAAGATTTAGAAATGATAGCCGTTACCATCAGCTTAGCATTCTTTCCAAAGCACGGAGTACTCTCTGTATGTTATAAATAGTCACCCATCTAAGAACTGATGGACGTTATGATGTATGGATGTTATAATTTGGCCAATGAAATAAAAATAAAGCACTTACATTTGAAACCCCAACACAATAAATAAATTAAATAACTCAGATCAGAATCGTATGGTATCACAGTTGCTGCCCGACTGACCGGCAATGCTATCAATCTGTGAACACATCATTATCAGTGGCTACGAAGCCGATAGCAGTGTTTTCCCAAATCCTTATTAATACGATCAAGTCATTAGATAAAGTGTAAACTTCTGTTGTTTGTATGTTTGTTAGTGTAATATTTAAATGGGACACGGTTTTGACTTTACTTTACTTTAGTCGTCTATTAAATCAACTTAGGGTTGGTTTTTCAACAGTCTCTCTTCTTTTTATTCGTTGTATTCATTACTGAAGGCCGTGCCCGTCTTGGAAAGCTTTCACGGAGTCATTGACGAGCTGCTTCCAGGCCACTCTGTCTTCGGCTCTTCTCAGGGCAGTGGTCACCGTGAGTCCCGTAATCGTCCTGATCTGGTCTGACCACCATCCACTTTTCCTAAAACAACCAGTTTTCCAGGTTAGCCGGCTGTCGCCGGGCGATGTGACCAAAGTAATTTAGGACTGTTTGGTAGCAGATCGTGGAGAGTTTGGTTTTGATGTTGGACTTATTTGTGCGTTTTGCTGTCCATGATATGCGCAACATTCTCCTCCAGCACCACATCTCAAAAGCCTCAATCTTTATTCGATCCACCGAGCGAATTGCCCAAGATTCGGAGCCGTAAAGGAAAATTGAGAATATCAGGGTTCTAACGAGACTCGTTAGAACATATCGACCCTGATATTCTCAATTTTCCTTCTTGTTGTTATTAGAGATGTTCCTATCTTGCCATATCCTCGACATCTTGCTCATAGCAGCTTTGGCTAACAAAGCAACAACAACAGTTTTCAACAGTCAGATAACTTTTATCTGAAGAATAATAATGGAGGTTCGATATGTTTTCCATACTAAAGCTAGCAAACCGCTACTTTTATTCCTCAGTTATCAAAGTTATCAGGCGATAACAAAATCGTCCATTAACCAAATATTTAACTTACCTTTTACAAATAATCGTGGTTTGCTATTAGCAATTATTTATTTATACCTACCTTCACAGAGTAGTTACCTATAAAAAGTTTTTAGCTTGGTCCTTGAAAAATAATAGGCTATATTATTAGTAAAATACAAATCGAGGAGATTTTAACAGCAAATTGGTAAAACAGGCTGTTTGAAGATCAACAGTTATATTCAATAGTTTGAGTTTTAAAACTGCACATTCACACATCGCCGTTACTTTTCACTATACAAACGAGTAATTAGGAGAACTAACATTGCAAACAGGCACGTGTCAGCCTGACAACCCTTCCACCTGTACTGCGACGTTATCCACTTCTAATGTACTTTACAAACAAATGTTTGCTGCAGCTTTTACGCTAATTTGTTAATCTACTTAACAAGTAAACGCCGTGTTCTTTCTGTTGGTATATCTGTGAAATAGGATGTCAATGAAACACTTGCTAAAGACAACCTATAAAAGGCCACTGATGCCGTGATAGCCGTGGCCACTTACTCTTATTAATATAATTCACTTTATATTTTGGAATGTATTTTGTATGTCCGTAAAAATCGGGGGCTTTTCAAAACTAGAAGCGACTTCCATAATTTAAATACACGCAGTAAGCACGAAATTGTAATACCCAAATTCAGATTAACGAAAACTAGCAAGTCTTTTCTTATAAACAGTATACGCTTTTATAACAAGTTGCCAAAGTCAGTTATAGAACTGACCGATGGAAGGTTCAAAAACTACATCAAACGTATCCTTGTTAAAAAAGCATATTATAAAATCAAGGACTAACTACGTTGAAGATAAAAACATTTGGCCTTAGCTCCTTCTGCGCATGCAGCTTCCCTGGTAACGTGTAAACGGCACAAATATGTGGATGTCTCTAACTATTCTCAATCTCATTTTTTCTTTCCTTCTTTTAATTAGACTTTTTACAATGGTTTTCAATCATCTTTAAAGCCCTTTGCTAAGAATAGTTACAGCACTGATAACAAAATTTGTGCAACATGTTAAATTTAGTCTTGTTATACTTATTTTTATTATTTTTTACCTTTGTATAGATTATTTTACCGATTGTTTTGTGAATGTGTGAACATTGTAGGCCTTCTAGATGCTAGTTAACATTTGTTAACTTTTTTATATAATCTTTTTCTTTTTTTTTTAGTTTCTTACGACTTATTGTCATAATTCGGGCCTACGTTGTCCCCCCATATCTAAGTACCAATGCTGTAACATGGAAATATTGTAAAACCAAACCATTTTTAAAAGAGTAACCATGGAGTTTCTTGCCGGTTCTTCTTCATAGGAAACGACCAACCCGAACCGTGCACATTTTGTTGACGTTTTATAAGTGCCCATGTAGGCCTATATGAAATAAAAAAAAATGATTTTGATTTTGAATTATAAATAAAGTAAATTTAGGTACCATCTGCACAAGATGAAGAAAGGCTCTAATGGCCACTTCATTGAATGTCAATAGTTGCAAAAGACACCCCTTAAAATGCCCCGCCCATCCCCACTTCATACAGTTTTATGTAGGTAGCTAGATGTGTTTTTATGATGGTGTCTTACATATCCGTATCCTACCTGTTCAGTCTGAAATCTTTATCATTTGTCTTCAATAATGTCTATTTTGGTCCTTCATCACCCTGAGTCTGCGGGTCCACAACCTACTTCTTTGATACAACCTGCCAAGCCACCGTTGTGGCTACGCACACACTACTTAACATTTACTGAGCTACTTGAACCACCAGCTTTTGCCACTCTGAAATCTGGTATGTAATAATAAATCTTTGTTTTGTTATTAATATTGACATTGTAAAGTGTTGGCAATAAATGTTTATTTCTTCTTAATTTATCTTTGAGCGGCTTTTATAGGAAATCGTTTAGGTTAATTTAACTTTGGATGACTCTATAAGAAAATTGTTTAGGTTAATTTAACTTTGGGCGACTATTAAATATTATATACAATATACCAGGCTTTAGAATCAGAGCACTCTAATAATCCCCTAACAAAATCTTCAACTTGCAAAATAGACACAAACATAAATTCAATTTTTCTTACACCGACAACACCTATTGAAGTAGCTAGAGAGATTAACCAATTAAAAAATACTAATAGCGTGGGTGACGATGGCATTTGTACTAAAGTTATAAAATATGTATCCCCGATCATTGCGACTCACTTATGCTACACTAGCACTCCGCCCGCGACTTCGTTCGCATGATTTCGTATTTTATTCAACTAAATTATGTGCAGTTAGTGAAGGCGACCAAAAATAAGCTATTGTTAAAACAATAATAAATGGGATAATAATATAAGGAATCGTAGATATCTACGGTTCAAGTTATGATTTAGAGGACATAGAACCTCCTTCTTATTGGAAAGACGGTTAAAAATCTTATTGCTTGCGCAATAATAAATTGCCATCATTAGTTTTTCAGAATTACCCCCAGAAGATGTTTTAGGTGTGTCAACGGTTTTTTGAAGAATATTACGGCACTAATACGACCACTTCCTCGATTTGGAACTACAAACACAGTGTTGTTTGACGGAGATATCGGCGAACATACACAAAAAACAATTAAGTGCCAAAAGGCAAATTGCCTATTAGGTACGTAAAAAGTGAAAAACACTACAAACACTACCGACACTGAAATCCAACTAAAAACACTACAAAGTGAAAAATAACTTTCTTTTTCGAAGTCGGTGTCCATAACGAAAAAAAAATGTACCTACCAAAGACACCGACTTCGAAAAACAAATTTATTTTTCACTTTGTATTGTTTTTAGCTGGAAATCTTTAATATTTTTTCTAAAAATGTTTTTATACAAATAAATGTCTCTTTAAAGGTTGAATTTCCAAAAATCCCTCCTTAGTGCTCCCCTACATCATAAAAAGAAGCTATGTGCAATAAAATACTTCAAAAATCTTGAACACCCTCTAAATGGTATTTTGGGAATAGTTCCGAAAAACTAATAACAACCTACATTTTTTAGTTAGTATTTGTGCCAAATTTCAAGTTTATTAACCCAAGATCTTCAACACCCCCCTAATCATCTTTTAGGGGTAGTTTCGAAAAACTAACAATGATATCCTTTAATATTTACTTAGTTAGTTAGTATTTGTCCCAAGTTTCAAGTTAATTCATCCAAGAAATGAGATTTTCCAAACAAACTTTAACATCCCTTAAATCGTCTTTTGGGGGTAGTTCCGAAAAATTAACGTTACCTTTATTATTTTTTTAGAATTCATTCCAACAAATATCTCTCGTTTGCTTTCCTACATCAACAAAAGAAGCCTTGTGCAATAAAATTCTAGTAGGGAGTCGTTTTGAAAAACTTGTAATGACAACCTTTACTTTAAAAACAATAAAAAAATATAAAATATCAGCTGTTAGTATTTATGCCAAGTTTCAAATATATAAGCCTAACAAATTGCCACCTTTAACCTCCATTAGGGGTAGAATTGCCGGAAATCAATAAACTCGTTACTTTTTTTATTAATCAAGAGCGAAAACCACCTATTTCAGATATTTTACCTTCCAAACCGAATAAATTTCATATAAAGTTTCAACCCCTATTTTATCCCCATAGGGGTAGAATTTCCAAAAACTAATAAATACATAATTGTTTTTTATCTACCTAGAGATTAAATCTAAAATTTCACGTGTCCGGCTTTCAAAATGTAGAAATTACACACAAAATTTTAACCCCTTATTTACCCCCGTTAGGGGTGGCATTTCCGGAAATAATTAAACTCATTGTTTTTTTTTAATCAGCAGCATATACCTGCAATTTTAGATGTTTTACCTTCCAAGCCGAAGAAATTTCGTATAAAGTTTCAACCCCTATTTTATCCCCATAGGGGTAGAATTTCCAAAAACGAATATATACATAATTTGTTTTATCTACCTAGAGATTAAATCTAAAATTTCACTTTCAAACTATAGAAATTACATACAAACTTTCAACCCCCTTTTTAACCCCTTAGGGATCAAATTTCCAGAAACCAATAAATATATTAATTCTTTTTATGAACCAAAAGCGTGAATCTAAAATTTCACGTGCCCAACTTACAAACTGTAGAAACTACATACAAACTTTCAACCCTCTTTTTACCCCATTAGGGGTAGAATTTTCAAAAACAATGAATATATTATTTCTTTTTATCAACTAAGAACGTATATGTAAAATTTCAAGTGTCCAATTTGCAAACTGTAAAAATTTCATACAAACTTTCAACCCCCTTTTTACCCCCTTAGAGGTCGAATTTCCAAAAACTAATAAATACATTACTTCTTTTTATCAACCAAGAGCGTAAATCTAAAATCTCACGTATCCGTCTTACAAACTGTAGAAATTACATACAAACTTTCAACCCCCTTTTTACCCCCTAAGGGTTGGAATTTTCAAAAACCAATAAATACATTAATTGCTTTTATCAACCAAGAGCGTAATGTAAAACTTCATGTGCCTAATTAACAAACTGTAAAAACTTTATACAAATTTTCAACTCCCTTTTTACCCCCTTAGGGGTCGAATTTCCAAAAACTAATAAATACATTAATTCTTTTTATCAAGCAAGAGCGTAAATCTAAAATTTCATGTGCCCAACTTACAAACTGTAGAATTTACATACAAACTTTCAACCCCCTTTTTACCCAATTAGGGGACGAATTACCAAAAACCAATAAATATATATTTTTTTTTTATGAACGAAAAGCGTGAGTCTAAAATTTCACGTGCCAAACTTACTAACTGTAGAAATTACATACAAACTTTCAACCCTCTTTTTACCCCATTAGGGGTGGAATTTTCAAAAACCAATGAATACATTATTTCTTTTTATAAACTATGAATGTATATGTAAAATTTCAAGTGTCCAATTAACAAACTGTAAAAATTTCATACAAACTTTCAACCCCCTTTTTACCCCCTTAGGGGTCGAATTTCCAAAAACTAATAAATACATTACTTCTTTTTATCAACCAAGAGCGTAATGTAAAATTTCATGTGTCCAATTTGCAAACTGTAAAAACTTCATACAAACTTTCAACCCCCTTTTTACCCCCTTAGGGGTCGAATTTCCAAAAACTAATAAATACATTAATTCTTTTTATCAACCAAGAGCGTAAATCTAAAATTTCACGTGCCCAACTTACAAACTGTAGAAATTACATACAAACTTTCAACCCCCTTTTTACCCCCTTTGGGGTAGAATTTCCAAAAATCCTTTCTTAGTGCTCACTTACGCGACATGAGGAACCTTTCTGCCAAATTTCATTCTTCTAGGCCTAGCGGTTTAGGCTGTGCGTTGATCGATCAGTCAATCAGTCAGTCAGTCAGTCAGTCAGTCAGTTTCTTCTTTTATATATATAGATAATAAACTTGTGCATTTCTAACGGAACCTACCCAAGCAAACTTAAAACCTCTATTGTCATTCCAATCCACAAAAAAGATGACAAACGTAGTATGGGAAATTATAGGCCCATAGCGTTGAGCCCCATCTTTTCAAAAGTATTCGAAAAAGTCATATATAACCGACTATACAATTATTTAGAAAACCATAATATTTTAGTAGACGAACAGAAAGGTTTCCGCAAGGGTAAATCGATTAATATTGCCATTTATGACCTACTTAAAACTATTTTGACAACGATGGACAAAACAAACCCAATATGCGCTATCTTTATGGATATGAGCAAAGCCTTTGACCGAGTCGATCATAAGATATTGATACACAAACTGAGTATGTATGGCATAAGAGGTAAAGCGCTAGATCTCATATCTTCATACTTGTGTGAGAGACAACAAATTATAGAAATTACACAAATATGTCAAAAAACACGTTTTGAGATCAAACATAGATCAAAAATCAAAACAATAAAATTTGGAGTCCCACAAGGTAGTGTTTTAGGTCCTTTATTGTTTTTGTTATACATAAATGATCTTCCGAAACATATTACACAACCAATGGTTCTCTTTGCGGACGATAGTACAGTAATTATAAAATGTGACAAAGAAAATAATTACGAAAATGAAGTCAATCACACCCTGTTTACTATAATTCAATGGTTATCCAGAAATAATTTAAGAATAAATATGGACAAAACGAAAATTTTACACTTTCACCAAAGAACACAGCCCAAATACCTAAATGTCAGCTACGAAGGCAAGATAGTTGACCCTGTGACAGACACAAAGTTTCTTGGCATTCATATTGACAATAAACTCTCGTGGAAAACGCATTTAGGGCACGTCTGTAAAAGAGTTAATAAATCCTCGTTTGCTCTCTACAAACTCTCGAAGATTGTCAATAAAGAAACTATATTAGCCGCATACTACGGACTAGTTTCACCTATCCTTAGATATGGTGTAATATCCTGGGGTAACTCGGTTGAAAAGGAATCCGCTTTTAAAGCTCAAAAGAAATGCATCAGAGCAATGTGTAATCTTGACTCTACTACAAGCTGTAAACCATATTTTAAAAACTTAAAAATTCTGACACTGCCTTCATTATGTATTTACGAATTAAATCTGTTTGTGAAATCAAATCCAGACTATTACAAAACCGCTTTTAAAAGCTACTACAGACAGCTACGTGACAAAAAAAAGATTAGAGATAGAAATACCGTATGGGAAAACAGCCTTAATTAATAAAAGTGTTCTTTGTATGGCATCTTTGATATATAACAAATTGCCTGACGATGTCAAAAAATTACCCATTACAAAGTTCAAGTCAAAACTACACAAATTCCTAATTTCAAGATGTTACTATAATGTCCAAGAGTATCTACAGGAAAAAAATATTGTAATTTAGTCTTAGATGTTTTAATCTATTTTATTAGAAGAATATCTTTTATTTAATTGTAATTTTATGTGACACCTTTTAATAATTTAATATGATCGGTATTTAATAAATCTGACATTATGAAATTCCACAACTTATTATGACCTGTATTTAATTAACTTACATTATGACTTTCTGTGATTATTTAATATGACATTAATAATTAATCTGACATTTTAATTTGTAATTTAAATGATGCAATGTTTGAAATTAAATTTATTGTAACACTACTTAAATTGTGAGTCTAAACTTGTATAAATTTGCACACCATTCGGTTATAATACAGTGTATCTATTGAAAATCTTATTTGTAACACCTTACTAACCTGTATTATGCAAATAAATTATTTGATTTGATTTGATTTAAAGGCAATTGTTTAGGTTAATTTAACTTTGGGCGACTATTAAAGGCAATTGTTTAGGTTAATTTAACTTTGGGCGACTATTAAAGGCAATTGTTTAGGTTAATTTAACTTTGGGCGACTATTAAAGGCAATTGTTTAGGTTAATTTAACTTTGGGCGACTATTAAAGGCAATTGTTTAAGTTAATTTAACTTTGGGCAACTCCGTATCCTGTGTTTCAATTTTACTATATTTCCATTCAGCGTATGATCGGAACCAACGTGTAATTTTTGCACATTTATACACAAGTGGATAGAGGTGCACCTACAGTACGCCTACATTTCACCAGTTATGTTTAATTGCCATGTAATAGGGGGCCTATTGCTATCAACCGGACAAAAGACCAGACTCCTGGTTGCTACTGAGAAATACCAGATAGAAAACCGGTCAAGTGCGAGTTGAACTCGTGCGCCGAGGGTTCCGTACCTACCCATTATACCGACATAATAAAATTGGTATATTTTTTATTGGTGGCTAAGTTTCAAAGATATGGGCAAATGTAGATTTTCGCGAAGACTTGTAAGTACCTACCAAAATTTACCTTAATTTTCAACATTTTTACCTTACTTTTTGCCAAATTTCGTGATCCTAGGTCAACGGGAACTACCATATAGGTTTTCGACCCGAAACTTATAGGGTACTTCCGATTGACCTAGAATTGTCAATTTTGGTTAAAAGCAAGGTCTTACAGCACAAGTAAAGGGAAAATTCCAATAATAAAGAAAGTTTAAAAATTCGAAGTGTGACATTTCGTATTTTTACTTCTAAGACATGCCGGTTTCCTCACGATGTTTTCCTTCACCGTTTTGAGAGCAATGGTGATGAAATAATTTACACAAAGTAAAGCGTCTACCTGGGTTCGAACCGACGACCTAAAACTTGTAAGTCAAGGCCGTTACCACTGGGCCACCACTGCTCTACATAGAAAAACCTAATCCCGGGAACGAGGTCCTCCATCAACTTGACTCTTCTGGTATCTCTACCTGTTATTTTGAAATGACTTGAAAAAAAATATTTTATACTTTCTTAAATAAAACGAGTGAAGACTAATTACTTCACATAACGTACCGATAATGGTGTTATCTAATAATACGTGTTATCTTGGGACACGTCGGTTCAAACCACTAATTATTATCGTAAACATTATGATATAATGCAATTACTTACTTTATTAGCTATCGATACTGTACTCTTACTAAATTATATCAATATCTATTTAGTAATTATAGAAAAAGTATTGCTACACTTCTTTTTATTTTGCTAACGGGGGGAAATACCTTCAAACTCGCTGGAACTTTTGTGGAAAAGATAAAGGCGTGTGGGTTGTATTCCTCACTAAAACCACCCCGGTGATCACCTTCAGCACCTAGAACAGCACTCCGTGATCTTTTATTGGCTTTGATGTGACATGATTTCTGAACGAAATCTAAATGACAATTATGAGAGACGCCATGTTGAATAGATTATGGCAATAATTGAAAACTGTTACTTTTTGTATGCAAGAATCAGGCTTTCAGGCATTAAATTCATGAAAGAATATTTTTCCTCAATTCGTATGATTTTTTCCACATTTTTGATAAATGTACATCTCATGGCCGAAAATGATACATATCCTTTGGAGTTAGAATGTTTGGAGTCATACAATCCATTTAAAATCCATGAAAATTTTTATGTGCTACAAAGAAAAAATACCTTTTTAAAAATATAAAATAAATGATACTCTTTTTTGGAAGTCCGTACAGAGTACTCTTTATTTACCTCCTTTGAAATCAGATATAAACTATTTCTTGTAATAAAGTTGGCAACCCTACTCCTGAGATGTGTGGCCGCGTTTATTGCAAGCAGCTTGTATACAAGAAGTTTAATTGTATTGATATTCGTATTAGATATTAATAAGCTATTTTTTTTTACCCGGCTGCAAGGAAAAGGTTATGTTTTTCACGCGTATCTTGTATGTATGTATGTTTGTATCTATGTATGTATGTTTGTATGTATGTAATATTCTTTCTTACCTCGTATCTTTCAAACCACTTGACGGATTTTTATAATTAAGACATTGATAGATAGGTCTTGGCCGCCCAAGTGTTCTTAGATACGTGCTGTTTAAAAAAAAAGTTGTGTGGCACTCGGGGACTGCCGCGGTAAAGCTATTGCATAGCATTTATTCTAGATCCAGTCCTGGAAAATGCGTCAAAAAAATTAAATACGTTAAAAACTCGAAAACGTAGCGAGCCAAACCCGCATTTATTTACGATTAATAAAACTCTAAAAAACAAAAAACGTAGCGAGCCAAACCCGCATTCATTTACGATTAATAAAACTCTAAAAAAACAAAACAAAAATACCCTTATTCACATTGAAATAAGGGCGCTTTTCTTTGACAAGCAAAAGTGACCCTTATTCTCATTAGCATAAGGTCCACATTGATCACCATTGTCACAGAAACAGCTCAGAGAGACCGATAAAAGGCAAAAAAATTACGACCAACAAAAATTTTAAAACCCTCATATCTTAGAAACGGTTGGAGTTAGCGCATTTCTGACAAAAAATTTGCCCCCCTGCCCTCGCCACCTCATCCAGGAGAACAAGATAGGATTTACCCCCCCCCCCTTAACCGTTTACCTCCACCCGCAAAAAAATTTTTCATTCTAAAAATACCAACACGGAAATCGAAAACACGTGCAACAAACCTCCCCAACCCCCCCCGCCCCCCTTCCCCTCACCACTCAGATTCCACAGAATTCAAAAACCTTATTAAAAGTCAAAGTATCACCGCCGTGCCCGTCGGAGTGGGGAGCGTGAGGTTTTTTCGTTACGGAATTTCTGGATTCGGTCCCCGCGCTCAAGGCCCGCGATAGAAGCTATGCAATAGCTTAAAAGGAACATGGCGGATTTTCGGCGCCATATTGTGGTGGTTGCAATTTTTTTTCTTCGTAAACCTTCGAGTGGGGTATCAAAATGAAGGGTTTTTAGAGGTGATTACAAAAATATATACCACTTATATGTTTAAAAATCATTGGAAAAAACACAATATAATTCAGTTCCAATAAACTCAAGGGTCCAACTTGAAACGTTTTCACTTGACACATGGGTAAGTAGTATCAATATGTCTAATGTGGTATTTGATCAAATACCTAGTATTGCTCAAGCTAAACGCTGCTACAGTAGTGTACAATAAAAAACACCTTGGTGAATCATATATCCGAGAAAAATATGCAGACATTTTTTACTGACTGTTCCAAAGACAAATAATTCGGAGGCGCTGCCTTTTTACACCCCATTCTTATGAACCAGATGAAGATTACAATTGATTCAGATATTTCTATTATACATATTGATGGCGATAAATTTGTGATTCTGACAGATTCCAAAAGTTCGCTGCAACACCTGGCTCGACACACTTCTTACGTGCGAGGTATTCCGACAGCATATATGTTATATATGAATTGATTTTAAAACTTTAATCCAAATCAAAAAGTGTATGTCTCCAATGGATTCCGTCACATGTTCAGTTAAAGGAAAATGATAAGGATGATTTGCTAACCAAACAAGCGTGTCTTGATGGAGTCCCCATGAATATTACTCCACTGTATTCAAACTACTTGGAATATTGTAAGATGTTGTACTTATTGGTGTCAAATAAACAAATAAAAACAAAAAACAAACAAATAAAACAAATACTTTGGAAAGGTAAAAAAAAATGTTTTGAACTTTGGCAGGAATATTTTAACAAAAGGTCAAAAGAAAAGGGTAAATGATACCGAACTATCCAGCCGTGGATTTCTCGAGTTCCATGGATAGACTGTAACCTTAAGAGGAAATTAATTACTATAGCTCTAAGATTTCGTTCTGGACATATTCCATCAAATAAATGTTATTATCTAGTGAGGAAAGTTCTGTCCCCGAATTGCGATATCTGTGGAATAATTGATGATGTTTTTCATATCCTGATGGAGTGTGTCCGGAATGAAAATACAAGAATCAATATCTATGGGCGCTGTACGATATTGGCATTTGTAATACAATTCTCGCTTCTCCAAAGTCCGACAAAGCCAAGCAGTTGTATGAGCTAATTTTAAGGTACTCGTAGTTTGTAACGTTTTTGTGTTTTTATGTTTTGGCCGATGTGGTGGCTATGCGACAAAGCCATTCAAAAAATAAAAATATACGTAGCCCACAATGTAATGCAACTTGAATGCGAGCAGGTTGCAGATGGAAACGTGGCCTTAGATAAAGTGTTTAGCAATATACTTTACAATATAGCAATAGTGGGCCAGTGGCACGGGCCACAATAAAGAGTTGTAAATTCGAAACCAGACAGGCAATTACTTGAAATTTTGATATAGATAAAAATAAATAAAGAATGATTACATCTTACCACTACAATTCTGATACCGTCTAAGTACCATTTGTAACTAAGAAGATTATTTCCACAAATTGCGGGTAGTAATCAACAGTACGGGTTGGTCTAGTACTTTCAAACACCGAACTTTAGATCAATCCGACGATTGGCTGGATATTCCGCAATTAGCCCCAGGACGAAACAGTTCGTTCGTGATAGCTCGGCGCTGATTGCTCGGTACCTCTTTGATCACATGATGTGAGATTGAACGATTTGCGACTGATATAGGAATGAAATTAGTGGGCCCGTGTTGGGCGCCATTTTAGAGATATGCGGACTTTAATTATATTTAACAAACACAAATACCTAAAAATGTACTGTCTAAATACAATCGTAATTAAGTAAAATAAAAAATTTGCGTTTTGCCTTTAACTAGGGACTGTTTGCCGAACAAGAAGTAGATACATTTACCTACCAACTATTTATAAATTTTAATCATACACTGTTACGAATTAGTAGACAATCAAGAAACATTGTTTAAAATATCGCTTCAATTAGATTATTAGAAATTAGTTATCTTTGACACAATAAATTACCCGAATTATTGTCGAATAGGGTCTTGCTAGATAGCACTTGGAGATCTGCTAATGGGGCATGAAGGTAATTACGATATCGTTCAATTAGCCCGCAGCATTGCTAACTTGTGACGTCACAGATTGAAACGGTCCTGCCTGATTGCTTCGCAAATCGCATATGGATATACTTTCGACAGATATTTATTCCTTGAAAATGATGAAATGTTAAACAAGTACGAGTCGGACTCGCGCACCAAGGATTCCGTACCATTATCGCAAAAAAAGCCAAAAAAAAAATCACGTTTGTTGTATGGGAGCCCTACTTAAATATTTATTTTAAGTTTTCTGTTTTTAATATTTGTTGTTATAGCGGCAACAGAAATACATCATCTGTGACTGTCTAGCTATCACGGTTCACGAGAACAGCCTGGTGACAGACAGACGGACCGCGGAGTAATAGGCTCCCGTTTTTACCCTTTGGTTTACGGAACCCTAAAAATTAAGTAGTTTTTAGTTCTGATTGACCGATTACAGCCGCTGGAAAGGTCTATATCCAAAATATGTTGGATTCGGCTTACAGTCTACCGGCTGCAGCTGGATACCGATATTTTACATGGAGCGATGGAAGACGCTGCATTGGAAGGCCTCCCTCTAGCTACATGGACCGATGACCTGAATAAGGTTACGGGAATCCACTGAATGCCAGAAGCCCAGGACCGGTCGATTTGGTGACACTTGTGGGCGGTCTATGTATGTTCAGCAATGGACGTCTTTCGACTAAAAGTGACTGATGATGCTGACCTTTAAAACAGTAGACTATCGTTCTACTTATTTTAGGGTTCCGTACCCGAGGGTCCAAACGGAGCCCTATTGCTGTCACTCGCGTGTCGGTCTGTCTGTCCGTCGGTTGTCAGACAGGTTTTACAGCGAAGCTGTTGGAGCTATTGTCTTCAAATTTTCACAGTATAAGCGTCTTGTAACTCAAAGCCATACAAATTGTCAAAACACATTTTTATTTTTTTATGGGGTCTCCCTAGAAAAAGGGGGTCACAAAAAAAATTGTCCTTCTCCATCGAGTGCGGTATCGTTTTTTAGAGCTCGTTGAGTAGACGAATACTGTTTGTTTTTTGTTAAACAAAGGAG
The DNA here is from genome assembly GCA_964057195.1 of Orthosia cruda. Classification (NCBI taxonomy): domain Eukaryota; kingdom Metazoa; phylum Arthropoda; class Insecta; order Lepidoptera; family Noctuidae; genus Orthosia; species Orthosia cruda. The sequence continues at coordinate 1,580,916 of OZ059826.1, read as the reverse complement.
TGAGAAGCCACCAAAGAAAGTTTAAAAAAAAACCGAAGAATTTTTTAACTTCCCATTGACCAAAACTTCAAATTTGGTGACAATGTTTATTATTCCGTATAGTTTACTAACAAATACCAGTATATTGATAAATCACATTTTTCTTTGAAATTCCCTCATTTTTCCTATTACAACCCTTAACTTAACCTTATTATTTCTGTTTTTGCGGTTTGGTACGGAACCCTAAATGTGCGAAGTCCGTCACGCACTTGGCGAATTTTTACTTTTCTGTAGGTAACTACTGAACTAGAGACTTTTATGAAATGGTCACTGTAGAGTTCTCTGTTTCATATCCGTTTTAGGTTAATATATTAAACAGTTTCCACTGAGACAATCAGGGCCGGATTTAAGGGAGGGCCATCGGGGCAACTGCCCGGGGCCTCCACAAGAGAGGGGCCCCCACATAAATTGTATTTATTAAAAAAAAAACTTACACAACTATAGGGTATCTATAGTGGAATCTCTAACTCGAATGTCAAGGGAAATGCAAAAAAAATCGAGACAAAAAGTTTTTGACTTAACAAGAACTTCGAGATAAATATGATTTAACTGCTGAAATTTCGAGCGACTAAGTCGCGATTTCTAAGTATATTTTTCGATTTGTAGAGTCAAACCCAACCTAAAAATTGAATTGAACTTAGAAAATTTAATGAATGTATTCATGAATTGCACGTGTACAAGACAAAAACAATAGCTTAGAAGCCCCTAAACCGAACATTCATTTTGGATTTTATTGCAATTATTTCGGAGAATTCCAAGTAAGAAGTCAGATGTCATTGTATTTTACTAACTAAGACTTTTGGAAACTCCTTTTTGAAATTCAAGATATAGAGTATAAATATGTATCATCAATACTTCGTAGGGAAATAACATTTTGTTCGAGTTACAAAGTTTAAATAATTCGAGATACCGCGTATCTAAGGGTTCAGCGGAAGGAAATGGCATTTTTTTCGACTTACTGAGGATTTTGACTAAACAAGGTTCGAGTTATAGAGATTCCACTGTATTACTATTTGAAAACATATCTAGTAATTTTTATTTTATATGATTTTAACATTATTTATTATATCTTAATTTTACTTGCAGCAGCGTATTGTTTTACTGTGTTTGCGACGGATGTTCGATCCGTGATCTCGTCTCGTTAGAGCTATCGCTCTGGGAACACAATGCGGGGTGTTGCAGTGCGCAGGGTTCACGCCGCCCGCTTGCCTGTCTCCCCTCACATACGATTATATATATAAATTATTGAAACACTTGCAAGAAAAATATGATTTAACCTATTTGAAAAATAATTAGGGTCCTCCACTCCCCTGTTGCCCTAGGGCCTCCACACCTCTAAATCCGGCCCTGGAGACAATGTCTATTTCTTTTACATTGGGTACCTATACACGGGGCCGACACTGACTGCTGAGAAGCCGGGCGAGTTGTGTCGTAGTTCGTAGTTCATATCACGTTTTGCTTACCTCAGCTCCGGCCCCACAGTCACCATTACTTAAAACATTGTGATCGATAACAAATTGTTTGGCCTTGATTTCATGCAAATATTTTTGTTTATACAACTCCACTAACTATGGCCAATTTGTAGAGATTGTGATGTTTTTCTGACCTTTGAGATAAGGTTTGAAAACTCACATACTTACCTACATAGGTAACCAAAAAATACTTGTCATTTTATTGGAACACGCTATGCATTTATATAAACTGCCTCGTATGTCTAGCATGAATTCGGGGACATGGGGTCTACTCCCTTTCTCCGTCAATGAAGTTTCGGGCCCCGTCCGAAAGTACTCCAAAATTTTGGAGTGAAAAAAACAAGTTTTGGGTTAAATTTTTCGGACTGGTAAAAACACATCGGAAGTAGGTACCTACAACTGTCAAATTGTGTTGTCATTCATTCTTACTTCAGGCCCCGTAAGCATCATCCTTCCGTAGGTGACGCCCAGTGCCGTAAATAGGGCGGTGCCACCGGTGCCCAAGCACAGGGCGTAGACTCTGGGGGGCGCAAGAATGGCCAGACCAGGCAGGACTATTATTTTTTCGGTTTGCTTATGATAAGTTCTCGCTGCGTCCCTAGTGCTCGATTCCAACTCATACGTACCTACATACCAGTATCATCAAAAACGTCTATTAAATTAGACAAAACAACACGCTCATTTTTTTGCAACGCACGAGCGTATTTGTGTAAGACAAATACGCTGATACGCTGTCAATGTAGTAGTCGTTATAAAGATTTTTTAACAATGCCAGTGATTGTAGCTTCCTGCGAAAGATCATTCAGTAAGCTCAAATTAATAAAACCTTTCTTGCGTTCGACGATTGGCCAAGAAAGGTTGACCGGCCTAGCGATTTTGTCGATTGAACGCGACATAGGACGGTGCCTGTCGTATGAAAAGGTTATCAACGATTTCGCAATGAAGAAAACGCGAAAAGTAAATGTTTAAAAAAGTTTATGGCTTGCTTTAATAAATCTTGACTATCTGAACTCATTCATTTGTGGTCTCATTTATTTGTGAATAATCTTGCAAATATTTTCGAATAATAGCTATTTATGCAACTGTTACGTTATGGACGGTCTTTTAATACGAGTGCCATTTTTACAAGTACAAGCGTAGCGCGTACCGAAATAGGTGGGCACGAGTTATTAAAAGACCAATAACGTACAATTGCATACAAGATTTTATCTACGAAGGAAGGAATAAAACACAGATATAGACAAATAAGTATTTCAGGAAGTGTGTTTAAGTATTTCATTTCTCTTACATGTCTTGATTTTTCTGGTAGTAAATTATTTGTAGCCGCAACTGCTCTATTTGTTATATCTGGTATCAGTATTTTCACACTTTTCACTTGATGTTGAAGACATTTTTAATAAAATTTCACTCAGAAAATTAAACGCGCGTCCACTTTATTTTTATATTTTTTATTTATTCTTTATTAGGTATAAGGCAAAGATCTTGTAGCCGCAACAGCCAAATAGTATACGATACTTTTGTTCTAAACTTGTTCCATTTTAAAAACATCATTTACATTCTCCCGATTTCGAAGTAATATTCTAGGTACCTGGCTGTATGTTCGGAATGTCTTTGCTTGTGTTTTAGAATTTATGACGATTCGCATAATGCAACCCGATGTCGTTATGGGTATCATAATGAAACCGCTGTCAATTTTGTAATTCGAATATAACGAAACCGAAGTAGATAAACGTTTTTACGCAATTTATAAAATGCTTCCTTCGTTATTCAAAACTCTACCATACCAAGTACTTACAATTAAATTAATTTTCAACACACTTGCTCATAAAGTGGCTCTAATTTCACAGCAATTAGTCACATAATGACACCTGTTATCAAACTGTGACTTTTTCATTACTATTATTCACAAGTGAGATAAAGAGATATTTTTATTTTATTTATTGGTTGAGTTGCTTTGTTCTTAAAAAAGTTTCGATACAAAAAAGATCGTGCTCAATAGTAAAAATGCAACACATTTCATGCAACTTCGTATTTAAATAGATAATTTCAACTTGTACATGTTTAATAAATAAAATTTTCACATAACTTTTGTTTTTGTCTGTAATGAAGAAAACTTGAAATTCCCCATTTAGTACGTGGCTAAAACGCTATCCGCGAAAAGCCCAAAAAAACATGACTCATTATTTTTAGTCTATGGCCGATCGCCATTGTTAGATGCGCGCGCATAGGAAAACTGAATAATTTTGCCCGCCATTGCGAAAAACAATTCACAACTCGTTTTCACTGTTGAAAATGATTTTTTTGTATTTTTTTCTACACAAGTGTGTTGAAAAACGTCGTATGATACACGTGTGTATTGATGATTACCGTCCTCGGCTCTCTTAAGACCCTCACCTAACGGCTTGGGTCTCAATGGCGCCTCAGCGATAATCACCAACATTACACACTTGTACAGTAATGTACTATTACAGTTTATTGAAACTTTGCACGGTGTTATTTTATTATAGAAGTATGAAGACCATAGTGGCCCAAAAATTAAATACTAAGCACCCTGAGGTGGGCAACGCATTTGCACTAGTGAACTTGTCTGCTTGTTTGCCCACATCAGTTCTTTAAAAAAATAGAATTTTCTTCCTAAATATTAGATAATTGGTCCACCAACACCAAGTTCCTTTTGTTTTATTTTATCACCCTGAATTAAATAAAGTAGGCCTATACATAGCATTGCTCTAGGGTACCTATAATATCTAAAAAAACAAGGGCGCAGTTATAGAAGCTCGCACAGGGTGCAGAAAAGGCTATTTACGGCACTGGTGATGCGGAGTAGGAAACGACCGTAACGAAAAGCCGAAACTACGGACTTCGTGCTTAGGGAGTAGGCCCCAGGGTTGAGCAGTGTTATAGGGTTTTGCCACCTGGGAGGTGTCCATAAGCTCTTAGAGTAAGGTGCGTAAGAACAGATGGAGGAGACTCTACACTCGAATTTGTAGACGATTATGTCTACCTAGGACTACCTACCTGTCGGCTGGGCGGCGCGGCGTTCGGGAAGTTGCGCGGTATAATACTCACATCGGATCTTTGTGTGTCTGAAGTTAGTTCTGTCAACTTTTGCGCAAGAAACAGTTTAACTGCATAGAGTAAGCGAGATATGATGATGCGACAAACGTAAGCGAGTGAAAGAGACAGTTGTACAATGCTATCTTCACTTTCAATATTGACACAAAAATAGCTACTGCGCAGGCTCTTGCAGCCAATTCAGACACACAAAGATCCGTTGTGAGTATTATATCTTCTCGTCCAATTTACCGCAGTGTCTCAAGACAAAAGTCTATGACCAGTGTGTGTTGCCAGTGATCACCTATAGGACCGAGACGTGGTCGCTCACAATGGGTCTTATCAGAAAGCTTAAAGTCAAACAAAGGGCAATGGAGAGGGCTCTATGCTCGGAGTTTCCTTGCGTGATCGCATCAATAATAAGGATATCCGCAAGAGAACCAAAGTTACCCACAAAGCCATTTCGCTGAACACCCACATTTCGGCTGAAATGATGATCAACGCGGTAGACCTGCAGCCTTATTGCGTAAGTGAATACGGCAACGCAAAGGGTTTGACCGCTATCAATCGACCAATCACACAGACGGAAATCTACATCACGTCATTCATCTCGCATGTGATTGGTCGGTTTAATAGCGGTCAAACCCTTCGCCTTGCCAAATCCAATTGCGCAATTCGGCTTTTGAATAGAGCTAGACAATAAATTAAACAAATGTTCTGACAGGGTGCATGCGATAACTAATAAATACTTCCATCACCTGTCATCATTTAAAGCCAACGATATATAGCTGCTTGTTATAGTACAAGATACGTAAAGAAGCCCATCTGTCCTAGATTTCCCTGTCCTCCCTCTTTATAAAGGTCTCACCAATAGACCACATGGCCAAAGGTAAAGTTCGTGTGACCTTTAACCCTGTGGTCATTTAAACCTACCTAAATAAGTAGAGTAGGTATATTTTATCTAGTGAAAGACGCCACAACACAAAGAAAACTAATAAATACATATGTACCTACGCAATTCCTTAACCGTATTATTACGGTCGAATTCAATCATAAACTTGAAAACTAAGTTCATCTCAGTAAAACAGCGTATCAAGATAAGGTAAGCTTCCCCTTAAAGTTTACTAACCCTATTTAATTTCTAATAACTTTAGTTTGCAAACTTAGGTACTTAGTTTACGGCGCAGATCCTTTGAGATGAAACCACTAGTATTATTTTAATTAAAATGGATTCAATAACCCAAATAGCAATAACTAATAAATTACTATACGTCTGGTATGGACGATGGTCATGGATCAGTGTTTTTTTTTTTTAATAAAAATCCAAATATCCACAGAATATTATTACATTACATTATATTATTAAAGTTAATTTTGTCACTAATACTATTTTCTCACCAAAGTTTCTATGTTTCTTTAGCGGCTCCGGCTCCAAATGATGATAATATTTTTTTTCATTAAATTACTAGCTGCCCCCGCGCTCCCGTCAACTGAAGTTCTCAAAAAAGAATATTTTTTGCCCGTTTTTGCAACATTTACGCTCCGCTCCTATCGGTCGTAGCGTGATGTTATATAGCCTATCTATATATATATCCTCGATAAATGGACTATCCAACACAAAAAGATTTTTCATTTTCAAATTAGCGCGTTCAGACAAACAAACTCTTCAGCTTTATAATAATAAGTCAATCCAATCCAATCCAAAATCCAATCTATTACTATACTCTATGTATTAAGTATAGAACTAAACGCGTTGACACTTTGACAAAATGACAGTGACGGTCTATCATTGAGCTAGGAAAAACATGGAAGCGCCCTATTATTATATACTTAAATTAGCTACAAATATGAGTGAAATACGATACAGAATGTGAAACATCATTTTGTCTCATTTCTTCTAATGTAGTTGTGTAATCGTATTTAACAAAAGAGACAACAATATTTCAGTTGTTGCTCAATAAGGCAACATTTTGTTATGACGTAGTGACAGCTGTCAGTACGTGCCATATTCGCCATATTAGTTGCCGAAATTTGTGGTTGTGTTCGTGGCAAAGACCTTATACTTCTTACTACTAGACTGTGCACTATGGCACAAAAACCGGTCCGAGCGAGAGGGCTCCCTTTGGTAGTGTGTTTCTTTCTAATGAGGTGACCATGACCAAACAGAACACGGGACAAATTGATTGTAAAAACGATAGTTTAAGTATTTCGATATGTTGATGCTACCTAACTGCGCTACCTAAACCTACCTAATTTATAGATAATAAAAAAAAAAGTATTTATATTTTTTGGTATCTACATCACTAACCGTATGGTGTCGGGCTTAAAGAATTTCACCATCCCATGTTTGCCCGTGGGTGTCGTAAGAGGCGACTAAGCGAAAAACCAGAGAATGGGCAGCACAGCGTTCTCTGTGCATTTGTAAAAACCATACTGCGTTCACCAACCTGCCAGCAAAGCACTCCCCATGAATAGCACAAATAAAACATAGCCCCTAATGCCCGGCAGCCTGTACCCTCGACTACGGTAGCGGTCGAGGTTACGGTATGGCAAGGGGTGCTAAGAATCCCGGACGAAATCCGGCTACTTCAACAAATACCGACGACTGGACCTGGCAACGTACAACACGCGCACAATCCGGACCGACGAAAATATCACCGAACTCGAAGAGGAATTGAGCAGTTTACGATGGAGTATTAAAGGGTTATCTGAAGTTTGAAGAGAGGGGGAGGACTCAATAATCCTCAAATCCCAAGTCTCTTCAAGTTAAATTCTTCAAGACCATCATATAGATTGGAACAAAAAGCTCTCTGATCCTACTTTCAAGTTCATGAAGGAGAGGCATTAGATGACCCTGCAGTAATATACCTCAAAGGATCTCTGTGATTTCACATATTGTCCAGTCGCGTAGACAGTTGAGAAATAAAAATACACCAATTGTATTCCACTAGGAATCAATTTGCAAATAATATTAACAGCCGCTGAATTTCACTCGAACAAAGTCCGCCAAAAAATCCGCAAACCACCACCATCCTACATTTAGTATTACCAGGCCCAAACATTTAAAAGTACTACTCTTACTCAGTATTAATGTATTTTTTTTTTAAATACAACGAATTGATTAAATATAGGAACTGTAGAAATTTGTATATACTTTTCTAGAAACATTTAAATACGTGTCAAAGTCTATGAATTAATAATTTAAGTATAACATAAAAAGAAAATATAACATTTTCCACCATTTCTACCAAACCCAAAGATTAGTTGAGCTAGCAAGAGGTCAGACAAGGACACACTACCAGCGGAAACCCTCTCGCCAGGACCGCTTTTGGTTAGCAACCGCTTATAAGGAAATAGCTAACCTAAGATTTAAGATTATTTATTTGTGGAAACATGAGTACACATACCTAGGTGTATGATGATCATCATCATCTTCCTGCCCTTATCCCATGTTACTTGTGGTCGGCGCAACAAGTTTTCTTCTTCCATACCGTTCTGTCCCCTGTCCATCCTGATTCCATTTTCCTTCATATCACTCCTCACACAGTCCATCCATCTTTTCTTTGGCCTTCCTCTTCCTCTCCATCCATCCACATTTATATTCATAACTCTTTTAGTAACATGCGTTTCATCCCTCCTCATCACATGACCATACCAGGACAAACGGTTTCCCTTCAACTTTTCTGTCACTGGCGCCACTTTCGAACTGCCTCTAATATACTCATTTCTCACTTTATCCAATCTCGTCACGCCGCACATCCATCTCAACATTCTCATCTCTGCTACATGCAATCTCCTTTCATCCATCTTTTTCACAGCCCAACATTCTGATCCATACAGTATGACAGGTCTAATCACGGACTTGTATATTTTACCCTATAACTTGAGGGGCAGCCTGGGAAGCCACCTCCGTAGAATTCGGACATATGATAATATACTGGAAACATAAACAAACCTCACATTAGAATTGTATTTAATTCCTTTATCAACCGTATCGGTCATCATGATGTCAAACTATTATTCAGCCTATCCTCAATGTGAAAACCTTCCTTTAGACTTAGGCCGATTGACTCATTAAGGTCTAGTAGACTCACACATCTCCTTGATCCTTGGTGTCAAGACGTTCCTTTAGGCTTAGGATCCGTCCATCTACCTTTATAGCATGCTCCTTTAGTCTTAGGATGCACCTTAGATAGTTTTTCACTGACCCGAGAATCAAGTGATGAGAGATACCCAAAGATACACATATCCCCTTGATCCTCGGTGTCAAGACGTTCCTTTAGGCTTAGGATCCGTCCATCTACCTTTATAGCATGCTCCTTTAGTCTTAGGATGCACCTTAGATAGTTTTTCACTGACCCGAGAATCAAGTGATGAGAGATACCCAAAGATACACATATCCCCTTGATCCTCGGTGTCAAGACGTTCCTTTAGGCTTAGGATCCGTCCATCTACCTTTATAGCATGCTCCTTTAGTCTTAGGATGCACCTTAGATAGTTTTTCACTGACCCGAATATCAAGTGATGAGAGATACCCAAAGATACACATATCCCCTTGATCCTCGGTGTCAAGACGTTCCTTTAGGCTTAGGATCCGTCCATCTATCTTTATAGCATGCTCCTTTAGTCTTAGGATGCACCTTAGATAGTTTTCACTGAACCGAGAATCAAGTGATAAGAGATACCCATAGATTCTGAAACTAACTTGATAAGATTTACAAAAACATCAGGATTGACAGATATACCATATACACAATTATACACTCAATTAGTAAATTTGAGATAAACATATATTTTTGTTTTTTTCACACCTCTTTGTTGAATAATGAAGTGCCTTTGCCAACACTGCCCAGCTGCATTCCGAGCGATCAACCCTTCGCATCGCAACAAAACAAAAACTAAATTTATGGCTTCCTCATTAGGCGTACTTCAGATGTTTTGACTGTTATTTTATGGGTTTTGCTTTTTCTGTATTTTTTTTTTTCTTTTACTGGAATGTGTGGCTTACGCTAGAGGGTCAACCACCGGGGTCGAATCGTTAATGTTTATCCATGGTTTCATGTTTACGGCCGCGGTTTTACCGAGGTACAGCTTGGTACTTCTTTCACTACCTCTTAAGTAGCATACTTGGTATCTATCATTGTCTAGCAACTTTTTGACTTGGAAGAGACTTTTTGCCCTTAAAAACTGGCAGCAGTTTTTTGCTCTGTCCAACATTGGTTTGGCTAGAGATTTTTAACCAGAACTAAATCTCCCTCTTGGTACTGTTTACTCTTGTCGACTGCTATCAAACCTTTTCTTTTGTATTCGCGCATTGGCTTTTATATTTTAATCAATCCTCTTACGCATTTCCGTAACGTCCGTAGTACTCTCCGTATCAATCTCGGGTGGCGCCAGCTTGTCACTATCAGTACGCAACCTATACCCTAACAATGCCTCACTAGGTACAGCTTTGATTGTTTTATTTACTGAACTATTTAGAGCCTGTTGCAATGGTTTAATACATTGATCCCATTTATCATCGTCTATGCCCGCTCCCATAGTTTTCATCGCCTCTAAAATTGTTTGATTAAATCTTTCGACCTAACCATTAGATCTAGGCATTCCTGTAGCATCTATGTGTAAACGAATATTTTTATCCGTACAATATTCTTTGAAACTATGAGATGTAAAAGCGGATCCGGCGTCCGCTATGATTCGATGTGGATTTCCGAAAATTTTACAAATATTATCCATTTCCCGAATAACGCTAGCACTATTCGTGTTTCGCACTGCATAAACAAAAACAAACTTCGTAAATGAATCGATTATCACAAGGAGATACTTATGTTTCTTTGTGGTTTTCACAGATGGTCCTAAATGATCCAAATGTAGTGTGTGAAAAGGTTGTGCATGTTTGGGTAGTGGGTACAACTCTCCTTCTTCGTGGCCTCCCTTGTTTTTGTAATATACGCAGTTTAAACAATTCTTAATAAATTTTTTTACCGTACGGCGCATCTTGGGGAACCAATACTGATGTCCTAGCCTTTCTAATGTTTTATCGAGGCTGAAATGTCCTAGATCATCTTGATTACACCTAATAATATACCAGATGCATTGTTTCGGTACAACTCATCGTCGACCTTGATTAGTACGTATATACATTTTGTTCCCTAACAGCTCATAATCGTTGAAAATGTCCCTGTTCATCAATTTCGCCAGATTCTAGTTTTTATTTTTACCAAATTTGGGTCTTGCAGTTGTACTGAATGTAACCAATCAGACTCCGTTATGGACATTACTATGTCTAACTCTGACCGCTCGCCACTGTTTACAGGATTGCGGCTTAGCGCATCTACATGCTGCATACGCGTGCCCTCTCTATGTATTATTTCGGATGAAAGCTCTTGGGTGAAAAGAATCCAACGTGAAATTCGTGGGATTATTTATTTTTCTGTGAGTGCGTACCTCACCGCATTTCAATCAGTAACTATTCGAAAAGTGGAACCCAAAAGATACAGCCTAAACTTTTGTAATGATAAAACTATGGCTAGAAGCTCAAGTTCAAACGAATGGTATTTCTTTTCGTCTCCGGTTGTTGAAGCTCTATACGGACGAGACTGAATCGGTTTAGAATCGGTAAGAGAGATTTCCATTTTGTGACATATAACTTTGCCTAACTCCTGCACAGTAGATGCAAAACAACCACGATATTTTCTGAACATAGTCATTAACTCACTGTGATTAGAATTCGAATCGAATTCTAAGCCAGTTTCATGAACCGTCTTGCAAAAATTTTGAAAACCCGCAGCATAATCAAATTTCTCGCGAATACATTATGTCGTTTCATTCTGTTATATTTCTGCCTATTAGTATGTCGCAACCGGACAACTCAGTATTCTCTAGACTAATCGAATCTACTTTAATATTCATTTGAACTTTTGTATTATCAGTTTTTATGCTGTCGTTAGAAAATCCTTGCAAGGTCACTGGGGTTGTTAGAGTTACTATTGGTATTGAGAACTCCCTAGCTATGTTTTCGGTAATAATAGAACAGCTACTACCCGTATCAATAAAAGCGCTATGTACAAACCCAATTATAAGTCATGGGCATTTGACTGATTGAAGTATTTGAAGTGTTGGGTATACGTGAGTTCGAAGCATGATTTTGTGTGGATGAATGTGTTCTAGTGTTATCGGTGTGCGTCAGAATGGCTGGTTGTCTGTAACGGTTCGCGTCAGGCTGGTGACCAAAAATTGCTACCTATTTGCTACTTTTTACTACCTATAGTCAATTAATTGCTACCTAACTTTGAAACAAAATAAAGGGACTTCAAAATGACCAGCCATTCTGACATCAGGATAGCTGGTCAACTCTCCGTTTGTGTAAACTATTCAAATTTGTGTTATTATTTTTACTTGAGTAATTACTACCTGATTGCTACCCTCACGTCTTTCAATGTCCACTTTGTAGCTTTAACAAGAAAAAAGTTATGATCATTTTTTTTTTTTACAGGGAATGGGCCATTATAAACGTACTTTTACATACACTTTGGCCATTATATCTAAAAGCTCACTCTAAACGAGGTTCGGTGTGGGAGTGTTAAAATGACCAATATACAAAAATAACAAAAAGTTTTAGAAAATATATTTCTCACTGTATATTGTACGCAAAAAAAAACTCACTGATTATACTGATACCTTTATATATATTATTTATTTGTTAGGTAATATGCTGATTAAACATCTACAACAACAAACATTTTTTGGTAATATTATCGTAAAAGCAAAATTATTAATCATTACTTACTTTATTAAAACTGTTTCATCTGTACTAAATAATAAAGCTGAGGTGTTTGTTTTATTGTTTGAAAACGTTCTTTCTTTTATTTTTTGATTACCAGTAAGACTGGGTAAATCTTAGGTTTTACCGTAGTTCGGGCTTTTACATTAACATATACATATATATGTTCAATTAACATAATGGATAGGTGTATTCCAATAAAAATAAACATTGTAGTAATCGTTTTAAATTGCTTTGTATCAATAATCGTAATCCATTCCCCGTAAAAATTTCAAATGATCATAACTTTTATTTGTTAAAACTACAAGGTAGACATTGAAATACGTGAGGGTAGCAATCAGGTAGTAATTACTCAAGTAAAAATAATAACACAAATTTGAATAGTTTACACAAACGGAGAGTTGACCAGCTATCCTGATGTCAGAATGGCTGGTCATTTTGAAGTCCCTTTATTTTCTTTCAGAGTTAGGTAGCAATTAATTGACTATAGGTAGTAAAAAGTAGCAAATAGGTAGCAATTTTTGGTCACCAGCGTGACGCGAACCGTTACAGACAACCAGCCATTCTGACGCACACTGTTATCGCGACTTAAATTTAAATGTAGAACTTTTTTCGTTCCGGATTTTGATTTCTAAACTCGGTTATACAAAAACCCTGCCAAACTTTCGCAAGACTTAAAATTGCTAGCTTCTACTGAGGCACTAATGTTATTGTCACCTATGTTCCCTATGATCGATATAATATCATCTTCTGAGGAATTCAGACAAAGGTTATCAATTTTCGATTTTTGTTCGAAATAGAACGCGTTCAAGGACTGATTTTCTGTTGGTTTACCGTCCATAATATCCTTAAGCAATTCAAACATATTACGTTTTACTTGGAACGTTTATCTCAGTTTATCGCTCCAATCCTTTCACCTCCACATGGTTCAGGTATGGTCATGGCGTAATAATGAATCGTACCACAGTTTTGACGAGCCTGACAATTTATTGAGAGCCTGATAACGGATGTTACTATCGGCCCATAAGAATGTCTTTGCCTAGGATTCTATTATCTTTAGCCATGCAGTAATATTATCTTTTAACGGGTCAGATTTTAAGGAATCGTAATTATTATGTAGAGTAATGGTGTTTGTACTCACAGTCAGCTGATCATTTTTGCGAGATACCTTTCGTCCCTTCCTTCGTCTATTAGTGGGCGATGGTGACGGAGTCCTCGCACTGCTGCTGCTGCTGATGCTGCTGCTGGAGCTCGAAGAAGGTGCGCGTTTCTTACCCTTCTTTTTACCCATTTTAGGACGTGGATCCCACTTCTGATTTAAACTAACTAACTGAAGGCAGATTTTGAGGAATAGGTCTATTAGAAGTAAACTAGGCCTCCCACAATTAACATTACTTTAATCAAACACAAATTTACAAGTTGATGGTTATCAGACTAATTTTCAAATAATAATTGACGCTTTTATAATCCTGTCTCGGACGGGAAGCGTTGGGGATTCAAGTATGCTGCCACTCTCGTCCGGTAGGGGCGCTGCATAGCTGTTTTTTTTTTTTTGTTTTTTTTATGGCCTGGTTGCTAAGACCTTTAAGCCAAGTCTTTTAGATGGGTATCACTTTAACACAATAAAGAATGTACTGCACTGTGTTAGTTAAATTTTTTGAATAGTACTTTTAACATATTTGTAAAGCGGTATAAAACAGTTCATTTCTTTTAATAAATTTTTAAGCGGCGGCGGGCGGGAAGAACTATCACTTAAGTTTAGCACATCACTAAGATCACTGGCTAACATTAGTCTGTCAATCAAAAATTTCTGACAACTGAAGAATAGATGTTCCATGTCTGCGTCTTTTTCTTGGCAATATGTACAAGTACTGGTTTGAATTATGCCAAGTCTTGCAAGGTGTGATGGCACAGTGTTGTGGCCAAAACGCAGTCTATTAATTGTGGTTATAAAGTCACGGCTGGCATCTTTAAGTCGATCGTACCAAGGTCTAACTGGTAAGCTCTCTTGGATGCTTCCATACCATCTTCCTTTTGTCTCCTGGTCTTTCTTCCACATCTCTATCCACAGATTCTTAATATTTTCATTTATAGAATACAGATAATCAGTCATAGGCACATATATTGTATTTGTAAGGTCAAGAGCATTAACACCTTCAAATGCAGCTCTATCAGCTATTTCATTGCCAGCAATACCTTTATGAGATGGCACCCACATAAAAGAAATTTCTATGCCCCTGAGCGAATGTCGATGAATTTGTTCTTTTATAATGTACAAAATAAAATTAGATTTAAAATTAATTTTGAGGTTAGATAAACCTTTAATCAAACTTAAAGAGTCAGTGACAATCAAAAAGTATTTACAATTATTTACATTTTCAATTCGCCTCAGAGCTTGAAAAACTGCATAAGCCTCTGCAGTGAATATCGAACACACATCATGTAGAACAAAACTCTGAGTAAACTTGATCTGTGAATCATACACAGCACAGCGCACATAACCATCTCCTTTACTGCCATCAGTGTAAAATGTATAATATTCATTATTTTCCGAAAGAAAGTTTAGCATGTCAAAATTATTGTCAACTGTACTATGTATTACTTTCATGGGATGTATAATGCTTTGATATGAAAAAGTATAACAGGGCCAAGGGCACTGCTTTTTAATCTTAAAACAACTATTCTCAATTTCCAGGAAAATATTGAGCAGCATTGGGGAATGACCGATTAGGAGAGAATTACCAGTAGCTAAAGGTCCAGAAGTACTGATTCTATGAGGTATAATTTTGTTAATAATTTGTGTGTTATTTGAGTACAGCAATTTCAAACAATATCTCTCTGTAAGAAGGAGACGTCTCAAAATCAAAGGCATTATTTTAGTTTCAACTTCCATGGCCCTAATGGGAGTTGAGCACATAGCACCAGAAATGATTCTCAGAGCTCTATTCTGCAAAATGTCTAATTTATGGGCATGAGCACTGTTTAAATAAGCTATGGCACTATAGTCGAAATGGCTCCTTACTATTGCTTTGTACAAAATAGATAATGTTTTGGGGTCTGCTCCCCAGGAAACTCCAGCAAGGCATCTAATTATATTCAATCCTTTTAAAGCATTTTGTGAAATATGTTTAATATGCTCTTCAAAAGTAATTTTTTGATCAATGACAACTCCCAAAAATTTCTTTGAACAAACTCTATTAATTGCTTCTCCACCATATACAATATCGCAGGTTGGATCATCTTTGCCAAAAATCATAAAACTACTTTTAGATGCATTAATTTTAAGGTGTAATTTACCATTATAATAGTTAGATAATTGATTTAAAGCACTATTAACTTTATCAATGGCTATTTGCAAATTTTGGTTACTACTATATAAAACTATGTCATCAGCGAATTGCAAGATATTTACAGTACTTGTATCTACATATTTACAAATTTCACTAGTATACAAATTGTACAATAAAGGCGACAATGTAGCGCCTTGCATGGTGCCTTTTGATGCTATTTTTGGCCCATGTAGTATATTGTTATGCTTAACATAAACAGTTCTGTTACTTAAAAACTCATAAATCCATTTACATAAATGACCAGGGATATTTAAATCAGATAAAATTTTAACCAGGATTCCAGGATCAACATTGTCAAAAGCACCTTGTACATCTAAAAATACACATACAGTGTTTGAAAATAAATTATTTGCCCTTTTCAGGTCCGAGATCAAAGATACAAAGCTGTCAACGCAACTACGCCCACGACGAAAGCCATACTGCACATGAGGGATTAAACCATTCGCCTCCACATACCAATCCAACCGAGCCTTAACCATGTTTTCAAATATTTTGCCGAGACATGATGATAGAGATATTGGTCTATAAGAATTTACATCATCTGGTGATTTATCAGGTTTGAGTATAGGAATAACACACTGTGTTTTCCAAGAGTCTGGTATCAACTTTTTATTCCAAAGAGAATTGAGAATATTTAAAAAAACTTTTTGAACAGACTCATGCAAATTTTTTATCACAACATATGGAAAGTCATCTAAGCCTGGGCTTGTATTACGTCTAGACTGTAGACTTAAAATGAATTCTGTCCATGAGAAAGATTCCAATAAAAATTTTGAATTTTGATTATTGTTATTTTTTCCAAAATAAGTGTTTAAATTATTAGATTCTATAAGGTTCCTGTTATCTGAAAGTTTGTCTAAAAATGAAGGAATAAACTCATCTCTGTATGATTTATTTACAGTTTTAATTCCTTTAAACCTTTTAATAAGATTCCAAATTTTACTGATAGGAGTAGTCCTATTAAAAGTATCACATACATTATTCCAGCCTATCTTCTTCTGCTCTGAAATTGTCCTTTTCTTTAAGGCATCTAGCCTTTTATAGTTAATGTAGTTATCAATATTAGGGTCACTTCTGTACAGTTTTAGGGCATTATATGATGCAACTACAGCCTGCTCACAAATTTCATTCCACCAAGGTGTTGGAGGTCTACTTCTAAAATGATTATGTTTAGTAAACTTCGGAATTACCATCAACTTCAGGGCAGCAAGACGGTTACAGAATTCTAAATATGAAGACATAGGATCTGCCTCATCTAACAACATGTCTGCAAATAATATTTCTGATAATTCATGATATTTATTCCAATCAGCTTTACCATATAAAAACTTGTCGACAGGAGGATTGACTTGATATTTGTCAACAGCCAAAGATATTTCAGTTATTGTAGGATAATGATAACTTCCCATAGCATCATCATGCACAGACCACTCGCAAAATGGTGCAATACTCGGACTAGTGAAGCTGACATCAATAGCAGATGGATTACGTGTGGGATTATTAATTGTAGTAAAACTGCCATCATTTAGAATGCACAATTCAGAATCATCTATAATATCATACAAATCCCGACCTCGACCCTTAGTCGACAAACAGCCAAACGCAATATGATGAGCGTTAAAATCTCCACTCATAAATATTGGCTTAGGTAGATCTCTTAATATATTACGCAGCCTGTTCATTCTGATGTGCCCGCTAATAGGAGGGCAATATACACAAAGTATTGAAAGATTACCCTTTTCAGTAGATAAATTTAAAGCAACTGTTTGAATATCTTCATAAAATCTAGTATTTAAAATATTATACTTAAAATATGCCTTAATCAATATGGCTACTCCATTATGTTCATTCTTTGAATTTCTATTATAAATATTATACCCAGGTATTTTAAAGTTACTATTGTCTTTAAACCAAGTTTCATTTAGCAAACATACATCAATATGTTGTTCTTTCAAGAACTTAATTAGTAAGGGCTTTTTACTATTAGCACTTTGAATGTTAAACTGCGCAATACGTAATGGGGATGTTCTAGGAGGACTTAAATCCATTATTTGGATAGATTTTTAAGTAATATATCTTTTATTGTTAGTGTAGTGATGGGTGTAGAGTCACCCTTATTGCCCAATTCCACCAATGTCTGTACCAGGGCCATTAGTACATCATTGTTGGACATTATTTGAGATTTGATGTCTACTGAAGGTAAGACATCATTGCTGGCAGCCTGGGAACCAGGCTTGCTATATACAGATTTATTTACATTACTATTTACAATTTTATATACAGGTTTAATATTTACAGGTTTATTTACATTTTGAAGTGTGTGTTTTGGCATTGGCAGTGGGGGAAATTCAGTATTTTCAGTTAACTTAGTCAAGGCAACACTTGCATAAGTAATTTTAGATTTCTTTTCAGTAATTTTTTTAATCTTTATTGGACATATTTTTGATATTGCTAGATGAGGACCGCTACAATTGATGCAGCAGATCTCGTTTGGCTTATCACAATCTTTATACAAATGCTCCCCTGAGCAGATCGAACATCGTTGCTTGCCATTACAAATTTTAGCTGAGTGGTTAAATTTAAAGCATTTAAAGCATTGCTGCAATGGTGGGACATAATCAAAGACTCTGTACGCAAACAAGTCATAATGCACATTAAAGGGTAATACATTTGATAAAAAAGTAATGCTAACTGTTTGTAGTGGTACACGCTCTTGACCCACTTTTTTAGTGAATCTTCTGATAGCAATGATTTCATAAATCGAAGATAGCTTTGTGTAGAGTTCCTTGTTCGAAATATTACCTGGTACAAATCTAATTATGCCTGTTTTTTCTATTTGTGCCGCAGGAATATATGCTTTTATTTCATATTTCTCCATAAAAGTTGCATTATTTATAAAATTGTTCGCCGTATTATATTGCTTGAATGTAACTGCAATTTTATTAGCATTTACACGCTGAATTGCCACCACACCCTTTACTTCATTATTGAAAATATGATTTAAATAAATGGGACTTTTATTGCCCAATCTGTCCTTTGTATTTTTACTTTCCACAAACACTTTAAATTCAGTATTGGAGGAGTTCTCCGGGTAGAGTCTTTTATAATTTGGTTTTAAATAAGGTAAATACATGGAGTCAATACGCTCACCGCCGCCGCTACCAGAGTCCAAACCGCTGGAGGTGCCTCCGTCCTGAGGCCGAGGACGTTTGTTTGAGACGGGCGGGTTATCCCCGCCCCCCTCGTTTCCATCCATTTTCTAGGTAAACTTATACTACCAGTGTAGTTTTAGAGTACTTTTGGAAACTTTAATTTAAGAAAACTAGGGGAAAATCTTTTATATAAAAATTTGAGACCCGCGCTTTTCAAGTTCCCGCCAAAAAACCGCTGCATAGCTGCTACTGGTCGTAGTGTTGCCAACATTTTAAAGATGGGCACTAGTGAACTATTGCACCATTCGTTATTTAACCGATATACAGTTTGCATATCAATATCAGTATTACAGTTTGCAAACGTTAACATGATATTAAGATGAGCAAACTAACAACGAACTAAAGTAAATATATTGTAATAACTCAAAACCAACCTTATTACTTCGATATTTAGTTCTATTTTGTAGAGTAAGTGTGTCACTAATATCGAGTAGCCGTAGCCGCCAGCCGCC